>JBBELK010000230.1:0-1473806 GCA_037783545.1 Henricia sp. BOLD:AAB3569
AATAACATTTATTCTCTCAATGTTACTCATTTAAGGATATTGAGGTTTCTATCAATATATTTCTGTATCATACTACAGAAATTGATGAAATAAGAAGACATCTTCCAGATTATCAAGTTTACAACTACGTGCCACCCAAGGGCATCTTGGAAAACTTCAAGGATGGAGGCGTGGCGATTATAGACCAGTGGATATGTGCACATGCAAGGTGAGTGGATGGGTAGATAGGAAAATGAAACCTGTAGGCCAGAAGATTATAGGAAAGGCCAAGGTCGTAGGCTGGTTGTTTAGTGATTCAATGATGGAAGTTCTTTTGTTAAAAAGGTGGACCAATGTCCCCTTTGCAAGGACTAGTGATGTCAGGTCACTGCTAGGATATCATGGAAAGAAGCAATTTAACTCATGAAGTACCCCCAAAAATGCTGAGTGTTCATTTGGCTCCATATAGGGGCGGTGTTCGTTCAAACGAAGAAACATGGTGTGGGATCACCGGCTGCTCTAGACGCAATAAATAAGAATGCCCTCTGTTGACTGCTCCATCTAACATGGTCTGGAACTTTACTTTAAGTGTAGTTAGTAAAAAGGAATATTGGGAGGAAATTGGAGGCCAGAAAAGGATGAGGTTGAAAAATGAAAAAGACAGTAGGGGAAATGCAGGGAATAGACAAAATAAAGTGGGCGGGAACATACTGAATCATGAAAACAAATACAACTATACCAGGCGCGGATTCAGAGGGGGGGTTTTGGGGGTCAAAACCCCTCCCTGCTCCGACACCAAAAAATATAATGTAATGCATTTTGTGTGTGTCCGAAACAAGCTGACATAAAAATCTGACGGGCAAAAGCCCCTCCTGGAAAAATTCCTGGATCCGCCCCTGTATACCCCTCCTATTTAACAATTTTCGTAGTAAAAAATTTATGTCAAAATGTGGTCCCTTCCAGATATTTCATAGGAACCGGCGTGTCCACATTTTCCTTCCGAATTCATGAAGAGCGACAGATTCTAGATTTGACCCAAGATGACCTACAACAGGTTCTGTGGGATGACGGAACCAGATGATTGTGAACAACCTTCAGTCTGGAAAATAGTCTATCATTAATGATCGCTTAAACGGTCAAAATTGTGTTATGTTAGGTTCGAATTCTTTGTGTTTTAATTATTTATTGAAGGAGATGGGAAAGGTTTTTGCAAGAATTTCCACTTGTTGCTTTTGATTTTATGCAAATGTGTAATATACGTTAACTAACAGCCATGGGCTTTAGTGTCATTTCATGGAATGAGGATATTATTATGAGGAAACTGAATTCACTCAAAACGTAAAAAAGTATCCTTACAGACAAACAAATCCAGCTGAGCTATGAGGCAACAGTGGTATACCTCCCTCAGTTTTCCCTGAGACCTCTGACACAACCAGGCAGATGCTCTGCCAGCTGAGCTATGAGACACAGTGGTATATTCCCTCAGGTTTTCCCCTGAGACCTCTGACACACCAGGCAGATGCTCTGCCAGCTGAGCTATGAGGCACAGTGGTATATTCCCTCAGGTTTTCTCCTGAGATCTCTGACACACCAGGCAGATGCTCCTGCCAGCTGAGCTATGAGGCACAGTAGTATATCCCCTCAGGTTTCCCTTCCCCTGAGACCTCTGACACACCAGGCGGCAGGATGCTCTGACAGCTGAGCTATCAGGCACAGTGGTATATTCCCTCAGGTTTTCCCCTGAGACCTTCTGACACACCGGGCAGATGCTCTGCCATCTGAGCTATGAGGCACAGAGGTATACTCCGTTAAGTTTCCCCCCAAGACCTCTGACACACCGGGCAGATGCTCTTACCCGCTGAGCTATGAGGCACAGAGGTATATTCCCTCGGGTTTTTCCCCCAAGACCTCTGACACACCAGGCAGATGCTCTATCAGCTTAGCTATAAGGCACAGAGGTATACTCCCTCGAGTGTTTCCCCAAGAACCCAGATTTTCTCTTTTTGTTGCATTGGTGCAGAACTTTGTGAGCGCTGTTTAAAAGACGGGATTCTGCTGATTACAAGGGAATTTTTCATGTCCCTATTTTTCATTGTTAGTAGCAAGCAGATAATACAAGGCTTTTGTTACAAAATGTTTTTAATAAGCCCCAGCGACCTCTCCAGTGAAGAGGGCGTTATAATATCCACTCAGGAACCTTTCTATACCATTCTTGAAATGAAAGAAAATTGTAAAGGCCTTATTGGGACTCAAACCCGAGACCTCAAACTCACTAGGTTTGTTTGTTTCATTTCAGTGGTAATTGGGTAACCATACCAGATATGGCATTTGTTACTTTGCCCCAGTTTGGTTCATAGGGATAACCTGAGGGTGTATACCACTGTGCCTTATAGCTCGGCTGGTAGAGCATCTGCCCCGGTGAGTCGGAGAAGGTCTCGGGTTCGAATCCCAATGGATGTCAAGTAATTCTTCTCTTGTCCTACATGTAAGTTTGGTTGTTTCATTTCAGTGGTGATTAGGCACCATACCAGGCAGTATCATTTTTCATATTTATACGAGGCTGAGTATTTAAAAAATTGCTGTCAAAATCCAGTATCTCAGGGCTTTTTTCCCTTTTGCAAATGAGGAAAAGAAGTATCCACATAACAGTAAAAATCTATTATGTCTCACCTCAAGCTAAGCATGGTCGACGCCATTTGCTAAGCTCGATTCATGTTTCAGGTCAGCAATACGTTAGAGATAACTGTGTTTGCTATGTGAGCTTTCACTGCACTGTCATGATCAAACTATGCAAGTTTCATCTTACACAATTTTCACAAAGAAAGTAAAATATATCTTTTTGTATGTTTGGTATTTTTTGTAATACAAGTATTTTTTTAAAGTTATGTCCCAAGTTCATATTTGAGTTGTCTTTTTGTAAAACTTTCTTGTGCTTGTTTCCTGTTTGTGTTGTCAGAGCGCGGATCCAGGAGGGGGAGTGGGGGGGGAGGGGGGGGCGGGGTGGGGGGGGGTGGGGGGGGGGGGGGGGGGGGGGTGGGGCGGGGGTGGGGGGTGGGGGGGAGGGGAGGGGGATTTTGGCGGTCTCAAAAACCACCCCCTGCTCGACACCAAAAAATATAATGTAATGCATTTTTTGCGTGTCCCGCCTGTCCAAAACAAGCAGACATAAAAATCTGATAGGCAAAAACCCCCCTCCCTGGTGGCAAAACCCCCTCCTGGAAAAATTCCTGGATCCGCCCCTGGTTGTACTTATGTTTTATTAGATTTTTATACATGTTGAAATGTTTTTAAAAGAACAAAAAATCAACTTCTATCATGACGGTGCTATTCATGTCAATAAGGTCTTGCCAGTTCGGTAAAGGAGACATTTTAATACAAACTTTACAACAGTTTCTTTCCAGTTGTGACGAGGTAAGCATTATATATTTGATGTAACTTTGAAAATGTTGAAGATGATGAATTAAAACACACTATTACACTAACTCGTTTCTCGTTCGTTTATTCACTGTTGTGAATAATAGGTCCACAGTGATTCGAACACCGGCCAGCTCGGCGGTTCAGTTGTTAAGGACATCTGCCTAATTATGCAGGAGGTTGCTGGGTTCGAGTCCCACCCGAGCACGTTATGAATTTTTTCTCAGTGTCTCGGGGAAGCAGTGAATATACATTCAGTTTACGTCGGGTAATGTCAGTGAAACCCAACATGGTTTATAACAAATTCATGGCTGTTTTTGTCCATTCTGTGAAGGATATATGATTTTATTTGTCATCCCGGTCCCATTATATTTTTTTTGTGAATGAACAAAAATGTTAATTGGATCAAAGGAGAGAGGGAAACGAGTTTAAATGTGTTTATAAATCTAATTTTGCCCTGTGGAAATTGCTTTTATACACTTTATAAAATGTACGTCGTTAAAATAAACTGAGAACTTGGCGTTCCTTATTTGACTATCCTGTCATGGGAGGTCTGTGGTTATTAGGCGTGTTGATATATCACATTTCTCTGTGTAAACTACACTATAACCGATGCCACATTCTTAATAAATTGAGTTGTAACCAAAATTTATCCAAGACGTTAACGCAGAAGCTTGTATAGTTTTGGCAAGAAATCAAGACTTGTCAGATGAGAAAAATCTGGAAACGCGATCTGTTATTGACCGTTTCTGGGCAACACTCGTTAAAAGTATACGTGTTTTTCCCTACAATGGGTTCAAATAACTTAAAATAAGGTTACATTTACGTTTATTTGCATTAATGTAATTCAAACACTCGGGTGTGAATGTTCCATTGAGGTTTGTAAAATAAAATTGTTGCCTCCGCTGGATTTTTCTTCCGAAAACAGTTGCGCGCACGAAAGTTAGTTATTCTGGCTCATTTGCAGCAGAAGAGGTGCACTCCGAAAGGTTTGTATCAGTGTTCTGATTGGGACCCGATATTTCCGCAGAATGGTTCTCAAGCGGTTCACGTCATGCATGCACCACGACGGTTTTATTTGTTGAAAACCCAATGCATTAGTTCCGAGATTGCCCAGTTAACCCCGCCCCTTAGATATTGTTGCTATGTGCTCACAAGCCATCGCAAAAAAAAATTGCGACACAACGTACAAAGCAAACGGGATTCGGCATGGAAAGCACAGATTCATTGGAGAAAACTCAAAGGTATTTATGTTTTGGGGTCGACAGTTACCGTAGCACCACCACTGGAGCGAAGGGCTAGTAATGCAGGATGACATATATTCATACAAATGCGCTTTCCTACCTCTGAACAGGCGAATCGCCCGACATTGAAACCAAAATTCACCCGTTCAACTGGCGCATACAACATACAAACTGTATGGGCAGAAAATCGCGTGAATGTTGTGATGATTGCATCACTTTGACCTATGTGGGCGCCGTCTGATAGCTCCTGTTGTGATTGGTCGGCGGGTTCGGCTTGATTGACAGGTCGGAACTATGCATTAGTCTAGGTTGGACGTCATACTTCATCTCATTCCGTAGTGCAGCGAAGAGAGGAGTCTATCTGGGCTAGAGCTTCTGCACCGGCGGCCATGACAGGGGGCAGGTTTTCTTATTTAAATGATGTGACAATGGAACCACAAAGCACTACTCATGCTTGACACACAGTGACAATGGGACTGTCCCCTGTCATGGCCGCCGTGCAAAGGCTTTATAGGCCTATGAGTTGACTCGGGTGTAATACTGTCCATGACTGTAGTGCTGCAAAGATACATTGTGATTGGTCAGAGTATATGCATGTCAATTAGACCGTGCAAATTGATTTACTTTTAGACCAAATAAACGCTTTCCCGCGAAAATGTGACACGATCATGTTGCAAACAAGCCAACAAGTGCGATGTTGTCAGAGATACAGCAATATCAAAAACATACACACAATTTGTTACAAAATACATGGACGGACTTACTCGTACTCGTCAAAAGTAATATTTGTCAAATCACGCAACTGCAGACAAAATCTCATCGCCATGCAGGACACAACTAAAACAAGATTAGCTGGCGTTCAAAAAGTACACTGCCCGTTAATATACAGAAATGTCTTCGGACAATCGGTCAGGTTTACGGAGTCCCGAAATGGACATCTTCAAAACAATAGTGTATCTCGTGCGCCGAGATGAATTAGCTCGCTCGCATCCGGCCTATAGATAAATTTATTTTGCTCGCATAGCACGAGAAAATTGACTTGTGCACGTGTTGATTCAGAAGCGTCTACGCTTCGCCCCGTAAATTCCACCAACCAACCATTATAAAGGACAATAGACAGCCGAAGTGTGACGTGTTGCCATGGTAATTGGCACTAAACAGAACAAAAGTACCATTGCAAAAGCACATGGACACGGTTCAGGGATTTTAGTGTCGAGCCATTGCCTATGCAATTTATTAGGTATTCACTTCGGCAGTCTATGGTGATCCGTGTGGTATTTGAGACCCAAACAATATTCACTTCGGCAGTCTATGGTGATCCGTGTGGTATTTTGAGACCCAAACAATGATTGTGCGCACTTTGAAGGTGCTATAGATGCTTTTTTTTATACTAAATCAGTCTTTTTTTGTGCCCACAAAGTAGGCCTAATGTAGCTCGTACATGCGAGATGAATTGCGGATTTGTTTTACTTTAGGATGTCCGGCCATAAGCCCCGACGGCGTTCTGCACTACCGGTTTTGTCAGAAGTACCATTTTAGCACCCGGAAAAAAAATAATCAATTTCCCCCCTCTAAAACACTTCGAAAGTCACCGTGTGAATTTCCAAGAGTGTTAAAAAAAAGCAGGATCGACCGCAGCCCTGGATAATATTTGCGTTTGATGATGAATTAGTCGGGGTCAGTGCGGGCACGATCGTCAGTATACAGCTAAAAAGAAACAATTAACCCACTTTATGTGGTTTGCTAGCAGAGATTGCTGATGAATGTGTTAGGATTTATTCATTGTTGTAGTCTGAATTGTTGACTTGGTATAATGTCGTTTTCTTATGCTCGCTATTCCCAACGGATATGCTTGATTTGAGCTTAGCAAACTCTAGGACGTTCACCCCGATTTGCATGATTTTCCCAGCATTCGAAAACACTTTGGACTATAAACGGAGGCATATAGTATTACGGGGGGCGGGGTTGGCAAGGAGGTGGGGGTGGGATGTGGGGGGCGGGTATAGGTTGGAGGGGGAGTTGACTGTTTCGGAGCTAACCCTTTTCCCCAATCGAAACAAGCGGCGTCGCCGAGCGCCCAACAACCGCCCCCCCCCCCCCCCCCCCCCCACCCCCCCCCCCCCCCCCCCCCCCACCCCCCCCCCCCCCCCCCCCCACCCCCCCCCCCCCCCCCAACTCTACTCCCGCCCATGTCTGCAATAGGTAACTCGTGCATGGGCAAGAATTCATAAGACTTCAAGACAAACTGTTTTGCTCTTCCAATGAAGAAATTACATTTCAAAAACACCCAAGAAATATATGCCCTAGGTATGTGCGGGGTCATTGACCGTAAGGCAAATGGTCCTACCTATAAAACCAGTTTGAACCATGGCACGTGTGGCCATGGGTGCATCGTGGGGGCAAGAATGTTTTGGGTAAACGATAGGCACAAATTATCTTGTCAGGTATTCGTTTGAAGTACAGCCATCATGCCACTAGTTGGACTTGACAACAATAAGACTTTATTTGCACAATCCTCGCACTGTGATATCACGTACCAAGGTCCAGCAGACTTTAGGAATCAGTCATCAAAAATCCGCCATGAAATCAATGGTGCGAGTTGCGTTAAATTGCTTGGAATCAACTCACTTCCGTTCTGTTATCGCTGGATATTGCATGCTCTGACCACAGTAAATTCAAAGTAAACCCGGAATTCACAGCAGAATTGCTTAATCTTTGCATTTTAAAGATTGTTTTGGTGATCGAGATAAAATGATATCTTGTGACTAGCCCGAATAAAATGATTTATAGGGCACGATAAAGCCACGACGTGTATTTCACGCACCCAATCTGAATTCAAATCCGATTTTACCTATATGTCTAAAACTGCAATAAAAAATTGATAGAATCCTCGGTTTTTCTCGGTTTTCGAAATGATGGATTTTCTGGAACAAATTGTTTGGAGCATCATATTGAATAAACATTTTGGTTCATAACCTCCCGCTTGTTAACTTTGCTGGTCGATGTCTCAAGCGGGCCTCTTCCCACTGTGCGACAATCGTACCAAATCGTAGCCAATCGTACCTAATTCGTAGCCAAAATCGCACAGTGGGAGGCCCGCTTTAGTCAATAGTTAAAGGCACAGGCTCGTCAGCAATGCGCCCGCGCCAAATTCGTGCCACGAAATACGCAGCTTCATATAGCAAAGGCATGGAATTGCGTATTTTTTAAAAATTATATAAAAAATAAATTATGCAGATCAAATCTACCCCGAGCCTTAATAAATAAGATTTGTTTCTTGTCATTTGCAAGGATGTTGTAAAAAAAGAAAAGTGTTTGGGCGAACCCTTAGCAGCTAGTTTACCAACGGACAGGTAAAATGGCAAATCATCATGGAAACAAAAGTTGGAATGTGCTGTTGTGGAAATGCTCAGTTCCAAGCAGGACCACTCCTTAATTTGAAACTACTCCAAAAAAGAAAACGACAAAGTATAAAACGCCGGACTTGTGTTTGTTACCAAGTTGGTGTGTTTTGCTGCAAGTAATACAGCGTAACCCAACCTACATATACTCCTAAACCTTTGTACTTGTCGGGATAACTGCAGGCCTAAACATTCACATCAAGACCCATTATTGAACATCGTCTCGTTCACGTACCCCACCGGGACCTGTGACAGACTGCACCGTGTACTCCCGGGGTGTTCCGGGGTTCATTGGTCCCTCCCGAAAGGCGACGCTGGGTCGTTGGCCCCACTCCCCTCCGTGCTACCCTCGCCAACGCCCGGTGAGGCTTGCAGCCCGGGTCGGTGATCGCGCTGTAAACTCCCTCAAAATCGGTCACTATACGTAATTCGATTCATCAAAATAAGTACCTACACACAAAAAGAGGAAAATCCGATTACTTCGTTGCAAAGATTGATACCATCTAAATGCCGATTTATTTGCTAAAAGGGTATAGCTAATGAGAATTTAGTTCTGAGCTAATCTTTTTAGATCGTTTAGAGGGAAGTATTGCAGTGAAATTCCCCGGTGAAATTTTCAGTAAATGCGCAAAGAAGGAAGGTGAAGTGCTTTGTATTTTTTGGCAAGAAAGGTATCACTATATATGACCGAGAACATTCAACTTGCATGCTGGGAAAATCCTTTTAAAGGACGTGTCCACGTTTCTGTAAAACAAACACGCAAATTATACTTTGACCGAAAGATCGAGGATGCTAAAAGAGATATAACATATTGTATCGGTCTGTGGCAAGGCTGACTGCACCAGCCTCCATAAGAGCCGCTGAGACAGTGTGCGCCACTCTACCTGAAGTGCCTGCTGCTGCAGTTCTAGGGCACTTTTGAAGACGCACGGCAGCAGAGGCCTGCAGCTCATCCCGTGCACGCATGCAGGTTCAATCAGATTGAAACCAAACTGATTGGGTTTTCTGAGAGCTCTGAACTGCAGGATTCTCACAGAAACAAAGTATAAATGTTTCATTCCTGTGAGAATCACTAGGCCTATAGTCTCTGTTCAAACAGATACTTTTGCACCTTAGGAAATCACTGAAGCGGAACAGTTATAAAAGGGATTCCAAAGTGAATAGTGCCTTGTTATCACATACCCTTGATTTGATGCACAGGTTGTTTTGGAACTCTGGTTTGGGCGGCCGCCCTGTGCACTCAAACTTCTGTTCTGATCAAGAATTGATGTTTTAACAAAATTGCGTTTCTTTTGGGAAGATTATACTTTCTTCATGCAGGATAAAGGCAATTCAGACCAGACCCAACATGAGGGAGATTGATAATAACACGCTGACAAACTCAAACTGATAACTTACCGTACAAAGTTTAAAGATTTCAAACATACGAAGTTTGTATAAAGATTTCAAACAGTGCAAGTACCTTTGCACCGTAATCTCAAGATTGTAATCACGAAAAAAGTATGTTACTCCCCAACACACAGGCCAACCCAAAATGACCAAGGGGCTGGAAATCCAAAACCGACCCAGATACTTGTCAGTTTGAGGGTAGATTATGTCAAAATGTAAACTGTTTCCTCTTGGTGGAACTTGAATGTCTTAAACTCAGTGACTGGGTGAGACAGCGCCGCCATCAGGCCGCCGGCGAATGTCGACCTCCTTCCCCAGTTCTGACTATTTTCCTCAAATTGGAAATCGACTTATTAAACAGAGTGGCGTTTTACGTACAATGGCTGCTAGGGGAAAAGAGCCCGACCATTATGGGGTAAATGACCGAACATTGACAATCAACCAACTCAAGTTCGATTCCTATAAATGTTTACCTAGAAAACACCTTGGTATAATTCTACGTACAAAGGTGTTTGTGCTTACGGCAAGTGGCAGGCAAACTTTGTAATAATAGTTGCTGGATTTAGCCTATATTAGTGAATTTCTTTTGCACGGTGCTGTGGGGTGCGGCGGGCCTATTCAATATCTAACGATCGTTTTGGGGTTTCCTTTCATTCCCCCTTCTTTTTCGATGGAGAGATGAAAAATGTCTATAATTCGATAATAGTGTTTATATCAGGACGTTGACCGTTGTCAGAGTCTAAATCCCATGAGAACATTTGTAGAAACACTTGAAATTCGAAAATGAAACGTTGAAGTTATTGTGCATATGGTCGTAACCAAACATTCTGCGACGTTTTTTGTTTGCGCCAGGGCTGTGTTTCATTTACGCGAATATTGCCAATACAACGTTTGCAACGTTCGCTAGCGTGTTCGTTGACGTTCGCTAACGCTGTAACCATGCAGTGGCGAACGTTGACGAACGTAATTGGAACCGCATCCCTGTTTCGTTGCTATTTGAGACAACAGCTTTACATGCGTGATTCTACGATTAACCATAAAAGTTTGTGTTTTACCGAGTTGAGAGACTGAAATGACCGAAGGGCATTGAGCAATGATGCAAGAGTTAGATTCAACGTGACATCAATTCTCTTGTGGTCTTTCCTGGTGGTGTGAAGGTTTGGTTTACAAAAGAACAATGAACTCTGCGTGGTATATCTTGTCTGTGTTCAAAGAGTGACCTTGAAAATAAATTGTAATTAAAAAATGCATTTTCCTCGCTGAAGTAGGTTTCAAACGTCGCATCAGAGAAAGGTATCCTCGAACGGGAAATTATGGAACAAAACCAATACCATTTATGAAACTTTTTGGTAGTTTTTGTTCGACATTTCATTCGAATGGTATGGTTTTATTAAATGTTCCTTTTCAAGGTGAAATCGGATCATACATCTTTCAAATCGAAGACCAAAGTCCTTCAGACACCGATGGCATTGAAGGCGACTTAAGGTGATACAGTTACGCCAAAGGTGAATCCGATGTTTGAATTGACAGCTTTATTGGTTTTTCTTATACTTTCCTTGATAAATCAAATACGATGTGGCGTGTCCGGAATCTGGACGTATCAGGGCCGTAATTCACGGTCTACTGATCGGGAGAATGGGAGATGGTTTAATAAACCATTGGGTTTAATGAACCTTGGTCCGGTAACTCCGGCCGCCAAATTCCCAGCCTACCCGATGACCGTCTATCACTGCCTCCCGCAAGGGTTATCCTCCGAGTCCCGCCCGACCCTCGCCGTGTCCATAAACATTACCGTTCTAATCGCTTCAAACCACAGTATGCCAACATTCATGTCACAACATCCAATTACATTATTAACCCAGCAAAAAGTTGACTAGTTTCACCTGCAGAAATTGAAAGGTAACAGCGAGACAACTGGCGGAATTTACATATACCATGCCATTATGCCCATGGCAGGCTTAACCCTATTGTATGGTCTCATTCGAGTATTTGCCGTCCAAAATCAATCGGCAGTCTTTTGACTGAACGTCACTTTTTGCAGTTGTAAAATAGCTTTTATTGCAATAAATCGCGATATAGGACTCCCTTTAGATTGGTTCCCGATCCCTATAGATTGGTTCGCTTATTGCGAAAATATAGGGATCGGTAAAGGGCAGCCATGACGGGCAAAATTCTGCCCGTCACGTGGTTATTATTATTTTTATTTTTTTAGTAAGTGCGCAGATTTTGCAGTGACATTTGTAACTTGGCCGTGCGTGTCGAACATATTCAATTATGTAAATAAAGTACATTGCCTAAAGCAAGGTGCTTGGCAAATTTTTTAATATAAAAAAACACAATGCGCTCGCGCAATGACGACCAATTACAGATCAAGATGAAGCGCCCTTTACCCGTCCTTATATTCTCCTGTGTGGAATATGTGGACGGGAACCAGTCTAGGACTCCCTTATTTCAATTTATACTTTTAAATTGTTTTAGTCCTATGAGCTTGGACGACAAACTACATGCTTTACACGTTTACTTGCTTTCGTGTGTCATTCTATAGCCGTGTAATGGACGAATTTCACATTAGCCCGCTCTGTACACTTCCGCATTGAAATCGAGGCCGCTCTGCACACTTCCGCATTGAAATCGAGGCTCTTCGTGTCAAGTCGGTAGTACGCATGCGCTACAAGTACAGTAATGTACAGTGACAGAGTGTGTACGTGTGCTGTTCTGCGTGGCATGTAGGAGTGATTGTGCATTCACGTGCATGTACATTGGTTCACTTCTGGGTTTGATAAAGAGGCTCTTCGGAAGTGCGCAGACCGGTCGCAAATTGGTTAATTTGGGATTCGTCTATATAATTCACTTCCAGTTTTACTTGACCAATCACATCACAGATGCAGTAAATGTACCCCTATTTTCAGCCAACCGGGATAGTGTTTGTCGTAGTAGAAAAATATTCAAAATTGACAAAACGAATGGCAACGAAAGTAGGTCAGGTCGTTTTCAGGGACTGCGTTAGCGCTGAGAGATTTGGCACGACGCGCGCTCCGCCCTGGCCCTGTCTGGCCTCTATCCAGTCTTCAACCAAATGCGCACCCGGTACTCCCACCCCCACCTAACCCGCCCCCTCCTATCCTTCTTCGCGGGGGCATTTACAAGACACATAACCCTAGCTTCTCGGGTGACTGCAATTCATGACTAAATGCATCTCCTTCTGTGATAAAACTGGCAATTTTCCCACAATAAAAATATCAAGTATGAATAAGTGATTATTTTTAGGGATTATGACCCAGAGACCGCCAAGGTCGATATATATAAAATATGACGCGACAAACTTTTGACAGTACTATACCATAATGGTCGAGTACCTGGGCTACACGAATCACGCTAAGTGTGCAAATGGTTGGGCTAATGGCTGAAAGATACAAAGTATCCAGACTAGTAAGACGACTGTACGTAATCTGTGCGTGAACCACGTGTGTCGCGCGCGCGCGCGACTTTTGCATGCTGCCATTAAAATGTGGACGCATGCCGTCTGTTCGCGGAACATTGTATGAAAACAGTGGACAACATTGCGAGTCGCGACGTTTCCTGACAGTTTTCATCCTCGACGAAGGGCTTCTAGAAGCAGCTTCCTGTTTTACATCGAAGATCAGCTGCTCCTTCAAGCACTGGAAATTAATATCCCTCGGTGAGTATTTGCGTGAAATTTATAGTTAACATTATTACCCTGATCACCAATGCCGTACGGCCGTCTAGACTAGTCAAGAAAGTATGAAAAGTAACTTTTTGCGTATCAAAGTAAACTAGACACGTCTGGGCACCGCACATTCACCGTGACGGTCCATATGGGTCCGCATTCCGTGCAATACAGCTATGGAACCAGCCTGTAGGATGGTTGCTTCGCGCAATTTCTTGTAAAGCTAGTAGCCCAGGTTGGACTCCGCATACTCCATCGTACCCAAGGACCATGGCCCGATTGGGGTCATTGACCGGGAGCGTATACCTCGAAACATTTTGTCTAGGCCGGATTTCAACGGCAAGACAGTTGATGATTTCAAAGCCGCAGCCAGACACTTTGGATGCGACCTTGAGAGGGCCTGGCATGCGTTAAAGACATTTTCGGAGTGAGAGACGAAAGTGTTTCCGCAGTGATTCCGATCCAATGACCCGGAAAATGATCTGCCTGCAAATACTTAAAGCTGGGATCCTTTGTAGGTTTTTCTATGGCAGATTTGCTATATTGCTAACTCATTAAAATCATCATGCCGCCATGCTACCACTTGCACAGATGAAATGTATAACTTTGAGGTACTAGACCATTGTACCGCGATTTGTATAGACTAAACTTTTTGCGAATCCCTGGAACAGCTCTATGTGGTTGTTTCTGTTGTGTGTTTTGCCGTAAAGAAGTGAACACGCACGTGCGCTCTCACTTATGCTCAATCTGCTGTTTATTTCTTACACAAAGTACCCTAATGGACCCGAGCAAGAATAGATTAATAAATGGTGTTTGATACCATGGCTATCATTACACTTCGAGTGAGGTTTTTGTCAACTCGTGAAGTAGAATTTTGGGAAATGTTTTTTTCGGCGCATACGCCCACATCATATTTTTCAGCTGTGTCAAACAAACTTTGACCTAGACGATCGTCATTGCATTGCAATTCAGCTGTGACGAAAGCATGCTATTGTTTTGTTGTGCATTGTCAATGTTTAAGTTACAATGTTAGGTCGTTTACACTGAAATCGTTTATCAAAGTCCACATCCGGTTAATGCAAATGACGTCACTGGACGGCATCAAACAATCCCACTGTTAATGTTGTTTCTCTTGATATCCACGTGTGTTAGCCGTCCAGAATCAAAGAACGATCACGTGACTGCTCAACCTCTGTCCATAAAATATGGATACCTGCAAAAGTACACCACGAAAGAAGTAGTTTACAGTTCCCACAAATGCCCGGCCAAGTACCTTTGTTAGCAAACAATGACAAGGTTGTGTACTAATACTATTCGGTATGTTGACGTATATCGGCTGCCAATCACAGAGCTAGAACCATGCACCCACTAGCTATTTGGGGGGTGGATGGACTTACGACGCACCCTGTATGAATTTCCCGTAATTCCACAAATCAAGGCTAATGACCCACGTACAAGATTTCGTCCCCGAGACATTGGCTGACTATAAATTCGGTCGCTAGGGGAGAATTTTTTATATAGTCGTGAACTCAAAGCCGGGACTCGGAAACCACGTTAGCTCCATTGCATCTATTCCGCGCCAAGACGGATCCTCTATAGTAAGTGACCGGCCTCACACCGTGCGATTTTTGCTAATATGCACATTTCCTACGATTAGGCAATTTTTTGAGAATTATACCTGGGACTGTGTATAAACTCTACAGACGGCCTCAGGTAATCTCAAGAAGTCTTACCTACTACCTCGCACGCTAAGGCCGGCTTTCAACCATCTTCCACTCGTCTCAAGATCGCATGTCGCGAAATATGAAATAATGTAGCCCGCCGTCCCTGATTCGTTTGAAAAGTACATGTAGTCGTGTGTCAAATGAGCACTGTCAAATCAGCATTATGTAAGGTGCTTTGAACGATATTAACGAATCCTGACTCTCAGAAATTGTCTTTATTGTCGCCCCAGGTTCGATTCCAGGACGTATTATGTGGATCATGGGTTTGCAGTCCCTATACTCAGTCGCGTGGGTTTCCGCCCAGGAGATTTCCCTGGGGGTTTCCTCCCACTTCTGAAACCGAATCTCCTCCTTTGTCATCTCAAGTTGATAAAAAGGTACAATTAAAATTAATGCCCTTTGGTATGGCTTAAAGGGTCTCATGGTTGGCGAGAATGCCATAAAATTAACAACAATTGTTTTGGTGATGTAATTCAATGATTTCAGGTAAGTTTTGAGATTTTGCATGGTGCACGTGGGGAGAGTAATGAATACTGGCGGGGCATCACGTGTCAGAATGATCTCTTTTGGAGAAGTGTGGCTCTGAGAGGAAATGGTTGCTTTCTCAACGTTTTTACTTGAATGCTGCAGAAATTTCTCCTCTGGTTTTTTTGTTTTTGTTTTAACGCTTTAGATTTTGTTTCTGTGAAGTCATTTACGCAACCGTATGCACGGAAATTGTCTTACTGTATGTTTATTATTTTGTTGGGTTTTCTTTTTTGTTTAGAAGACGTTCTCTAAGATGGAAACTCCGGGAGTTATCACACAGCTCCATCCAGCCCAATACGACCAACACGTGCCTGAAACTAACGGATCCTTCCGCCCTCCCGTCCGCGTCATGTTATGGTGTGTCCCGCGTTCCATCTCCACCGCCTTTCTTAAATGCATCTCCAACCTCTCATGCAATGCAGAGATCTTTCACGAACCGTTCACCGTGGCCTACCACTTCGGTCCGGAGCGGCGAGCCCCGCCGGGCCCTCCCATCCCAGAAGAGAACGCGTACACCTACAGCTGGGTGCGGAAGCAGCTCGAAGCCGACTACACGGGGACTGAAGTCATCTTCTGTAAGGACATGGCGTTCGCAGTGGATGGTCGTTATGATGGTATACCAGACGGATTCAGACACACGTTCCTCATCCGTAAACCAGCCAAAGTCTTCATGTCTTACCACAAAGTGGTGAATCAATACCCCGAGTACAAGGAAGAAGTGTCTGTTAAGTATGGCCTGCCTAAGGGTTACGCCTTCAAGGAAGCTTACGATCTCTACAATCACATATGTAGCAACTACCGCCAGAAACCGGTCATCATAGACGGGGACGATTTGTGCCGATACCCTGGTAGCATCATGAGGAAATACTGCCAGGCCGTGGACCTGCCGTTCACCGAGAACATGTTATCATGGAAGGCCAGCCAGGACATCAGTCCATCTTGGCACTGTGCAGCCAGTTTCAGGGCCTTGAATTCCGTCATGGGGACGTACGAACGAGCCCTTAAGAGCGAATGTTTCGTGTCAAACGGCGGGAGTTTGGCGGATCTGGAAGGCAACCTCCCTAAGGATGTGCTGGAGTGTTGCGAGTACAGTGAACCCTACTACAAAAAGTTGTACGAGTTGCGTCTGAGACCTTAAAACAACATCTTGAATTACACAGAAATAAAACTGTACTTTTTCCATCAGACACGTAAAAGAAAAATGACTTTGCTGCCGTGGAGAATTGTTTAAATGGATGACACAAGTGATGCAAATGTCATATTGACGACCAACTTAGCTGCATTCCTATAGTCTCGGTTTGATGGTTATACAGTTGTTTCGTAGTTGGTTGGTGAGTTTGGAAAATGTAGGGATTGCCTTACAAAGTGCGGATTCAAAGTTTTATTTTGTGCCACGATTTCGCATAGGCCTAAGCTTGAGCTCGATTTCTCACCTAAAATCCACTGTAGTATATTTTTGATTTGATTTTAAACTTTATTTCATCCCAAAAATGGGAAATTCTTTGCTCGCCTATTTAACATTAAAACACCAAATACACATACTACACAGTCAAAATCACTTTAAAAACGTAAAATACATGGTTAAACACATTAATCAATTTATTGTTGGAAACTGCTGTTAAATAATCTGATTGCACGTGGAATAAAAGAGGATGGATGTCGATTTGTAGCAGCGTACGGCAACCTCATTCGCCCAGACCGGTTCATCGGGCCAGTCAGCTGGAGATGGAGAGGATGTCTCGTGTCATCCAATACCACCTCCAGCTTCCCTGCCAGCAAGTCACCATACACCGTCTCAACCATGGGCTGCGACAAACCAACAATTCGCCTAACCTCCCGAACGATACGATTTATGCGATTTACACCAATTTTATCGACATTGCCGCCCCAGCAAATCAAACAATACCTCCAGACACTTTCGATAACAGAGCCATAAAACATGTTCAAGATATACCGTGGACGATAAGTAATGCCGGTTGATGTAAATGGATTTTGCAAACAATTTGGAACTGTGATAACGTCTGAAATGATGTGTACAATATGCTGTACAGGTACTGTATATATAGTTTTATGATTTTATCTTTATACTGTTTTTTATCTTTATACTGTTAAAGTTTTCACGCATAACGATAAAATATCGCGAATGCTTAAAAACAATTGCTTTAAAGGCACAGGCTCGTCAGCAACGCGCGCCCGCCAAATGTGTGCCACGCAATACGCAGCTCCATAGCAAAGGCATGGAGCTGCGTAATTCGAGCACGAATTTGGCGGGCGCGCATTGCTGACGAGCCTGTGCCTTTAAATGTTATCATAAACCACAGTTTATAGAAAAACGAAACAAAACGGGTTGAATTAACGTGGACAGAACGAAACACAATATACTGTAACAAAAAAAGGGTTGTTTAAAACGGGGTTGTTCATGTGCCCTGCTTAAGCAACTTGTAAATATTTAAACAGTTGTTTGAGCAGGGCACATGAACAACCCCAGTTGTTTAACACTTTTAAACAACTTTTTTAAAAGAGGGACAGAGTTGTTTTGGTGTTTTTTGACCGCGTTCACACATAATACAAAATTTACTTGTTACCATGCAAGATGGTAATGGTAGTAATAATCCTGTGAAATTATTTCGTTTGAAGTGCCCCATTCATGAGAAAATTCACAAAATTATTTGAATCTCCAAACATCGCCTGTATTTTATAGGCGATCTTTGGAGCCATTCATTCATGCACAAAAACCGTACTTGGATTTTTCAGGTTTTCTGAAGTATTACTGCATCTATGTGGCTGATATTTCTACAAGGTAGTTTTCTCGATATATGCTTTCAATTACCAGTTTTTAATAGTTTACCAAACAAGTATACTACCTTTAATAAATATGTTAAAAATAAAATAGACGCGTATGATTACATTTCCTTCCTTTGAAGAACCTCAGGAGGTTGTTCCAAAGTAGACCGACCCACTAAGCCCCACCCACTAAGTCCCACCCATTAAGTGCGCACAATCAGTGGATCACGTGGAGGAACAATGACCACGTGATCCCAACTTTCCTCCATAGTGATTGGTTAGTGAAATTTATGTGGGTGGGGCGTAGACATTCCTAGATCAGGCGTGGTTTATTTCGGCGAATCAAATCAGCGAGAACGGTTTAAAGAAGTATGATTGACAGGCTCGACCCTTGGTACGTTGTCCACTAAACGAACAAAATGTATACAGGAATCCAACAAATTGGTTTTTTTATTTCATAAAGAAATAATTTTTTTAACCCTTTTATAAAGTTTCTCCACATTTGAGGGCGCTGTTCATAGCTAGCCATGGATTAAACAGGACAGAAGTTTGTTGAATACATTGAAATTGAGGATAACAAGGCACTGATGGACCAATCACAATGGAATCGCTATTCCGCTTCAGTGATTTCGTCCAGGTCTAAGTAGACCTGTTTGAACAAAGTGATTCTCACAAGAATGAAATGCGACATTTCTTAGTTCTGGTAGAATCGTGTAATTAGGCTAAGGGCTCTCAGAAAAAAATCGTAGGGGTTACATAACAGTAAGATGAAACCTTCAGACAGAGAGGCGCACCCTGCCTCAGCGGCTCTTATGGAGCGTGGTACATTCAGCCTTGCCACAAGAGTTGTCCATACATGTTACTGACTAATAAAAAACACGTCACATTTCTCAGCCTCTTTGATATTTCTGTCAAAATACAATTTGCGTTTCTTTTTTGGAACCTTCTACGGTTATGTATCTTTCACAAAAGCGCGTGTCCCCAGACAGCCTAGACTGGTTCCCTTGTCCACATATTTACTTCCCCTCCGTCGTATATGAGGACAGGTACACGCCGCCATGTTTGGCATAAATATCCAGGAATTCCTGGATGTTTATGCAAATTCAAAGGACTGTGTCACGGTTTGCGCAAGCGCCAAGCAGGCGCCCAGAATACAGCGTGTTGCGCGCCTTCGTTTGATTTGGCATCGCGCGCGCTACGCAATCAATGTCTGAGAAAATTACAGCGGCGGCAGCAGCGGTATTTTTACATCGACAGCAGAAGATATGCCTGTAAAATTGCTGTCAGAACCAAATAAACATCCTGGTTTCGGTGGGAATCAAGGTTGAACAAATAGCTCTATAGCCAACCATGTCATTCGTAGCATTCGATGGGGTTTCTGTCATGTTTTGTCGAGTTTTGTTATGCGATGAAAAACTTTTTTTGAACAAATACGGCCGCACTGTGATATTGATGTTTGGCGGCTTAAAAATACGGCAAACAGCGCCATTTCAAGTAAAAAGTAATGTATCAGTACAAACCTGGGCGTTGACGAGTACACCACTGCCAAAATTACTAAATAAATATAAGGGATGGCAAAGATTGAATAGGATATGCAAAACCCAGCGACAAAATTAACGATTGCGAAATTCACTCGTTGTTGAGCAAACTCTAAAAATAGATCATGCATATATTTAATACAACGACCAATCACGCGTGGTAATACAACGGCCAATCACCCGTGGTTATTGCTCGGCGTGTGCCTGTCCTTGTATAGCGAGAGCAGCGTAGTGCACATGGACAGGGGACCAGTCTACAGACAGCCCTCCTACTTAACCACGCCCCACAAAAGACTTCTGCGCCACAAGGTGGCGCACTTTTGTCATTACATGTGAGCAAAATGGCGACGAACAGCAGCAGCGGACAAGACTCCGGTAAACCGCCCGAAACGATGAGGCGAGTCGACCTGAAACAGGACGAAATCTCCCCTAGAGATCAAAGGTACATGGCCCAAATGGCCAGGGCTCACATGGAGACTGTCTACAAGACTTCGAAAGCTAAATATATCCGGAGAAATGTCTTCGTTGCGTTGTGTCTCGGAGCGGGTGTTCTGGGAATTTGTATCCTTTTTATAATCAATGCCACGGGCAGCCGTAGGTAGGTAGGGACTTGAAAATCTGTGACGTCATCGCGCGCGCACTGGGTACACACTAGGGCGTGTTTGTTTCGGACGAATCCAGATTCAGATCTGCGCAGATCCAATTCACGTGACTTTAATTCCTAGTCGAGAGCAGTTTCTGCGCGTAAAATAACTCGGGATCTGGATTCGGATCTGTCGTGAAACAAACACGCCCTAAGGCCAATAAACCTTATCGACGTTCTCAAGGCATTATGGGATTGGATGACGGATGAAGCAGGGAATTTTCACACAAACCTGTGAAGCGATTAATAACATGTCATCTTCTCACACGCTTTTGATCAAGGAAAGATGCAATTTTTGACAAATATAATTTTTATTTTAATTGAGCTTTTTAGATAAAATAAACCAAGAAAACTCGACTTTTTGAACGGCGCCAGTTTGTACCATTATAGAAGGGCTGTCACGATTTGTTGAGCCAGGGTTGAGCTACCACGTTAGAGCCAATCGGGTGCGTTCTTTTGTAAATTACAAACTGGTGCTGTGCATTTTTTTTTTTTCCTCATTTTATTTTATTTTACTACAGTTAGAATAAAAATGATATTTGTCAAAAATTGCATTTTTCCTTGATGAATAACGTGTGGGAAGATCACATGTCAATCGCTTCACAGAAACGAGAATAAAATCGATGAACATTGTCATGTCCCCAGAGCCCCATAGGTTTGTGTGAAAATTGCCAGCTTCACTTGTCATCCAATCCCATGATGCTTTGAGAACGTCGATAAGGTTTATTTCATAAAGCTGTTTAGCAAAAACATTTGCTTAATCAAAGATTTGTGTGCTTTATAAAAATTTGTTAATAGTCGGAATTGCATGTCAACTTGTGTTCTTCACAAGAATATCGGCTATTGTTGCTAAGAAAAAAGAACACAAGTTAACATACCATTTTGACTATTATTAACCCACTTTTATAAAGCACACAAATGTTTGATTAAGCAAATTTTTTTACTAAACAGCTTTATGAAATTGGCCCCTGGTCAGTTTTGCAGTGGATTTCTGCCGTTTGCGAAGTGGCGCATCGTGAAAAATATGCTGTAAAACATCACAACATTGTTCAATTCCAACTTTTTAAATAGATACTGAAAATAAAGAATACTTATTATATTTTTATAACAATTTTTTTAAATATTTAAACTGGAACACAGCAAGATGTTTGTTTGACGGTGAGATTTCTGGTCCAAAAAGGGTAGTTTGTGTTGCGAAACAGACTTGTGAAACCAGCGACAGTTTGGGGAGATTGTTGTCTGTGTTTGTGCAAAATTTCAGTGTAAAAAACATGCCCTTTGTTTGTTTGTTTTAGCACACAAAAATGATTATCAGTTACTCTTTGTGAGTCGTTTTCATTCCAGGCGTAAATTTGTGCTCTTACACATAGTGCGCACCCTACGTACTCCTGTTGCATTGAGGCTTTCCTGACAAAGCTTTAGTTGAGCAGAAAACGAGACAGCGTGTTAAACTAAGACTGATCAGACTTGAAGTTGAAGAATTCTTCGCTGGCTTGGCGCAATATGTCACTGTGGGGGCGCTTCATACTGCATCCCATTCTTCGAGCTCTCTCCTAATCAGTTTACACACACGATTTCGCGGGAAAGCGGCCGATTCCTAAGACACATATCTCGGCTACCACTTGCTCAATTTATGCGATGAATGCTGTTTTGGAATTTACAGAAAATAATATGTAATGTGAGATGATATTTTCAATCAAAATCGAACTATGAATTTTTTTTCAAAGTCCCTACCGTAGGCCCCCATCCAATGCAGCCAGCTGAGCTAACGGTATTTTTTCCGTATACATTGAACAAAGATTTAAAGGAAATTACCTCCTGGAATCAACACATAATCTAATTTTAAGATATAGGCCTACTTCCCACTTGCACTTTTGTCACAAATGTTGCTTTATTTTCTGTAGAAAAAAAAAATTACATTTTCTCCTCAAATTGCATATAGGCTAGTTAGTGCACATAACCTCCTAGGTGGCTACAGGGCAACCAGATCCCTTTAGGGGATCATACGAAAGAAAGAAGAAGTGCACAAGATAACCTACTTCCAAATACTGAAAGCCGTCCAGATCAAACTGTACGGCTTTCAAGAGCAGCATTTTTCCCCCCATCAAAACCGTTGCTCAAATGGAATCTTTAGTTTACTCATTTTACAGGAAATTGCTATTTTTGGTAAAATCAAAGTCTCTATACGTTCTACATACCTCCCTGGCTGAAATTGTCTGAAAAGTGGCGTACAATCGTCCGTAAAACCCGAAACTTTCAGGAGCAGTCGTACCACATGTCTTTTAGGTTTTTTCTCCTTTTCAAGATGGCGTCTGCTTAGACCATGTAGACTCGGCGCAGTCGGTCTTTGAGCCACCAGCACTTACTAGCACGGTACAGACAAGGGGGGCGCTGTTCACATTTATTCGCTCTTGCCTGTGGGCATGTACCGTACCGCCGGCCGGCGCTCCGCTGGCTAATCCACAGTCACTGACGCGAGTACACGTTAAAAATGTGATATATTTCCTCATGGCTTGCATCTCTGAATTGTTTATATATTTTTGTAAATTGATAGTTAGTTAGAAAACCTACAAGCTGTTTAATTATCGACCAATTACTCTCAAAATGATTGTCCGTGTATGACAATTGCGTTGTTTACACGCCCGTTGCCAATGTCTCAACTACGAATGAAGTATGATTTTTTCTTCAGCAATTCCGTTAGATGACGAAAAATATTGCCACTCAACTCCCCTTCCCTCCCTCCCACCCTCCCTCCCAATTAAACCAACTGTAAAACAAAAATCAGAAAGGACTCGATAAGAACCACAGAACCTCTCGTAACTGTACAATTCCAGGCGCCTATAGCTTTTGAGTAACGATGCCGCCAACTTTTCTAAGCACCTGCAGACGATTTTCACGAAAGAGTGCGCAGCTTGCGCAATTTTTTTTTTTCAAAATGGCGCAAGCCCTATAGCTTGCGTGTAATTTTCACAGGAATGTTGCGCAGCCTACGCAACGAAATGTTGCGCAAGCGGACTTACGCAGTGCGTAAGGATTCGTGAAATCGGCTGCAGGTGCTTAAAAAAGTTGGCGGCATCCTTACTCAAAAGCTATAGGCGCCTGGAATTGTACAGTTTCGAGAGGTTCTGTGGTTCTTATCGAGTCGTTTCTGATTTTTGTTTTACAGTTGGTTTAATTGGGAGGGAGGGTGGGAGGGAGGGAAGGGGAGTTGAGTGGCAATATTTTTCGTCATCTAACGGAATTGCTGAAGAAAAAATCATACTTCATTCGTAGTTGAGACATTGGCAACGGGCGTGTAAACAACGCAATTGTCATACACGGACAATCATTTTGAGAGTAATTGGTCGATAATTAAACAGCTTGTAGGTTTTCTAACTAACTATCAATTTACAAAAATATATAAACAATTCAGAGATGCAAGCCATGAGGAAATATATCACATTTTTAACGTGTACTCGCGTCAGTGACTGTGGATTAGCCAGCGGAGCGCCGGCCGGCGGTACGGTACATGCCCACAGGCAAGAGCGAATAAATGTGAACAGCGCCCCCCTTGTCTGTACCGTGCTAGTAAGTGCTGGTGGCTCAAAGACCGACTGCGCCGAGTCTACATGGTCTAAGCAGACGCCATCTTGAAAAGGAGAAAAAACCTAAAAGACATGTGGTACGACTGCTCCTGAAAGTTTCGGGTTTTACGGACGATTGTACGCCACTTTTCAGACAATTTCAGCCAGGGAGGTATGTAGAACGTATAGAGACTTTGATTTTACCAAAAATAGCAATTTCCTGTAAAATGAGTAAACTAAAGATTCCATTTGAGCAACGGTTTTGATGGGGGGAAAAATGCTGCTCTTGAAAGCCGTACAGTTTGATCTGGACGGCTTTCAGTATTTGGAAGTAAAGATAACCATTCACGCGCGTGCAGCGCTCTCTGTTGTCGCGCTTAAGCACGGACGGCTCGCGCCGTAATTTTGTGCATTACTTTATGCAGTAATTTTATCTTTTATTTATCTCAGAAATGCAACATTTCCGACAGAAGTGCAAATGGGAAGTACATTGTATATCTTAAAATTAGATAATCTGTTGATTCCAGGACGTAATTTCATTCAAATCTTTGTTCAATGTATACAGAAAAAATACCAAGCTAACTCGACCCCAGTTCAATCTCGGTACCAGGGACCACTTTCGTAAAAACTGTTTAGAAAGATTTTACAAGTCGGATACTTTTAGAATGAGTCACTTTTCTGATTTCTCCCGTCCGCCATATTGGATTTTGCTACATGTGTTTTTTTGTCAGTTTACACCTGTCAAAAATCTCACTTTACAATCAAAATCAAACTTTGAAAAACATACCATGGAGGTTGTTCGATTCAAGAATTCTGTGCAAAGAAAAAGTAAAAAACTGTCCAACATTATCTTTCTTCAGATTTTCCGGCAAACTTGACATCGTAAAAATTATCACTGATTCATAAATACCTTAGACAGTTTACGCATCCTCATTGGCTGAGAACACATCACGTGGCCGGATTTAAACTAACGATAATGACCAGTGATTAAAACTGGCTGGCTCGCGTTTCTGCCTGCGCCCTAGTAAGCGTACGGAACACGCACATGAAACTGCACGCTCCTGACAGCAAAATGTGCACTGTGACATCTACCCGGTAGTGTGCGTGCGCGTACACAACATACCTGCATTACGCGTAACGCGCGCGATCGTACAAAGAACTCGATGCAGTTTGAACGTACAATCAACAAGATGAAGGGAAAAAGTGAATGCAACGACAAGCTAATTTAGGTGAGTTTTACCGACTATTTACAAAAAAGGTATTTATGAATGAGATTAAAAGTGAGTTTGGCCGGTCTTAAACAATCCTATAAAACCGGCTAGGGGCCTGGACGCTGATAATCCCTAATAAAGGCATCCGCATGATGTCACTGCATTTATGGGATAATCACAAGAGGGTGGGCTCACGAGCCAACTAGCCATAGTCTGGTTCCCAGACCAAAAGATTCTGACCACATGTATTCTGAGATTCATATGTGGAATATGTGGAGTCGGAACCAGTCTAAACCAGCAACTTGATTCTTGGCTGATTCTGATTTAATGTTTACTTCCTTAATGAACTAAACCACTTCCAGATGGCTACTCCATGTACGCTGTATCTCAAGAAGCTTTCTTGGAAGATTTTGATGACCCTAACAAGCCAAAGGACATACGATAGCGTGAAAGAAGACTGCCACCAAGAACGTCCTCTCGCAAAGACTCAATTGTGTGACCTGATCTGTGTGACAATCAGCTGTATTCCGATCTTGAGGCTTGGCTCTGGTGAATTGCTGATGCATTATGAAGTAGGATAACTTGTACATTTTGAGGATCCCAACAAGCCCCAGGAGAGAAGACTGCCACGGTCCTAGGACGTCTTCTTACAAAGACTGTTTTAGCTGAGGTAAGCTGTGTGACAATCGGTTGTATTCCAATCTTCAGGCTTGCCTGACGTGAAGCAGGATAACGTGTACATATATTTTGAGGATCCAAACAAGCATATATAAGACATACGATAGCATGAGAGAAAACTACCACCATCCCAGGACGTCATCTCACAAAGACTGTATTAGCTAAGGTGAGATGTCTGACAATCGGTTGTATTCCGATCTTCAGGCATACGGCTTGCTTCTAGTGATTTACTGACACATTGTGAAGCAGGATAACTTTGTACAGGATCTCAACAAGCCCAAAGGCATACGATAGAGCGAGAGAAGACTGCCACTAAGGACGTCCTCTTCCTAAGACTGTTAGCTGAGCTACATCATGTGTGACAATCGGCTGTATTCTCTCGGTTGGTGCCACAACATATCCGGTAGGACTGCAGTGAAACAATGTGTGACACAGAACTAGAAACGAAACGGAGCCGGGACACGTGTAACCGTGCCTTCTCATTAGCATAATTTTGGGCACCTCATTTGCATAGTTTTGGGCACTTCCATTGAATTACAAGTAAAACCTTAAACATGCGCACTTTCTCAATGTTTGTTACAATCCCACGTGTTATGTTCAAACACAAAACACGCTGTGCCATTCAATAACAGTCGTTTCTTATCTAGCTTTTAATTGAAATCTGTGATGTGTGACCACGGGGACAAGTGAAGGAACAAAACTGTTGTCCACGCAACACATACACGTACATGTAACTAAGCACAGACAATGCGTGTGACGTAATACAAGGCTTTCGGTGTTAATTTGAAATTCATCAATTAAAGATGGGGCTCGTCAATGCCACGAAATTCACCACGCTCCATACCTTACCCGAGCTCTTACGATCCCGGAGGGTGCAGGTGCACTCGACAGTGAACAGTTAAAAGTCGAATCACGCGCATGCGAACGTTACGGTGTGTTTGTAAAACTTTGTATGTACGTACGTAAACCGATGAGCCTGCACCGTCCGGGATCGTAACAGCTGACTGCCCAACTAGTATGGAGCGAGGTGTATATCGTGGCAAAATTTTGTTCCTCGTGCACTGACGAGCCTGCATCTTTAATTAAAAATGTTTAGGTAACTGTGCATTATGTGAACAGTGGTGTTGAGTTCCACCATTGCAATTGTGAGGGTTGAACTTCAATAGTAAGCTAACTTTTGTACATTTGTAAGGGCTTTAGAAATAATCACCGAGCAACGAAAGAATATGTAAATTTTAATTTCAATCAAAATTAGCAATTTGTTTTGGTATTAAGTTGACATCACATAACAGCTTCTTTATGCATGACTAGATTAAAGCTTTTGTGTGCTGAAAATTCCAACTGCCAGATTGACTTTTTTTTTTCCCCAATCAAAAAGTGGAGAAAAGGTTAGCGTTCTTTTGTTGCTCGGTATATTTTGGAATTTTGGACATTAACAATTTAACATCATTGTCTGCTGGATGCAACCAAACATGGGATGAGAAAAGAATCGAACCTGAGACCTCTGACACACCGGGCAGATGCTCAACCAGCTGAGCTATGAGGCACAGGGGTATACTCCCTCAGCTTTTCCCCCCAAGACCTCCGACACTCTATGCAGATGCTTTACCAGCTGAGCTACAAGGCACAGTGGTATACTCTCAGGTTTTCCCCTAAGACCTCCGACACTCCGGGAAAATGCTCTACAAGCTGAGCAGAGGCACAGGGGTATTATACTCCCTCAGGTTTTCCTTAAAGGCCAGTGGATCATTTGCAATGACCCCAAAAAGTAATCGACGAGTTTACAGGGGAAAAGTTCTGAAAGTAAAGATTGAATTAATAGCAACTATCCATTGAAAGGTTTCCGCTCAAAATGATATAATTTTACCAGAAAATAATCCGTAAAGATGAAATTATTTAGATCGTTTGCAAACGATTTACTTATTTTTGGTTCGCATCTACGCGGTCCAAAATGCATGGGCACTGTGTACTCCGTGTGCGTGTTCCAACGCGATGCATTTTTATGGATCGCGCGCACACGCAGTATGTGCGCCACAGAGTGCATGACGCAAGCCACATAGTACCCGATCAACTGAGAACGAATATTTCAAACACCCCGCCAAGACCAGGAAAATGCATATGGATTTTCCTGGTTTTTTAAACGTGGTACATTTGACAAAGCTGAAATTTCTTCGGATGAGTTTGTTGATGTCTTTCTTTTGATTTATAATGGTTTTATTTGCAGAATCGCTCAAAAACAGATCATCTACAGGGCCTTTAAGCGGGCCTCCCACTGTGCAATTTTTGCCACGAATTTCCTACGAATTGGTACAATTTGGTACGATTACCAGAGACTGTCTATAGACTACACACAATCGTACTTAATCGTAGCTAATCGTAGGAAATTTGTTGCAAAAATCGCAGTGGGAGGCCCGCTTAAGACACCTGACCTATGAGGCACAGTGGTATACTCCCTTAAGTTTTCCCTAAAATTTTCCTTGTAAGCAAAATGTTTATCAACTGCTTATTAATGAGGTTGGACTGTATAGTAGCCTTGATTTGCATAGTTAAACTTGTCAGAAGCAATTTCCAATCATATTCCTCAGAATGGTTGGCAAACAGGAACCTTGTACCATCATGAATAAAGGGTTGTTATAAGCAGAATGTTGTAGTAACAGTGCTGTAGTCTAATACTATCAAAGTTCAGCTGTAATTACGTATTTAATGGTAATAAATTGTACATTATCTGAACATTTTTAGGATGACTGCTTTGAGTAATTATTTTACAACTCTGAAAAAATAAATCACAACCAAAACACTCCACATTCATTTGGGCATTAAACCAATGCTTTTATACAACTTGGTTACAGACGTCAATGTATAAAAAGTAAAGGCACTCGTGATGATTCCACCGTCAGTGGAAATAACATGTCAGTTTCATCATCATGTACAAGAATAGCATTTTCAACAATCATACACAAAGTTCACTTCCCATTTTGCTATGGCAAGATTAAATACTAATCAGTGTTGCCAGTAAAGTCTTTACGAGTTCACACGGTCATGCTTCCTTGAACACGACAATGCCTGCACGTGGTCTGTTCATGTGCTGTCTGTGTTCAAAGAAGCATGACCGAGTAAATTTGAGAAGACCCAAGCAGTGGATGTTGGTAAAACGCGGGTGAAACAAAACGGTAGAACGTGCCTGATGTGAAGTCATACAAACGTGTGTGCGTTCCACATTCCGTGTTTTACCAACATCCCAAGCAGGTAAATTGCTTAGTATTGCTTAGTATTCCTTAGTATTCTTTAATGATCTCACAGTAATATACAAAATATTAACTACAAATAGATTACACTTCATTTTCTGTCACATTGTGTTTGAACAGGCAGTGTGCTTTTGTAAGCCACTACAGAGCTCTGGAAGTGCCATCCAACTTGAGATCCTGACAATTTATCGCAGAATACAGGATGAGTGACGACATCCAAAACGTAGGATGATAAATTATCTTTGGATGCCGTCATCCTACTTTCTGGATGTCATCTTCCTGAGATACTTATCACTAGATGACGACATTTTGCAAGGAATATGTTGTCATCCTGCAAAAAAAGGAACTCAACAAGTCGGATGGCACTTCCATGGGTGTACCATCATAACGTGCATCTCTAGTTATGAAGGATCGTAGTGCTTCTTGAAATCGACCCCAGGCAAATAAACTACTTTGGATCCCATCCGATACATATAACATATTTTACAAAGAACAAGAGTCAATGTCACAGCAACCAACATGATTATAACACGAGGGAGTCATTGTTCATGCAAGTATAGACTGCCGAAGTGAATACGTCATCTTTTGTTAGTTGCCTAGGCAATGGCTCTACACTAAAAATCACTGAACCGTTCTGCGTTTTACCAACATCCAGTACAACATTCTGTTGACGTTTTATCACCATTTGAAAAATCAACGTTTCTTTTGCGGTTCAGTATATTTTTGGTGCAACATAAGTGTCCTTCCGAGTTACAAAAAAAAGAAGAAAATTTGACTGTGGCCGTTGGCAAATTGGCTACTTTGAAGACATGTCTGAAAATTTGGCCGACATCACAAATTTCAAGCCACAACTTTTTAAAAACAAAAGAAAACCCATTTTCTCAAATACCTTATAGAGAAGACACCCTCAGTCAATACAGAAGCAGTTTAGAATCTAGGATGTCACAAGTTGTCTGCAAAAGGATATATAAATCGTACTGTTCTGTATCGTCCATATCACGGTACTTCGTAACAAATTAATTTCTTTTCAAGTGTAGCTACGTCTGAATGATTGTATTGACCACGGTCATTAAGTCACCTCTAAAAGACACAAACACAGCCAGATAATTCAGACCCAGCCTAAGATAGATTGTAATATCTCAATCCTCCAATGATGAAGTGTGAATGGATCTCAATCCTCCAATGATGAAGTGTGAATGGATCTCAATCCTCCATGTTGAAGTTTGGATGTACCACTAGTAAAGGATCTTCCTCTTCCACAATCCCTGCCGAGTCCACACCCTTCCTTTCCTTTAATCCTGTCTTGGCTAGCTCAATCATCACGTTATCCTTCAGTCAAAGAAATCAAAATCCGCAATGTGAAACTATGTCAAACCTTTATGAAAATGGTGCCGAGGTGGGAGTAGACCCTTTGCAACAGGGATCATGTTTGTGGACAATTTTCTTTAATTAAATGATGAGACAATGGAATCTCAAGAGTTTTTAATTATGCCTTAAGCCTGGTTCATGCTTCATGTGACGTGTTCACTTTAGCACTCTATTGTGGGGTGGGGAGGGGAGGGGGAGTTGGAGGGGGGGAGGAGTAGAGGAGGGAGAGGGGCCAGTGGGGGAGGGGGAACTAACCGTCTTGATGAGTCTGTGGATAATCTTGTCCACTTTCTGTTTGTGCTCGATCAGTTCAGCTTCCGTCTCTATTTCACTTTCCATCTGTTTCAGATACCAGTTAACCAACTCGCTGCGATGCACACCCTCAAAACCTTCCTCTGCCAAGGCAAAAATAAATAAATATATTTTAGAAATAAGTTCTGTTAAATTTTACTCAAGCATGACAATGACAGAAAGATGCCCTCATATCACACATGATGGCCCACAAGGTGCTTGAGCATATGAGTTTTATGACATTCTTCCTTGGTGCCAATTCCATGGCACTGCTCATGCTGAAAAGGCGAGCTCACTGTAGCAGAAAGGTTGTTAATGTTGTATTTCATGGCCACGACATAAGCATGCACATGGGTACTCAGAAATGGGCGTTGTTGTGTCACTGTATATGGAATAGTTGCCATCTTTTAGGGCAACTTTTGTTGTTTAAATTGGTCAACAATGCAAGCACAAACCGTGCATGTCCTCACGGAACAAAGATACTGCCCTACAAGATGGCAAGTTAAAGAACGCTTTGTACTGCTTACAGCTACAGTCTCCATAGCTTACGGCTCTGTCAGCAGAGAAAGGGCTGTTAAGCAAGGCCATAGAATAGTCCCCAAGCCTACTTTTACTAAGCTAATTTCTGACGTAATAAACTAATTTCTGACGTAATAAACTGATTCCTGACGTAATAATACTCGGCAAACGATATTCGTAGCGGCTTCTTAACCCCTCGACCACCGAGCATGCCGATGGTGAATGGCGGGTTTGATGGTCCTACAGTGAGCGACTGTAATGACTGACGTAATAAACCAACATTCTGGCCGTCTTCTTGTACTCGGCAAACGATACTCGTAGCGGCTTCTTAACCCCTCGACCACTGAGCATGCCGGTGCTGAATGGCGGGTTCGATGGTCCTACAGCGAGCGACTGTAACGACTGACATAAGCCAACATTCTGGCCGTTTTCTTGTACTCGGCAAACAATACTCGTAGCGGCTCCTTAACCCCTCGACCACCGAGCATGCCGGTGGTGAATGGCGGGTTCGATGGTCCTACAGCGACCGACTGTAATGACTAACCTTCCCTTTCCTCTTGATTTCTGACGTAATAAGCCAGCATTCTGGCCGTTTTCTTGTACTCGGCAAACGATACTTGTAGCGGTTTCTTTTTAGCAGGAGGTTGTTCTGGTTCCTTGGTTTGTGTGGCTGGTGTATCCGTTTCCATGGCGTTCTCTTTGTCTTCTGGCTCCAGTTCTAAAAAATAAAGGAAAGGGCCGAAGATCATAGCAGGGTTTTTTTCCATGAAATGTTTTCGGTTTATCCCTATAGACCATTCCAGTAACTAAGAACTCTTTCCACGTATGTCCGCCATAGCTGGGACGCGACCAGTGCATGAAATACACGCATAAGGTGATGGTGCTCCGCTGTTAAATGATGTCATCCCTTCCAACAATTTGCACTTTTACTGTAGGCTTGTGTGCGCATAGAGCAGGTTGCACGAATCATGGATGCCTACTGTTTGATTTAACAACGCAAACAAGCTACGTCCCAGCTATGGCGGATGTGTATAGGGAGTCCTGGGAATGGACTACATTTTCATTAGATTTGACATTTTGGAGAAAACTTAGCTTCTACATACCCCAAAATTGATTTCCAAAGAATGTAACTTTATTATAAAAATTGTTCTGGATGTTTAAATAAAGAAAAATGGAGGAAAAAAGACATCACTACCAGATATACCCAGCACGATATGTGGCAGAGGGACTCCCCCCTAACGCCCCTATACCTCAACACACTCTTCCATTTTGTTAACGCACCAATCCCCCCTAAAAACTGAAAGGAATTCCTTGGACGTTTGAGACACAATAGGGGAACAATGGTAGGGGGGGGGGGGGGGGGAGTCCGTTTGCCACATATCGTGCTGCATATGCTACCAGAAGGAGACTAAAAGTTTTTGTGTTTTGGGTTGTTTTTTTTTCGAAGGTAATCCAATGCTCAGTAGAAACATGTAAAATGACAGTCAATCTTCAAACCATCAATTCATAATTCTATTTTTAAAATTTGCTTTTACCTTGTTGCATATCTTCTTCCTCCTCAAAGTTAATAACTGGCTGCTCTACCCTGATGATCGACTTGTTCAACAGACGGAATGCTTCCTTGACGTGCTTTGTTTGCACCTTTAAGCACAGAGATACAGGAGAAAAGATTAGAGAATTACCAGCACCTACAAACAAACAAACTAAATGACAATAGCACTGGAAAGTTAATAACCGGATGCTCCCTCATAATGGACTTGTTCAGCAAACAGAATGCTTCCTTCACGTGTTTTTATTATTATTATTATTATACATTACTTATATAGCGCCAGAATCCAAAAAGCTCTAAGGCGCTTTACATTAAAATTAGGATAAAAACGTACATCAAAACTAAAAATACATAAAACAAACTACATGTACTAGTTAAAACATTTAGTAAAAAGATGAGTTTTCAAAACTTTCTTGAAGACACTGACTGATCCTGCCAACCTCACACCTTAATCACAAAAATACACGGGAAAGATTATGAAATTATCAGCTGCTAGAAACAATTGTAATCAAGTAATTTTCAAATACCTCACCGGCCAACTCAGTGGTTAAGATGCCTAGTTTGCAGGTCATGGGATCCAAACCCACCCGAACACACTAAGAATGTTTTCCTCATTGTCTTTGGAAAGTACCGAGTATAAAGTGTTAAAATTACATCAGGAAAGGGCAAAAACAAACCCTAAGAAAAATCTTGCAGAAATCCAGCAAAAGTAAGCTTCATTTTTATAACAATTATAATATTGGAGTGCTGTGGCGGAGCAGTCTAGTGGATCATATGCAAAACCTGAGTTAGCTCCAAAGTCAGTGGGTTCGAATCCCAGTCCAGTCCATCCATGGTGTGTGTACTCTTGAGCAAGGTACTTTGCCATGCAGGTAAAATGGGTACCCGAGAGGGTAGCGTATACAGCCAGGGCTGAGAGGGTATATGAAGTGGGAGCGCGTATGGTCTAGTGGGTATGAAGCAGGACTCCCAATCAGAGGTTGCGGGTTCGAGCCCCACTTCGACCAACGTGTCTGTGTCTCTGGGCAAGGCACTTAATCCCAGTTGCCTCGTCAACCCAAGTGATATTTAGGGAGCTGTTAGGGGGAATGCCACAATCTAACTGCTGACAGGTTTGAGCGCCTAGCCAGCAGCCACCTGGTTAAAGCGAAATGGTTCTGGTGATTCCCTGATGGCAGTGGTAATAATGGTAACAGCGCCTTGCAGGGTGGATATGTGCGCTATACAAATCTAATCATTATTATTATTATTATTAGTGAGTTAATGGAGCCCTATGATTAGGGGTAATGATAGTGTAGGTGCCTTGACAGGGGGTTTCCCCAGATAAGTGCATGGTATAAATCCATACTCTCATCTGTTTCGGGTGATATGAGAATATACTGCAGTTGTCCTAAATACTGAACTCGTCTTTAGCTCATTCAGTATTTTCATGACTCGTACAGTATATTTGCCAATATTATACAAGTACCAACATTTGGCTTTCCAGGAATATGTAAAAAAGTATTGTCTGCAAAAGACCTTTATCACGGTGCGTCCATCTTTGTCTTGTTTCCCATAGTACACGTGTCGGGTACGATCCGAGTGCGTCTGCGCGATAGCGCGTGTACTATTGGGAATCACTATCCACGCTGCGCGCTCTCTTGATCGCGCAACGCCTGTGCCATTGTGATGCACACAATGAACAATTTCAAAACGGGACCAAACTATTTTTTTTTATCTGCAAGCCTCGCTTTGGTTACGTTCATTTTAATAGGAGAAAAAGAAAGATGGCTGCGCCGTGATAAAGGTCTAATGAGTCATGTCTCCGATTCCATACCTCATCCTGACAGTGCAGTCTTGCCATGGCCTCCGAGAGTCGAATCATACTCTCCAGTTGTCGGACCGTAATTCGCCATGACGACATGGTGCCACCCGAGGTGTCACGCTGACGCAGTCGACGATATTCGTCCACCATGAAATCCTGAGATTCTTTCGTTATCTAGTAACAAAGAAAAAAAATATTATAATTAATAAGCAAGCTTTTTAGATTATGCTTAAATTGCTTACTAATCCAGAAAGGGACCAGTAATATAGACCAGTAATATAGACCAGTAGCCAATTTCATAGAGTTGTCAAGCAAACAATAGAGGCTAGCATAACATTTATTCTCTTTGCCAAAATAAGTTACCTTCTAAAACTACATGCAATGGGTATTGTGATTGACTGGTAGTCTGCTACTGTTCCTAAGAACGTAAGTTGATATGCAATTGTGTTTGGTAACCCCTTTTTTGCAAAGCAAATAAATTTTTGTGCAAAGCAAAATTGACCCCACATCTGTATGACTTCACATTACAATATGCAGTGTTTCATAATTTTGTGCGTGCATTGTTAGCAAATAGGGCCCAATTTCATGGAACCCGTTAGCACAAAAACATTTTAGCACAGAATTTCTTTGCTTTATTTTACAAAACTGGGTTGCCAGCCAAAATCGTATGTGATGTGTATTTACTGATATTTTGCTCCTGTTCCTAAAAATACAATTTGACATACAATTTTAGCTGGTAACCCATTTTACAGAGCAAAGAAATTCTGTGCTAAACAAATTTTTGTGCTAACAGGTTCCATGAAATTGGGCCCAGATGACTGCTACAAGTAAGGTCTATAAGAAACAAATTTTTTCTTGGTCGACTGAAAACAATCTCATGTTGACTTTTGGGTTAGATTAGAAACACACCTTAAGGGCACAGGCTCGTCAGCAATGCGCGCCCGCCAAATTCGTGCTCGAAACACGCAGCTCCATGCCTTTGCTATGGAGCTGCGTATTGCGTGGCACACATTTGGCGGGCGCGCATTGCTGACGAGCCTGTGCCTTTAATAAATGTATTCAATTTCTTTTCAAAAATACAGCAAGATTTTAACAAGATTTTAACTCATTTCACTCATGGGGGGATCGCTCTTTTACACGTGCTGCACCTTGTCTTTGGAAAAAGCTGCCCTCATGGATGCGATCATCCCCATCTCTTTCACAGTTTAAGAAAGACCTAAAAACACACCTTTTCAACGAGGTATTCAAGGATGAGTGATGTTTTCTTTTTGTATCAGCGCCTTGAGCACTCGTGGATCTGTGCGCTTTATAAATCGCCATTATTATTATTATTATTATAGTGCTAAACACATACCTTAGGTTTGAACTGCTTAGCAAACATTAGATATCTCTGGATGTCTTCAACACAGTAAACTCTTTCTACAGACTCCTTGTTGCGTGCATGGAGATCCACGATTCGACGAGCGATGGCGTAGTCTGTGACCTGACAAGAACCACAATACAGAGCGTTGCTAAGTGCCCAAGTCGGATGTTATCTTGTAGGTAAAAAACAACATAGACTTGGGCGACTTCAGCATTTTCGGAGTCGACTCCGATTCCAAAAAAAGAATCGCGATTCCATTTTTGCGTTTATATTGACAATACTACATATCATGCAAACAACAACGTGATTTTTGGCACCGAGCGGCGCAACGTCCATAAAATGATGCCAATTTGTGCCACACACACGTTCCTATATGTGGAAATTATCAGAGGCTGAATACTCTTGCAAAAGTTGAGTGTTTTGGCTACGAAAATGCTAGGTAATTTCTGGAATCGGCAAGTTTTAATTCGTTAAGATCGTATTAGCTTTTCAGTGGGTCATATTTCTTGTTCTTTGCGCAACAATAGCGTTCAACAATAGGACAATGTCTTTTGTTTCTTGGGTATAATTCTTTAAGAAACTACTGATGACCACGTCACACACATAAAAGATTAGTGCATGTGATATGTGCACTTGCGAGTAGTTTAGAAACAAGATTTCCTTAGAATAAAGCCTACCTCGTTACATTCATCAATCAAGATAAAGAAGAGATCAAATCTTGACATGATGGGAGCGGAGAGCTGAATGTTCTGTTTGAGTGGCTTGGTTCTGTCATATCGACCTCCGACGGGATTGGCTGCTGCCAAGATGGATGTACGAGCATTTAAAGTTGCCTGAAAAAAAGGAAAAAAACTAACAATTAGTTATACATCTCTGAAACATCTTGTCCAGAAAACTCATCAAAATTACACAATGTATTTGGTTTACTGTTTGTTTTAATTGATCCAAACGTCACATGCACAGATTTCCACTGAAGTCATGCAAGCATACCTACCCGGGTACACCAACCAGGTGTTTGGTTTACGAACATCAAGAAACGTATATTTCTGACATGATTACTGATTCAACGGTCAGCTTCAGTCGTCGGCAATCAAAACTAATGAAAAAATATTATTGTTTGGACTCGTCTTACAAATCATTACGACGATAAACAAATTAAGGTACGAAGTACTGGCGTTTTATTACTGCGATTTATTACGAAAGAAAACAACTCCACTTTGGGTTGATTCGTTGTCAAATTCGCGGGATTGAAGTACAGTTGTGTGTGAAAAATCGATCTGCTGACCATGCATTATATTTATAAACAAGATGGCAGTCAACATGAAGACATCGCTGGCGATAATGCTTCTTGTATTTTTTCTTGAGCTTTTGTGCGGTTGGAACACCTTCCATTGCAAAAGATGTTCTGTTGTAACAACACACAGTACACAAGTGTAAGCTAACCCGCTTTACTCGCTAACCCGGGTCGGCCAGTGTCGTCGTTTCCCACGTTAACCCGCCGTTAACCCCGAGATTGGTTGGTTAACCCACCTCCCGAGCAGGGCTAGAAGTTACCCGGGTTAAGTGGCATTTTTGGCCAGAATTTGCCGTGGGAAACAAGCCCTTAACCCGGGTAATCTCGGGGTTAAATTTTTCTGTTACCCGGGTAATCTCGGGGTTAAAGTGTCGTGGGAAAAGGCCTAAGGTCCGATGCCATGATTAACTACTCAATTCTTTCACTTGATAATTTCCTCTTTTTTTAAAAGTCCATTAAAAAAGCAGCTAAAAAGACCAATTTTATACCCCTTTATTTCACCACAAATCGGGTAAAGCGGGCCTTCCACTGTGCGATTTTTGCCACGAATTTCCAACGATTAGCTACGATTTGGTACAATTGTGTACAGATTCTATAGACAGTCTCTGGTAATCTCACCAAATCATACCTAATCGTTGGAAATTCGTGGCAAAAATCGCACAGTGGGAGGCCCGCTTAAGATTTTGATTCAAAATCCAAGCCTGGGGTTTTAATGCACTAGAGTTCTACAAACTCAACTATCTAAACCTATGTTAGTGGTTTCTGAAATCTCAAAATGTCTAACTGTCCTTGCCCCATCGGCACTCACCCTAATTCCAGCTTTAGTGATTGAGATGGTCTGTTGCTCCATTGCTTCGTGAATAGCAACCTGATCTTTAATGTCCATTTTGTCAAATTCATCGATGCAACACACTCCCTGGAATGAATAAAACAACATCACCGAGTGCTGACGTTTACCACTCATGTTCAAATACACTAGTCTTCTTTAGTTATGCCACCTGGATTATTCCTGTTTTAATAAAAAATGGTGCCTTCTGACCACACCTAATGTATAGTTCAAAATGACAAGCAAATTTAGACAAGTCGTTTTTAGACAAGTCTGAGATCGCGTATACTTTACCAATTATGGGAAGTACTCTATGCATAACTAGTACATTATACATGAAGTCAGACTTGAAATAAGTCAAAAAATTATAGGATTTATCCCCCTAGTGGATGTCTGCAAATTTTCTTAGCTTTACCTCCTGCCTGGAGGAAATTAAAGGTGCCTATAAATTGGTGTCTTAGGCTCGTTATCCACACGTTCACTGTATTCAACAAATTTCCACTGGTCAATAATTAACATTTTAAGAAAATTGCATGTTTTTTGTGAGATTAATTCAACATGAACTTTAAAGGGCCTGTGACATGCTAAACAACTTTGTGCCTAAGCTTTGCTTCATAATGATGGATTACTTGTTCAGCAAGACATACTATTGTTCGTTTGGATGTAAAATAAATAAAAGGTGGCCTTTTTCAACTTTGAAGATTTCATTGCAATAAATCACAGACAGAGGGCGCTGTTTTGAGTGCATCACATAAGGAAGACAGAAGGGAAAAGTTAAGAAAAAACATAAGACTTCAAGTTGGACTTGTGGCAAATTGCTGCAGTTTCTAACCCCAGTTTTGTCATGGCTTACAGCAGGCAACATGTAAAACAAACTCAAACGGCCATGGATTACAAAAGTTTCAGGAAAATTGAGAAAAAAGTGGAATCTTTTGTGCACAGTTGAATGTGATTTTCCTGTGTTTGCCTCTTGTGACATCGTGACCTTGGTCATGAATATGCATATTTGCATTAGCATAAAAACTAAAAACCTTTGTTTTAACCCCCAAAGCAAGCTCCAAATAGGATTTTTATGACTTTAACTGAGTAGAGTGGTTTTAAAGCATAGATTTCATTGATAAAAATCCTAAATAAGGGGCCCTTTAAACTTACATTGTCGGCCAACATGAGGGCACCAGCCTCTATGACAAATTCATGCGATTCTTCATCCCTCACAACGGCTGCAGTCAAACCGGCAGCAGTACTGGCCTTGCCGCTGGTGTATACAGCACGCGGGCTGAAATCCTCTACGGCCCTGCGACATAATAAACAGAGAATAGTTATAAAATAAAGTCGCGACAATGCCGTGACAAACTCACGGGATTCTTCATTCTTTACAATGGCTGCGGTCACACCAGCAGCGGAGCTGGCCTTGCCACTGGTGTACACAGCAAGAGGGCTGAAATCCTCAACAGCTCTGTGAGATAGTCACAAAATGAAAGGTTTAAATCAAACGGCCTTGATAAGGGCGCGACAAAGGCGCAACAAGGGCGCGACAATGGCTGCAGTCAGACCAGCGGCAGTCAGACACTTGTGTTGCATTTTAGGCCGTCCCGGTTACGAGCGTAAATTGGAAATTTGTACACAGGGTTTTTAGAAAGGCATGTTGTCACACTATTTGTAACCCTTTTTGGGACCAAGTTATCTCTTCATAACAACTTATTTCTTTTATTTTGAGACCAGACAAAGGTATTTCCTCGAAAATATGGTCTGTGTTGCCAAAATGCCTCCTTTACTGTGGAAAGACCCACCTACGTCTCAAGAGAAAACAATGAAAAACTGTGTCCATGCTTTCAAGAAGCCACCATTATTTTTAGGCTGGTTCTCTGGCTATACTGCATGGAAAGCCTAAAACCTGGATCTGTAAGGACTTGCAGAGCCTTGAATGCTAATAGTACTGATGACTACTAAAGCACTCTGCGCAAAAATAGGAATCCTGGGGCCGACTGCACAAAGTGCTACAATTCTTCATAACACTAGTTGCGATTAACCGTAAGTTACGAAGGATCGTAGCGCTTTGTGAAATCAACCCCTGGCTACTTACTTGAGGAATTGGCTCTTAGCCGTGCTGGGGTCTCCCACAATGCAAATGTTGATGTCACCTCGTAGACTGGTCCCTTCCATTGTAGTCTTGGGAACGCCACCAAACAACATCAGAAGGATACCACGTTTTATTTCATCATTACCTGCAGAGAGAAAAATATGGATAAAAAAAGGAAAAGAACGGATAAATTAAAGAAATTTGTCGGAAAGAACGCCAACAAACAAAATCAGAAGGATACCACATTTTATTTCATCATTTCCTGCAAGGGGAAAAGAAAAGAATAGCTCTGTAGCACTGGAGTCCGGATCTCGCATCCCGATTTTCAAGGACTCTGGCAATCAGGACTTGGACTCAGTTTGTCTGCGTCCAGTGAAAAACTAAATACATAATTATACAATAAGATATATTTTACAAATCTCAGAAATTATTTCAAGCATCTATTTCACCTTCACTTTTCTTAGCCTAAAGCAAACTGTTGAACTCCCAGAGATCATAGGCACAATCATTAGCACTTGACGGTTATGCCCAAGGATTCGGAACTTGGACTCTGCCTGTTAATGACTCGGTTGTATGCTGAACTCAGACTCAAAGATTCGTACTCCGACTCAAGGACTCAACTTTGTGGTTTCAAGGCTGTGTTTACACTGAGCCTGTGTGTGAATCTAATCCTAATGAGCCTCACCATGAATGGTTGGGAACAGGCTGGTGATGATATTATGATACAAGTTCTTGTCTTGGCTCATCTCAGAGACTTTGTGCCTTGCTCTAAGGCTGTGTTCACACTGAGCCTGTGTGTGAATCTAATCCTAATGAGATTCACCATGGATGGTTGGGAACAGGCTGGTGATGATATTATGATACAAGTTCTTGTCTTGGCTCATCTCAGAGACTATGTGCCTTGATCTACATGTACCTCTAAGGCTGTGTTTACACTGAGCCTGTGTGTGAATCTAATCCTAATGAGATTCACCATGGATGGTTGGGAACAGGCTGGTGATAATATTATGATACAAGTTCTTGTCTGGGCTCATCTCAGAGACTTTGTGCCTTGATCTACATCTAAGGCTGGATTCACACTGAGCCTGTGTGTGCATCTAATCCCAGTGAGCCTCACCATGAATGGTTGGGAACAGGCTAGTGATGATATTATGATACAAGTTCTTGTCTTGGCTCATCTCAGAGACTTTGTGCCTTGCTCTACTACTAAGGCTGGATTCACACTGAGCCTGTGTGTGAATCTAATCCCAATTAGCCTTACCATGAATGGTTGGGAACAGGCTGGTGATGATATTATGATACAGGTTCTTGTCTTGGCTCATCTCGTAGACTTTCTGCCATTCCTGATCCGTCATTTGTTTCTTGATAGCTTCAGCCGTCAACTCATCACCTCGCATGTCCTTGCCCCCGAACTGAAAATTGATGACAAACGTAAAATCATGTGATTGGTTTTAATAATACATGTAGCTAGTTCTTATATATATATATCACATTCCATGTCTGCTGACATCTCAATGTGCTTAATAACATCATAACCTAAACGTGGATTCACACAGCCTTTTTGCGCGTAAATGCAACGTGCGTCACTTTGCAAAAAAACGATGTTGAGGCAAGTTGGAGTGAAAAGATGCACTGAAAATCACATAATTACAAACATTGCTTTTACCTTGTTGATTCTGTGATTTTCAATGTGTCGTTTAACTCCAATTTCCCATCACGCTGCTTTTTCTCAAAGCGACGCTTATGGAAATTACACGCAAAAAAGCTGAGTGTGAATCCACCCTTAAATACACCAGGGTCGATACTGACATTAATTTAATGCTGGTCGACAGAACCAGCAGTTGAGAGAACTGCACTGGTCCTGTTAAACGTTTGGTGGCCCGCCGGAGATACTGCATCACCTTGTTAGATGGTTAATGTGTACAATATGGCGATCAGGAATTCTTTGCCTTGAATATGAAATGTTTGCCGTGGATTGGATACGTTTGCAGATGTTGAGAATGTTTCTAAGGGGCCATCTAAAAATTGTCAACATTTCCACAGTTTTACAGAGGGTAGTCTTTCTCAAGACCCCTTCCTTTCCCCCTTAAAGGCCCATTGTGTCAATTGCAATGAAACAATTTAGTTTTTCATGGGTTGACAAGAAAAACCTTACTCGGAGTGTTGATAGCAATGGTAATTACAAACACCACGTGAATTTACTTCTGTTCAAAATGGTATTTCATGCTGGAAATTTACAACCATTCACATTTGCCATATACAAAATCCATATATAGATTTTCAAGGTTTTCTGAAGCATTGATGCATCTAAGTAGCTAAAATTTCTTCAGGCTAGTTTACCAACATTCTTCCTTAGATATGTTACACTCTTATTCCACGAATCTGTAAAACGTTTTATCATGCAAATGATAATAGGGCCTTTAAATATCAACATTTTTCTGTCAGTACCATGAAATGTCAACATTTAACAATAGTAAAGTCCTACGCGGCGATCAACCCCCCTTGGCCTCCCCTTTCCCACGCTTTGTAAAACCGTGAAAAATGTTGACAACTTTGAAATGGCCCCTAACAGTAAGCAAACATTTTCGTTGCTTCCTTTTTGTTTTTGACAGATCCAGCGGACCTTTTTCTCTTCACCTCCGACCACAGGAAAAATTGTAAAATGGGTCTTAGAGGATTTGCCATTCACTTGGGTTTGAAGGGGCTACATTGCAAGCGAGGAACGCCAGCCTGTAAGATAGATCAAGCACACCCAGGGCCTTGAGGCCTCTCACGGTCATAACCCTCATCCATTTACTCCTAAAATGGGTCTCCAGATGGTTTGAAGGGGCAACACTGCAAGCGAGGAACGCCCGCCTGTAGAATAAATCACGAACACCCAGGGCCCAAAGGCCTCCGACTCCCTCATGGTCGTAACCCTGGTCCCTTTACTCCTAAAATGGGTCTTAGATAATTTGCCATACCCAAATGGGTCTTAGATGATTTGCCATACCCTAGGGTTTGAAGGAGCGACACTGCAAGCGAGGAACGCCAGCCTGTAAGATAGATCACGAACACCCAGGGCCTTGAGGCCTCTCACTCCCTCATTGTCGTAACCCTCGCCCCCTTTACCCCTTGTAGAAGTTTCCTGCTGTGCACCTGTTGGGAAAAGACAGGACAAATTTACAATCATTTCAGGCCTTGACATTAACTGAGGCCACCGACACCAGTGGACCCAATGTCCCTTCAAGATATACATTGTCTGAGGCCAACTTGGCCAGCATTCCCTATCCCAGGCTTTGACATTAACCAAAGCCCCGAGTTGGCTCTGATGCCCCTTCAAGATACACACTTTCTGAGGCCAACTTGGCCAAAATGACCTATCGTTTTCAATAGGAGTGCAGTGTAAGCAATAAACTGGGTGATTGTGACAAGCTATTGCTCAATCGATCATACTGAACAGATAATGGGACACTAATATGACACTGCAAATGTTTATCCTTACCGGGAACTGACAGCTGTGAGACGTCGGGAACCACTATTAGGGTACCAGTGAAATCACATTTATCACCAGCTTGGGGTAGTTCCACTGCCTCAGCGCGCAATACGATCTCCACACTAAAATTCATTATAAAAAAGGATAAACGGATGTGATGTGCAAGAGGAAAATACAAATGTGACCATCCACAACAAATGGGCTGTAAACTCGGCCAAAAGTTATTTTTTATTTTTATTTTTTTAAAACACTTTTTAAAAATAACAACTTCTAAACTTTAAACTGATGCTTGTTTCAAGTTCATACAATATTAAAAAATGGAGTTACACTTCACTGAATCTGGCCATGTCTGGATATACAAATGTGAGTAATCTGGTTTTAAAGTAAAAACAAACCCAATGAACACTTTAAAATGTTGAAGCAAAATATTGACTTGAAACCCCAAGATCATAGCTACAATTTATCTGTCTGCTGTCTTGGTATGGTGAGCATCCCGCCTTCATGTTGGGATTGCTTGGGATGCAATGTACACATATTGGGAATGCCGTGCGCTTGGTTGCGTTCAAAGTTTTCGGTATGCCGATATGGCTAATGCACCCCTGATTCCCCATGGACATACCTTCTTGGGATGCTACCTCTGGGCAACTCAGCCTGAGTTTCCTGGATTCTAACCTTCTGGAAATCTACAAAGCGTGATTTGTTGGTGTCTAGCATGAACCGATTACGATTGCTGCAGACGGGGTTGCGACAGACTGTTGGCTGTAAAGCAAATGTCAAAAAGAAATGAAGCCTTTATTAACTCGTACTATCCCAAACAATCCTGCCTATTACAAAGGTCTAACATTTCTTGTCACTGTGTGGTTCTTTTCTTTCTAACTGCAAAACTAAGCCTTCAAATACGACTAAGTTTGAATGAAAATTGTCAATTTGAGGTCACAACGCTGCAACCCGACTTCTTCTAATTTACATAAATGACGCAGGTTTTTGTTATGTACATAAACAATGGTAATAACCCACTCACACGCTGTGCATGTTCATACAGTTTGATGGGTCCTTAGCACAGGTAGGTCACAGCAGTGACTTAGACCAGATTTAAAACTGTCCAAACAAAGTTCCAGTGGATTTAACTTCAGTTTAAAAATGGTCTACGAAGAACGCCCTCACTCAGCGGTCTATGGTCTATGGTCTACGAAGACCGCCCTTACTCAGCGGTCTATGTAAAACAGTTTTTTTAGACCATTTTTGGTGCTAGCTACAGTCAGCATGGACTATTCACAGTTGAGATGGACCATTTTCAGTTTAACTAAAGTTAGACTGCTTTTAGTACATTATCTGAATGTACCCTTTTCTGATTTTTTGGTCAATAAATACATGTAATACAGTCACTAAAGGGTTAATGAAGATTCATTAATATAAAAGCTGCTGTGTCATTGTCTGAGTAAGCATTCCCATCTGGGTCTTTCCACAGTAAAGGGGGCATTTTGGCAACACAGACCACATTTTCGAGGAAATACCTTTGTCTGGTCTCAAAATAAAAGAAAAAAAATTTCTGAAGAGATAACTTAGGCCGAAAAATGGTTACAAATAGTGTGACAGCATGCCTTTCTAAAAATCCTGTGTACAAATTTCTAATATATGCTCGTTACATTTTAGGCTGTCCCGTTTATGAGCGTATATTGGAAATTTGTACACAGGGTTTTAATAAAGGCATGTTGTCACACTATTAGTAACCCTTTTTGGCCTAAGCAGAGCTGCCAACCCTCCCGGATTTTGGGGAATACATCTGGGAAAACATGTTCATTCCGTGACACCAAACACATCTAAAAATCCCAAAGGTTGATAATTGACAATCCAGCAAGGGTTTTTATCCATGCTAGGACTCACAAAATTAGGTCTGCCTAAGTTATCTCTTCAGAACAACTGAAACTTATTTCTTATATTTTGAGACAAGACAATGGTATTTTCTGGAAAATATGGTCTGTGCTGCCAAAATGCCCCCTTTACTGTGGAAAGACACATCTCAAAAGAGTTCTTGTAGACAACAGCAGCTGATTTTACGAAGCCCTAAGCCCACTTGTGTAAGATGCACAGAAATCTTGCATAAATTCATGCAAGCTATGCCATTTTAAAAGTTGCACAAGCTATGTATTTTTGTGAAATCAGCTGCAGATATCTAACCATGCACGTTACAAATTTCTGTTACAATTGGACTACCTCATTTAGCTTGGTCTTTTCTCTAGTGCCACTGTGATTACTGCTTGCAATGGCAAAACACAATACATACATGTAACATCAGTGGCCATGGACCCAATGTTACCAAAATCACATTGTACTTACCTGTGTGTACTTGAACTGTTGCTCAACATCCTTGATAACAGTTTGACAGTCTAGACAAACGAACGTTCCGCTGACGAGTTCTGGATGTACAGGGTGGGTTCGAACCACCTGACCACTGATGCGCACAATGGTTCCAATCTTGGCTGTGCTTAACTCTCGTACTCTGACGAAAGATGTATAAAGTAACAAAAAATCCATGAAACAGCCAAAAAGTTATTTGCAATAGAGTAAGCCTTGGCAACGTAGAATTGTGTCAAGCAACTTCAAAGTGCGCACAATCATGAAATTGTTTGGATCACCTAAAGCAGGCGCGGATCCAGAGGGGGGGTTTTGGGGGTCAAAACCCCTCCCTGCTCCGACACCAAACAAATAATGTAATGCATTTTGTGTTTGTCCGCCTGTCCGAAACGAGCTGACATAAAAATCTGACGGGAAAAACCCCCTTTTGGAAAAATTCCTGGATCCGCCCTGTAGAGACCACATGGATCACCACTGTCCTTCTAAATTATTGGTCGGTAGAAATTTCAGGGGCGGGACTCAAACACTTATGGAAGAATTGAGAAGTTGGTCATGGTTTCAGATTTCGTGCACGAAACATAGACTGAATTAACTTTTTAAAGTGGTTTTTCAAGAAAATCCTTATTTTTCCACTCCTATTTTTTTTCCCTATTAAATCTGCACTTACTGATGCTTAATAAGTCAGTTTTAGGAAAAAAACGTTTGGGTTCAACTTCTCAATTCTTACTGAACTGAAGTGTGACATCAGTTGCAAAGGTAACTGAGTCTAAACAATGACTGGTAATCTGAAGCGTCCATTGCTAAAGCACAGAGAAACCGTTCACTTGTTCTAGTGTAGACCCAGTAACCTTGGCAACACACAAAGGGTGATGTTTTCACTTTAGTACTGTATGGTTTATCAATCCTAGGTTGATGGCTTCCAAATGGGAAATGTAATCTTCCTGAAAAATCTAAAAAGTAAAGATTGCTGAAAGATTTGAAGTGGAATTGCTTACTTGTGTCTTGTTGGGACATCTTCAAAGGCCACGTAGAACTCTTTAGAAGGCGGAACCTGACAGCGATCTCTGGCAAAGTTTCTCACAGCTGTGCACAGGTACTGATAGACTCTGAAACAAATAAACATCAAAATGTTTTGCGCACAGATTAACAAGGTTTTGTTCGTAATTTTTTTCTTTTTCAAAAACACAAAGTCATCATTTCGTTAAGACATAAAATGGTTGCCTCTTACGGTTAATTCAAAAACCGGTTTCCAATTCTTTCAAGTGTCGGTTACCCGGTTAACCATTCAGCCAACACTTAAGATTGTTACTGGTGTTTATAGATGCATGTGCAATGTACACAATACCCCTAGGCCCCCAAAAGAATAATTGAACCTTTATCTGGTCAAAATTTTACTACGACCCCATATAAATTTATTTCAATTTCATGAAGTCATTAAAAATAACCCTCTGAAAACCATTGTAAATTCTTTAAGATTGGGTTTCGTTTAAACGTTCGGCAAAACCGGTTTTTCTATTTTTTTCTCTCTCGGTTAAACGGTTAACCGGTTAACCGGTTAAACGTCCCATCCTACCTCTTACCCTACCTTGTCAAAAAAAGTCATAGTAACTAGCCCGACTACCTGGGCACTCTTTAACAAGTTCGCCTGGTGAATGTCCGACAAGCCAGTAGTTCTCAATATCTAAATACTATCTGATTGATGATCTGAATAATAACCAGAGGCATAACACACTGGAACTGGACTAGATGTTTGGAATTTTGGACTGCTGGTGCGCTGATTCACACTGACCATTTATCATGCATTAACATGTTTAAAACTGATGCGCGTTGCCTCAAAAGAAATGCGGCATGGAAGGAATTTGGTGTGAAACGACAATGAAAACCACACAATCAACTTGAGCACCAAGGAACTTTTATGCGATTCTGTGATTTTTAAACCAAATTCCTTCCATGCAGCATTCTCTCTAGGCGACACATGTCAAATTTACGCGCTCAAGAGAGCCCCCGAGGCTATCAGGCTACATCATACCTGTAATATTCCTCTTGAATGGTAGTAGCAAGCTGCTGATTATAACGCTGAATATCCTCAAAGCTAACGGTTAATGTGTTTCTCTCAGGTCGAATCAATTCCTCCACTCCTTGCTGATACTTCAACTCTCCATCCTCAGTAAATCTGATAAAAAATTATATGTAAAAATTCACATGTACCGGTATGTATTTTGTACCTTGTAGGCTTTAAGAGTGATTCCCACTTTGTGGAATTGCCATTCCATTCCGATTCTATTCTATTTTCAAAACAAAATTCCTCCAAATCTGACACAAAACACTGCCAAATTCATGGAATTTTGTAATATCTGCATCTTGTTAATTAGGGTTTGTTTTTGCCCTTACCCGAAGTAATTAATAACACTGTATACTCGGTGCTTTCCCTGAGACACTACAAAAAACTTCATAGCTTGCTCGGGTGGGACTCGAACCCACGACCTCCTACAAACAAGGCAGATGTCTTAACCACTAGACCACCGAGCTAGCCGGTGTTGAATGGCCGGTTGGAATCATTTCACAACGGGGATCAGTCTCCCCGACGCAAGCTAAATCAATTTCCGAATATCTGCACCTATTAACATTTTGAATCGCAGGGTAATTCCCGGAAATGCCAAGATAATGGAAATCGATTCCTAAATTGATCCTAACTTGGAATCAATTCTAAATGATTTCACAGAGGACTCACCAAGGCCTAGAATCTGAGTGAAATTAACTTCACCATGACCCGTCACATTGTTGCTGTCTGGAACGCAGGATACACGACATTTTTCTTTTTTTTAGGCAAAAAAAAACTAAAATTTGTCAAAAACAGGGCCAACGACTTGGTTACTGGGTCTAGGTTTGCGATTTAAACCATGCATTTGCGCATGCTCTATTGCGATAAATTTGATAATTCGTAAGCAGAGCAAGCCGAGAAAAAAGGTCTGGTTTATGCACCTATCAATTGTATGACGCACCTTCGGACCCCCGGGAAAGGTGCGTCAATGTCCACAGGAGCGTCATCTTTTTGGGTAACATGACGCACCCTCGGTCACTTTTTGTGACGGACCATTCTGGTCAAATGACGCTTCAAACTACCACATTTTGACGCACCATCTTTGGAAAACGACGCACCTTGACGGACATATATGACTGACATACATGTATAAAAAATGAATATCGAAGGCGAACGCCCGGCAAAGGCGCCGCTGGCGATGGTTATTCCCGTTCGAAAAATCCAACCAGAGCCGTCCGGACGACGGGCGTACGCATACGATCGATCACGAATGTTTTCAGCCGGCGCGAAAACATCTCTGGCATGCAATGTTGGCCAACAACACTGGTACCCGGCTTTCCATAGACGCGTGCACAAAAGTACTGAAACCAGTCAACAACCGGTACCCGGATTTCCATAGATGAGTACACAAAACTAATGTAAACCAGCGCGCTTGGCGACCATCTTGCTTTCAGAAGATACCATTAAGCAGTAAAGGGGTAGTTTAATTGATTGCGTAGGAGTTTTTTTTAGTAGGCCTACCCTAATGAAATGAGTATGAACGCAAATAAACCGTTTAAATAGATGGGACACTAACATTTATTCGAATTAATTTCCCGTCAGTATATGAAACAAAACAACAAAGACATTAAACAGATGTACCTCGGAAACAGTACGGTCACCCCTCCTTCCAAAATGGTATTATTCCACTCGGCAGTATTTTTGACGTGTTTCGTTTTTCCTCCCGTTTTTCATGCATTTTAGTACATGCACACGCAAAGGGAACTAAAATGATGTTTCAAATCTGTTGAATTCCATTTCACTCTGTGGGTGTACATTTAGGGGGCTTCAATATTTTTTTAACGGGACTTTTTGAACGCCGTGCCATCGTGGTTTTGTTTGATCGGGCGCTGTGGAAAACCAATGGACACTGTATACTGACGCACCATTGACACACCTTGACGCACTAGTCATGGTAATCGTGACGGACCAATGTGTACTTTGACGCAATACCTTCGTCAAAATATGACTGGACATTCCGGGACATGACGCACCTCTCCCGGGGGTCCGAGGGTGCGTCATACAATTGATAGGTGCATTACATACAATTTTGCCGATCATCCATAGGGCCTATATCGTGATTGTGATTCTTTTGCGATATGTTAATGGAAAATAGTACACACACGGCTAAATACAGTGTGGGTTTTTACTGCCGTATTACCTTATAATTGTATAAACATTTTCCGATTCCAACCTTGGAAAAAATTTTCGCCCAAAATGTTTAAAATAAATAAATTTTAATATAATTAAACAAAATAAAAAATAAAGCCTTATGCCATGCGGATTTGGCGTTGTAAACACATTTCCGTTATCTTCGTCTTTTAACGTTTGTTACTATTGGGAAAAATGCAGGCGACATTCACCTACCTGCAAATTTTTTTAACTTTCTGCGAATTCGAGCCGCGCAAACAAAAACTTTGCGCGTTCGGGCCACTTTTTGCAATTGGGCCGGGGGCGAGTTGGTCAGGTGGCTACTCGGTTAGGGGGGCGACTCGGTCAGGGGGCGAGTCGGTCAGAGGGCGACTTTGTAGGGGGCGAGTCGGTCAGGGGGCGACTTGAACTACAATCCACACAATGACGTAGCCTACTTCCATGACTTCATCATTTCCACGCATAAACATTCAACTTACTCCTCTAAAAAGTCCTGAAATAACTTCTGGCATTTCTCCGCAACTGCATCCTTCACTTGAGCAACTCCAGTCCTCTGGTCGGCAACATCCATGTTGAACAATTTGACGAAAATCTCACAAACAACTCATCAGAAGTTGTACATGTTGTATGCACACTTGTGTAGTTGTGCAGTGCATGCAGTGCTATCCTGTCATGCATGTGATGTGCTTGTCATGCTTGTTGTTGCAGTTTCGCGCCACATGGCCATGTGACGAGGTGCTGCTACTTCAGTGGGCATTTAAACTTTCATCCCTCTGTAAGAGGCAAACATTCTATATTTTCAGCTTAAATACAAAATAAATACTAAAAATACGATAACACTGCTAAAATACAATGCATAAATAACTTATCGCAGTCTTTGCTGTGATTTTAACAAATTTTAAAAGCTAGACTTGCAAATTACAATAAATATTTTGGGGAGGGTGTTTGTGTGATAGAATGGCAAAGCGCGGCAAACTGTCCGTTTGTTGCCGTTGATGGCGTTTTCTATTGTTGACATTTTTTTCGGACACGTGCGTGCTCGCTCATGCACGTGCGTGCTCGTGCGCGAGTGATAGTTTGAGCAGTTGAGCTTTTTTTCAGTTTGGATGGAGCATTGATGTGTAGGCTGATTTTATTATTCTTCCATTGTCACTGTTCTAAATAACCCTGGTGAAAAGTGGACATATAGCACAAAATAAGCGACTCTTTCTGGGGACGCTCCTATCGTCTCTATTATATTAGCTCCTATTATATTTCACAGGGGGTCAAAAGGTCACAGGTCACTATTGCTCGTCTTCCAGAACAGGAGAGAACAATATAGCCACGTGTATTTCTCCACATGGCTCCATTGTTCTCTCCAGTTCTGGAAGACGAGCAATAGTGACCTTTTGACCCCCGGTGAAAGTGCCCTATAGACCTTATCGAATAGCCGCCATTTCATTGGGCAGTCTCTTTGTTCCTTGATGACATGCATTGTTGCACATGATATTGTGCTTCCACTGTTGAACGGTTTAAGTAACAAAAGGTGACCCACGAAATGGCGGCTATTCGATACGGTCTATATGAAATATTCACTGAGTACAACTACAAGCATGGAGGAAGGAGGGCGGTCGGGTTGGCGTAGTGGTTCTTTCCTCGCCTTTCAACTCCGACGTCCCAGGTTCGAATCCGGGGCATGTATGTGGATTGGGTTTGCAGTCCCAACTTGACCGCGTGGGTTTTCCCTCCCACTTCTAAAACTGCATCTCCATCATCTCAAGTTGATAATAAAGTACATGTACATGTGGGGTACCGCAGCTGAGTGGTTTGGGTCACTGACTTGCAATACTCGGGTGAACACTTGGGGTTGTGGGTTCGATACCCGGCTGGGATACCTGTGCCAGAGCAAGGCACTTAAACACACTTGCTCAATCCTTCGGAAGGGATGTAAAGCCATTGGTCCAGTGTGTTGAGTAACGCACTTAAAATATCCTAGAGCATTATTTCGTGAAGTTAGGGGTTTCCCCAGTGTCTCTGGCTGTCGGCTGCCAATGGTGCCACCCACCTATGTACATGTATCTCGATGTTTAGGTGGAAGACACTTGTAAGCTTCATGCATTTCAGCCTACGGACTGTGATTTGAAGTTCATTAAACCTATTAACAAAATGTAAAGTTGAAGCCTTGTAGCCTACAGAAGAAACACCTTTGTAATATTTCCATCAAAACTTTTGTTTTTACCAATTAGTTTTCATGTATTTGTTTTAACTTCTGTGACAGATTGAGGATAATTGAGTAGATTCCAAATTATAATTGATTAAAATTCATTGTTACGGATTTTTTTTTCCTGTGTGAGGAACAGATTTTCACATAAATTGTTTGAGGAATTAAGAAATATCTGGAATAAATTTATTGTATATTTACTAGAAAAATTGTTTAATTGTACGATTTACATGTTACCTGCATAAATATACAGAGCAGCAAAAGAAATGCAAATTTTCAGTTTATCAAAAATAAATTAAATTGAGATCGAAATATTTATACAACAGCTTCGTTATACATGACTGCATAAAGCTTCTGTGTGTATACCCAATATGTGACAAAGGGACAAAAGGAAAAAGGGACTCTTTTTTTTTTCAATCAAAAAGTGGAGAAAAGTTTCTTTTGTTGCTTAGTATACTTTATCTAAAAATGTCCACACTAATCTAAAAAAACCTTCATTTTAAAGTACGGATGCAGAATCAATAGAAACAACACCATGTTGCATGGCTATAAACTAACTAGCAATGAATATTCAAATATTACCAAATCCCAAATTCAATATGGTATTAGAATGGAGAGAATTTTGCAGCACAATTCAAGCTGCACTTGGTATTAAAAATATTTGTCAAATTGTATACCCAGCACGATATGTTGCAAAGGGACTCCCCCACCCCCCTATACCTCAACACTCTTCCCCTTTGTTAATGCAGCAACCGCCCCCTACAAACTTAAAGGAATTCCTTGGATGGTAGGGGGGTAGGGAGTCCCTCTGCCACATATCACGGTGCATATGAAAAATTGGCCTACCATTCAAATATAGTTACTCTGCAAGAAACCTGTACTATACTGGTCAAACAGATTAATAGAACAGTGTTGGGTTGTGAATTTTTGCATAATTTCCTTTCAGAGATACAGTCGAACCTTGACATAAGAGTACTACATTCTGCTTCAAAATAAGGGAAGTTTCCAAACTCCTTGTTTTGTTCTCTTCATTTCCGATAATACAAGGCTCCTGTTATAACAAGGTAATTTTGAATGAATTAGCAAGGTTTGAGAGTATTGCCGTTAGTGAAGTACAGTGAAACCTCGTTATGCCAAACTTTAAAGTATTGAGCACACTTTTGAGTTTAACTTGGTGAAATATTCTGTTGTACAGCATTTGAAAAAATTATTGGACCACGGCCACCTATGTCTTGAAGTGTTCATAAAAATCACTCCTCTTCGGCAGCAACTGGGCTAGGTTTATGATGTTTGGTCTTAGACAATAGTCATTACCTCGGGGGGCTTAAGAGGGCCTCACACTGTGCGATTTTGGCCAAGAATTAGGTACGATTAGCTACGATTTTGTACGATTGTGTGTAGAGTCTATACACAATCGTACCAAATTGTACCTAATTGTTGGAAATTCGTGGCAAAAATCGCACAGTGGGAGGCCCGCTTTACATGGGATCAAATATTGCTATAACACATTCCTTGTTTTCAGGTTGTAGGTGGTCCAATATTTGTTTCCCAAGGCTGTACTTTTATGGGAAATGATTTTACCATTTCCTATTTTTGTTTTAATGGTAGGGGAATCTCCATCAATAGTACATTAATTATTTTGTTCCTTGCTAATCTTTTTTTCTTGTTCTTTTTTGATTTCTTTGTTTCTTTGTTTTTCACATCAGCACTATTCACGGATAACCCCGGAGTGTCACATAGTTCTGTTGAATATTCAAGGCTTTCCATGTTACCATTCTCAATAACATCAATCCTATTTTTCTTACATTCCCCAGCTACATCATCCATTGCACATTCATCCTCATTTCTTCTTTTCTTCTTTTTCTTTCTTTTAAACTTTTTGTCCAAACCATTGACAACAAAGTTCCTATCACTTTCAGTCACTTCTAGATCACAGTTTATCAAATCAGTCATTTCTGATGACGTCTTTGTGACCTTAGACTTTTTCCCGCACTCTTCTCCATCATCATGTCCAACTCCGTTTGTTCCATTTATGCAGTTCGTACTCATGACATCAGTTTTACTCCCACTGCTCTTAACACTGATCTCCTCATCAAGGGTTAACTTCTTATCTTTCTTGTGTTTCTTCCTTCTTTTCCTGCCGTTGCAATCATCCTCATCTTTGCTAACGTCCTCTTGTTTCAAGTCTGCGTTATCGTCTCTCCGTGATCGAGCCTGTTGTTCTTCATCTTGTTCCTGGATGCGTTTTAGCTTTCCTGAGAGGTTGAGACCATGTCTGGCTCCCCTACAGACAAAAAGATGACCATTTTAAGAATATGGTATTTTAAGTAATTCTCACATAACAACAAAGCGTTTATTAGGCCATTCAAAGGCACTGGTCATGAAGATGACGTTTAAAGAAATATCTTGTTTTAGTCCCATTTGGCAAGGAATTTGAGGTGCATAACTAACACCAAAAAAAAAAAAAAAAGGCCTTGTCCCCATATGTTACAAGACAAGTTTTAGGGATATAAAGTGTGATATCTCTTAATTTGAATCATTGATCGAACAGGCTATTAAACAATGGCCAGCCAGGGGTCAAGTGGTTAAAATGTCTACCTAGCATGCAGGAGGTCGTGGGTCCCACGCGAGCACGCTATGAAGTTTTTTCATATTGTCTCGGGAAGAACCGAGTATACAGTGCTAATCAAGTTATGTCCAGTAATTGGCTTTCTTGAAGCATGATGGAACAAAAAATGAGAGTGCAATTATGTTTGAAAAGAATTTTTAAAAATTTTAAAAACCGTATTTCTCACCAAAAAACCTGATTTATCTGTTGTAATTTTGTCACAGCTCTAGACACAATTAAGAGTAAGATAAAAAGTGCAAAATGCGGTTATTTTGCATTTAATTATAATTCATACCGAAATCAAAGTGCGCACTCTTATGTGTCCACCATATTTCAAAAATGCTAATGGGTTTCGGGCAGTCAGGGGTAAGCAATGATTCCTTTTAACTAACTTGTGCGCCGTCCGGCCACCGCAAGCCTTGAAGAACTTGTCATCAATGTTTGCATGATCTGACCCTACATCCTCATCAGATGATGATGATGTCAAGACGTCTCTATCATCCTCATGATGTAACCCATCTGGAGTCAACGTGGTAGCACTCTTGACAAAGGTCCCATACAGCAGCGGTTTCTTGCCCTTTGGTGTCCTTGTATTACTGATCGTCATCCGAGTCTTGTCTTTACTTGACAATGTCACGCCATCCTTTAGGGTCAAATGTTATCAAATGGACCATGATGATCGATCATACAGATCTCAGACTTATAAGGGTGGATTCCAGGGTTGTAGTCAAATCCATCACAAGGCCTTCACAAGTCTTAATTCAAGTCACAAGCTATTCAAATGAACTCAAACAAAAGCATTCTTTTGTGTGTGTTCATCCTTTGCTTCTTGTTGACTTGTGGCGGACTTGTCACAGACTTGTGATTTTATCGGCTCTGGACTTGTGATGGACTTAACTACAACCCTGGTGGATTCACGCCGAGTCTTTTGCATGTAAATACGACGCGCTTCGCTTTGAGAAACCTGGATGCGAAAGGAATTTGGAATGAAATGATGCTCTGAAAATCTGACAATTACAAAAACATTTTTAGCCCAAGTTTATTTTGTGGTTTTCAGTGCATCGTTTCACTCCCAACTCCATCTTCAGCGTTTTTTTCTCAAAGTAATGCGCATCAAAATTATGCGCGAAAAGGCTCATTGTGAATTCAGCCTTATATAGAAGATGTGCTCTTTATTTTACATCCAAACCGCCCTCTGTTGAAAATTGGTCGCTGTTATGCACACGCCTCATGTTTGCATTAATTTGGTTTGGTAATTATGCCAAAGGTCACATAATTCAAAGACGATTTGACATGAGACCTCATTTCTAAACTAAATGTATGTAAAACATGATGCGTGCATATAATGTCGGGCATGTTTTGCTGTGACGTCAGAGGGCACATCGTCTATAGAGCTAGTATTCATCAGTTTGGAATAGGGTTGGGATTTAAATCCTAAATTTCAGTGTTGATTTTATTGTTTGGTGTCACTTTTGAAAACATTAGGTGGAAGCACTCTAAGTTGTGGGTTCAAAACCCCTGAAGGTACTTTTGCCCAATGCCTTTAACTCCAATTGCTTCATCCTTCAGATGGGATGTGGGTGTGGTGTGTTGTGTAATGCACTTAGAATATTCAGAGGATTCATTCACAAAGTGACAGGGATTTCTCTGGTGTTTCAAAATGCACCACCCTGCCTATATATCTCTGTTTAGGCAGTTCCCGATAGTTATAAAATGCATTGAGACGTTAGCAGACATGGGATGCGCTATATACATATACGAACTACCTATTGTTATTTTTGGTACCTTGTGGTTTTCAACAACGATGTTACTCGCTGCTTTGTTGAAGACGTGATCCCACCAATGGTATGTAAACTCTTCAGCTGGGTCATGGCCAATCTGCAACAAAAAGATAACACCTTTAAAAAGCAAGATGGCTGTACAACGATAAAAAGGTCTATGATTGCCAAGTCTGTATATTAGCTGATGTATCGTGTGGTAACATTCCATACCTAACATCTTAAAACCTTGACGAAAATCCAGCATTTAGGCTTTTTTTGATAGTCCAAACATCCCTCTTGCCGACGTGGATTTTTATTATTTTTTAATTGTCGGTTTTAAGTGGATAAATTGCAAGCAAAAGTGCACTTTTCGAAAATGAGATTTTCACGATTTCTGATTCGCTCATTAGGTATTCATGATATGCGCGTGACCCCGTGACGCAATCCTGAGAAAGAGAAGTCAACACGATTGTTAGCTTCATACGTTTACACGCAAAAAAACGTCTCTGTTAGATGGTGTTTTTTGTAGAATTTTGTTGGTCCAAAAAGCCAGATATATGCCCAGTAGCTGCGTGGTTGTATGTTTTACCAGACACTATGAAAACAAAAAGAGCAGAAAGGTTTTCTTTTCTATTACCAAGAGAGAGAAAAATGAGTCGCTCATTCTAACTTGTACCGGCCGATGTAACACGTGGGAACTATACGGCCCGCAGGGAACCGTTCAATGCTGCAGACAGACCGCTGTGAATGCCGTTCGTTCCGTGACAAAACCACCCGTCGCAATGCACCAGTATTTACTTCAAAAGAGCTTCATTGTGAGCCACAATTTCACCGTTTTTCCACAAAACAGGTAATAGTAGATTGTTGTCATATTACATGAAGTGTTTTTCACGTTTGTATTTTGAATTACAAGGACAAAACAGGCATGATAAACATTCACTTCGTGTATTTTCCATTCAATACTGCACAGGCCGTTTTGTATGTTTCTCAGGATGACGTCAAAACCCTGTTGATAAACAGACCAAGTGACCTCGAGCGTTTCAGAATTTCGGGTGAAGAGGGTCGGAACTGCTTTACGTTTTAAGCAAAAGCCTGTCGATTTTTTTGTGAAAAACAAGTTGTGATGGTGTTGTAGACACATACACCTCCATGATAAACAGAAAAACTCAAAAAATGTGGACGGGGGGATTCTAGCTGTTTAAGTTTTCTTTGTGCTAAAGATGCTAAAAACTGGAAATGCAAATTAAAACACAAATCAAAAGTTTGAGGAGTCAGAGAGAGGTGATATTCTATCAGTGAGTAACATTTATGAACAAAACTGGCTACACCAGCCTCCGTAATAGCCGCTGGGGAAGGGTGCGCCACTCTGCCTGAAGTGCCTCCTGAGCTTCTGCATGTCTAGGGCTGTTTGGGAGGTGCACAGCTCCAGAAGTCAGATATCCCACGCAGGATTAATCAGATTGAACAAAATGTGTTTTCTTTGAGCCCTTAACTACAACATTCTCCCAGAAACATAAAATGCCACATTTCACTGAAGTGGGAACCACTTCGTTCAAACAGGTCCACTTGGACCTGGAGGAAATCACTAAAGTAGAACAGTCATGAAAGGAATTCCAAAGTGATTCGTCGATCAGTGACTTGTTATTCACAAGCTCACTGTATTCAACATATTTTAAGAATTAATATTTTAAAAACATTTAAAGGTTTCTTTTTAGGGAGAGTACAGGATTTCTGTCCCACAATGGTCATTTGGAAAGCCGCCAGTAGTTAGGCAAGTTAGCTGAAACAGCATCCTCTGCACAAACATCTGATGAAGTCGGTGCCTTCTGAGGTTTTATAAATCTATTTTTAATGAAGATAATGAGCCTTACTCCAGCTGTGTCCTGCTTGATCTTGACCTTGATCGCTTCACTGATGCCTGTCTCCGTCTTACCAAGACCATGACCTAAACACAAGAAGGTACAAGGGTTGCAAACAATTCTTAGTTTTACAAACAAATTCTACAGTTATTGAAACATTTGGAAAGAGTTTATTATATATATTTTAAAATAAAAATAACAGAATATGCACCAAGTATTGCCTGCAACATTTGTCTTGTGTATTTAAATTAATGCTCACATCTAATTAGACAGAAATAGTGCCGATTTCTGCTACTAGTAGGCTTATAAACTTGTTGGTGCACCGGTAATCGCAGGCAAAGCAACATGAGCAAAGTGGCGGTGCTCGGGCATAGTCACAAGCTCCTATTGAAGATGTGTAACCATTTCGCACCAAATTTTTTAAATCTTTTTTTGGGGGCATCCTTTCGGGTTCATTACCATGCACGGACACCCAGGATTTTCGTTGTTATGACATTTTATAAACCACGTAAAAATGTAAGTTCGAATTGATGATTAAATTGAAACACAAAATTGGTGGAATAAGTGTCATGCTCATGAATTTACTGAGGAAAAACTTAGAATTTTTTTACAGTTGTCCAATAGGCCTAGGTTTAGTGCATGGGGTCTCAGAGGGTGCGGGTGTCCGTGCATGGTAATCTTTCAAACACTACGCGTGCTCCAACAACGCGTGTGATGCAGCGCCACGTGATCATGGCCTAATTTCATGGAACCTGTTACTATAGTGTTAGCACAAAAATTTGTTTAGCACAGAATTTCTTTGCTCTGTAAAATGGGTTACCAGCCAAAATTGTATGTCAAATTGTATTTTTAGGAACAGGAGTAAAATATCAGTAAATACACATCACATACAATTTTGGCTGGCAACCCAGTTTTGTAAAATAAAGCAAAGAAATTCTGTGCTAAGCAAATTTTTGTGCTAACGGGTTCCATGAAATTGGGCCGGCGCGCCCTGGACCATGTGGACGTGGACCGCGGCGGACCCTGGCCCTGCCCTGGGTGTGGGTGAAAAACGGACCCTCCGGATCCTTCCAGATCTTCCGGATCTTCCGGATCTTTTTCAAAAATGGCTATTTAATGAACAGAAAGTGCCTAGTTTGACTTCTTAATACGCTTCCATACCTTTTACCGCCATGTACAGGCCTTATTTTTAAAGATCCGGTGTGGAAAAAAACCAATTTCTTTTTTCTTAGTGTCCTGCACTTCCTACGCCTATTTCTTCGAAAATTTCACTTTGTGGATAGTCGATGCGGTGTATGATTACAAATTGGTGCAATACATGGTGGTAAAAGGTATGTAAGCGTATTTGGAAGTCAAACTAGGTCTTTCTGTTTTAAATTTTTGACAAAGATCCGGAGGGTCCGACTTTCACAGACTGCCCCCTGCCCTGCCCCTACTGGCCCTAGCCCTCCGAAAACCACGAAAAGTGTTCATGAAAACTGGGGGAATTTGTCTTGATAATATTCCACGAAAAACAAAGGGGGAGCTAGCTTAACTTTTGTATCATCTTTCCATTTAAAAACCAAAACAACATACCATGTTTCCACCCATGTTTTTCAAGTTGCCGCAGTGCAAACGACGAACACGACGATCGACTGGGCGCAGCCATCTTGACCTCGTGGACAAAGAGCGCCCGCTTGTGTTCAGTATTAGCTAATGGGCGTGGTCACAAGTTCGCAACAGGTGCGTGCGTTCGAGTAGCTACCTCGAGCATTGTGGCTAAATGAGGCTAAACAAAATTAGAACACCTGTCAAACCATGCAAGCTAATCGAACGTCGCCACTTTTCCCCCTTGAGCACATCAGTTTTGCAAAACTATTGCTCCCAGAGTAAAATTGCAATAAACCAAATGGCAAAGACTCGCACAACGTACGGTTGGGCTGGCCTAGTGGCTCTTTCCCAGCCTTTCACCTTTGGCGTCCCGGGTTCGATTTCTGGGTGTGTATGTGAATTGGGTTTGCAGTCCGACTGCATGAATTTCCCCTAGGTGATTTCCCTAGGGGTTTTCCTCCCACTTCTAAAACTGCATCTCATTCGTCATCTTAAGTTGATAACAAAACATAAAGATAAAAGTCATAAGTTGATGGCATAAAATGCGTTAGCTGCCGAAGATGCCATAAAAATAATATCAACAACGCACTAAAAAAAAATTAAATTTTCAAGAAAGCTGTATAAAATTGTTTTAATCTTTGTACAAGAACCAACGGCTAGAATCATGATAGAACAGAAATATAAATAAGGCATAAAAAGTAAAGATTGTTCAGGTCCGAGTTGACCAATGCACGATTGCATGAATAATGGGGGGACCCTACATGTAATCTTTGGGTGAGATATGGACGCAAAACAAGAAACATGATTGAGAAAATAAAACAATCAAGCCCTCATCTTGTGGGGAAGGGGCGGGGGTGGAGGGGGTGGGAGGGGCAGGGGTAGAGGAAGAGGAAGGGGCGAGGGGAAGGGGCGAGGGGAAGGGGAGAAGTTGGGTGGAGTTGGGTTGGGGGAGTTGGGGATGGTAGGGGATGGTAGGGGGTGGGGATGGGAGGGGAAGAGGAAGCGGAGTGCGAAGTACTTTTTTTTTCCTGTAATGTGTTCTTTAATCTTAATAGTCAAGACAATTCAAGGAAGACACTTCAGCATTTGGCCGTTTTTTAATATCCCATTTTGGGGGCGGTGGAGGGGGGACTTTCGCTGTTGGGCTCCTCTATAACACAAAGCCTCATATATTGGCAGTGATAGGCAAGGAATTGTTATAATACCTTGAGCAAGTTGGTGACTGGTCGCTTTACTCATGGAGCCAGGCAACCAATCCATATAGATCAGTGATTCGAACCAAATTAAACACTTCTTTTGTAATCTTTCACATAATGCAATCAATAAAATTTACGAATCATTTTCAGGGTCCCTATAATTTTTAACGGTGATTATTAAGTTTCTGGACGGCATGTGACAATGCAATTTAAAAATAAATTAAAAACAAATTAAAGTAAGACTTACAGATTTGTTACAAAATGGCCTTTATTATACCCCAAGATGTCTCATGGGGGTAAATATTTAAATATAAAAAAATTTCTTGAACCTTTGATTGACAGCATTATCCTAAAGGCAGAGGCTCGTCAGCAATGCGCGCGCACCGAATTTGTGCCACGAAATACGCAGCTCCATAGCAAAGGCAAGGAGTTGCGTATTTCGTGGCACGAATTTGGGGCGCACGCATTGCTGACGAGACTCTGCCTTTAATGTTTCTAATTTGTCCGTTTCTAAGTCTTGTTATCAAAATCCTTTGGGTACAATTTGAAAACCAAACCTTAATCATGATCGTACACAAAATCTAGCACCTTCTTTTTGGGCTATTATCAACATGTACACGTATACATCCACTGATTCAGGGGGAAATACAATTTTTATATGAAAAACAAAACTAAAAAGGAATTCTCATTTTGCAAAATGAAGAAAAATATTACAAGACTGCAGACCAAATAAAAGTACATGCAGTAACTCAAAATCCAACATAAAATAGTTTTGATAAAAGAAAAAAAGAAAACCGAACATAAATGTTATCATAAATAGTTATGAACAGTAACAACAGTTTATCTTTACATCTGTACAATAACGATATGTTTAAGAACACAACTGTGTTTTATCTTAGCTTTTAAAAGGGAAAATTTACAGTTTGTCTTAGAAGTGGTCTGTTTGTTAGCAAAAGCGAGAATTGAGCAAGGCACCACAAGATAAAGATGAGATACGCGTCGCCCTGTTCTAGAAATGAAACAACAGCAAAATAAGTGCAACCTTGCTGAATGAAATATTAATATTTTTTTTAATATTCTGATTTTAGCTACGTCACCCTTTCCGTTGTTCAAAAAAATTCTATGTCAAACTTGACAGTGCATTTTACAGCCAAGAGTTGCCCATTACATAACACTGTTCTTTTAAAATTAAAGTAAAATTTTAAAAGAAATGCACAGTTTATACAAATAATATTAAAGGTGGGTTGTGAATTATCTCCCGAACCCTTTTGATGTTGCTGTGGATATTCAGGAATTAAAGACGCAGGCTCGTCAATGCGCGAGGAACAAATTTTTGCCACGAAATTCACCGTGCTCCATACTAGTTGGGCAGTCAGCTGTTACGATCCCGGAAGGTACAGGTTAATTGGTTTATGTACGTACATACAAACACACGTACGCGTACGCAATCCCCTCCGGGATCGTAAGAGCTCAAGCAAGGTATGGAGCGTGGTGAATTTCGTGGCACGAATTAGCTCGTCGTGCATCGACGAGCCTCTGTCTTTAAGTCAGCATTTTTGTTCTTTTTAAAAGGCTGACGGCATTTTGACTGATAAGCTCGCTTACTCTGTCTAACAAAGTCCTGCATTTACTTGCATTACCATCTTTTTACTGGCTTCATTATAACAGCATATTATATAATAGCGCATTTTCAAGACGCAAACCACAAACATTTCTACTGGTTCAGTAAATCATAATGAATGGTTTCATTTGCAGATGGCCAAAGCTGACCACTGGTTGACTCTGCAGCTACTGGTTGTGGTCACGAAATCAGACCTTGGAGCAACTTGGAGTTTTACCTCATACAAATATGTCAGCAAAACCTTAATCTCCTTTTCACTTCCCTTTTTACCTCAATGTCCACGCAGCACTCACTGCCCTGTATCTACAATTCCTGATATGTACATGTATACAATGCTGATTGTGTCATTTACATACAATAAACAATTTGCATCGGCGGCCATGTCTGTGAGCAGGTTTAATAATGTGACAATGAAAACACAAGGTGTCTATTCAGACCGGACACATTGGGACAAAACAATTGACAGACCAATTGCCCCTAAAGGCTCTATTATGGCAAGGCATTCCGAAATTGCAATTTCATTTTCCTTTTTTTTCTTTTCTCCAATGCTAAAATATTTCCCAGTGTAGTCAGACGTGGATTGCAAATCAATAGGCACTGTCACAAAATGCCAAAAATGTTGAAAATCGACTGTGAGTCAAATCTTGCAAAAAATTGATAAAATATTCAAATTTGGCAATTATCCGATTCTGCAATAAAAGTCCTCTGTTTCCACCAAACTGAGGTAGTTCTGACTGACACAGGCTCCATGAAATTTGGCCATGATGCCCCTCCAGTTGGCCTCGGTGTCCTTTGAAATTGTGACAAAAATCAAGGCTGGAGTGCTCTACCCCTAACATTTTTTTCATTAATTACGGTTTGTTATGCCCTAAATGACGTAACTTGGTTTATTATCTGCGCCATGAGCATCTTTTTTGATGGATACCGGCACATTATAAATTTTCATTATTATTATTATTATTATAGCACTACACAGTGCTTCCCCCGAGACACTATTAAAAAAAAATTCATTGTGTTCTCAGTGGGACTTGAACCCACAACCTCCTGTATACATCTTAACCACTCGTCCACCGAGCTGGCCGGTGTTGAGCAGCCCGTTCGAATCATTTACAGTGCTAATTAAGTTACGTCAGTTAGGGCAAAACAAACCCTAATTAATATTCATTCTCCCTGATGCAAGCCAAATCGCATTCTCTCATGACGTCGAATCCTGATTGAAGCCAAACAGATGAACATATAACGATGCAGTACTTCACATTCTGTACAGGTGACTGCTTGTAGTTTTTAACCCAAGATGTAAGGCCGACTATAGAATGTCTTAGGAGCACCATTGCATAAATTGCTCCAGGCACACACCAGCGATTAGAAGATTGTCTTGCATGGTCTTCTTATGTAGGCAAATAGTTCAAGGTGGGATGGGATAACAGTCTTTGGCAATGAAGGCGTCCTTAGAGTGAAGTCTCGTTATGAGGGGGTCTTGAAGCCTGGTTTTCATCCTCCAGTAAAGCTATTCTCTGCTTTAACATTCGAACCTGGGGGTGGGGGAGACGAGAAAATGGCATGATTGAGAAATGGACGTAAAGTGTCTCCTCATATACTAGTTTTGATGTCACATATTACGATACAATACTCTGTGCAAACTACTTATTGTTGTCGTTTGTTTCATTCGCTCAAATTAAAACTAGTTACACTTTCTGCGATTTTTGCTGTGCGCAAACTTCGCTGTGATGTCAAATTCGCATTCACTTTCGCGTGAAGTATGAACCGAGCTTACGGAGATGCGAAAGTAACAGTGGTAGTATTATGAATTCCACTTTAGGACACTAACCTCTCACAGCAACTTTTACCCTGAACAACAACAGTAATCAAAAATTCATCTTTCATTTTATTATGGTTTAGATTTTAACCAAACCGGTGTGTGTTGTCTTTCCACCATGGCCATCATCTGTGATTCTAGTTTCTTGAGTCAGTTCTTGGATTAGTGTCTCAAGACAGACAAACAGACAGACAGACAAAGAAACAAACAGACACAGACAGTGAAACCAACCAACCTGTGTGTCGTGTCTCTCCACCGTGGCCATCATCAGTGATTCTAGTTCTTGAGTCGGTTCTGGGGTTTCTTGGATTAGTGTCTCAAGACAGACAAATAGACAGACAGACAAAGAAACAAACAGACACAGACAGTGAAACCAACCAACCAACCTGTGTGTCGTGTCTCTCCACCATGGCCATCATCTGTGATTCTAGTTTCTTCAATCGGTTCTGATGCTTCTTTTTAGCTTTGTCATAAGCTGTTACCAGGGCACTGTAATATGATGAAACATTCAAATATTCAATTTACCTCTTACTAGAGCACTGTAATAGCAGCAAATATTCAATTTACCTCTTACTAGAGTACTGTAATAGCAGCAAATATTCAATTTACCTCTTACTAGAGCACTGTAATAGCAGCAAATATTCAATTTACCTCTTACTAGAGCACTGTAATAGCAGCAAATATTCAATTTACCTCTTACCAGAGCACTGTAATAGCAGCAAATATTCAATTTACCTCTTACCAGAGCACTGTAATAGCAGCAAATATTCAATATACCTCTTACTAGAGCACTGTAATAGCAGCAAATATTCAATATACCTCTTACTAGAGCACTGTAATAGCAGCAAATATTCAATATACCTCTTACTAGAGTACTGTAATAGCAGCAAATATTCAATTTACCTCTTACTAGAGCACTGTAATAGCAGCAAATATTCAATATACCTCTTACTAGAGCACTGTAATAGCAGCAAATATTCAATTTACCTCTTACTAGAGTACTGTAATAGCAGCAAATATTCAATTTACCTCTTACTAGAGCACTGTAATAGCAGCAAATATTCAATATACCTCTTACTAGAGCACTGTAATAGCAGCAAATATTCAATATACCTCTTACTAGAGCACTGTAATAGCAGCAAATATTCAATATACCTCTTACTAGAGTACTGTAATAGCAGCAAATATTCAATTTACCTCTTACTAGAGCACTGTAATAGCAGCAAATATTCAATATACCTCTTACTAGAGCACTGTAATAGCAGCAAATATTCAATATACCTCTTACTAGAGTACTGTAATAGCAGCAAATATTCAATATACCTCTTACTAGAGTACTGTAATAGCAGCAAATATTCAATTTACCTCTTACTAGAGCACTGTAATAGCAGCAAATATTCAATATACCTCTTACTAGAGCACTGTAATAGCAGCAAATATTCAATATACCTCTTACTAGAGCACTGTAATAGCAGCAAATATTCAATATACCTCTTACTAGAGCACTGTAATAGCAGCAAATATTCAATATACCTCTTACTAGAGTACTGTAATAGCAGCAAATATTCAATTTACCTCTTACTAGAGCACTGTAATAGCAGCAAATATTCAATATACCTCTTACTAGAGCACTGTAATAGCAGCAAATATTCAATATACCTCTTACTAGAGTACTGTAATAGCAGCAAATATTCAATATACCTCTTACTAGAGTACTGTAATAGCAGCAAATATTCAATTTACCTCTTACTAGAGCACTGTAATAGCAGCAAATATTCAATATACCTCTTACTAGAGCACTGTAATAGCAGCAAATATTCAATATACCTCTTACTAGAGCACTGTAATAGCAGCAAATATTCAATATACCTCTTACTAGAGTACTGTAATAGCAGCAAATATTCAATTTACCTCTTACTAGAGCACTGTAATAGCAGCAAATATTCAATATACCTCTTACTAGAGCACTGTAATAGCAGCAAATATTCAATATACCTCTTACTAGAGTACTGTAATAGCAGCAAATATTCAATATACCTCTTACTAGAGTACTGTAATAGCAGCAAATATTCAATTTACCTCTTACTAGAGCACTGTAATAGCAGCAAATATTCAATATACCTCTTACTAGAGCACTGTAATAGCAGCAAATATTCCAACATTTAATTCACCTCTCATGTACACTACTGCTAAAAAAGAGCAAGAAGTGACAAATAATTTTTATGGTTGTGATCTTTAAACTTAACACTTTTAGCTGTAATTTCACAGCGTTCCACACACATGAACGTTGCTAATGTTTGCCACTGGTTACCAGCTATTGGCAAATAATTGACCCCCTTCGAACACGTGCAAATACGCCATTTTGGGAGTCAAATAATGCTGAGTCATTGTGGAAGTGATGTGCGTGCGCGTTGTGTGTCTCTCTGGTGGGCGTAACGCGGTTTAATTCACCTATGGGAGCCTTAGCATTGCGCATTACGCACACTATGGACACACACAACGCGCACGCATATGGCTTCCACAACGACGCGGCATTATTTGACTTCCAAAATGACGTCATTGGCACGAGCTCAATTGGCAAATGTTGGAAACATTAGCAATCTCCGTGTAAGTGGAACACGGCCATGGTCATAGTTAATTCAATGGGTCTTATGTGCATAATGGAATGGTTTTGTTCCAGTTTGTGACTTAATTAATATGAGAATTGGGGAGTTATGTTTTTTTTTAGATTTGACTTTGACCTGTACTCTTAACACACCTATTTGCTCTCTTGAGGTCAGCAATAAACTCCGCCGATTGCTGATGTCTTAACTCTGAGCTCCTCTGAAGCTTCTCAATCGTCGCCATGAGCTCATGAATCTTGGCTCTGAGTTTCTTCTCTCGTCGTACCATCTCCACCGTATCGATGGAGATTGCAGGGTTTTCTAGGTTACTCAGTTCAGCTAGAGTGATTGAAGGCGTCGGGTTCTGACTAGCACCGGACTGCTTGGAAAGGGAAAGCATAGAAATCAACAAATCATCAGTAATCTTGAAGACCAAACCATGTCAATGGAGATTGCAGGGTTTTCTAGGTTACTCAGTTCAGCTAGAGTGATTGAAGGCGTCGGGTTCTGACTAGCACCGGACTGCTTGGAAAGGAAAGACACAAAAATCAACAAATCATCAGTAATCTTGAAGACCAAACCATCTCGATGGAGATTGCATGGTTTTCTAGGTTACTCAGGTTAGCTAGAGTGATTGAAGGCGTCGAGTTCTGACTAGCACCGGACTGTTTGTAAAGGAAAGACACAAAAATCAACAAATTTAACAGAATCATACTGAAGGAATAAAAAGGTATGGTTGGCCAGTCTTAAACTTTACATTTAAGACCAGCTAGGCACCTAGACACCGATAGCATACCATAGCTGAACCCACCTTTTTGTATTAATCAAGATAACGTTTTCTCGTTTCGCCATTTTGTGTACTTTCCTACAGGTCTTGTGACATCCCTTGTTTTGCTGTGCCTCATTTTGGTGGTCTATTAGGGCTAGGTAAGCTGGTTCCTTAGGCTCCCGCTACTCACAAGTCTTACCTTGGAGCTCCTTGGGACTGCATCCTTGCCTTTCTTATCCTGTACCTCCGACTTAAGGTGATCTATCTGGGCGAGGTAAGCCTGTTCTTGAGCCTCTCGGGAGCTCATCTTGAGTTCAGCTGCTTTTTTCTCTTTCTCAAGGAGGTAGTATTGGGCCTTGAGCTCGGCTTTATCCTCCTGTATAACAAAATTCAGACTTAAGAATTTAAAAGTTCAACAATTTGTAAACAAAATAAGTGTATGACTGATTACATAGAATCAATAAGTAACCGCAAACTTATTCCATTCTTTCCTCTTAAGAGTTTGACCTGAAAGTTTGAACCCGCCACTCGGCACCGGCATGCTCGGTGGTCGAGTAGTTAAGACTAAGATGTAGAATGCATTCCAACCCAATTACGGCCCGCCGCACGGCGTCGGTGGATCCCGCGGTTAGCTACTTAAGGAGACACCGAACTGTCTACATCATCGCCTGATGAAGGCCTACAGCTTTGCGGTCGAAACGTCGCGATCCCCTCGCTGGCCACATTGTGAGACAGCAGATGAGTATTTGTTTATTTACATCCATTTTAACATCTTTAATCATGTTGTTCTTCATGCGCTCTCCAGTGTGTGGAGTGCAAATCTCTTACGACATTGCAAACTCTGTTCTTGTGTTCTGACATGAACAGAGCTTCAAATGCACCCATGGTATCTTTAATAGTGATTCCAATGTCGCATTTTTAATTAAAAGAAAAATGCTCTCTCCATAAGAGTCTGTTACAGCAAGACAGTGTGGACAAATCTGAATTTTCAACTTGATAGAACATAAATGGGAAAAGAAACTAACATGAAACATGGGATAAAATACACACAGAGATGTACTTATTTAACATCTCTGTGGAGATTGCTATTTCCTTTTTTAACATTTAGAAAAATCCGTGCCAGAAGTGACTTTTGCAGTTTCAAAAAGTAGATGACATGTAGTGGTAAGGTTAAAAAGAAAATAACAAAAAGGAAAACGAGCAGGGAAAACCAAAAATCAGTTTTCCAAGTGGTAAGTTATCAGGCAGGGCAATGAAGCAAGATAATCTAGATGAACGAGATAATCTCTGCCTGGAGGATCTAATCAGTCAAGCTATCAGACCCATTAGATTAAACTTAATCCCCACTAATCCTTTAGATCAGCTGCCTGACTATCTTGTCAATCAATCACTCTTCTCAAAGTCTCAAAATATTAAAGTCTCAAAATATTAACTTACTAAATGTCAACTTACTAAATGTCAACTTACTAAATGTCAACTCACTATTGAAACCCACTCTGTCTAAAAGAGTACGGAGAAATATTTCCTTCTATTCTCCTACCAATCTGACATTGACGTTTCTATTGACGTTTTGCAATTTTACCGGTAAACCCATTTACCGGTAAATAGCGGGTAGCGAAGTTTCTACTGAGCTGCTCTATGCTTAGTCAGTTTGCTAGATAATGGTCACATGCAGGGGTCATGCACAGGCATTGAATCAGTCATTGTGCGGTCACATGTTTATGTTTTCTCCCCTGTATGCGCACTCAGGCGGAACGGTGCATGTTTCTATTGCCACTTACCGGATAAATTTCCCGTCATTTTCCTTCCTCGAGAAGGAAAATTGCTGGGGAAAATTCTTCCCGCCATTTACCAGAAAATAGCGGACAAGACCTATTTCTACTGAGCACATTTTTCGTCTTTTCCAGCATTATATCTGGTAAATGGGTCTCAATAGAAACACGCCTATAGCCACGTTCCCAAAGTTTGTCAGGGAACAGATATTTTAGTGCAGATATTCAACAAAATTCCATGCATAATGAGGTACACCTATGGGGCATAATGAGGTACACCTACATGGGGCATAACGAGGTACACCTATGGGGCATAAAGAGGTACACCTATGGGGCATAACGAGGTACACCTATGGGGCATAACGAGGTACACCTATGGGGCATAATGAGGTACACCTATAGGGCATAATGAGGTACACCTATGGGGCATAACGAGGTACACCTATGGGACATAACGAGGTACACCTATGGGGCATAACGAGGTACACGTATGGGGCACAGTGGTTTAAATCTCAATGTCCAATGAGGCCCATATGATTTCTCTCTTATCCTATGTGAGTCTTTCCACGGTAAAGGGGGCATTTTGGTAACACAGCCCATATTTTCCAGAAAATACCTTTGCCTGGTCACAAAATAAAAGAAATAAGTTTGTTGTTCTGAGAGATAACTTAAGCCCAAAAAGGGTTACAAATAGTGTGACAACAGGCCTTTCTAAAAACCCTGTGTACAAATTTCCAATATACATGTACACTCATAACCAGGACGGCCTAGTGTCAGTGTTGCCAAAATGCCCCCTTTGCTGTGGAAAGACCCACACGTATTTGACACTGAGAGTTTGTCAGACCTTTTGTCAAACCTTCTTAAGTAAATTTCCGACTGTCCATAAAGACCAACATACACATTTGGGAATGAACTTCGGCTAACCTTTTCACTCACTAATCCCAGACAATCTGCCTTAATGTCTTAAACACACATGCACGCTCTATCTACCCTTCCAGCTGTGTACATGTGTATTCAGTGGACGACATTCCAAGTGGATGAGAATGGCTCCGGGGCAAACTCATCAGGCCCACTGACCTCTATACATGGACTGGGTATACTACAGCAGATGGATATGCAAGTATTGAAGCAATACATCGGCCATCTTACTACACTCAAGAGTGGCTTACCCAGTCCATATTTATAGGTCAGTGATCAGGCCTAGCATTGTGTAGCCATCTTGAAATCATCTCGGACATGACATTCTAAACAGAACTAGTGTGTTGACAGGCATGATTTTGTTAATACTTTGTAAGATGGTTAATACCACTTGGCCTTATAGGCTAACTGGTAGAGCATCTGCTTGACGTCTCAGGTTTAAATCCTGATGCAAATATTTGTTTCCCTCTTATTGCACAATTACACATTTAGTTTATTTAATAATCTAACAGGGCTTGACCCGCTACATCAAGCCCAGTAATTTAAATGTTGGTCTAATGTTCTCTGTGCTGCACTAGACTGACGGCCATGTCATATTTTTGTGGCTGCATAAAACATATGAAACATTGTGGTCTGGTTAATTTTAGCAACATTTCGAGCCCTCATGTAAAAGCAATTCTCTCCAGAAAATTAAACTTATTTGCTTGCAATCTCCCATTGCTGTTATCAATAGAACCATTTGCTTCTCTGCATTCGATGCATGTTAAATAATGCTTACCCAACAATTCCAACGCAGAGTTAAACTTTTGGCTTCAAGCCTCGATTTAGTTACATTGGTTTTAATAGGGGAAAGGAAAGACGACCGCACCGTGATAAAGGTCTATACCCATTTTCTGGATTTTATTCCCTCCCCAGATTGCTATTTTCTTGTGACTGAACCATACTTTGTATAGATCGATAGCAAACTTGATGAGTTCATTGCGTGTTAGTCATTAAGACATCTGCAAATTCCTTCCTTGAAGATTGAAAAGGCATCTTCAATCTTCCAAATTATCCCAGATGTCTGAACTCGTGACATGATGAGATGTGATTTGTTCACCAACTTAATCCCAGGGTAAACCTACTGAGTACACAGTGTCAATAATTACGTCGGGTAAGGGCAAAACAAACCATACATGTAAGGCCAAACAAAATAACTGGTGTGTTTATGATAACCCGACCTACCTGAAATTTGTGAGGCCAATTTGCCGACCTCAAACTTTTTATTGCCAATTTTCAAGTTGATAATTTTAAATGAGCACTAATTGCAATAATTTCCAACAAATATACATTTCTACACTTGAAGCTGCTAATAGTGTTAATAGTGAGTTTCAAACATTGCAACTGAAATGTAAAACAAATGACTTTCCTACCTACCTACCTGGATTTTGTTTAGGCCGTTACCGTAAACGCACCATTTATTTTGTTTGGCCTAATTAACATTCAGTCTCTCAGACGAAAGCTAATTCAGTTTCTACTTCTAACCAAACGCAGTCTAGTCAACGATGGTTTAGCCGTGTCTGAATGCCTATAGTGTTCTGCACTGAACCGACTGACTAACCAAGAGTGTACACACTTGAATGTGCACGTGTGTTACTAGAATGACATTACCAGTGGTTAACTTTAGTAATATGCTCCATTTAAAAATTTACCAGATTGAGAAAAAGGCATAATTTTTCAACACTACCTCACCTTAAGTGCTGCAATTTCCTGCATCATGACTGCATTCTCCAGGTCCAATCGTTGACTATCAGCACTTGACTTGACCTCCTGTGACATGGGGTCAATGTGCACGCTCTCTAGCTCCATAACCGTCAATCGCACAGCGGCCTTGTCGTTCTTGAGTTGCTGGATGTAGTCTCTAAGTCTCTGCTCGTCTTCCTTGGTGAAGTCAGTGTCACAGCTGCTGGTCGTTGAGCTGGTGGTGCTGTGGGCAAAAAATGAGGGTTCTCTTTCTTATTTTGTTCTAAATTTTACCATTTAAAGCTCGGTTTGTACTTCACATGAAAGTAAACATGAACACAAACACATATTTGACGTCACAGTGAAGTTTTTGTGCTGTCACTTCGTAGAAAATTTAACTAATTCTACCTTGCAAAAGAAAATGTAACGTCAGAATTACACAAAGTTTGCACTCGTGTTTGCACTCGTGCTTCTTTATTAGAACCGGCCTTAAAAATAAAAAAGGACATCAAAATTTGAATGATTTGATATTTAACAGTTTACACCAGAAAATTAATCCCTCTTGAAATTAATCCCTCTACGAAAGGAGCTGGTTCCTTTTGATGACCAAAATTCCTTTAGAAATTGATTTCCAGTCCCATGGTTGCAGCGTACATCTCTGGACATGACAGACCATCGTCCCACAGCTCCTGTCCAGTCAGTAGAGCCTTTGGCCATGTTCCCTGCCACTTTGTGGTTTCTATGACCCTCCCCTAAACCGCCGGTCCCCCTACGTACCTGGTGTGACTGTGTGAGGACACGTCCTCCCATGGTTGCAGCGTACATCCAGGGACATGACGGACCATCGTCCCACAGCTCCTGTCCAGTCAATAGAGCCTTTGGCCATGTTCCCTGCTGCTTTGTGGTTTCTATGACCCTCCCCTAAACCGCCGGTCCCCCTACGTACCTGGTGTGACTGTGTGAGAACACGTCCTCCCATGGTTGCAGCGTACATCCAGGCACATGACAGACCATCGTCCCACAGCTCCTGTCCAGTCAGTAGAGCCTTTGGCCATGTTCCCTGCCACTTTGTGGTTTCTATGACCCTCCCCTAAACCGCCGGTCCCCCTACGTACCTGGTGTGACTGTGTGAGGACACGTCCTCCCATGGTTGCAGCGTACATCCAGGGACATGACAGACCATCGTCCCAAAGCTCCTGTCCAGTCAGCAGAGCCGTTGGCCATGTTCCCTGCCGCTTTGTGGCTTCTATGACCCTCCCCTAAACCGCCGGTCCCCCAACATACCTGGTGTGACTGTGTGAGGACACGTCCTCCCATGGTTGCAGCGTACATCCAGGGACATGACAAACCATCGTTCCACAGCTCTTCTCCAGTCAGTAGAGCCTTTGGCCATGTTCCCTGCTGCTTTGTGGTTTCTACTGACCCTCCCCTAAACCGCCGGTCCCCCTACGTACCTGGTGTGACTGTGTGAGGACACGTCCTCCCATGGTTGCAGCGTACATCCAGGGACATGACAGACCATCGTCCCACAGCTCCTGTCCAATCTCTGCAGCAGAGCCTTGGCCATATTTTCCGCCGCTTTGCGGTTTTCGTGGACTCTCTTTAACATCATGGTAGTTTCCTCTGAATCTTCTCCAGAACCTTCTGAACTCTCACCTACACAGAAATAAATTACACTGACAAACTACAAGATTTGCATCTGAACACTTTCAGATTGTCATATAGACTGAGACATGATGAAGTTATGGTCAGGTTTAAGATAAAAAAAAAAACTCTATAATCGCTGCACTCTCAATTATGGCAGTGGCAGATACCGGTAAGAGAGATGACATGACCCATGCATTCATGAATTCTTTAAAACATCCAAGTCCACATAGTCGATATGACAATCTAAGGCCGGGGTCACGTATTTACTCGATTGTGATACGATTGTAATAATTCCAACGACGACCGGGGTCAGACGACAAACTTATTATAATCAGATTGTAATCGTATTATAATAAAATGGGGTCACACGAGCAACACAATATCGTCATCGTATTGTAATCCATCCCATAGTCCCTTGCGGTGTTGCGTGTGCTTGCTTGCTGTCTGTAGTGTGCAGTGCTTGCTGTCTGTCTGTAGTGTGCAGCGCGCGCCTAGCGCCCTGGGAAAACGTAGGCCAGGTGCACGCAGTGAAGCAGAAACCATTGTGAAGCAGAAATTGATTGTAATACGATTACAAGATGTTTTGCCAATGTATTGTACTACGATTACAATCGTATCACAATCGAATGATGAGAATTCTCGTCGTTGACTGATTGTGATACGATTACAAAAAAATTTGGGTCACACGCACACAATCTCGTAATAGTACTATAGAAATACTACATGTACAAGAAATTGGGATGTTGTAATTCGTCTGACCACGGCCTAAAGGTCTTCATTTTAAACATGTAATCTCTTTTCTTTTTAATATCTGTTAGATATTTTAATTGTACTATTATTTAAACATAATCGTTCACCCCTTACCCGTTCCAATGCCACCAACACCCGCCGCCCGGCAGTTAGCCACCACGACCTGCTGTTCTGTCTCACACAGCATGAGCAGCACTCCATAGGCCTCTAGCGTTTGATCAGCATAGTTGACAGCCAGTTGCAGTGCTGTGTTATTGCTCTCATATTTTCCTGTTAGTAACGTCAGCCTGTCGGCGTTGGACTTGCATTCTTCCAGGGTCAGCTGCAGTAAGTCATTCTGTGATCGGAGGTGTTCGATCTTGCTGTTCAGTCGTTCCATCTCCACCTATAGATGAGGTATAGTCAAAGATGTCCATAGTGGTCACTGAATAACGAAGCCATTTGCTTATATCTGCCATCTTGTAGGGCAGTTTCTTTGTTCCGTGAAGACATGCATGATTGCACATTTTGTGCTCACATTGTTCATCAATTTAAATATCAAAAGTTGCCCTACAAGATGGCAGCTATTCAATACGGCCCATCTTTGCTCCCAGAATGACATGTACAATGCTAATGCAACCTCTATAAAGTGGCCACCTGTTTATAGTGGCCCCTTTTTCCAAGTTCCAAGGGTGGTTACATCATGACTGGGTGGGGAGTGTGGTATAGTGAGTATGAAGCCAGCCCTATAATCAAAAGGTTATGGTTTTGAGGCCAACCTATGTATCTCGATGTTTAGGTGGAAAACACTTGTAAGCTTCAAGCAATTCAGCCCCAGAATCTCCCGGTCTCTGCTCTCCGGGATAGCACGACCACTGGAACCTAATATCTGTAGGATTTCCTGCAAACTGAAACATCTGTCTTAAAAACGGCACTTAAAGTGCAATTTCCCTGGTTTTTTTGATGGGCAAAACAACAATATTTTGTATAATTACCTCAATCTCTCTGGCTTTGTTCTCCGGGATGGCCAGACCGTGAGAGCCTAATGTCTGTAGGATCTCTTGCACACTGGAGCATTCTTGCAGCGACTGAGCTAGATGCTCTGCAACCTTGGGGTTTGTTAGCTGAAAAAGGAAAGACTGATGGATATAAACACCCAGCACGCTATGAAGTTTTTCATAGTGTCTCGGGAAAGCAGTGTCTCGAGTGCTAATATACGTCAGGTAAGGGCAAAAACAAACCCTAATTAACATTCATTCTCCCCGACGCAAGCCAAATAAATGACTGATATAAACAATGCTTCAAATTCCTTAGCATGTACTTTGTGAAGGGTAATATCTGCCACATGTTGAACTGTACATTTACTGTATCACAGAATAGTATATTATCTGGGAATTAATCTAGTGGTGCTCCCATTGGGTTAAACTACTATGGGTGTGCAGTAGAATTTCAAAATTAGGTTCTTTGGAGACACACGGAGAACTAACGTCCCCGTCAAGCCACATAAATATTCCGCCTAGCCGGGGTAGTATTTAGTCTACTGGGAACAGTTTTGCCATGTATAATTAACAAGCTTTAAAAATGTCACAAGCTTGAAAGAGTCTTACCCCAACACTGCTAAAGTCCGACCCCGTCACTCCTTTCTCTGACCCCGATCTGGATGAGCTATCTAATGACTTGGACGGTTTTAACCTGACACGTTCAGCAACCTTAGCCACTGGCATGCCACTGCGTCTCTCACTGCCATAGATACTCAGCTCTCCTGTGCTTGGGTTAATGCCGTTGGGTACAGTGGTGGGTTTCTGGGTAGGCCGGTAGCCAGGGGAACTCTGCTGGTCGGATGAGGAAGACGTGTAGCCCTGTTGATGCTGCTGCTGTCTGAGATTACTAGCCGAAGCGGCAGAGGGGTGGTCGCTGCAACGGGTTTGGTGGTCTCGCACCTGTGTGATATATATTTGTATGTGTCAAACGGTAAAGAGCTGACAAAAATCATCCTCCGGTGTTTTGCAAAGTAAATAAAGGTGTGGTTGGCTGAGGATAGGGCATGCTATCTCAGAAAGTGTATATCTTGAAGGGCATCAGGGCCAACTCAGCAGGGCATGAGGTCATTGGACTCTGTGGCCTTGGTTAATGTCAAGGCCTGGGATAGGGTGCTGGCCAAGTTGGCCTCAGAAAGTGTATATTTTGAGGGGACATCAGAGCCAACTCCGAAGGGCATGGGGCCATTGGCCTCGGTTAATGTCAAAGCCTGTGTTCTGTATTTTTTGAATGTTTGTATTTTGTTCCTTGTCCTGCATTCTCCCATGCAAGTGGAGAATTACTGTGGGTATGTGGTGTATATTTCCTTTATATCAATACAGTTGATATTTAATAAAATGATGTGGAACTGATCCAATCCTGAGTTGTGGGATGTTATAGTCTTGTGGACTGCACCCAGCACAAACACACGCAGAGTAGCTGGAATTCAGATTCAGATTCAATTCCAAAACATGATGTATGTCTTTAAAGGATCTATGTATCATTTGCAAGACCAAACTTTTTACAGATTTGTGGAATAAGAGTGTAACATATCCAAGGAAGAATAATGGTAAACTAGTCTGAAGGAATTTTAGCTACATAGATGCATCAGTGCTTCAGAAAACCTTGAAAATCTATATATGGATTTTGTGTACAAGTGAATGGTAAAAAAATCCTGTGCACGGGACTTTTTTTAAGAAAACCACCTTCGGTTGTCAATTTCCAACATAAAATGCCATTTTAGACGGAAATAAATTCATGTGGCGTTTGTTACCATTGCTATCAACACTTTGAGTAAGGTTTTTCTTGTCAACTCATGAAAAACAAAATTTAGTCATTGCAAATGATACAATGGGCCTTTAAACATGATGGGAGAGCGGGGGGTAGAGTGGCCACTCATCCTTCTAATGGTGGAATCACACATTAACATGTGTAAATATGACATGCATCACCATAAAAAAATAAGGCGTGGAGAAAATTTGGTGTAAAATGACGTGCTGAAAATCACAAAGTCAACTTGAGATTCTGTGATTTTCAGTGCACCAAATTCCCTCCACTGCCACTTTTTTTAAGGTGTTGTGCATCAACTTTTAGTGTGTTACTGCATGACAAACGGTCAATGTGAATTCACTCAAATGAGCTACATGTACCGTACTTGCATAAAATCATTTTAAAAACCCTGACCCACCTTCTTTCTAAGTCTATCTCTCTCCTCCCTGATAGCGATGAGGTTTGCTTTCAGCTTCTGCAGCTCATCTTCCTTCATAGATAACGTTGTGTTCAAATTCTCGTTTTCATCTCTCAAAACCCCCATCTCCTGCTCTAGGCTGCCCCGCCTCCTGAGGGGATGGTGAGGGTGCTGCTGGGTGGGGCTTTGACGGAAACCGTTGGGGGTTTGGGAGCGGTCGGTCGGTGATCTGTTCTCATAGTGGAGACATTGAACTCCTTGAACAGCCTGGAAAGGAGAAATTTGGAGCCTCTCGTTTTAGTCAGGTAATACTACAGGCATACATGTAATTAACCAATTCTGTGATACAAATGTTAATTTTTCATAAAAACATTTCAAATTTGACTTCTCACTTCCAAGGTTATCTCTTTGCTTCATTTCTGTAGCCGTCTTCCATTGCACTTTATTTCAATGAAACAAATGCCCTTTACAGGGCTACATTATACAAATATTGACTGCTTCGAGTGGTATAGTAAAACTAGCCTCCCGAGGTGACACACGGAGTATTCTATTTTCCCGAGGCAAAGCCGAGGGAAAATATAATATTCCGTGGGTCACCGAGGGAGGCTATAGACCCGGCGCGTGTATGCCCACTGGGCAATAGTCTTTGCCATGCCCCGGGCATAGTCATTTAGCGGGTTCCGGACGCGCGCATTACATGTGTTAGCATAGCTATAGCTGTGCACCAACTATGCAGCTGTGCGCTTCACGTAAACATTCATCAGGACGGTAATGGCGGAATCTCGACATCATTTTGTCGTCTGTCGTAGATGATGAAGTCCTTAAGAAAGTACGTGGCCTACAGTGAAAACTGTGTCAGGTGAAATGTGCTACTAAAGTGCCAGGTGATTATGCTACAATGTTTGCTGTAAATATACAACTTTTTCGAAATCGAAACGCGAAGGACCACTGTCATGACTGTATGATGTCTCGTTACTTTTAACCAACCAGATGACAAAAACCTACACATTCGGTATATAAAACAAATATTGACTGCTGTTTATTCGGGTCATGGTTAAGATTATAGGCCCAAGGTGATCTCGAAGCCATGACTATGCCCCTTGGCTTCCGCCTCGGGGCATAGTCATGGCTTCGAGATCACCTTGGGCCTATAATCTTAACCATGCCCCTCATTGCAGTCAATATTTGTATAATAACACCTCTCCCACAGATTCTGCTTAATTTTGGCTTAAATAAAAATGAAATCAGTTTCATCAATTTTTGTTTGCATTCACTTTCCTACAGTGTCCACCGCGTTCGTACAACTGCTAGCAGTGCGTGAAGTTGTTTTTGTTCGATCACGCACGTTACGCGTATGCAGGCGTGTTGCGCCCACACACACACAACCGAGATCCGCGCGCGGGAGTTGCTATAGGGGTATAGTACTTTTTGGAAGGCATGGTATAGTCAAAAAATTAGCCAACGTCACGTGACACGCTCTCGACCAACCACGATACAGAATCTGTGGGCGAGGTGTTATAAATATCAATCATGGCCTTCATAGTGTTCCAAGCAAGAACTTGCAGTGATAGATTTGTGATGGACTTGATGACACTCACCTCTAACGATCTCTGTTCTACTTGATGAGAGGCACACTTGAGTTGTTTGACTGCATGGTCTGCTGCATCTATGTGCTGTTTGTAAGTACCAGTGCCCTTGCGTTCCTCTACTGCACATTCAAGTTCCCCTACTACCCTGGATAGCTCCGCTGATAAGTCATTGCACTGATCTGGAGAAAAAAGAAAACCATAAAACACCAGACTGAATTGCTTCCATTCTTGTAAGGGTTGTGATCATGACATCGCTTGTCAATTAAGACATTACGAGACAATCACTAGTACATGTAGTTCAGTGTCAGTTTTTCTGCACTAATACATAGTTTACAATTTTCTGAATCCCCCTTGTATAGACCTACCGGTATAAACTTTAAACAGTCTATGAACAAAATGTCTTTCCATGGTGAAAGGATAGGCCACATGAGACCATATTTTCAAACAAAATGGCTTTATCTTGTCTTAAAAGCTGTTCCCAGGAGATAACGCGAACATCAAAAGGATAACAAATAGTGTGACAACATGCTTTTCTACAATCCCACCTCCCCATACTAATTGTCCATATATACAGTAAAGGGGCATTTTGGCAACACAGACCATAGTTTCAAGGAAATACCTTTGTCTGGTCTCAAAATAAAACATAAATTTGTACACTGGGTTTTTAGAAAGGCATGTTGTCACACTATTTGTAACCCTTTTTGGGCTTACTGTAGGTTATGTCTTCAGAACAACTTAAACTTGCTTCTTTTATTTTAAGACCAGACAAAGGTACATGTACATGTACATGTATTGTCTGGAAAATATGGTCTGTGTTGCCAAAATGCCCCCTTTACCGTGGAAAGACTCACATATATGTAACCTTAAGGTTTTAAGAAACGCTCCCCTGGAGAGAGAAAAATGTCACAAAGTGTCTGTCTTCGTTATATACTTTACATGGGAAACTCGTACATGAATGTATAAGAAAAATGTTCTCTGTTTAAGATTGTTAAAATGTACCACTCATAGGGGTTGTTGCAGTTCTTTATGTAAAAATGCCTAAGTCCCCTGGTGATGAAGCAGTAAAACTGACATCACCAGCCAACTTCAACTACAAAATACGTCACAATTTGCAAGGTGAGATGAAGAAAAATGCAAGAGGATAGTTCCCCCTCTTCTGGAAGATGGAGGATGTGAAACCTTATCCCCTTTTTCAATTAGCCCGGGTTGAATGCTTCTGACATTCCACACAACAGGCAAAGCGCTTTGCCCCACAAGGCACATATTACTGTCTGGACATTCTCCTAGTGTTGAACACTCCAATTCATCATGTGCTGATCCCATCGCTGGCTGGCCGGTAAACAAACCGGCCCTGATGCTGAGGCACGGACTCAAGCCTCAAGCCTGACTTCTCTGGGGTCTGGGCAAACAACATAATTATTGGGTTGTCTCTGGGATCACAGTCTTGTCTGTTTGAATTGTGGAGGCTGAATAAATTGACATTCTGGGGATGAAATGCCACTCCACCGTGCTGCTACTCTCGGTGACAATAAGTAGATGGACAAAAGAAGTTCTTTTGTGACTTTCTGCGACACTTTAGAGCACTGACTTTTCATTCCACGCTTACTCAAATGCTGATGATCAATCAGACCAGGGGAGTAGAAGGGGTGTGGAAAGGAGCAGAGGGGTGGAGAAGAATGTTAAGGGGGAAGGGTGATAAGGGGGAATGGTGATAAAGGAGAGAGGTTATGAGGAAGGGGTAAATAATGAGGGGTTAATGGGGGAGGGTTAAGGGGAAGGGGATAAAAGGGGAATTACACCCAAGAAACAAAAGACATTGTGCAGAACAAGTGTAACTCATAAATTGTTTTTTGTACAAAGAACAAGGAATGTAGGATGACGACATTTTGCATTGAATATGTTGTTGTCCTGTGAAAAATTATCTAAGGATCTTAACAAGTTGGGTGGTACCTCCAGAGCTCCGTATTACTGCAAAAGGAGTACACGAAGGAGTTGTTCGCAAAAACGCAATTCTTTACCCAGTTTCCGGATAACATGGCGGCGCCCATGTTGCACGGTGTTGCTGCAATTGCCATTCTTTGTGAAGCTCATATCCGATTTTCAGTGGGTAGAACTCTTTGTTCTACCCGTAGACCCAAACTGGGAATACTCACCGCGCCTAATGGCGACTCTAGACGAGTGATAAATGAACTAAACTCACCAATGTTTGCCGAATCGCTACCATGGAAGCTGCCATTACAGCTGCCTCCGCTATTGCTGATGTTGCTGTGTGGACTCGACGCCGACTGGGAAAATTCATCTTCTTCCCTGAAATGAGAAGCAAAGTCAATGTGATTGGCACAATTTAATCCAAACACATTATTTTCATAATGTCGCCCTTGAATTTGTTTGTGTTTTCCACAGTAAATGATGCCTTTAATGCAGAAAGCATAAACAAAAAATCAAGGCCGAAAAAAAATAATTTTTTAAATGAAAATCTGGGGAAGTTTCTTTTGAGAGGCCAACAAGAGTGTGCACTTCTCATGCCTCCACTTGGCTACGGAGCTATTCTGGATGACAGCCCATCAGTAACGGTGCAAATATGCAAGAAACTGAACAATCTCAACGTGACATGCTGACGCTCAGCATTGAAACCCAACAATATGTGTCACACAACAGCATCTCACTCAGCAATATGACTGCAGGATGTTCTTTATGGGACATTCCCCTGTGGCTAGGGGTAGCGGATGGGACCAGGACCCTGCTGTCACATTCAATTCAAATTGGTTTCCTACCCCCTCTTTCTATTAATGATCTGTTGTCACTGTGCTAGAACATGCACATTCATCTCATTTTGGACAAAGTGGTGCGTTGCACCTGGGAAGGCAAAAGGGCACAGACAGACAAGCAAAATCTGGCTGGCATATGTTGAAACCTTGACATGGGGTTCTACTGTGGACTTGTACATTAAATTAGGGAATAAAAGTGGGTTTGATTGGTTTTGAGAGAAAATAAAAGCATTTGTACATGTACCGTAGGAAACAGACTGGAGAAAGACCATACATGTTTTCGACCGCTCTTTTTAAATAATAAAAACTTATGTCGCAAGATGTCGCAAAATTAAACCCATAATCTTTGAGGGTAAGACAAATCTACTCTGTTCCCTGTCAGGGCCCATGACATGCTAAACAACTTGATGCCTAGTCTTTGGTTCATGGATTACTTTAGACGTTACTATAGTTTGAAGATTTCACTGCAATAAATCACTTAAAGAGGGCACTGTTTGGAGTGCATCACTTCAGGAAGACAGAAGGGAAAGTAAAGAAAAACATAAGACTTCAAGTTGATGTTGTGGCGAACTGCTGCAGTTTCCACCCCCAGTTTTGTCATGGCTTACAACAGGCCATGGATTACAAAAGTTTCAGCAAATTTGAGAAAAAAAAGTGGATTCTTTTGTGCACAGTTAAATGTGATTTTCCTGCCTCTTGTGACCTCACAACCTTGGTCAAGAATATGTATGGGTCTTTCTATAAATTAGGGGTCCAATGTTGGTGTCCCCCGTTACATTTTACATCTAGTTTTTGTAAATTCAGGACACATTCTTTAAATACTTTCCATCTAGAGTGAGTACATAAAGTACAATTCATAAAAAATGGTTTAAAAGCCATTTTAATGATTTTTGTACGAAAAATAACACATCAGGTGTAACGGGGGACACTAAATGTCACACTTAGAAAGACCCATATTCACATTAGCATAAAAGTTAAAAACCTTTGTATTAACCGCCAAAACAAGCTCCAAATAGGATTTTTATGACTGTAACCGAGTAGAGTACATGTAGTTTCATAGCATAGATTTCATTGATAAAAATCCCTAATCATGAGGCCTTTATTAAGATTGCTCCAATAGGTTAGGGTGGATTTACGTACCGGTAGTACATGCATGCCATTCCATTTCACACTCCGTGGTCATTCTTTATTCAGGTGAGAAAAAATTCCCCACTTGGGATTGCTCGGATGAGATGGAATGTTATTTTCCGTGGCTCGGAGGGAGAGCAATTTACTTGCCGATGTGTCTTGTTTTCACAAGATGTGTCCGTTGGGATGGTGAAGAAATGAGGGTGATTAATTGGGGGTGGAGTTTGATTGATCATGTGACCACTGCAGTGCATTTTTAGATGAATTTTATGCGGCTGACAGCGCAGCATCGGGGACCCAACATACAGGCATGTTTAGTGGCATGCCAGCGATGCTTATCTTGAAGGATGCAAAGCCTAACGTGATGTGACAAACTGATGATTAGTCCAGTGATGATACAAGGTTATTATAGACCTTACTCATGCAGAAGTAATTTTTAATCATGTCTCCTAATTAGTTCCATGTAAAATGTACACGGTTGATTGGTTGTTTGACAGGCTACATGTCGTTCTTTCCATAAATTAGGAATCCATTTTTTGTGTCCCCCGTTACATCTGACATCTTGTTTTCAGGACGCATTCTTTAAATGCCCTCTATCTCAAAGAGTGAGTACATACATGTAGAGCTTAAGCATGATTCATAAAAATGGTTTGAAGACATGTGTACATGTACCTGTACATGTAAGGCAAATTGTACATATTGCATGAAACAAGGAACACATAAAAAAAGAAGAAAAAAAGACACCTTTGGACCCCTAATTTATGGAAAGACCCAAGTAAAAGGCTATTTTTAAAATCACTGTATTCGGGTACAGGCTCAGTTTTTGAAATTTTCTGTCTTCATCTGTTTTCATCCACACGATCTTTCCACATCTGGGTTGCCTCTTTCTGCTCTAGTACCCAAAATGCACAGATGGAAGGAAATTGTAATTATTGCCCCATCCAGCAAAGCATAAACTAGAAATAAATCACAACAGGTCCACTTCAAACAAAACACTCAGACAACCGCAGGGCTATAAAAATGCAGTATGTACAGTAAGCTGCCTGTTGCCCAAAAGTGGCCAATATTACTCCCAATGGTTTTTTCCCCCCATAAAACTTGACCCCACCAAAATAAAGGTCATTTTTACAATGCTCCCCAGTTGCAGACAATTAGATATCACTTTATATTTCTGTAAGCACTCTGGTTAGGTGTGGTATCACTCCATGCTGCTGTGTGGTCCTGTGACCAACATTTTCCAGTTGTAACTTCATCAAATTCTTCATGTCATCAACAGGAAGGGGTGGGGGGGGGGGGGGGGGAGGTGGGAGGGGGGGAGAAGCACATGGTATACCATGTCATGTATGGGCAAATTACATCCGTTTATCATTGTCTAATCTTGTTGTCTTATCTTGTTAAAAGTCAATAGGTCACAGCGTGCCAAAGACTTTGTGTTGGGCGGAAAACAATGTATCTTTGATTGGCGGACGTCATTCCGCCTACACTTATAGCACTGTGTATTTTACAACTAATGTTTATCCATGCAATAGTACAGATACATGTAACAGATTAATTAATAGAACAATCAATCTGTCACTGAATGAAATGATCAAATGAAATGAAAACTACTCCCATGATCACAATGTGGATCATATCAAGCCTGATAAAACCTCCCTTTGCTCCCAATCTTCCACTTGACCAGTCAGACCAGAAACCCCAAACCATATGTCACAGTCAACTCTCACCTCTGAGTGACCTTGACTGTGACCTGGTCAGGGGTCAGCCCTGTGGTGTCAAACCAGACTTGACAAGACACAGGACATTTGACAGTCACAGCACAAGGCAAGGATCCAGCCCTCTCTTTCACAGCCCTCTCTGGTCAAATAAGGATAACTAATATGACTCCCTGGGGTCCATGATAGGCAGGCGTCTGTCAAGACCTGCACCCCAAATTACCAGAGGTTTTTGTTTCTGGTCAATTTGCTCTACTGGCCATGCTCCTACATGTACATGCCCCTCACCTCTCCCCTCTCTTTGATATCGTCCATCAACCCAAAATCTCGCTGCCCTAAGCCCTGGGGTTTGTTGTTGTATCAGATTCACAGACCAGATTCTTATGGGATGACTCCAGTCCAAGTTTATGTCCCAGTTTCAAAGGCAACTACAAAGCATTAGTTTCACAATTTGACTGATGTGTAATTTGTCTTCCCTGAGTAATCAAATACCAAACCACAGAAACTGCTCCCCAAATGGCGAGTGAGTATCTGTAGCTGTTTCCGACAGTGATACTGTGAAAAACATGTCAGGTTGGAAATATTTCCTCGATGCCTCATGAATACATATAGGCTGATGGCACAATGTAAATACTACTATGCTTTGACAAATTTCCCTGGGTCGTGTGTTTGAATAAACTACACCTATACCTCTGTGCCATAGGGATAATACATTAATTGTACTTACCAATGACTCGAGGTTGAAGTATTGATGACTTTTGAAAGCATGTGCTAGACTAAGTTTTGATACATCCCTCGCCCTCGCTCCGCCCTCGCCCCCGCTCCCCCCCCCCCCCCCCCCCCCCCCCCCCCCCCCCCCCTCCCCCAACACACACACACCACAATTAAGATTCAGCAAATAAGCAAAAATTATGGGCCTACAGCTTGCAGCACAAGCCTTACCTAAACGCCGTGCTGTGTGATCTGCCAATCTTCTTATTAAGCTCCGCTATGACACTGTGTAGTTCTGTAATCCTCTCTTCATATCGTATGGCTTGCTGGTCTAACCTGTCCTCGTTATCTCGAAGAAGTCGTGACCTTTCCACCTGGGTAAACAGTTCACAAACGGACCAATTTAATAAAAAGTACAGTGTACAAAACTCTTTACCCTTAACCCCCTAAGGCATGCAACAAGAAACTGAATACAAGTAAACCGAATTTTAGCTTCCTATCTCTATTAGAAAAAACATTAAGCCCGCCGCACACGAGAGCTATGTGCTGAGCCAAAATTCATTCGTGGCCGATGGCGTAAGGAGATAGCTCTCGTGTGCGGGCAACTTACGTGAGCTTTTGGTCACTCGTGCCACTTGAGACAAATATCTAACGTGTTTGATAATTCTGGCCTCGCGTGGCCAAAATCTCACATGTGCGGGGGTGATGAGCCAAGTGCTGAGCTAGAATAAATGTCGCTGGCCAATTAAAACCACGCGCGCGATATGAAAACAGCGCGCGCACGCGAACCCCGCCAAGGTCAACACCCTTTAGCAAAAGTTTGGTGACCTTAGCGGTGCCCGCGCGCACTGTATTCATATCACGTGAATATGGGGATGGTTTTTAATTGGCCAGCGACATTTATTCAACCCGGGGCGAGCGTTTCAACCCGGGGCGAAAAATGTCAACCCTGGTCCCGAGCAGGGTTGAGTTCAACCCGGGTTGAAAGCAAGCTCGGGGTTGACGCGGGGTTGGCGCGGGGTTGAAATTTCTCAAGTGTGAATCGTCGCTTTTTTCAACCCCGCGCCAACCCCGCGATTTTGCAAGTGTGAAAAGGCCTTTAGTGAAGTGCAATGGAAGTGGTCTAGGGGATCACATTCAAGAACTTAGTTAGTCCTAAAGGTTGTGGCTTTGAGTCCAGGTCCGGTCCATCCATACATTAATACAAAACGACAAACAAGACACGGTCAAAATTTTTTATTTGCCAATTTAAAAAGTATTACAATCACAAACAACTCAATAATGAAAAGTGATAGGATCACAAAAAATTTGCAGTAACACGCAGAAAATTACATGAAACTAATTACAGTAATTAATTCGTGCGGACCACACCTTAATCTCAACGGTCTCGTAATGCCGAGCAATAGTTGTGGAGATTTTTGGGAAAATGCCACCATTACATGTAAAGTGCTTAAATACATGCACGGTGTGCGCTATGGCCAGACAGCCACCTGGCATATACTGTGCACTTTATAAGAAATTACCATTATTGAGTTTCTGCATGTAATGGGACGTTGCTTCTTATCATGCAAGTTGCAGCCTTAGGCCCTTGAGGTAGGGGGTTGGAACAACGGAATATACCTCTCCAAAATAAAGTACAATAATCCGGTCACCTACTAACACAACACCCCAAGCAGGAGTCCACAAATCCCCTCTCACTGTCCCACAGATTCCAGATTGGAAAAGTGATGTGCGGATATCGTAGCTGAGAAAGACAAAAAATCTATAAAATTGGCTGGGAGGGCTGGAAACTTGATTCTGTTTCAGCGTGGGGATGGAAGCCCAGGAGAGTTCCAGTGAAGCTGGAATGAAGAGACGGTGAGACGGATTGTCTGTCCAATGTTGACATTCAGCGATCAGTTGTTGGTGTGTGATAACCTCGATGAATTTTAATTGAGGCCTAAAATAGCCCTTGGTTCATGATGTACAGGATTCACTATCAACATAACTGGGGTGTTTGAAATTAACATGAAATATGGCCGAGTGGTGTAGCATGCTGAAACTAAGACTTTGTTAAATCCACAGGTCGTGCGTTCGAATCCCATCTATGATGTGCTCTTGGGCAAGGCACTTTGCCATGAATTGCCTTTCCCAACCCAGGTGTATAAATGGGTACCAGCATCATGCTGGGAAGGTAAACAGTCTCGCTGTGTGGGATGAGTGACGAACCCCCACAGCAAACTCGAAAGAGGAGTCTGGCCCCCTCGCTAGAGAAAGAGATATGGGCACTCCGGCTTGTAATTACAAGCACGACCCTTAACCTTTTATCCGTCAACCAGAGTTTTCTAAATTTCAAGTGACCTAAATTAACCACTGTACTAGTACGCCATACTGTACCTTTGAAAAGTGACAATGTTATAAAGTACTTTTCAGCAGGGTCATTAATTGTTTCAGTTATATAAAAGGCCAAATCAGCAAGCATTATGCGTGTGACACACGTGCGTATTTCTAAAACAACCATTCCAGAATGAAACTCGTGGGTGCACATACAAGCTTAGTTGGTAATGCCCAACACACAAGACATTTCATGAAACATGTGAAATAACCGATCGTTATTGCTGAGCAGCCTATTAAAGAGCAAGAATTTAAAATTTCATGTTGTTTCGAAACACTCCCCCTTTCACTATGAACAACTAACAATGGAAATTGGGCACAATCCATTGTTATTAACAATGGTGTGTGCCCAATTTCCATTGTTAGTTGCTTATAGTGTCTCTGGGCGGAAGCCCATCTGCAATGAGCCTTTGTACACCGAGCAACAAAAGAAACGCAAATTTTCAGTTGTCAAATTTAAAATTTCTTTTGTAATTAAGTTGACATCGAAACATTCACATAACAGTTTCATTATGCATGACTAGATAAAGCTTTGGTGTGCTGAGAATTCCCACGGTCAGATTGACTGCTTTTTTCAATTAAAAAGTACAGAACATTTTTGCGTTTTTTTTCATGTGAAGAATTGGACTATGAAATCCCTTCCTTTAACAGCGTGGGAGCCTGGGTAAATTCCACAGAGCTACAGAGATGAAGAATTTTGATGGGCACGACACACTTTGGTCAGTCGACCGCGCTTCCGCTGCACGATCAGACAAATATGACATGTAGCGTGCACTATAATGGAATGCCATTAATAATTAACACAAAGTGTGCTTCAGATTTTGGATTGGAAAATAAACAGATTGAAAAAGAAAACAGGAAAAGTATCGTACATGTATGTGAAAGATTTCAATCTTGCAAGCACAAAGTCATCGCAAGCATTAGTACATGCAACCCCTAGACAAATGCACTCTTTGGCCAAGAGAAAAAAAGGAAAGTAATGTATTGGAATATAGAAAAGACTAGTTTTAATAAATAAAATAATTGAAACAAGTCTTTGTTTGTTTAAATAAGGATTCCCTAAAAATTCCCATAAAACCCTGTACATGTAATTCAAAAATAACTTGAATGCGCCGGGTATGCTTCATTGTTCATCAACTGGTTGTCGAACAACAATCCTCCAAAGCCACTAAGTCTTCTGAATGCTTCTCGGACCTGGAGTTACGGGGTACATGTATTCTGCAATTGTGCTCTGATTTGTCAACACATTTTAAGCAAAGTGTCAAATTTAAGTGGGACACCAAACATTTTGAATCTCCTAATTTTAGCAACGACCGCTCTTCCCAATTTCTTTCCAGCACATTTCTCTCTGTACCGACTCCCTGGAGTCTGTGTCAGTTCTAAGACTCCAAACATTTTAAGACTCCTACATGTACATATACCGGTAGTTCTATGAATAACCCACCTGTGATTTTCCTAGTTTCTTTTCCACCACATCTCTCTCCGCGCTGACTCTCTGCAGTCTGTTGTTCAGCTCAATGATCTCTCCCTTCAAGGAGGCCAAGGCAGCCAGATGTAACTGTAGCAAAAATAAATTACAGAAAATACAAGCAAATTAACAAATTAAGTTTATCATTCCCAGTTTTATTCACTTGAAGATGATTAGGTCGGAGTCACTCAGGAACCATGAATGTACATAGCACCCAACAACTGCTAAAACAGAGCTCTTGAAACTGATTATCATGGCTAAAATACTAAAAAATACATGTAATGTATCCATTATCACCAATTGCAGATATCTTAATTGAAGACATGGGTATCTACCAAAAAAATGAAGGTAGGGAAAAACCTGCATTCACCCATAAAAGGTCCAATTTATGCTACATTTGAGAATTTAAGTAAACTTAAAACTCAAATGCTTGCTTGTAATTACATGCAACTTGAAATCTCTGCTGTAAAAACAAAACTTTACTTACATCACGTTCTCTTGTGTTAACCATCTTACTAACAGCAACACAATATGTCAACTGCAACCACTATTCAAAAGAATATGCAATGTCCAAGTTTCGACCCTAACTAGCAACTGCCTACATTCTCATCCATAAATGGAGCAAGTGCTGGATAGGCACTCTGCACAGGTACAGGTAGCATTATCCAAGTGTATGCGATCTCAAGCTAGTTGTTCAGGGGTCTCCCTTGCAATGACTCACATCACAACACCACTGACCCCCATGACCCTACCAGTCAAGCATACTTTGTTCACAATCCCCCCAGTCTGAATGGATCCATTGATCATAATAAAGCAACCACCAGCTACAAATTTACCTTACTAATCCCCTATTAATTCCAGATCACTGGATCACAATACCACAGTCTGAATGCAGGAAACATCTCATTCACAAAAGGCCCATTTACAATTTAGCAGCTAACTGATTTGCATCTTGTTGCTATCATAATACTGCCATTGGCCAGCCAACTTGCTTGGACCATTTTATAATTCTGTGAATCTATTATTCTATGCAGACTGTTGTGGAACTGAAACTACTCAGAAATGAACAAAAAGCCGGCTGAGAGTGTGGGGGCGTTTGCAGTTGTTGAAAACCACAAGGGAACAATAGGAGTTTCTGACTGCCAATTGATGCCCACAAAACAGGGTAAATTTCAAGGAACTTAAACCATGGAGGCCGGAAAACACCATGAATAATTGACAAATTTAGCAGATTATGGATCCAAGAGGTCACTCACCCCTTCACCATGTTTTCCAATTTAAAGATAATTTGTCTATAGGGCCTACATCCCTCAGTAAACAAAATTGTAGTCCTTAAAATTTTTAAACATCCATTGTAAAAATCCATATTTGTAATATTGTCATAAATTCCCCGATATTTTCTGTGATATTTTTCTGATATTCTAGCCCATTTCTGGCCTATCCATTAGCTATTCAATGTGTATTTCAGCTTATGGGCAATATTACAATTTTTTTTCATTCTTTTAATGAAAAGATCTAGGAAAAATATAATAAATATGCGGCAAAAGCTTAAGTGCAGTCACTGTTGGATGTGAATAATAAATCTTTATTCGGGTATGGAGAGTTTTTGCAGTATAACTATTAGGCCTAATTCTTTAAGTATACTTTTTTCAAGAGGTCAAATGTTTGCAATTTTCTGGCTTCACCATTTCTCGAACACAGAAATCTTAATTTCCCCAATCACACTGTGAAGGAAGATGATTGCACTGACCACTTGTCACCAAATCAAACCGCATAATGCCAAGAAACACTCACTGGTCCAGTTTACGTCAGAGCCGGCAAAATGGATTTACACAAGTAATTACCAGAGATGCAGCGATGTCTTTCTAGTTCACTGGCAGGCAATTTCACCCTATGATCTGGGTGATGACTAAGCAAGTCAACCACATCTAGGGAGAGGATACTGACTAAATGGATTCAATAAATTAGCATGGAATATCTCCTACTAGGGAAAGTAGGGATACACCGGCCATTCGGTCATTCATCAATTGATTTAGATGGGATGTCCTTGATGTAATTTGCTAAAAACTGACCAATCAAATTACATTAAATTAAGTAGCTAGCGAAGGCCAAGGGATGCTTACGTAGGGCATCCCGTCTTTTTGTTTTGTTTTGTTTGTTTGTTTGTGTTTTTTTTCATTAAAGTGGATGTCCTCTTTTTAAAAAAAGGATACAAAAAGGAAAGGTGTGATCACTAAACCATACACCTGAAACCTCACTATGTAACTCGTAACAGCGAGATAGCATTTGGAATTTTTGTTCTTAGTTGTGGCCCTAATCATAAAAACAAACAAACAAACAAACAAAAACCTGAAATGTATTGCAGCAATAGTTAAATGTTTAAGAAAAGAGCACTTAAAAAAAACATCTCTCTCTCTATCACCCATCTAATGTAGTCAAAAGCTAATAAATAATGTTTTTCTTTTCTTTTCATGCAAGGTTTTGACATCTGGGGTTATTTATATTTTTTAAGACATCTGACACAGAAGTGAAACCAAACCCAGACAGTAACGAAGACAAGATCTTAAATTGAAAAGGTTATCGTCACTGTTGAGGAAGAATCCTAGCCAACAGGGACTCCAAACAATTTCAGTTTCAGTCGTTGATTGATTGTGCAATATTACAGGATGTTTCTGGAAATCATTAACACATGGACCGATGATCAGAGCTTTGCCGCAAGCCGAGAGGAGAATTTGAAAACAACTCATGAATGTTCTTCAGATGCATTGACATACACAGAGTTATTGGCAATCCTTGCTGTATTCACATTTGGATTAATTTCATAAAGTTATTTATTACCATGTGAACGTGCTATAATCACCTTGGAAATACTTAAATGAGAAAAAAAAAAAATTGGTCCTCATCAGGATTCAAACCCAGGCAGATGCTCTATCAACTTATGAGGCACACAGTGCGTGCATTGTACAATGTATACTCTCTCAAGTTTTTCCCAAGAACCCAATTTGTTTTCCCTTTTGATGTTGCATGGATACACATCTGAGTGTAAGAAATGCAATATGTGTAATCCCCATTGAAATGAAATTTGACCAAATATTGGATGAAATAATTATTATGGTTTTCATTGGGATTCAGATCCTAGATCTCTGACACGTAGGGCAAATTGCTGCTATCAGCTGAGGTACACAGTGGCAAATACTAATCCTATGGGCGACTTTTAAAAATCTGTTGAAACATGTAAACAATATATTAGCTAACCCCACAAATTCAGGAAAGACCCATGTTTTTATTTATTTATTTATTCACCACATCCAACAGCGGAAGGACCGCCAATTACAGGAATGGGATTTTAAAAGTAAATGTAGGTAGAAAAGAGACATGCCTAAATGTGTACACATGCTACCTTAACCAGGCATGGCCACTACCCCTTGAAGTCAGTCCGATGACCACATCATCACAGGGTCAAAACTGCAGCACATAGCAATTTCACTGGCTACAAAGCAATGTTCAGGACTAGGAGGTCATATTCTGGCTACTGATTACGGTGATTGCTGATTCTTAAATTACTTGGGTGACTTTTACCAGGGCAATCAGTTTGATTGGTAAGGATGTCATATTATTGTAAATGACTGGACTACAGGAATGGACATCTGGTTTAATTAGTTCCCTACAACAGCCGACATTGTACAGATGGACATGGGCTAGTTTTAAATTCACAGCGTGTTTCTACTGAGGAGCGATTGCCGTGTATATTCGCAGTAAAATCGGTTCACAGGCCCAGTAGTTCTAATAATAATAATAATTCAAACAACTCTGAATGCCGCAATGGGGCGACATTTCGGGAAGAATCACTCAAAATGACACCTTATTTTTTTACCCAAAGCTTCCAGAGATGGTCACAGACCTAAGAGACACAGTTCCAGACCCAATAAAAATGGTTCTCGATTTAAAAAAAAATTGTTTTTGACCTAAAAAAATGATTTTTAAACTCAAAAATATTAGGGCGACACCAAAATGTCGCCCTATTGAGCACGTCGCCCTAATATACCTTTTTTACACACGATTTGTCGCCCTATCCTACAATTCATAGGTTTTTTTTGCATTTATATAGCGCTCTTACATGAGGTATCACAGCGCTTTACATTCATCATATTCCACGATGTAGGCCTACACGTACATTGTAGTTGGGTGCATGGCGTCTTTGGCAGCCAAGCCAGAGACACCGGGGGGAGGGGGGGAGGGGGAGGGGGGGGGGGGGGGGGGGGGGGGGGGGGGGGGGGGGGGGGGGGGCTTACTCTTCACTAAAGAGTGCTCTGGGATCTTCTATGTGCTTTACATAACACACTGGACCAACGGTTTTACATCCATTCAGAAGGATAGAGCAATTGTGGTTAAGTGCCTTGCTCAAGGACACGTACTACGGCCGGGTTTTGAACCCGCAACACCAAGTTTTCACCCATGTCGACAGTCATCGACCTAAGCCACTCGGCCACGGTACTCCACTATATAGAACAGAGTGACGTTTTTTCTGTGTACTGCCGGGTGTCCTACTGTCAACCATTAATTACCTCTTGAAGTGGCCCATGCAGTGAATACCGATTGTTTTTCGCATCGGTGTATCATTTGCCGGGTGCACCAGAAGTACACGCAGTACAGAATGCAATGCGTGCAACCCGAATAGCTTTCCTTGCTTCCGGTATGTGCAGTATAATGCCGGGCACCTGCCATTTTATGTTTCAGTAGAAACACGTCGGACAACGAAGTACCGGTTCATGTGTTAGTTAAAACAGCGGGTACATGTAAGAGATACATGTACGGAGTAATGCAGAGTGCTCAGTAGAAACACGCTCATGGAGTGCTGTCTAATGTAACCTAAATTTATTAAAATACTTTGGTCAATTACTCAAATTAGCTTGATGAGATATATCTGGTTAGTGAGTCCTTGGTGATTCCAAGCACCTGTTCTACATGTAGGCATCGTGTCTGCTGCCGTGTATGGAACACATCCAAGCCTTCCTGCTCATTAATTAAGACAACGAGAAATTGCCTTATTTCGCAACCTCTCAGTGCACTGGTGTCAAATGTACATGTACGTAATAGACCGATCCAGTAAGCTCTGCCCATTTTAGAATTGACCAATCACAGCCTCAGGTTCAGGTAGCCAAAAAGTAGATCACCATTTTGGCTACCTGGGTCCTCAATTTTGTGCACAGAGCTACGGCGAAATGCAGCACGAGTGACGCAAAAACACCATAAACATCATTTTTATCAGCGCAGAGGACCCTAGCCGGTTTAAAACTGATTGTATAAGACTATCCAAACCTACTTTTAATCCCTTCATGAATGTGTTTTTGTGTAAACGGGAAAAACTCACAAAAAATTTGCTTGTCGTTTTGCTAGATGTGTCAAGATGCTTTTGTTCGATCGCGCGCATTACGCAGGCGTGTTGTACGTGCACGCACACGACCGGATACTTAAGTGCGCATTTTGCTTTCGAGCGTGCAGTTTCTGTGTGCGTGTGCGTGTTTCAATACGCACTGACCACACATGTGTGGCATGCCTCACATGTGTGGCATGTTGCTAGGCAATTTCTAAATGGGCGGAGCTTACTGGATCGGTCTATTGCACAGCAGAGTAATAAACTGGCCACGAACCAACCAGAAAGCATCCTGTTAACTGCAGAGACTACCTAGGGTACAATCTGCTGGATGCAAAGCAGAAACAGTGTGCCAAGTAAAATGATTATTTGTACCAGGAAGACATACTGTATGGCGAGTTTGCCCGGGGATGGTTGTTTTAGTGGGAAAAGCCTTTTGAAACATCAAATCACCACAAATGCCATGCAGAATAACAGTCACATATAGGCCTACCCTCCTATGTACGGTATGTTCTCCAAGAGCAGGCATATATTCATAATATAACCTCTAAATATAGATATTTATGTGCCCTCTAGACTGATTTTACACAAGGGTGTCAAACAAAATCTAAACTCGTAGGGTGTGGTATTTTGATTGTAATTCCAGAGGTTCTGTGGACACTTCAAACCTCTACTCAGGTGAGACCTCATCGAGGGCATTACGACTTGCTGATGTGAATCCTGATTTCCCACATTCCTAAACAGCTGCGTGACTTGCCTCCATTGTAGCCTACTTCTTATAAATAGATGGTGGTTCGCAGAAATACATACCGATTAGAGACCAAGGCAAGCAATGAATGATGATTTTGTGCGTACATTTCATATCAAAGTTGATACTACAAACCGAATGGATTGCTACATGTACATTGTAAATTCGTTTGAGGATCGCATCGGCAAAAAGCTCTCCTCATTAACCTTTTCAAATTCCAATGCATTGTGCAAGTGCAGTTCTTTGCTACATAGTATGTAAGTCTACAGTTTTATCTACAGGATAAAAGTGCAATAGCAGTACACTGATTCATGTACTGTACACATGTACAGGTTTATAGACTTACATGTACTGTACTGAACACTGTTGGAAAAAAACCTTAAAACTCATTTAACTATAAAAAAGCCAAAATTGAAGAATTTAGTTCCATGAATATATGCATTTAACCGTGCATAAAACTCAGCTTAATTAAATATTTGGGCTTATTCCTTTGAGGTTCAGATTAACATAATTTTACTGTAACTGATGTTGAAACTGGTTGCCAAATTAGCAAAATGTGTGATCAAACATGGTCAAGCAGGCTTGCAATGTGTGTAGTATCACTTCACCTACGTAGTACGTTTAGAGCCAGCAATAAAACAAAATCCCAATGCAGCTGTTTCAGACAATAAAACTGCAATGGTTGACCACCCTTAAATATTACCATGAATTTTAGACTTCAGGAACAAAACTAGATTGCTGTACATGTATCCCTGACCTAATAAATCCTTGCTTAAGGGTGTAACTCAAACAAAGGACTGTCAGAAATGGGTGAAAAGGTACCTGTACCTCTCAAGGTGCTCAAGTTATGTAACACAATTTTCATACAGAATAGGAACCAAAAGCTCAAAGGACATTAGGGCCTACATATTTCTTCCTCTGCCTAGTTTGTGGCAGGTCGTGGGTTCGAGTCCTGCCCGAGCACGCTGTGTAGTTTGATTTTCTCATAGTGTCTCGGGGAAGCACTGAGTATCAAGTTACATCAGGTAAGGCCAAACAAACCCTAATTAATATTCATTCTCCTGGACACAAGCCAAATCTCATTATCTCATATTTGTTCATGGGAAAAAAAATTGTCTTGGAACCTTACAACAATAAGCATATCTTAGTCCAAGGCCGATGACAGGACAAACCATGGACATGGAGGAACCATTTCTGACTTAACAACATGCATTCATTAATGAGGACCCGCGGAGGGAATGGGACACCCTTCTCAGTACACCAGCAGGCCAGGGAATGTTTGTTCTGCCTAATTTCACCCAGACACTCACATGTTTTGCTTCAGGCAAACTCAAAACAAAATTTGGATGCACATGTGGTAAAGCAAACGACTGGGGCGGTATCCAATTCAAGACTTGGGTTATTACATGTAGGTCAAGTCAAAACTTTATTTAGTATTTACATACTAGTACCTTGGCTAAGAAAATTACTGTCTTTTATTCAAATGTTTTACAAGATTTTTACGTTAGTGGGTAAAACACTACGACAAAATGTGACATCTCAAATTTACATACAGTGTAGCTCCATTTAAACTGAATACTGCACAGGACGCACATACATGTAAGCTGTGCATTCTCTGTAGCATACTTAATTTTTACACAAAATGTGCTGCACGAGCAACTGGCCAAAACTGGTTAGACCTACAGTGTGTGTGTGAGATAATTTGCTTTTAAAAATGTCTTAACATGCCTTCTAAAAGTTATACTGCCAAAAAGAATAATTTCAATACTAGATTTTTTAAATTCTGAAGTAAAAAAGACTTGGCCACTGATGAATTGAATACCGAATTTGGCTAAGAATTTTGCCTTAAAGACGGAGGCTCGTCAATGCTCGACCAGCTAATTCATGCCATGAATTTCACCATGCTCCATACATGTACCTTGCCCGAGCTCTTAAGGTCCCGGAGGGTGCAGACTAATCACGCGCGCATGAGTGTCTGTGTGTTTGTATGTACATGTACATGCATACTATGTACATACCAACACAAACCAATGAGCCTGCACCGTCCGGGATCGTACAGCCGACTGCCCAACTAGTATGGAGCGCGGTGAATTTCGTTGCAAACATTTGTTCCTCGCGCATTGACAAGCCTGCGTCTTTAAGCCACAATCTAAACAAAATTCCCATAATTTTATTTTAGTCTTGAATTGAATGCCGTCAGTAATATGGAACAGAGAGTGAGACCATGCATAAAACACTGTCTTCTGGTCCAAGAAACACAGACATGCATGTAGCCTACATACATGTACATCAGCAGCATCATGAATTATTATGGGTCAAGAGGTCCAGTGGCCACATTTCTTTGTTTCTCATCAACTCTTGCCATTTCCATCACATAATAAATCACATTGGATGATTTACATGCATACGGTAGCTGAGGAGAAATATTAGTAGCTTTACTGTTAGAAGACTCTGCTGAATGGGTCTGAAAATATCTCCCTATTTATCATTAGGCCCTAGACATTAAGGACTTCATACATGCACTTAAATTCCCCAGCACAGTGTATGCTGAACTGTACTTCTGTAGAGGAGACTGAAAATTGTTTTAAATGATAACTTGTTTCCCAAAATTCTTGGCACTGTTAATTAATGTACACAATAGGCTACGTGTACGCACAGTGCTTTCCTGAGACACTTGCCGTGGTTTGGTTTAGATGATAAGAAATGGTGAGAAATGCTAGTACATGTAGTTTAGATGGTTTTAAAACTCGCTTAAAACATATTTGTTTAAAATTGCTTATAAATGCTGAATATGTGTAATTGCATGTACAGTGTACCGGTATGTGTATGTGTTTGTAAGTCTTAACTGTAATTAGTTTAATTTTGCTGTAATATTGTAAAGCGCCGTGAGTACCTTTTTGGTAGAAATGTGCGTTATAAAAACCCCAATATTGCCACTTTGACAAAAAATTCATACATTCTGGCATGAAATTTGAAATTGAACCCAAATATAAAGTACAGAGAAAGCACAGTATATGGGAATAACGTAGCATTTTACGGGACATTTTTAGGCCTTGCATTTATCAAAGCTAGATAAACTACAGATGTTTACTTGTCTGACATTACCTAACAGACTTCAAACATAACATCTGATATGGTGCCTAATTACCATTGAAATGAAAAAACCAAACTTGGGATGAGAGAAATATCTTAAGGGCCTTATCGGGATTCGAACTCAAGACCTCTGACTCACCAGGCAGACGCTCTACCAGCTAAGCTATAAGGCACAGTTGGTATACTCCCTCAGGTTTTCCCGATGGACCCAATTTTTCTCTCGGTGTTGCATGGTAGCGCAACAGACTTCGGACATTTTAAAAATAAAAGCATGTTTCTATTGGGAGCGCCGGCATTAAACAGTTTTTGCCGATGCGGTGTGCAATACCTTTAACCATTATCTTGTCCGTTTCTACTGGAGACAAAATACCGGTTATTTGGTGCGCGCATGTGGCAGTTGGAATGAAGTGCCTCATTAAAAAGCATTATCGGCCGTTTCTACACCAAGTAGGTTTTAATTGCACGCATTTCTACGGGAAGGACACCGTTTCTGAAGTAGAAACACGCTCTAAGATGGAGGTTTCTTGATTTTGTCTGATTTCAGACACCATGAAATTGAGCTACCTTGAAGAACATCTCAATCATTTAAAAATGCAAAAAACTGTGAGACCTACCATCAGCCACGAGCAAAATCCATTTTCCAAAACCATCCCAACTCAAGACACAATTAAACAAGTGAAGATGAAGTGGCGACAGCTGCAAAAATAACATTTTTATGGCAGCGCCTCCTTACAAGACGAAGTGTGAAAACTGGAGCAATCAAGCAGGCCAAATGTGTCAAATTTGTCAACCCTCCCCCTTCCCCCGAAATACTAAAGACCAAACCAATATTGACCAGTTGGCCAATCAATACAGTTAACACATGATTGGATGTTCAATGCTAGTGTTAATTACTAGTCTGGCCCTGAGGCACAGTGTGTACCATACAGAAGTGTTAATTATTTATAGGAAGTATCTAATTCTTCAGTTAATTGGTTTGTATACATTTACTTTTTGGATGACTGTGTTCTGCATTCCACGTTCTCTCTTGATGGAGACCATTTGCTGCAATACTAGACAGTCCCGAGGATTAAGTCCAGAGTCCATTTCACAAAAGTTAAGACGAGTTCAATCCGTCCTAATTCCCATACCAACATCCCAAGATAAGAAGAGTAACCCTTCCTAAGATGAGTCTTGTGATATTGGATGCTGGGCTCTTATTAGGATCCGAAGTAGCAGGTATACAATTTCAGTCCCCGTGTTATGTTCCCGTTTGCATTCTTCATGCTGATTATCTAATGGAAGTGCCCTCTATAAAGAGAACGTGCATCCTACATTTCATGATTGAATAAACTTTTCTGAACTGAGGAAGGTGATTTTCATCACTGGAAGCACACTTGCTTTTGGTGTTTGCAAAGTGCACTTCCCATAGAAAACTAAAAAGCATGTCAACTGCAATTTATGATAATGATAATGGCATCTTATATAGCGCACATATCTATCCTCTGGGATACTCATGGTGCTTACATGACTAGGGTCATGGCCTATGTTCACTCTGCGAATGTCCAAGTACATCCATCACAGGTGTGACCCTCAGGTCTTTAAAGTGTAGACACTAGGGGCGGAACTCCCCCTCCCCCACCTGCTCCGACTATAAAAAAAACTTTACAAAAACAAGCTGATATAAAAATGACTGGCAAGTCCCCCACCCCCCTCCCCCTCCCCCTCCCCCAATTGAAACTTTGTCGTGCTCGCATTGGCAAAACCTCTCCCTGGAAAAATTCCAGGATCCGACCCTGGTAGATAAAATATAATAATCTTTTCCTACACAAATGTAGTGATTCCACGTTTAGTACTCAGAAACTGCATGATCACTGCAGCAAAGTACACGTATGCATGAGTTGTACATGTATGCATCTTATTTGGTTAAAAATGCAAGAAGGACGCAGCTCTTTATTTCCTCACTTCCTCCAAATGATATTCAGCTATAAAATGACTCACTGCACATAATCTGCATGCAGCACAAGTCCTTATACTGATCATTTCAGTGCATGACCCAACATACATGTACAGAATATGCCACCCAAGTTGTTGCAGAACATGCATGGATCAACTTGATACTAAGACATTTATATTAAAGGATGGTGTTCCTCGTCTCAATTTAAAACTTCCTCTTGGCTCATAATGCAGAAGGGTCTTTCCACGCTAATGGGCCTATAATTCCTTTCAGATGTCTTCAGTTTATATCAAACTTAAAAAGAAATTCCCTTGTACTGTTGTTCTCAGGAGATAACTTTTGCCCAAAAAGTTAAGAAAATGTTGCCACAACATACAGTTCTGAAAAGCTTGTGTAAAAATTTCCTCTTAAATACGTATGTAACTGGACAGACAAAATTGTGACCTCAACTTGATACTCAGAATTTGTAACCAAAGGATGGTGTTCCTTGGCTCATTCTAAAACTTCCTCTCAGTCTCAGCTCAACATGCTGAATACAAAAGCAGTGCAATCAAATTACAAGGGTTGCCATAAAAGGGTGCTGAATTCTACAATTGTGGTTTCAGGGTTGAAAACTAGGGTGATCCAGCGAGACAAAGACAGGACTCAGAAGGAGACAATGGCCCAACTTTAGCATCAGGAGCAGAGAGGTTAAGGAGGGGCCCTTTTATCAGTGTCAAGTGTCACGCAGGTCATGCAGATTTCCATAATCCTAGGGAGGAACAGTAGCAGTATTGTCCGGCGAGCAAATCACTTGCTGTTGTGTGGAAAGAGTTGCTGGGTCGGCTAGACCAAAGAATTCAGGATCAAAGCTAACAATACCTGTCAAGACAGATGAATCGCCTACAATCGCATGAATGTTTGAAATGTTTAGAGTCATATATAAAACAGGTCCCTGACTCCAGAAATGAGAACATACATGTAGGACTCGCAAACCTTTTAAAAATGCAGTTTCCCTTTGGGCAGGAGTATTTGAAATCTGGTTGCCCTAATTTAATTTTCAAACAAGGAACGTTTAGTTTTGCAAAGCATAATAACGGCAGTGTACAGTATGTTATGAACAGCATTTGATGTTAAATAGATGTTATTTGCCCATACACGACGCGGTAAATGCACTATGCATTTCCCTAGGACACGCTAAAAACTCATACTAGCGTACTCGGGTGGGACTCGAACAAAATACCTCCTGCATACTAGGCTAATGTCTTAACCACTCGAACACTGAGCATGCCGATGCCGAATGGCAGGCTCGATAGTCCTACAGCATGTGACTGTAATTACATGAAATAAGGAAATACATATAGTTTGATCTTGGTAACCTGTGCATGAAACAATACTGGGTACCAGGCAAAACTGGTAAATTGATTAAAATAAAGAGTAAAATGTGTTAGCATAGCATTGTTGAAAAAGTGGTTGCCTGATGGCCTAGTAACGTGGAACATTTGGTAGCCTAATGGCCTGGTAAGGTGGAACGTTTGGTTTCCCGACAAAATATTTTTGGTTGTCCCGTGACATTGGGGCAGCCAATTTGGCAAACCCTGGGAAAATGGTGGTGTTCTTTCAAAAATTGTTAAATTGGAAAGCCATTCTTACAAATTTATGCACCAAAATGTCATACTTTGGCTACTGTGAAATATTGCCCACTTTTGTGAAACTGCCACTTCTGTGGATGTTATTCCACAACTTTTGTGATTTACTGACAAAAGAGGTCAAAAATTCACAAAACTTGTGACCTATTCACAAAAGCTGTAAATTCACAAAAGTGGTTTTAACAAGGGCCTACCAGTACCAGTTTTGATTAAAATTCAATTTTTATCATAAGGAGTCACAGTTAACAAGGGTGCACTTGTTCCTACAGACCGGAAACATCGGTACCATACGTAGCTGTTTGTTACTGAAAGTTTACTGAAAGTCAAAAGAAACTTATCAAGATATTTTTTTTAAATTTATAGCAGAAAGGTCAAATTGGGCAGTTTACAAATTATAGAGAGGCACTCAAGCATGCCATGCTCAATTTCGGGTTACCAATAGCTAGGTGAAATCGACATTTAGAAATAATAGTTGTCATCAGTCATAAATGCGTTAACGTAGATATATGCATAAAAAAGAATCTTGACAAGTTTCGTTTGATGTTGTATCGGTTTAAGTAAGATTTTCTTGTCAACTCATGAAATAATTTTGGGCTATATATTGCAACATCTGCAGCTATGAGCCATGCAATGATACTCGGGAAAAAACAAGCTTCTCCATGTCAGTATACAGACCTCACTTTGCCTTAAATGGTGTAATACTAACACACAATGCCCATCAGTACAACGCATAAATCTCTGTAAGCGTTTCCACATGATTACTCAAATACACACTACAATGTATGCCTACTTGTGTACAGTTTTTAGGCACAGCTGTTGCATGGTTACAGAGGACGTACATGTAGTGCACGTGTGCATTTCATGTCTGTGAAATAATAATAGCATGACATTTACAAAGAATTATGAATAACAAATACTATAAATTTACTACGAAGAATCAAATGTTTGTTTTGAGCAGTTGCTCTGCATTTTACCATTGGTGTAATTACATACATGTAACAGTGTGCAAATTAATATTGTCAAGTTACAGAATGCAGTGGTAATGATTTGAATGTCATTATTAAACATGCGTCATTGTATCATTCAAAATACTAAATAAATAATTATCCCTAACAGTCCCCAATTGCCAATATCGTTTTTTGTTTTTACTCATCTTTTGTTCTGCCACAAACATGAAGAATCACAAACCTTATTTATTTATTACTGTATATGCCCCAAGTCTCTAGAGAAGGTATATGAAATGTCATTCTGTTACCAGAAAATCAAGTGTATGTACATTTTATATGTACGTATGTAATAACTTGTTTTGTCACATCACCTGCAGTTAGATTTTTATTATGTACATGTACATTGTCCAAATGTTACGTTCAAAAAGTTACATGTAACTGTAACGAAAAACGACATCTGGCAGTGAGATGTAGTTTACATCTTATTCCTTGCATTATATGCACATGAATGTTTCGCATAAATTTGGGTTAAGGATAACAAAATATTCTTCAAAACGCGTGTGCACAACGGCACACAAAAATAATATTTTGGTGCCTATAGTCAAAGGTGACATTTACTATTGAATCAACAAGCATGCATGCAAACATGTATCCATTATTCCTACCTCATTCTGTGGTTGTACTGCTGGCGGTCGATGCACATGTTTACTATCCATCCTAAATACACAGCTGACGCACTAGTCATAAAATCCACACAAATGAAAACGCTCCGATTCCGATTGTACCGTAAGTTCCATTCCAATTTCAAATGTATGTTGTTCAGAATACTGCATGTATGTACATGTAGTAGCTCACTACAACATAAATCGGTTATCAGCACACACCGTTGACATGTAGCGAATGGAAATGACTAACCCGAGAATAGGCAAGGAACATCTGTGGCCGTCATAAACAGCGTCATTTGTCTGCTACGAATTGATCTGCTTGTTGGCGAATCCATGTGCTCATTCACATAATGGATGTACCGGTACACGTACAGGTATGAAACAAGGCTTCCTTGCTCTATGAACTGATGAAGGCACTGACATTTCAAAGAGCAAGTCTTGCTCTATGAATAAATCCATGCACTAGGCAAATACAGGATGAAGGATAAACATTGACATAGCTGGGATGTCCAATGACAGTACCATCAACACATCACAGTTCACACACTGGAGTACAGCCGCACTGTTAAAGCTCTCCTGTTATGTAGAGAGTGTAAATATACTGGTATCCCTCAGCATCACACAATACCAATCACATGCACTCAGTGTACAGTATGCATTTAGCTGTCCACAACATGTGACCAATTCTTGCCATGTGTATGTGTACGTACATCTCCCATCATCAGTAGAGTACAGAGGCACTGTTAAATCACTCCTGTCATGTCTGGTGTGTGCAATAGAATACTGGTATCCCCAGTTGCATGTAGCATTTAATACTACACAGCACCAATGACTACATGTAAAAGCTGTCCACATCTCTCCTCCTGTAGCGTACACAGCAGGGTTGTATAGTTGAGTCCATCACAAGTACAGTCCCCACAAGTCTACCACAAGTCTCTGGGTCTTAATTCAAGTCACAAGCTATTCAAATAAACTCCAACAAAGGCATTCTTTTGTGCGTGTTCATCATTTGCTTCTTGTTACTGGACTTGTGATGGACTTAATTGTGCAGGGACTTGTGATTTTAATCGGCTCTGGACTTGTGGAAGACTTGTGATGGACTCGACTAGCTACAACCCATACATACAGAGTGTGCAACAAAATACTTGTATCTCCCAGCATAACACAACACCAATGACATGTACAATTTAAATTACTGTCACAAGCTGTCCACATGTGACCAATTCTTGCCATTTTTGTTTATAGGCCTTTTCCCACTAGTCCAAATCTCGGGGGTGGCCCCGGGGCGATGCAGGGTGAATATAAGCCTTGTTTCCCACTTGAATTTCTCACCCCCCCCCCCCCGCGCCACCCCCTAGATTGCTTTTCCCCCGGGGCGAGTTCAACCCTGCTTGTGACCAGGGTTGAAAATTTTGGCCTCTGGGCGAGAACGGTAGTGTGAAACAGTCTACAGAGGAACTGTTAAATCTCTCCTGTTATGGCCAGTGTGCAACAGAAAACTTGTATCCCATAACAGAAGACTGCTAGCTACCACTAGAATCTCCCAGCATCACACAATACCAACTGAAAACAGTTGCTATGTGAGGAGCTGTCCATTACATGTGACCTACTCCTGCCATGTGTTTCAATCTCCATCAGACATCTCCTACTGCTGGCGTCCTTGTCTCTTTGCAGTATGCACCAGACACATCACAGCACCACATCACAACATTGTTTGTTCTTTCTGCATGTGTGCATCAGGCTCCCCAATGTGCTTAATCAAGGCTATCAATGCCAAATGGTATGGAACAGCCTCCATCAACAATACTTGGGCCACCACATTATGTAGTGCACTTGGTCAAGCTTGTGTGGTATGTGTGTAATTAATACCCATGGCTTCACACTGAGGTCACAGTCTAGAACAGGGCCTTGTGCACAGAGGAGGATCAATGCAGAGACCAATGGCCTTCTTTGCCTGCACTCCTACAGACTATACAAACGTGTTGTGTTTTCTGTTTTAGGCATTGCAGACTAATGCATACATGTAGTCCCGAGATTGCCCAAATAATCCCGCCCCCTTGGATATTGTTGCTATGCCTCACACACTATCATCAAAATGTCCACACACACTGCACAAACCAATGGGACTTTCAACGAAAAGCACAGATTTATTGGAGAAAACTCAAAGGTACCGGTACACATATGTATTCATGTTTCAGGGCCGACAGTTATCTTAGAACACACCGAGTAAAGAGCCAGTAATACAGGAATGTGATCATGAAAAATGTGCTTTCTTACCTTTGAACAGCGAATCGCCCGGCCTTGAAACAAAAAAATTCACCCAAATCACCACAAACAACACTGTACAAACTGTATGGGCAGAAATCGCCTGATGTCAGTTTGTGAGGCAATGCACTTTGACCTATGTGGGCACTGTCTGCTAGCTCTGTTGTGATTGGTCAGCGGGTTTGATTGACTAATTGGCTTGATTGACAGGTCGGAACTACAGTATGTATTATGTCTCACTCAATAACAAAACAAAAAAAAAAAATTGGGGTGAGGGGGGGTTGGATGGGGGTGAGGGTGCAGGAGATAATTTGAAAAAAAATTGATTTGTCATGTTAGAGGTTTTTGTACATGTTTTCTTGGTGTAGTACATTCACATGTACAACAGTATCCTCCCCTAAGACAATACCATGCCAACAGAGGGCGCCATTCAATATGAGTACATGTACATGAGTATGAGTATGACCAAGACAGTTTATTCAAGACGGTTCATTCATGGAGGAAAAACTTCCTTCATGGTTCATTCAAGACGGTTCATTCAAGACGTGCATGAGAGAAGCATTATTAACTAAATTGAGGAGGGGGTTGGGGAGAGTCTGGAAAAAGCACACTCCACAGTTTTAAAGAGTATAAAAAATAGAATACAATTTTAAATAGAATATGTGCCTAAAAGTGAATCTATCACCTTTTGTGCATTGCTAAGGTTAATGGCCTCGACTATGGTCAAACCAGACAAACGTTTCCTTGTGCTTGTGCAATGAGTGTTTCAGCATATATACACCTGTACCAGCAAATGTTTAGACCTATTACTATGACAACTGACATCACACTCTATAGTCTATTTGAAAAATGGTCCAAACAATGCACAATAACCATTGTTCGAATGCAAAGCAGAAACTTCTGGTGTCAAGGTAAAGAAAGTTGATTCATTTACATGTAGAATCTGTTTTACCAATTGAGTATACATGTAGTCTGTTTCCTTTTCTAAACGCAGATAAAAGGGAAATTTACCATACGAATACAAGTCTTTAAATTTAAAAATACTTGACAGCAAACAAACACGTGTGGGAAATGCACTTCATTTTGAACAAACCATTATTTAGCTTGACAAGCATTGAGTAGTTCTACAACAGTGCAGTTTTATTCATTTGTGACCTAACCTTGTACATTCATGGTCCACTAGTTCCTCATGCAAACAGCCCTTGGCCCCAGCACCAAATCCCTTCAGTGTGGACCCCTAGTAGTAGTATACCCCAAGGGAACTTGGGACTTTACAAGCCAAAATCCGCACCCACAAAGAACTTACAAATCCAATCACTATGCATTATTTGTTAGAACTTCCTTTCATATACATGTACTGGAATTTGGAAGATATTTCACATGCGTCTTTGACTGAGGCCTTGAGGAGAGGTCTTGACCCATATGAAAAGATTAAAATACTGCCTTTTACATACGTACCGGTAGCTAAATAATTGCGTGCATACATGTACCTTATACCAAGCAAATTACAAATTTGCATGTGAGCATACGTCCGGTAAGCATGACGGCCTAGCATCCCCAAAAGATGGGTGGCTCTAAAAATCATTGAAAATTTTTGAATAATGCCCGTACTGAGCAAACTACAGTATCTAATTGTATTATGGTTTAGTAAAAGAATAATATTTCCGCTGACAAAATTTGTGGTGCAAATTCGCAGAAAGTTGAACTAGTTTTAACTTGCGTGAATGTTTGCCATGAAATGAATGACGACTCACTTTTGCATGAAGTACGTGTACATGTATGAAATAAGCTTAATGCAATTTACCAAACAAATGCATAATACCAAATACAGTGAACATTTTCAAACATGTATGCACACAATATTGTGTCATGCGGTTTACGTACATGTCTGACAGGCCATTAACAATAATCACAAAGATTTGTCAAGCATCTGAGTTCAATGACCGTAGAGCAATCCATATTACCTTCTCTGGAGGATCATACAGCGAGTCTTCAGACACTGATGAAGAGCCATCACTAAACACTGCAGGTTTGGACATTGGGTGAGCAGAATGCTGATGTATCACTCTGTTCATAACAGGCTGGTTTGTCTTTGCAGTCACAATTTAAAAATCCAGCATCATGGTAAAGGATGACATCATCATGGCTTGATATCTTTCAAACATTTCAAATACTGTAGCTCCAAGGTCTTGTAAATATCAAGCAGTAACAATTTGAGGAACCATTTGCTTCTTCACTTGTAAAGTGGCAAGGATTTTTGATCCGATTCTAGATGTTGCCAATTACGAATTAATGAAAGTATGTTGTTTGTCTGCATCAGGGCAAAGCATTTGGCTGTTCATTAACACCAAAATCATTCATCCATGTGCTCTCACCGATGTTGTCACGTGTCACATCTGAACACCAGAATAATCAATTGCCGATATTTCTAGATGAAGTCCTGATAGTACATATGTACTATCAGTTTCTGATGGGACCTGTATTAAAATTTGACATGTACATGTATGTATTACACAACTGCTGTCTGCTCTCTGTTGGTTCAGCATTATTCCAACCACAGTTCAAATAGTACAGTTCATTAGACTAGAAAACACTGGCAATCCATCGCCGATCTCCTGCCACCAATTTGTGTTTATCTGTACCAGTTCCAGTTCCAAGTCACAAGCTGGCCACTGTACATGTAGTTGCCAATCTGCTACATAACAATGGCACCCACGACCCCAATTCACAGCATATCGACAGAGCCAACAATAGAAACGCTTGGACAACAATACCCCCGACTGCTACCTCAGAGTGAACTCCTGTTACGCCAATATGCCCCGGAGGTGAAGATTTCACAGCACTTCAACAGAAAACACAAACACAGTCTGTCTCGATTGATCCATAAAATGTATCAATGCTAACTCCAAAGCTGATGTATTACACCATTCATAACCAATACATTGCTTGCAAGCACCAAAGACATACAATGCACAATAGCTGTTGACTGTATGAAGTGTACTATAAGAGGTAAAAAGATACTATATTGAGCAAAGGGCACACAGAGTATATTAATAGGTTCATCAAGAACGCACCAATGAGAGAGCTCCGATTATATTAAATTTTGAACCCAAATTGGACGTGGCAGAGACCATGCTGGTTTGGTCCATGTGCAACTATCTTACCCAGAGGGGGAAGGAAAGGCTAGCTTTCTTGGTACAACACCCATCTCTCATGACCTATAGGGTAAACGGACAGTGTACATTAAGCTCAGATGACTATATATTGACTCAATGTTTCGGTTATTATTACATTTTACCTTTTGTGACGAGCCTTGTAACAAATTCACAATGACGGAGGTCGCTGCTTGGAGTAGGTTTTGTCTGATTAAACTTTGGACTAACACAACACACTTTGCTGGAAGTGACCTTTGGCCGTGTATTTATTACACTATTTCAAAGGCGATAAATATGTGATTGCTGTAACAAAAGAAGCAATCTTTTACAAATAAGTTTCTCGGATGACGTGTTTAAGTTTACATCATGGGTCCTAGCCTCAGGAATATGATAAAGCTGCCTGCATTGTCTGTAGGCTCTTGAGTTATACTGCAAAAAAAAATAATTCAGTTTAATCAAAATTTCTTTTGCAAATTTGATATCGAAATATTCACGTAACAGCTTCATTATGCAAAAAGTAAGGAAAACAATGTATGGTCACAGGTTTGGAGAAAATCACATTATTCATGTTGGAATTCGGTCTTGATTTGATGGGTGTATGCACCCTCATATCCCAATATCGCAAAACGTAATTCATATGTAGCTTTGCAATTTCACCGGGCCCTTCTAGCTCTGTATACAACCCATGAACTCTGTAAAAGTGTACATCATGGTCCCTGGTAACAGCGCCCTCTTGTGACAGGGTATTATTTTATGACAGCACACATTTTGGAAGGTGGCAATATATTGTATGGGACAACTTTACAGTTTACCTGTTTACATAGCTCACACATGTAAATTAGCTCAAATTATGTTTAGAATTTACATTCAAAAGTCTTATGCTACGTTCAAAGTAAACGTTTGCATGATAAGTCAAGTTTCAAGTTTAGATCTCTGTAAAGGATGTACATTAACTGTTACACTGTACGTACCTCATTATAATGGTTTTTTGTTTAGGTACACAGCAGACGATTTATCTAAAAAATGGTTGAGAGTTTTAAATCCCAAAAAGAATGTGGAGAATAACATGTCGGATCTTAAGGGAATGACCCTAACTACACGTTCGGGGTACCGTAGCCGTGTGGTTTAGGTCGTTAACTCGCAATACTCGGGTGAAAACTTGGGGTTGTGGATTCGATACCCAGCCTGGTAATAATAATAATAATAATAACTTATAAGGCGCAAAGCATCTAGTTTGACCTATTCACCGCGCCATGGTCTGAAAATCTAACGATAAACATGACTAAAAAGATACGTTTTGAGATGTGACTTAAAGGAAATAATATCTGGCTGTAATCGGATGTTTATTGGTACCTGTGCCCTTGAGCAAGGCATCTAACCACAATTGCTCCATCCTTCAGAAGGGATGTAAAGCCGTTAGAAATGTAATCATAATCATATAAAAACCACAGGTTGTAGAAATATTTACACAGCCCAAGTCTAAATAACTTCAAACCCCAGCAAAGCTAAAAACACCTACATAATTGTTCAAAACAACAAATTATGATTTAAAAACACATCTGTTTATGATTAGGTTCTTTACTCCTTCCAAAAAAAATTCTCCATTGAAAATGCCAACCACTAGAGGTCAACCACCTCGCACTGCTGTTAGTTAAGAGCAGGACTCCCACGTGTCTCTATGCATTTTACCATGCATTATTCACGTTATTCATCAGAAACGAGAGGCATAGAGAAAACCTGCACACGGCACAGCGGGTGAGTAATTCAGCAAAGTGTCGCTCTATCTGGACAGACCGTAGCTTCGAGCAAGAATGAACCAGGGTCTAACGTCCCTACTGAACTCCCAAGGACTCGGTTTGATGGCCGTGGGTCGGAGGGTTGGATGCAATTAGGGACAACCTGAGAGTTGAGATGAATTTGGAGTGTCAGGAACACCCTAAAGACACTTTTAATAAATGTTGCAATGCATCGTGTGACCTATTTAGGATATTTTGCTACGGGTTACTGCTTTAAGTACCGGTATCAATGGAATTAGCATGCAGTCATAGTGCTGCAGTATTTAGGATCCTTTGCTACAGGTTACTGCTTTAAGTACCGGTATCAATGCATTAGCATGCAGTCATAGTGCTGCAGTATTTAGGATCCTTTGCTACGGGTTACTGCTTTAAGTACCGGTATCAATGCTTAGCATGCAGTGATAGTGCTGCAGTATTTAGGATCCTTTGCTACGGGTTACTGCTTTAAGTACCGGTATCAATGGAATTAGCATGCAGTCATAGTGCTGCAGTATTTAGGATCCTTTGCTACGGGTTACTGCTTTAAGTACCGGTATCAATGGAATTAGCATGCAGTGATAGTGCTGCAGTATTTAGGATCCTTTGCTACGGGTTACTGCTTTAAGTACCGGTATCAATGGAATTAGCATGCAGTGATAGTGCTGCAGTATTTAGGATCCTTTGCTACGGGTTGTACCGGTATCAATGGAATTAGCATGCAGTGATAGTGCTGCAGTATTTAGGATCCTTTGCTACAGGTTACTGCTTTAAGTACCGGTATCAATGCATTAGCATGCAGTGATAGTGCTGCAGTATTAACAGACTAAGAGCAGGCTGATTTTTATTCAGTTTACAAATACAAGCTCAGTTATTTTTCCCCAGAGCCAAACCTCTCAATTATTCACATGACATCTTTGCAAAAGTGTTAAACTTTGGTATTAACAATTACAAACTCACTCTTCCCAAAAAGTACAAAATGGTAGACTGACAAGTACCTGAAAGAATGTAGGGTTCTTACAACAAGTGTTAGTCACCCAATTTAATTAATTTATTTAAAATAAAAAACTTTCACTCTACCATTAAAAGTTAATTAGCCTTTTTGAAGTATGGCGGACACAATAGGAGGGCGCACTTTGCAGTGGGTATAAAATCGACTAAAATGCAAAATAACTAAGTTTTTCACTTTACACTTATTAATTTTATTTATAATTCTGTCTATGTATTAAGTTTTTGGAAAGAAATACAATTGATACAAAAATTCATACCCAAATGAAATTGCGCCCTCTCCTTTTGTTCCGCCATACTTCTAAAAGGCTAATAAGCTGATTGCACATCCGAATCAGCCAACTCCAACTTACATAATTGTCAATTTTACTCAGGCCTACACATAATTCTTCTTAAATGGATGCCAAATACTGACCAGTCCTCAAATTATACCTAGTTTTAAACACACCTGGTATAATGTACTGTGACCAAAAATTATTTGCTAAAACTTTACAAGTTTAATTTTTACCTAAAAGTGTGAGGGATGATAGGAAAACTTTGTTTATTGATGTGGAAAACAATTTTCAAAACATTTTAAAAATGTGCTGTAAAGTTGGTTTTAAACAGATTTAAAATAAGTATGGGTCCAGTGATCGAAGTAAGGTACATGTATGTCACTATGAGCAAAAACATGTACATGTTCATTGTAACCCCATTGTTAGTAACAATGGTGTGTGCCCAATTTCCATTGTTAGATGTTCATAGTGTGTAACTCCCGATCAATGCAAGACCTAAAATTATATTACTTCTGGGTTTTGCAAAAATTGTTTTTACAGGTGCAAGAACAAATAGAAAATTCAAAACAAAAATCTACAAAAAAAATTAAAATGGCAAAAACAAACTTCAGATACTTTGCTTGCATAAGCTCAGTGAGCGTAGGAAATACTTTCCCAATGGGAAAACTGTAATAACACTATTTAAAAAGGGAGCGGTAAATCGGCTGGGCAGGCACGTAGAAAATTATGGTTGGTTATGAAAATCCAACAGACTGTGAAATTGAGAGGGCGACTGCCGAAGTGCAGAATGGAAAGTGAACAAATGCAGCGTTTGAGGCATGTTTGTTTTCATTTCCCATTTTGCACAGTTTGTTGATTTTGTAATCCTTTGTGCAGATTTCATACTGGATTAACAACGGGTCAAGTTGTGACTAGAAAAAAAAAAGCCCACTGGGGCCACTTCCAAAATATTGTCCCCTAACTCTAGACATTTACAAATTCTTGTGCCATTACAAATGTAGCTCCAATATTATTCTAGGAAAAAAAGATTTTTTGTCCATCCATGTTTTTTTTTGAGAAACACAGACCATGACCACTCGTCTTTGAAAACACGAAACGCATTACTAAACTACATTGCACACGTGTGACCAAAAGAACCGTTAAGTGTGAACTCAACGTTTCGAACAGTGCGCTCTGTTCGTCTCTGAACAGTGTGCACTCTGATCCTCCTGAAGACGAACAGGGCACACTTTTTGAACCGTTGTGTTTACACTTTTCAGAACCCCACATATACATGTATGCCTACAGAAGAGATGTAATCACATGGTGCTACCGCAAACCCAAAGGCTATTCAGTGAAGTTACCACTGAAATAGCCACAGGTACATTTCTAACCAACCAAATATGAATGTGTCAGGAGTGACCCATCATGTGTTGTTTGTTTTGCCCACAGAGCCTGCATATATTCAGTTTCATTCTCGACCACTACATATGTACATGTACATGCCAAGTACCGTATAGCAATTTGTCTAATTAAGTACATTTTTGAGTGATAAAAATGGGAAGCCAAAGTGTGTTGTGGGTTACCAAGGTAATTGGCTCTAAATAGCATAGAGATGTACAGTTCAGTGTTTTTTAAAGTTTAGAACCATTGTCTATACAACTGACAAAAGATGACATACTACATACATTGTACATGTATGGCTGTCTATTGGGGCCATCCAAGTGCAAATATTAAACATTCAGATTTTAACTCTTTCACTATGACATAATTAATCAAAGGGCCTTGTTCGTTTAGAAATGTTGCCACCAAGCTGCTGAGGTAGACATTTTGCAATCCACTGTGAATGGCGAACCACATACCGGTAGCAAGTGTCAAAAAGGGGAAACAAAGTAATTTCTGATCCATGTTTATGTATGTTTCTATCATGTCATCAAATGTTCAGTCCTCAGTGTGCTCAGCCTGAACATTTTGAACTCTTATTGTTGAGAAGTTTAAATTATTAAAAGAAAAAAATTAAAATATGTGTATTTGTTATAACAAATGTGATGGTGAAAAGTTAATATTGCTAGACGCATTCCAAATCAAAATCAAGTTCACAGTTCTGCAAACAAGCTAAATTACAACTGATGTTGATATTATTCAGTCTTGTAAACGCTCGCGCTGACTCAGATTCAATATGAATAAAATAACAGTAACATGCACATGTACATTTTAATAACTCTACTCGAATTGGGTGACTCATAGCTTGGTGTAAGAGGAGAAATAATACTAAGGACGGAATGGAAAGGAGTGAGCCTAAAAACCATAGATATTTTAATGCAGGCATTTAGAATTCCGCCGACATAACGACAACCCAGCCCATTTTGTCTGTAATCTCTAAGTGTTTGTGCAGGCAGCGACGTGCGATAATTCTAAAGTGGGCCCCAAAATAGCAAATTGAGTATAAGTGTTCTTATACAAACCCCTCCGGTGAAATGCACACTAGAAAGAATGGGAAAAAGAAGGTGACTTAGAAATAGCTGGTTGGGGATGAGTGGGAGATGGATTCCTTGAGACATACATGTACATATGTAGAATCATGAAGAAAGACCTCTCAGTGATGATTAAAGAAGCTTGTTCAGATTTCTCCAGAAAATGGATTTCGTTTTAACCTTACAATCATATAAGACACGTCCCAAAATATTATCCATCGGAAGAAAACAGAAAATTTGCAATCTCCAATTTAGATGTGGAAGCAAAAAGTTTGGTGTAATCACCGCACTGCTTTATGGATAAATTAGTCGACAAAACATTTTTTTTTTTTTTAGAATATCCTTAAAAATATCCCACTCAGTCACAGGAATTTGGGCAGAAAAAGAAAAGGATATAGGGATTGAGGGCATGAAATTTCAGAATGGTAATTAGACAAAATATGACAAATGGTATACATGTAGTATCAAAATTTCAACACCCATGGGAAAAATGGGGTGGGGGCAAACAAATGTGATCTGGGGTCGATTTCACTAACGTTAACGATTCTTCGTAACTCGATATGCGATGGGTTACTGCTCCGTAACTCATGTTTCGTCCTAAGAACAATTTCAAGAAACTTGCGATGGGTTTAACGATGTATATCTGCCATGGCAACGCACCGTAAGCTACGATGAGGCAATGGGTCATCGTAGCGTACATTTTGACCAACGATGGTCGTTGTTTTTGCCGTTTTTGGAAGATGAGACGAACTCTGGCTCCCCAAAAACTGATTGCCACTCTTGTTAGATTCTATGCTACGCGATATAAACAAGAGAAAATGTATATTACGGTACGGTACCTATACGATTTTAGCTGGGGACAAAGTGTCGCTTCAAAACTGTTCAGTGTCCGATGTTTTCACTGCATGCATGCAAAAACACGAAACATATACAGTTGGCCATCCATTACATTGTCTACGTCGGCCACAAAGTCGTGTACGTACGTGTGGAATAAAAATTTGAATGATGCCACTGTGTTCTACACGCGTCCTACGCGCGACTTTAAAACGCGCAAAACAAATAGCCCTCACGCGCTCTGTGACTGCACGAAATGGTACGCGTCCAGTAAGCTGCGCGCCACATTTATCGCGCGCGCTTGCACTACGCAGAACGGACACGGAGACTTTTTGAAGTCGTGTAGCCGACAACCGTTTTATTAAAAACTTGATTCAGAACAGCAAACAGCCTTAGAGTAAATATGCAAATAGCCCTAATCGATAATCGAACGCATCGCGCTCACGATAGGTTTGGTGAAATTCACCGCAGCACCCATCGTAGCCACGATCCATCGCAGCCGTACGATTCATCGTAAACTTATGATGGACCTTAACTTACGAAGAGTTTAGTGAAATCGACCCCTGGACACTCATTTAATCAGGGAATTGAGGATCACAATCAATTTCTCAAATTTTGTAAATTTCAACTTTCACTTCCTCTTATAATTTCCTGTGCATACAGCATTGGTAACAATTTGTAATGAAAGCACGATTCATGGGATGGACCAAACAGCATATATTTCTCCAGTTGAACAAGCTTCACTTGATAGGCCTGCTTATTAAAATGCAACTGCTTGTGACGAAACAACATTTTGGGTGGATACATGTAGATGGTTGAATTTGTAAATTTTGCTGGTAAATGTACATACCTGGGAGCATTGTGAGCAACCTGCATATTTTATTTCGAAATGTATGATTCATATTTGTCACATCAAATATTGCATGTACTTTGTGCACATGTAATTACTTTCATTAAAAATATAAACAAAGCAGGAAGAATATTCTTTTGTGCTCAGTGTACAAAGAACAAATAAATATCAGACCTACGCTAATTTCACAGCCTTATGATTTTTTTCCCATTCAAAGGAAATGTTGTGAATGCAAATTTGCTTATATTTTTAAAAATTACATGCAGCGCATGTTGAGTAACAAACTTAAATGCTCCCAGTGCACTTCTTCATTAAAAGTAAGGGGATTCCCCGGTGTCCCCGGCCATCAGCTGTATCTCAAAATGGTCTTTAAATCACTTTTTGGTTGTGATACTACATGTGGGTCATTCCATAAATACGGGACCAAAGTGTGACATTTTTATGCATTTGTAAAAATGGCTTTTTCAAGTTACCAAAATATTTTGAAGAAATTTTCGTGCAATTTCCGAATAGTGTAGGATATTTGAAATAATTTACCAACATTTAGACATGTCTTGGTGTCATAGTTTTGATAATATTTGAGAAAATTGTTTAATGACGTAAGTGGGGACACCAAGGCATTTTTCAACTCTTACGATTACATTTCAAGTCTTTTTGACCAGGTTCTTTCTGGAAAAGGTAGCTTCTGGTTTTACCCACCTGTAGACTTGTATCTTATCAATTCAAATTATATTATGAGCAAAATTTCAAAATGTCACACTTGCATTTGGAAGATCGCACCAGTTTATTGAATCGGTCTCGTCATGTTTTTGGTAATATTAACGGGTAAAGGTGTTGTTGGATTTACGAGGCCATATATATGTTCATATGCCGAGGGTAATCATTCTCTGAAGCCCCATATTTATAAAGAATCAAGTCCGGAAGTGTCACGACGTAAAGGGGGACACTGGATCCCGTATTTATGGAATGACCCACGTACATGTAGCACCCTCGCCCTCTCTGTCTTCCCCAAAATGGCAGTCTCAGGACATTTTGCACAGACTTAAAGACATGCATACAAGAGCTATAGACATACAAGAGCTAAAAGTGAACTGAAAATGTGGGCACAAAGAAGAATGATCACCCTGGAATATTAACAGTGGCTCACAGAAACATTTTACAAAAATTGGTCCAATGCGAACACGGCTTAAGGTGTCATATCAGTCATTAACAAGCTTTGACTCCTAGCAATCATAAACAAACAGAAAGTTTGACCGCAGACCAATGTGGAGAAATTCCTGGGCTTAACAAACACTGGAAGAGTTAGCATGTCCTAATTGGCAGATTGGTGTGAAAAACAAGCAACTCCCTAGGCCAAGTTTACTGTCGCCAAGTTTACTGTCACCAACTTGAGGTAAACATGCCAAGAATGTCTTCACTGGTTACCAACCTGTGAGACATCTATTTTTATGATTTCATATCAGCTGTAGGAGGAGAGTACCAGGAATGATTATTTACTTCGTCAGTTTCCACAAAGGGAAATATCTTTAAGAAGAATTGGCCCAAGAAAATCTTTTAAATCAGTTCTTTGTGAACCGTTGGCAGGGTCCAAAATGCCAACTAACTTTGTCAGGATCACACCCAATTATGATTTCATTTTCTATGGTTACCTTATTTTTAAGATCACGTTGCTACTGAATAAGCAACAGAAGTTGTTCACATGTAATACAAAAACTATGGATGCTAGGATAGGGCGACAATTTGTGTGTAAAAAAGCTATATTAGGGCGACATGCTCAATAGGGCAACATTTTGGTGTCGCCCTAATATTTTTGAGATTAAAAATCATTTGTTTAGGTCAAAAACCATTTTGTTTAGGTCAAAAACCATTTTTATTAGGACTAGAACCAATTCTCTTAGGTCTGGAAGCATTTTTGGAAGCTTTGGGTAAAAAAATAAGGTGTCATTTTGAGTGATTCGTGCCGAAATTTTGGTGGTCCCCGGGGAGAGGCTTCCCGAAATGTCGCCCTATTGCTGCATCCAGAGTTCTTACAATCTATACGCATATTATTTCAATATTCATCAACATTGACAAAAACAGCACCGTTACTTCTTTATGAAGATACATAAAATACTGGAAATTGTATGGCCTTATTTTAAAGACATTGTAGCTATCATGCTGATAGAATGTTGAAAGAAAGTAAATGTTTGAAAGAGTGGACAAGAAACAAGTTTTCTTTTTCGTTGACCTTCCTTCTTGCCCAGTATATGGAAAGGAGATGATACGATTGTCAAATACTTGACATGAGCGAGACTAGTAATATTTATAGGTCATCTTGGACACGTTCTGGGTGTTTACTTTTAAGGCCAATTAGCACATGTCATATATGGTCATGGGAATCGAGACATTGCTGATGCGTACATGTAATTCAAAGATTCTTTCCTTTTTATATGAAAGGGGAAGATCATTTTCCTTTTAAGGTGCGTCCACACTGAAGTGAATTGCGACAGAAGCGGCAACCGACGGTGAAGGCGACGGAGCGTCAACGTCAGCGGCACCGCAGAAACATTCAACTGTTGGTGTTTGCTGCTAAGAGCTACCATTGTCGTTTCTGTAGATGTCCACACTGTGAACTTAAAAAATTGGGCGCGCGCCAAAAATAAAACGGCAGCGGAACGGCAAAATGCTTCAGTGTTGACACTACTTAGGCAACTGTAAATTGCTGCATAACTTAATCCTACTTTACATGAAAAGTTATTTCATGAACAACAGTTTTTGGGGGTGGGAAATGAAAGTACCGTAACAGAGAAATCTTGAATTCTAAATTACAATCATGCCCAGAATTTTGGAAATTACATCCTTATCCATAAGAATCCTATTTTGTACAACAAATAAGCAGGCTATATTTTTGTCTCTAAATATAGTAAAAGGAACCAACGAAAATAAAGACTAATTTAGAAACTGATGCAAACAATTTTCAGGTTATGTTGACCCCTTTAATCAACAAGTGGGTTTTAAAAAAAACAGAATTGACAGAAATAATATCTTACCATATCAGCATTGGTACGCGTCGTTCGTTGCGTGGCAGGACACATGTTGATTCTGTTTGAATTCGCCATTCCGTCAAATTTTCCTGCACAATTATAAATCTTGCCGCGTAGAAACAACTTCAAGTTTGACGGCTTTAAATAAATAATTCCTCAATGTAACTTGGAAGTGGCCATTGTTCAAAGGTACAGTAAGTAGACAGTTCAGACACTAACAATTATCAGAACTGTCACATACATTACACATGTAGAACAGCTCCAAGTTAAACAGTTTTAAAATGTTGATTCCTCCGTTTAACAAACTTGTCAATGTCTAAAGGTACAGGCAAGTACGGTAGGAAGTCGACAGATACAAGTATTGTAGATGATCAATCATGTTTCTTCCTCTCCTAGTGCTCAGTGGAGAACTGCTACAACAGATAGTCCTTCCCATTCAGCTGACAATTAATGCAGGTACATGATCTTGACCAAGTGTGTGAATATTCAATGCCACTCATTGCCAATCAACGTCTATACAAGCCCCTAAATGGATAGGGCCGCTGGCTGATCGCTGCAAATCCAGACTGCTGCAGTATGATCACAACAGTTGTTATGACTGAGGTTTCTGCTGTATGTGGGTGATACCAAAGGCAGGAAATACGCACACAGTATAGGGAACACTGGCTGTTGGTTTGTCTATTCCATTGCTAATAACACCATCTCCTGTAGAGTGGTCAGGGTGGAGTTAAATTATATGATCTTTACGCTTGACTGTAAATTACTGTATGGAAACAACTGCAGAATTGCTGAAATGTTAATGGGGACAATCAGCTATTTTATGCATGGTACGGTATGTACCAAATGAGCTAGCTGTATACAGTTCCAGCTCAGGGCAATTTTGAGTTAAAAGCAATTTTTTTTAGTGAAGCATACATGTAGTTGTACATAGTTTGATATGCTTTGATGGGAGTGGACTGTTGCCATAACTTAGGATTTTCGAGTAAGCAAATTTAAAAGTTGAGATTTTACTTTTCCTCTCATGTGTGCCTGACGAAATGTATGGGTATTTGGAATTGATTATGAAGTGAATGTTGCTTGGAAACTATGCACTTGTTGATAGAAAGTATGCACATTACACAGTAAACACCTCTGAAGTTCCCAAACTTTAGATGAGAGAACAATCATACATGTATAGGCCTTATCGGGATTCAAACCCAAGACCTCCGATGCCCCGGGCAGATCTACTACCAGCTGAGCTATAAGGCACAGCGGTATACTCCCTCAGAAGTTTGTCACATTTATCTGCGCAAGGGATAAACTGAGGTTAATAATAAAGAACACATCCCAACATCTCAAGACATACATCAAGTTGGGAGCTGTATTCAACATTCCACAAGAAGAACGCAGAATTACTTCGTACTTTATCAAGTGAAAAACGATCTTGCCAAAATGTGAGCATGCATCCCTTTGGGAACATTCCTCTCTCAGAACTAGCTATAAATTAAGACATTTCGTGCATCACCAAGATAAACTGTCTTAGCAGCAGATGGATGATGCGGACTTCAACTCATCAATATTGCAAGGGCTGGGTTTTAATTTGCCTCTGGCAGGGTGGAGGAACAAATGTGCACCTGGAAGACAAATTCCCTGGAGGTACTGTCCATGGAGAGCCAGCTGTTTCTATGGTAACAGCCCATCCGATTTCAGTCAAGATGGATTTATTGTCTTGCCCTGCAAGAAGCTATAATCCCCTTCATTGATGTATGACCTTGTGATTCTTCTTAATCCTCTTGAATCCAGTGATTAGCTTTAAGAGGCAGATCTACCAGCCTATCTGATTTCAGTTAAGATGGATTTGGTGTCTTTCCCTGCAAGAAGCCGTAATCACCTTCATTGATGTACGATCCAGTAATCCTCCTTAATCTTCCTTTAATAATCCTGGTTAATCCTGGTTAATCCTCCTAATACAGTGATTGGCTCAGAGAGGCAGAGCCACATCGCACTGTTCCATCAGCTAGTACATGTATCGTCATCTGTTACCTCCCTGAAGTAACCAGCCAGCTGTGGCACATCCCTTGTTCCTCCGTCTCCCTGCTAATTCTGACCTGCCATTAGTACTATAGCAGGTAGAATGAGTCTCCAGGCACATGGATGGGATGGCTGTCATCACTGCATGCTCTCTTGCCCCTGTTTCGTGCCTCTGTCTCCTTAAGATGTCAGGCTCTTTGAGCATCTCATAACAGGATGCCATTATCTTGGCACGTACGTCCTCCCAAATGGAGCTTAGAGGACTAAGAAAGATAAGTGTATCGTGAGCCATTGCATCACTCAATGACCAATGGCTGTCATTTTCTACACAAGCCAAAACATGTTGAATGTTTTTTACCAATTTCCAATTTGGAAGTGCAAGCAAAAATATTGGTGTTATCCCTGCACTGTTTTATGTAACTGGATAAATTACGAACCATTGGTGGTTTTTTGACGATATCCTTGGAAATATGTGGATTAGGTGCGCAAAATTCCAGAACAATTAGAAAAATATAAGAAATGATATGGTTGGTATCAAAAACTCAACACACATGGGAAAAATGTGATCTGGATACACTCAACATTTATTATCCTCAGATATCACATTAATTATGGCAAAGAAGTTCTCCATCATCCAAGTAATAAACCTAACACCATCATCTAAGATGGAGAAGCAATCAAGCATGGACAGTAAGCTGTTATTGTGCTAACATTCATCTGCCAAGGTGTCCATTGATCCCTCCCCATCCCATCCCATCCCATCCCACGCCTAATGTAAGACATGTGTGGGGCTTCACAGCTTCAACTGACATTACAATACACTTCAGCTTCACCTCTCAATTCATCCAAGTCCCTGAAGATTCAGAACCAATCACAGCATTCAACGATTCAGCTCTGGCTAAAGAGATGATGACACGTTTCCACTCAAGCAAGAATGGTTAAAAGACAAAAATGGCAAATTTATCATGCACAATTTTACTTATAAGATCAGAGAGCTTTACAATCTGTGAAAATATTGCACCATACAAGCTGTCATTTTCATAGAAAATAAGGAGATAGACTTGATAAAAAAGAAGACTAGTGATGGATGATATGCATATTATTATCAGTTGGTTATCTATACGTCAGTTATCATCAGTTGGTCACTGTACAATGTACATGTATTATGTTAAACCTGTATCCATTGGATCCAAAAAATAGTTGATCACGTCGAGTAAACAGTTTCTCGCACCAAAATCTGTCTACGTGTGCATGTCCGACATGTCCGACATGTCCGACATGTCCGACATGTCCGACATGTCCGACATGTCCGACATGTCCGACATGTCCGACATGTCCGGCATGTCCGGCATGTCCGACATGTCCGACATGTCCGACATGTCCGACATGTCCGACATGTCCGACATGTCCGACATGTCCGACATGTCCGACATGTCCGACATGTCCGACATAGCCTGTCCTGGCCAAAGCTAAATAGTTTTATTTTGCAAACATAAGTAAATGTCTACAGTTCAGCGGACGATTTTGTTCAAGAATTTATATTTTATTTCATTAAGCTTTAACAAAAAGTCCTTCTAGGTAAATGTATGATGTACATGTAATGATGCATGTTGCTAACTTCCTGTGACTCTACTGAAGGGATTAGCTCAATTTCCTGTACGTAGGCCAAGGCCAATCACAAAATGCTACAGGTTAAGACGTGTATCACACTTATCTTTCTCAAACCACACATATTTGACGAGTACTGGGGATCGGCACCCCTGTTTCCCACTTGAGCAAGTCGAACCCTGGGGCAAGCACTTACATGTATCTAGTGGTCCACATTTCCTTATTCGTCTTTCAGCTGACTTCTTTTTTCCAGCTTTTCCTGCAACATAGCTGATGTACAAGCTGATAAAAGTGACATTACTGAGCAATGGAACTCCAAAGACATGAAAGACCAGAATCGTACGTGCACGTATTGATAACGTTAGGCCAATGCCAACATTTAACATGGCATTCCTGTTGCACTTTTGTTACTATTGGTTTTCACATGTAGGAGGGTCTTTCCACAGTAGAGGGGGTATTTTGGCAACGCAGACCATATTTTCGAGGAAATACCTTTGTCTGATCTCAAAATAAAAGAAATAAGTTTAAGTTGTTCTGAAGAGATAACTTAGGCCCAAAAAACGGTTACAAATAGTGCGACTGTTTCACCAGAAAATGTGATACAAATCAAGTGCTCAGACACAGAAAGTCTTTTTCTGACACAAATGGGAGCTCTTTAACACTACCGGTACGAGGTGAAACAAGGAGCTGTTTCAAATTACCGACTATTTTCCTCTTATACCTCAAAGCTCATGGTCCTTGTGATAAATTTTCTCACCAACAGGTGATGAAAACAATGCTACCTTTTGATGCCAGAAATGGAAAGTTCTTAAGCATTGTTCTACATTGTATCCTCTGTAGGGGATCACAATAAATCTTAGTTTTCCAAACTTTCTGTCATTACATTAATAATAATGTCCAATTCTTATATAGCGCATTACTCAAACTGTCTCAATGCACTTTACATTATTACCCCTGGTCATTGGGCTCAGTAGTATAATTCCTTAAATTCTTCTCAGCTCCCTGGGGAGCATGCCGTCCTGTGCAGCTTACGCGCACAGGGACTAATCAAACACATCAGCTTTCACTACCCTCACAGGTACCCATTTCCTCCTGGGTGGAGAGAGGCAATTCATGGCAAAGTGCCTTGCCCAAGAGCACACGCACCATGGACGAGCCGGGATGGGATTCGAACCCACGACTTGTGGATTTTACCAAAGTCTTGGATTCAGCATGCTACACCACTCGGCCATGGTGCCCCACAATCATCCTGGTGGATTCAAAGGGTTCATGACAGTTTGACATTTTCGCTAAGGAGTTTACTCTGGCAATACATAAAAAAAGTTCTATGCAAAAACATCATTCTTCACCCAGTTTTTGTACAAAATGGCAGTACCTATACTACAAGGCATCGCTGCAATTGCCATTCTTTGTGAAGCTCGTATTCACTTTTGAGTGGATCATATTTGTCTTTTTATAACAATAATGTAGGATGCACTCGAAGAGTTTCAAAGCAAAATGCAATAAACGCCACATCCACACAAATTAAGATAATGGTTTCAGTACATTCTCAATTGGTGGTCCTATACATTTGTCAAATAAATTATTGGTGTTATATCAACAACAACAAAATGTTTTACCTATTACAATTTGCCATTGACTGTAGTGATTACATGTACCGTAGTTGTATAATACAAAATGGCAGTTTTCTCAAAATGTCAAAAATGGATAGCATTTTGCAATGAAACTCTTCACTTGTAACAAAATGTTTCTTGGTAAACTTTGTTTCTAGGTAAAATTCTCCTTTAAGAATTTCCAACTTGGCGTTTATCTTATGTTCAATTGTTGTGCTTAAATTGATCCAAGTAAGTGGATTGATTTTCAGATGAAATCAATATTTGTTTGAGATGAAATTCCAATGCAATCCATCTGTGTGTGTATAACAGTTGTCTATTTATCCCTTTTACTCAAACCCTCCTCACTTAAATTAGTGAGTGAAAAAGCTACAATCCGTGGTAATGTTACAACAAACTCTTTCAAGCTCCCAAACCATTCAATATTTTGTAAGTAGTCGTTTCATGTTTCATGTGAAAGTGTCCCAAAAATTCTAAAGATATGAAGTAATTGATATATGTGCCAAATCCGAGTACCCCGAGATCAATACTTCACTATGATGCATCCGGTAGCTGGAGGAGTAATTTTAAGATGTATGTCTGTACCGGTATCTTGATAAATGTGCATATCCTGTTTATAGGTTTAGAGTTACATGTACAATGTTATTTCATGCAAGGGATCAATCGTATCTTTTAAATATAAGGGAAAATGCTAAAAATGGAATAATGTTATGGTGTAAATTTTCAAGGAGATCGGACATGCACATGCAGCTTTAGAAAAATCAAAATCAAATGTTTGTTGTGATATAATGGACAATTTGAAATTATGCCACAATAGTAAAATGGTTTAACCAGTTAACGCTGGGATTATTTCAAACATTGCTGTCCGTAGGCGCAGGTTTGTTTTTAGTTGAAGCACGGAGGAAGGAAAACAACTGAACTCATTAACCATGCACAGTGAAGTTCATGTTGTTGTTATGATGATGCACTGTCATTGCACACCCAAATGTCGCTTTGTTACAAACTGTTTTGGTCATTTCTCTCTGCTAGTGTAGACATCAAACACATTTCTCCTAAACGTGTTAACTACATGTAAGGCCTTTTCCCACTACCCACCTCCGACCCGGGTAACTTTTCTACCCGGGTAACTTTTCTACCCGGGTAGCAGTAAATAACCCGGGTTACATTTAACCCAGAGTTTCTTTTCACACGACAAGCGTTAACCCGGAGAAGCACTTACCCGGGTCGTCTCTTACACGGGTACAACATCGACCCTTTTCCCACGGCATTTCTGCATGCGCACTTACCCGGGTAAACCAATCAGCACAAATACCCAAAAACAATGCATAGTTCCGACCTGTCAATCAACCGAACCCGCCGACCAATCACAACAGAGCTAGCAGACAGCGCCCACATAACGCGATTTTCTGCCAATACGCGTTGTATGCGGTGTTCCGGGTGAATTTTGGTTTCAAGGCCGGGCGATTCACTGTTCAAAGGTAAGAAAGCGAATTGTTATGAATATATGACATCTCTGTATCACTGGCCTTTTACTAAGTGCGTGCTACGGTAACTGTCGACCCTGAAACATGAATACCTTTGAGTTTTCTCTAATGAATCTGTGCTTTCCGTTGAAAGTCCAATTAAATGTGCATGCAGTGTGTGTGGACATTTTGATGATAGCGTGTGAGGCATAGCAACAATATCCAAGGGGGCGGGGTTAATTGGGCAATATCGGAACTATGCATTGCGTGTGGAAAATCGATCGATCGATCAGGCTGCGCGCGCACACACAAACATGGCGGACGACACAGAAACATCGCTGGCAATTTTGCTGTTAATATTTCGCATGTTTAATAATATTTATCTATGTGTGCTTTGTCACTGGCCCCACGCATATTTTGTTGTACACTACCTTCAGAAGAGTACCAGTTTGACAGTGCCATTCAAGCGCGGGCGCACTTGCAACCTTTGACCCAATCATTATTGCGGCAAGAATTTAACTCGCTAAATAGCCTACCCGGGTAGGCTATTGTCGTCGTTTCCCACGACAAACGTTAACCCGGAGAATCGTCTCAAGGTCGCCGTTAACCGAGATTGGTGGGTTAACCCACCTCCCGAGCAGGGCTAGAAATTACCCGGGTTAAGTGGCATTTTTGGCCAGATAACCCGGGTAATTCGTAACCCCGAGATTTGCCGTGGGAAACGAACCCTTAACCCGGGTAATCTCGGGGTTAAATTTTTCTGTTACCCGGGTTATCTCGGGGTTAAAGTGTCGTGGGAAAAGGCCTGTAGTCCACCACTACACCGATGCGGAAATCTTGGCGTGTTTACACGGCCTCCAGCGTCAAGTGTTAAAAAGTACATAATGTCAAATTCATGTCTTTGATGTCAAAACAGCCACAGAGAAAAGCTGAAACCAATTTCACATTTCTGAATTATACCTTTTCTATTACATCTAAACCCTCCTTGGGGGCAATAATGTACTTGCAATGTTCATCTCATTAAGTCTGTGTTACAGACTGGACCTACATGTACATGTACCGTAGAGGAAAATGTCCATCTACCATTTTGGGTGTCATTTTTCATGACTCGCGTGTTCTACGTCACAAAAAGCAATCAATAGTAAATGCTGCACATTTCTCTCCGGCTGACATAAACTACCTACCCTTTGGTATTTTCATTAATTGCTCTTGCTAGGTCAGGGTTAAATAGGCCTAGTTAGAGCATGTGTGTCTTCATTACTCAGTGGGGATTTGAATGAAATTACTTGTGACAGAATCTCCTTACTGAACGATGACTGAAGCTTAGCACCTGTGGTCTGAATGTCAGTGTTAAGGCATCTTCACTAACAAAAATATTTAGGCTTCAGTTGGTCAACTATAAGTAAATGCTCTGAGCCTCAGGGAATACTATTTGTACTGGTCTTAATTGCTAGTGTGGTTGTGAGATCACGATCTCAACTTGAAGATTAATAATTTGGTTTTCACAATTTTGCCAGATTGATTGTCAGATGTTGAAAGGCATAAATAAAATTAATGCGAGTGCAAATTTTGAATAATTTCTTTAGCCTATTGGACACAATTTATTTGGTTAACAAACAGTCTCTGGAAGCATTAGGGGGCCTATAAATTTAAAGTTGAACATAGATTTTAAAATATCAGTGTCAGACACAGCTTATCCAGAGTAAAGCTCTTAAACCATATTTTTGGTCACTCGTCATCTGCCATTTATATCACAAATGGATTTTCAGAAGATTTTTCAGAGTGAGCAGAATTCATTTGCCTTAATATGTGTGTAAACTTTACAATAAAATAGCCTATCTACATGTACATGTACATAATAGGTAATGCACACCCACATACTGAAGTGTAACATGAGAAGTTACCATGGTTACTGAACAATCACCATGTATTCACTCTTTAACATACTGTCATACTGACCACAAGAGGGCAGTATAACATATTCATGGTGTAATACACATACCTGACAAACAGTACAAGTCATCTACATGTATTTTCTGTCCATGTCTTCAGGGAACTAATACTTTTTTGATCAAAATTCCACCATTTACAAAACCTCTTACAATAGTATGCTGAGGCATTTCAGATCCCATACTGAAAGTGGCGTGTCATCAGTTGAACCAAAAATGTTTTAGTTTAATCATTTGAACTAAGTCCCGACTATTGTGAAAATTCTGAAGTCGATATCGATACCAAAAATTGGCAAGTTGGTATCTTTTAACATCTTGTGAAGGATCATGTCATTCTGTTTGCCACTACCAAGTGTTTAAAAAGTCTTCCATTGAAAGAACGCGTCAGCCATCTTGCTCCAGGAAAGGCAATTTTCATAGATTCTTTCTGGTCCTTATGATCGCTTGCATTCCACCAATTGATGCTGGAATTATTTTTGGCAAAAAATACCAATTTATTTAAAAAGGAAAATGTGATTGGCAAAAAGGTAAGACCGGGTCAAGCACCACAAATATCGACTCTTGAGAGTTATTTCTACATTACATATGTATGAATCTTCTCACCAGAAGATCATACTTTGCAACATTCCTCGTCAACCGCCCCTGTGACTACAAATTGTGAGAACGTGTTTACACGTCCTCCGGTGTCAAGTGGTTAAAATACTCCTGACAAGGCATTGTCTTGCCTGGAGTGTGAGATGGCAGGTGGTTGCTTTATTCAGGTAGTCATTTACTCAGTCCATTTTACGTACGTCAGTCATTGAGCTAGATGTTTACATTTTACGCAAGAAGCAACTTCTGAACATGTTTAGATTTCAACATGATGAGCCATTATGAGAAAAAGTTATTTCAATACAAATGTGGTATATGAGTTTGGGAAATCTGGATGCAGTGGGAAAACAACTTGGCTCCACAGGGATTCAAACCACAGACCTTCAGCCTACATGTAATGTGCAGACACCCTATCAATCAGGGTTGTAGTCAAGTCCATCACAAGTATTTCACAAGTCCAGAGCCGATAAAATTGCAAGTAAGTCACAAGTCCAGTAACAAGAAGCAAAGGATGAACACGCACAAAAGAATGCCTTTGTTGGAGTTCATTTGAATAGCTTGCGACTTGAATTAAGACCCAGGGACTTGTGGTGGACTTGTGAAGGCTTGTGAAGACTTGTGATGCACTTTTGATGGACTCTACTACAACCTTGCGACCAATTGATCTATGAAACCAACTGGTGGTCTCGAAAAACGGTATCGCAATTGTTTCTCACTGATTGGGATTGGCTATCACGAAAAAATTAATAGCGTGCTTGGGTGGGACTCTAACCCAGAACCTTCTGCATACTAGGCAGATAATTGGACTTACCGTGTTAGCAAGTTCCAGAAAGTTTCCTCCAGCACCAGATGTCGAGTTGACACTCTCCATGAGTTTCTGAAGGAAAGCTCCTGGCTCAGGGCTCATATCTCTCGCTCCTGAATCTCGCTCCCAACTCTCTCTAGCGGCAGATGAAGCTAGTGACAATGAAACATGCTTGGTTCAGGTAAGGTTTCTGTTCTTTACTGATGTACACATTACACAGTCAACAGAGAGATCTGTGTCCAGCGTACAAATTATCTGATGAACTGTAAGGGTGGATTCACACTAGGCCTTTTCGCACATAAATGAGATGTGCATTGCTTTGCGAAAAAGCAGCGTGGAGGGAATTTGGAGTAAAATGATGCACTAAAAATCACACAATTACAAAACACTTTCTACCTGAATTGATTGTCATTTTCAGCGAGTCATTTCATTACAAGATTTCTTGCACACCGCTTTTTCTTAAAGCAACGCCCAGTGTAAACCTACCTTTAGTACACTGCTCACCAAAAAATAAAAACTATCCAAAATAAACATTTTCCTAAAGTTTCAATTTTTTGGCCTTGAATTTTTTTCTACATAAAGCACAGTGATAACAAACTCATGAAGATAATTAATATCAATTACTGTAGAAAACACACCAAGGCCGAAACAAAATTGGAATTTGAAGAAAATTTGTTTGATTCAATTTTTGTGAGCTCTGTGCTACACGTCAAATAGCCTATCCACTTTCCTATCATCTCCTAAACAACAGAGGGCGCTATAAACATACAACAGTCTACACCACAGCAATGCTTACCGAGACTATTATCACTGTTGGGCCATGAGCCATACTTGTTGAGGACCCGTGGCAGGTTGGGATCACTGCCCATGCCTACTGACCCTTGACCCTCCAGCTTGGTGTCTAGCTCCCCTAGGCTATGGTGTGAGGACAAACCGCTGTCCTGTTTGGCTAATGAACTAATCTCGCCTTTCAGTTTGCGTTGGCAGCTGATGAATTCCTCGCAGGAGATACGGCCGGTCTCCCCGGCTCCGAGTTGCTCCATGATGTCTTGTACTGCATCCTCCATGTTGAGCTCACGACAGACTACGAGAAGATCGTGTCTGTAGAGGGAAATTAAAACAAATTACAAGAAATGAGGAAGTTATTGCATCATCCATACGGTGTTAAATGGATGTAATTTGCCCATACACGTTGCATTAATGTTGTGCTTATCCTATGAACACACTAAAAACTTATAGCATGCAAGGGTGGGACTCGAACCCATGACCTCCTGAATACTACGCAGACGTCAAACAAACAGCAGGCTCATGGGACTGGATGACAAACATTGCCAGTGAAGCCATTTTTTTCACAATTTTTTCACCAAGTTCAGGTATCAATCTTTCAAATTTTTTCTTTGAATCACATCAAGCATGCAACCAACATGTCCCGAAACAAAAAGATGGCAAATGAGAAAAATCATTAAGGATTCTCTTTATCATTCTCTTCAAAGAGTCCAAATAAGTGTGCAAAACATATTCAAATTTTAGGTACAAACATTTCAGTACCAGGGCAAACTGTAGTATACATGTACCTTTAATAACTAATAAATGGGATGGGCTAGTCTAGCCAGCCAAGCATAGCCAAGCAAGCCCATGACAGATGGTTTCACGCTTTTGTACATTGAAAGATTTGGTGGGTGATGACATACAATTCCTGATGAGGCCCTATGATTTTTTTCTTTCATCCCAAGTTTAGTTTTTTCAAAACCTGAGGGAGTATCCCACCCCCACTGTGCTTTAATCATAGCTCAGCTGGTAGAGCATTTGCCTGGTGTCAGAGGTCTTGGGGGAACCCGAGGGAGTAAACCACCGTGCCTCATAGCTCAGCTGGTAAAGCATCTACCTGGACAGTGGGAGATCTTGGTTTGAATGCCAATGAGGCCCGTGTGTTTTGTTTTCATACAAAATTCCAAATTTTCTTGGTTCAGCTTATTAAAATCCAAATATCTTCCAATTCAAAATTTTAATAGCCTACATGCTGGGAATATTATTCTGAATTTTGTTATTTTATTTAATTTACTAAAAATCAATAGCATCGGACACCAATTACAGATTAGTGTTTTAAACAAATTATAAAGAAAATTGTTATTATCATCCAATGTAAAGGCTTGGCACATCAGAAATTAAAACCAAAACGTATATTTTGTTCAACACTATTGTACACAACAAAAAATAATACTGTATATATTGTGTGCTACAGTCATTCAACAAAGACCGTGCAACAGAAACTCATCCTTTTCAAACAATGGGTATCAAATACTGAAGAAAAAAAATTAGAAAAATAAAGGACACCCCACAAATTGACCCATCAGCAGGCTCCAACAACAAAGAAGCCTGGCTTTGTTTGCTCATGCACGCACATTTATTCAAGTAGTGAATCGTATTACTAATGGACGGTTGAATCATTTCGAAGGGACCATTGGGGAGCGGTATGGTGTATCATCTGGAGAAATCACTAGGGAAAAAAGGTGGGGAGGGGAGAGAGAGAAAGTGCAATCCACTCCAGATTTAGTGAAAAGGTGACACAAAAAGGCTGAAATGATTCAGAGGTCTGAGGAGACCGTCTAAGCACACATTATGAAGGGTTTGAGTTTGAGATTAAGGCTAAATGACAGTTTATTTGCATATACCTTTGGGTGTTAGATCGTGGCACAGTTTAGGAGGCTAGGGAAGCTCACAACAATGGATGATGGTTTCTTTGTGTTTAATGTGCTTGGTATGTTCTTCTGAGCCACGTGGGAATATTGTGTTTCATTGCGTGGTCAATTGATGCATTTAGGTCAGGTGACTCAAGTTCTCAATAATCACGTATTGCGGTCAATTATGCATATTAGTCTGACGGTGTGAACATGAGATGTGAAACAGTTTGCTGCGCACATTTTCAACATTTGATGGCACATTGTCCCAACTTTGACAGGATTTTGATTAGTCATCACAGGAATTTTAGATTTCAACTTTATTGTGGTCTGGTCACTTCAACCGTGTTTTGTACCTGTAGAAAACAGGCTCTTTTGGGTTTTCTTTGTTGGGGGGGGGGGGGGGGAGGGGGGAGGGGGGTGGGGGGGGGGGGGGCGGTGGTTGGGGTCTTTTTTATAGGTGGGCCTAAAGAGCAGGGGCGGATTTAACCTTCAAATGTAAATTTGAATAAAATATGGACAATTTTGAATGAAAATTCCTTTCAAACAAATACGGAAAGGGGAAAGTTACAAACTGCAATGTACAACACTTTGACAGGCCTTTACAATGTGATTTTAAAATCATACCTTTTTGTGACTCATAACTTCAAGTTGGTGGATTCAAAAACAGAAAATTATCCACAATAAGTAGAAATAATCCCTCAGCATGAAATGGCCTTACTCTTCATGAATGTATTCACACATTTGTTAACGCATTTCTTTTAAGATATTATAGGCTGGTAAGCAAATGTTTATTAAGTGTAGTTTTTATTTGGTTTTTAAATGCCTATATCATGAAATTTCCTTGCAATGCAGTGACAATGTACATGTAAAGGCTAGATTCCCAGTAACACTACCTGCAGTATCTATGCAATAGCCAAAGTGCAATATCAGCCGAAGCAACAGCACTGACAGATTCCATTTACACACATTGATACACACTGTACAAATAACGGTCCCAGCATGTTTCAACTACTCCCCTTTAAAGATTTCATCTCAGGGTTGGTTGCCTACTCCCTAGCCACTTTATTCCTGACTGACTACTAGCACGATCCAGTTACAACCATCACGCCGTGCCACGCCACGCCGCGTGTCTCGGTGTCAGCGCGATAAGCAACGGTAACATGCACACCACTGTGCCGCTCTGAATCCGTAACAAAGACTTTCATCCAGGTCTCAAATTGATGTGCAAAGAGCAATCACCTCAAGGCTTATAATCCACACTATGTGTTAGCCTCTGTGCTAAATCCTTGAGTTCTGTCTGTCATTTCTTGGGGATTTCGATTTAGGGCAAAGGATCTGAGCCAAATTGTACCACCTGTCAAGGTATCAGACAGAATATCTGCTTGCCAAAGTTCAAATAGAAAAGTACATGTACTTGGCCACAGAGTACTGGTAAAGGTACTGTGAAAGTAATGTTGCGAAGGGTCTACAGAAGTACAAATGTACCATGGATACCAAATATCAGTAGCACTTTATGCCTACTTTATCACTATGAGCAACTAACAATGGAAATTGGGCAAAAACCATTGTTAATAACAATGGTTTGTGCCCAATTTCCATTGTTATTTGCTCATAGTGTATGTTGTGTTAAGTGCAATAGAAATTGGTTTAAGAATTCCTTTGTTCTCCAAGCCATTCACGTCTTGAACAGGCTTGGTCTGTAATCATCTTTCTTGACCTTGAATTTGTGAGTGAAATGTTAGGAAGTGTTTGTACTGTTTGACTTTTTTTAGTGTATCTGAATGTATTTTTAATGTTTGTGTGATGTATGTATTTTTATATGTATTTTTTTTTAGATTAGCAGAAATGTTTTACACGCAGAAACCCAATAGACAGTTGATCGGATATTTTCTTAGTGTTTATGTACAACAATCAGCAAGCAATTACTTATTATGCCCTTTTAATAATTAAACAGTGATGAGAGAAAAAAGTGGTACTCCTCGGGATTCGAACTCTGAAACTCCAGGCAAATGCTACATGTATACAATGCAAATGTTCTACCAGTTGAGCTTAACATGTACATGAACCTAATTATTCTCTCAAAGTAACGGAATATTAAATAGGTTTGTCTTTTCAATATTGCATAGATACAGGTACCGGTATCCTTTCAATTGTGTACTTAATTCCATATCATATGTACACATGCACTTTAGTAGCAGGTGTACAAGCAAACAGCAATATGAACCCTTTATAATGACCAATGATATCCTGAGCTTGGTGCTATAAATTAGACATTTCAAATGCTGTTCCCAACGGCTTGAATTTCAAGAGATCATCATGAGTATCATTACGAACATGAAGGACTACGAAAATATTATTCATGGTAATATGATATATTGCAGATACAAGCTTATTGTCGAGCAGGTGCAAATGGACACAGACAAAAATCCCTAATGTCTCGTTTTTCTTCGTCAGTCTAATAATATATTCTATTGGATTTATCAAGTAGGTCATGATCTTGTCAGCTTTTGTTGTAGCCTAAAACCCAAACCATCTGTCACCGTTTCAAGCGGAATGAAAATGGAGATCGCTCCCGGTCATTTCTGATTCCAACAAATTCAGTCAGCCTTTTGTCCTAATGGATTGGATGCATTCATCCTCCATTTAGGCTGGATTCACACTGTGTAAATTTGACGAGAGTCACCTCAGGAAAATACAGCGTTGAGGAAATTTGTCGTGAACCGACAAGTGAAATCACTGAATCACAAAAAACCATTGCTGTCCGTGTTGATTTTGTGGTCTTTAGTGGGTCGTTTCACTCCATATTCTCAGTTTTCCTGAAGTGACGCGCATCAGATTTACACACGTAACACATTAAAAAGGTTCAGTGTGAATCTACCATTGGCAGCAAATCAGCCCACCTCTCAAGATGCTGTACAACATTGCAGTTAAACACAAACACCTTCTCTGTACAAAACATTCTTAATATTAGTGTAGCCTAAGTTTAACATGTTGAATTTCAATTTCCAGCCCTCCAAATGATCAATAGAAAGTGCCAAAGGAACTTGCATGCCATCTAAAAATAGAATCAAATGTAGAGTGTCTAATAGGTTTTGCACATTTTCTCATTTAAGGGATTTCAATGTGCCTGGTCTACATGCATACATGTGTACATGTACGGTACATGTAGGTCTAAAGCCCGGTGCTCACTACCGGTAGGCGATTTCGTATAGCGATCTGGGGCGATCCAGAGAGACTGTCGGGTCGGAGTGGGTTGCAGGAAATCCCCGGAGATTTCCAGCGAGCGACCACCGGCAACGTGCGATTGATAGTCACTCACTATGTGATCTTGATGTGATTTCGATGCGATTTCAAGACCATCTATATACCCACGCCGACCGAGATAGCATTGAAATTGCATTGTGATCTCGTCCGCGCGAGATCGCCGTGTTGTCGCTCTCGCTCGCAATCATAGAGATTTCTTGCGTACGGTGAGCAAGAGCGATCACCGGTTGTCCACTTGGTGACCTTGACGGCGATTTGTGGCAAACGAGAATACCCGGAAGATGCTGATTTAGACCGATCTATGGGGACCATTTGTTGCTCACCAGGCGAGTTTTTCCTGCGATCTACAAACTCGCCATGGGATCTCTCTGGATCGCCCCAGATCGCCGTACGAAATCTCCTAGTGAGCAACAAGCTTTATACGTGTTGTCAATGCTCAGGGGTTTTGACGATGCACGCAACGTCACATGTATTTTGGCAATCAACAGCCAATGTAACGGTTAAAGGCCCTGCCAATTGCATTGCCAACAAACGTTTAATGCCTAGATGCTTAAAGTACAGACACAATCTTGGAGTTGCCACTGATGCTGTGAGATTAATAACTTGACAAATTACACCAGTTTGGATACTGTCAAGTGTGTCCCAGCTTGTGATGCAATTAGTCATTCCAGTGTTGTTGCAACCCTTGTAAAATACCTAAAAATACATGTACATGTACTGGTACCTTACAAACTTTGACTAAATTTATGAGGTACATGTAATGGCAATATTTGCTAAAAATTATTTTGTATGCAAAAACGGCCGTATAAAAACGGCATTTTTCACAGGGGTGCCGATATCTAAAATACAAAGTACATGTATGATTAACATTAATTCTCCCCGACACAAGCTAAATCAATTACTGATGATGTTTCTTAAATGCTTAAAAAATTCGTACGGAGAAAGAAAATTGCTGGGAACAATGGACATTATAACTTTAAGGGTGTATTCACATGTTACGCATGTATGCAAATTTGACATGTCACTTCACAAAAATTGCAGAGTGAGAATTTGGACTGAAACGATGCACTGTACACTGTACATTCTATCACGCACGCCCACAAAATAAAGCGCGCCAAACGATGGCCTCCTGGATGTCGCCAAAGGAAATTGCCGAATCTGTTTTCGGGTAGCGTTTACACTACAAGCGACCTTGACGATTGCGGGGTTGAACCCCGCAAATGTGGGGTTCAACCCTACCCCAAAGGTGACTTGAAAAAGGCGAGTCAGACCCGGGTCAATTCGCCTTTTGCGTTTACACTTAGTGCCTACCCGCTTCAACTCCCCTTTTTGGAAATTGCGGAGTTCGATTCGCCTTTGCCGAATCGAGTGTAAACGGGGTGTAAACCACAGAATCAAAGTATTTTTGTGATTTTCAATGTGTCATTTCACGCCAAATTCCCCTCCAAACTGCGTAATGCGCAGTGTAATGCGTGAAAAGAAATTTTGAACAGATACATACCGTATCGGTACCTGTTTACTGACTAACCAAACATGGGCCGAGACAAAAAAAAAGAAGACAAAACAAAAGTGCCTTATCAGGTTTCGAACCCAAGACCTCTGACAACTGGGCATACATGTATGCTCTACCAGCTGAGCTACTGTACGAGGCACATTGAGTGGTACACATTGTACTCCTCAGGTTTTCCCTATGAACCCAATTTTTCTCTCGGTGTTGCATGGATGTGCAAAGCAACTAAAGGCCGATCCGCATTGGACTTTTATTGGAAAAACTTACCGAGACGATGGGTACTTTTCCCATTTTAAGTCCAATGCAGACAGCCTAGGACGTTTTCCTCTCAGTAACTTTTCCCCCCGAGTCCATCGGTAACTTTTCCTGGCCAACTGCTTCCCAGGAAAATTTACCAGGCAATTTTTCTTGAGAAGATAAGTCCAATGCAGACAAATCAAGATGATAAAAGCGCTCTGGAAGCGTACGCCAAGGCCATGAAGGTCATACTGCAAAGGGACACTGCGCATGCTCTCCCATGGTCTCGTTAAAAGTTTCCCATGTCAAAACGTCCAAATGCGGACAGCAGTAAAATTTAGCCATTTATCATTTTACCATCGTCTCGGTAAAACCTCCCAAAAAACAAGTCCAATGCGGACAGGGCTTAATGCAATATATTGTGTCTATTTACTGAGTGCCAGGTATACCAAGGGCATCCATTCACTAGAAGACATAGTGATAAATAATGCCGCAAGGTATTTTACACTACAGAGTGTACACGTAGATCATACACACTCCATTTTCTAGAAGCCAATTCCATCACAAAATTTGGACAAAAGCCCCGTAATTAGGTTTCCTCCCCTAATCTCAATATTTGCCGAACCCTTTCTTCAAAGCGCAACAACCTCTCTGGGGCGTTTTCATTAAGAGCAATGGTCCACCCGCTCTCCCCTACACATGTACTCAGGCTCCACAACCACCATGAATCACTCAGCTTATTAAATTTTCATTTTTTCCTCTTTTTTTCTCGCCCGTCTGCCATGGGGAGAATATTTCTTTGTGATGAATCCTTTGTCTTGAAATCTTCCAAATTTCAAAGCCCGGGGGCGTTGAGTCACACACCAGTTGTCACATTGCATTGAATACTCGTCCCTTATTCTGGGGTTGTCTTTGGTGTTCTAGTTCTCTCAAGTGGAAGAAAATTGTACGCATCTGATTATAAGATTTTCTGATACTGCTTGAAAATAATGCTTTTTACTTTTTGGGGGTGGGGTGGGGTGCAGTGGTGGGGGTTGGGGGGATGCAGTTGTGGTGGGTGGGTGGGGAAAGGGCTGTGAGGTGGTGTGTTGGTGGGGCTGGGATGGTGGGGGTTATATGGTGGGGGGTGGAGTGGCTGTATTTTCTGCTTATCAGTCGGTGTACAATGTATCATCAGTGCCATGAAATTAGTCCGAGATGGCAACTTAGGGAGCACTTACTGTACATGTACTTCATTGCAGATCCAAATCCAGATACCAAGATACATACATTGCACCATATCATGTGGAAAAAAAAAATTATTAAGTAATGGGTTTACAATGGCACCGTGTATTGAATCTATCTCGTTTGAAAAAAATGTGGCTCTGAAACGTCGAGAAACCAACTGGCTCTTTTCAGAGCCACACTTCTCCAAAAGAGATAGATGTAGATTCAATACATGGTGCCACTGTAAACCCATTACTTATGTTTTATTCACCATGCAAGCTCTCAAACCTTACTTACATGTAAATAAATATCAACTATTCCAAGCCTCAAAGCAAATTATTTATATGGGAGCTGGAGCCATAATGTTTGTTATTTTAGTGGTGTTCGCTATAATGAATTTACATTGTACAGGATACAGTACATGTACATGTATTTGTACATAAATGGCCCCAGCCAGATGCCATCGTCATATTTTTTAACATTAAATGGAAGGTAACTGAAAAGCTATTTTTATGATCATAACTAGCTCCTTCATAACATAATGTGCTGTCTGGAGGAGGTCATTACTGTCACAGCTCCATATGAGCCACATCAGGAATTATGATGCACGTGTGAATGTGACAGGCATAAATTAGGAAATGTACCACCAGGCCCCTTGAATGTAAACAAAACTGCACACATGGTAAAATTAACAAAACCTACATGTAAATTATTTTATTCATTCATTTAATGACGATAAGCTTTACTTATTGAATTTGTGTACAAAATTAAATATTGACTATTGTAATGTTCACTATGCAGATTATTCCTTGTGACTTTCCACTGCAATCAAAAGGCGAAAATAGTACAAAATACGGGTGCCAAGTTTAACACCAGCGACAACGAAGGATGCATGACTTTTGTAGTCTCTGTGAAATTCCTACTCTATGAATTTAGTAAATTCGGGATATTAATCGCACAGATGTCTGTCCATATTTTTGACAATAGGGTTGTTCGAGATGCTTACACTGTGTAACAGGGGGTTTACACCAAGGGAAGCCCCTAGAAGAACGACACAAGGTTTTGCTTTGGATTCTGGGAACACAGGTCAAAGGTTGTTGCCAGGCGGGGCTTTATAAACACCGTTATCGTTTGACTCTAGATGAAAAAAAAGAAGCCGGCACCACGCAGAATTAGTTGCCCTAAAAGTACCGCAATAAACTTTGTCCGCCATGTTTTACAACTCGTGGTTACTAGGTGATGTCATTAGGGTAATTCCTAAAATTAGGGGTCCAAAAGTGTGACATGCTTTTCAAGATTTCCAAGTGTTTTTAGTGATTGAAAGTGGTTTCCCAGTAGAAAATTATTATTTTTATTTAATGTTTGTGTGTAGATATTGAACCAAGGTTAACGCAAACTCATTCTACAGCCAATTTTCATTGGCGTAGGTAACCTGGGACACCAAACTCCTATTCAATACCATGGAAAAAATTATAAGCCTTTATGGTCTTTTGTTTTTAAATATTTTTCAGGAATTAATGAACAAAATATTCAAGAAAATGATGCTGCCCTCTATAATCAAAGGCCACAGTCCATTACTAAAAATTTGTGATCATAAGTGGTGATTTTTGAAGCAGAGAGTGTCGTACGTAACTGGGACACCAACAATTTTGGACCCCTAATTTTTGGAATTACCCATTACACCTTGCTTTACACCACAGACCCGCGAGCTCGGGCAGTGGTGGCTGCCACCGGGGCAGACTCACATATCATGTGATGGCAAAAAGAATGCTCTGGTATACATGTACCCCCGGTACTGTAAGTCGGTGTTACACAGTGTTAGCATCTCCAACACCCCTAATACAACAATACCAGCCAATTTTACAAAAGTGCATACATGTACATGTACATGTAGCTTGTGGACTTTAAAAAAATGGCACAGCTTGAGTGAAATTAACACAAGATCGCTGTGCATATACAAATGGGCTTACACAGTTACATGAAAATGGCAACTGATCTCTTTTGTTGTCTGTAAAATACAATGTAGATATAAACACACCACACTACAAATTTGTTACTTTGCGCTACAAACTCTAAAGAGTGGCAAATCACTGACCTCAACTGTGTCACCAAAATGCAGACCCGGTGTGAAAGGAACAAGTAGATGACGACACCTTCACTAAGAACACTTCACAGTATCTGAATGGTTGACTTGATGAATAACTAGGAGTCGCTATAAAACAACTCTCGTCGAGATTTCAATTTCTTCATGCATCAGCAGGTGATTCTGCACATCACTACAGAGTTATCATCGCAACCATCAGCGGCAATTTGAGAAGATTTCCCACAGTGACAATCTTCCCGATCGTTTCAAGAATGCCTCCGTTTCGGCACATTAACCACACAATGGACCGCGGCTGATGATGTCAAGATTCGCTGTGTCTTGCCGCAGTCTCTAACCCCCTGCTGAAGATTATTGATTTAGCTCTATGAATTCAGAGAACACTCCACAGTGAGAAGTGGATAATGCCGATGAGGCCATCTCAATGTTCATGGGCTCTCTCTAGCTGCTAACCCCAGCAGCTATAATCATGCATACGATTTAATCAATCAATGGCGCATCACTTTCAGTAATTGTTTTATCATTAAGCCTGCTGTCAGAGCCCATTATGTAAATTTATCAGAGTGTTAAGACAGTTAAATTAATTTGAGATATACTGGGTAAGACCGATTGATCTGACTCACAAATCTGTCACCAGGTGCCACAAATCGGTATGGATGACTTTAAAATCATTTTTAGGATTTTGCAGCAATTGTGTACTGTATGTTAAGTGAATTAAAACAGTTTTTCAGTTATAATTTCATTCTTCCTGGATTGGCAAGCATGTTAAAATAGCATTTTAAGGACAACAGAGTACAAGATTAGACCAAAATTAGCTGAAATTGTAAAACTTCCTCAATCAATTTTGTTTTAATTTTCAATTATACTACAAAGTTTTATGGGAATCTTTTACTTCCTTACATTACCTTTAAACTGGCTTTGCTCGAATAGTGTTTGATTTACACAATCATGTTTTATTTTGTTTGTTGGGGAACAATGGCAGACTGGAATTTTTGGGTAAGATCCGATGTAGGTTACGGTAGGTTAGGCCAAACAAAATAAATGGTGCGTTTACGGTAACGGCCTAAACAAAATCCAGGTACATGTAGGTAGGTAGGAAAATCATTTTATTTTGTCATTTTTTTACATTTCAGTTCATGCATTTGCGTGTTGTTTTGCAGTGTTTGAAACTCACTATTAACACTATTAACCATGTTATGTACAAGTGTAGAAAATGTTATGTTTGTTGGAAATTATTGCAAATAGTGCTCATTTTAAATTATCAACTTGAAAATTAGCAATAAAAAGTTTGAGGTCGGCAATTTGGCCTCAAATTCCAGGTAGGTCGGGTTACCGTAAACACACCATTTATTTTCTCCATTGCCTTACAGTATGTTCCCAACAAGAAAAGACCCATTATGGCAAACAGTTCAAACTGAGGTCTGCTTGTGCATACATTAGCACCAGAATCCACAAACTGTAGGCCTTCATGCCTAACTACTGTATACTCAAGTCTCAACACCAATTTATGTGACTGACCTAGTTTGGGTCTCCTACATGTAGTGCCCTGCTTTGGTCTACCACTGCCTGTCAGTCTGTCAACAACTGCATAATTGGCAAGGTCCTAACAACACTAGTAGATCACACCCACATTGTTTGTTCTACTTCTAGACAACTGGTTTATACCTCCATGGTGTGACAGTAGTGTGCCAGGCAAATTGAAGCCAGCATGCAAACAGTTCACTTGCACCAAAAAAAAAATTCATAGTTGTATAGTAGTGGCATAAGGCTGTGTATGTACATTGTCGCATGTACATGCAAATGCACGTTTACATTTACCGGCTTTGCCAAATCGAACACCGCATTTTCCAAAAAGGTGAATTGAAGCCGGGTAGGCGCAAAGTGTAAACACAAAATGTGGATTGGAAAGGGCGGATTAGAACCGGTCTGTATTCATCTTTTTTCAATTCGTCTTACATGTTGGTGAGAGTTGAACCCTGCAATTGTCAAAGTCACTCCGAGCGTAAATGCTACCCGAATATGAATTCAGCAATTTGAGCATCCTTGGAATGTAGATTGTATAGTGGGTATTGTGTATAATACTCATGATTGAATTGATGAATCCAGTACCAAAACTGCCAATTCTGCATTGCAAAAAAGTATACATATTCACTGTGTGCACAATTAGCGGTGACTTTTGTGGTTGGAAAGGCGAATTGAATTTTGAACCCAAATCAAGACATTGTGTCAATGCATCAAATGTGCAGTCACAATAATAATGTTGGGTTTGTTTGCCATTCCGAATGCCAAGAAAAGCTAAAACTTAGACCACACATCACATATCCCTTGCAACAAAAGACCATGTCTTACTGACACATGATCTTACTGCTAATGGGCCTATTAAGCTAGACTAATGTGACTGAGGCTGACAGACTGATAAACTCAAAGCAAAGTCCAATTTGTCACTGTCTGCTGTGAATTCCACTCACACATGGCTGTAGTGAAGGGAGGTACTGTAGGCATAACATGTACATGCAGAGCAGCATGAGTACAGTCTGGAATAGTGTGGCTTTTGTTATTGGTACATTATGGTTAAACCATGTACGGTACCATGGTTGTACGGTACCATGGTTGTACGGTACCATGGTTGTACGGTACCATGGTAGAATTACAAAATGTCACAACTCACATGGAAAATACCACTGGCACTGTATTGGAATAATTATTTCTTTTTTTCTTTTTCTGGCTAACACCATTGATCTGAGAATCATCTAAATCATCACGAAGTGTGGCAGCATACATGTATTTTCAATTACTATGTGCATCTGCCTTGATTAGCAGCAAAGCTTGATTGATAGCATCACGCCCCAGACTGCTTACAGTGTATACTGATTCTCAATGTGGATACATTGACCTTGTGTCACCTCTCCAGCAGTCAGCATTCATCATGTCCCAGTAAAAGTGCAAATCCCTCTTGGAATTGAAATTGAGAAAGTTGACTGCATATGTGCAGACAAAGTGCAAATAAACAGAGAATTGTGCATGCAGCTACATGTATTAAAACATTTTCACAGCATCAGTAACAACACTGTGAAAACCGTATACATGTAGTTGTCCCAAGTGTTTAATTAAATAAAGAGTTTAATTAAATAAAAACATCAAAATATTGAAAAATTAAGAAATGAATTATAGTCCCTATTAATAGCTGTACATGTATATGGTCTGGACAATATGGATTACGGTATTTCTTAATTGTGTTTATTCCCTAATTAACTCAAACAAACTACCCAGTAAATAACATGTGCATTCCGGGGAGTTAAGAATTTAACAAGTTTCTTTCAAGAATGACAAACTTTTTTTGTTAACTCAGGACTTTGACAGTACATACCACAATTATCAAACAAACTTGGAAAGAGAGAAAAATCGTCAAGACCCTTTTTGTTTGGTTGTTTCATTACAATGCTGATTAGGCACCATACCAGATGTTTCGTACAGTACACGTATACGTGTATTAAAAGTAATGCTTGTTCCAGCAGCTCAGTAATATATTTAGGTCCGCTACTTGTGTTTATTTTTGATGAAGATACTTCAGATGGCTGCTTTCACTCAAGATTAACGAGCACTTCATGGTATCTAGGAGGCTGGACTGTAAATTAGACAAAAGTAGGACTACAGGCTGTGAAATGTCTTTGAAGAAGTTCAGACCAATCAAGACCAAATGTTCTCCAATTCTATATGAAAACCGCTACCGGTAGGCCTACACAATGAATAGACATTAGAGTTAACAGATATGAGCTAGAGGTTTTGCAAGCCTACACATACGCGTATATTTAGCTCCCTCGTTAGTGGCATTTCTGTGGTTTTGCAACTCCGATAGTAACTGCACATTAACAGTTTTCTTACTGTTTACAATTATTCTCCAAATGTCCACATGTAGGGCTACATTTTCTCCCACTGCAGGTACATGTACATGTACATGTAGTGGACTAATGGAGTGGAACAAATTACTTCAACAGACCCCAAGGGAAATTTTCAATTGACCATTGACCTTTGACCTCTGCACTAGGCAAATCCAGAGATCTCAGCATGGGCCAAGCATGGGGTAAATCCTATACATGTGTGTGGCTGAACAAAGCAGACATTGTGACTACCACCAACATACCGGTGCACATGATTTGCAATAAAACCTTATCAACATTTTCAATGCATCTTCGGATTGGATGACAAAATTGCCCCGCTAAGTGTGCGTAAACCTATGAGGCAGACGCCAACTCGACAACTTTTTTACTCATTTTCACGAAAACAAACGAGTTCAAGAATCAACCTCTCACCACCTTTTCTTTGATACATATCAAACATGCTGAAAACATGTTTTGAAACAGAAATGCTGCAAATGCGAGAAATCATTGGGGATTTCCTTCGTGGGGGGGGGGGGGGGGGGGGGGGGGGGGGAGTCCATGTAACACAGACTCGCAGTGCAGCACACTCAATCCAATTGCGCCGTGGCTATACGGCGCGTGTTGCATTGCGCGTACCAAGCTGTGAGTGCGGTACTTGGACTCTTCAAAGAAAAAGTGGTGAGAGGTTGATTCTTGAACTCTTTGGTTTTCGTGAAAATAAGTAAAAAGTTGCCAAGTTGGTGTCCGCATCATAGGTTTACACACACTTTGTCGTGCATTGATGAATCCAAGGAACTGCTGGAAAATGTCTAGTTGCATTAACTCTTACAAAATTTCTAAACCATTCAAAGTAATATTATTCTAGGGACTACATATTATGTACATGTAGACAGAGTTTTGCTTCGTATGTGCAGTTGCTCCATATACATGTATACAGATCTACACTTGTATAAACCTCGATGATACAGAGCTCACATTAAATACAACATTCTCCTCAAAAAAGGAACTGTTCTCATATAACAAGGTAATCTACGGAGTCCCAAGGTTCCCGTTTTTTTAAGAGTTTTAATTGACTGTACGGTATGTACATGTATGTGTTTAAACATAAATGAGCTATACTACTACGCCAAACAATATTTTTGTAAAATTGAACTCACTCAGTGAAAATGTTACAAATACAACAAAATTAACAAAATACTGTAATCCTTCTGGCACTACCCCGGTACCAGCACTATATTTTTGAAAGCATGGCAGTAATTTTTTCTTTCATTTTGGCAAATAAGCCACCTTATTACAAACACCAGTCCCCACTCCCCCTGCCCACAGGGGGGCTAATCATAATATCATATTTCCGAACGGCATTGTCAAAAACTAGGTTCCACTTTCCACCGCGACTGTAGAAGCACTAAGAGTGTAATTTGCTCCCACATGTACGTAATGCCCTGAGCACCAGACCGTATTTCCTTTCACGTCTACAGATGGCAAGCAATGCGTAGATGTTGCTTTTACCTGGCGTTAGATCAACAATGAATCTGGCTTGTTCTTAATTCCGAGGGAGGGAATATGTACAGTGTTATGAATACGTGATAGGCTGCAGGCAATGGTGCAGTAGGCCTATACAGTATGTAGATTGATGAATCATATTAAGTTTTATACTAAATTCTGCAAATTGTGCAAATTGAAAAATGAAGCACAAGGCCTACTGCGCCCATGCACTGACGTCCGCGAAGGGTTTAGTGTGTCACATGTTTTTTGTCTGGTTCCCAGACCTAAAGATTCCGTCTATTCGTTCATCGTGACCATCTCGACTTCAAAGTGGAGTTTACCAACACTGCTCTGCATACACAATGCACAACGGTCAAGTTGGTAAAATGGTTGAGCTGGCACAACGGTTGAGTTGGTTCAAGACGAGTTGATCTGCACCCATGGGGTACGGGAAACTGTCCAACGCCATCCACGGCCGAGTGCATAATTTGCATGATCTTGGCGTGTATCACATGGTTGACTACTGGAGATACGACAGATGACTAAGGAATCCAGTAGGACGATAAAATAGAGTGAATAGCACACATTTTAAGAAGAAATAGGCATTCACCAATTTAGAAAAAAGATGTACCATAGCTAACTTACTTTATTGTTTCTTTTGGTATGACTGTAATATTTTGAAAATGGTGTTTCAAATTACGCTGGCTATGATGAGACATGTATGTAAATTTAAACAAGGCCCAAAAATGATAATGACAAATTTGGGGGTTATCGGCATACTCAAAGACTGAAGTCATGGTATTTGTACACGTAGGGCAGTTTTACAAACACATTGTTACACTAGTCATGTAAAGCCCTTTTCACACGAGGCTAAAAAACTCGCAAGGCTTGAGATATTTTCTCCTGCTTGAGAAAATTTTACAAAAGTGCCATCGTGTGAAAGGACACCCATGCTTGACAGTGACAAGCATTCCTTGAGAAATTTTCTCAATGCTTGAGATATTTTGGCGGAGGTCCAGACCTACGACAAAATCTTCCGCTAGCGGAAGATTTCTCAAGGTATCCTTGAGAACGATCGTGTGAAACGAAATGTACAACATCCCTTGCGACAGCTAACGCAATGCGCATGCGTGGGGACATCAACACACGACCTTTGTGATAGCGCGCGCGAGCCCTGTTGCTGACAGATCCGGGCGATGGGTGCACCCAAGTAAATAGGCAGAGATCTGTGCGCCGAGCTCAGAATATTTTGTATGCCCTCAAATTCTTCTTTGTTTAATAGAGAGAGTTGCGGCCATCGCGGTGATGTGGGATATTTTTTCTTTCAACTACATGTACATGTATAAACATTTTGGACAATGTACATGTAGCTCCTAAAAGTGGCCCTATTTAGCCCAGTAGCGTACATGTATGTGCCTTTGTTCCAAAATGGATGCTAGTCTGTTTAGCAATTTTCACTGTTGCAGCCGCAGGGATAGTTTTGTTTCAAGTGGAAATTAGGGAATAAAAGTGACGGATTACCCTCATAAAATTGAACAGAATTGAAAAGATGAGACTTTAATGAGTATTTTGGTTGTTGTCCTGAGAAGCTGAGAGAGTTGAGTATTTTTAAATGATTTTTGAAAATGGGGCATTTAGCATTGGTTCCTACATGTATGGGAGCCCTATTTACTTGGTTGCACCCCGATGATTGAAACTCCGATCTCCCCTGCGCGAATTGTATTCAGCTAGCTTTTTACTGCTATTTTGGCTGCACTCGCAACACACATCACAACTGCGAATCCAACGGAGGAGAAGGTTTGCAACACGGGAAAGACATGCGTTATCGAAGGAGAGCACGTAGCACGTGCGACGTTTTTTCTTCGAGTAGCATTGTTGCATACATGTAGGTATGTGTCAAAAAATTTCAAAGTTACTTTACTTCAGTGAAATAAATGTCATTGAACAGAACACGACGTAAATAATCTAACAATACCAAGGTGAGCATGTTTCGTCCAGTACGAAAGAAAATATCCGCAAAAGAAAGGTGAAAATTTGGGCCAAAAACCTCCTGCACAGTTTAATGGGTTTTGCAACTTTACTTGTGACCGGGCCGAGCACCGCCGCATTGCAAAAAAGTTTCGCAACAGACACCACTGTGCCAACAAGCTAGAACTGCCAGAAAACCGGGACTGCTTTTGATAGACGTCAGCTCAATCAGTCAGATATTGCGGGCGGCGCTTGGCGCATTTCCTGTCCACCTACGGTACGATCGCGGCATGCGGTTTTTTTGGGGGGGGTGTGACGCGCATAAGAAGTTTATCTGCTTATGATTGGTCGAACTAGAACTAGGGTAGATGCGGGTATATTCGACCGGTAGGGGAATTCGACCAGTATGAAATAAAAATGTAATAAATATAATAAAAACCACTTTTTGTCATAATTATTCTGTTTACTATTTAAGTTAAATCCTCGATGGCGATATGGTCAATGATTCAATATACTCCAAGCAATCAAAATAAAATGAGTCTAAAACATGAAATAAAGTAGCTTCGTCATTTAACATTGTTGCCTTATGGGGTCCAATAAGAAATACGAGCTACTTTGTGACGTCAGTTTGAACGTCTGTCGGGTGGAGTGGTAATTTGTAATGAACCTCGTGTCTTTTTGTATGCTACAGAGTTGACCATTACAGAATTGCTGGCCAAAATACTGTCCTGGGTTGAAACAATGGGTAGTCGAATACCACATCATTTTATCAAACTGCTGTTTGAGTATTCGACCAAGGGGCATGGCGTGCGGCGCACGTGTATTTTTCTTTTAGATCATTAACGAGCATAGCCTTATCTTTTGTTATTTTACACTTCTCAAACGTCCACTATAGCTGACGCTGGTAACACAATTTCGAAATTGTTAGACAAAATAATCGACCGCCAAGCCAATAATTTATCGATATTGCTGACAGTTCTTGTCACTGTACTAATTGCCATAAAGTTCTATAGGCGTAGGCGAGCAGCGTCGCCAGACTGACGGTGAGGGACAACTTAATTTGGTGGTGGGTGCACATTAATTCTATCAAAACAAATTTGCAAACTTTATGGATGAGTTTACTAACGCTCATTCACACTGAATCGTTTTTAAGCGATTGTTGTGCGTGCATTTTTGTGCGTCACTTTACGGGAACGCGGCACGAATATATGTTTTTGTCCAGAGTGAAACAATACTGAAAATTTGCAAAATCAATTTGGTTGGTGAATTTAGGTGTTTGCGATTGTTCAATTGTGTGTGTGTCGGTTTACACCAAATAAAGGCGCCTTTCCTTTACAGGTCGATACGTTTATTTTATCCATCCTGCGTTTTTTTTTATCCATTTGCATCTCAATCGCTCTATGGCCCGATACAGACCGCGGGTGGAGCAAAACGCGCACGCAAGACGGATGAAAAAAAGGATAAGGCGCCTTTCCTTTGGTTCGTTTTTCATTCGTCATGCGGTTTTCCATTCTTTTGCATAGGGTTTGCCTTAAAATGAGACTCATTTTGGTTAAAATAATTGTGACCAGTCATTGCTGGATATTTTTGTCAAAATATAATGGTTAAAATACGTATCTGCACTTGTGACCGGGCCGAGCACCGCTGCATTGTAATAAAGTTTCGCAACAGACACCATTGTGCCAACAAGCTAGGCCAAGCAGTCATATATTGCGCGGCGTATTTCGTGGCGCTACGGCACAAATATGCCGCGCGCGCATTGCTGACGAGACTGTGCCTTTAATCAGACTCTGGAGGCAGAACGGAACTTCTGCCGAGCACTGACCTAGTTTGCGTGTAGAGCTAGCACGCGCCAATCCTTTTGGCGCGTGCCAGGAGAGTCTGGCCACGTGCCGCCTGGGGTTATGTATTACATTGTATAACATTGTACATGTATTACTAATTCTTTGTATTAGTCTTGCTTCCTGTGCGGTGTGCTTATGATGCACACGGGACTTCGTTGTTGTGTTGCGGTATGTTAGCTGTGCAGTAGTAAAAGTGGGAGAGTATATTGAATGATAACTCGGCTTTGTCTTTCTTGTGGAGTCGGAAATCCTGTGACTGTGTCCCTTTTCTGGCGTTTAAGTGCGGGAATTGAGGAAATAACCCTCGTTAGGCCTACTACAAACAAACACACACACACACGTCTCGGAAAAGAATTCAAAATATGCAAGCAGTAAAATGAAATAAAGATGTGTTATATATATTTTTTTTTATAATTTATTCACCACATCCAACAGCGGAGGTACCGCCAATTACAAGAATGGGAGCAAGTGTGGTTGAGTGCCTTGCTCAAGGGCACAGGTGCCACAACCCGTCGCGGCCCGGAATCGAACCTACATTCTAGTACTAGCACAGGAACTTAAGTTCGACGCACTAGACCGCTCGGCCATAACACCCCACATACGACTACCCATACATACGACTACCCATTGTTTAAACACAAGATGGCATTTTCGACCAGCGAATTAATCTGGTCAAAAGATTTATTAAAAGCCACCATTCCATCCAAAAGACATCAAAACTGACGCCACAAAGTAGCATAATTCTTACTGGATCCCAAGGTGATCACGTTAAATCACGACTATTCTTTATTTCATGTTTTAAACTCATTTGGTATTATTGTGTGAGCTATTCGGTCAGTAATCAGTACTTTGAGGGTATGACTAAAACAATACATTTTTGTAGGTTAAAGGCAAAGGCTCGTCAGCAATGCGCGCACGCCAAAAAGGTGACACGAAATACACAGCCCCTAAAACTATGCTATGGAGTTGCGTATTTCGTGGCACGAATTTGGCGGGTGCGCATTGCTGACGAGCCTCTGCCTTTAAAAAATATGCCACAAGTTTAGATAGAAACCAGACTCAGCGCGCCGATCTGTTTTATCGGTTGCTATGCACGCAATTCGCATGCCTAGTGAAAAACAATGGATCTTGTCACCGGGACCGGGTGACGTCACTTCGCCCTCGCCCATATAAGGTACACATGTATTTAATTCTGATTAAAAGTTAACAACCTTCTAGCCCAATAACATTAGCCTTTTTGCCACATGGAGAGGTCACGTGTTTAATGCTGACTAGAGATCATACGTTTCCCCTGGACCCATCCTTACACTTGGGGCTCTCCGGTATCATAGTACCAGTAAAACCACGCAGCGGATTCCAAAGCCACCCGGTCCCCTGAAATTTCTCTAAGCTGTGGTGTATAAGAACGCCCGGAGAAGAAACTACTCTGTGTCAAACAGCAAGTACAGCCAGCTACGCGGATGCCTTTTGTGAGCGTTTGACCAATGAGAAACTGTCATTTTGTGCAGGTGGCTTGCAAGTGGCGGATGAATACCGATCACAAGACTTGGAAATTCGGTCATTTCTTCCTTAACTTCTAAACGTTTTTTAATCTTTGCAAACGTCGGGGGGTTAGGGTAACGACGATGTTTAACATTTAATTTGGATGAAACTCGGCAGGATGATAGACAATTAAGTAAAGAAAAATACTAGCATATTCTGAAAAAATATTGCCCTGACCTTATGCAAAAATATCAACGATTTGTATGATAGAAAAAAAGACAGACGTGTAGGAAGAAAATGTGCAGCTGGAGAAGATAACTTTTGAGAAATTCAGTCAAAACTCTAATAATAGGTATGTGTTCTATGTCACCAAAGTAAAATAACCCGGTGACAAACAGTGTAAGTACTAACAAAACCTGATATTTCGAGGAGCATTTTAACACAACGCTACCGCGCCGTTCAAAACGAAAACGAGGCTTCGACGAAGTTGCTGTGCGTGAATTGCAATATTCACACATACCTAATACATGTACTTGTCTCAAGGAACGCTAGTGAAACGTCTTTCTGTGCCGTGTGAAAGTACTGTATGCGAAATCGCCCAACCGAGTAATTGTAAAGTAAACAATCCCCGCTCGTAAATTCTGTCTCAAGCCTTGCAAGTTTTTTTTGATGTCGTGTGAAAAGGGCTTAAGTTGCCTTTTTGGGGCTTAAAATATCTCCTTTCAACATTTTTTCTTTTATTTTGAGACAATGATAAAGATATTTGAATGAAAATATTGTCTTGCTTGTCAAATTACACGTACACTACATACATTGTAGTTTACATGTGTAAGATATTAGAAAACATAGCCGAGTTCTATTCAAATACTACCGTAATTTTCGGAATATAAGCCGCCCGGGGTATAAGCCGCGACGCCTGAAAATTCCAGAAACAAGATTCACCATCGGCGTATAAGCCGCCCGGCTTATTAGCCGCACTATTTTGTCGGCCACAGATCGATCACAAAGAACTGCCGCCGTAAGTGCCTCACCGCGGGCCACGTGCGCGCGACCACGCACTGCAGTTGTCACACTCTCTGTCGGCGCGGCATGTCGCCTCAAAGAGAGCTTTGTGGTCCAGGTTGTTTTGATGACAGCACACTCAAGAGAAAACCTTATTGAAATCAAGAAGTGGCTTTATCGGAAAAGGCGTTACATGTTTATAATAAGTTATAGCAAGGTGCAATGCACTCAAAGTAGGCTAATCTTGTTTCAGTTTGTTTTGTAAATAGATAAAGTACATGTAACTTGACATATTTTAAAAATGCCTTGGAATGTGCATAATGAAAAATCTCCAAAAAATAAAGGAGAGTATATATAGAAGACGATGACGAAGGCATCAAGATATTCGCTGGATTCTCCGACGGCGGCCGCACGGCATGCAGTGCACCAGGCCGGTGGGCCATGCACAAACACGGTAAGTGAAAGCAGGGCTTCGTTCCAAATACGCGCACCACATTGTTAAACGTTTGCAACGTTCGCCAAATACCCAGCTTGTACGCATATGCACAAGATCAAAGAGCACTGTAACCAGAGGCGAACGTTGCCAACGTTCGCATGAGTGGAACGCAGCCCACGTGTACAAATTGTACACTGCTTTCTCCCGGGCCCGACGCATATGCTATGCATGTACGATAATAGCCGGCCGAGTCTCTCCATTACGCGCACCGCGATTGGTTCAGTTATTTTCAATGCACATGGTACGTGACTTGGTGATTTTGATCTCACCGGCCAAAATAAAATATGCCAAACGTTTTATGTTTGATTGCTTCCGTATTGTACTGCCACTACATTGCATTTGTCATGCGTTTGGGTCCATCACGATTAAACTAAAAACGCAAAGGACAGTGACAAAGAATTAGACTGGACCAGATGGACGGGGGTTTAGACCGAAGCTGCAGCAATAATTGGACGGTTCATGGGGCATCTCCATTTTTGCAAAAAGAGTTTATAAATAAGAAAACCAGCTTCACGGCCAGCGGCAAAAAATTGAAGCCGATGGTCATCAATGGGCGTCTTGAGCGGAGTATACCAACTTGGGCTGTGCAAACGCTATGCCTTCTTTTTTCAGAATTCGGTTATCTCAATAGATCATTCTATGTTGATTGCAACTGACATAAAGGGGCTTCATGGGGATTGGGTGATTGATATTAATATTTGTAATTCAGCGGAAAAAGAATGCTACATAGATCTATCGTCTTTTGCTTGGTACCGGGTATTCCCGATGATTTCTCGCATTTGCGTCCGCCCCATATTTTTGTGCACGACGCCGATATAGTTCATTCACCCCCATTTCAATGCATGGCGGTGAATGAACTATGGCGGCGTCGTGTTCCGAATTTACCTTTGACCTCGCCACGTGCATGCACCGCGCGCGAGATACCGAAAAGGCTTATTAAAATAGGGGACCGTTTGCCTGCCTTTGCCTGCGGACGTACGTACGTACGTACACGTATGCCGCTTGGGCGAAATGGCTTTTGGGCGAAGGGGCTCAAGTTGGGAAAAGTGACTGTACATTGTTGGAAAAACATCGTTAATTAAAATTACTTGTACTCGAATTTTCCATCTAAAACACACATTTCCACAGACAATGACAAACACAGAACTCTTTGGATTTTAAAACAACGCCGACTAAAAGTAAAGAATTGAAGAAAACACGGAAGGAACAGACGCACCAAACGATTTGTTCGGCGTTGGACGAATACTCACGACCGACGGCATGGTCCGATGGCGAACTGGTTGCCTGCGCTTGTGCAGTGTCACATCGATGTATGGGTCACCAATGAAGATCGGTACACTCTGCACCTGAGAAAATTGCACACCTTTTCGTGCGCGTGCGACGGCCTTCAACATCGTTTTTTGACAATAAAAAATTCCCATAAAAGATTGATAGAATTATTTCAGGAACTACATTACATAATGTACATGAGCATGTCATGATTTTTATCTTTAGAGCTCGGCGTATAAGCCGCCCGGTATATAAGCCGCCGGGACCTTTTTTTGGGGCAAAATCAACGTATAAGCCGCGGCTTATATTCCGAAAATTACGGTACATGTACATGTACATGTAGGCGTCATTGGTCTTGGTGTAAAGCTTTCACACATGTCACCAGTATGCCGGACCATGCAAATGTAATCACAGTTCCTTGCAATGACCTTCTGGATCATAGCGTGCTTTGAAATCTTTTACTGTTTAGTTGATTCGGAAATGATCTGAAAACCAGCACTGGTACATACATGTACATGTAGTCTGGCTTGATGCACAAAACCCAACAAAACTGTATACTGTAGCGCGCAGTAGGCTTTGGTTTACCGGTTACATGTACATTGTACATTGTAGATTGTAGATTCACAAGCTGCAATACTGAGGCCGCACTCCGTGATATACAAATTTGTGCATGCAAATTGTGACCCGTTTTTAAACTTAATATTTCTTTGGGAGACAAAAACAGTATCAAGAAATGTTTCATGTCGAACAATTCATCAATAAAGGGATACTTCAGATATAAAATCAACTAAATAACTCAATTACATCAGTGTGAGTAAATGCCAAGTGTTGTTTTAGAGGCCCTCAAAAGTTGAAGATTTTTGGTATGGCCACAATTTTTGTATCTTAGATCAAAATGAGTTAAATTTTACTGAAGAAAATCCACAATAACTTTAATTCCAAGACCCTTTGGCAATGAGCGGCTCCTCATTTTAATAAAAGGTTTTTTAAAGCCGTTTAACACGAAATAAACATTTATTTGATTGGAACACTGGTGAATCTGCCAAACGCTACAATTGTTTAGATACATGTAGGCCTAACTGCAACGGCCGTTGATAGACGAAACATATATAAATTTCCCCCCCAAAAAGCAATCCTAGCTGGTCAGAATCTCTATAAAAAGTGGTAACGAAGGTTTTTTGACCACAGAATCAACCTTTTCTTTTCTTTACCGGAGACGAATGTCTAGACCTCTTTTCGCTGTATGTACCGGCTGCTTCGACCTAGATTTAATAATGGAAGCGCATGGCTGAAACAGCGTTAGGAGGCTGACTGAGTCCGCCTCCGATTTTAGGAGTAATCAACACCCATTGGAAAAAAAGGGGGTTCAAAAATGTGATTTGGTCACGCTCCTTTAAAACTTAAATTCCAGACTGCAGTTAAAGGGCTTGTGACATGCTAAACAACTTTGAAGATTTCATTGCAATAAATCACAGAAAGAGAGCGCTGTTTTGAGTGCATCACATAAGGAAGATAGAAGGGAAAAGTTAAGAAAAAACATAAGACTTCAAGTTGGACTTGTGGCAAATTGCTGCAGTTTCTACCCCCAGTTTTGTCATGGCTTACAGCAGGCAACATGTAAAACAAACTAAAACAGCCATGGATTACAAATGTTTCAGGAAAATTGAGAAAAAAGTGGAATCTTTTGTGCACATATGAATGTGATTTTCCTGTGTTTGCCTCTTGTGACATAGTGACCTTGGTCATGAATATGCATATTTGCATTAGCATAAAAACTAAAAACCTTTGTTTTAACCCCCAAAGCAAGCTCCAAATAGGATTTTTATGACTTTAACTGAGTAGAGTGGTTTTAAAGCATATATTTCATTGATAAAAATCCTAAATAAGGGGCCCTTTAAGTTGGATGCATCATGACCCGACAATGACGTCGGGTCAGTCTAGGCTAAACGGACACGGTGTAAACAAAATTGGTAAAGGGCTAAAAGTGTAACATACAAAATTATATTAACGTCCCAATGTAAACGTCAGAAAAACACTTTTAGCCTTCTAAAAGTAGGTGACCTGAATCAACAAGTGAATGGAAAACCTACCCTCAACTCCCTTTTCATGCTCTTCACATTCTATTCCTGATATATGACACCCATTTCCAAATACCTACCCGTCTATAAACCCGTCTCCATCACTATCACACGTGTGGAAAAGTCTCCGGAGTCTGCTCTCCTCGCTGGTGCTGTTGGAATCACAATGGGTCAAATCGTCCTCACTGCCCGACGAACTCTCGCTGCCTTCACGCTCCAAACTGCTATTCGCTTCGGAGTGGTTCGTGCAAATTTTCTCCACGGTTTCTGCCTTATTTGCTGCTAAGTTGGTCTCCATATCCGTTTAGAACTATCCAGTAGGTTTAAATCGACTAACATGATCCATTAAGGCGGTATTTCGGGCGGAAAAGATAAGATAGATAAACTAACTTATTTTTTTCCATTGCCGTTGACTTGTTACGTGTGTGTGTATGCCGGCCGGCTGGGTACGCACGTCACAGGTTCAGTTCTTCTGATCAGCCATACGGTGGCCACGAAAGGACATTGAAACTAATGTTGTAGACAAGCAAACCCGACGCCGCGCGCGCACCGCGGACGCGATTTTAAAACAAAACCAAATCTGAGATATGATGTAACTAGTCTCTACTAGAGATATCTAAAACATGAAATGTGATGTATCTGCAGCAGTATAGGACGAGTCTGTTTGGGAGATATGTTCTTGATGGGTAAAATAAACTAAAAATAACCTCTCAAAGGTGTATGGTTGGTATGACGTGTGTTGCCATAATAACTGGCTCCAGACATAATCGCTGTCAGATAAAGTACACTGGGACCAGCTGGGACACCTCCTCTTGCAACAGTGCCCCTTTAACGCACTCCCTAACTACAGTGCCCCTTTAACGCACTCCCTAACTCCTGCGTACAGTGGCCCTGTTGAAAAAGGCCCCATTAGGCGGTGGGACTAGCGACAGAAATCTTGTCGCCTCTGCTGAACCAATCAGGACGCTTGCAGTGCATTGTAGCACGATTGCAGGCATTCAAATGTAACGCGCGCAGATTGTAAACACCATGCATGCATGTGATACATGTACTCGGTAATGCTGGCCGTTGTCCGCGTCGGCGATTGGCTGCTATTTAAAGCATACTGGGGAATCCGTTCCATTACATTCGTCAGCATGCATCCCTGTTATTAATGTGAACAACTGCGGAGTAAATAAGATTCGTCGTTTGAAAGTTTGGTAGAAATGGGACAGTCATAAGGAACGGAACCCAATACAATTTCTGGAAAGTATAGAAATTGTTTCTTTTCGGCATAACATGACCGAATTGATTAAATTACATCAAAATGACTGGGGCGTGAGTTGGCTCAAGACAACAGCCGGCTCGCTCCACAGATTTGCGTGTATTTCCTCAGGGTATTGTCACGTCGCTTCGCATAGTGGAGATTCCCTGAGATCTCAGGATGGCTGGGACACGGTTCAGTGATTTTTAGTGTAGAGCCATTGCCAAGGCAACTAACAAAAGGGTGATGTAATATTCACTTCGGCAGTCCGATGTCACCAGCGGCGCAGCTACGGGGGACTTGGGAAGCACGTGCACCTCCCACAAATGTTCCCCCTCCCCACGAAACCGGCCCCATTTCGCTGTGGAACAAGCGACAGAAATCTTGTCGCCTCCTCTGGAGAGTCTGGACCAATCAGGACGCTTGGCAGTGCATTGCAGGCATTCAAATGTAACGCGCGCAGATTGTAAACACCGAAACACCGTGCATGCATGTGATACATGTACTCGGTAATGCTGGCCGTTGTCTGCGTCGGCGATTGGCTGCTATTTAAAGCATACTGGGGAATCCGTCCCATTACATTCGTCAGCATGCATCCCTGTTATTAATTTGAAAAAATGCGGAGTAAATTAAGATCGTTGTTCAGTAAAATTTTGGTAGGAATAATGGGACAGTCATAACAATCGTTTATATTCGGCATAACATGACTGAATTGATTAAATTACATCAAAATGACTTGCGCGTGTGTTGGCTCAACACAACAGCCGGTTATTCCACAGATTTGCGTGGATTTCCTCAGGGTATTGTATCGTCGCTTCGCAGAGTAGAAATTCACTGAGATCTCAGGATGTATGGTATCGTGGCGTTCAAAAAATCAAGGGACATCACAAATCGCAAATAATCTTTGTAATTAATATTTGCAGTGTCGCACGTACATTTTAACGTTATCTTTGAAAGGAATGAATTGGGAAGTTGATCATGACTTCAGACCTTGTGTGCAAAACATATGAGACAGACCGAAAAATGTATGTTTCCTCAAAACATCTTAAATGTTTCCCACTTGAAATTTTGGGTTTTTCCATCAAATCTGCACATTCCAATGCTAGAGGAGTAGTAATTTTAAAGAAAACAAATTCTGATCAACTTCCCAACTCTTACCATGACAAATGGTATGGTATATATGTCAACACTCATGGAACAAAATTGTGGGGTCAGCATTCATTAATGTGATATGAATACACTCCTTTAAATGCGGCGGGTTTCCTTCTGCACCTGCTGTAAAAATGAAAGTGCGCCACCACCCGTCCACCCTTCAGTGGGATTGGCTGTGGCTTGAAATGACACACGAGTTATTGGTGGATGCCGGTAGACGGCTATGGCTAGCTGAGCTGACAAGTCGTGCGCTGGAGAGGTTTGCCAAAAAATGCCCAATGTCTGCAAAATGGGTCTGATGGAGCTGCTGGTGTTATCCTTATGTTTAGCTGTAGTTTGCGCTGCACAAACAGGTTAGTTACAATTTATGCGTAATATATAATAGTATAGTTTGTGTAAATTTGTGTAAATTTGTGTTCAAAGAAGAATTGATGACATATATTTTTTCGACCTTTTAAATTTTTCTCAATGTGCTCTGCATGCAATCCAATGCCGAGTGAATGAATGATTATTGATTTTCATAAATGTCATTGACATTGTCAGTGAACTCGACCATTCGCCAACTCGACTTAGGCCTACATGTAGGACTCCGTACCGCATATTTCATACTAGCTACGGTACATCACACCTACAATTTGTAGAAATTTTCGAATGCCTATTTCTTCTTAATCCACAGGCTCGTCAGCAATGCGCGCCCGCCAAATGTGTGCCACGCAATACGCAGCTCCATAGCAAAGGCATGGAGCTGCGTGTTTCGAGCACGAATTTGGCAGGCGCGCATTGCTGACGAGCCTGTGCCTTTAATTAAAATGCGTTCTACTCGCTCTATTTATCGTCCTGCTGGATTCTTTACTTGTCTGTTTTATTTTAGTAGTCAACCACAAAGAGAGGAGCACATCTAAATGAAAATTTTCGCACAAAACTTCCGATCTCGACTAAATCTTGGCAAGATCTGCCTCGCACTCTCCTCCTTCGCCGAGCTCATAAAATTTGTGGGTATTTTTTTCGTTTAGATTAACAAAGAGTTTAAGGAAATTACCTCCTGGAATCGATAGATAATCCAATTCGGGTGATACTATTTACCGGAAAACACATCGCAAAACATACTAAATACCGGAAAACATACTAGGCTCCTAAATACCGGAAAACACACTAAATACCGGAAAACACCTGAAAACATACTAAATACCGGAAAACACTGGAAAACAAACACCGGAAAACACCAGAAAAACACCGGGTTGTTTTTCACCTATTTTTTCGGGTGTTTCTGGATATGTTTTGGGGAGTTATTTGGGTGTTTTCCGGTATTTAATGTGTTTTCCAGTGTTTTCTTTTTTGTGTTTTCTCTTTTGTGTTTTCAGGTATTTAGTATGTTTTCCGGTGTTTTCAGGTATTTAGTATGTTTTCCGGTGTTTTCTAGTAAATAGTACTACCGATCCAATTCTAAGATATTTCCCATTTGTCAAAATTACTGCAGAGAGTAATTGACAAAATCACTGCGCGAGTGCATTGTGCATTTAAGCGCGACAATAGATGGCGATCTGCATGCGCGCGTACAATGTCATTTATGTTTAGAAAAGCAACATTTGTGGAAAGTGTATCTTAGAATTGGATTATCTGTTGATTCTAAAAGGTAATTTCTTTAAAATCTTTGTTCAACCTAAATGAAAACAATACCAATTTGTGAACTCATGCATACTATATTAGACGGGTTCCTGTATCCCAACTCGCATTGAGCATTGTGTATTGAGTATGCACAGCAGTCGAGTTGGTAATGGTAAACGGACAAGTTGGTAGCGGTGACCGAATAATCGGAAACTTTAGGTCTGGAAACCAGACGAGGGCAGTGTAGTACAAACGTCCGCGAAGGGACCCTTCCAAATTCCAAGTTTTTCCTTAGTAAATTCATGACACTTTTCCCTCCTAATTTTGCATTTTTATCATACTAACATTTTTACCATGTTTACATGGTTTAAATGTCATAACAAGTAAAATCCTGGGTGTCCGTGCATGGTAATGTACCCCAAAAATCACAACAAATACGAGTATGTTCTCACCGCGTGTGTGTGCCGCGCACATGTCGGGGCGTTGCGTGCACGCTAGGAGGAGCAACAAATTTACCCCAAATCATATGCGATGTCTTCAACTTTGCCGGATTTTTCCAGTTCAACCATGATCGTAAATTAATAAATTCGAGCCCCTTATGCCGAGCCAAAGGCTACAACAGCAATTCCATGAAGGTTTTGCTGATCGAGTCCCCCGGTCGGCCCGGGTCCGGCACGCATCACGATCGATCGCACGATCTTCAACAAGTGGAGCGCGATTGCTAGCAAGTTGCGTGTGCTCATTGCGTGATATGGAATCGCGTGATGTTTCAGAGTGGGTAAAAGAAATGTAGGTACAGCAACATTCGGATCTAAAAAGACGTCCACAGGCTTTCACAATTTCTCTGGTTTTTGGAAACGGAAAATTAATATTTTATATCGTGGGTCAGGATACATGTACCTCCTGTCTGATTTACATGTACCGTGGCAGCACATTTTTACCATTGTTTAATTTGAGTTAAAATACGGTACGAATTGGTCGTGTGTGGAGTAAATTCCCACAGCACGCCCATTTGCTTGTGTACATTTGCTTGTTGCACGTGCCAAAGTTTGACCGAGCTAATGGCTGACAACATCCTTAGCAACGGCCCGTGATCACATAACCGGTAAGGCGCACTCCAATTGGTTAATGCGCGTTGTTTGATTGACAGGCCGGTAAGGTCCATTCTTCTCGCATCCAGTGAACAGCCATACATGTAATGATATAGCGTGAAACTGCAAAGCCGTAGCAAGAAACTGCACAGCCGTAGCAAGAAAGCGTGGACATTTTAAAAACAAAATTCATTCATTTCAAAATTATTTATTAGAAAACAATTAATTGTTCTGCGTACATTCATATTTTTGTCATAATTTCTTTTCTGCAGCAACATACAGAACTACATGTAGCCGTAACATGTATCAGTGCATGTTCTCATCAACTGGGTTTGCGAATACCCCTTAAGGCCTATTCACACTGGAGAGCGGTAACGGGATTCCGCGCGGTAAAAAATATAGAATACGCGGTTTTCTATTGGACCATTCACATTGAGAGCGGGAACACCGCGCGGTTGGACGGTAAACCGCGGCGTTTAGAAACCAGAGCGATTTTTTTTCAACAATACCGCGCTGAGACTGTGCGTCGTGGCCAATCAGCGTTCGCGTTGAGTATGACGTCACGCACTGGCCGAGGCCAGCTGGAAAAAAATGGCGTCCTGTAGGACGCCATTTTTTTTATACGCAGCAACAGCACCGAGACTTTGATCCTGGAAGTTCAGAAATATCCACAGTTATATGACACGAGTTTGGAAGCTTACAAAAATGCTGTTAAAAAACAAGACATCTGGGAGGCTGTTGGTGTGAGAGTGGACATGCCAGGTAAAAAATAACAAGGATTTGGGATCATTTGCAGTACCACATCATGCCTCGCTTTGTGCGTGTAGTAACGTTGCACGTGCACAGTCGTACCGTACTACATGTACATAAGCCTATGCCCTTTTCTGAAGGATTTCATGAACACAAATTATTCGCCTTTTCTTTTCTTTGGCACGTAACCTTCTCGCCAATATCAGAAGTAACAGAGCTTCGTCAACGCACTGGCGATTTTTCACGTGGGACGCCATTGTTTCATGGGAGTAATTTGCATATACCGCACGGGTTCTGCGCTCTGTATGAACAGGTAATACCGCGCGGCAAACCGCTTTTCGTTGCCGCTTTCCATTACCGCTCTTCAGTGTGAATAGGCCTTTAATCAGTAATTAAATATTTTACTATAAACTGAACAATCTTCGGAAAGCCATCATTCTGTTTGTTTATTATTTATAGTGAGGGTATATGATATGATTGACAATAGGAGATGAATTTAGAAACACGCGAAAATTGCAATACCCCGACTGGGATTCGAACCCAGGTCCTTGGCATACATGGCCAACCAACTGAGCTATCTGGGCATCCCGTCGGAGCATCACGTCTGGGGCATCACAACAATCTCGTGCTTGCCACTCTTTTTCCAACAATGCATTGGGGCAAATCCATGCCGACCAATTTAGCTACACTGATGGCCTATCGTTTATTATTATTATTTCACTTTCAATCAAATATTTGACACAATCCAATTCAAAACGACAAAATGAGTTTAAGTCAAAAAGTGCTCTAACATGGCCATTGTCTTTATGCTATTTTTCAAGAGTATTATTTTAATCTTAGTGTTTTGATTTAGGATAACGTGGGGTGGCCATTTTGTGTTGGATGAGTGAATAGCCAATAGTGCATTTAATCAGAGGGTGGTCGTGGAGAAGGGAATTACGCGCATCAGGGGATGAGTGAATTGAATTTACCCGGCTTAGTTATAGTCAGCCCAGCCTAGAAAATTAGATAAGGGGCCAACAAGAGATTACAGTACTATTATATACTGTGCAACATGGGAGATTGAGCCTTCCCCTAATGTTCGAGAATCATTCAGTGTGTTTCAGTGGAGGAGTGGTTGCTGGTAGTTGTTCTGAGTAGGGGAAAATGGGGGTGAGGGAGGTCAAAATGTGACCTTTAAAGGAGCGTGTCCAGATCTCCTTTTTGAACCCCCCATTTTCCCCATGGGTGTTGAGATTTTGATACCATATCATTTGTCATATTTTTCCACCGATGTTTTGTAAACTAATTTATCTGGTTCCATAAAGCAGTGCAGTAATTACACCAAAATGTTTGCTTCCACATCCATTTTTTTTGGTTTATTTTATTTTTAAAAATTGTTTTTGTATTGTGCCATACATTTGTGCGAATAAAGGTAATAATAATAAATTGGAGATGGCAAATTTCCTGTTTTCTTCCCGTGGATAATATTTTGAGGAGGTATTTTACATGATTCATGTAGGTTAAAACAAAATCCAATTTCAAGAACAATCTGAAGACCTGTACGCTCCTTTATCAGTCCATGAGAGATCCAGCAAGTGTGTCCCTGCCATTAGCAACAGCACCCATAAATTTGGCACCTGTTTGCTGTGCAGAATAATTGCCAATGCATGAAATGTGTTAGTCTTTCAAGGCACTCCCCCTGAATATTTATACATGTAAAGGCAGAGTAGTTTTGAAATGACCAAGAACAAGGAAACAAATTGGTTATGTGATCGTACACATTGTTGTATGTAGAGCCTTGACATTGTACATTACGGTACGTACAACATTTGGAATGTACATCATGTTCAGTATGTGTATTCTCATCCTCATTTTAATTTGATGATAAAGTGGGCCATTCATTTTAATTTGATTTGCTGTGTGTGCAGCAATTCATTTCGTGACTGAGGGGAAGGGACAATTTTCTTAAAATGCAGCATACAAAGGTACATGTACATAGTACATGCAAAAATTGATAAATTTGGTAATGCTGTTACACGTACAAGTTCATCAAGTATTCAAAGGTTTAAAAATGTACCCTTAATCTAGAACAAGCAAGAAAATAGTTTACTGACTGTATTCCTGCTAAAATTAGAAATACACGAACATAAATTCCACTTTCTTGAAAATGAGAGAACACCATGTGGAATGATTTCACAAAATGTTCATGCAATCATTCACTTACTAGTGAATTTCATTATAATTTTCTAGTTTTACATTTTTACATGTATTTTGAAAATTCAATAGGCTTACAGGTTGAGACAAAAAAAGACAGACCCAGAACTGGTCAATTGGGTTCATTGTACCGGAGCCTGCCCTAGGCTCTGAACATTCAGAATTGAGTCTTTCCACGGTAAAGGGTGGCATTCTGGCAACACGGACCATATTTTTGAGGAAGTACCTTTGTCTGGTCTCAAAATAAAAGAAATAAGTGAAGTTGTTTTGAAGAGATAACTTGGGCAAAAAAAGGGTTACAAATAGTGTGACAACATGCCTTTCTAAAAACCCTGTGTACAAATTTCCAATGTCCGTGACGGACACTTGTGTTACATTTTAGGCCGTCGTGGTTACGAGCATATATTGGAAATTTGTACCATGGTAAGACTAATTTTGTATTAACTTGTTGGGGATGTGACTTTGAGTATGTTAGAATACTTTGGACGGCTCCTAAATGTTTGGAGAAAATAGACAGATGCAGAAAAGTGGATAGAACACAATGTACATTCCAGGTAAGGACAAATAAAAAGTAGCATTTTGCAAACTTTTAAATACTATACATGTACATGTACGTAGGCCTTATACACAAAGAAAAATAGGAAGATTATTGCGATCATATTTAATGAGCACTTGATGATATGTAACACAAGCTGATGGAACTTCACAGATTTACCAATGCTATAAATCAATAATGTATGTAAGGCTGGCTTGGAACACCTGAGACGTGACTCAATGTATTCCATCTACTGAATAGGTTATTTTCCTGGATCAAGCGGTATAAAATAGGCCTATAGGGCACACATTGTTAATAAAAGCACCCGGAAACAGTAAAGATTTCTTGTGCTCCACAAATCCTAACATTTCCCAGATTTTAGGTCGGAATTTAGTCTTCATAGTAGGTACATATACCGTGGCCGAGTGGTTTGGGTCATTGACTTGGGATTGCGGGTTCGAACCTCCTGCGGTACCTGTGCCCTTGGGCAAGGCACTCGACCACACTTGTCCAATCCTTCGGAAGGGTTGTAAAGCCATTGGTCCAGTGTGTTAGGTAACGGTAACGCACTTTAAAAAGATCCCAGAGCATTCTTTTGTGAAGAGCAAGGGGATTCCCTGATGTCTCTGGCCATTTCTAATTTCTAATTCTTCATGGGTTTCCTCACGCTTGCGAGTGATAGTGCAATGGGCACCTTTGAGGAATCCAGAAAGAAATAATAATAATAATAATAACATGCACATGTACATGAAGGGTATGGATAGTCATGGAACATTAAAATAATCCATTTAACAATCGGAGGATTTTTTACCAGAATCAGACTAGACAATCATAATACTTGTAAGAAAAAAATTTAAAATAAAATTTAAAAAGAACCATTTAAAAAGTACCTGTAATATATTTTGCCTTCATTCTCAGCTTCTAAAGTGTCCCATACACTAATTACTAATGTACAGTGATGAGGTTCATTCTTAGCCCTGATATGAGTTGCCAAACGGCAGATTCCTGCATGGTTGAACCATTGGAAGGGCAGATATCATCATGAATGATTTATCAACCAGCGTGATTGCTAATGAAATCATTTGGTGTCAGCCAGCTCAAGCTTTAATACTCTAGTGGTGTGTTGAATCAGGCATTGAAACCAATATGTACGTTGCACGTTCTTGAAGTAGGATACCATGGGAATTGGTCTGATGTGAGTTGCCAAATGACAGGTTTCTGCATGATTTAATAGCAGATATCATCACGAATGATATGTAGTCAAATCATCTGGTGTTGGTCAACTCAAGCTTAACCCAATGGTGTAGTGATTATATTTTGTACGTAAGGCTGGCTTTGAAACACTAAGACGTGAGTTCATTCTGGGCTTACAGTATCTCACAAAGTGTCCTCTCACAAAGTGACCTCACGCAAAGTAAGGAGGATAAAACTATTCGAGGGAATAAAACTATTTGTAACAGTTTACAAATCACGTATACTATCTTTAAATGAGTAAAAAAAAAAAAAACAGAAGCACTTTTTAAATGTTTCACTTTTGGACCCTTACATTTTTTTGTAAATTCAGTAATTCCTATAGCCTACATGTAGTGTGCATTTTGGCTGAATTTGGCTATTTGAAATTTGTCACTTGGACCCATTATGTGTGGTTTGTACACTGGTGGTGATGCATGTACTGTATATGGTCCCAAGAGTTGTACATGTACTGTACATGTGGTGCTGTATTACTTGAATTTCCTGTAGCAAGGTAATTGTCCCAGTCATTCATTGTTATAATTTCCTGAATTATGATCTGTTTTCCTGCCCCGCATCAACTTCCAAACCTACCGGTAGGTACACATACAGCCCCACATACAGGCCTCATTTCCTCCCATTTGTTGCCTGTCGGTACTAATTCAACGCCTTTCATATTATGCCCCCTGATCTTGTTTCATCCACTGTTCATTCTCATTCAGCGTGCTTAGACGCGTGCATCTTCCCCAGGTTTGATTTCAGTCAGTGATTGCATGCACCAGTAATCTGAGAGGTGCCTAGACACTTTGTCTGAAAAGCACTTGCCTTTCAGAACGGATTGCGTTTATGTGTATGGGGGTTGTAAAATCAATTCTTGTACTTCGGTATGCATTAATTGTGACCCCCCAGACTTGTGTTGCATAAGCTCATCATAATATGAAAACAACATCTGCAAATGTATTTTGTATATTATGCTATTGTACATGTATGTGAACAGCAGTACTGGATGTTACATGTACATTGTACAGTCACACTTGTACATAGTGGCCACCCAAGGAACCAGCACTGTGGTGCAGCGGTAGAGAGTCGGGCTTGCAATCGGAGGGTTGTGGGTTCGAACCTCGAAGCGGTCACAGGCTTTTCCATTGATCTGGAAAACTTAGCTGTACATCGCCGCCAACACCAGCTGGTGTAGCGGGCCCCAGCCACCCAGTCGTTAATGGGTACTTGGTGCTTGACTGGGGAAGGAAACTGCAGACCCAAGCAGTAGTCGGCTCTATCGCCGGGTTAAAGGCAGGTTAAAAGCCAAGGAGTCGAGAGTTGAGCGCCCGCAGCAAAGCGCGGATACTGCGCATGTCCCTTCTTTTCCTTTAAGGGACCAACAGAAAGTGACTGGAATAAACAGGTGGTCTCTACATAAAGGTTTAAATGTACATGTCTCCAGTTGAAAAACAGCTAAAAGGGAAGTGTATCAAGGGGTATACATCAATAAAAAGACGAAATTTGTTTAATTTTTATAACTTTTTAATCTCCTCAATTTCCCATGGTACATGTAGCTTATACTGTGCATCTGTCATCATTGGCCATTTGTGCACTATACTAAATATATATGCGCATGGACACTATGTGCAATGAAAAGAAAGAATGGGGGGATGGGGGAAAAAGAAGAAGAAAAAAAGAAGTGTGCAATGAAAAAAAAAGAGCGTGCAATGAAAAAAAATATTGCATGCCATGTGACCCACAATGTACTTTGCCATTATATAAATTAGAAATCCTCCAACGGATTAATTCTCTGCTATCACAGAAGCATTGCCAAAATAGACAGAGCAGCTGCAGCCAAAAAAATTAATGTTCATATTGCCACTTGGCAATTATCCAAGTAGGCTCGTACCTGGGAGAAACATGTGGAGAAAAATTATAATGACATTACCATTGCACATGAGGTACATGTACATGTACATAGGCTTACATATTGTGCCTACTGATGTTCATGTATACATGTACCACGTTCATATTGTTTATAATTTTTTCAAGGTCTGTGATGGAATTAATTTGAACTCCAGGTTTGATTTTGTGTACAGAGCTGCTGTTGGCAGCAGCATTCTGGCTGGTACATGCAGACGTTTCTCAAGCCGCTACGAGTGGCGCGCCGGTAGTGAAACAGTACTGTTCCACTGTTCCATTGTCATCATTTTTCTTAGATGATTTATAAAAGTTATCAAATAAAGATGGATGCGTGGACGACAAATACATGTGCATGTATGTTAATTGAAAGAATGCGCATTTTTGTATAGGTCAGGCAGTGATTCTTGTTTATTATTTCAGGTGGCTGGACCAAAATGATTAATTTTAACAAACACCACAAGTTGGGTAAACACATTGAAGTTGCTCGTTTACTCTATTGGTTTTGCATACCAACCTTGACTGTGGTACCATTATTTACTGTATGATGAAAAGCGTTAAATTGTACTGCTAAACCTTCTGCACTCTTGCTCCCACACAAAAATATATTGACCTACCAGTACTATACCGGTACCTGGTAAAATCACATTTCAATCTAACCAGTACAACAGTTAAAAAAAAAAAAATCAAATTATTGTCATTGTGAAAAAAATTATTGTCATTGTAGAACAATGCATGTAATAAAATAAAATGAACAAAAATAAATAAGAAACCCAAATACTTGTTTGTTGTCTGATGGTGTATTCAGCGATGTAGACTACAACATTTTACAGAACAAAATTGAAGCTTGAAACAAAAATAGTTTGGCTTCATGTTGGAATTGTTGCATGAGCATCACTATGATACCGGGTACACATATCATTTGTGAGATTACAAGTGCAATATTGCACCATCTGTGCTACACACATCCGTCACATAAGGAACAAGACGAAAATGCTGATGGCATGATAAAGGTCTATAGAGCCTTTGCATGATGGCAAGTTCATTGAGTAGGTGCTTTCTGGAACTACATTGTGTTGTCATATAATTTAATGTCCCCTAACATAGCTGCCAGTGCAAATGGTCTATACTGGCTTTAAATACACATACAAGTATAATTATGTATAATTTCTTGCAGGATGTGATCTTCCCCTTGGTATGGAGTCGGGAGCCATCTTAGATGGCCAGATCACTGCTACAACATGGGTCAATGTCCTGGAGGGACCTCGGTATGCCAGGCTGCACAAGAGAGATGGTAAGTCAGTCAATATAAACTGTTTGTATGATGTGATCTTCCCCTTGGAGTCAGGAGCCATCTTAGACAGCGAGATCACTGCTACAACATGTGTCAATGTCCTGGAGGGACCTCGGTATGCCAGGCTGCACAAGAGAGATCGTAAGTCAGTCAATATAAACTGTTTGTAGGATGTAATCTTCCCCTTGGAGTCAGAAGCCATCTTATACAGCCAGATCACTGCTACAACTTGGGTCAATGTCCTGGAGGGACCTCAGTATGCCAGGCTGCACAAGAGAGATGCTAAGACCAACAAACAGTCTTCCGATGATATACATGTAATGTTCATGTATTGTCCACTGAGCCTGAGCAATTTACTTGATTAATCAAATATGTTTGAGTAGCAGTTGGTATATCGTCTTCATGATTATGATTTGTTTTTAACTACCCGATGTGCAAGTGATAACAGACACTTGTGAATAGTGATTGTTTTCAAGTACTAACTAAGAATAATTGACTACAAGTAGCTGCTTCTACGGAATGCCTGTTTTCTTTCATGACATTATTAATTTTACAAGAAAGCATCTCATTGTTATATTTCACCTAGACAGTCTACCGGTACGGTAGTTTCACAAACATTGACCTTAACATCTAAAACTGGTTTAAATACAAACGGAGATGCAGCTGTAAAAAAATTTAAAAAGTGTAATTGTTCTTTTTCTCCTTCTGGGAAATAGGACAACTACTCAAAGTTATCAATCAGGGTTTGTTTTGCCCTATCCGACATAATGTGGTTATCACTGTATTGACATGTGCGAATACGCCATTTTGGGAGTCAAATAATGCTGAGTCATTGTGGAAGCGATGTGCGTGCGATGTGTGTGTCTCTGGTGGGTGTAATGCGGTTTAATTCACCAATGGGAGCCTTTAGTATAGCGCGTTATGCGTGCTATGGACACACACAACGCGCAAGCACATTGCTTCCACAATGACGCGGCATTAATTGACTCCCAAAATGACGTCATTGGAAAGGGGTCAATACTCGGTGCTTCTTTGAGACACAATGAGAAAAACTTTATAGCATGCTCAAGTGGGACTCAAATCCTAGACCTCCTGCAAACTACATGTGTAGGCACATGTCTTAACCACTCGACTACCGAGCTGGCCGGTACTGAGTACTCAAGGATACTTAATTAATCACAGGTAGTTAATTTTTAATTTCACAAGTGGCAGAAAAAAAATGGTTCTGCTATGGCATTTTGTCCGACCATCCTTTTTGTGTAATTTCATACTCTGTAATCTGTAGGGTATTTTGCTAAACTTTCAGGTAGAGGAGGCTGGACATCCAGCAAACGAGACCAATCCCAGCACCTAACTATCGACCTCAGGAGCAATGCCACGGTTACCGCAGTAGCCACACAAGGACGCTATAATGCAAATGACTACGTCACTTCATACAAACTCATGTACAGTGCGGATGGTAGCACATGGACAACGTACACAGAGGGTGATAAAGATATGGTGAGTTCAACTTCCATGGTCAGTTGGCAAGTTTATTCATTGGCGTTGCAAGAAGATGGAACATCTGGTCCTGGGGGCATACTCTCTCGGATTTTCCCCAAGACCTCTGACGCACTGGGCAGACACTCCACCAGCTGAGCTATGAGGCACAGTGGTATACTCCCTCAGGTTTTCCCCAAGACCTCTGATGCACTGGGCAGACACTCCACCAGCTGAGCTATGAGGCACAGTGGTATACTCTCAGGTTTTCCCCAAGACCTCTGACACACTGGGCAGATACTCTACCAGCTGAGCTATGAGGCACAGTGGTATACTCTCAGGTTTTCCCCAAGACCTCTGACACACTCGGCAGATACTCTACCAGCTTAGCTATGAGGCACAGTGGTATACTCTCAGGTTTTCCCCAAGACCTCTGACACACTAGGCAGATACTCTACCAGCTGAGCTATGAGGCACAGTGGTATACTCTCAGGTTTTCCCCAAGACATCTGACACACTGGGCAGATACTCTACCAGCTGAGCTATAAGGCACAGTGGTATACTCCCTCAGGTTTCCCCCAAGACCTCTGACACACCAGGCAGATGCTCTACCAACTGAGCTATGAGGCACAGTGGTATATTCCCTCAGGTTTCCCCCAAGACCTCTGACACACCAGGCAGATGCTCTACCAGCTGAGCTATGAGGCACAATGGTATACTGCCTCAGGTTTCCCCCAAGACCTCTGACACACCAGCCAAGCTATGAGGCACAATGGTATACTGCCTCAGGTTTCCCCCAAGACCTTTGACACACCAGCCAAGCTATGAGGCACAATGGTATACTCCCTCAGGTTTCCCCCAAGACCTCTGACACACCAGCCAAGCTATGAGGCACAATGGTATACTGCCTCGGGTTTCCCCCAAGACCTCTGACACACCAGCCAAGCTATGAGGCACAATGGTATACTCCCTCAGGTTTCCCCCAAGACCTCTGCCACACCAGGCAGATGCTCTACCAGCTGAGCTATGAGGCACAGTGGTATACTCCCTCAGGTTTCCCCCAAGACCTCTGACACACCAGGCAGATGCTCTACCACCTGAGCTATGAGGCACAGTGGTATACTCCCTCAGGTTTCCTCCAAGACCTCTGACACACCAGGTAGATGCTCTACCAGCTGAGCTATGAGGCACAGTGGTATACTCCCTCAGGTTTCCCCCAAGACCTCTGACACACCAGGTAGATGCTCTACCACCTGAGCTATGAGGCACAATGGTATACTGCCTCAGGTTTCCCCCAAGACCTCTGACACACCAGCCAAGCTATGAGGCACAATGGTATACTGCCTCGGGTTTCCCCCAAGACCTCTGACACACCAGCCAAGCTATGAGGCACAATGGTATACTCCCTCAGGTTTCCCCCAAGACCTCTGACACACCAGGCAGATGCTCTACCACCTGAGCTATGAGGCACAGTGGTATACTCCCTCAGGTTTCCCCCAAGACCTCTGACACACCAGGTAGATGCTCTACCACCTGAGCTATGAGGCACAGTGGTATACTCCCTCAGGTTTCCCCCAAGACCTCTGACACACCAGGTAGATGCTCTACCACCTGAGCTATGAGGCACAGTGGTATACTCCCTCAGGTTTCCCCCAAGACCTCTGACACACCAGGTAGATGCTCTACCACCTGAGCTATGAGGCACAGTGGTATACTCCCTCAGGTTTCCCCCAAGACCTCTGACACACCAGGTAGATGCTCTACCACCTGAGCTATGAGGCACAGTGGTATACTCCCTCAGGTTTCCCCCAAGACCTCTGACACACCAGGTAGATGCTCTACCACCTGAGCTATGAGGCACAATGGTATACTGCCTCAGGTTTCCCCCAAGACCTCTGCCACACCAGGCAGATGCTCTACCAGCTGAGCTATGAGGCACAGTGGTATACTCCCTCAGGTTTCCCCCAAGACCTCTGACACACCAGGTAGATGCTCTACCACCTGAGCTATGAGGCACAGTGGTATACTCCCTCAGGTTTCCCCCAAGACCTCTGACACACCAGGTAGATGCTCTACCAGCTGAGCTATGAGGCACAGTGGTATACTCCCTCAGGTTTCCCCCAAGACCTCTGCCACACCAGGTAGATGCTCTACCACCTGAGCTATGAGGCACAATGGTATACTCTCAGGTTTTCCCCAAGACCTCTGCCACACCAGGCAGATGCTCTACCAGCTGAGCTATGAGGCACAGTGGTATACTCCCTCAGGTTTCCCCCAAGACCTCTGCCACACCAGGCAGATGCTCTACCAGCTGAGCTATGAGGCACAGTGGTATACTCCCTCAGGTTTCCCCCAAGACCTCTGACACACCAGGTAGATGCTCTACCAGCTGAGCTATGAGGCACAATGGTATACTGCCTCGGGTTTCCCCCAAGACCTCTGACACACCAGCCAAGCTATGAGGCACAATGGTATACTCCCTCAGGTTTCCCCCAAGACCTCTGCCACACCAGGCAGATGCTCTACCAGCTGAGCTATGAGGCACAGTGGTATACTCCCTCAGGTTTCCCCCAAGACCTCTGCCACACCAGGCAGATGCTCTACCACCTGAGCTATGAGGCACATTTGTATATTCACTTGGGTGTACTCTACTCACCTAACTTTTCTTTCAGTGTTGCATGGTTGTACAACTGTTCAGTTGCGCAAGCATGTGACACTGAGAGCAGAGTACCAGCCAAAAGTGACACAGATAACAACATTTTAGCTGGTAACCTTTTTGTTAAGAGTATAATTCCAAACACTATTTTTTGCAAATGAGTGCCAAGAAATTAGCCCCAGTTTCCACAACTTTTCAAAATGACAATTATCGCAAGATTGTTGTCACTATGAGCAAGAACATGTACATGTTCATTGTAACCCCGTTGTTAGTAACAATGGTGTGTGCCCAATTTCCATTGTTAGATGTTCATAGTGTGTGCAGCTTACCTGATAAAATGTTGCACAAGCAGACTGAAGTAATTTCATGTAAAGTTTTACGAAACAGTCTGCTCGTCTTATTTGAGATTCTGGTGAATATATGCATGTAGACCCTCTGCACTGGCGGCCATGACAGGGGGCAGGTTTTCTTAATTAAATGATGTGACAATAGAACCACAAAGTTCCTACTCATGCATGACGCACTGTGACAATGTGACTTCCTCTGCCACAGTTGCCCATCCAAAGAGTCTATTGCAGATTACAGATTCTAACGTTTAAAGTTGAAGTTGTCTTTTTATCCTTTGTAGACCTTCCAAGGCAATGAGGACGGTGACCTTGCCCACATGAATGTATTACCAAGGAGTATCGAAGCACGCTATATCCGCTTCAACCCAACGCTCTTCAATGGTGCCCCCTCCATGCGGGTTGAGGTCTATGGATGCCTTAAAGGTAAGCTGGGTCGTGTTTTTTGCAGCAGTTATAAACCAAAAGCGGGCTTCTGACGTCGTGTTAACAATCAGAAATAATTTTATGAACATGCACAAAAAACACTAAATTTGAAAATTTGTTTTCACAGCTGTAAACAAACAGGGCAGAGGCAGATGCTTCTGTGCAGACTAAGGTCATTTTCTCCATACACATAAGGTGCCAAGCTGACTTGTGCACAGGTTTATTTTTAACATCCATACATGAGTATCCTCAATCACACATGGAGATAACCCTGATTGTTACCCAACAGTTTTCCAATCCTGTAATCTTTCTATAATAATTCATACAAAACTGCTGCTTCATTTAATGATACTTAAATTTACTACGATTCAATGTTTCCCTCGGACACGGCGTACTTTGATGGAAGTACATACATCCGGTATGACGTCAGCCAACCCACAGATCACATACAGGCACATGATGATCTCATCTAGTTAAGGTTTAGGACATCGCGACCTGACGTCATTCTGATGATTGGAACACTCTGATTACATCTATCTATTCATTGTTCCCCTTAGACACGGCATACTTTGATGGAAGCGCATACATCCAGTATGACGTCAGTCAACCCACAGATCACATACAGGCACATGATGATCTCATCTAGTTAAGGTTTAGGACATCGCGACCTGACGCCATTCTGGTGATCGGAACACTCTGATTACATCTATCTATTCATTGTTCCCCTTAGACACGGCATACTTTGATGGAAGCGCATACATCCAGTATGACGTCAGTCAACCCACAGATCACATACAGGCACATGATGATCTCATCTAGTTAAGGTTTAGGACATCGCGACCTGACGCCATTCTGGTGATCGGAACACTCTGATTACATCTATCTATTCATTGTTCCCCTCAGACACGGCGTACTTTGATGGAAGCGCATACATCCGGTATGACGTCAGTCAACCCACAGATCACATACAGACTCATGATGATCTCATCTAGTTAAGGTTTAGGACATTGCGACCTGACGTCATTCTGGTCACCAGAACACACACTGATTACATCTATCTATTCATTGTTCCCCTTAGACACGGCGTACTTTGATGGAAGCACATACATCCGGTATGACGTCAGTCAACCCACAGATCACATACAGACTCATGAGGATCTGATCCAGTTAAAGTTTAGGACATTGCGACCCGACGTCATTCTGGTCACCAGAACACACACTGATTACATCTATCCATTCATTGTTCCCCTCAGACACGGCGTACTTTGATGGACGCGCATACATCCGGTATGACATCAGTCAACCCACAGATCACATACAGACACGTGAGGATCTGGTTCAGTTACGGTTTAGGACATCGCGACCTGACGGCATTTTAGTGGCCGGGGTCGGAACACACTCTGATTACATCTATCTGATGCTGCGTGGAGGCAAGATTGTTCTCAACCTAAATCTTGGTTAGTTCCATCTGCATTTCATATTTTTTTTTAGCCATTGCACAATTAAATATGTACGATAATAATTTGTTGTGTGTCCAGCAGAAGGACAAAAATCAGTTACGCCCTTCTCCCAGGCAGATTTATTGTACACCAGACTGCTTATATGCGCTTCTGTCGGGCACACGACGAATTGTCAGTTAAACAATTATGAAAATTTAGAAAACAGAACAGTTTTGGGTTCTTTCCTTGGTAAAGTGGTACATGTCACAATCTAGACCGTATCTTCAAACAAAAAAGAAGAAAAATGAATTTGTTCCGAGGAGATCACTTAAACCCCAAAAGCAAAACAAATAGTGTGATCACATAACCAATGAACCCCTCTACTGTGAAATTCCCAAGTTGGGCACATCTTGACATTTTAAGATGTTTTACAAATGATATGCCCTGTCTGAACATAGAGAAGGAAAGTCCCCTTGCAAATAAATGTTCTGGGAACTCTTGAATTGCATTACACAACTCAATGGACCCTCAGCTTTGTCACCTTCAAACTTAGACTGAAACCACTATACTAGACGATGTGCCTTCTGACGTCACCACAAACCAAGACGTGCCTGACGTTATGCGCACGCATCATGTTCTATGCATACACCCCACGCCTTTGGAACATGCTGCCTAAGGATATTCGCACATCATCATTAGAAAGTTTTAAGAAATCTGTAAAGATTTTTGTTTAAGTCATAGTTGTCATTGTTAAGCGTGATGCGTGCGCACAACAGCAGGCAAGAGCGCTTTAGATGTAAACAAAGGGCACGTGAAGCACATCGTCTATACTTGGTCACTTGTAGCAAATGAGGTGTTAAAAGAACTAATTAAAGTTTGTTTCTGTGGTGTTTTTATATACTGAAACGCAAAAGAAACTTACCACCTTTTAAACCTTTAAATAGCAACAATAACACTGTAGTAATGTGTGAACTTATTTGTGGACAATATTGTCCTCACAGTCGGACCAAACGGTGTCTGAAGGTCACTTGAACCTTCAATGGTCACTTCATGGTACAGCTGTTGAACAGCTGTTTTGACTGTCGGTGATTAGCCAAGGGGTATGGGATGATTGTAATAAGCTGCAAATGATGTCTTGATGTTGGCTTTAAAAAGGCCAGTGCAAAATGGGCATTTCAACATGCTATGATTGTCGGGGGGATCAACGGCAGCGTGCCCTGGGCATGCTGCAAGGCGGACTGAGCTACCGTGAGGTGCAACGTCGTCTTGGCTGTTCACACCAGACGATATCAGCCCTGGTGGACAGAGAAACCCTCCACAACTCTGCAGATGACAGACCTCGATCAGGGAGGCCAAGAGTCACAAATGTTTCAATTAGCAATTGTTGGTTTGTTTTATTTTGAACTGTTACAATTTCATTACATTTTAAACAAGTGGTAAGTTTCTTTTGCGTTTCAGTATATATACCATATGCAATCATTACTTTTAAATTTAAAGGTGTATTTACAACTGCTGTAGTAATTTGTGAGGTTTTTTATTTTGTTCAATGTATTAGGGTTAATGTTTCCACATTTGATTCCCAATTCATTTGGAATTGAATGACATTGTTTTCACATTTCATTTCTGATCACATTTGATTCCCAACAGGTGACACTGTAAACGGAAAATCATTAGGAGCAACAACGCTAGAAGGTGGTAGTTTACTGGATGACAACCACTGGCATTTTGTGGAGTACAAACATCAACAACAAACAGTAGAACTGGCCGTAGATGGCGTGTCAGTAGCGGCTAAAACAAACGGCCTGTTTGCAAGACTGGACTTGGATAAAGAGGTCTGATTATCCCTTGCATTTACAAGTTTCCATTTTACATTTCCTAATAATTACAGTATTTAAGTGGCTGATTAGCAAAGAGTAAAGAGGTGTGTTCAATAGTGCAATATGTTTTATTAGTCAATTCACCAATATCGAGTCCAAGTCTTGAGTCGTTAGCCTTGAGTCATTAGCCCCGAGTCATTCATCCTGAGATCTCAGGGAATTTCCACTCTGCAAAGTGACGTTACAATACCCTGAGGAAATCCACGCAAATCTGTGCAGTAAGCCGGCTGTTGTATTGAGCCAACACATGCCCGAGTCATTTTGATGTAATTTAATCAATTCGGCCATGTTATGCCGAAAAGAAACAATTTCTATACTTTCCAGAAATTGTATTGGGTTCTGTTCTTTATGACTGTCCTATTCCTACCAAAATTTCAAACGATGATCTTAATTTACGACGATCTAAATTAATAACAAAGATTGCATGCTGAGGAATGTAATAGAACGGATTCCACTGCATGCTTTAGATAGCAGCTAATCGCCGACTCGGATATGGCCAGCATTACCGAGTACATGTATCACATGCATGCACTGTATTTACAATCTGCGCGCGTTACATTTGAATGCCTGCAATGCACTGCCAAGCGTCTTGATTGGTCCAGCAGAGGCGACAAGATTTCTGTCGCTTGTTTCCCAGAGAAATGGGGCCGGTTTCAACAGGGCCTCGGTACGCACGATCGGGGAGTGCGTTAAAGGGGCACTGTTTTAAGAGGATTTGAGTCATTAGCCTCGAGTTTAAGTTCAAGTCAAGAGTCACTTTCCTCCAAATCCTTTGTTCAGCACAGGAATAAATATATTTTTATTTTATTGAAATACGTGACTCGTGAGTCATGAGTCGCAATATTAGAGTCTGTGTCATTATGGTCGAATTCGTGTCTTAGTAATTTTCCAATGTAACTCGAGTCGCTTCCGAGTCACGGAAGTTGTAACTGAAGTCCGATAAGATACTGCTTATAACAAAAACAATTTTGTAATTGATTTTCTTCATTTTACTGTATTTCATTTTTCAGGTGACGGTGGGCGGTGTTTCCAGACAACACAAAGACCTGACAGTGAACCAGTTCTTCATTGGTTGCCTTCAGAATGTCCTACTCAGTAACAGCGTGCTACCATCGCGCCTTGGTACCGCTCTAAACTTCATCAATGTTGTGCGTAACCGAGCGTCCCCTAAGCTAAGCTTAGTGGGTCAGTTAGAATACGAGTGCAGGGGCGTAACGTCTATCCCTGCCACGTTCCCAACCAGGGAATCCTACATACGATGGCCGGGGCCTAGTCTGTCGAGGAACTTCACGTGAGTTCAGTATATTCACTATGACACTTATTGACTTACGTTGTGCGTAACCTAAGCCTCTTGGGTCAGTTGGACTAAGAGTGCAGGGGCGTAACGTCCATCCTAGCTACGTTCCCATCCAGGGAATCCTACATACGATGGCCAGGGCCTAGTCTGTCAAGGAACTTCACATGATTGGAAAACTTTTTTTAAAAAGCATTGTTTTTTAATTTATTTTCTTAGGGAACAGCATTACATAACTAAATAATAACGTTGATAAACTACCTTTTAGAAATTTCAGCCACATGGATGCAGTAAAAACTGAAAAATCCATGCATGGTTTTTGTGCACGTATGAACGGTAAAACGGTGCCTTGCCCAAGATAATGATGTTTTGTGCCCTTAGGCAAGGCACTTTGCTTCAATTGTCTCTCTCCCTCAATTGTCTCTCTCCACCCAGTTGTATAAATGTGTACCAGCTTCATGCTGGGAAGGTAAACAGACTCGCTGTGAGGGAGGAGTGGAAAACCCCCCTATTGACCCCTCAAATGACATCACTTCCTAGTCTACAGATTGCCACGTGTATCAGGATCTTCAGCATAAATTGTGGTGACGTGCATCAGCTGCACCATATTTCAAACAAATATTGAGCAACAAGCGATTAAGTTTGGAACATTTTCCATGGTGCGCGTGCACGTATCTGAAGGCGTGTAGTACGCAGTTGTATATTTCCTATGAAGATGACTGTCGACATAGGAGTGTGTCCCTTTGGTAATGAAAGAGAGATGGGCACTCTGGCTTGTAATTACAAGCAACAACTTTTACCTTGCCTAAATCTTTGGATGATGTGTCGTTTTATTGACAGTATTTCCCTCAAGTTCCGCACCTTCAGCCCAGAAGGCTTGTTTATCCACAATGAAATGATCTCCAGCAGCGGTGGATTTGTTACTGTTGGTCTCAACGAAGGGGCACCGGTTGTCATCTTAAAAGCAGATAACAATGGGCCCATAGAGATATTTGGAGGTAAGAGAACGCGTCATAATTTGAAGATCAAAGCAATAGCTTTATGTTGCCCTCTCATCTCAATTCGGTCTTTCCACAGTAAAGGGGGCATTTTGGCAACACAGACCATATTTTCCAGAAAATACCTTTGTCTGGTCTCAAAATAAAAGAAATAAGTTTCAGTTGTTCTGAAGAGATAACTTAGGCCCAAAAAGGGTTACAAATAGTTAGACAACATGCCTTTCTAAAAAACCTGTGTACAAATGTCCAATATACGCTCGTGTCCGTCCTGGTTACGAGCGTATTTTGGTAATTTGCCCCCTTTACTGTGGAAAGACCCAATTCAATTCAATTCAAAATTGGTTTATTTAAAAATCCATTTACGTCGACACAAGGCCAAATTGCATATGGGTTTACAAACGAATATAATCAAATATAAAAAATAGAGATATTCTAACAGGAAAGGAATAAGACAATGATTCAAATTGAGGTCCAGAATTGCAGAATTTACAGGCTCAGAAATTTGAAAGCACTTGGACGCAATAAAGTGATTAAATCTGGTCCAAACAAATTGCGTACAATTTAAAAAGGGAATTTACTAGGGAAAAGTTTGTTACATTACCACCAGTTTTCAGATGGTTCTACATTACTTGCAATAGGTTTGAGATACTGGTGTGGTTTAATTGTTGAATTTTATTTATTTATTTTTTCCAAATGACTTTCACCTGTTCCTGTTACTTTTTAGGCGGGTCCAATTTAAATGATGGCAGATGGCACAGTATACACTTGGAGATGGCTAGCAACAAAATTCGCTGGACGGTGGATGACATGACTGACGTCAGTCAACAAGCTTTTTCAATGCAGACAAGCCAAAACTACTATGTGGGAGGGTTTAGTAAGTACAGTCATGTTGGTCTTGAAGGAAGAGGAAACGGTTGAACAAGGTTGATTATTTCTTCGCTAGCATACCAAAGTTTATTATAAAAGTGGCACACGGAGGATTATTTTTTCAAACCGTATCCCTTCTGACCAATTGAAAAATCACTTTTAATTTGTCTAAATACATGTACGCTACATGTGAGTCGCCATGTTTTGCAGTTCGGCGCTTAGACTCGAGATGGCGTGAGTCAGGTCACATCAATTTTTTTCATACTTGACGTTGTTTTGAAGTCAGGAAGCAAGGCATCAATCTTGACGTCATCCATGCAACTGTTGCATAGTTGACGTCATCCTCCCTTTCAAAATGTTAAACTACTCTGGAGTGGTTAAGACCTCTGCCTAGTATGCAGGAAGTCGTGGGTTCGAGTCCTGCCTGAGCACGTTATGAGTTTTAGCATGTCTACGGGAAAGTGCATACTGCATCATGAATGGGCAAAATTACTTGCTTCATGTAAATTATAGTCACCCGCTGTAGGACCATCGAACCTGCCATCCGCCATCGTGGTTGAGTGATTTAGACGTCTGCCTCGTATGCAAGGGGTCGTGGGTTCGAGTCTCACCCGAGCACACTATGAGTTTTAGCCTTTCCATGCATAGTGCATACCGAGTCGTGAATGAGCACAATTTTCCTCTCTGTAGATGGAGGCAGCTCCAACTCAGGAGACCTGCTTGGTTTCCGTGGCTGTATGAAGGATGTGATTCTTGGAGACACTCAAGTAGACTTCAGCTCCATCTTAGATGGTACCAAGCCAGATTCAGCAATAAGTGATGGTGTGGATATTGATACATGCAGCTTAGAGGACTGGTGAGATTGGATATATGTATACAAATAATGAATCCTGCTTTAGTTGTATGAATAATGCACAGTTCTAAGACTGCCCAATTAATTCCGCCAATTTAGTTAATGTTGCTATGCCTCGCAAGCCATCGCAAAAAAGTGACACACAAAGTACGAAGCAGTGGGACTGGCAAATCACCTGACATTGAAATCAAAATTCACTCGGGGCGGCTGCATACAAGCAATACGCATGGTAAGGCTGAGAAAGCAAGTGCGTCTGGTTTGTGAGCGATATGCTAATGCGCTGTGTGCGTAGCTCTATTGTGATTGGTCATATATAGAAAATACATAGACTTTTTCCCATTCCTTACGTAGTCTACAGGATTGGCGATCAGTCTAGAAAATGTGAGGCGGTGCGGCAATAGAGGGTGCTGTTTAAGCTGCCGCAAGAAAAAAAAAAGGATTGATGCGCATGCTTGAAATCGATGCGCGCACGGACCAGAACCAGAACATCTTTTTTGTTTGCCTTATCACGGTGCAACCATCTTGTCTTTTGCCCTATAAAAACAAAACAACCAAATTGAGGCTTGAAGCAAAAATAGTTTGGCATCATGTTGTAATTGTTGTATGTGCATCGCTATGACGCATGTGTAGCACGATCAAATAAAGCAAATGTGCAGTGCTGACAGATGGTTATTTCACTGACGACAATGGGAGATTACACATGCTATTGCACAGTTGCCTAAATGCACAGATAAAGCCCTGTACGTGTCGTACAGGGAGCAGGAGCCGATTTCACAAAACCTTACGCATTGCGTAAGCCCACTTGTGCAACTTTTTATCGCGTAAGCTATTATCTGCGATAATTACACGCAAGCTATGGGGCCTATGCCATTTTCAAAAGTTGTGCAAGCTACGCACTTTTTAATGAAATCGGCTGCAGCACAAAGATGACAATGGTACAATAAAGGTTTGTGATTGAGCAAGCATATTTAGTTGTTGCTTTGCTCATGAGCGCAAGTTCAAGAGCCTTACTGTGAACTCACAAGATAAATGCCATATTTTAAATTCACAGCATGTGATTTTCTATTTATAATACATTTTTGCAGGTGTACACCCAACCCCTGTGCAAACAGCGGCAAGTGTGAATCTGACTGGGACACGTTTACATGCAGCTGCACTGATACCGGCTACACGGGGGCAACATGCTCAATTCGTACGTTTGTCTAAAACTTGTGTTTTGTCTTGAACATTCACTTATGCTGTCCATGCAGGCCATTTTTCATCCAAACAAAATGGGAACTTTCAATGCTAAACAAAATGTTCCTGACCACCAATACATTTTGGTATGGTTCATATATATTTTGTGCTGGTACCAGTATTGCAGTGACTTGGACCCGAGACACTGGACTGTATGGCACATCATTGACGTATTAAGCCTATTCATCTCTTTTTGGACGAATACAATTTCAATCATCCCAGGTCTCTGTTCACTGCCAAGTCACAGGAACCTCTCCAATCACTGGTCCAAGTAGAGTTTGAACTTGCAGTCCTCAGCTCTCTCTGGATCTACACAAGGTGGTTGCAGATTAGAATCCAACCCAAAATGCTGTGAAATGTTGAATATACATTGAAACGGTAAAAACATCTAGCCACTAATAAAAGGCAGCCTCTTTATAGAGGTTGCTTACCGGTAGGTATTATACACATTTGGGACCAAAGACGGGTGGCCACTGTAAGCAGGGGCCAATTTCATAAAGCTGTTTAGCAAAAACATTTGCTTAATCCAAAATTTCTTCTTCTAATAGTCAAAATTGTATGTCAACTTACTTGTGTTTTTAGCAAGAATAGCAGAACACCAATCAACTGTAATACACATCACATGAGATTTTGACTGCTAACCCACTTCTATAAAGCAAACAAGTTTTGGTTATATGAAATTGGCCCCAGGTGGCCTGTTTATAGCATGTTTGACTGTATAGTGTCATAGCTAAGGTAATTAATGTTAAGCAGCACGGTAATTTTATTTGAATCTTACAGCTCAACAATCTAGCTCCTGTCAGTTTGCTGGAACGCACACCATAGATCCTGATGGTAGCGGCCCACTCACTCCCCTTGAGGTGGAATGTGAAAGGCAAGGTATGACGGTGCTGTAGTCATGTCAATCCCATTCATTGTGTGCACACCATAGATCCTGATGGTAGCGACCCACTCACTCCCCTTGAGGTGGAATGTGAAAGGCAAGGTATGACGGTGCTGTAGTCATGTCAATCCCATTCATGGTGTGCACACCATAGATCCTGATGGCCGCGGCCCACTTGCTCCCCTTAAGGTGGAATGTGAAAGGCAAGGTATGACAGTACTGTAGTCATGTCTATCCCATTCATGGTGTGCACACCATAGATCCTGATGGTAGCGGCCCACTCACTCCCCTTGGGGTGGAATGTGAAAGGCAAGGTATGACAGTGCTGTAGTCGTGTCTTATCCCATTCATGGTGTGCACACCATAGATCCTGATGGCCGCGGCCCACTCACTCCCCTTGGGGTGGAATGTTAAAGGCAAGGTATGACGGTGCTGTAGTCATGTCAATCCAATTCATGGTGTGCACACCATAGATCCTGATGGTAACGGCCCACTCACTCCCCTTGGGGTGGAATGTGAAAGGCAAGGTATGACGGTGCTGTAGTCATGTCAATCCAATTCATGGTGTGCACACCATAGATCCTGATGGTAGCGGCCCACTCACTCCCCTTGGGGTGGAATGTGAAAGGCAAGGTATGACGGTGCTGTAGTCATGTCAATCCCATTCATGGTGTGCACACCATAGATCCTGATGGTAGCGGCCCACTCACTCCCCTTGGGGTGGAATGTGAAAGGCAAGGTATGACGGTGCTGTAGTTATGTCAATCACATTAATGGTGTGCACACAATAGATCCTGATGGCCGCGGCCCACGAAACAGACAAATATCTCGCAAAAATATTTCAAAACAATGAAGGTATATTAAGCTTCATTTAATATAACAATAATAATATTTGATGTCTTTTCGGGTCATGTGGTGATTAGTTATTGCTGAGCAACCTGTTAAAGGATAAGAATTTCAAATTTCATGATTTTTTTAAACACCCCTTCATTTTGTTTCAGGTGATGAGGTACTAACAGTGATCCACCATGACGCAGAGTCTGCAGAAGATGTTTCCTCTGGCAGCACAGCGCCTGGCTCCTACTCACGAGACATTGCATACCAAGCCAGTCACGATCAGATTAAAGCTATCGTTGACATGTCAGAGTATTGTGAGCAACACATCAAGTATGAATGTACCAAAGCTAAGCTGCTCAATTCACCCGGTAAGTCACGGAGCTATCAGCGTGTTTCTACTCGGCGCTATAACCATTCCCCCAGCGCCTACTCACGAGACATTGCGTACCAAGCCAGTCACGATCAGATTAAAGCTATCGTTGACATGGTATTGTGAACAACACATCAAGTATGAATGCACCAGAGCTAAGCTGCTCAATTCACCCGGTAAGTCACGGAGCTATCAGCGTGTTTCTACTCGGCGCTATAACCATTCCCCCAGCGCCTACTCACGAGACATTGCGTACCAAGCCAGTCACGATCAGATTAAAGCTATCATTGACATGTCAGAGTATTGTGAACAACACATCAAGTATGAATGCACCAGAGCTAAGCTGCTCAATTCACCCGGTAAGTCACGGAGCTATCAGCGTGTTTCTACTTGGCGCTATAACCATTCCCCCAGCGCCTACTCACGAGACATTGCGTACCAAGCCAGTCACGATCAGATTAAAGCTATCATTGACATGTCTGAGTATTGTGAGCAACACATCAAGTATGAATGTACTAGACAGGTTAAAATTTGAGAATATCTAAATACTGTAGGCATTTTTTGTTAAAAGTGGTTAATCAAGTTTTTTAGGATAATTTGAGGGTGCTGAATTCAAAAATGGCTGTTAACAGGTGCGCCGTTGCCGTCTTCACCTTCAAAATTCAAAAAAACAAAATGGCCGCCATTTCATCACAATTTGTGCTATAACTTGGGTTTAAGGCAACATAGAGGGTCAAACCTGGTGGCAATACCCATGTTTATGATACTAATGATTTCATTTTGACCACTACTAAACTTGTACATAGCTTGAAATCCAAGATGGCGTCCATTTTGAATTTCAAAATGGCCGCCGTGTTCAGCGGCTGAGGGTGCTGAATTAAAAAATGGCTGTTAACAGGTGTGCCGACGCCATCTTCACCTTCGAAATAAAAAAATAAAAAACATGGCCACATTTACATACAATTTGTGCTAAAACGTAGGTTTCAAGCAACAGAAGGTTTGAAGTGGTGGCAATACCCAGGTTTATGATACTAAAGATTCAGTATAGACTATTACAAAAGTTGTATCTACCTTGGGTTTGCTGCCATATTGAATTTCAAAATGGCCGCCATTGAATCCCGAGCTGGTCATCACAAATTGTCAGTTTTTATAAAATAAATAAGGGGGGGGGGGGGGGGGTGGCGTTCTCCCATTCAGAGACACATGCGTTCTGGTTGACTTGTTTTGATTGTTTGAAATAAATTATATTATTTTATTCCAAAGTTTTATTTGTATCCAGTTTGTACCGTTTTACTGGGTTTTGTTTTTCATTGGTGGTATGGGATGGGGTGTGGGTGGGTTTGTGCGAGCAAAGGAACGTTTTTCAATTCCTTTTGATTAAGCAGGAGCTAGCTTTCAAGGCTACCGTCTGCCCTTCATCAGCTGCGGGTTGGATTCGGGAGAATCCGGGTGACTCGCTTTGGGTTCCTTGAGCGGAAGGGTCCAGCTTTTAAGAGGTTGTTTGTTCTTCAAGCAGTGAGATAAGGATGTTTAGGGTTTCATCCGGTTCTTGGCTGTTTTCGGCGTAACCTGAATCTGATAGTGGTAGGGGGAGCCGTTTTTCGTGGTTGGGTAATTTGGCTCGGATCATTTTTTGTTTCAGGTTTTCGGCTTTTTTGAAAGCAATGAGTGGTGGTTTAGGAAATATTTCCTTTAGTGGTTCAGAGCTTTCGATTAGGTGCCAGTGTTTGTTTACCACTTTTCTCAAGTTGTGGTTGTTTATTGCTGGATTATAAGTTGTGGAGAAGACGAGTGGGGTTTGCTTTGTTGCGTAATCCCTTTTTTTGTTGATAAGGTTAGCCCTTCCGGCATGTTTTACCTTTGATGTTGCCGCTTGGATATCTTCAGGTGTGTACCCTCTAGGAGTAAGTTTTTCTGAAAGGTTTTGGACTTTGTTTAAGTAGTCGTTTTCGTTGTTTGTGTTCCTTGCGTATCGGAGGGTTTTTCCGTATATGAATGCTTTGAACACGTGGGGTGGGTGGGATGATGTTTTGTGGAGATATTGGAATGTTTCCGTAGGTTTTGTATAGACTTTTGTGTCTAAGATGCCTGATTTACGGAAGCGTTCTCCTTTGAAGATGGTCAAGTCCAGGTAGTTGATTGAGGTTTCAGATGCCTCGTATGTGAATTTGAGGGTTGGGTGCATTTGGTTCATTGTTTCGATGAGTTTTTGGAAATCGTTTAGTTTTCCGTCATAGATAACTATAGTATGTCATCTCTGTAGCGCCACCATGTTAGGATATTTTTGGCTTCTTTGAGGATGGTTTTCTCCAGTTCATGTAGGGTTATGTCGCAGATTTCAGGGCTTGAGATGGACCCCATTGCGCAACCGATTTTTTGGAGGTAGAATTTGTTTCCAAATTGGAAACAGTTTCGGCCAAGGATTATTTCCAGAAGTCTCCGGATGTATGTGGTTGGTGGTTTTGTAACGGCATAATTGTGGTTGGTTCGGTTCAAGGTATCGCAGACGCAGTTTATTGCTTCTGTTTGTCTGACGTTTGTGTACATAGATACCACGTCGATACTGGTTATGAGGATATTTTCTGAGAATTGTTTACCTTCCAATTTACGCAAGATGTCTGCCGTATCGCGGACATTATGTTGGTTGCGTGGTTACGATTGGGAGAAGGATTAAGTAGTCGATGTATTCAGATATCCTGGTGGTTGGGCTTTTACAACCACTGATTATTGGTCTTCCAACGAAAGGTTCTCCGGGGGGTGGGGTTTTGTGTATTCTCGGGAGGAAGTACATGGTTGGGCATTCGCAGTTTTGTGGTAGTGGTTTTAGGTATTCGAGCGTATAGGTTCATCTATGTAGTTGTTATTTCTCATTTCCGTCAGTACGTTTCGAACCAGGGTTATTGTCTGGGGAGTTATGTCGTGGTCCAATTCAGAGTAGTGTATGGACTCAAGGTGTTTGTTTCCCACTTTTAGATAGTCGGTTCAATTCATAATGTAGATACCTCTTCCCTTGTCATAGGGTTTAATTACGATTTCTTTGTTTTTCTTGAGGTTGGTTATTGCGGCTAGTTCTGGTTTGGTCATGTTTGTTGACCGATTTTGTAGTCGGGTTTGGGCAATTTCATACTTTGTGGCTTCCAGATAGGTTTCCAGCGTTGTGCTGGGGGTAGTCGTTGGTTGCCATTTAGATGGTGGTTTGAAGGGGTGTGGTTGGGATTGTTTTTTGTGCATTAGGAATGACACTCTCATTCTTCGGGTGAAGGTTTTTAAATCGCTCAGTAAGGATTTTCGTGTTGGTTTAGCAGGTGTTGGTACGAAGTTGAGTCCTTTGCCCAATGCTATTTTTTTTTCAGTTTCTGAAAGTTTGGTTTTGGACAGGTTTGTTATGAATCGTTCGCAATTTTCTGCTAAGGATCGTTTATGTACCCCTTGGGCGTTTATTTCTTTGGTTCTACATCCATATGAAAACCTTTTAGATTTTGAATGGTTTAGTGATCTCTTTTTTGTTTTTTTCCTTTTTGTCTAGTTTCCTTTTTGCCTAGTTTCCTTTTTGCCATGATCTTTGTTTTATTGGGTGACGTTATATCTGCGGGTGGTAGTTCGAGTATAACGTTTTATGTATTTAGGTGTATAGGCATACAGAAATCTCTTTTTGGAAATTGTGGTGGTCCTGAAAAGGACCGTTGGTTTTGTTTTAGTTGTTATAGATCACTGCGTTTTCTTTTTGTGCCTCTGGTTGGTCCACTGGTGAAGTAAGTGTACAGTTGTTGTGCCGTTTGGTGGTCCGAGTCTGGGAATTTGGCGATGGTTTCTTGAGCTATTCAGTGTGCTGCGGTGACTTGGTCGTCGATATTCTTCAGTTGTTTTTGGTATTTCCTGAGTGTTAATTCTGCCAACCGGAGTGATGCTTTCCTCTGTAAGTTCTCGAAACGTTCTTTGTAGGTTTCTGAGAATATGAGGGGTTTTGGTTGTTTCGGTGGCTTTATTTTGATTGTCTTTGTAGATATGACCTTATAAAAGGGTATGTACATGTGTAGGCTAAATTCATAATACAACTAAGTTCATTTCTACCTTAATTTGCACTTGCAGTGTGACCAAAGGATTTTAAAAGATGAAAGAAACGGCAACAAGCTTGGAATTTGAACACGGCGGCCATTTTGAAATTCAAAATGGACGCCATCTTGGATTTCAAGCTATGTACAAGTTTAGTAGTGGTCAAAATGAAATCATTAGTATCATAAACATGGGTATTGCCATCAGGTTTGACCCTCTATGTTGCCTTAAACTCAAGTTATAGCACAAATTGTGATGAAATGGCGGCCATTTTGTTTTTTTGAATTTTGAAGGTGAAGACGGCAACGGCGCACCTGTTAACAGTTATTTTTGAACTCAGCACCCTCGAAATACCCTAAAACACTTGCTTAACCACTTTTAACATAAAATGCCTACAGCACTTTAAGGAAGCACAAATTTTCATTTTTTGACCTAACTATACCAAAGCTAAGCTGCTCAACTCACCATTTAAGTCATGGCTTGAGTCTGGCCTTGATGCCGAGACCAACCTTGATATACCCAGCACAAAGGGACTCTCCCTAATGCCCCTATACCTCAACACACTCTTCCCTTTTGTTAACGCACCAACACCCCCTAAAACCTGAAAGGAATTCCTTGGATGTTTGAGACACAATAGGGGAACAATGGTAGGGGGGATGCCCTCTGCCACATATCGTGCTGCATATGAACCTCGAGACCTCAATCACTGCAACCCATGCTGTTGCCTCTCCCCTCCATCTTGACTCTAAGGTTTGCCTCGGTCCTAGCACCACCTTCAAGCAGCAATCACTGCAACCCATTCTGTTGCCTCTCCCCTCCATCTTGACTCTAAGGTTTGCCTCGGTCCTAGCACCACCCTCGAGCAGCATTCACTGCAACCCATGCTGTTGCCTCTCCCCTCCGTCTTGACTCTAAGGTTTGCCTCGGTCCTAGCACCACCTTCAAGCAGCAATCACTGCAACCCATTCTGTTGCCTCTCCCCTCCATCTTGACTCTCAGGTTTGCCTCGGTCCCAGCACCACCCTCAAGCAGCATTCACTGCAACCCATGCTGTTGCCTCTCCCCTCCATCTTGACTCTAAGGTTTGCCTCGGTCCTAGCACCACCCTCAAGCAGCATTCACTGCAACCCATGCTGTTGCCTCTCCCCTCCATCTTGACTCTAAGGTTTGCCTCGGTCCTAGCACCACCTTCAAGCAGCAATCACTGCAACCCATTCTGTTGCCTCTCCCCTCCATCTTGACTCTAAGGTTTGCCTCGGTCCTAGCACCACCCTCGAGCAGCATTCACTGCAACCCATGCTGTTGCCTCTCCCCTCCGTCTTGACTCTAAGGTTTGCCTCGGTCCTAGCACCACCCTCAAGCAGCATTCACTGCAACCCATGCTGTTGCCTCTCCCCTCCATCTTGACTCTAAGGTTTGCCTCGGTCCTAGCACCACCCTCAAGCAGCAATCACTGCAACCCATGCTGTTGCCTCTCCCCTCCATCTTGACTCTAAGGTTTGCCTCGGCCCTAGCACCACCCTCAAGCAGCATTCACATTATCACGGAAAAAAGGTTTTGCATGTGTCTGTGCTGCCATTTGTTTGCACAGTGGCTGATTTTCTGCTTTTGTGTGGCTTATTCATTTCCCAATAAAAACAAGTTGCTTGCAAAACCGTTTGTCCACCATAACATCAAAGCTTCTTAATCCTTGGTCTTTGCCCCTGCCCCACATTCTCCTTCCCCAAGCGGCACTAGCAGAGATGTCAACATCTACGATTTAGGCCTAGTTTGCACAATTGTTTCAGCCAATGACGATCAGTATTGTGGGGTGTTATGGCCGAGCGGTCTCGTGCGTCGAACTCAAGTTCCTGTGCCAGTACTAGAATGTGGGTTCGATTTCGGGTCGTGACGGGTTGTGGCACTTGTGCTCTTGAGCAAGGCACTTTATCACACTTGTTCCGTCCTTCGGAAGGGATGTAAAGCCGTTGGTCCAGTGTGTTAGGTAATGGTAACGCACTCTAAAGATCCCGGAGCACTCTTTCGTGAAGAGCAAGGGGATTCCCCGGTGTCTCTGGTCATTTCTAATTCTAATTCTTCTTGGGTTTCCTCACACTTGCGAGTGACAGTGCAATGAGCACTATTGAGGAATCCTTGGTATGAATACCAGAAAGAAATAATAATAAATAATAATAATTCTGGAATGCATAGCTTCAAATGTGGGGTTTAAATAAGGCTTTGGGTGTAAGTTATAAACATTTGTGTTTAAAGTGTGTGCTTCGTTGCAAACTACGCTTTTTCAAATTGCAATGTTGGCATCTCTGCATTAGGCTCTGCTGTCATATTTACATATTATTACAGTACAGTGTTACTATTTCTTATTTGTGCCCTTCTGGTAACTACAGCTTCGTTCTCTTATTTGTGTCCTCTCATTCTATTTTTGGTTCCTTCAGATGGTGAACCGTTTGGTTGGTGGGTAAACCGTAACGGGCAGAAGATGAACTACTGGGGTGGCGCTGCACCTGGCACTGGCAAGGTAAATGCACAATATATAGGAATGTATCATTTCACGTTTTAATCTAGCAAATGGGATTTTCAGACTAGACAAACCTCGGCATTGACTCAACATTTTTTCAAAACTCCCGTCCCAATGTTAAAAACATGATATTTAGGGTCTTTTTGTTTGTTTGTTTTTATACAATTTTAGGGGGACTATAGCCCCCTTAGCTCCCCCCTTGGATCCGCCAATGAGGTTGTGGATTCAATCCTCACTAGTGCCAACGTATTATGTCCGTGGGCAAGATACTTAATCTCAATTGCCTCATCAACCCCAGTGATGGGGTGTTGATAGAGCTGTGGGCCTTAGCCAAGCAGCCACCTATGAAGCAAAATGGTTCTGGTGATTCCCTGATGGCAGTGATCATAATAGACCTTTATCACGGTGCGTCCATCTTTGTTCCCCACTGCATAGTACGTGTACCTGTCGGGAATGATCAGTGCGTGTCTGCGTGATAGCGCGTGCAGTCTTCCGTTGTTGTTTTGAGAGAATCACTGTCCGCGCTGCGCGTTTTCTTAATCGCACCGCGCGCATGTCATTGTGATGCACACAATGAACATTTTCAACACGGGGTCAAACTATTTTATTTCGGCAAGCCTTTCGTTACGTTCATTTTAATAGGGCAAAAGGGAAGATGGCCGCACCGTGATAAAGGTCTATAATGGCCACTGTGTCTTTGAATAACAGTCATGTTAGATACTGTGTACCTTACAAATGCTCTGTTGTTATTATTTCACATCTTATAACCCTGAATGTTCTTGATATTACAGTGTGCATGCGGCCTGTTTGAGACATGTTTGGACACATCCAAATGGTGTAACTGCGACGCAGAGAGCGCCCGCAACCAAGTTGACGAGGGATTGTTAAAACACAAGCAGTATCTGCCCGTCAAGCAGCTACGGTTTGGTGATGTCAAAACAACGGGGTCGTCAGCTAGCTACACACTGGGACCACTCAAATGCAAAGGAAATGGTATTGCACTTAGTATGTCAGTCATACCACGTCCCCCATAGCCTCATACCATACCATAAAATTATGTTTTCAATTACAAATTTCTCATAAATTCTTGTTTTACCCATGTAACATGGACACCACATGTTTAACACTACGAGTACATTTTGGGGTCTGTAGTCTTGTTACAATATTTTTTTATTTTTTTATTTTATGAAATATCGCCCCAAGCAAGGCAAAATGCCACTCTAGACTATTTCATGACCGCTGCGTGTTTAAGCATGCGCGTGCTTGGAAACGGGCATTATTGTGTCACCAGTGTTTAGCAAATTTTGCCTCTGAAGCTAACAAACGTTTTGCAGTGCTTAAGGTTACGGTCTCCATGAAATAGCCGGAGCCTCCGTTAGCACAAAATCGGCTGCTAAACAGCTCCATGAAAGTGGCCCCAGGGCAGAGCTGGCTTGATCTCAAATCAGTGGTGTTGTTTTTTTTGCCTTGTGACTTGACTTGGTGGAAAATATAATGATTTATGCCTTGAAATAAACACTAGTCATCAAGTCCCCTGCCCCAGAGACATACAAAGCTAGGACTTTATATAAAGTCTTCCGAGTTGTTAGGGTCATTGACTCACAATCATAGGTGAAAACTTGGGGTTGCGGGTTCGAACCTCCCCCCGGCTGCAGTACCTGTGCCCTTGAGCAAGGCACTCGACCACACTTGCTCCATCCTTCGGAAGGGATGTAAAGCCGTTGGTCCGGTGTGTTAGGTAACGGTAACGCACTTTATAGATCCCATAGCATTCTTTCGTGAAGAGCAAGGGGATTCCCCAGTGTCTCTGCCCATTTCTAATTTCTAATTCTTCATGGGTTTCTTTACGCGAGTGACAGTGCAATGGGCACTTTAGAGGAATCCTTGGTATGAATACCAGAAATAAATAATAATAATCATCATCATTTGCCCCCCAGCCTACCAATCCAACGTGGTGACTTTCCGTACCCACGAGGCCCATTTACTCCTCCCCACTGACTCTCTGCTCCACGCCCAGTCCTTGACAATCACCTTGGAGTTTAAGACAACTCAATCTTCAGCCATCCTGGCTGCTGCTGATGGTCCGGATGACACCTTTATCAAGTTGGAGCTTCATGAGGCACAGACGATACGTTTTAGTTTTGATTATGGAGCGGGATTAAAAAAGGTAGGCACAGGCTTCGGGTGGAGTGCAATAAAAAATAAACAAAAGTTAGACATCTTAACTAAGACATTATAGATACATTTTGTCTTGCAATAAAGTTTGGTTGTTTCATTTCAGTGGTGATCAGGCACCATACCAGATGTTGTGTTCTTTACTTTGCCCAGTTGTGCTACCATGCAACACCCAGAGAAAAATTGGGTCTACAGGGAAAACCTGTGCCTTTATAACTCAGCTGGTAGAGCATCTGCCCAGTGAGTCGGAGGTCTCTGGTTCGAATTCTGATAAGGCCCTTACAATTGTTCTCTCTTCTCAATTTCATGGCATAACTCTGGGTGTACAGCTTTACAAATGCATGGTCTATGAAGGATTAAGCATCTTGATACACACAATTAAATTACGTATAATATTAAAAAGTAAATTACAAATGTTTTTACTAACTGCCTGTATATAAAACCGAATGCTTGATGCAGAATAATTTGTGGTATTTGTAGGTAGACGTTGATTTGTCATCACCAATCAACGATAACGAATGGCATCCTGTGATGGTTACCATGGATACCAAGGAGGCTACATTGACCGTTGACAGGGGACAAACAAAAATGTTATCTTACATCATGGGCAAACTCCGGCTTCGTCTGACGGATGGTTTCTTTGTCGGTAAGAGTAACTCGTAATTTGAATTTTTTTTATTATTGGTAATTAATTTGATAATACTACTCAAAATAATATTTAAAGTGCATGATATGTATCACAGTGTGGTGTAGTGGGTACACAGCTGTGCTCATGTCCGAATGGTTATGGGTTCGAACCTTACTTGTGCCAACGTGTTTGTGTCCATGGGCAAGACACTTAATCTCAATTGCCTCAATCTGCCCTTACAGGTGCTTCCACTCTGCAGTCTGAAGGTTTCATAGGCTGCATGCGTAACCTTCAGCTTAATGGTCGTTTCATCAATATGGTAGCCGCCAGCAAGTCGGCGCGCCTTGTTGAGGCAGGCTGCACCGGTAATTGCGACCAGAAACCCTGCCTGAATGATGGTACATGCCTTGAGACCTATGATGAAGTCCAATGCCAATGTGATATGACTGCATATGAAGGAGACTTCTGCTCTAAAGGTATGTGTTCTATATGGAGAACAATATTGAGTCTATGAAAGTGTTAATGCTTCAAAAATGCTTCAGTACTGTTATCTTAAAATAGAAACAGCCTTAACCCATTAGAGACCATATAGCGGCCACCAGCGGTCTAAAGTCTATCGCCCATAGCGGCCACCAGCGGTCTAAAGACTATCGCCCATAGCGGCCACCAGCGGCCTAAAGTCTATCGCCCATAGCGGCCACCAGCGGCCTAAAGTCTATCGCCCATAGCGGCCACCAGCGGCCTAAAGTCTATCGCCCATAGCGGCCACCAGCGGCCTAAAGTCTATCGCCCATAGCGGCCACCAGCGGCCTAAAGTCTATCGCCCGTAGCGGCCACCAGCGGCCTAAAGTCTATCGCCCGTAGCGGCCACCAGCGGCCTAAAGTCTATCGCCCGTAGCGGCCACCAGCGGCCTAAAGTCTATCGCCCGTAGCGGCCACCAGCGGCCTAAAGTCTATCGCCCGTAGCGGCCACCAGCGGCCTAAAGTCTATCGCCCGTAGCGGCCACCAGCGGCCTAAAGTCTATCGCCCGTAGCGGCCACCAGCGGCCTAAAGTCTATCGCCCGTAGCGGCCACCAGCGGCCTAAAGTCTATCGCCCGTAGCGGCCACCAGCGGCCTAAAGTCTATCGCCCGTAGCGGCCTAAAGTCTATCGCCCGTAGCGGCCACCAGCGGCCTAAAGTCTATCGCCCGTAGCGGCCACCAGCGGCCTAAAGTCTATCGCCCGTAGCGGCCACCAGCGGCCTAAAGTCTATCGCCCGTAGCGGCCACCAGCGGCCTAAAGTCTATCGCCCGTAGCGGCCACCAGCGGCCTAAAGTCTATCGCCCGTAGCGGCCACCAGCGGCCTAAAGTCTATCGCCCGTAGCGGCCACCAGCGGCCTAAAGTCTATCGCCCGTAGCGGCCACCAGCGGCCTAAAGTCTATCGCCCGTAGCGGCCACCAGCGGCCTAAAGTCTATCGCCCGTAGCGGCCACCAGCGGCCTAAAGTCTATCGCCCGTAGCGGCCACCAGCGGCCTAAAGTCTATCGCCCATAGCGGCCAACAGCGGCCTAAAATCTATCGCCCGTAGCGGCCACCAGCGGCCTAAAGTCTATCGCCCGTAGCGGCCACCAGCGGCCTAAAGTCTATCGCCCGTAGCGGCCACCAGCGGCCTAAAGTCTATCGCCCGTAGCGGCCACCAGCGGCCTAAAGTCTATCGCCCGTAGCGGCCACCAGCGGCCTAAAGTCTATCGCCCGTAGCGGCCACCAGCGGCCTAAAGTCTATCGCCCGTAGCGGCCACCAGCGGCCTAAAGTCTATCGCCCGTAGCGGCCACCAGCGGCCTAAAGTCTATCGCCCGTAGCGGCCACCAGCGGCCTAAAGTCTATCGCCCGTAGCGGCCACCAGCGGCCTAAAGTCTATCGCCCATAGCGGCCAACAGCGGCCTAAAATCTATCGCCCATAGCGGCCAACAGCGGCCTAAAATCTATCGCCCATATCAGCCACCAGCGGCCTAAAGTCTATCGCCCATAGCGGCCACCAGCCCATAGCGGCCACCAGCCCATAGCGGCCACCAGCCCCACAATGTTTAAACACTTGTCATGTACACACTGTACTCAACATCTCAATGTCTTTAGCTTTTGATAGAGGTACCAATATGTATGTTCTGTTGTGCAGATGTAAAGATTTTCCTGTACTTAACAAGTGATATTCTATTTTCATGGCATGGCTCTGGGCGTATGACTAAGTAAACCAAACTTGGGATGAGAGAAAAATCGTAAGGGTCTTATCGGGATTCAAACTCGAGACCTCTGACTCAACAGGCAGACGCTCTACCAGCTGAGCTATAAGGCACAGTTGGTATACTCCCTCAGGTTTTCCCTATAGACCCAATTCTTCTCCCGGTGTTGCGTGGTAGCGCAACTGGGCAAAGTAACGAACACAACCTCTGGTATGGTGCCTGATCACCATTGAAATGAAATAACCAGACTTGGGATGCGACAAAAATCGTAAGGGCCTTATCGGGATTTGAACCTAAGACCTCTGACTCACTGGGCAGACATTCTACCAGCTGAGTTATAAGGCACAGTTGGTATACTCCCTTGGTATGGTCTCTAATGGGTTAAACAATTTAAAACCTGCTTGTAGAAAACCTTTTGCAGTAAAGCGTTGCACAATTAATGCTTGTGCCTGCAGTGGAAATATGTTCAGTGTTTTTGGTAGAACAAATTTGTCTTGCATTTCTAATTTCTTGCACTTCTATGCTGCAGAGTAGAAATAGATATTGCTTACAACAAAATTGGTAGTATTTTGCATGTGCAAGGATCTACTTTTGTGTAAACAGATCTTGTGTACATTTTTTCTCTGAAATATTTCCAAATTTTCCAGAAATTGGAAGTCGTATGGAAAGGCAGAGCGAAATCACCTACAAGATTCCAGCAGCAGACGTCCAAGACACGGAAAGTGATATCATAACATTAGCATTTACAACTCGGATTGCCAGAGGGAGGCTGCTCAGAATACAGGGCAGCTCCAGTGGCTTGTATGAAGAGGTTGCCATTACCAATCCAGAGGGTAGGTTGAACGGTATAACGTTGGATTTTAGATTGCCAGAGGGAGGTGCCATACGCGCTGACTAGGGCGCGGGCACAAACACAAACGCGGGCCAGGCAAGAAAGTGTTTAGAACTGGCCGGCCGGTCTTTATCGTCCGTTGGCCACATAACGTGCTCTCAGCCAATAGGGATGCGTAAAATGTCTAAGGTATTTATGAGTGATGGATCAAACATCATCCAAGTCCCTAGCGGTTTTAAACATGCAAATTTGTTCCCATTCATAAATATTTTTGTGTAAATCGGTGAAATTACCAAAAATTAAGCACAATACCAAATATTGCATTCGTTACTTTTACTCAGTCAAGGATGTTTTATACGGTTAGATTTTGTTTCTCAACAGGCAACCTTACATTCACATACAAGTTAGGATCTGGTGAACCCATCGTCCTAACGAGTGGGCACAACTATAGCGATGGCAAACACCATTTTGTAGAAATTAAACGAGACGGTAATGAAGCCAGTTTGAAGGTAAGGACCAGAGAAATAGGCCGTATTCCGGAACGCGTGAGGGTGCTGTCAAGTGGCCCGCGCCCATCGCTCGTTATGTTCAAACACAAAACGCACTATGCGTGCACGCTTTCCAAACGTTTCCTTTTAATGGAAGTCAACATGCCCGCGCCACAAGCCCGCGCTTCGCGTACACGACTTTTCCCCACGTACAGACGTGTAATGATTCCCCTCATTTTCCACTGTCTGCTATGGCCATTTTCCCCAAAATCACTTAGTTCGAGCACCCTTACGCGTTCAGGAATACGGGCCATTTCCTACAACCTCAAGAAATTGTACAGACAGTGTGTTCGGTTCAAACTGATTTGGTTCACCTGTGCAATATAGTTGTGCAAAGTTAAAGCTCGTATACAGGATTCGCAATGTTTCACAGTTCTAATCAACCATTTGGCGGGAAAACCTTATTCAGAATGGGTTTCAACTGTCCAATACAATGATTCTGCCTCATCTTTTTATAGGAAATAGGAAAATGACAATCAAAGATAAATTGATATAAAATGTGTGTGCACTCACCTTTTTATTCACGAGGAAACTAGGCTCCTGACTTCAATGATATTATGGCTCCTCATGCAATATAACCACTGAACCAGCCTAAATACATGTAGGACGGTGGCTTGGCACAATTTCTTGAAGGCATGGACACAGTTTTTCATTGTTTTCTCGGAATGTAGATGAGGTACTGAGCTGACTTATACACAGGTTGGTTTTTATAATACACATCCTCAATCACACATGGAGATAATGCCGTTTGTAACAGTCTTCCGATTCGTAATCTATCTTTAATAATTGAGAGCCAAGGGTGTTTTAGCGGTGTTCGTCTCAGCAATAATGCCCCTGTAACGGTCTACATACTTGATTTGTACCCATCAGGTGGATTACTATTTGCCAGTAACGGTGACAACACCAGGAGTTGATACCACGTTTGGTGGAGCTGACAATGTCATTGTGGGGAGTCAAGGTAAAACAAACCAACAAAGCTGATGCAAGCCACAGACTTTACAATAGTGGATTGCCGAGTCCTATGTGTTCAATTAACACTTTGATGTTTAACCCTTATTTCTGTTATATTTTGACAGGGTAGCCCCTTCAGTTATAGAACTGCTATCCTTGGGGGCCCTGTATAAAATAAGGGTATAAAAGATTAGTCTGCTTAAAATGTAAACATTCTTAATTAAGAATCTAAATACATACATTTATATTTAAGGCATTTATAAAATTACAGACAAATATACACACAGGACGCGAGATTAAAACAAGGCCACTTTAAATGTGCAATTAAAGAAAACGTTATAAAACGAAATAAGTTAAAATACAAAAAAGTTAAAGGCACAGGCTCGCCAGCAATGCTCGCTCGCCAGCAATGCTCGAGCACCAAACCCGCGCCACGCACGAAACACGCAGGTCCATATCAACCTCGGATCAATGCATGGAGCCGCGTATCTCTTCAACCCTTAGCCTGCTGCCATTCATACCCTTCTGCATGCACTACATGGCAACCTGAGTCGCCAATAGACCGTATCGAATAGCTGCCAGCTTTTGTTACTTAACACGTTGACTGCCGACTACGAGTATACTCGTAGTAACAGGTGTACCGGATTCTGCCACTATGAGTATACTTGTAGTAACAGGTGTACCAGATTCTGCCACTATGAGTATACTTGTAAAAAATGGGAACGCCCTCTGTGGGAACGCCCTGTGAAACTATGCTGGGCAGTCAATGTGTTAAATTTTTCAACAATGTAAGCAAAATGTGTGCAACCTTACCATGCATGTCCTCAAGGAGAAAAGAAACTGCCCCACAAGATGGCGGCTATTTAATACGGTCTATAGCATGCTGAGGGTTAACATGTCCCAATGCAAACATTACCCTCCAAACATGACGAGTTACCGACATGCATATGTTGATGTAGTCTCCAAAAAAACCAGAAATACATTTTTCTTAAAATATCAATTCTTGATTAGAACATAAGTTTGTAGAAAACAGCAACCCTGTGGATAACAAGGCACTGATCGACCAATCACTGTGGAATTGCTTTCAAGACTGTTCTGCTTCAGTGATTTGATTCCCACAGCAATGAAATATGACATTTCCTGTTTCTGGGAGAATCTTGCAGTTAGGGCTCTCAGAAAACCAATTTTATTGGGTTTTCGACCTGATTGAACCTGCGTGGGCTGAGCTGACCTCTAGATCTGCACATCTCCCAAACGGCTCTAGAAGAGCTTCGGGAGGCACTTCAGACAGAATGGCGCACCCTGCCTCAGTGGCTCTTATGGAGGCTGGTGCAAGAGATGTTCATACATGTTACTGACAGATAAAATGTTACATCTGTCGGCCTCCTTGATCTTTGGGTCGGAGTATAATTAGCGGGTTTTTCGGTTTGTTTATTTGTTTTTTAAAAACCGTATAAGAGTTAGGGACATGTTTGTTGATGAAATAAGGGAATTTTTGTCAGTTCATACGGTGTTAAAAGAAAGTAATTTTCCTATACATGACACGGTATATGCACTGTATACTAATAACTTCTAGTGTGCTCGGGTGGGACTCGAACACACGTCATCCTGCATAATAGGCAGACGATGTTTGTTGTTTGTTGTTTCTCACAGATGCAGCCACCACATTTGAAGGCTGCATTTCCAGAGTTCGATTCAACAACATCTACCCACTAAAAGCTTACTACACCTCCCCTCGGCCGGACGGTGTGACGTGGGAGGGTAACATGCAGAAATCACGGTGTAATGTGGAGGAAATCCTGCCTAAACTAGCCAAGCCCATCGACCCTGGTCCACCCAGTCATCCCCCACCCATTGATGATACTAATAAGCCTATCCCACCAGAACCACAGACACTCAAGGCTGGAGATAAGGCCGCCATTGCTTGTAAGTCAAGGTTGATTTTTGTTTTTATGCAGAAAAGAAAATGGGGTCTTTTTTATGGTCAAATGGTCAATTTCATTTATTTTGTTTATTTATCTATCATGAAAAATCCTAGATATTTTCCTGCAAATATTTTTTCCACCACTACTCAAAAAAAAAAAAAAAAATAAATTTCCAATTTTTTTTGGCCGTGAATTGTTTTCTACCGTAATTGCATTTCTTGCCCCTTTTTCCTTCCCACAATGCAGTTGTAATCATCATTCTACTCGTGGGTCTGATCGTGCTCCTTCTTCTGATTGCCCGGTACACGCATCAACATAAAGGCATGTACCATACCAACGAAGCAAAGGGCGCGGACGCGGCGGATAACGCGGACACGGCCGTTATGATGACGGGCAGCAAACAGCTTAAACCAGAGAAGAAAAGGGAATGGTACATTTAACATCCAACTTCCAAGGTTTTTAAAGTAAAAATGTTACCCAGTCTGCAAAAGTGAGTTTGATGTCGTGCTCCACCTCTGCTCTCGAGTTGAGTCATCCGTGAGGTAGGTGAGTATTTTTTATATACGAGTACTAATTTCTGCTGCGTACTAAGACAGTAGGGACGCGTTTAGTAGTGCAATACATACGACATACCTTTAACAGTACCGCTTTTACATACCGCATACCGGTGTATGTATTGCTATTGAAGGCACCACTGAACTCCCATTTGAGTCAGAGTATTTTCTCATCCGAGTACAAATGCCAGGATGTAAGTGTGTCCTAGTGTACTAGTTTCAAAGTGCTTGACACACGGAGAAACGCACTGTATGGGGAAGTGAGGACGTCCAGGAACTCTTATCTTGTTCCCAACTTTTGATAGGTGCATAACATCACACTCATTTTTGCAGACAAGGCAACAATAATATAGACCCTATGCACCAACAGCCATACTAGGGGCATGTGTTCTTGGATGAAGCACAATGTGATTGTCCCCTGTCATGGCCACCGCGCAAAAGGTCTATTTAGTAATTTATACCTTTTGTTGGGAAACACTTAATGGTGGTTTTACAAGTGTTTCTCATTTTAGACCATGTTGTTTGTATGTATTTGTTGAATTAACATTTTTATCATGTGTATTCTTATTCTTGTTTTCATGACATTCATTTTTTTGGGAGGAAATATACAAATATTGACTGCAATGAGGGGCATGGTTAAGATTCTAGGCCCTCGGAGATCATCGAAGGCCTATTATCTTAGCCAAGACCCGAATAAAAAGCAGTCAATATTTGTTTTATATACCGCTTGTATAGATTGTTGTCATCAGATTGGCTAAAAGTAGACTGACAGTTTGTAGTCCAAGTTTCTCATTTGGAAACTGGTCTACAGCGGCAAGGTCCCTAAGATAGCTGTACCACTTTCCCCCTGATACTTTCTCTTTTCACCGTTAGCTGCTTCAGTGAATTCCCTAAGAACATTATCATCTATGAGATCACAATTACTTTGAGATTTCGTCATTACTGCCTGTTTTTACAGTGTAGCACTGCACACTTTGTGCACAGCTATGCCAAACGTGCGACTGGCGCGCCCAAATACGTGTTTAAAACTGACTATGCTTCGGGCATGGCAACGACTATATATCCCAGGGGCATCGCAAAGACTATATATCCCGGGCATAGTCGGAATACTATGGCACGGCGTCCAGCTAATTCAGTGGCCCCAACCCCCCTCCCCTCCCCCATTTTAACCAATCAGATGACAAGAATCTACGCACGAGGTATATACACTAAAATATTCATCACAATAATTGAAAAATATACCCAATCTCTCCCCTCCTGTATTCGGTGTTTTCAGCGATTGTACATGTAGAAAACGTTCATAATTTTTCAAGCCTTCCCTCGACAATCGGGTTTTACTAAGGTAAAATATTTCAGTCAAATCATATTTTGTGATGTTTAACTTCTTCCCAAGAAACCCACAATTTTGGTCAGAGGTGGCCTTACATTTTTTAGAACTTCAAATTTGCCAAAAACTTTGTACAGATTTTTAAAAAGTTCAATTTTAGGTTCAATTGCTGAAAAAAAAACCAATTTGCATACTTGTACAGTTTTATAGCTTTAGCCTTTCCTGACCTCAAAAACTTGATAAAAAATCACTGTTAATGGATACAATGGCAGATTATTCAGCTGTCTCAGAGGTTTGTAAAATGTATTTGCTCTCTTAAGGTGCCTTTCCATAGATCCGTTTTTCATCCGTCTTGCGTGCGTTTGTGCATCTGTATCTGTCTATGGAGCGATTCAGACACAAGCGCAATGCACATGCAAAGCAAGACAGTTGAAAAATGGACCTACCGGTATGGAAAGGCGGTTTTAAAGTTAATATTGATTAAAAATGTTTGATTGCTTAAACAAGTGGGTAAAACCTGCAGTCGATTTCATGACGTCACGCAATGTTTACCGCGGTGCATTATGGGTGAAAAGTGGGGACGAAATCTCTGTATCTCTAGTTTGCGTGCGTTGCATGCATAGCGCCTAGCGTATTATGCACGTAACTTTGTGAACTTTACTAACCGCTTCGCTGGCAAAAAAACGTCAAAAACAAAGATCGTAAATTTCTAAAATGGTTTGTGTCAACTTAGTTGTGCCTGCGTGAGTTTTAAGCCATCGCCGGAACTATGGTTTCAACTTTTAAGGCCTCAAAAGGCGGCGAAGATGGCACTGCAATAATTGTGCAAACTAGCGATGCGGAGATTTCGTCCCCACATTTCACCCATAATGCACCGCGGTAAACATTGCGTGACGTCATTATGTTTTTTGTTTTTTTTAGTCTAGCGTAGATCACCTTGCAACTAAAAACATCTTAACTTAACCGTTGCTGGTGACGCAATCAATGCGCATATATTGCGAATGTAAGCAAACTGGCAGCATTTAGGGCCATCTGGGCAATTCCAGATTTACATTTCAGTGAATCTGAGGGAATTTAATGCCTTAGTGGTTGTCTAAAGTTGTCAACATTTTCACAGTTCTACAGAGTGTAGTATTTTTCAAGACTTCCTTTCCTCCCCCAAAAATACTACATGTACTCGGCATTTTTTTGTCACTCCAGTGCAGTGTCAACTTCTACAGTGCATGTAAAATTGTACATGGCCCTTGACCACCACCCCCCCCCCCCCCTCCCCCCTCCCCCTTTTCCTCCCCTTCCTACGCTTTGTAGTTCTATGAAAACTTCGGACAGCCCCTTACGTGCATATTCAAGTTATTTTATATAAAACACGTTTTTGAATGTCCTTGATGGTCATGTTAGTCCTGAAAAATTGATTGTTAATGCCATTTCTCAATAAGCGTGTTACATTGTAATAAGCGTGTTTCATAAAATCGGCTGCCGAATTTTTTTACTGTAAATATCGTCATGAATGAGTCTAAAACAGAGTACTTTGATTTGGTTTAATTGATATTCAGTAGATCAGTATTTTGATAAAATAATTGTACTACTTTTGTGCATATTCAGAATGTTTGTACTACGTGTAAAAAAAAAAACTGTCATACTTTTGATCTTGAATAATTTTATCATTTTTCAACGAATTTAAAGCAAAAATTCACATCATGTAAACAAGGCCTGACAAATTTCCTTAAGTGAGTTTCATCAGTTTTGTCCAAGAGGTTGAGATTTAAACGAATACGAAAAAAAACCACCTAAATTTGAGAGTTTGCCACTTTGACTTGGCACCTGCCATTGTGAAGGAAATTGTCTTTGCACATCTTGATGAATTGCGCAAAATGATTGAGATGGTTTGTGTAACATTTGGAGTAATCCTCAGAAGCTTTCAGCTCAGAACACACATTCCTCCAGCGACGTATTGACATTGAAGGAGGCCAAGTCGAAAGCGGCAAAATCTGAAATTTCCTTTTTTTTTTATGGCGTTTAAATCTCAACCTTCTGGACAACTGATGAATGTCACTCAATCAAATTTGTCAGGCCTCCTTTACATGATGTGAAATTTTGGTTTAAATCCAATGAAAAATGACAAAGAAGTAAGATTAAAAGTGGGACTTGTTTTTTTGACGCGTTTGTAGATGTATTTGTACCTTTTTATTGTTTTTATGTTTCTTTCATCATACAAATATAATAAACAGCGTTTCATACATGTATATTCTGGTATTCATTTTAAATTATCAAATGCCCTCTTATTTAATTTGCATGTTTTTTTAGCACAATTTTGATGTCTTTTTAAAACACAGGTTGTATGGCTTCTATAGTTGGTTAAATGCTTACTTGTTAGGGTAGTAGTTGCAGTAATGTATTACTGTTCTTTTGAAAGTAACTTTATACAGAGTTTAACAAAAATGTTGTCTGTAAGGATTTGGGTAATTTTATTGAAATGTCTCAATGCAATGTTTTTGGAAAACCTTTTTGAAATGCATAGTTCTGAGTTTGCCCAGTTAACTCCGCCCCCTTGGATATTGTTGCTATGCCTCACACGCTATCCCTCAAAATGTCATTGGAGAAAACGCAAAGGTACCCGGTATTCATGTTTCAGGGTGAACAGTTATCTTGGAAAACACTGAGTAAAGGGCCAGTAATACAGGGATGTCATATCATCATGAAATACATGCTTCCTTACCTTTTAAACAGCGGATCGTCCGGCCTTGAAACAAAAAATTCACCCGGATCACCGCATACAACATTGTACAAAATGTATGTTGTTGTGTTGTGAACTAGGCAATGCACTTTTGATTTATGTGGGCGCTGTCTGCTAGCTCTGTTGTGATTGGTCGGCGGGTTCGGCTTGATTGACAGGTCGGAACTATGATGTAGGTCAGAGTTTGAAATACTAAAGGTCTCATCTGCCCAATCAAATTAAGAATCGATGTAATTAATCGGATATTTCCTATTGAAAACCAGCATCACGTACATCAGAGGTTTTTACAAAAAATTGTTCACATTTGTGGCTGACTTTTCCCAAGTGGAAATTATGCCGAGAGCATTACAAACAATTTAAACAGATTCCCTTCCTGCCTCCCAATTTTGATCCTTTTGAGTCTTACAGAGATGCCGACATCTACGATTCAGGCGTAGTATGTTTCAGCCAATGACGCTCGGTATTGTGACATAATTCTAGAATGCATTGCTTCAAATGTGGGGTTTAAATTGGGCTTGGATGTACGTTCTAAAAACGTGGCAAATTACTCCTTCAAATTGTGTTGTTGGCATCTCTGGGCTTGCTAAATTTTATGAGACGTTGATCTCAAATAACTTGCATCTCATACTGCATTATGTAACCACTACATTTTAAGAGATTCCTGGGGAAACATTGTTTACAAAAATTATATTGGATGGCTTTGAGGGTGATATGATACAGCACTGGTCATGTAAATACTAAACGAGCCGAAGTCCAGTTCGGTATTTTTATGACTCGTGCGGTATATATTCTCATATCGGCTGAAAAGACATCCAATATTATTATATAAAATAAAGCTTTGTTTTGAAAGATTTCTGCGAGATTTGTCTGTTTGGTGTTGAAAACGTAAGCTTACAACTGCATGTCTTTTGTTATTGTACTCGATGCACGCGCATCAGATTAGGGCTCTGTGCTGCACAGTATCGGAAACGCATGGTATCCGCAAAAGCTTCATTGTATAACTGTTATTTAAAGACTTTATTTTAATATTTTAACACTACGCTGCTACATTCCTTTGGCTATTAGTAAGTACTATTAGGCACGTATGGACCTGAAAGACGCCATTAGTTGGTTTACATGCGCACAAATCTATGGGTACCAGACGACACAAGGAGCATGTTTCAGGTCCATTCTGCACTTGTGTGTTAGGACAAAAATCATATTTTAAATATTGACTTTTGTATATGGACTACTTTTTGTTTTTCATAGTTAACACCAATGTTTGAATGTTGAAAATATGCCAGCTATCCCAATGTCAGTAACAGATTACATTGGGTGTGCTGCGAGGTTTGAAATAAACAGTTTTGGAAAAGACAATTTGTGCTGTATAAATTAGGGTTTGTTTTTGCCCGACGTAACTTGATTAGCACCGTGTGCTTCCCTGAGACAGAGAAAAACTTCATAGCGTGCTGAAAACCCACGACCTCCTGCATACTAGGCAGACATCTTAAGCTGTGTTGTAATAGACAGCCGAAGTGTGACGTGTGTTGCCATGGTAATTGGATCTAAACTATCATGGCCGTCGGAAAAAGTACAGGGACACGGTTGAGTGAATTGTTAGTTTAGAGCCAAAAAATGACGTATTCACTTCGGCAGTCTATTGAACTGTTTGTCATTTTTATGTCCGCCTGCATAAAATTTGTGATTTTTTTTTTTAGGTGGCACTAACGTTACATTTGGGGAGAACCTCGTGTGAATATGACTTTTTGCTTAGGAGTTACAGGACCAACAACAGGTTTTGTTTTCTTGGGAATTGTTTTTTTAAAAGATACACAGGTTTGGGTGCTTTTAAATTCTCCCATTTTAGCTCAGTGACTCCGATTTATTTCACCAAAAACCTCACCTGAAAGTTAACAAGTGTAGCTTCTAAATTAACCTTCTCCTGCCGTTTGTGCGCCAAAATCAGTAATTAGGCCGTCGAAAGCTATACGGTCACTACGTTCTTGACCGTACCACTTTTCGTAAACAAAAAAATTCCAGGCCCGCGAGCTCTGTACTCTGTCGGCACAGCTAAGTAGGTGTTGCAGTTTTATAGCGGTAAAGAATTATTTTTATTAATTTGTTTGACCATACCACTATGAAAATGCTTCCGACGCCCCTGATCAGTTAGCGTGTTCAGCTGTTAAACAAAAGGTTGGTGGTTCGAATCCATCCAGAAAGGTTTTTCAAGAGCAGTGGGTTTTGTAAATGGCGGGTCTCTGCTGTTGGATATATGAAATAAAAAAAATGAAAAATACAACCAGTCTAGCATATTTTGGTTATATTTCAAAATCAAAATGTCCAACAAATTACTAAATTAGCTTGATCGATCGCATCATATTTAGGAAAGCGTGTTCAACTAGTGTTAATCTTTAGTAATGTGTACCGTTTTCACATTCAAATTTAGTTTCTCTTGTTAATTATTCTTTAAAAAAATTACATCTTTGGTTTAAGTGCTACAATACATCTTTTTATCTTTGGTTTAAGCGATCTACACCATCAATCGACCAATCTTATTTGCATTGACTGGGTAGAATAATTACAAATTATTTTCAGTTATATACTGTTTGTGTTAAATTTTAAAAGCATGATCAATTTATACATATATTACCCGGAGGCCTGTTACGCCCCAACAATAAGTCAGAGTTAGCCCAAAAACTCTGTTTGCTAGGATAGGGCGACAATTTGTGTGTAAAAAAGCTATATTAGGGCGACACACTCTATTAGGGCGACATTTTGGTGTCGCCCAAATATTTTTGAGATTAAAAACTATTTTTTTATGTCAAAAACCATTTTTATTAGGTCTGGAACCATTTTTGGAAGCTTCGGGTAAAAAAATTAGGTGTGAATTTGAGTGATTCTTGCCGAAATTTCGGTGGTCCCCGGGGAAAGGCTTCCCGAATTGTCGCCCTATTGCGGCATCCAAAGTTCTTACAACTATTATATCATTGTGACAGTCTATACCAAAGTGCCAAAAAGCCGCCTTTCCATAGTATGGTTTTTCATCCGTCTTGCATCTCGTCCGTCTGTACCGGTCTATGGAGCGATTCAGATGCAAACGGATGAAAAATTGACCGAAGGAAAGGCGGATTAAGACCACTGATATAGACCACTCATCATGCAAAATCAATTCAGTAAAGTGTAGTATGTCAAGGCGCTATTTTAGTAAGCAAACTAGACGCGACTCGTGTTTGACATGCCTCTCGTTTGGTGCAAGATACGAGACCGAGTGACTCCCCCTACCATTGTTACCCTATTGTGTAAAGCATCCAAGGAATTTAGGGGGAGTCGTACAACGGGGAAGAGTGTGTTGAGGTACATATGTATAGGGGCAGTAGGGGGAGAGTCACTTAATTGGTCTCAAATCGAAATGTGGCAGCATATACTCGTGATGTGATGTGTGTTGTGGAAGGTTTTAGTCTCATAATATATGCATATATATAATATATAAATATAACACCATAATATATACAGTTGAAGTCAGAAGTTTACATACACCACTACCATCGTCAAATAAATGGTGAACAGGACTACCCGAACCATTGCAAGGTGTGCAAGCTATGTTTTAAGTACTGCAAGCACGTGAGGAATTCCACAAAATAGTAAAGACCGTTACAAAAATGGTGACAACGCAAGTTTAAGCACACCAGTTTTAACACAGTTGTATGTAAACTTCCGACTACAACTGTATATATATATATGCAAGTTTCTGATTAAACGTGGCTTTTAGTACTGATCCTCATATTGTTCATATGTGGAGAGTGGACTGGAAACAAGTCTAACCAAATGGCTACAGCAGGATGTCATTGTTTAAGGAACTGCATGTTGGCATTAAATCGATTACCAGTCCACGGACGTTTTGCTGTGCTGATATTTGGGGCTATTCTCCGAGTAAAACTTGGAGAAGAATCGACGATGCTCAGCAATCAAGTGGTCTTCCTTCACAAGCAGCGGATTGCGTATGTATTTCTTGTTGGCCCACACAGTTACGTCACTTTCCATCTGTGGAAGAAAACACACGACACATTTAGGATTAAATCTCATCTACATAAATAAAAGGCCTGCGTCCGATTTCATCGAGCTGCTTAAAAGCTTATATTTTCTTAATCGAGCGTCAGGTATTTCACAGACATTGTTAACAGTAAGCATTAAATGAAAATGTGCGGAGCCAAACTTTGCTTCTAGACAGCGACGCAACAATAGCTGTCTTCAAGGCACACATGCTTAACCACGCCGCAACCATGAAATAGCGCTTAACTTGTCTGCTAAAGTAAGCACATCTTTTCAGCTAATGCTTATTAACCAGTGCTATAAGTTGGCCCCTGGTCAATTTTTAGCGTCATGTGTATGGGGTGCCAAGTTAACATTCCATTCTGGAATAGAGATACATGTACATTTATTTACGATATCTCTATTGGAAATATAAATATCTCCATTTCCGGATTGAATGTTAACTTAGCACGTCCAGAAATAAAGATATCTCTTGCATTTCACTGTGCAGGGGTCGACATTAGCTTGAATTTCATGCTGGTCAGAATGACCAGAATATTAGAACTCTACTGGTCCTGCTAAAACATTTGGTGGTCCACTAGTGCTTTTCAGAATGGCACCGAGATACTGCAACACTTTCTGGTTTAACATGTTTAAGGTCATTGAGTGCAGGATGGATGGGATTGTTTTTTTGATCCAACACTAGGGCATGTCTGGAGAGATCGGAGAAAGAAATGTAGTTATCTGAAAATGTCTAAAGCAATCAGGAATTATTTGTGGTAAACAGAAATGTTTACTGTGGATTAGGCATCAGAGAATGTTTCCATGAGTCGGTAAATGTTTTCACTGGTACATCGGACCAGCATCTTTGACAGATCTAGTGGTCCTTCTGATTTTTTACTAGTCTTAAACCACAGGACTAGTGTCAATTTCGACCCCTGCTGTGTGTATAGGTTTCAAATGTGGATACACACGACGTTTTGTAAAGAGACGTGCGACATATTACTTTCCATGCAAAACTTGCAAGTTCACACGCACCACACTCATTCCTCACCCAAACTTGGATTTTCACGCAACCTGTATCCTACCTGGTAGTACTGCTCGTACAAGGCATACTTTCCAATGTAGAATGAAATCGGGCCACCTTTGCAGAAACCAGTCGTCACAATTCTTTGCCTCATCGGCCCAACTGGTGTGATGGCCAATATGAGGACCAAGAGACCAAATATAGGACTGTCCATCTTGAAATGGGCCAAGCAGGGTCCAACCTATACAGAGAAACACAATCAGTGAGGAACAACTGCACTACCGTGATTCGAACCACCAGTTGGCATCATAGCTCAATTGGTAGGGCGTCTCATGGGCGTCTGCACGTTAAGCAGAAGGTCTGCAGTTCGAATCCTGATGGAGCCAAGTTGCTTTTCACTGCATCCAGATTTCCAAAACTCATAGAAATGAGGCTTTTTGGCACAGACTGTCACAATAATATAATGGGCTAGCTCCGATTTAATGTTGGAGCGTATACAGGCCTCCGGAAATTGATTCTGTGGTTATCAGTGCATGTTTCACTCCAATTTCTATCCATACTGTTTTGTTTAAAGAACTGAAAATCATTACCTGATCAGTCTCAAATACGTTCTTTTTCATCGGAAACAGTCCAAAGAGTTTTTCCCCTGAGGACATTTTGACCGTGGCAATGTGCTTCTCAGTGGGGTGTGGAGTCCAACTTGCGTCAGTAAAGTGTGCTTCACCTCGGATTTTTAAAGCTCTCCTAGTGGGGTAAGGAAACGATATCTTGTAATGAGATTGGCGTACTGAGTTTGAATGCTGCCCGTGTCGTAATGCTATTACGGAAAGATTGAGGGCCCTAGGGTGGACATCCAGGAACTCTCGTCTTGTTCCCATTAGCCTTTTTGAAGTATGGCGGACACAATAGGAGGGCGCACTTTGCAGTGGGTATAAAATCGACTAAAATGCAAAATAACTCAGTTTTTCACTTTACACTTATTAATTTTATTTATAATTCTATCTATGTATTATAATTACAACATGTAAATCACGTTTTTGAAAAGAAATACAATTGATAAAAAAATTCATACCCAAATGAAATTGCGCCCTCTCCTTTTGTTCCGCCATACTTCTAAAAGGCTAATACAATGCATAGTTCCGACCTGTCAATCAAGCCGAACCCGCGACCAATCACAACAGAGCTAGCAGACAGCGCCCACAAAGGTCAAAGTGATGCAATCATCACAAACAATCACGCGATTTTCTGCCCATACAGTTTGTGTGTTGTATGCGCCATGACCGGGTGAATTTTGGTTTCAATGTCGGGCGATTCGCTGTTCAAAGGTAGGAAAGCGCATTTTTATGAATATATGTCATCCCTGCATTACTAGCCCTTCACTCAGTGTGTGCTACGGTAACTGTCGACCTCAAAACATAAATACCTTTGGGTTTTCTCCAATGAATCTGTGCTTTCCATGCCGAGTCCCGTTGCTTTGTACGTAGTCTCGCCATTTTTTTGCGATGGCTTGTGAGCACATAGCAACAATATCTAAGGGGCGGGGTTAACTGGGCAATCTCGGAACTATGCATTCCCTTCGTTTACTTAAAAGTGAATAGGTAATAAGTCCAGCACACAGACTGAGTGACGCGCGGTGAAGAACAATGGATTATTTTGACCGACTGACGTCATCCTACCCCAACCTATACCCAAGAAACAAAAGACATTGTCTCTGGCGCCACCCACCTATGTATCTTAATGTTTAGGTGGAAGACATAAGCCTCATGCAATTCAGCCTATTACAGTACAGGATGCAAATTTAAGTCCATTAAACCAATTAAATAAATTCTCCGAGTTATTTCATAGACAATTTCTGCAAAGTTCTACGTAATCCGTCAAAAGATTGGACAAACAACAAACTTTCACTTACGGCCCATGGAGGTAATTTAGGTGTGCAATGTCGGCCCCGTTCTCCGGAGTGTCCTGGCATGTTTAATAGAAAATAATAAGTGAAAGGAATAATGCCTAGATATAGACCTTTTGCACAGGCGGCTATGACTAGAAGGCAGTCACATTGTCATCATGCACGAGTTATAGGCGCTTTGTGGATCTATAATTGCACATGATTTAAATGTGAAAACCTGCCCCCGTCATAGGGCCGCAAGTACCCAAATAATATAAGCCCAAATAATTCCACATACAGGCCAAGGGGTAGTGGACTAAATTTATGGTAAGAATTTAGTACTCGGACGTCACTATTTTGTTCTTAAAAATCGCTTATTAAGCATCAATAAAATTGTGCAAATCAAATAATAAAACCAACTTGAGGGGAAAAATATGAAGATTTTACTAGGAAAAACTTTTGAGTTAATCCCATAGGTTTAGTGCAGGAGAGCTTATGTGACGTCCGATTTGAAAATTCTTTCGAAATTTTTGAAACAAAGACCAGAGAACCACCCCCTCATCCTAAAATGTTGGAGTTACTATGGTTACCGAGTGCTAAAGTGAAAAATTCACTCTGTGTGTTCTCAAGGTTACTGGGTGTTACCGTTTATGTTGATGGCCAAAACCTAATTTAGAATTACAGTTTTAACAACATTTCAAAGTGCTCTAATTATGTGAAGTTTTATTTCATGTTGGAAAGTTTGAAAGCCCTTAAAACAAGGGCTTTGTCATTGCCAGACTGAAGTGATTGTGGGGTGTTATGGCCGAGCGGTCTAGTGCGTCAAACTTAAGTTCCTGTGCTAGTATTAGAATGTAGGTTCAATTCCTGGCCGTGACGGGTTGTGGCACCTGTGCCCTTGAGCAAGGCACTCAACCACACTTGCTCCCATTCAATTGGCGGTCCATCCGCTGTTGGATGTGGTATATAAATAAATAAAATAAATAAGTAGATTTTTTCCATGCAAATTTGACCCGTTTTTTTATACAAAGGTAAACTGTTATCAAATATGAAGTCTTGATGGCTGAGAAAGTTATGAGACTAGTGCTCTGCTTTTTTAGTTCCAGGAATGTTTTTTCTTGGTCTTAATCTGGTCTTGGAAAACAAATCTGTGGCTCCGAGATCAAGATCTTGTTTTCTTCCTAGTAATATCCCAGAAGAGTTTGTTCAAGGGTGGGGGAAACTTGCCTCATTATGAGAATCAAACTCGCAAACAGTAAATCCACACGGCTTGAGTGTACCATCGTTGATTTCTGGGATGACCGGTATCTTCCAGTCGGGTGCGTTGCCCTCGGCATGGTGCCAGAAGAAGATTCTATGGTTCACTTCACATGAATGGTAGGTTGCGACCTTGGCGAATTCAGGTACTATTGACGTGAATTTAGGAGTGAAAAACATTCAACAATTTCCTTGAAAATACACAGTAAACTTTTTCTGCCCTGTTCCATCTAACTTAACGGCATCTCATTGGCGATCAGTGAACGGAATTCATACCGGGATTTCTACAACTAAGCCAGGCAGTCTATCACCATTTATAATATAAATAGACTGTGTAAGTCTCGTTTCGGGTCACACTAGTTCCGGAGATCAGTCAGGGAATGGCAATGGCCGGATTTTAACGTTGCGACGATCTTCTTTGATATCTCTTTACCGTACCGCCCAGACGCCAATAAATGGAAAAGGCGCCTCAAAATGTATTGATTCAATAGACCTTATGCGTAGGGGCCATGATAGAGGGCAGGTTTTCATATTTAAATGCGACAATGATTACGAATGGCTGGCTGACTGGTTTGGTCCATCTCAATCTCATTAGCGTTGCTAAATCAAATATCTGGGTTTGCTTGGTATAGAATCGTGAAAATGCCGACGACTTTGGACGGCCTCAAAAGGACGTTGCCCTACTGCATATTGCACATATCAAGATGTTTCTCATGTTTCTTGCGCCATTTTATTTCTTTTTGTTGGTGCTCTTGCAACTTACTTATCGTTTATATTGAACTCGGGTGATTTTTGTAACACACGCCTTTACCTTTCTCAGCGTATCCGATCTTGACACATTTGCCGTCTTCACCCCGGTATCTCCAACCATGAAACGGGCATTCGATGCAGTCACCGTGCACAGAGCCGCCTATCGCCAGATTGGCCCCTAGATGTGCACAGTAGGCGTCCACGATGAAAACACGGCCACTCTCGCCTCGAAACACCGCCAGATTGTTGCCTGAATCGACACCAAATAAACATACAAAACCTTGTCAATGTAATTCTGCATGGCTGCAAGAAACACACTGTCTTGGCTTTGGCCCTGTTTACGGATCTATTATGCCCCTATCTACGCCAGCGGTTGACCTCAACGAGTACTGTGCCCCAGTCTGCAGGAGCTTCAAAGTTGCAACACCCACACCAAGAAGCTGGACATATACCCAGCACGATATGTGGCAGAGGAAATCCCCCTAACGCCCCTATACCTCAACACACTCTTCTCTTTTGTTAACGCACCAATCCCCCACCCCCCCTAAAAACTGAAAGGAATTCCTTGGAAATTCCTTGGATGTTTGAGACACAATAGGGGAACAATGGTAGGGGGAGAGTCCGTTTGCCACATATCGTGCTGCATATGGCTGGACACGACGCACAATGCATATTATGGGCCAGGTGGGAATGCAACTGTGCCAAAATCATATACAGCACGATATGTGGCAGAGAGACTGCCCCCTACCATTGTTCCCCCATTGTGTCTCAAACATCCAAGGAATTTCCAAGGAATTCCTTTCAGTTTTTAGGGGGAGTTGGTGCGTTAACAAAAGGGAAGAGTGTGTTGAGGTATAGGGGCGTTAGGGGGCAGTCCCTTTGCCACATATCGTGCTGGGTATAGCCAAAATAGGCAAATCATGATTTTTCTAAAAATTAAATTGTTTACATTTGTTAGGTTTGTGTGGGTATACAACTATTTTATAATAGAGGTAATCTCCATAACATTTTTAACTTCGAGTAATACTGTCTTAAACCCGACGAGAACAGGCAAACCACGGGAACAACCACGTTATTCTATACTATTTTAAACTGCCATTACGACCGCTCAGTGTGCAAAACATGAAGTTATGAAATTTGGCTTGAAATTGAAGAACATTCCACATTTAAAGACAATTAAATCGATGGCAAATTTACTTTTGTATTTCATCCAAAAAAACACGGACAAACACATAAAAATAGTGTGCTTTATTCATTAACTCCGGAAATAAATATTCCGGCCGATTCCCGCCTTAAGTCATATTTTTCCAAAAAGCCAAGACCCTCAAAAATATTTTAAAACCAAATTGGACTGCTACAATTTGCTACCCTTGAAGTTCTTTTTTTTTTTGTGAATCCCCCATTTTGATAAACTTGGCTGTGTATATGTTTGACTGCATGGTCCCTTTCAGGCTTCTATTCGTTTCCTCTATCTTATCAGGAAAACATTTAAAAAAAGTCTAAATGCTGGATTTTCCTTCAAGGGGAATTCTAGTTCTTTAACATTCTGTTCACGTCGCTTTTAATATCTCACAGCGACGTGCGTCAAATTGTTGGCGCGATAAAAGGCTCAATGTTTAAGAATCCGCGCTCATCATCGATGAAACGTTTGTAACTGTTTGCTTATTTGGATAGGCCCTATAGCAGTGGTCAGTTTCACCGATGCAACTTTTGACGGTGGAAAATGATACAGTTTAGTCACTTTAATGTACACTTCATTACACGTACATTGAGTATTTAGGTACTAGTTAGGCCTACATTGTACCCATGGTGACCAATCAAGAAAATCTTGTGCTGTACATAAATCTCACCCGGTTCTTGCCTCTTCTTTAGTAATTTCGCAAACAAATGGACAAAAGCTGAATTAAGAAAGTTATTATTTTGGTATAACTATGGATACTGCGTCCAATTTTTGTGCCAACCCAGTACCCGAGAACTCTACTCAACAAAGTCAATCACAGCGCTCCCATGCATATTTACGCCGGATGAAACACAGAACAACCGTCTGTCAAAGCTACCCGTTTAAAACAAATGGACGCGTTTGTCGACGGCCGTTGTATCTTGCATTTATTATATGGAATGAGATTTTGGCGGGCGTCTGGCGGGACTTTTGCAGCAGAAAATTCGTCTGACAAGGGCCATTTTGTACTCTGTGTGATGTGCTTTTTCATCTTAACCATTTTCAGACGCCCAAATCTGCAAATACTAGGTCACTTCCTAAATGTTCCTGCCCTCGGTTGTTGGTACCTCGTTCGTAAGCAAAACCCTCTGGGCTGCTGGTCTATCTCCTCCACCAGACTGCCACAAAGACCCCACAACGCGCCCGCCTAAAGTCACGACGACCCTTCGCGGAGCATACCCACCACTCAGCTCCTGCGCTCCACACCGGCTGACGTCTCCAAAAGATTGTGGCTCACACGCAGGTGGACGGAAGAGTGGCAGGCAGCAGACCACTCTAGGCTGCACAGATTTGTGGATGAGCCAGGCAAGCTGCTGGGCAAAGACCGTTTTGCCGCTACCATGAAAGGCATGCGACTGCGGCCACCCAGAACAAACCGTGGACCACATCATCGAGTCTTGCCCACCACACCAGCCACCCAACGGCGAACAAGGCATCATTACCCTGGACGACGACACGAGGGCATGGCTTGCCGCCACTGAGCTGCAGTGTAACGAAGAGTAACTATATACGCAAGAAGAAGAACTTGCATGTTGGCGCATTAACATGCAGTTGTACAACCAGTGCATGGGTAGATTCACATAGCATTTTCGCGCGTAAATGCGACGCGTGTCGCTTTGAGAAAAAGCGACGTGAAGGAAATTTGAAGTAAAACGATGAACTATGAAAATCACAGAATCACAAAAACGCTTTCCGCCCAAGGTGATTCTACACGCGTGGTCCTGTTTTTAAGTGCGTCCTCACTCAAAGTTCCCTCCAGATCGTACCGCTTTTTCTTTAGCGACGCACGTCGATCGCATTATTTTACGCGCGAAAAGGCTCTGTCACGTGAATCCATCCTTATCGAATTCACTAACGTCTAAAGCCTCGTTCCCACTTTCGCGAATCGTCAACAGTTTTGCCTATTTGGCTTAACCCTTTCAATACCACCCACTCATATAAGACAGTACCCTTGTTTACCACAGCAATTACGAGCCCAGTGTCACTAGAGACCCACTGGTTTGGGAGACATTTCATTGAAGTGAGCCCTCTGTGGTTTACATGCACTAAATAGCTCTGATGATTTTGTGTACACCTGATGACACAAATCATACAAAAAGAAGAGAAATTTAGTGTGCATCTTTTTATTTATTAAGTGTAATTTCAAGCTAGTTTTTACACAACAAAAGTAATACAAACTGGTAATACAAGGCCCTGTACTCGTACATCAATATAGAAAAGAAAATCCTAATGAAAATACCTAAAAAGTATACAATACAAAAGAAAATTAAGCACTCAAAAGTTAAAAATCTAAGAAATTAAAAATGCTTGTCTAAAAAGATGTGTCTTCAACCCTACTTCTGCATGTACTTGTATTTTCTCTCGCCCCTCCCCCCGCCCCCCACCCCATTCAATGTTGGTTTGAATCCGTGGCTTGTCGAACCAGTCTTCAACATTGAATGGGGTGGGGGGCGGGGGGAGGGGGCGGGGGCAGATTTGAAGGCGAGCAGATTGTACATATACATACTTATCATTTGGTATGATATTTTTCAAAACAAGGAACTGTGCACATTGGTTTATTACATTCTTTACAGATCATCCGGGTCTGTTTTCGCCTGTTTAATGTGCGGTTGCTACAAACAATGCAGTCGCGTTTCTTTCCATTGCGGTTTTTGCCAGGATAGTGTTGTTGTCTTGCCAAATCAATAGGAATGTGGTATCTCGGCCGACTTGTTGCATTAGTACGTTCCCAACCTAACAGCAAGCCTTGTACAATACCTACACGAAAATCTAGGTTACTGACATGTCTGTTGCCCTCTATGCCGTTAAAAATTACTCGGCTATTGACAATACAAATATCGAGCATACGGAAAAAAATTCGTTTCCACCATTTTAAACTCCTGTGCGTATGATTGTAGTACTGAAAACATTGATCTGCAACATCAGTACCTCCCATATTCAAATTATACAGGTCAACACAATTTGGCTTCAGAACGTCACGAAATCCACTTGTGCTCTTCTTGCAACGAATTTGCTTTTTTGACACATCAGAGTTCCCGATATTTGTTAAAAGTGTTACCGATTTTTTGTCTTGCCAAACGATACACAACTGCCCACCTTTTACCAAAAAAAGGGGGACATCTTCTCTCTTCATTTTGTGTTTTTTGGGGTTGGCAACATGGGGAATCCCCTGGGTCATGTACCGAACAGTACCACAACACCCGAATCCTAGTTCAGACAGTTCAGCTACAAGAGCTGGGCTATTGAAGTAATTGTCACAATATAGTATATGACCCTTATTCTCAAGTCCCTGGACCAGATCAATGACTAATTTTGCGGGCTTGGTCAGTATGTTTGGATGCGGGCAGTCTGAACTTATGTGTGCAACATAAACAGTTTGGGTGTTCTCACTTCCCGTGTATAGTTTCCAATTACATGTGTACCCTGTTTTTGATTCATTCAGGGAGAAGGCTTTCATACCCCGTTTGATTGGTTTTTTCGGCATGTACTGAACAAAACTTAATCGTCCCTTGAATTTTAACATGCTCTCGTCTGGAGACAAATTCTGCGCAGGGTTATACAGGTTTAGAAACTTCGGGACGAGTAGTTCTATCAAGGGTCGAACTTTGGAAAGTTTATCACGTTTAGCCGAGGCTGTCTGAGCAATTTGGTTATTGGATATGTGAAAGAATCTCAGAATTGAAAGGAACCGATTGCGTGACATGATCGACGGATAGAATGGCACGCTAAACAGTTCAGATGTCGACCAGTACATTCTATATTGAGATGATTTGTTCATGCCCATAGCAACGATAAGTGCCACAAATGCCATCATTTCTGGAATATTGGTCGGGTGCCAGGAAACTTGTTTATCAGGGTTAGAGTCTATTGTTTGTTGCGCATAGCGATTAGTCTCGTTCACCAGCATCTGCCACACAAGGTCACAGAAATACAGCTTGAAGATCTCCACTGCTGAGAGCGTAGCAAAGTCGCCGGTCGGGCCAGGATTCCCCGTGAAGGGCACAGTCGGACACTGGAAATGGTCTCGTTGCTCCCAACCGGATCGGAAATCTACCTTCGCAGTCTTGCTCGATTTTGGCAGGTGGTCAGGTTGGTCGGTAAGCTGCAACAAAAACAAACTATAACATTAGAGTATAATCTTTGTAGTTGCAAACAAGGAAACAAGAAAAAAATGGCACCCTCTATTAAGGTCGTTGCCAATAACTGTTCAATTTTATGCGAATTTTTGAAGATGCAAATTTCCTCATTTCTTTCAAAGCAGCTTATAGCATTTGCAAGATATTTGGCAAGCGGGACAGCCCCCTTCTTTTGTGTTGTAGGAATGTTGGGAATTACTTTCAGATTTTCAGGGGGGGGGGGGGGGGGGGGGGGGGAGGGATTTGGTCACCAAGACTGATTGAGCCATTTTTTAACTACATGTAATGATGTACATTTCTCAATTTCAGCATTTGTAACCCCATAGACCTATATAGGCCGACGTTAGGGGTGGGCCTACAAAAATACTGGGCCTGGTGAATTACATTAGCCTAATTGATTCATTAACATAACACCGATCATGCTGCTGATAATGTTCACCAAAGAATTAGTATTAATTATTACCGAATTCCATTATTACCTCACGAAATGCTGCAGTAATGCCGTCTTCTGCCGTTTCTGGATCGTCGTCAGAAGACTCATCTTGAATGGAACCTTTATCTGATTCTGAGCCACTGTCTGCCAAAATTTCGGCCAACATGCCATCGACGTCTGTTGCCATCATAGTTTCAGGATGCAAATGGCGTCTGTACTGTGCGTCCTCCCCTTTTATGTATTCACGGCAAACCCACCTATTGTTGTCCCTTTTTAGTTTTGTGAATTTATATAGGGCGGGCGCGCGTGTAAAACTTGAACCGTCTTCATTCATGCCAATAGAGGGCGCCAAACCAAAAAACTCTGAAAGCATTTGCAGGTGGTGACAAAAGTCGCCTTGGGTCTCAACTGAAAGACAATCTCGGGCACCATTTGGTGCCTTTGGGATTAAAGCGAAAAAAACAAAGGGCTCCTTTTGGCGCCTCCGGGAATGAAAGGGTTAACAGTGCCTCGCCCACTAGTACGTGGTCACAACACGTTATGAAATCACTACGGCACCGTTACGACGCCGTTACGAAGTGTTGCAAGACACTGCTACGACCTCATCAAGACAACACCCCCGCCCTCTCCCATCCCCCTCCCCCACCTCATTTGTCACGGTATCTGTCAATACAGTGGCGGATTAGTTACGTAACATGTCGTGGGAGTTGGCAGTCTCTTGTTGGCTTCTCGTTCTCGTAACACGTCGTGACGGTTCATGACGTACGACGTCTTGCAGCTGATTCTTGGGCTGGCAATATTCCCACACATATCAACATCAATACTCAAGAATAGGCAGATTAGGTCACAAACTCTGCCAAGACATCGACAAGACGCTTAGAGACGGCTTGACATTTTTGAACATTTTAACATTGGGGGCAGCAGGTCCTTGGATCACATACTGTTACTTTCGTTGCTCCTTGCCTATTTTCTGTATTGCAGGAATGGCTAAATAAATAATAATAACAACAATTTTCATGACTCTTCCGACCCATATGACGACGCATCATAGCAAGACATGCCAAGGCGTAGTTTTCGACGGCAGCAATATATCAACAAGAATCACTGAGACTTAGATCGCGCTATCGGCACGTGTCGTGTTATCGTGAAAGTGGGAACGGGGCTTTTAAAGTCCTGAGCTTATTTAGATTTTTCCAAAATATGGATTTCAATACTATAAATGGGACGAAAACCGGAAATTTGCAATCTCCAATTTGGATGTGGAGGCAAAAAGGTTGAAAATATAGGCCTATACGGAGAGAGCGCGAAATTTCAGAATGGTTGAGAAAAATATGACTCATGATAGGCCTAAACATGGTATCAAAATCTCAACACCCATGGGGAAAATAGGGGTCAAAAATGTGATCTGGACACACACGTAAGTTAATTAATACACGTACCTGCCACATGAACGAACTTCTGTTCCTTTTTCTTAAGCTCAGACGACATGAGCACTGCCATCCATCCATTCGGGTAGACGGGAGGGACGTCTCCCACACTCCGAACCCTCTTAAAATCATTTACCCGTTCCTCCTTTGTTTTGTCCCCGTGCGGTCCATCCACGAGATACGCCACCCTGGACTCATCGCAATAGATAACAAGGGGCTCGGTGCACGCCTTGTACAGTTTCACAGCCAGGTAAGTTAACAACGCAGCTAGGACGTAGACGACGGCAAACTTGAAACTTGGATTGTTAGCAAACTGGACAAACTTCTCGGTAACTTGCTGGGAAGAAATGTTAGCACTGGCATTCTGCACGGAGTCAATAACTTGCTTGAGGTAGTCTTCTACCAGAGGAGGACGAGTGGCTGCAAATGCCAAGAGCAATGGCACCAAGAAGGATAAAACGGAAGACTTCGAAGGAGCCATTCTGTAATTCTGCCTGTCGGAATTGGACACTGCAACTCCAACCCACTGAAACGTTAATGTCCTTGCAGACCCAACTATCTTTGGCCATATTGGGCTTGATAACATTGCCCACTTCACCTTTGCTTAACCGCGGGTATTGATTGCTTTCCGTGATTTGTAGGAAGTGACGTCATTTAAACGTGATCAATATATATATATATAGGGTTAATGCACTTATCAAATGTTTCCCCCACCCCTCCCCCCCCCCCCCCCCCCCCCCCCCCCCCCGCGCTACCCCACCCCATAGGTGAGGGTTTGGTCACATTTTTCATGCCCCAGGGTGGGGCATTTGGCCCATTATCTGTGCATTTTTCCCCATGTTTTGCACCCGAGGGTGGGGTTTTTTGTCACCTAAATGTTGCCCCAGGGGTGGGGATTTTGTCACGCAAAAAGTGACAATCCCCACCTCTTAGGTGGGGTAGCCCGGGGGAGGGGTGGGGGAAACAATTGATAGGCGCATAAATGTTGGCCCCATGCACCCAGGCGTGATCAGTAGAGTTCCCATGCACCGCCATGATGTATCTTTCTAACTTTTATTTATTTGCATTCTGCTAGGTGTCTAGTAGGCCTACGTTAATTTTAATGTTCCCCAAATTTAAATATTGTCCCATGGGGTTCTTTTGGGGGTCATCTTGGCGGCCATCTTGGATTTTGGTTATCGACTTTTAAAGCATAACAGAAAGACAAATAGACCTATTTTCCAGGGTAATGGCCCAATAAGGAACTGATTCAGATGGTTATTGTCATACCCGAAAACGCGAGAAACTGTCATATGTTACAAAAGTTTCAACAAGTTGGAGAAAAATTTGCAAACTTTTGTGCACATGTGATTTCCTAATGTGACATCACCACTTTGCTCGTGCATATGTAAATTCATCAGCATAAACATTAAAAAACCTTGATTTTAACCCCCCAAAACAACGTCCAACTAGGGTTTTTATATTTGTAAGTTAGTGGACTAGTTTTATAGCTCATATTTCATTGATAAAAACGCCATTTAAGGGGCCCTTTAAGGGGGCCAGAGGCCAACCCTGCCCCCCGAGGCTCGAGTTACGGACAAGGGACGCGTGCCCTTCGGCACCGAATTGCCGCTGTAGCCCGTGGCTTTAATATTCGGACAAGAGTTGTCAAACCAAAGATACCAAATTCAAGGAAAATGACTTGGTAACAAGAGATAAATTGTCAGTCAAACTTGAGTTTCCGAACTTTTTTGAGGAGTTTAGTTTTTTCATCTCTCCCTTATGTTGACTTTGTGAATCTTTTATCTCTCTGAAGGGTACTGGTCAAAAACGAATAATTTTTATTTATTCACCATATCCAACAGCGGAGAACCGCCAATTACAGGAGTGGCACAGGTGCCACAACCCGTCGCGGCCCGGATTCGAACCTACATTCTAGTACTAGTACAGGAACTTAAGTTCGACGCACTAGACCGCTCGGCCATAACACCCCACATAATGCAGAAGGCAAAGGTCGCCTCATACAATGTAGTATATATAGGGTCCCGAACTTTAAGGTCTTGTACAGATTGTTCTACTTTTTAATGTATTTATAGCACATACATGTATATAAAAGAGAACCACACATATACAAAAGAGATTAACATGGTGCTACTGTAAACCCATACACACGTTGATTTCCACATTACTTGTTGATAGCAATGGTAACAAACCTCGCATGATTTTTCCCATATAAAATTGTATCTTTATGTGAGAAATTGCCAACTTCGCCATCCATTTAACGCAAAAACCATGCATGGATTTTTCAGGTTTTCTAAGTAGGCCCATTACTACTGGATCTATCTCGCTGAAATTTCGGGGCGATCACTGTGGGGGCATTCCGCTTGAATAATTGTGTATATTATTAGACAAGTGTATTTGCATGACAGACACACCTTGTCACAGGAATAGGTGAAAACCTAAGAATAAACAAAGAAAATCCAAAATTGAACCACACCAATATCCCTAAGTCCACTGCTGTACTAACATCTGGGCTAATGCTCCTACATGCTATCTTGCAATGCTTGATAAAATCTATACAGCATCGTGCAGGGGGAAACATTAGCTTCATTTCCCGAATCTATCTCACATCATCGTTCTGTAGTTTCATCGAGTCTTTTTTTGTTAGTTTTACAGATAATACAAGTTCCAATGGTCTTGCTGAGTTTGTCCCTCCCCAATCGTCTAATTGGCCATGCTACGCGTTTCTCAGCTTGCCTACATCCTCGTGTAGTTATACATCCCCAAAGCATTTACTGTATTTAAAAATATTTTACTAATATATCCCCTCGTACGGCTGCACTTATTGCCTTCACTGAAAACATTATCTAGTCAATCACAGTGGAAAATTAGTCAAACAAGGGCAAAATGATTAGTCATGTATACAATTTGTCAGTTGACAACTTTTTGTTGGTACATGACAAATCTTTGTTGGTGCATGACAAATTAAAACTGTTGCAGGACAAATTAATATTAGCGGAAGACTAATATGAACGACTGACAAATGTGATGATCGTCTTTTGACTAATTTGTATTGTCACGTAAAACAACAACTGACGATTTATTTTCCCATGACTAATTGCATGACTAACTTTTGATTGCATTACTAATGGCAAGAATAATGCAGCCGAAACTCATGACTAATTTAATTAGTCATGAGTTTTGGCGGGATTATTCTTTACATTGATAATGTAATAAAAGGTTAGTCATGAAATCGGTCGTTGGAAAATAAATCTTCAGTTCTTGTTTTCGTGCAGCTGTACGACGCCATTACATGCGAACCGCACCGTAAAATGAGGTCGTGTTTGACTGGACTAAACATTCTGTGACGTTACTCTGGAAAGGTAAGCGTGTGACGGGTTTTGTGTGACACCAAAGAATTGTGCGGGACTCTGAGATTTCTAAGGCAATAATTGGTTTGCATGTTTCAAACTATGTCGTGTGTCGGAGTAAAGACATGGTTGAGGCCGTGCTTCGGGTCTCAACATCCGTGTATTGACACAAATAGTCATGATCTATAAGGACAACTCAGTACGTATTCGTAATGTTAGGTCAGCCCAGGTTAGACTCCTTTTCTCGCTGCAGTTAGAAGTAAGTTTATAAAATGAGCTACGAATAGTAACTGGATGTTTTCCTGGGTACATCGTTGCCTCTTCCATTTTTGTTGTCCCCATTATCGTCATCAAACTGCGGATGTCTTTGTTGCATTAACACAACACACCGTGCAGTCATTGCACGTATTCTGCGTAGGCCTATTTCAGTACGTTACACGAAACACACCGTGACAAAGTAAGTTTGTCAGGCTGACTAACTGACATTACTAATTAATTTTACTGCAGGACTAATTAATTTTTCTGCAAGACTAATAATTTTTCTGCAGGACTAATAATTTTGTGTGCAAGACTAATTAATTTTGCCGCATGACAAATTCATTTTCCCGCATGACTAATCATTTTTTAAATTATAGGCAAATAAGACCCTTTTTCATGACTAATTAAAATTAGTCAATTCAAACCACGTATGACTAATTGGAAATTAGTCAAATAAGACACAGAGTATGACTAATTTTTGTGTCAATTGACGAAATAAAGTTTTCAGTGTTAATGTTTCCTGCATATATCTTAGTTTATCTCAGTTTAAGCGCAATATTAAAAAGTATTTCTATATTCCTATATATTAGCCCTCATCTTGAGCCACTGGCTATTTCTACCTTGTGTTGGTCCATTTCCATACAAAAATAGGTTCGACTTGCCTCAAATATAAACACCTCAACAAAAGTAAGTTCCCCCCAAATAATTGCTTATATCTTCCAAAGTAAATTTCGGAATCACACGAACTTGGTGTGAATGATTAGTGCAATGTATGGAACGTGCATTTCCAAAATTGCAAAATGCAGTCAACAATTCCGTAATTCTTTTCACACATGACAAGTACAATTTTGGTCCTCAGTATCTCGTGGTGTTCGTGCACCGTGACTGCACTAAGTAGTTTAACCTAAGATTATGCCACGCATGTCCATTTAAGACAGGGTCATTGCCATAGGCCTGCTAGAGACCCTTACCCTACACCTTTAAAACAAGTAGCCCGTATATGAGGGCACTTGAGGCAGAGTGCCGCACCCGGCCTTAGCGGCTCTTATTAACCTTTTAGAAGTATGGCGGAACAAAAGGAGAGGGCGCAATTTCATTTGGGTATGAATTTGTTTATCAATTGTATTTCTTTCCAAAAACTTGATTTACATGTTGTAATTATAATACATAGACAGAATTATCAATAAAAAAGTGTAAAGTGAAAAACTGAGTTATTTTGCATTTTAGTCGATTTTATACCCACTGCAAAGTGCGCCCTCCTATTGTGTCCGCCATACTTCAAAAAGGCTAATGGAGGCTCGTGGAGTCAGCTTTGTCACTTGAGCTGTTCATACACATTACTGATCGATAAAATAAGCTGCATCTAACATCAGCAGTTAGACGAGATATCGTCTCAACCCGTTGACCCGTTCACTTGTGATATTCTGAGTATTCTAGCCGCCATAATTTATTTGTGATTTTTATTGTTTGTTGAAGGTTGGGTTGGAATTTTATGGACACCACTGAATTCCTTGACCCTGAAAACTCTAGGGTAGATATTTAACTTATTGTTCTACACCGAATTAAAGAAGTTCCAGCCATTTTAGTAATTTTTCAAGGTTAACGGTGGCTATCTTGGAACTGACCCAGATTTAACCTATTTTCGATAGTTGAAATTTGGTAGACTTTTTGTCCTGTCATTCACCACACCCAGTGAGACAATAACCGTTAACAGACCTTTTGGTACACTTTTTTGGGGTAGAGTGCTATATTTACCCGTCTATTTAGAGGTTTGCTAATATCCACGCATTTTAAATATAGGCCTACCCTTGCGATCTGAAGCACAATTTCATGGCTTATCATTTGATTAATTTGAACAGTAAAAATGGCTGTCAGTCACCCATCTAAAAAAAAGCGGCCTGTTGCATATTTCGGTTTGTGAAGAACAATCTTTTATATCGCTAAATATTTTGCAGAGTTTTAGTGGGTGTATACAAAGGTTGACATATTAGGCAGGAAACAAAGAGTTAATAAAGGTCAAAATGCACGTAGAAATCGTACATCTGTTCAATGTAAACAATGCACAAAACAACGGTACACCAAAAACAGGTTAACAACTGATAAAGGCCACCATGCGCTAATGATTTCAACAAAGTCACTTATCCTAGGACTTTGTATATTATGACATCTTTGGTAACTAAACTCCTCAAAAAAAGTTCGGACACTCAAGTTTGACTGACAATTTATCTCTTGTTACCAAGTCATTTCCCTTGAATTTGGGATCATTGGAAAGCCCTGTTATTCCTCTTTACAATGATGTGTCATTTGAATATTGGGGTGGGTGTAAAGTGAATGTCACAAAATTCACTGCTATTGTCATATACAGTGCATTCCCCTTTTGCTATGGGAGATGGGAATGTGTCAATACACTTTGTGACAATAGCAATGCGTTTTGTGACATTTCACTTTACACCCACTAGCTAGCTGATAAGGTAGACTGGTTCCCGCTCCACATATTCCAAATACAACGACTGAATATAAGGACCGGCTACTGTGGTGTTTAAAATAGCACTTTAAGCATTACGTCATGCATTTATTTTTAGGAGCACATAACCGTTAATTTTCAAAGCGCGCTGCGCGCTATATGAGTGTACAACAATTTGAAAGGGTTATTCCTTTTTGACCAATACAAATTTAATATATTAACCTTAAAATATTAAATATGCCCATTTTAATAGTCTGTAGGCTAGCATCAAAAAAGAAAATTCAAACCTTGTCTGCATCACCCAGTGAGCTCCGGTTACCGTAACTATAGCCACTGCGTAGTTTTAAATCCGTGGCATCACCATAAATACACACGCAGCGGCACGCGACGTCCATTCAAATTCTCGAAACAATGACGAATTGTACCCGACGATTAACGGTAACGTCCGGACGACCAGACGTGCATTCGGGTAACTTCGGGAACCTTCGGAAAAAGGAGGAATTCCTCCTTTTTCAAAATGCCGGAATTGGCGGCTGCCGAACCTTAAATTCAGTCTAGTCAAAGAATTTTTGGTCCGGGTACCAGACTAGCTGATAAGGTCGGCCCACACACTGCTAGCCTTTTGTCAAGGCTTTGCTTTACAAGCGTTCACCGCTCGCGCCCACAGTGCTAGCGCAATCGCCACGCCGGTATAACGCCCTCATCCTGATGAGCAGCGGTTTCAAGGAAAATGCACCAGCCGCGCCGCTAACTTCAAGTGTCACCTAAAGCCCGCCGCACACCTTTGCGATTTACCGGATAATCGGATCATCGGACCACTTACCGGAAAGGTGTGCGCTGAAACAATTCGGGCCGGTCTGACCGTACACCACACTGAGACCGGAGCAAATCAAATTTGTTTGATTTTTCCGGATCTGATGGTCCGTTGTCCGATGGGCCGGTAAATCGCAAAGGTGTGCGGCGGGCTTAAGAAAAGGCGCAAATGGCGCGGCCGTTGGTCGCTGCGGCAGCCGTTTTATTATTAGGTGATCGGGCCAACAGCCCGATCACCTATTACTCTCGTACGATTTCTTTGTCTTTTTTAGGTGATCGGAACTCATTCCGATCACCTATTACTATTGTACGATTTCTTTGTCTTTTTTGGCTTTTTCGCTTTGCGGCGAAAAAGCCTTTGTTTTCGTTTTGATTTTTTTTTTTTTCCGTTTATTTCTTCTTCTTCTTCTGATTTTTTTTCTCATAGACAAAGCGCATAGGCGTTGTCGGCGCTTTTTCAGGTTGTTCCCAAACATTGATCTTAACCAAACTTGGTCACATCAAAGACATAGTATAAGAGGTGTGCACCCAAGAATGGCTTAATTGTGACGTCATCCGTTACGTCATTATAACACTTTAAAAATGCCTAAAAAGCGGAAAATTGCCGAAATATGCCAAAACCACATGACCCAGGGTTTTCATATTTGGCAAACATTTAGATCAGATCATGAGCTTTAATGTTCTTAGTGTGGGGATTTTCATCTGACCCTTCCTTCCTGGGTCAATCGAAGGTCAAAGTTCAGCCAATTCAAAAATCACATTTTTTGTATTTGTTTGTACTTATGAAGCAATATTAGCTATTCAACCATGCTTGATTTTCATAAAACTGGGTACAGGCATGGGCCCCATCACAAACGTCCACCACCATGTAGAACGTTACCATGACGTCAATGATTACGTAATTATAATAATTTTAAAATGGCACAAAAGTGGATTTTTATCATGAAAATTACCAAAATATGCATTTCGTAAAACGCTTCCCCGTATGAACCCAAATGACCCAGGGTCCTCATATTGGGCAGACATATAGATCAGATCCTAGCCTACCATTAGACCGGCAGCCCAGAGGGTTTTGGTTAAACGAACGAGGTTCCAACAACCGAGGGCAGGAACATTTAGGAAGTGACCTAGTATTTGCAGATCTGGGCGTCTGCCGAGGTCCCTCTGCTGCGTTTGACCCCTGGGGACCCCCAAAGGGGGGCAAAATTGCGCTGGATCAAACATTCGAGGTACCACATGAAACTAAGTTTAGATGAAAGAGCACATCACCCAGAGTACGGAATGGCCCTTGCCAGACAAATTTTCTGCTGCAAAAGTCCCGCCAGACGCCCGCCAAAATCTCATTCCATATAATAAATGCAAGATACAACGCCCGTCGACAAACGAGTCAATTTGTTTTGAACGGGTAACTTTGACAGACGGCTGTTCTGTGTTTCATCCGGCGTAAATCTTCTTGGTCACCATGGGTTACAATGTATACGTACGTTAGTACATGTAAATACTCAATGTAAATACTCAATGTACACCTAAATACTCAATGTACGTAATGAAGTGTAAATTAAAGTGACTAAACTGTATAATTTTCCACCGTCATAAGTTGCATCGGCAAAAATAAAATTGACGCGCGTCGATGTGAGAAAAAGCGACGTGCACAGAATATTGTAATACACAAAATCAAGTTGTTTATGTGGTTATCAGAGCATCCTTTCACTCCAAATTCCCTCCAAACCGCTTTCTGTGAAAGCAACGCGCGTCGAGTTTACGCAAAAAAAGGCTGTGTGCAGTGAATATATCCACCCTCAAGGGGCGTTCACACTATCGCGGAAAAATCACACTGTTCCATTGGTTTGTACACAAACTGGTTTGCCGCTTGTGCGCGGCCTATCGCGACGCGCAAAACGTTTTGAGCTGGGTCAAAGTTCAAATTTGTTGAACTTTGACCGCGGTGCGCTTACCTTTCCATCGCGCAGCCAATGAGGTATCAGAGAAGCCCCAAGATACCAGAACTGGAATTTTTTATTTTGGAATAATCGGCGATGGGGGCTCATGCAAGGCGGTGAGCGCAGCGCAAAAGTGTGATTTTTCCGCGATAGTGTGAACGCCCCTTCAGTATTGATGATAACGGGCCGTCTGAACATGCCCCGGGAACATGCCTATAAAATTAGATGAATTGGAGATGCACACTAATTTTTTTCGCGTGTTCTGTATGCACATTTGACGCGTGTTGCTCGACGAAAATGCGGGATGGAAGGAATTTGGAGTGCGGCATGGAATGAATTACAAAAGTCATGTAGATGAATTGGATATGCACACTGAACTTGTTTTTATGCACACAGAACTTTATTCACGCGTTCTGCATGCAAATTTGACGCGCGCTGCTTGAAAAAAATACGGCCAGGAATTTGGAGTGAAGCGACGCACAAGAATGTCCTGTTATTCTGGGATTTTCAGTGAGTTGGATCATACAAATTCTCTGCGTGTAGCATTTTGTCGAGTTGACGCGCATCAAATTTACCCGCTTTTGAACCCGGCGCACACTTTTGCGCCGGTCTGGGACAAATCAAAAATGTTGGTTAGATTTTTCTCTATCATCCGATGGTTTGGTATTAATCCGGTTTTCAAGGTAAATCGTAAATCGGCGGGGTTTATATTGGGTTGATTCACACTGAGCCTTGGAGTGCGTCTCCTTGAAAAATAGAGCCATATGGAGGGAAATGAGTCACTGAAAATCAGAGAATTACACAAAAATGTGCCAAGCACAGAATTTATTTACTTTTGTAAAATGAGTTACCAGCCAATTATTAGCCTATATGGCAAATTGAGTTTTTAGAAACAGTAGCAAGATAGTAAAAACAAAAAATCACCTACGATTTTGGCTGGCGGGCCATTTTAGCAAAATAAAGCAAATTTGGTGCTAAACAGCGCCATTAAATTGGCTCCTGGTCACCAAAAAGCTCAACACTGGTGCAAACAATACGCGTCAAACGTCAGGCGTCGCAAAACCAACTTTAACATCATGCAAAGATTAATTCGGACCTGCGTGTATTTCAGTACGCGCCTAGTTAGCCCGCGCCGCAATAGACGCACATGTATCTCTGTTTAAAGCTCCCGGATTTACGCCAGATGAAACACAGAACAGCCGTCTGTCAAAGTTACCCGTTCAAAACAAATGGACTCGTTTGTCGACGGGCGTTGTATCTTGCATTTATTATATGGAATGAGATTTTGGCGGGCGTCTGGCGGGACTTTTGCAGCAGAAAATTTGTCTGGCAAGGGCCATTCCGTACTCTGGGTGATGTGCTCTTTCATCTAAACTTAGTTTCATGTGGTACCTCGAATGTTTGATCCAGCGCAATTTTTAGCCCCCTTTGGGGGTCTCCAGGGGTCAAACGCAGCAGAAGGACCTCGGCAGACGCCCAGATCTGCAAATACTAGGTCACTTCCTAAATGTTCCTGCCCTCGGTTGTTGGTACCTCGTTCGTTTAACCAGAACCCTCTGGGCTGCCGGTCTACATGTTCTTAGTGTAGGCATTTTCATCTGACCCTTCCTTCCTGGGTCAATCGAAGGTCAAAGTTCAGCCAATTCAAAAATCACATTTTTTGTATTTGTTTGTATTTATGAAGCAATATTACCTATTAAACTACGCTTGATCTTTATAAAACTATAGTACAGGCATGGGCCCCATCACAAACTTCCACCCCATGTAGAACATCACAATGGATTTTCGTCATAAAAATGAGCCACAAATGCATTTCGTACAATGTTTCCCTCTATAAAACCACATGACGCAGGGTCTTCATATTTAGCAAACATTATAGATCAGATCCTGGGCTATAATTTCCTTTATGTAGTCATTTTCATCTGCCCCTTCCTTCCTGGGTCAATTGAAGGCCAAAGTTCAGCCAAGTCAACATTTCCGTATATACAGGGTGGATAAAAAAAAACGAAACCGAGATATTATTGCTAATTGTAACTAAAGTAGGGCCCGTATGAATGAACAGGAGATATCATCTGTTAGGGCTGAATCTCCTCTTTAAAATTACACCATGATCATGCCATGTTTTCGGTTTACTGAGCAGTGACCAGTGTTATGCCAGGGGCCTAGTTTTAGATTTGATCGTTCTCTATGCGAGCAAACTTCGCATAAATCAATTTTTACCGTAGATGTCTATTCCGTGTGCCCTGTGTGACACGGCGCCGGAAGCAGTCTTTTAACTGTCTACCACGGACGTGTAATTCAACAGAAGATGGTTTAACAAAAGTTCAGTGAGTATAGGATACAATCTTTCATGTTATTTCAGTCTTATTTAAGAGAGTCCACTCTCTACAAGAAAGTAATTGTATGCTATTGAGGGAATGTCATAGTTTTGCCGTGAGGCATTAATTCCAATGTTTGTTTTCTTTCTTTTTAGGTTTAGTAAGGTGCAAAGCTTAATATAGGCCTGAAATCATTAAGTCATTGTTATGATTTTATTGAACCATCTTCAACAAATCTAATTACGAAATTGTTCCTTCCTGGCCAAACTCTTTTCAATCTTAACAAATTATGTGCTCTGATTTCTGCCTTTGATGACTAATATATGTATATCAGTTTTTCGAGTAAACATCGGATTTCCATCCCAAATGTGAACAAAACAAACTAAAAATGAACAGTTTAATTAAATATTTAAATTAAAATATATACGATCAAACATTCATAACAAATCAGGCACCTATGATCGTGATTCCTACACCATATACGGTCATTAACAAATGTATTTAACTAATGATCTCATAATGACGTCATCACGTGTCAGATTAAAGGTTCATGAAAATATTTTAAAATGCAAATTACAACATTGATTCCTTCCCATAAACGACCACTAGCAAAGGTCGTTATAAATGTATGGCTTTTCCGTTTATTTCTTCTTCTGATTTCCCCCCGCCCCCATTGACATAACGCATGGGCGTTGTCGGCACTTTTTGAGGTTGTTCCCAAACTTGAGGTTGTTCTTAAACAAACTTGGTCACATGAAAGACACAGTATAGAAGAGGTGTGCACCCAACAATGGCGTCATCATGACGTCATCAGGTGTAAGTTTTAAGGGGCATGAAATTTAATGTTTCCATATTTTAAAAATTCATAAAAAAATCATCCGTTTGACCTACGATCTTGATTCTTTCGGCATATACGATCATTAATAAAGGTCTTTCAGATGCCCACATGCCTTAACATTTGACCTCATTCCCTATTGGTCAAACAGACTTTGCCTTGCCATTTGAAACTGGTAAGAGGTATTTGGATGGGGTCAAAGGTGTTTTAGTTCGACTAGGGTGGGGTATCTAAAAAATATCGCCATGACCTGTGACCTTGCTCACTCTCGGTAGAAACCGGAAGTGCATTGAAATGAACCTATTTTGTAAAAGTGGTGAAAGCTGCCGAGATGCGGTTGGTAGTGTCAGTGTCTAAGGTAAATAGGGTTTCTAAAAATGTAAGTTTCTACGTCATTCCATAAAAGGGCGCCCTCTAGCGTCAAAATTAAAGTCTTAAAATGACCCTTTCATAGCAGTGTTTGCGCAAATTAGCCCAATAGTGCTGCTTATAGAGTAAGTCCACCACCAAACATGTCTGTGTGGTTAAAACATTGATGACGTCATCAATCCTTTAAAGGTAACACATTAAAGGTAAACTTTTTAAAAGTTAAATAGTTAATATGCTAACATCTAATTTTGCAAGGTAAGCATGCTCATTTTTAAAGTTAAAACTAGAGCTTCGCGTTTGTGTTTTTTACAAACGCAAGGTGATCGGGTGACATAAACATTGAAATGATGATGACGACACAGTTTTGAGATTGTTTGAAAACTTGAGTTGTTTGATGTTGAAAAAGTATTGGAATTCTCAAGACATGACTCTGACTATTCAACGCTAAAATTGTACTACTAGGTTTTCAGGCCAAAATGTATTCCTTGCCCCAAACACCCAAACTGTATATCAAATGAAAGGTCTTGATGACAGAAATACAATGCTCTTTAAATGAAGAAAATCGGACAAGTACTTTTTGAGATATCCTGTTATATGTATTAAAATATCTATCATTCGATGAAGCCCGACCATACATTCACTGCGTATACCCCACAATGGCCCCAAAACGACATAATTTGAATGATTTTAGTAACATAAATCAGTATAACCTCTGCTATAATTGAAGTATTCTCATAAAACTTTCTGCATAAGGGTAATGTGGTATGGTCTTTCAGAAAAAGTATAAATTATTTTAATAAAATGAATGGTTGCCATGGAAACAAGCATTTTATTTTAATAAAATTAATGGTCGTCATGGAAACAAGCACATTTTCTCCAAAGAAAACAATATAATTTTACGTCTCCACAAACTTCAGATGAAATAACAGTTACTGGCAATGATATAGCTGAACAAGTGATAAATAAAGGCCAGTAACATTATTTGAGGTCAAAAGTCAATTTAAAGAAGTGGAGGATGCGGATGCTAGTGTGATACTCCGAGGTGGAGGGTTTTCCTGGTTTTCTTCTGGCTCGGCCATAGTCTTTAATCTTGATACTGGAAGTAGAGACAACAGGATAGTTTATTAAGTAGAGACAACAGGATAGTTTATTATACCATGCCCTCACTTAAGATTTAGTTAACTTTCTCCTTTTTTTTTTCCTTTTCTTTTTTTAATGACCCGACTGAAACAATTAGGGCGGCTATGAGTATGACTTTTAAAAACTTGTAAGTTGTAGGCCTATTCTCTTTAATACTTAAAGTTTGGTTTGTATTTATTGTTTTAATTGTATTTACAGCTGATATAGTGAACAAAATAAAACATCAATTCGACAACCAAAAAAAAATTCAATTTGAATTTTGATTACTTAGATCTGCCCCTCCAGGAATGCGCAAAAAAACATACCTCTAGTAATAATGGTATCGCCCAAAAAAGGCATTGTGCATCCTATGTACGAACTACGATTGTACCATTTTTTTTAAATATGGGGAGGGTTATACCTTCCTTTCAAAATGTAACGGACAGGAGGCCTAAAAAATTCGGCTAATTGTAATTCTGACGTCCCTAGAAATATATCCTGCATATATGTGAGATGTGTATTTTGTTATAAAATTACCAAAACAGCATGATTTTAAGACTTAGTGGTTGACACAACCAGATTCCAACGACCGGGGTCACGCCATGCATCACGCCGTGCTTTCACGGGCGAGTGCCCCATTCAATAGGCCAACACACACACCTACAGCGTGGCGTTCGTTTCTATCAAAAGAGCTTTTGAAAGGGTATAGAAAATACGCTCTCCGTAAAAAAATAAACACATTTAACATTCCAAACTCGCACAAATAATTGTTAAGACATGTAAAATTCATTCAGTGAAACCTCCTACCTTTCAAAATGAAGATTTCACCTCAAAAAATTGAGTTTACTTTTCCCTTTTTCGTAACTTCGGTTGTAGACCACCTACCGATAACGAGGACGCAATGACGTGTACAGTACTCCTTCAGCTATTCAGGGAAACCATTTTCATGTACGTCACAAGTATTCGGATCCGCGGAAAGCACCCGAAGTGCATGCGCGCCCAGCCGAGCGGCAATTTTTATGGGCCGAATACTCGCGATCGCAACGCTTCGGGAAAAGCTGGTCGGGGCGAGAGTAGTTCATTCATAAAAGCCTTGGCTGTCGGTCATACCTCCGACGGCTGTTTTATGTACGTTAGTGAATGACTGAAACTCTAAGCTTTCTAATGAACTGTTGCTCGTTAGATTTTGACAGGTAAAAGTGGATGAATTTTTGAGATGAAAATTAGTAAGATTTTGGTGCGGGCTGTGCGCTGTGTGTGCAGAGGGCTTCAGTCTCGTACAATCGAATTGAAAAACTGATGACGTCATCATTGTCAATCTCATCATAACGTTACTATTGTGTGAACAGATTGTTAAAGTATCTACTGAAGAACAAGTTTTGACATGTAGGCCTAGGCCTATATGTGGTGAAAAAATCTGTACAATATCTATTACAGTTCTGAAGATTTTGTCATTTGAGATCATATTACTGTAGTATATCGCCGTGTGGGGAGTTGGGGTTCAATTGCATCTAGAATAAACTGACGCTCCAGTCAACTTGAGTTGCGGTCCATAATGTCCATTTTATTTCCAACACAGCAACGATTTCCAGCATGTCACATTCACAGTTTTCGGGGAGAAGACATATTTACTCTGGTCCGCCGACTAAGGCTAGCCGTACATAATTACACCCAAGATACAACAGTTAAGTCACCAAAAGTAAATGTCCTTGTGCTATCTAGTGTTTATTAAACTTTCCTGGCGATGATGCCACGGAAACTAGCAGTTAAAATTACATCTTCAAAAGTCTTATTATGTCTCGTCTGTCTGACTTATTCACTACTAAAAGATACATTATGACCTCTGACCCGAGACAGGCGCCTAGATACAAGTTCTATTATTAGAAGTCGAGCACTATATATGGGCGCAAATCGTCAGATTAGTGGAGGCTTGGCATAGCGCCCTCAAACGACTGAGTTAGCTTAATTATCAAGGGACTCAACAAATAATTTCTCCACATTACGTAACCACCGTGCACGTGATGACGTCATCAGTGGTATATATGTAGTCATAAAGTCCACATGTGAGGGAACATTTCGTTCCGTAGAACTATGGTCAAATTCCCTACCACTTTGGCTCTATTTGCATTCAAAATGCTAAAAAAGTGTTTTCGAACCTCTTCCGGTTTGGACCGGAGGTTTGGGTCACACAGGGGTCATGCCATTGTATGATTTGTTCAGTTCATTGCGACCTATCATGCTGTGAAAGAATTGTTTAAGTATCTATTACGATTCTTGAGATATGAATTTTTGAAATAATAACCATTTAATTTTTGTAATTTGACACCTGTGACGATATCATGACGTCACAATGTTGTGCACAAATTGTTGAACAATTTAATAACCATCAAGTTCTTAAATGTGACGAAAGAATCATGCAAATATCTGCTGTAGTTCTCAAGATACAGCATTTTTAAACAATTCAGCTCCAAATTTGCGTATTTTGACACCACATTACGTAACTACCGTCCATGTGATGACGCCACCAATGGTATAGTCAAAAAGTACACATGTGTGGAAACATTTCGTTCCGTAGAAATATGGTCAAATTCACTACCACTTTGAATCTATTTGCATTCAAAACGCTTACAAAAATGCACATTTTCGAACAACTTCCGGTTTGGACCGGAAGTAGGCGTCACACAGGGGTCATGACATTGTATGATTTGTTCAGTTCATTTAGACTGATCATGTTGTGAAAGAATTGTTCAAGTATCTATTACGGTTCTTGAGATATGAATTTTTGAAATAATAACCTTTGATTTTTTGTAATTTGACACCTGATGACGTCATGATTACGTCACACTTGATGCCATCATGATACTATGCATTCTGGTGGAAGTCTGCCGTAGGGCCTATGTCTGTATCTAATTTACTAACGATTCAGCTTGGTTTGATAGGCATTGTTGCTGGTAAGTGTAAAAACTGAGATTCTCAGTTTCGTTGAACTTTGACCTCCAATTGACCCCAGAAGGAAGGGTCAGATGAAAATGCCCACACAAAGAAAATTGTAGCACGGAATGTCATCTATAAACCTGCCAAATACGAAGATCCTGGGTCACGTGGTTTTCAAGACGGAAGCATTTTAAAATATGCATATTTTGGTTTTTTGGAGGGTGTAATTTGATACTTGATGACGTCACGATGACGTCACGCTTGATGCCATCATAATATTATACACGCTGGTGAAAGTCTGCCATAGGACCTATGCCTGTACCTAGTTACTTAAAGATTCAGCTTGGTTTGATGGGCATTGTTGCTCAATAAGTGCAAAAATTGAGATTTTCGTTTTCGTTGAACTTTGACCTCAGATTGACCCCAGAAGGAAGGGTCAGATGAAAATGCCCACACAAAGAAAATTGTTGGCCATGATCTGATATATAAGCCTGCCAAATACGAAGATCATGAGTCACGTGGTTTTCCAGACGGAAGCATTTTAAAACATGCATATTTTGGTAATTTTTTTGTTGTAATTTGATACCCGATGACGTCACGGTGACGTCACACTTGTATGCACACCTTCACATTGGGGTTGATGTTCCTACCAAGTTTCAAGTTGATAGCTTGAACCGTTTCGAAGAAAAGCTCTGGAAACGTTTGAGTGGAAAAAGAAGGAAAAAAAACAAAAAAAAACTAGAGCTACGTCTGTTCGTTGAACAGATCGTAGGGCTTTTTCGCCGCTTGCAGGGGGTTGGGCGAATGTTGCGTTTTTTAGATGAAAATCAATTGTACATGTATTTATTTTGTTGTCTGTTCAATTTATTTATTTCTTTTTGGGGGTAGGTCGTGCGTACGACACCGGCGTACAGTGCAATATTTTAGAATGATCTATTTCATGACGTAAAAAGACTGTCAAGGTGATTGACCTTGTATATTGTATTGATGTTTAAAAATTTGTCATTGTAATAATGACTTACGATGACGTCATCACGTCATTATATAATACATGTATGTCTTTAAGGTAATCGCAGACAGCATATCTTTGAAGTTTTGTTTCCGATGTTGAGTTTTGCAGAAATAAGTCATCCAACTGTGTACAATTTAAAAGCTTTACAAATCAATATTGCACAAGAAACGTTTGTAAAGTTTCACACAACAGGCATACTGACGTGAGGCGATGTTTAATATCAACCTGACAATTTTAGACAAACTTCCCCACAGACATCTGTTAAAATTGCGTTTTAAAGAATGTCATCATGCCGGTAGAGGGCACTATTACGTACGATGACGTAACCTTTTTTTTGGAAAGTGTGATGGGCTTTGGCACTAAGACTGTTGAACCCACCTCAACACCTCCTACCATTTTTAAACTAAGGGCCAGTTATAGTTTCGACTGGAAGTGAGGAAGGTGTGCACCGGAAGTGCGCAATGACCGGTTTCTACCGGAAGTGAGCAAGGTCACAGGTTATGGCGATATTTTTTGGATACCCCACCCTAGTCGAACTCAAACACCTTTGACCCCATCTAGATACCTCTTACCAGTTTCAAATGGCAAGGCAAAGTCTTTTTGACCAATAGGGAATGAGGTCAAATGTGAAGGCATGGGGGCATCTGAAAGACCTTATTAATGATCGTATATGCCGAAAGAATCAATATCGTAGGTCAAACGGTTGATTTTTATAAATGTTTGCATATGGAAACATTAAATTTCATGCCCCTTTAAACTTACACCTGATGACGTCATGATGACGCCATTGTTAGGTGCACACCTCTTCTACTATGTCTTTGATGTTACCAAGTTTGTTTAAGAACAACCTCAAGTTTGGGAACAACCTTAAAAAGTGCCGACAACGCCCATGCGTTATGTCAATGGGGAAACAAATCAGAAGAAGAAAAAACGGAAAAGCCAAAAGTTAACGACGTTTGCTAGTGATCGTATATGGGAAGGAATCAAGGTTGTAGCTCGCATTTGTTAATATTTCATATTTATAATATTTGTATCACCTTTAATCTGACACGTGATGACGTCATTTTGAGATCACCAGTTAAATACCTTTGTCAATGATCGTATATGGCGCATGAATCACGATCATAGGTGAATCGGCTGATTTGTTACGAATGTTTGAATATGGAAAACATTAAATTGTATGCTCATTTATTCTTATACCTGATGATGAACAGTTTTTGAGTTGTGTCAGTTTGCCTGAGTGTACTGCTATACAGATCTGTCACTTCCAGGTGTTTGATGAACTGTGAGATACCAAGTCATGGCGCAGGTAAAAACGTTCGATTACTTAATTAGCTCCTTGAGGAGTATCATAACATGTAGGTTCAGGATTTATACTAAGAGTGTCTTGAGCCAAATTTCATATAAAACAAAATAACATGTACATTATGTAAATCGTACAGAATCCTTCATCGATTGAGAAAAGATTTGTTTAGATTTGAAAATATGGCAATTTTCAGTTGTTGTACTTTTAAAAACATCAATTAAGTTACTGTAAAATTAGTACTGTTTGTCATAATGTCACATGCCGTTATAAATTTAATATTTGAAAAGTTTATCCTGAAAACGTAGTTTTTGAGTTGTGTCAGTTTGCCTGAGTGTACTGCTATACAGATCTGCCACTTCCAGGTGTTTGATGAACTGTGAGATACCAAGTCATGGCGCAGGTAAAAACGTTTGATTACTTAATTAGCTCCTTGAGGAATTAAATATTTGAAAAGTTTATCCTGAAATTAAATATTTGAAAAGTTTATCCTGAAAACGTAGTTTTTGAGTTGTGTCAGTTTGCCTGAGTGTACTGCTATACAGATCTGCCACTTCTAGTTTAGAGGCAAGTTTAATTTCCCTTTGCGAATTATAAACTGTTCATTTTTACTAAATCAATACTCATCTGCTGTCTCACGATGTAGTCAGCGAAAAAGATTGTTAATTTTTAGTTTGTTTTGTTCACATTTGGGGTGGAAATCCGATGTTTGCTCAAAAAACTTATATATGCCTATATATATTAGTCATCAAATGTATAAATCAAAGCACATAATTTGTTAAGATTGAAAAGAGTTTGGCCAAGAAGGAACAATTTCGTAATTAGATTGGTTTAAGATGGTTTAATAAAATCATGACAATGACGTAATGATATCAGGCCTATATTAAAGGCACAGGCTCGTCAGCAATGCGCGCCCGCCAAATTCGTACTCGAAACACGCAGCTCCATGCCTTTGCTATGGAGGGCGCGCATTGCTGACGAGCCTGTGCCTTTAAGCTTTGCACTTTACTAAACCTAAAAGGAAGAAAACAAACATTGGAATGAATGCTTCACGGCAAAACTACGACATTCCCTCAATAACATACAATTACTTTCTTGTAGAGAGTGGACTCTCTTAAATAAGACTGAAATAACATAAAAGATTGTATCCTACTCACATGTCCTTTTGTTAAACCATTTTCTGTTAAATTACACGTCCGTGGTAGACACAGTTAAAAGACTGCTGCGCCTCCACGCAAAAAGTTACCGTGTCACAGTCTCAACCGGCGCCGTGTCACACAGGGCACACGTACTAGACAGCTGCGGTAAAAATTGATTTCTGCGAAGTTTGCTCGCATTGAGAACGGTCAAATATAACACTGGTTACTGCTCAGTCAACCGAAAACATAATGACATGATCATGGTGTCATTTTAAAGAGGAGATTCAACCCTAACAGTTGATATCTCCTGTTCATTCATACGCGCCCTACTTTAGTTACAATTAGCAATAATATTTCGGTTTCGTTTTATTTTTATCCACCCTGTATATACCCTGTATAAATTTTAACTTGGCTGAACTTTGGCCTTCAATTGACCCAGGAAGAAAGGGTCAGATGAAAATGTCTACACAAAGAACATTGTAGCCCATGATCTGATATATAATGTCTGCTACATATGAAGACCCTGCGTCATGTGGTTTTATAGAGGGAAACATTTTACGAAATGCATATTTTGGTAATTTTCATGATAAAAATCCACTTTTGTGCCATTTTAAAATTATTACAATTACGTAATCATTGACGTCATGGTGACGTTCTACATGGTGGTGGACGTTTGTGATGGGGCCCATGCCTGTACCTAGTTTTATGAAAATCAAGCATGGTTCAATAGCTAATATTGCTTCATAAGTACAAACAAATACAAAAAATGTGATTTTTGAATTGGCTGAACTTTGACCTTCGATTGACCCAGGAAGGAAGGGTCAGATGAAAATGCCTACACTAAGAACATTGAAGCTCATGATCTGATCTAAATGTTTGCCAAATATGAAAACCCTGGGTCATGTGGTTTGGGCAAGGGAATCATTTTAAAAAGTGCATATTTCGGCAATTTTCTGCTTTTTAGGCATTTTTAAAGTGTTATAATGACGTAACGGATGACGTCACAATATAGCCATTCTTGGGTGCACACCTCTTATACTATGTCTTTGATGTGACCAAGTTTGGTTAAGATCAATGTTTGGGAACAACCTGAAAAAGCGCCGACAACGCCTATGCGCTTTGTCTATGGGAAAAAAATCAGAAGAAAACGGAAAAAAAAAAAAAAAACTAGAGCTACGTCTGTTCTATGAACAGATCGTAGGGCTTTTTCGAATTTTTAAAACTTTTTTTAAGCATGCTTAGCTTGCAAAATTAGATGTTATTTAATTTAAAAAATGTTTACCTTTAATGTGTTACCTTTAAAGGATTGATGACGTAATCAATGTTTTAACAACACAGACATGTTTGGTGGTCGACGCACTCTATAATCACCACTACTGGGCTAATTTGCGCAAACACTGCTTTTAAAGAGCATTTTATGACTTTTAATTTCGCCGCTAGAGGGCGCCCTTTTATGGAATGACGTAGAAACTTACATTTTTGGAAACCCTATTTACCTTAGACACTAACGCCCGCATCTCGGCAGCTTTCCCCACTTTCACAAAATAGGTTCATTTAAATGCACTTCCGGTTTCTACCGGAAGTGAGCAAGTTCACAGGTTATGGCGATATTTTTTGGATACCCCACCCTAGTCGAACTCAAACACCTTTGACCCCATCCAAATACCTCTTACCAGTTTCAAATGGCGAGGCAAAGTCTGTTTGACCAATAGGGAATGAGGTCAAATGTGAAGGCATGTGGGAATCTGAAAGACCTTTATTAATTATCGTATATGCCTAAAGAATCAAGATCGTAGGTCAAACGGTTGATTTTTTATGAAATTTTGCATATGGAAACATTAAATTTCATCCCCTTTAAACTTAACCTGATGACGTCATTATGACGCCATTGTTGGGTGCACACTTCTTCTACTATGTCTTTGATGTTACCAGGTTTGTTTAAGAACAACCTCAAGTTTGGGAACAACCTCAAAAAGTGCCGACAACGCCCATGCGTTATGTCAATGGGGGAAAAATCAGAAGAAGAAATAAACGGAAAAGCCAAAAGTTAACGACCTTTGCTAGTGATCGTATATGGGAAGGAATCAAGGTTGTAGCTCGCATTTGTTAATATTTTATATTTATAATATTTGTATCACCTTTAATCTGACACGTGATGACGTCATTATGGGATCATCAGTTAAATACCTTTGTTAATGACAGTATATGGCGCAGGAATCACGATCATAGGTGAATCAGCTGATTTGTTACGAATGTTTGAATATGGAAAACATTAAATTGTATGTTCATTTAATCTTATAACTGATGATGAACAGTTTTTGAGTTGTGTCAGTTTGCCTGGGTGGGGAAGTACTGCTATACAGATCTACCACTTCAAGGTGTTTGATGAACTGTGAGATACCAAGTCATGGTGCAGGTAAAAACTTTTGATTACTTAATTAGCTCCTTGAGGAGTATCATAACATGTAGGTTCAGGATTTATACTAAGAGAGTCTTGAGCTAAATTTCATATAAAACAAAATAACATGTATATTATGTAAATAGTACAGAAGCCTTCATCGATTGAGAAAAAATTTGTTTAGATTTGAAAATATGGCAATTTTCAGTTTTTGCACTTTTAAAAACATCAATTAAGTTACTGTAAAATTAGTACTATTTGTAATAATGTCACATGGCGTTATAAATTAAATATTTAAAAAGTTTATCCTGAAAACTCAGTTTAGAGGCAATTTTGATTTCCCTTTGCGAATTATAAACTGTTCATTTTTAGTTTGTTTTGTTCACATTTGGGATGGAAATTGCGATGTTTACTCGAAATACTAATATACATATATTAGTCATCAAAGGCAGAAATCAGAGCACATAATTTGTTAAGATTAAAAAGAGTTTGGCCAAGGAGGACAATTTCGTAATCAGATAAGTACATGTACTATATGTTTACACGTATTGCGCATTCTCTCTTTAGCTATACGTGTATCACTATGAGGGCGCTATATCACTTTCACGGTAGCAAAATGCGAGTGCATGGCCTGGCATGGTTTTACGCAAATTGTGACTTGGCTGAACTTTGGCTCTCAATTGACCCAGGAAGGAAGGGTCGGATGAAAATGACTACACAAAGCAAATTGTAGCGCAGGATCCGATCTATAATGTCTGCTAATTATGAAGACCCTGGGTCATGTGGTTTTATAGAGGGAAACATTTTACGAAATGCATTTTTTGCTAATTTTTATGAAGAAAATCCACTTTTTTGCCATTTTTAAATAATTATAATTACGTAATCATTGACGTCATGGTGATGTTGTACATGGTGGTGGAAGTTTGTGATGAGGCCCATGCCTGTACCTAGTTTTATGAAAATCAAGCGTACTTTAATAGCTAAAATTGCTTCATAAGTACACAAAAACACAACAAATGTGAATTTTGAAATGGCTGAACTTTGACCTTCGATTGACCCAGGAAGGAAGGGTCAGATGAAAATGCCTACACAAAGAACATTGTAGCCCATGATCTGATATATATGTATGCAAAATATGAAGACCCTGGGTCATGTGGGTTCATACAGGGAAGCGTTTTACGAAATGCATATTTTGGTAATTTTCATGATAAAAATCCACTTTTGTGCCATTTTAAAATTATTATAATTACGTAATCCTTGACGTCATGGTGACGTTTTACATGGTGGTGGACGTTTGTGATGGGGCCCATGCCTGTACCTAGTTTTATGAAAATCAAGCATGGTTGAATAGCTAATATTGCTTCATAAGTACAAACAAATACAAAAAATGTGATTTTTGAATTGGCTGAACTTTGACCTTCGATTGACCCAGGAAGGAAGGGTCAGATGAAAATGCCTACACTAAGAAAATTGAAGCTCATGATCTGATCTAAATGTTTGCCAAATATGAAAACCCTGGGTCATGTGGTTTGGGCAAGGGAACCATTTTAAAAAGTGCATATTTCGGCAATTTTCCGCTTTTTAGGCATTTTTAAAGTGTTATAATGACGTCACTGATGACGTCACAATGAAGCCATTCTTGGGTGCACACCTCTTATACTATGTCTTTGATGTGACCAAGTTTGGTTAAGATCAATGTTTGGGAACAACCTTAAAAAGCGCCGACAACGCCTATGCGCTTTGTCTATGGGGAAAAAATCAGAAGAAAACGGAAAAAAAAAAAAAAAAAAAATCAGAACGAAAACAAAGGCTTTTTCGTCCTAAACGAAAAAGCCAAAAATCAGAACGAAAACAAAGGCTTTTTCGCTGCAAACGAAAAAGCCAAAAAAAAAAACAAAGAAATCGTACGATATCAATAGGTGATCGGGTTGAGCCCGATCACCTAAAAAGACAAAGAAATCGTACGATATCAATAGGTGATCGGGTTGAGCCCGATCACCTAAAAATGTGAAAAAGCCCTACGCTCTGTTCATAGAACAGACGTAGCTCTAGTTTCTTTTTGGCTTTTTCGTTTAGGACGAAAAAGCCTTTGTTTTCGTTTTGATTTTTTTTTTTTTTTTTTTTTTTCTGTTTATTTCTTCTTCTGATTTTTTTCCCATAGACAAAGCGCATAGGCGTTGTCGGCGCTTTTTCAGGTTGTTCCCAAACATTGATCTTAACCAAACTTGGTCACATCAAAGACATAGTATAAGAGGTGTGCACCCAAGAATGGCTTCATTGTGACGTCATCCGTTACGTCATTATAACACTTTAAAAATGCCTAAAAAGCGGAAAATTGCCGAAATATGCACTTTTTAAAATGGTTCCCTTGCCCAAACCACATGACCCAGGGTTTTCATATTTGGCAAACATTTAGATCAGATCATGAGCTTCAATGTTCTTAGTGTAGGCATTTTCATCTGACCCTTCCTTCCTGGGTCAATCGAAGGTCAAAGTTCAGCCAATTCTAAAATCACATTTTTTGTATTTGTTTGTACTTATGAAGCAATATTAGCTATTCAACCATGCTTGATTTTCATAAAACTAGGTACAGACATGGGCCCCATCACAAATGCCCACCACCATGTAGAACGTCACCATGAAGTCAATGATTACGTAATTATAATAATTTTAAAATGGCACAAAAGTGAATTTTTATCATGAAAATTACCAAAATATGCATTTCGTATAAAGTTTCCCTCTATAAAACCACATGACCCAGGGTCTTAATATTTAGCAGATATTATAGATCAGATCATTGGCTACAATGTTCTTTGTGTAGGCATTTTCATCTGACCCTTCCTTCCTGGGTCAATTGAAGGCCAAAGTTCAGCCAAGTCAACATTTCCGTATATACAGGTTGGATTTTAAAAAACGAAACCGAGATATTATTGCTAATTGTAACTAAAGTAGGGCGCGTATGAATGAACGGGAGATATCATCTGTTAGGGTTGAATCTCCTCTTTAAAATGACACCATGATCATGTCATTATATTTTCGGTTGACTGAGCAGTGACCAGTGTTATTCCAGGGGCCTAGTTTTAGATTTGACCGTTCTCAATGCGAGCAAACGTCGCACAAATAAATCTTTACCGTAGCTGTCTATTTCGTGTGCCCTGTGTGACACGGCGCCGACCGAGACGGTGACACGGTAACTTTTAACTGTGTCTACCACGGACGTGTAATTCTACAGAAGATGGTTTAACAAAAGGACAGTAAGTATGATACAATATTTTATGTTATTTCAGTCTTATTTAAGAGAGTCCACTCTCTACAAGAAAGTAATTGTATGTTATTGAGGGAATGTCGTAGTTTTGCCGTGAAGCATTCATTCCAATGTTTGTTTTCTTCCTTTTAGGTTTAGTAAGGTGCAAAGCTTAATATAGGCCTGATATCATTAAGTCATTGTCAGGATTTTATTGAACCATTTTCAACAAATCTAATTAAGAAAGTGTTCCTTCTTGGCCAAACTCTTTGCAATCTTAACAAATTATGTGCTCCGATTTCTGCCTTTGATGACAAATATATGTAGGCCTATATCAGTTTTTCGAGTAAACATCGGATTTCCATCCCAAATGTGAACAAAACAAACTAAAAATTAACAATCTTTTTTCGCTGACTACATCGTGGGACAGCAGATGAAAATTACCAAAATATGCACTTTTTAAAATGTTTCCCTCTATAAAACCACATGATCCAGGGTCTTCATATTTAGCAGACATTATAGATCAGATAATGGGATACAATTTGCTGGGTGGAGTCATTTTCATATGATTCCTCCGTCCTGGGTCAATTAAAGGCCAAAGTTCAGCCAAGTCAAAATTTGCGTTAAACAATGCATAAGCCACCAAATGTCGACTTCCGTACGTGACCGGCAGAGGGCGCCGTTTATAAATTACGGTGTTGCACAGACCTATAAACCTATAGACCAACGATCGTGCATTGAAAATCGTGACTTCGAAAAGTATGGGCAAATGACGACACAATGGGCTGCATGAGCTAACCGCGCGGGTTTAAAGCGCTGAACGCTATTCCAAAACGCGCGTACGCCGTGTGTATTGTACGCGTTCCTATGAAGTATGGGCGATGGACGCACGAAGCTCGCAAAGCGGACTGACAGCGCGCACGAGGATTGAAATTGTCATGCTTCCAAACTACTTCTAAAAAATAAGTATACATTTGTACATATCATTTCGTGAAGTGTGGTGAAGTGTGACGTCAGTTACTATAGTAATTGTGTCTAAACATTCGCTGCTAATCTGAATCGTCCATCAGTAAAGCGCAGGGAAACAGTTCACTGGTTTTAATGTAGATCCAGTAACCATGGCAACACATAAAGGGTGGCGTTTTCACTTTAGTAGTCTATTCGCTGGCAGAGTGTGACGTCAATTTGCGCGCGTTAATTCAATAAAAATGCATAAACAATTAATATATTACACATGCCATTTTAATATACATGTAGGCCTAACATCTAAAAGCAAATTCAAACCTTGTCTGCATCACCCAGCAGAGCTCCATATTGTACTTTAAAGCTGCTGTTGTAATCCCGTAACTATATAGCCATTCATTATCGCTTTACGGTTACCGTAACTATAGCCACTGCGTAGTAGTTCTGAATCCGTTGCATCACCAAATACACACGCACACAGGCACGCATAGTGCACGCGACGTCAACTCAAATTCTCGAAACAATGACGAATCGTACCCGACGATTAACGATAACGTCCGGACGTGCATTCGGGTAACTTCGGGAACCTTTGCAAAAAGGAGCAATTCCTCCTGTTTCAATATGGCGGGCAAACGTGTACATATTACACGTGTACATCATACGGAGCGCGTGTGGTCTAGTGGGTATGAAGCGGGACTCCCAATCAGAGGTTGGGGGTTCGAACCCCACTTCGACCAACGTGTCTGTGTCCCTGGGCAAGGCACTTAATCCCAGTTGCCTCGTAAACCCAAGCGATATATGGGAAGCTGTTAAAGGGATTGCCACAATCTAACTGCTGATAGTGTTGTGCGCCTGACCAGCAGCCACCTAGTTGAAGCGAAATGGTTCTGGTGATTCCCTGATATAATAATGGTAACAGCGCCTTGAGCACCCTGCAGGGTGGATATGTGCGCTATATAATTACTATGAATGCTAGGATAGGGCGACATTTTGTGTGTAATAAAGCTATGTTAGGGCGACGCGCTCTATTAGGGCGACATTTTGGTGTCGCCCTAATATTTTTGAGTTTAAAAATCATTTTTTAAAGGTCAAAAACCATTTTTTTAAGTTTTAGGTCGAGAACCATTTTTATTGGGACTGGAGTTGTTTCTCTTTGGTCTGGAACCATTTTTGGAAGCTTTGGGTAAAAAAATAAGGTGTCAATTTGAGTGACTCTTGCCGAAATTTCGGTGGTCCCCGGGGAGAGTCTTCCCGAAATGTCGCCCCATTGCGGCATTCAGAGTTGTTTAAAATCTCATAATTAATATTATGATTATTACTCAGATGCCCACATGCTTTGACCTTTGACCTGATTCCCGATTGGTCAAACAGACTCTGCCTTGTAGTTTGAACGTGTTCAGAGCTAGTCTACTGTGTTATGGTTCAACTAGGGTAGGGTATTCAAAAATATGGTGTTGACCTTTGACCTTGCTATTTTGTAAAAGTGGTCAACGATGCCGAGATCGGGTTGGCAGTGTTAGTGTCTAAGGTAAATGCTTTCCAAAAAATGCGCCCTCTAGCGGCGAAATTAACAAATCTTAAAATGACCCTTTCATAGCAATTTTTGCGCAAATTAGCCCATAGTGGTGCTTATAGAGTACGTCGACCACCAAACATGTCTGTGTTGTTAAAACATTGATTACGTCATCAGCATTGAAGGTTAATATTTTTTAAAGTTAAATAGTTGATATGTTAACAACATCTAATTTTACAAGGTAAGCATGCAAAAAAATGTGAAAAAGCCCTACGATCTGTTCATAGAACAGACGTAGCTCTAGTTCTTTTTTTTTTATCTTTTTCCACTCAAACGTTTCCAGAGCTTTTTTTCAAAACTGTTCAAGCTATCAACTTGAAACTTTGTAGGAACATCAACCCCAATGTGAAGGTGTGCATACAAGTGTGACGTCATTGTGACGTCATCGGGTGTCAAATTACAACCCAAAAATGACTAAAATATGCATGTTTTAAAATGCTTCCGTCTGGAAAACCACGTGACCCATGATTTTCGTATTTAGCAGGCTTATAGATAGGATCATGGCCTACAATTTTCTTTGTGTGGGCATTTTCATCTGACCCTTTCTTCTGGGGTCAATCTGAGGTCAAAGTTCAACGAAAACGAAAATCTAAATTTTTGCACTTATTGAGCAACAATGCCCATCAAACCAAGCTGAATCTTTAAGTAACTAGGTACAGGCATAGGTCCTATGGCAGACTTTCACCAGCGTGTATAATATTATGATGGCATCAAGCGTGACGTCATCGTGACGTCATCAAGTATCAAATTACACCCCCCAAAAAACCAAAATATGCATATTTTAAAATGCTTCCGTCTTGAAAACCACGTGACCCAGGATCTTCGTATTTGGCAGGTTTATAGATGACATTCTATGCTACAATTTTCTTTGTGTGGGCATTTTCATCTGACCCTTCCTTCTGGGGTCAATTGGAGGTCAATGTTCAACGAAACTGAGAATCTCAGTTTTTACACTTACCAGCAACAATGCCTATCAAACCAAGCTGAATCGTTAGTAAATTAGATACAGACATAGGCCCTACGGCAGACTTTCACCAGAATGTATAGTATCATGATGGCATCAAGTGTGACGTAATCATGACGTCATCAGGTGTCAAATTACAAAAATTCAAAGGTTATTATTTCCAAAATTCATATCTCAAGAACCGTAATAGATACTTGAACAATTCTTTCACAACATGATAAGTCTAAATGAACTGAACAAATCATACAATGTCATGACCCCTGTGTGACGCCTACTTCCGGTCCAAACCGGAAGTTGTTCGAAAATGTGCATTTTTTAAAGCGTTTTGAATGCAAATAGATTCAAAGTGGTAGTGAATTTGACCATATTTCTACGGAACGAAATGTTTCCACACATGTGGACTTTTTGGACTATAATATTGGTGACGTCATCACATGGACGGTAGTTACGTAATGTGGTGTCAAAATACGCAAATTTGGAGCTGAATTGTTTTAAAATGCTGTATCTTGAGAACTACAACAGATATTTGCATGATTCTTTCGCCACATTTAAGAACTTGATGTTTATCAAATTGTTAAACAATTTGTGCACAACATTGTGACGTCATGATATCGTCACAGGTGTCAAATTACAAAAATTAAATGGTTATTATTTCAAAAATTCATATCTCAAGAATCGTAATAGATACTTGAAAAATTCTTTCACAGCATGATAGGTCGCAATGAACTGAACAAATCATACAATGGCATGACCCCTGTGTGACCCAAACCTCCGGTTCAAACCGGAAGAGGTTCGAAAATGTACACTTTTTTAGCACTTTGAATGCAAATAGAGCCAAAGTGGTAGGGAATTTGACTATAGTTCTACGGAACGAAATGTTCCCTCACATGTGGACTTTATGACTACATATATACCACTGATGACGTCATCACGTGTACGGTGGTTACGTAATGTGGAGAAATTATTTGTTGGGTCCCTTGATAATTAAGCTAACTCAGTCGTTTGAGGGCGCTATGCCAAGCCTCCACTAATCTGACGATTTGCGCCCATATATAGTGCTCGACTTCTAATAATAGAACTTGTATCTAGGCGGCCTGTCTCGGGTCAGAGGTCATAATGTATCTTTTTAAGGAGGATGTCTGGGCCACACGGCCAATGATACACGTACGTACGTGCGCGTGTAGTGAATAAGTCAGACAGACAAGACATAATAAGCAGGGCTTGATTTACAACCGAGAAAATTTGACTTTTGAAGATGTAAAACTGCTAGTTTCCGTGGCATCATCGCCAGGAAAGTTGAATGAACACTTGATAGCACAAGGACATTTACTTTTGGTGACTTAGCTGTTGTATCTTGGGTGTAATTATGTACGGCTAGCCTTAGTCGGCGGACCAGAGTAAATATGTCTTCTCCCCGAAAACTGTGAATGTGACATGCTGGAAATCGTTGCTGTGTTGGAAATAAAATGGACATGGTGGACCGCAACTCAAGTTGACTGGAGCGTCAGTTTATTCTAGATGCAATTGAACCCCAACTCCCCACACGGCGATAGACTACAGTAATATGATCTCAAATGACAACATCTTTAGAACTGTAATAGATATTGAAAAGATTCTTTCACCACATATACATGTCAAAACTTGTTCTTCAGTAGATACTTGAACAATCTGTGCACACAATAGTAACGTTATGATGAGATTGACAATTATGACGTCATCAGATACACAATTTTAGCGTTGAATAGTCAGAGTCATGTCTTGAGAATTCCAATACTTTTTCAACATCAAACAACTCAAGTTTTCAAACAATCTCAAAACTGTGTCGTCATCATCATTTCAATGTTTATGTCACCCGATCACCTTGCGTTTGTAAAAAACACAAACGCGAAGCTCTATTTTTAGGTGATCGGGCCAACAGCCCGATCACCTATTACTCTCGTACGATTTCTTTATTAGGTGATCGGGCCAACAGCCCGATCACCTATTACTCTCGTACGATTTCTTTATTGGCTTTTTCGTTTAGGACGAAAAAGCCTTTGTTTTCGTTTTGATTTTTGGCTTTTTCGCTTTGCGGCGAAAAAGCCTTTGTTTTCGTTTTGATTTTTTTTTTTTCCGTTTATTGGCTTTTTCGTTTGCAGCGAAAAAGCCTTTTTTTCGTTCTGATTTTTGGCTTTTTCGCTTTGTAGCGAAAAAGCCTTTGTTTTCGTTTTGATTTTTTTTTTTTTTTTTCCGTTTTCTTCTGATTTTTTTCCCATAGACAAAGCGCATAGGCGTTGTCGGCGCTTTTTAAGGTTGTTCCCAAACATTGATCTTAACCAAACTTGGTCACATCAAAGACATAGTATAAGAGGTGTGCACCCAAGAATGGCTTCATTGTGACGTCATCCGTTACGTCATTATAACACTTTAAAAATGCCTAAAAAGCGGGAAATTGCCGAAATATGCACTTTTTAAAATGGTTCCCTTGCCCAAACCACATGACCCAGGGTTTTCATATTTGGCAAACATTTAGATCAGATCATGAGCTTCAATGTTCTTAGTGTAGGCATTTTCATCTGACCCTTCCTTCCTGGGTCAATCGAAGGTCAAAGTTCAGCCAATTCAAAAATCACATTTTTTGTATTTGTTTGTACTTATGAAGCAATATTAGCTATTCAATCATGCTTGATTTTCATAAAACTAGGTACAGGCATGGGCCCCATCACAAACGTCCACCACCATGTAGAACGTCACCATGACGTCAAGGATTACGTAATTATAATAATTTAAAAAATGGCACAAAAATGGATTTTTCATCATAAAATTACCAAAATATGCATTTCGTAAAACGCTTCCCTGTATGAACCCACATGACCCAGGGTCTTCATATTTTGCATACATATATATCAGATCATGGGCTACAATGTTCTTTGTGTAGGCATTTTCATCTGACCCTTCCTTCCTGGGTCAATCGAAGGTCAAAGTTCAGCCATTTCAAAATTCACATTTGTTGTGTTTTTGTGTACTTATGAAGCAATTTTAGCTATTAAAGTACGCTTGATTTTCATAAAACTAGGTACACGCATGGGCCCCATCACAAACTTCCACCACCATGTAGAACATCACCATGACGTCAATGATTACGTAATTATAATAATTTAAAAATGGCAAAAAAGTGGATTTTCGTCCAAAAAATGCATTTCGTAAAATGTTTCCCTCTATAAAACCACATGGCCCAGCGTCTTCATATTTAGCAGACATTATAGATCAGATCACGGACTAAAATTTGCTTTGTGTAGGCATTTTCATCTGACCCTTCCTTCTTGGGTCAATCGAAGGTCAAAGTTCAGCCAATTCAAAAATAACATTTGTTGTATGTTTTTGTACTTATGAAGCAATATTAGCTATTAAACAACGCTTGATCTTTATAAAACTAGGTACAGGCATGGGCCCCATCACAAACTTCCACCACCATGTAGAACATCACCATGACATAACTGATTACGTAATTATGATAATTTAAAGTGGCAAAAAAGTGGATTTTCTTCATGAAAATGACCCTAAATGCATTTTGTAAAATGTTTCCCTCTATAAAACAACATGGCCCAGGGTCTTCATATTTAGCAGACATTATAGATCAGATCATGGACTACAATGTTCTTTGTGTAGGCATTTTCATCTGACCCTTCCGTCCTGGGTCAATTGAAGGCCAAAGTTCAGCCAAGTCGCAATTTGCGTAAAACCATGCATAAGTCACCCGCCCCAGGCCATGCACTCGCGTTTTGCTACCGTGAAAGTGATATAGCGCCCTCATAGTTATGTAAGAGAGTCCATTCATAAATCTGGTAATATCATGAATAATTCATTGCGCGCGCAAGTCTCTCGCGAGCTGATTGGCTCACGGAGAGGCATGACTTGGAATTAAGTAGTGCTGATGATGGAGCTTTCGTCGCTTCCAAATCTCCCCTAAAATGCAGCCATTCCCGCTAAATCTCCCGTCCGAGGGTAAGTTGTCCATCTCCACAAAGATTGTGGATGTGATTGTTTATATTGATTAGCTAAGATTCTGATGATTTATCTTACAAATTTGAGTGAAACTTTGTTGGGAAAATATTTGGTTGTCGTTTGTCTAAACTTACACGTGTAGCGTAAATTACAGTACATTGGCTAGCCGCACAGAACGCGCACAGCGAATAGTTTCGCATGCACTATCATGTGTACTACTGCTGACCTGTGACCACTTGTCATGTATGTATGTGTGTATGTACGCTCTGACACTGTCTGAAATACTGTGCTACGTGCGTGCTGTTTCAGCAACAAAATAAGTGCCAAAAGATTGTTTAACCAAAGAGCAGTCGGTAATATAGAATATTTCAAGTTATTTCAGTCTGATTTAATAAGTTAAATTCTTACAAATATGCCTTAGTTTGACCGTTCTCTATGCGAGCAAACTTAACAGAAATTTTTACCGTAGGTGTCCGTCTATTCTGTCTGTTTAGAATTTGCAAAGGGAAATAAAACGTGCTTTTAAACTGAGTTTCCAGAATAAACTTTTTAAACATTTAATTTATAACGGCATGTGACATTATGACAAACAGTACTAATTTTACAGTAAAAGTGCAAACACTGAAAATTGCCATATTTTCAACTCTAAACAAATCTTTTCTCAATCGAAGAAGGCTTCGGTACTATTTCCATAATGTACATGTTATTTTGTTAAAGACTCTCTTAGTATAAATTATGAACCTACATGTTATGATACTCCTCAAGGAGCTAATTCAGTAATCAAAAGTCCAAGGAATATTACCTGCACCATGACTTGGTATCTCGCAGTCCATCAAACACCTGGAAGTGGTAGATCTGTATAGTAGTACTTCCCCCGGCCAGGCAAACTGACACAACTTGAAAACTCTTCATCATCAGGTATCAGATTCCGATGACGGAATTTTACATGCATTTGAATTTTAAAGCTTTGATGACCTATATTTGCAGAACCCAACATCGTCAATAAATAAAACTTCAAAGGTATGTTGTCTGTGGTTAGCTCTAAGTTTAAGTTTCTCAGGCATGTTGCCTGCTACTAGTTTGGTGACGTATTATAATAATGTCATAAAGATGTCATTCGGTGTCACGTTACAATGAATTGAATAATACATATGTTATAAATTTTAAAATGAAATGGCATTCACAAAATGTAAATGACGTCATCACTTGGAGGGGCGCCCTCTAGCGACGAAGTTCGAAATGTTCTGAAATCATGTTCTCAGGCAAAGTTTATGTAAAATAGCTAATCATATATGATTATAGACCATGTCGACCACCAAACATGTTTGTGTAGTCAAAACATACATGACGTCATCTTTCCTTTAAAGGTCAAGCATTTCAACAATTATATATATATATCTATTTGAAAATCAACAAATTGGTGTGCTTCTTTACCTGTGATCAAAGTGACAGTCCGTGGTTTTCCAAGATTTGCAAACATTACTATCGTGACCTTTGACCCTAAACATCGGTAATCTTCATGCGGAAAAGCTTTGTGTTTATTTATAAACACAATACCTCTAGTTTTTTTTCTTTTTTTTTCCGTTTTCTTCTGATTTTTTTCCCATAGACAAAGCGCATAGGCGTTGTCGGCGCTTTTTCAGGTTGTTCCCAAACATTGATCTTAACCAAACTTGGTCACATCAAAGACATAGTATAAGAGGTGTGCACCCAAGAATGGCTATATTGTGACGTCATCCGTTACGTCATTATAACACTTTAAAAATGCCTAAAAAGCAGAAAATTGCCGAAATATGCACTTTTTAAAATGATTCCCTTGCCCAAACCACATGACCCAGGGTTTTTATATTTGGCAAACATTTAGATCAGATCATGAGCTTCAATGTTCTTAGTGTAGGCATTTTCATCTGACCCTTTCTTCCTGGGTCAATCGAAGGTCAAAGTTCAGCCAATTCAAAAATCACATTTTTTGTATTTGTTTGTACTTATGAAGCAATATTAGCTATTGAACCATGCTTGATTTTCATAAAACTAGGTACAGGCATGGGCCCCATCACAAACGTCCACCACCATGTAGAACGTCACCATGACGTCAATGATTACGTAATTGTAATAATTTTAAAATGGCACAAAAGTGGATTTTTATCATGAAAATTACCAAAATATGCATTTCGTAAAATGTTTCCCTCTATAAAACCACATGACGCAGGGTCTTCATATGTAGCAGACATTATATATCAGATCATGGGCTACAATGTTCTTTGTGTAGACATTTTCATCTGACCCTTTCTTCCTGGGTCAATTGAAGGCCAAAGTTCAGCCAAGTTAAAATTTATACAGGGTATATACAGGGTGGATAAAAATAAAACGAAACCGAAATATTATTGCTAATTGTAACTAAAGTAGGGCGCGTATGAATGAACAGGAGATATCAACTGTTAGGGTTGAATCTCCTCTTTAAAATGACACCATGATCATGTCATTATGTTTTCGGTTGACTGAGCAGTAACCAGTGTTATATTTGACCGTTCTCAATGCGAGCAAACTTCGCAGAAATCAATTTTTACCGCAGCTGTCTAGTACGTGTGCCCTGTGTGACACGGCGCCGGTTGAGACTGTGACACGGTAACTTTTTGCGTGGAGGCGCAGCAGTCTTTTAACTGTGTCTACCACGGACGTGTAATTTAACAGAAAATGGTTTAACAAAAGGACATGTGAGTAGGATACAATCTTTTATGTTATTTCAGTCTTATTTAAGAGAGTCCACTCTCTACAAGAAAGTAATTGTATGTTATTGAGGGAATGTCGTAGTTTTGCCGTGAAGCATTCATTCCAATGTTTGTTTTCTTCCTTTTAGGTTTAGTAAAGTGCAAAGCTTAAAGGCACAGGCTCGTCAGCAATGCGCGCCCTCCATAGCAAAGGCATGGAGCTGCGTGTTTCGAGTACGAATTTGGCGGGCGCGCATTGCTGACGAGCCTGTGCCTTTAATATAGGCCTGATATCATTACGTCATTGTCATGATTTTATTAAACCATCTTAAACCAATCTAATTACGAAATTGTTCCTTCTTGGCCAAACTCTTTTCAATCTTAACAAATTATGTGCTTTGATTTATACATTTGATGACTAATATATATAGGCATATATAAGTTTTTTGAGCAAACATCGGATTTCCACCCCAAATGTGAACAAAACAAACTAAAAATTAACAATCTTTTTCGCTGACTACATCGTGAGACAGCAGATGAGTATTGATTTAGTAAAAATGAACAGTTTATAATTCGCAAAGGGAAATTAAACTTGCCTCTAAACTAGAAGTGGCAGATCTGTATAGCAGTACACTCAGGCAAACTGACACAACTCAAAAACTACGTTTTCAGGATAAACTTTTCAAATATTTAATTTCAGGATAAACTTTTCAAATATTTAATTCCTCAAGGAGCTAATTAAGTAATCAAACGTTTTTACCTGCGCCATGACTTGGTATCTCACAGTTCATCAAACACCTGGAAGTGGCAGATCTGTATAGCAGTACACTCAGGCAAACTGACACAACTCAAAAACTACGTTTTCAGGATAAACTTTTCAAATATTAAATTTATAACGGCATGTGACATTATGACAAACAGTACTAATTTTACAGTAACTTAATTGATGTTTTTAAAAGTACAACAACTGAAAATTGCCATATTTTCAAATCTAAACAAATCTTTTCTCAATCGATGAAGGATTCTGTACGATTTACATAATGTACATGTTATTTTGTTTTATATGAAATTTGGCTCAAGACACTCTTAGTATAAATCCTGAACCTACATGTTATGATACTCCTCAAGGAGCTAATTAAGTAATCGAACGTTTTTACCTGCGCCATGACTTGGTATCTCACAGTTCATCAAACACCTGGAAGTGACAGATCTGTATAGCAGTACACTCAGGCAAACTGACACAACTCAAAAACTGTTCATCATCAGGTATAAGAATAAATGAGCATACAATTTAATGTTTTCCATATTCAAACATTCGTAACAAATCAGCCGATTCACCTATGATCGTGATTCATGCGCCATATACGATCATTGACAAAGGTATTTAACTGGTGATCTCAAAATGACGTCATCACGTGTCAGATTAAAGGTGATACAAATATTATAAATATGAAATATTAACAAATGCGAGCTACAACCTTGATTCCTTCCCATATACGATCACTAGCAAACGTCGTTAACTTTTGGCTTTTCCGTTTTTTCTTCTTCTGATTTGTTTCCCCATTGACATAACGCATGGGCGTTGTCGGCACTTTTTAAGGTTGTTCCCAAACTTGAGGTTGTTCTTAAACAAACTTGGTAACATCAAAGACATAGTAGAAGAGGTGTGCACCTAACAATGGCGTCATCATGACGTCATCAGGTGTAAGTTTAAAGGGGCATGAAATTTAATGTTTCCATATGCAAACATTTATAAAAATCAACCGTTTGACCTACGATATTGATTCTTTCGGCATATACGATCATTAATAAGGTCTTTCAGATGCCCCCATGCCTTCACATTTGACCTCATTCCCTATTGGTCAAAAAGACTTTGCCTTGCCATTTGAAACTGGTAAGAGGTATCTAGATGGGGTCAAAGGTGTTTGAGTTCGACTAGGGTGGGGTATCCAAAAAATATCGCCATAACCTGTGACCTTGCTCACTTCCGGTAGAAACCGGTCATTGCGCACTTCCGGTGCACACCTTCCTCACTTCCAGTCGAAACTATAACTGGCCCTTAGTTTAAAAATGGTAGGAGGTGTTGAGGTGGGTTCAACAGTCTTAGTGCCAAAGCCCATCACACTTTCCAAAAAAAAGGTTACGTCATCGTACGTAATAGTGCCCTCTACCGGCATGATGACATTCTTTAAAACGCAATTTTAACAGATGTCTGTGGGGAAGTTTGTCTAAAATTGTCAGGTTGATATATAACATCGCCTCACGTCAGTATGCCTGTTGTGTGAAACTTTACAAACGTTTCTTGTGCAATATTGATTTGTAAAGCTTTTAAATTGTACACAGTTGGATGACTTATTTCTGCAAAACTCAACATCGGAAACAAAACTTCAAAGATATGCTGTCTGCGATTACCTTAAAGACATACATGTATTATATAATGACGTGATGACGTCATCGTAAGTCATTATTACAATGACAAATTTTTAAACATCAATACAATATACAAGGTCAATCACCTTGACAGTCTTTTTACGTCATGAAATAGATCATTCTAAAATATTGCACTGTACGCCGGTGTCGTACGCACGACCTACCCCCAAAAAGAAATAAATAAATTTAACAGACAACAAAATAAATACATGTACAATTGATTTTCATCTAAAAAACGCAACATTCGCCCAACCCCCTGCAAGCGGCGAAAAAGCCCTACGATCTGTTCAACGAACAGACGTAGCTCTAGTTTCTTCTTCTTCTTCTTCTTCTGATTTGTTTCCCATAGACAAAGCGCATAGGCGTTGTCGGCGCTTTTTCAGGTTGTTCCCAAACATTGATCTTAACCAAACTTGGTCACATCAAAGACATAGTATAAGAGGTGTGCACCCAAGAATGGCTTCATTGTGACGTCATCCGTTACGTCATTATAACACTTTAAAAATGCCTAAAAAGCGGAAAATTGCCGAAATATGCACTTTTTAAAATGGTTCCCTTGCCCAAACCACATGACCCATGGTTTTCATATTTGGCAAATATTTAGATCAGATCATGAGCTTCAATGTTCTTAGTGTAGGCATTTTCATCTGACCCTTCCTTCCTGGGTCAATCGAAGGTCAAAGTTCAGCCAATTCAAAAATCACATTTGTTGTATTTGTTTGTACTTATGAAGCAATATTAGCTATTCAACCATGCTTGATTTTCATAAAACTAGGTACAGGCATGGGCCCCATCACAAACGTCCACCACCATGTAAAACGTCACCATGACGTCAAGGATTACGTAATTATAATAATTTTAAAATGGCACAAAAGTGGATTTTTATCATGAAAAGTACCAAAATATGCATTTCGTAAAACGCTTCCCTGTATGAACCCACATGACCCAGGGTATTCATATTTTGCATACATATATATCAGATCATGGGCTACAATGTTCTTTGTGTAGGCATTTTCATCTGACCCTTCCTTCCTGGGTCAATCGAAGGTCAAAGTTCAGCCATTTCAAAATTCACATTTGTTGTGTTTTTGTGTACTTATGAAGCAATTTTAGCTATTAAAGTACGCTTGATTTTCATAAAACTAGGTACAGGCATGGGCCTCATCACAAACTTCCACCACCATGTACAACATCACCATGACGTCAATGATTACGTAATTATAATTATTTAAAATTGGCCAAAAAGTGGATTTTCGTCATAAAAATGAGCCAAAAATGCATTTCGTAAAATGTTTCCCTCTATAAAACCACATGACCCAGGGTCTACATATTTAGCAGACATTATAGATCAGATCCTGGGCTATAATTTGCTTTGTGTAGTCATTTTCATCTGACCCTTCCTTCCTGGGTCAATTGAAGGCCAAAGTTCAGGCAAGTCAAAATTTCCGTATATACAGGTTGGATTTTTAAAAAACGAAACCGAGATATTATTGCTAATTGTAACTAAAGTAGGGCGCGTATGAATAAACAGGAGGTATCATCTGTTAGGGTTGAATCTCCTCTTAAAAATGACACCATGATCATGTCATTATGTTTTTGGTTGACTGAGCAGTGACCAGTGTTATGCCAGGAGCCTAGTTTTAGATTTGACCGTTCTCAATGCGAGCAAACTTCGCAGAAATTAATTTTTACCGTAGCTGTCTATTACGTGTGCCCTGTGTGACACGGCGCCGACCGAGACAGTGACACGCTATTTGTTTGCGTGGAAGCAGTCTTTTAACTGTGTCTACCACGGACGTGTAATTCAACAGAAGATGGTTTAACAAAAGGACATGTGAGTAGGATACAATCTTTTATGTTATTTCAGTCTTATTTAAGAGAGTCCACTCTCTACACGAAAGTAGTTGTATGTTATTGAGGGAATGTTGTAGTTTTGCCGTGAAGCATTCATTCCAATGTTTGTTTTCTTCCTTTTAGGTTTAGTAAGGTGCAAAGCTTAATATAGGCCTGATATCATTAAGTTATTGTCAGGATTTTATTGAACCATCTTCAACAAATCTAATTACGAAATTGTTCCTTCTTGGCCAAACTCTTTTCAATCTTAACAAATTATGTGCTCTGATTTCTGCCTTTGATGACTAATATATATGTATATCAGTTTTTCGAGTAAACATCGGATTTCCATCCCAAATGTGAACAAAACAAACTAACAATGAACAGTTTAGAATTCGCAAAGGGAAATAAAACTTGCCTCTCAACTTAGTTTTCAGGATAAACTTTTTAAATATTTAATTTATAACTGCATGTGACATTATGACAAATAGTACTAATTTTACAGTAACTTAGGCCTAATCGATGTTTTTAAATGTGCAAAAACTGAAAATTGCCATATTTTCAAATCTAAACATATTTTCTGAATCGATGAAGGCTTCTGCACTATTTCCATTAAATGTACATGTTATTTTGTTTTATATGAAATTTGGCTCAATACTCTCTTAGTATAAATCCTGAACCTACATGTTATGATACTCCTCAAGGAGCTAATTAAGTAATCAAAAGTTGTTACCTGCACCATGACTTGGTATCTCACAGTTCATCAAACACCTTGAAGTGGTAGATCTGTATAGCAGTAATTCCCCCACTCAGGCAAACTGACACAACTCAAAAACTGTTCATCATCAGTTATAAGATTAAATGAACATACAATTTAATGTTTTCCATATTCAAACATTCTAACAAATCAGCCGATTCACCTATGATCGTGATTCCTGCGCCATATACGGTCATTTACAAAGGTATTTAACTGATGATCTCATAATGACGTCATCACGTCATTAAAGGTGATAAAAATATTATAAAAATGAAATATTAAAAAATGCGACCTACAACCTTGATTCCTTCCCATATACGATCACTATACAAAGGTCGTTAACTTTTGGCTTTTCCGTTTATTTCGTCTTTTGATTTTCCCCCCATTGACATAATCAATGGCGTCAGCAATGCGCGCCCGCCAAATGTGTGCCACGCAATACGCAGCTCCATAGCAAATGCATGGAGCTGCGTGTTTCCAGCACGAATTTGGCGGGCGCGCATTGCTGACGAGCCTGTGCATTTAAACAAACATGGTCACATCAAAGACATAGTTGAAGAGGTGTGCACCCAACAACGGCGTCATCATGACGTCATCAGGTGTAAGTTTAAAGGGGCATGAAATTTAATGTTTCCATATTAACAAATTCATAAAAAAATCATCCGTTTGACCTACGGTCTTGATTCTTTCGGCATATACGATCATTAATAAAGGTCTTTCAGATGCCCACATGCCTTGACATTTGACCTTATTCCCTCTTGGTCAAACAGACTTTGCCTTGCCATTTGAAACTGGTAAGAGGTATTTGGATGGGGTCAAAGGTGTTTGAGTTCGACTAGGGTGGGGTATCCAAAAATATCGCCATGACCTGTGACCTTGCTCACTTTCGGTAGAAACCGGAAGTGCATTTAAATGAACCTATTTTGTAAAAGTGGTGAATGCTGCCGAGATGCGGTTGGTAGTGTCAGTGTCTAAGGTAAATAGGGTTTCCAAAAATGTAAGTTTCTACGTCATTCCATAAAAGGGCGCCCTCTAGCGTCAAAATTAAAAAGTCTTAAAATGACCCTTTCATAGCAGTGTTTGCGCAAATTAGCCCAATAGTGCTGCTTATAGAGTAAGTCCACCACCAAACATGTCTGTGTGGTTAAAACATTGATGACGTCATCAATCCTTTTAAAGGTAACACATTAAAGGTAAACTTTTTAAAAGTTAAATTGTTGATATGCTAACATCTAATTTTGCAAGGTAAGCATGCTCATTTTTTTAAGTAAAAAAAATGTGAAAAAGCCCTACGCTCTGTTCATAGAACAGACGTAGCTCTATTTTTTTTTTTTTTTTTCCGTTTATTTCTTCTGATTTTTTTCCCATAGACAAAGCGCATAGGCGTTGTCGGCGCTTTTTCAGGTTGTTCCCAAACATTGATCTTAACCAAACTTGGTCACATCAAAGACATAGTATAAGAGGTGTGCACCCAAGAATGGCTTCATTGTGACGTCATCAGTGACGTCTTACAATAGTTTAAAAATGCCTAAAAAGCCGAAAATGACCAAAATATGCACATTTTAAAATGATTCCCTTGCCAAAACCGCGTGACGCAGGGTCTTTATATTTGGCAGACATATAGTTCAGATCCTAGCCTACAATGTTCTTAGTGTAGACATTTTCATCTGACCCTTCCTTCCTGGGTCAATCGAAGGTCAAAGTTCAGCCAATTCAAAAATCACATTGTTTGTATTTTGTTTTATTTATGAAGCAATATTAGCTACTAAAGTACGCTTGATCTTCATAAAACTAGGTACAGGCATGGGCCCCATCACAAACTTCCACCACCATGTAGAACATCACCATGGATTTTCGTCATGAAAATGACAAAAAAAGGCATTTTGTAAAATGTTTTTCTCTATAAAACCACATGACCCAGGGTCGTCATATTTAGCAGACATTATAGATCAGATCCTGGGCTACAATTTGCTTTGTGTAGTCATTTTCATCTGACCCTTCCTTCCTGGGTCAATTGAAGGCCAAAGTTCAGCCAAGTCAACATTTCCGTTAATACAGGTTGGATTAAAAAAAAACGAAACCGAGATATTATTGCTAATTGTAACTAAAGTATGAATGAACAGGAGATATCATCTGTTTGGGTTGAATCTCCTCTTTAAAATGACACCATGATCATGTCATTATGTTTTCGTTTGACTGAGCAGTGACCAGTGTTATGCCAGGGGCCTAGTTTTATATTTGACCGTTCTCAATGCGAGCAAACGTCGTAGCTGTCTATTCCGTGGCCCCGTGTGACACGGCGCCCACCGAGACGCTGACACGGCAACTACTTGCGTGGAAGCAGTCTTTTAACTGTCTCTACCACGGACGTGTAATTCTACAGAAGATGGTTTAACAAAAGGACAGTAAGTAGGATACAATCTTTTATGTTATTTCAGTCTTATTTAAGAGAGTCCACTCTCTACAAGAAAGTAATTGTATGTTAATTTGAGGGAATGTCGTAGTTTTGCCGTGAAGCATTCATTCCAATGTTTGTTTTCTTCCTTTTAGTTTTAGGTCTAGTAAGGTGCAAAAATATCTAGGCCTGATATCATTAAGTCATTGTCAGGATTTTAATGAACCATCTTCAACAAATCTAATTAAGAAAGTGTTCCTTCTTGGCCAAACTCTTTTCAATCTTAACAAATTATGTGCTCTGATTTCTGCCTTTGATGACTAATATATGTAGGCCTATATCAGTTTTTCGAGTAAACATCGGATTTCCATCCCAAATGTGAACAAAACCAAACAATTAACAATCCTTTTTCGCTGACTGCATCGTGAGACAGCACATGAAAATTACCAAAATATGCACTTTTTAAAATGTTTCCCTTTATAAAACCACATGATCCAGGGTCTTCATATTTAGCAGACATTATATATCAGATCATGGGCTACAATTTGCTTGGTGGAGTCATTTACATATGATTCCTCCGTCCTGGGTCAATTAAAGGCCAAAGTTCAGCCAAGTCCAAATTTGTGTAAAACAATGCATAAGCCACCAAATGTCGACTTCCGTACGTGACCGGCAGAGGGCGCCATTCATAAACTACGGTGATGCACAGACCTATAAACCTATAGACCAACGATCGTGCATTGAAAATCGTGACTTGGAAAAGTATGGGCAAATGACGACACAATGGGCTGCATGAGCTAACCGCGCAGGTTTAAAGCGCTCACGGCTATTCCAAAACGCGCGTACGCCGTGTGTATTGTACGCGCTCCTATGAAGTATGGGCGATGGACGCACGACGCTCGCAAAGCGGACTGACAGCGCGCACGAGAATTGAAATTGTCATGCTTCCAAACTACTTCTAAAAAAAAAAAAAGTACATATCACCAAGTAACAATATGGTAACATTTCGTGAAGTGTGACGTAAGTTTATGGTAATTGGGTCTAAACGTTCGCTGCTATTCTGAATCGTCCATCGGTAAAGCGTATGGAAACAGTTCACTGGTTTAACTGTAGATCCAATAACCATGGCAACACATAAAGGGTGGCGTTTTTACTTTAGTAGCCTATTCGCTGGCAGAGTGTGACGTCAATTTGCGCGCGTTAATTCAATAAAAATTCATAAACAATTAATATATTACACATGCCATTTTAATATACATGTAGGCCTAGCATCTAAAAGCAAATTCAAACCTTGTCTGCATCACCCAGCTAAACTCCATATTGTACTTTAAATCTGCTGTTGTAATCCCGTAACTATATAGCCATTAATTATCGCTTTACGGTTACCGTAACTATAGCGACTGCGTAGTGGTTCTGAATCAGTTGCATCACCAAATACACACGCAGCGGCACGCATAGTGCACGCATAGTGCACGCGACGTACCCGACGATAACGTCCGGACGTGCATTCGGGTAACTTCGGGAACCTTTGCAAAAAGGAGCAATTCCTCCTGTTTCAATATGGCGGGCAAACGTGTACATCTTACACGTGTACATCATACGGAGTGCGTGTGGTCTAGTGGGTATGAAGCGGGACTTCCAATCAGAGGTTGGGGGTTCGAACCCCACTTCGACCAGCGTGTCTGTGTCCCTAGGCAAGGCACTTAATCCCAGTTGCCTCGTAAAACCAAGCGATATATGGGAAGCTGTTAAGGGGAATGCCACGATCTAACTGCTGATAGTGTTCAAGCGAAATGGTTCTGGTGATTCCCTGATGGCAGCGGTAATAATGGTAACATCACCTTGAGCACCCTGCAGGGTGGATATGTGCGCTATATAAATCTCATCATTATTATGATTATTATTTAGATGCTCACATGCTTTGACCTTTGACCTTATTCCCGATTGGTAAAACAGACTCTGCCTTGTAGTTTGAACGTGTTCAGAGCTAGTCTACTGTGTTATGGTTCAACTAGGGTAGGGTATTCAAAAATATGGTGTTGATCTTTGACCTTGCTCACTTCCGGGAGAAACCGGAAGTGCATTTAAATAAACCTATTTTGTAAAAGTGGTCAACGATGCCGAGATCGGGTTGGCAGTGTTAGTGTCTAAGGTAAATGCTTTCAAAAAAATTCCCCTCTAGCGGCGAAATTAACAAATCTTAAAATGACCCTTTCATAGTAATGTTTGCGCAATTAAGCCCATAGTGGTGATAATAGAGTACGTCGACCACCAAACATGTCTGTGTTGTTAAAACATCGATTACGTCATTAGTCCTTTAAAGGTAACGCATTAAAGGTTAATATTTTTTAGGTTAAATAGTTGATATGTTAACATCTAATTTTACAAGGTAAGCATGCTCATTTTTCAAGTTAAAAAAAATGTGAAAAAGCCCTACGCCCTGTTCATAGAACAGACGTAGCTCTAGTTTTTTTTTTTTTTTTTTTTTCCACTCAAACGTTTCCAGAGCTTTTCTTCAAAACGGTTCAAGCTATCAACTTAAAACTTGGTAGGAACATCAACCCCAATGTGAAGATGTGCATACAAGTGTGACGTCATTGTGACGTCATTAGGTATCAAATTACAAACCAAAAATGACCAAAATATGCATGTTTTAAAATGCTTCCGTCTGGAAAACCACGTGACCCATGATCTTCGTATTTGACAGGCTTATATATCAGATCATGGCCTACAATTTTCTTCGTGTGGGCATTTTCATCTGACCCTTCCTTCTGGGGTCAATCTGAGGTCAAAGTTCAACGAAAACGAAAATCGCAATTTTTGCACTTATTGAGCAACAATGCCCATCAAACCAAGCTGAATCTTTAAGTAACTAAGTACAGGCATAGGTCCTATGGCAGACTTTCACCAGCGTGTATCATATTATGATAGCATCAAGCGTGACGTCATCGTGACGTCATCAAGTATCAAATTACACCCCCCAAAAAAACAAAATATGCATATTTTAAAATGCTTCCGTCTTGAAAACCACGTGACCCAGGATCTTCGTATTTGGCAGGTTTACAGACGACATTCTGTGCTACAATTTTCTTTGTGTGGGCATTTTCATCTGACCCTTCCTTCTGGGGTCAATTGGAGGTCAAAGTTCAACGAAACTGAGAATCTCAGTTTTTACACTTACCAGCAACAATGCCCATCAAACCAAGCTGAATCGTTAGTAAATTAGATACAGACATAGGCCCTACGGCAGACTTTCACCAGAATGTATAGTATCACGATGGCATCAAGTGTGACGTAATCATGACGTCATCAGGTGTCAAATTACAAAAATTCAAAGGTTATTATTTCCAAAATTCATATCTCAAGAACCGTAATAGATACTTGAACAATTCTTTCACAACATGATAAGTCTAAATGAACTGAACAAATCATACGATGTCATGACCCCTGTGTGACGCCTACTTCCGGTCCAAACCGGAAGTTGTTCGAAAATGTGCATTTTGTAAGCGTTTTGAATGCAAATAGATTCAAAGTGGTAGTGAATTTGACCATATTTCTACGGAACGAAATGTTTCCACACATGTAGACTTTTTGACTATACCATTTGTGACGTCATCACATGGACGGTGGTTACGTAATGTGGTGTCAAAATACGCAAATTTGGAGCTGAATTGTTTTAAAATGCTGTATCTTGAGAACTACAGCAGATATTTGCATGATTCTTTCGCCACATTTAAGAACTTGATGTTTATCAAATTGTTGAACAATTTGTGCACAACATTGTGACGTCATGATATCGTCACAGGTGTCAAATTACAAAAATTCAAAGGTTATTATTTTTAAAATTCATATCTCAAGAACCGTAATAGATACTTGAACAATTCTTTCACAACATGATAAGTCTAAATGAACTGAACAAATCATACGATGTCATGACCCCTGTGTGGCGTTTGTAACAACAAACGTCATACCTCTAGTTTTTTTTTTTTTTTTTTTCTTTTTCCACTCAAACGTTTCCAGAGGTTTTCTTCAAAACGGTTCAAGCTATCAACTTAAAACTTGGTAGGAACATCAACCCCAATGTGAAGATGTGCATACAAGTGTGACGTCATTGTGACGTCATTAGGTATCAAATTACAAACCAAAAATGACCAAAATATGCATGTTTTAAAATGCTTCCGTCTGGAAAACCACGTGACCCATGATCTTCGTATTTGACAGGCTTATATATCAGATCATGGCCTACAATTTTCTTCGTGTGGGCATTTTCATCTGACCCTTCCTTCTGGGGTCAATCTGAGGTCAAAGTTCAACGAAAACGAAAATCTCAATTTTTGCACTTATTGAGCAACAATGCCCATCAAACCAAGCTGAATCTTTAAGAAACTAAGTACAGGCATAGGTCCTATAGCAGACTTTCACCATCGTGTTTAATATTATGATGGCATCAAGCGTGACGTCATCGTGACGTCATCAAGTATCAAATTACACCTCCCAAAAAACCAAAATATGCATATTTTAAAATGCTTCCGTCTCGAAAACCACGTGACCCAGGATCTTCGTATTTGGCAGGTTTATAGATGACATTCTGTGCTACAACTTTCTTTGTGTGGGCATTTTCATCTGACCCTTCCTTCTGGGGTCAATTGGAGGTCAAAGTTCAACGAAAACGGAAATCTCAGTTTTTACACTTACCAGTAACAATGCCCATCAAACCAAGCTGAATCGTTAGTAAATTAGATACAGACATAGGCCCTACGGCAGACATTCACCAGCATGTATAGTATCATGATGGCATCAAGTGTGACGTAATAATGACGTCATCAGGTGTCAAATTACAAAAATTCAAAGGTTATTATTTTCAAAATTCATATCTCAAGAACCGTAATAGATACTTGAACAATTCTTTCACAACATGATAAGTCTAAATGAACTGAACAAATCATACGATGTCATGACCCCTGTGTGACGCCTACTTCCGGTCCAAACCGGAAGTTGTTCGAAAATGTGAAATTTTTTAGCATTTTGAATGCAAATAGATTCAAAGTGGTAGTGAATTTGACCATATTTCTACGGAACGAAATGTTTCCACACATGTGGACCTTTTGACTATACCATTGGTGACGTCATTACATGGACGGTGGTTACGTAATGTGGTGTCAAATCACGCAAATTTGGAGCTGAGATGTTTTAAAATGCTGTATCTTGAAAACTACAACAGATATTGGTATGATTCCTTCGCCACATTTAAGAACTTGATGTTCAACATATTGTTCAACAATTTGTGCACAAAATTGTGACGTCATGATGTCGTCACAGGTGTCACATTACAAGATTTCAAAGGTTATTATTTCAACAATTCATATCTCAAAACGGTGCAAGCTATCAACCCCCAGCTATGGCGGATATGCAGGGAGGAGATATTAGTTACCGGATTAGTGTATACAGCAGCCGATTTCACGAAACTTTACGCAATTGCGCAAGTCCACTTACGCCATAAGTTATTGCGCAAGTAATGGCGTAAGTGGACTTGCGCAATTGCGTAAAGTTTCGTGAAATCGGCTGCTGAACTTCCATTTTTGCCATTCCACAGGTGATAACAACGTCTGAAATTCATCACAAAATGTTCATTTAACCCGATCACCTGGCGTTTGTAACAACAAACGTCATACCTCTAGTTTTTTCTTTTTTTTTTCTTCTTCTTTTTCCACTCAAACGTTTCCAGAGCTTTTCTTCAAAACGGTTCAAGCTATCAACTTGAAACTTGGTAGGAACATCAACCCCAATGTGAAGGTGTGCATAGAAGTGTGACGTCATAATGACGTCATCAGGTATCAAATTACAAGCCAAAAATGACCAAAATATGCATATGTTAAAATGCTTCCGCCTGGAAAACCACGTGACCCATGATCTTCTTATTTTACAAGCTTATATATCAGATCATGGCCTACAATTTTCTTCGTGTGGGCATTTTCATCTGACCTTTCCTTCTGGGGTCAATCTGAGGTCAAAGTTCAACGAAAACGAAAATCTCAATTTGTGCACTTATTGAGCAACAATGCCCATCAAACCAAGCTGAATCTTTAAGAAACTAAGTACAGGCATAGGTCCTATAGCAGACTTTCACCAGCGTGTATAATACTATGATGGCATCAAGCGTGACGTCATCGTGACGTCACCAAGTATCAAATTACACCCCCCAAAAAACCAAAATATGCATATTTTAAAATGCTTCCGTCTCGAAAACCACGTGACCCAGGATCGTCGTATTTGGCAGGTTTATAGATGACATTCTGTTCTACAATTTTCTTTGTGTGGGCATTTTCATCTGACCCTTCCTTCTGGGGTCAATTGGGGGTCAAAGTTCAACGAAAACGAAAATCTCAGTTTTTACACTTACCAGTAACAATGCCCATCAAACCAAGCTGAATCGTTAGTAAATTAGATACAGACATAGGCCCTATGACAGACTTTCACCAGCATGTATAGTATCATGATGGCATCAAGTGTGACGTAATCATGACGTCATCAGGTGTCAAATTACACAAATTCAAAGGTTATTATTTTTTAAATTCATATCTCAAGAACCGTAATAGATACTTGAACAATTCTTTCACAACATGATAAGTCTAAATGAACTGAACAAATCATACGATGTCATGACCCCTGTGTGACGCCTACTTCCGGTCCAAACCGGAAGTTGTTCGAAAATGTGCCATTTTTTAGCATTTTGAATGCAAATAGATTCAAAGTGGTAGTGAATTTGACCATATTTCTAAGGAACGAAATGTTTCCACACATGTAGACTTTGACTATACCATTGGTGACGTCATCAAATGGACGGTGGTTACGTAATGTGGTGTCAAATTACGCAAATTTGGAGCTGAATTGTTTTAAAATGCTGTATCTTGAGAACTACAACAGATATTGGTATGATTCCTTCGCCACATTTAAGAACTTGATGTTAATCAAATTGTTGAACAATTTGTGCAAAAAATGTTGACGTCATGATGTCGTCACAGGTGTCAAATTACCAACATTCAAAGGTTATTATTTCAAAAATTCATATTTCAAGAACCGTAATAGATACTTGAACAATTCTTTCACAGCATTATAGGTCTAAATGAACTAAACAAATCATACACTGACATGACCCCTGTGTGACCCCTACTTCCGGTCTAAACCGGAAGTTAATCGAGAATGTGCCATTTTTTAGCATTTTGAATGCAAATAGAGCCAAAGTGGTAGGGAATTTGACCATAGTTCTACGAAACGAATTGTTCCCACACATGTGGACTTTATGACTATACCAATGATGACGTCATCACGTGCGCGGTGGTTACGTAATATGATCTAAAATGACAAAATCTTGAGAACTGTAAAATATATTCAAAAGATTATTTCACCACATGTAAGAACTTGTTCTTCAGTAGATCCTTGAACAATTTTTGCACACAATAGTGACGTCATGGTGAGATTGACTGCCAATAATGACGTCATCAGACACACACTAAAATTTTAGCGTTGAATAATCAAAGAGTCATATGTCTTAAGAATTCCAATACTGGCAATCGATATGTGAATGTTTCTTTTGCAATTAATATCGACCAACTCAAGTTTTCAACCAATGTTAAAAGTGTGACGTCATCATAAGATTAATGTTTGTCACCCGATCACCTAGCGTTTGTTTAAAAACAAACGCCAAGCTGTAGTTTTTTTTTTATTATTATTTTTTTTCCACTTAAACGTTTCCAGAGCTTTTCTTCAAAACGGTTCAAGCTATCAATTTGAAACTTGGTAGGAACATCAACCCCAATGTGAAGGTGTGCATACAAGTGTGACGTCACTGTGACGTCATCGGGTATCAAATTACAACCCAAAAATGACCAAAATATGCATGTTTTAAAATGCTTTCGTCTGGAAAACCACGTGACCCATGATCTTCGTATTTGACAGGCTTATATATCAGATCATGGCCTACAATTTTCTTCGTGTGGGCATTTTCATCTGACCCTTCCTTCTGGGGTCAATCTGAGGTCAAAGTTCAACGAAAACGGAAATCTAAATTTTTGCACTTATTGAGCAACCATGCCCATCAAACCAAGCTGAATCTTTAAGAAACTAAGTACAGGCATAGGTCCTATAGCAGACTTTCACCAGCGTGTTTAATATTATGATGGCATCAAGCGTGACGTCATCGTGACGTCATCAAGTATCAAATTACACAACCCAAAAAACCAAAATATGCATATTTTAAAATGCTTCCGTCTCGAAAACCACGTGACCCAGGATCTTCGTATTTGGCAGGTTTATAGATGACATTCTGTTCTACAATTGTCTTTGTGTGGGCATTGTCATCTGACCCTTCCTTCTGGGGTCAATTGGAGGTCAAAGTTCAACGAAAACGGAAATCTCAGTTTTTACACTTACCAGTAACAATGCCCATCAAACCAAGCTGAATCGTTAGTAAATTAGATACAGACATAGGCCCTACGGCAGACTTTCACCAGCATGTATAGTATCATGATGGCATCAAGTGTGACGTAATCATGACGTCATCAGGTGTCAAATTACAAAAATTCAAAGGTTATTATTTTCAAAATTCATATCTCAAGAACCGTAATAGATACTTGAAAAATTATTTCACAACATGATAAGTCTAAATAAACTGAACAAATCATACGATGTCATGACCCCTGTGTGACGCCTACTTCCGGTCCAAACCGGAAGTTGTTCGAAAATGTGCAATTTTTTAGCATTTTGAATGCAAATAGATTCAAAGTGGTAGTGAATTTGACCATATTTCTACGGAACGAAATGTTTCCACACATGTGGACCTTTTGACTATACCATTGGTGACGTCATTACATGGACGGTAGTTACGTAATGTGGTGTCAAATTACGCAAATTTGGAGCTGAGATGTTTTAAAAGGCCTGTATCTTGAAAACTACAACAGATATTGGTATGATTCCTTCGCCACATTTAAGAACTTGATGTTCAACATATTGTTCAACAATTTGTGCACAAAATTGTGACGTCATGATGTCGTCACAGGTGTCACATTACAAGATTTCAAAGGTTATTATTTCAACAATTCATATCTCAAAACGGTGCAAGCTATCAACCCCCCCAGCTATGGCGGATATGCAGGGAGGAGATATTAGTTACCGGATTAGTGTATACAGCAGCCGATTTCACGAAACTTTACGCAATTGCGCAAGTCCACTTACGCCATAAGTTATTGCGCCAGTAATGGCGTAAGTGGACTTGCGCAATTGCGTAAAGTTTCGTGAAATCGGCTGCTGAACTTCCATTTTTGCCATTCCACAGGTGATAACAACGTCTGAAATTCATCACAAAATGTTCATTTAACCCGATCACCTGGCGTTTGTAACAACAAACGTCATACCTCTAGTTATTATTATTTTTTTACAAACAAACAAACAAATAAACAAAAAAACCGCGTCGTTGACAAACAGGCGCAATAGACCTTTATCACGGTGCGGCCATCTTTCCCCTTCTCCTATTAAAATTAACGTAATCAAAGCGAGGCTTGCAGAAGAAGAAAAAAGTTTGGTCCCGTTTTGAAATTGTTCATTGTGTGCATCACAATGGCACAGGCGTTGCGCGATCAAGAGAGCGCGCAGCGTGGACAGTTATTCTCAACGGGAGATATAGATACACGCGCTATCGAGCGGACGCACAGACGCACTGATTGTACCCATTGATTTACATACATATATATGGAGCTCAATGATTGTACCCGACACGTACTATGGGGAACAAGACAAAAATGGACGCACCGTGATAAAGGTCTATACGTGCCTTTACGGTTCCCCGGCCTTATTCACTGCAGGCGGTACAAGGCGCAGTGCACATGTATAAAAGAATAAGTGTTTGGTACTGTAAAATCGTAAAATATAATTAAAGCAGAGGCTCGTCAGCAATGCGCGCGTGCCAAATTCGTGCCACGAAATACGCAGCTCCATAGCGAATGTTTTATATTATTATCGATAGCGTCACCCACGCGTATTGCATGCAGTGTGTATGTGACTCAGCTCATGCAGCGAGAACAGAGACCCAGCACGAACGTGGGTGAGGCGTAGGGGAACTGGTGGGGTATACTGCATATACCTACATGGGAGGTTCACTGTGAGGGGGCTGCGAGTGATTGGGTGGGGACCTACATGGGAAAACAGAATTTGGACACAGCTTATTCCCTGCTGTGCCATTTACTTCAGTTTCATGCTAATATTGTGCAAGAGTGCCAACAAACCGAAAATCTTATAAAAATCAGCTGTTCTTGTTTATCCTTTTCTTGAAGTTCCACATGTACATGTACATTGTAGTAGCAGATCCAGTATTTTTGTGGGAGGTGGGAGCTTCAGATAAGACATGTTTTGCAATGCACAAAATAATAAAGCAGGTACACAATTCACAAACTCAGCAAAATAAGTCCTCGGTAGTCTTATTTAAATTAATATTTGACACAAGAGTCATCTAGTAATGGGATTGTGACCTGAACATTCATTTAACAATGCCACATGGGGTGTGAAGCAAAACTGCAATTAAGTGAGCAGTCCATTGAACCCATTCCTTCAAATTTCTTGGAAGTCTCCTGTATCTGTCTCAACTTGTGAGGATGCTAGATTTGAGGGTTTTCATTAACATAATTCACTCTTTCAACCTGGGATGGACTTTTAACCGGTTAACCGTTTAACCGAAAGAAAAAAAAAACGTTTAGTGCCGAGCGTTTAAACGAAACCAAATTTTAAAGAATTTACAATAGTTTTCAGATATTTTTTTTGTAATTACTTCATGAAATTTAAATAAATTGTTATGGAGTCATAGTACAATTTTTACCAACGATCAACGATTATTTTGGGGGCCTATAGGGGTATTGTGTGCATTGCAAATGCATCTATAAAGTAAAACACCACCAACGACTTTTGTGTAGGCCGAATGGTTAACCGGTTAACCGACACTGGAAAGAATTGAAAACCGGTTTCTGAATTAACCGTAATGACTTGTTCAGACTAGTTTTAATTTCGACAATGCTTTCGGAACTGCAAGTTAGTTTGGCATACATATATATAACTTACACTTGTCGGATACATAAAGAGGCAAGTCGTTCACCCCGAGATTTTGTTTAGTGGGAAAAGGCCTCAAATAATTACAAAAAAGTTGACATCATTTTAGGAACTGCGCGTTAGCCTTCAATCGATTACCAGTCCAAGGAGTTTTCACTGTGCTGATATTTGGGGCTATTCTCGGAGTAAAACTTGGAGAAGAATCGACGATGTTTAGCAATCAAATGGTCTTCCTTCACAAGCAGCGGATTGCGTATGTATTTCTTGTTGGCCCACACAACTATGTCTCCTTCAATCTGTGAAAGAAAACACGCCAAAACACATTTAGGATTAATTAACTCTCATCTACATGGATTCACACTGGACCCTTTTCACACATTTCGTGCATAAATTTCCCGCGCATCACCACCAACCTACAATTAACTGAAAATCAGAGAGACACAAAAATGCTTTCTGCTAACGTTTAGCCTATCCTGTGGTTTTCAGTGCATCGCTTCACTCTAAATTTCCTCCATGCCGCTTTTTTTGTAAAGAGACGTGTGACAAATTACTTTCCATGCAAAACTTGCAAGTTTACACGCACCACCTACCTGGTAGTACTGCTCGTACAAGGCATACTTCCCGATGTAGAAGGAAATCGGGTCGCCTTTGGAAAAGCCAGTCGTAACAATTCTTTGTCTCATTGGCCCAACTGGCGTGACGGCCAATACGAGAACCAAACTACCGAAGATAGAACTATCCATTTTGAAATGGGCAAAGCAAGGTCCAATCTATATACACGGGGAAACAAACTGAGTGTAAATCAATTATTAGGCCAACCCTTTGCACTGCATCTCTTATGTGCTGCCCTCAGGTCGACATTATGATGACACACTAGTTAGCGACTGACTTTATAGGACCAAGCTGTGCCTGGGCTATGCCCGTCGTCATCAAATTAGTAGGCGATTGTTTTGAGACCTGTGTGCAATGAGGTTACTACAATCGGCATCAGGCGGTGCTAAAAAATCAACCATCCAGGAAGCGGATCGATCTTGAAACCGATTCCAAAGGCTGTGATTGGTCGATCAGTGCCCATACGTTCTATATTGTATTCAACAAATTTCTATGATGATCAAGAATTGACATTTTAAAAAAATGCATTTTATTTTTTGAAGAGTATATATCCTCGATCCTCCATAATCTGCGCACCTAACGCTTATGCACGCACGCGCATTGGCCGGCAAACATTAAAGGGCCCTTATTTAGAGCTTGCTTTGGGGGTTAGAACAAAGGTTTTTAGTTTTTATGCTAATGAAAATATGCATATTCATGACCAAGGTCACGACGTCACAAGAGGCAAACACAGGAAAATCACATTGAACTGTGTACAAAAGATTCCACTTTTTTTTCAATTTTCCTGAAACTTTTGTAATCCATAGCTGTTTGAGTTTGTTTTACATGTTGCCTGCTGTAAGCCATGACAAAACTGGGGGTAGAAACTGCAGCAATTTGCCACAAGTCCAACTTGAAGTCTTATGTTTTTCTTAACTTTTCCCTTCTGTCTTCCTTATGTGATGCACTCAAAACAGCGCCCCATGTCTGTGATTTATTGCAGTGAAATCTTCAAAGTTGAAAAATGCCACCTTTTATTGATTTTACATCCAAACGAACAATAGTATGTCTTGCTGAACAAGTAATCCGTCATTATGAAGCAAAGCTTAGGCACAAAGTTGTTTAGGATGTCACAGGCCCTTTAAGGTGAGTGCGTAGAAATAGGACCGCGTGGATTTAGGGGTTCTGACGATATCAAAGATATGCTTGTAATGGTTCGTCTTTCATTATTTGTCCTTACAAAATGCATAATTATTTGCGTTGAAAATATCCAAATATGGTTTGAATTAATAATTGCATGAAGATCAATACCTGATCAATCTCAAATTTGGTCTTTGGCATCGGAAACAGTCCAAAGAGTTTTTCGCCTTCCCCGCCGCACATTCTGACCGTGGCAATGTGCTCCTCAGTGGGGTGCGGAGACCAATCTACGTCGGTAAAGTGTGCTTGACCTCGGAAAGCTCTCCTGGTGGGATAAAGAAACAAAATCACGTAATGGGATTGGTGTACTGAGTTCAAGTGCCACCCACTGCCAATGGCACCACCGGCACCTATGTATCTTGATGTTTAGGTATGGAAGACACTAGCAAGCTTCATGCACTTCAGCCCGCAGGGCGGGGGGCTGGGAGGGAGGGGGGGGGGGGGGGGGGGGGGGGGGGGGGGGGGGGGGGGGTAGGTTGGTCAAAACCCTCTTCTGCTCGGACATCAACAATAAAAAAAATGTATTGCGTTTTATGTGTCTGCCTATCCACAACAGTCTGACATACGACCCCTCCTTGGAATAATTTCACTGATTTCACAGACAATTCCTGTGTGATCAGCCAAACGATTGGGACAAACAATAATATATCACTTACGGTCCATGGAGATAATCTAGGTGTGCAATGTCAGCGCCGTTTTCCGGAGTGTCCTGGTATGTTTAATAGAAAACAGTGAACTAAGTGCAGGGTATAACGCTTAGACATAAAGCCCAAATAAACGATACAGGCCAATGGGTAGTGGACTCAATTTATATAACGCAAACCAAAGAACCACTCTCTCCTCCTAAAATGGTGGAGTTTTAGAGTACTAAAGTGAAAACATCACCCTTTATGTGCTGCCAAGGTTACTGGGTCTACACAACAACTGTTTGTGTTGATGGCCAAAACTTTAATTACAGTTTTAACAAAATTTCAAAGTGCTCTAATCAAATGAAATTTCATTTCATGTTAAGAGGTTTGAAACCCCATAAAATGAGGGCTATGTTGTGAATATGTTAACAATCTTGCCACTACCTAACATTATACCATTTTAGGTGTGAATCTAGTCTTTCAGTTTCACATGTATTGTTTGTAAAAACATGAACCTTGAAGTCTTGATGGCTGAGAAAATTATGAGACATTAATGCCCTTCACCTTTTTAATTCCAAGAATATTTTCTTGGTCTTAATCTGGTCTTGAATCAAAATTCTATGATCAAGATCTTGTTCTCTTCCTAGTATCCCAGAAGAGTTTGTTCAAGGGTGGGGAAAACTTGCCTCATTATGAGAATCAAACTCGCAAACAGTAAATCCACACGGCTTGAGTGTACCATCGTTGATTTCTGGGATAACCGGTATCTCCCAGTCGGGTGCGTTGCCCTCGGCATGATGCCAGAAGAAGATTCTATGGTTTACTTCACATGAATGGTAGGTTTGGACCTTGGCGAATTCAGGTACTATTGACAAACATTCATGAAAATAACCACTGATTACCGTGAATACATTTTGAGTCATATCCATACCAAGGTCAGGGGTGAGGCGAAGAAGCAAATCGAACAAAAAAATTCCTTACAGCCGTCACATGATCAAATTTACATGTAATAAATAGAAATGGCAACATTGGTTCTCATAGGAAAATTGATTACATAATTTGCAGTAACCCAAAATTTTACTTTGTGATTCGACAAGAAAAACCCAACTAAAAGTGTTGATAGCAATGGTATTGGTAACAAACACTACATGATTTTGTTTGGTGTAAAATAGTACATTGTGGGAGAAATTGCCAACCGAAGATGCTTTTTTTTATGTCTGAGGGTAATTTTTACCATTAATTCACAATTAACATGACAAAACCATGCATGGATTGTTTTCCGAAGTAAACTGAAATGTCTACAACTAAGGCAGTTTATCACCATTATTCTAAATAGTTATGTATGCTGCTGTTCCTGTTTTCCAATTATGTAATCTGTCTTAAACTATGGACTTTACCTTTCTCAGCGTATCCGATCTTGACACATTTGCCGTCTTCACCCCGGTATCTCCAACCATGAAACGGGCATTCGATGCAGTCACCGTGCACAGAGCCGCCTATCGCCAGATTGGCTCCTAGATGTGCACAGTAGGCGTCCACGATGAAAACGCGGCCACTCTCGCCTCGAAACACCGCCAGATTATTGCCTGAATCAACACCAAATAAACATACAAAACCTTGTCAATTTAATTATGCATGGCCGGAAGAAACATAGTGTACAACCGTCTTGGCTTTGACCCTGTTTACGGATCTGTTACGCCCATATCTACACTAGCGGTCGACCTCAACAATACATTGGGATACCTAGGGCGTTAACAGGTGTACAACCAGTGTACAATTGCTTAGGGTGGATTCACAGTTGGATTCAACCGTCTTGGCTTTGGCCCTGGTTACGCCCATATCTACACTAGCGGTCGACCTCAACAATACATTGGGATACCTGGCGCGTTAACAGGTGTACAACCAGTGTACAATTGCTTAGGGTGGATTCACAGTTGGATTCAACCGTCTTGGCTTTGGCCCTGGTTACGCTCATATCTACACTTAGCGGTCGACCTCAACAATACATTGGGATACCTGGCGCGTTAACAGGTGTACAACCAGTGTACAATTGCTTAGGGTGGATTCACAGTTGGATTCAACCGTCTTGGCTTTGGCCCTGGTTACGCCCATATCTACACTATATAGCGGTCGACCTCAACAATACATTGGGATACCTGGGGCGTTAACAGGTGTACAACCAGTGTACAATTGCTTAGGGTGGATTCACAGTTGGATTCAACCGTCTTGGCTTTGGCCCTGGTTACGCCCATATCTACACTATATAGCGGTCGACCTCAACAATACATTGGGATACCTGGGGCGTTAACAGGTGTACAACCAGTGTACAATTGCTTAGGGTGGATTCACAGTTTTTCACACAGAGCCTTTTCGCGCGTAAATGCGACGCGCGTCGCACGTCATAGACTCTTCCGCATTAAGGGCGTGTTTGTTTCGGACGAATCTGCCGATCCCGAGATCTGCGCAGATGGTTCAGCTAGATTCAACTATGCATAGCGCTGAACCATCTGCGCAGATCGGGATCGGCGGATTCGTCCGAAACAAACACGCCCTAAAACATGCCAAGACGTAGTTCCCGACGTCAGCAATATGTCAACAAGAATCACCAAGACTTAGGGCGTGTTTGTTTCAAGCGAATCCGCCGATCCCGAGATCTGCGCAGATGGTTCAGCTAGATCCAACTATGCATAGCGCTGAACCATCTGCGCAGATCGGGGTCGGCGGATTCGTCCGAAACAAACACGCCCTTAGATCGGCGGCCTATCGGCACGTGTCGTGTTATCGTGAAGTGGGAATTAAAGGGACTTTTAAAGTCCTGAGCTTGTTTAGATTGTCCAGAAAATGGATTTCGGTCTAACCTAAAAATCTCTAAAATACTATCCATAGGAAATTTGCAATCTCCAATTTGGATGTAGAGGCAAAAATGTTGGTGTAATCACCCAAGTGCTTCAAAAGTAATCGGATATTAGTTTACAAAATATCGGTGTGTTTTTGATGATATTACTTAAAAATATGTACGGATTGAGAGCGCAAAATTTTAGAATTGTATTTGAGAAAGATATGACATAAGATATGATACCAAAATCTCATCACCAATGAAAAAAGGGAGTCAAAAATGTAATCTGGACACACGCCTTTAAGTTTAATACACGTACCTGCCACATGAACGAACTTTTGTTCCTTTTTCTTGAGTTCAGACGACATGAGCACTGCCATCCATCCATTCGGGTAGACGGGAGGGACGTCTCCCACAATCCGAACCCTCTTTAAATCTTTCACCCGTTCCTCTTTCGTTTTCCCCCCGTGCGGTCCATCCACAAAATACGCCACTTTGGACTCATCGCAATATATAGCAAGGGGCTCAGTGAGAGCTTTGTACAATTTCACAGCCAGGTAAGTTAACAACGCAGCTAGGACGTAGACGACGGCAAACTTGAAACTTGGATTGTTAGCAAACTGGACAAACTTCTCGGTAACTTGCTGGGAAGAAATGTTAGCACTGGCAGTCTGCACGGAGTCAAGAACTTGCTTGAGATAGTCTTCTACCAGAGGAGGACGAGTGGCTGCAAATGCCAAGAGCAGTGGCACCAAGAAGGATAAAACGGAATACTTCGAAGGAGCCATTCTGTAATTCTGCCTGTCGGAATTGTTCAATAACACTGCAACTCCAGCCCACTGAAACGTTAATGTCCTTAATGGGCCATATTGGGCTTGATAACATTGCCCACTTCACCTTTGCTTAAAGATAGTATACATGATTGATAAACTGTTACAAATAGTTTTATTCCCCTGTGTGATTGAATATATGCATGATTAAAACCAACCTGAGCAAAAACCAGCTCCGTACTTCGTCTAACTTTTGAGAAAACAGTCAAAAAGGGTTTGCAGTCATTTCGCCCCAAAACCACTTCGCCCTAAACCATTTCGCCCTGAACCACGGCCTGTGCACGAAGTGGTTTTAGGGCGAAGTGGCATTTGGGCATGATAACTTGTCTCAAATGATGATTGTAAGAAAACGATAATTAACGATTATTTTTATATAAATGCGTGTGCATACGCATTTTTACAAGGGCGCTCTCATGTGAACGAAACCAGGCGGTATAGTCAGAGAACCAGTCTAAATGGGACAGTGACTTCGCATAATTTCTTGAAAGCATTGTTCTTTCGGAACGTGATGAGGTACTGAGTTGACTTACACACAGGTTGGTTTACATAACACACGTCCCTGTTTTCAAACCCTGTAGTCTATTTTTAGTTATTTATCTCTCCTTTATAATGACTTTGTGAGTCATTTTACCCCATGATACCGGGTACAGGTCAAAAACAGCCTGAAGTCCCAACACATCATTTGCAGTAATCCAAAATTTTACTTCATGAGTTGACAAGAAAAGTTCGACTAAAAATGTTGATAGCAATATGGTCACAAATACCACATGATTTTTGTCCCTGTGTAAAATGGTACCTCTGTGGGAGAAATTGCCAACTGTTTGCAAACGATTTTTTACCATACATTCAACACAAAAATCATGCATGGACGTTTTAGGTTTTCTGAACTATTAAGGCCCTCTCACACATGGACAAATCTCTGGCGCGAGCGGCAGGAGCTTCACGAGTTGCTGAATTCGGGAAACTCGAGAAAACTCGTGGGACAACTCGGGATGATTCGTGTAACCCGAGCACAACTCGTACAGGCCACTCGTACAGCTCGTAGCAAACTGTATTACACGAGTTTGAATAGAGTTTTGATACGAGTTGTACGAGTGGTTAAAGCGGGCCTCCCACTGTGCGATTTTTGCCACGAATTTCCAACTATTAGGTACGATTTGTTACGATTGTGTGTAGAGTCTATAGACAGTCTCTGGTAATCGTACCAATTCGTAGGAAATTCGTGGCAAAAATCGTACAGTGGGAGGCCCGCTTAAGAGTTATAAGACTTCAAGCACGAGTTGCAAGAGTCGGTGAAATTACAGATGGTTCGGCGCCAAATTCCACCTAAAATTTCGAAGTCAGGTAACTCGTACTAAACTGGTGCCACACTCGTAACCGACTCCTAGTAAGCTCGGAAAGCTCGTGACTTACTTTGGAAACTCCTGCCTAATTCGTAATAACTCGTAGTACACTCGGGACAACTCGTACCAGGCTCGTATCAAATTCGTAACTGACTCGTGCCTAAAGCGGGCCTCCCACTGTGCGATTTTTACCACGAATTGGGTACGATTAGGTACGATTTGCTACGATTGTGTGTAGAGTCTATGGACAGTCGTACCTAATCGTAGCTAATCGTACTTAATTCGTGGCAAAAATCGCACAGTGGGAGGCCCGCTTAAGTGGTAGTAAGCTCGCAGTATACTCTTAAGCGGGCCTCCCACTGTGCGATTTTTGCCACGAATTTCCTACGAATTGGTACGATTATCGGAGACTGCCTATAGACTCCACACACAATCGTAGCTAATCGTACCTAATTCGTGGCCAAAATCGCACAGTGGGAGGCCCGCTTAAGACATAGTGACGCCAAGGGTTTCACCAAGAGTTTCTCGAATTCGCCAACACTTGAAGCTGTGAGAGGGCCTTTGCTGTATCTATGTGGCTGAAATGTCTACAAGGCAGTTGATCAACATTAATCTTTAGTTATGTAATGCTGCTGTTCCTGGAATTCGTCAAAAGTTTCATCTGCAAATTATATATACTGGCCTTTAAAATCTGAAGTAGTTGTATTGCCCTAGTATACAGTATACAGTTGGAGTCAAAAGTTTACATGTACACCAATACCATCATCACCCAAAATGTAGTCTTGATGCAAGACCGAATTTACTGTTAGAGTTCGCGATCCCCACATTGTTCATTTTAGCCGCCAGAGGGCGTACCTACACTTACAACGTGAACTCGAAAACTCGGTCTTGATTACTCCGTAAGAAAAAAGTTCGATAACCTTTATGGAAGCACATGAATAATTAAACAGCAAGGTCAAAAATTATGGGCGCCTGCGTAGAAGAGAAAGCGATGCCTCCATAAATAGGTCATGTGGGATGGTAACTTGCCGTGTACATTTGTACGTTTGCAGTGATTCACCGTGCCGCGCGAAAATGATATCGGGCCGTTTTCGTGCAGTGACCGTGGTGCATGGCCTGCCGAGAAGCGGCATTTCTCGGTACGAGTGCGCGCCCAGCCCAGCCCGGTGACTTCCTGTCCCCGGCCGGGGGTGCCTGTCCGTGTAGATTAAGACCCAATGCCATGGCCAAAACATTGAACAATGTTGGACAACAGTGGGAAAAAATCAAAAAATCATGAAAATTTCTCTCTCTTAGTTTTTACACCATGGTTTTTACAACCAAACTAACATTTTACATGGTTTTATAACAATGGAAATCCAGGCTGCATATGGGGGCCTAAAATCAGACATGTCATAATTTTATTTCTCATTTTTATCATCAAACTTGTTCTAACATGCATTGTTTATTTTTCATTTAATACAAAATAAAGACGTTTATAGTGGTCGGATATGGCATTCAACCTAAAAATTCAAATTATTTCTGCACTTGAAGTCAAATATTGAACTAATGAATTAGACAATGTTGACGAACATTTACTTGGACAATGTTGGACAGCAGTGGAAAAAATCATGAAAATTTCTCTCTCTCTTATAGTTTTTACACCATGGTTTTTACAACCAAACTAACATTTTACGTGGTTTTATAACAATGGAAATTCAGGCTGGGTGCCTAAAATTAGACATGTCATAATTTTATTTCTCATTTTTATCATCAAACTTGTTCTAACATGCATTGTTTATGTTTCATTTAATATAAAATAAAGACGTTTATAGTGCTCGGATATGGAATTCAACCTAAAAATTCAAATTATTTCTGCACTTAAAGTCAAATATTGAACTAATGAATCAGACAATGTTGACGAACATTTCCATTTTTTTTTTAGTTAACCAAACTGTGCAAATTTCCTTCAAGGGCTTCTGTCCTATCTACAAAGTAGTTTGCTGTTGTTCCCTGGAATTCGTAAAAACAGCTTCATATCCACAAAATTAATGGGCCTTCTCAAAGCATTCTCCTCAAAGCACTGAAAAGGGTGAAATTTTAAACATTTAGTAAACTAATAAACATCAAATTTAAATTTGGTCCATTAAACGTTATTCCAGTATATTTTCGGAGGCTTATGCAAGCAAGTTGCTCTAATTAATTTTCTGCAATTCTGCTTGCTGTAAAAACAAAAACATGCACGAAGAATCAGAAAAAAGTATTGTTTTAAATAGGCCGTAAAAGGTCGATCCTTGGGTCACAACAATTTGCCTTATTTTTTGTTGGCCTAAATGAAAATCAAATGGGTCATATTTGACTTTAGAAAATGTACAATTACTTTTGTAAAACCATGTGGCTTTGAGAGACTCCTTTCAACATTAAACTTACAAAAATTTAATAAGGGCATTTTGAAATTTTTTAAAATCTGCCCAACAATTTATAATACTTCAAACATTGTGTACAAAGCATGTGATAGTGAGTGAAATTAGTAGTTTTTAAGAAAGTGGGTGGTTCTTCACTCAGATTAATTCACTCCTAAATTTCGGTTTTTTTCTATCATATCTGAACTAACTGATGCTTGCAAGTCATTTTAGGGAAAAATAGTAGTGGATAACTTCTCTGAAATCGTTTAGCATTTTTTTTTTATACCGAAGCCAATAATATGAAAAGCGAGCCATAGTATAGAGGAGAAGAAAACAATCCCAGTCGTTTTCTTCCTCCATGCGTAAGCGATGAAAAAAAATCGTGACCAAGCAGAAAATGCCCTAAGAAAATCTCTAAATGCCAGTCTTTGAACTTTTCGATTCCCAACTTGGAACGAAATGCTTCGTCTTCACTGGCCGCCCAATAATCACACCCGACCGTAGACCCGTTCACGGGTCTAACCCGACCGTACGAGCAACGCAGGCCGGCAAGCGGCAAGGGCCCGGACGGTACAGGCGAGCCACTGAGTGCAACGCGCAAGATAGCTTTGTCCGTGGACAACGTGTTTGCCTCATATCATGTTTGCCTGCTGACTGCTGATCGATCGATCGATCGATCGATCGATCGACTGGAAAAGCAGCGACATTTGTATGCACTGTCCTGTCCAGTGTGTACTCTGGGTACCAGACAGACCAGAGCTGTTGTGAATTATGGAAATTATATGACGTCACGCATTTCAACATGTCACACAAAGGTATGCCAGGAATTCGCTCGGTATTTTGCGAGCGATTTATACGGAATATGAAAGACTGTCTTTTCGACTGTATTTCAGGTGCGCCCTCTGGCGGCCAATGGTGAATAGTCTATGTACATCGTGTATTGCGCGCAAAAAGGCAGTCTTTCCGAAAGACTAATGGCCGCACTGAGTTCAGCTGCTGTAAAGTCACCTGAGAGATCGGCGTCAACGCTGGCCGCCCTGTAAAGAGAAGACACTGATCTTCTCTCTGTCTCTGTAGTATACGACTGCCAGTTAGCCTTCCGAAAGTTCCATCTCTTGACAGGTTTACCAGCTATCGGCTGCACCAGCGATGGCACTTTAATAACAGACGGTCGATGGTGTGAACGAGGGAACCTGTCAATGCGCGTCTCTCAGGCTTCGGGTCGTTACTGCTACACACAGCAAAGGCCCGGGTTGGTATAAGTATTCCATCGCGCGGAGAAGCTAATTGGAGGCTCTTTTGGGTCAAAAGGCAGTTTTGCTTTAGCGCTGGACGCCCAGTCGCTCAGCGTCATACCGTCTTGTGTTGTATAGCAATAACCCCAATCTGTATGTTGGCAGTTGAAGTCACCTGCGTAGATGGCGGGGGCAGACACAGACGGGAGAGACGACGCAGTCAGCGTTGATGGTGGGGGCTTGCATACATTGACGACCGATGTTTCCTGGATTTTTGTGACCAGCCACTCGATGTTCGAGCCTGGTGGAGATTGGCTAATGGCTGTCCAGCTTAGTTCGGAACTGACAAAGGTTGTCATTCCGTGCTGATTACTGTGGATGGACCCAGCGAGAAGGAACCCAGGTAGCTTAAGATTGTCGTCAGCTACCCAGTGTGTCTCTTGTAGGACAACTGCCACCTTGTTATAGTCGGCGAGATGTCGTATGACTTCGAGTTTAGCGGTGGTGAGGCCCTCGACGTTAATTCGGAGCACTAACAGGCCTCTGTTTTCGATGGTCGGGATGACCGCCCGTCCTGAAGATGACGTTCTGTGCCTTGGTCTTGACCTTGGCTTATACCTTGGCCTGCCAGCTTGACGATTGTGTGGCGACATTAGTTTCACAGGCTGCTATACTGCTATTATGCTACTTGTAGGGGAGGCCACGTAGAGGCTGTCGTCTTCTCCACTATGCTGCCCTGCTTGCACCCCTGTTGCGCCACACAGCCTCCTGACAAGCCTAGATGTCCCAATACATTTTTTTAATAATATCTTCCAACGCTCGTGTCAGTTTGAATTCTTACGTATATATGCATAGCGGGCTTCGATGTCCTCTTTTAGGGGTATCTCTGCTTTGATGATGGAGCTAGTACCATGGGTAGCCTACTTTGCATTGATATATATTGACAAACTTTAAATTGGCACCGACAGCCTTGTTTTAGATGCTGACGAGCCATTGTATTACGTTACGTGTCTTTTCATTTGCAAATTTTATCACAGACGAAAGCAGAGACCCTTATTTTCGATGACAATAGACTACTAAAGTGTGACGTCGGTTGCCATGGTTTTTGGGTCTAAACATTCGCTGGTAATCTGAAACGTCCATTGGTATAGCGCAGGGAAACAGTTCACTGGTTTTAGTGTAGACCCAAAAACCATGGCAACACACAAAGGATGACGTTTTCACTTTAGTAGTCTATAGAGCACTAAAGTGAAAACGTCACCCTTTGTGTGTTGCCATGGTTTTTGGGTCTACACTAAAACCAGTGAACTGTTTTCCTGTGCTTTAGTAATGGATGTTTCAGATTACCAGCGAAGGTTTAGACCTAATTACCATGGCAACTGACGTCACACTTGATTAGTCTATTGGAAATTCCTCTATACACTGGATTAGTTAGGCAATAACAGCTGGCTATACGGGAATTGAGCCATGCGCCGGCCGCCATAGTACTCCCAAGACAATGATTTGCTTAGGCCTCATCGGTCTCTGCGATCGTTTGTATTCCATGAACACATCGATATCGAGTCACTGGATGAAGAAACGCCTCCTAAAGTTGAAGCCACTGTCCGCCATGATGGGAAACTGTTAAAACGGCGTCTAGTGCTTGCCTAACCAGTCTAGGCAAGTACTCCCAGGTCTTGGGAGTACTGGCCTAGACTGGTTAGGTAAGCACTATAGACGCCGTTTTAACTGTTTCACAACATGCAATCTGTCTGTGTACAATACTTGCATTTTACATATATTTTATTTGACCATGTACCACAATCTCACAAGCATACTCTGTACCAGTTTTTATAATTTAGTTTACCACAGATATATATATATACCAAGTAATATAAACAATTTTACTCTTCTGTGAAACTATAATGCACACGCCTAATTAACCACAAGTAAAATCCAACACGACAGGCTTTATAGTGGTTGATTAAATTTACAAAGGTGCGAAAATACTGGTACATGGAGTGGGGGAGGGGTGGTAGAGGATGGGTGGGGGAAGGTAGGTGGGGGAGAAGAGGAAGATGGGTGGGGGCAGGAGAGAAAGGTGGGCGGCGTTGCAAACTGCTCCGTATACATTGCATCACAAAACTAAATCTTCTAAACAAATAAATAAATAAAAGTGCGGTTGATTACTTCCATGACACATTCTCAACAACTATTGTTTTTAAAACCAAAAATAATGAATCCTGCCTGCTTAAAGAGAGACCCAGTTTCACAATGCTGCTTGAAGGCACAGGCTCGTCAGCAATGCGCGCGCGCAAAATTCGTGCCACGAAATACGCAGCTCCATGCCTTTGCTAGGAAGCTGCGTATTTCGTGGCACGAATTTGGCGCGCGGATTGCCGACGAGCCTGTGTGCCTTTAACAGAGAGTACTGCTTATCAGGTTACCAGCTAAAATGTCATATTATCAGTACTGTTGTTGACTGGTACTCAATATTATCAGCAAAGTAATGCTGTGAAATTGGGCCCTGAAGCCAAGTAGCCTTTCAGAAGAATGACAAACGAGTTTTTTAGAACTCGTGGTAGAGTGGTTCGAGTGACTTGCAACACCCGCGTGAAAACTTGGTGTTGCGGATTTGATTCCTGCACGTGGTACCTCACATGTGCCCTTGAGCAAGGCACTTAACCACAATTGCTCCATCTTTTGGAAGGGATGTAAACCGTTGGTCCAGTGTGTTATGTATTAACACTCTTTCGTGGAGATTATTTAAGAGGATTCCCCAGTGTCTCTGGCCGTTGGCTGGCAATGGTGCCACCCACCAATGTATCTTGACGTTGAGGTGGAAGACACTTAGCTACTAGGCAGGTAATTTGCACAGATCAGTAGTCACACTTATTTATAATAACTTAGGCGCGAGGTCAAAATACAAACGGTCTGTATACCAGTAAATGGTTCGAGTTAATCCCTCTTGGAACCGTTTGTCTGTGGGCAGAAAACCGTTTGTTCAGCGAACACGGGTGTGATGAACACTGCCAATTATCTACCGTTTGGCCAGACCAGCTGAACCGTTTGCTTGCTCACTCAAAACCGTGCAACGGTGTATCGTTTATGTACCGTTTCCTGGTATACAGACTATTTCTATTTTGACTTAGCGCCTTAGATTGGAACTTAAGTTTAGTGCTTAAACTGCAGAAGTATCAACTTGAAAAAACCCTTTCTAAAATAGAATTGAAACAAAACATTTTACCTATTAAAGTCGATTATACACTACATATACCTATAACCTATTTGACCCATTACAGACAATAACTGTACATTGTGTTCTTGCTCTGATGGTGTTAATATCGCTCTATGGAGCGATTATAAAGCACACAATTGACCTTTATCACGGTACCGTGGTACGGCCATCTTTGTCTTGTTCCACACAGTACATATCAGGCACAATCAGTGTGTCTGCAGGCCTCGAAATTCATTTTCAAAAGGGCACAGCAATTTTCTCTTAGTAAAGGGTACCTGAATGAGGAAATGGACAATTTGTGCGAGAACTTTTTAAGGGCAACACGGCAAAAGCATAGGGCACCGATGGCAATTTGCCATGGTGCCGTGGTTTTTTTTCAAGGCCTGTGTCTGCATTATCATGTGATGTCTCCCAATGTTTGGAGAGAATCACTGTCCACGCTGCGCATTTTCTTGATCGAACTACGTGTGTGTCACCGTGATGCACACAATGAACAATTTCAACACGGGACCAAACTGTTTTTCCAGCAAGCCTCGCTTTGGTTACGTTGATTTTAATGGGAGAAAAGGGAAGATTGCCGCACCTTCCGTCTACACAACAGACAGAAGAAAGCTCCTTAACTGTTTAAAACAAACCACCAAATATTGATCTCAGGGTTGTACTTCAGTCCATCACAATTCATAAATTCACAATTCTGTGACACGTCGCGCACAAGTCCATCACACGTCCAGTAACAAGAAGCAAATGATGAACACGCACAAAAGAATGCCTTTGTTAGAGTTCATTTGAATAGATTGTGACTTAAATTAAGACCGAGGGACTTGTGATGGACCTGTGATGGACTCGACTAAAACCCTGATTTATCTTAACTTCTTTAATTACACGGTGACGGGCAGTAAGTATGTATTATACAATGTTACACCAAACAACAAACCATGCATAAATAGACAAACAATACTAAATTCAAACAATGAACTTCTCTTCATTGACAATATACAATCCTACGACATGGCATTTTTGTACTGATTGCACATCGAACCAAACAAAACAAATTCACAGAATTAGAAATCTTATTTCTAATAGTTAAATTCTTGATATAATATGGCTTGTTTTCTTTCAGACCTTGTTTCAATAATGCATTGCCATTATAAATACCATTTCTCATAATGGTATTTCTAAAGCCTAGCATACGTCGACCAAGCAAATGGAAGCAACTAGTGGCAACTGGCATTTCCGGCAACTGGAAGCAACTAACTACTGGCAACTGGAAAAATTCCAGTTGAAAAATTCCAGCTGCTCATGTTCTACTTTCTGGCAAGTTGTAGCCAGTTGCATCGATGTATGTGTACTTGCAACTAGTTGTTGTCAGTTGCAGGCAGTTGCACGCGTGCCTCTGATCATGTGCATGCACATCGACAGTAACTGCAAGCAACAGTTGCTTCCAGTTGCAAGGTCAATGTACTCCAGGCTTTCCCGAGTTGCCGTGTCGATGTGCGCGCTCTGGAAATGTACACATGGTTGGATGCTCCCAGTTGCCGCTAGTTGCGCATGTAATCAGTTGCTCTCGATGTGCAACGCTACGCATATCTGATCAGTTGAGTTGCTTCCAGTTGCGAGGTCGATGTACGCTAGGCTTAAAGTACTTTACGTAACACTTTCTAATATCCAGAGATGCCAACATTGCAAATTGAAAGAGTAAACTCAAATTTCACCTAAATCAGTTTAAAACCCTACATATGGAGCTTTCCATTTTGCAATTATATCACAATACTGATTGTACTAGACCCAAAAAAGCACCTCATGACTCGATTCCTTTTTTTTGTTTTTTTGGCAGAGTACCGAGTGACATGAAACAAAGTTTAAAATGTAAATGTTCAAACCTGCAATTTGTAGCATTGAATAGACTGTATCAAACAGCCGCCATCTTGTAGGGCAGTTTCTTTGTTCCTTGAGGACATGCATGGTTGCACATTTTGTGCTTGCATTGTTGACCAACTTAAATGTCAAAAGTTGCCTTACAAGATGGCAGCTATTTGATACAGTCTATAGAGGCTAGAGAGAAGTGGACGAAATGCATCGAGTATTAAAGTGCATGTATGCAACGTGCGAGTTTGGTATCAATAAATACTGTACTGCAGTAATGAAAGCGCATATCACCCTCAAAGCCATCTAATTTTATCATTAAACTAATTTCTACTTACGAAGATTTCTTTGTATACATCTCTGTACTCAGAGACATTTCTTTTCACCAGCTTCGAGGCCGTAAAGATAAAGACTTCATACAACAGCAGTAGTTCACGCTTCATGAAGATTGAAAATGACGAGTTACGTTAGTCATCTTTGACGTCAATTATAGCTTCAAAAGCAAACGGTTTGAAGATCTCTCCCTCACCCTTGTAGAATTTGGACTGGAATTCAACCCTGTTTGCAGGGAATAACAAAGAAACCATTTAGTATAAAACAATGTAGCATTAAGTGGAAATCACTTGGAGGATAGGAAATCACTGAAGCAAGTCTTTAAAGTGATTGGTTAATCAGTGCCTTATTTACGAGTTCACTGTGTTAAAAAACTGTCTTAAAACATTGATCCTGATCAAGAATGATTGTATCTTAAGACAGACCCTCCATGAGTAGTAGAATGGCAAGCATCAGGACAGCCCAATTACTGAAGATGGCCCAAGTACTGAAGATGGCCCAAGTACTGAAGATGGCCCAAGTACTGAAGATGGCCCAAGTACTGAACATGGCCCAAGTACTGAACATGGCCCAAGTACTGAACATGGCCCAAGTACTGAACATGGCCCAAGTACTGAACATGGCCCAAGTACTGAACATGGCCCAAGTTGGAATTATTAATTTACCAGTGTAAACGCAGTGTGTGGAGGAATGCGGATAGACCCTCCATGGCCCAAGTACTGAACATGGCCCAAGTACTAAACATGGCCCAAGTACTGAACATGGCCCAAGTACTGAACATGGCCCAAGTACTAAACATGGCCCAAGTACTAAACATGGCCCAAGTACTAAACATGGCCCAAGTACTGAACATGGCCCAAGTACTGAACATGGCCCAAGTACTGAACATGGCCCAAGTACTGAACATGGCCCAAGTACTGAACATGGCCCAAGTACTGAACATGGCCCAAGTACTGAACATGGCCCAAGTACTGAACATGGCCCAAGTACTGAACATGGCCCAAGTACTAAACATGGCCCAAGTACTGAACATGGCCCAAGTTGGAATTATTAATTTACCAGTGTAGACGCAGTGTGTGGAGGAATGCAGACAGACCCTCCATGACTAGTAGAATGGCAATCGTCAGTACGGCCCAAGCGCTAAACATGGCCCAAGTAGCGATGGGGCCCAGCACTCCTTCCATTTTTAGTCCAAGGCTAAACAACATGCCCCACAAGACTTCAGATAACTCTGTCATATGAGAACAATTTGTGATATTGGAAGGTTTTATGGTAAAGTAAGAAGTTTTACTGTGCACAATGTATTAAGAACTTCTCTTTTGGGAAAATGTGTGACTCCGAAAAGAACCGGTTGGTTTCTAGACATTTTGGACAGCATACTCTGTCTAAAGAGTACTGTCTAAAGTTGAAACATCGAAAAAACCAACTGGGTTTTTTTTCAGGTTTTTTCAGAACCACACATGCTCCCAAATTCTTAATGCATGGTGCACCGTAAAACTATGAGAAAAATTCATCTTTTATGAAAACAAGAATGCAAGAATGTGTGTGATTCTGCAGGGAAGTTTTAGTCATGTGGGACTGACATTTGTGATCTGTCTAGTGATTTTAGACTTGGTTAAATCCACCCTAGATTCTATTAAAATTAATTTTATATTGAGAATCGGAACCACAACTATATTTAATCTTTTTTAGGAATCAATTCCTAACAGTATCTAACTCTCAGATGGTGATTCCAGAAAGTACCCAGAGAGATTAAAGACTGTTGCCAGGGCCCAACTATCATCATAATGAGTCTGTGATGAAGCCAAGACCACCTTAAGTGACGTTCACGTTATCGCAGAAAGATGGCTTTAATAATAATGATAATAATGAATATTTATATAGCGCACACATCCACCCAAAAGGTAGGCGCTCATGGCGCTGGAGAAAGAAAAGAAAATTAGAGTGTGGTGTCGTAGGCAAGATTATACAAGTATGATTTGAGTGCAGTTTTGAATGAAGTGAGTGATGTACTAGACCGGATATCTACAGGGAGACTGTTCCACAGACGTGGGGCAGCTATACGGAAAGATCCGTCTCCCCAGGACCTATACGATCTCGGTACAGCCAGTAGATTTTGGTTAGCAGATCGAAGACCTGAACGGCTGGGCTTTAATCACGCATATGCCACAGGAGCTGATTTTTCCATTGTGCGCGGCCTATCATGATGCACAAAGCAGAGAGTGCTGCGCTGAAAGTTCAAATTTGTTGAACTTTGACCGTGACCTTTCCAAATCAAAGCCAGAGAAGCTCCTAGTGAATGGACTTTCCAGTATGCCTATACACCAATCCGAGCTGCAAAGTCATGGTCTGTGTACGTCCGCCATAGCTGGGGGCCATCCAGTACCATGAACTGTGGGTTTTGTGTTGATGATATGCTGTTACATTATGTTGTCACTTCGAACAATTTTGCGCGTTTATTTGCTTGCGAAGCCTGTGTACGCGTACGCGTTGTGCGCTGTTCGATTTAACAACAAGACAAAGCGTCCAGTCCATGGGAGTGGATGGCCCCCAGTAATGGCGGACTTGCAGGGAAGGAGTCCTTAGCAACCGGATTCGTGTATAGAACATGTGAATGGAATATTTCACTTTTGAAAGACCAGTGGCTCGGAGCTGGAAGCAACGCATTAAGTGCAGCGCATGAGCGTAGTTTTTCCGTGATAATGAGAACGCTGCTTCAGATGAAGCACAGACATCTCGATTCTTTCAATGGTAAAGTTGAACAGAATCCAAATGAATTTGTGATTCCTCTGTGGAATCAACTATTTATAAGTTTCTTACCGGCATGAGCCAGCGATAGAGCCCAAAGTCGTAGGTAGGAGGCGGTATGCGAGATGCAACCCAAACAGAACTCAATGGTATGAATTCCCTGGTGCACCAACGCATCACCAAGGTCAAACTGTAAAACGACAAGAGAAACAATGAAAATGTTATCAAGTTATCCTGCAGTTGAAGAATGTTTGAGACTAAAGCCGGCCGTACACCTGGCGTTCCGACTCCATTGCGATTGCACAGACACGCCAAATTTTGAGCATGCTCGAAATTCTGCGATTGCGTTGCGCCGGGCATGTACACAAAATCGTGACCACATCGCCATCGGAACGCATTGCATAACCCGTACACCTTGTGATGCGACTGCACAACATGCGCTATTGTGATCGGATCACGGACGAAATGCAAGGTGTACGGCCGGCTTAAGAGCCCAAAGTCGTAGGTAGGAGGCGGTGTGCTAGATGCAAAAACTAATATCTGATGTCATGTAAGTACAATTCACATGTATATTTGCCGTTTCTCAAATGAGATATTTGAGACATGAGAAAGATGATTTTCAAGAAAGTATTCCCCAAAACTCCGATGACTTTTCAACACTTTTGAAGCACAAAGTGTCCAATGTAACTGGGACACCAAACATTTTGGATCCCTAATTTTAGGTACGAGTATTCTTTCAGTTGCATTCGAGAGATAGTTTACATGCTGTATACAGGGTCATGTAAGTGAGAGTTTAAGATCCTTCAACGAAACATTGGTGACGTGAAAGACATTCAATAATTTCAAGCCTCATATTTGCAACAAGGCTTGGTACGAATTGAATATTCTAACACTTTCCAAATCAACAGTATACATTTTAAAGAACGTCATGAGAGGATAAGACCGAAAGTTAATTGCATCATACCTGGTGAGCTTGTTCTTGTTCTTCAGAGCTGGTAGAGTCCGATGTTGACGCTTCGAGGGCGTCGTGATGGATAACTTCAGCCGTTTCATCACCCACACCGCCGTTCTTCAACATCCGCACCTCGCGATAACGTACGGCCTGCGCAGACGATTGAAAACACGTATTAGCTATAATGTATAGTATACAAACTGACGTTGACGCTTTCCCACTCATACCTGCCAACATTGCCGAGTAAAAAAAATCGTACTGTAGTGAAACTTGCAATGGTCGAGTTGGTACAACGGTCAAGTTGACCTGTTACTGCACTGTTTTCATGTACACAACACATGCGGCGCGCGCAGAGAGTCAGGTCAAGTCGACCGTTACGATTGTTACGATTTTAACACTTTCAACACTTAAAAATCGTAACAAATACGATAAAATCGTACTAGTTGGCAGGTATGCCCACTGCACGTCTTTCCAACTGCCACGCATGCATGCCAAATAAATGGTATTTTGTCTCCAGTGAAAAAAGACAAGATAACAGTTACAGGCATTGTGCACTGCATCGGCAAAAAAACGTTTAGTGTCAGTGCTCCCAAAAGTAGCATGCTGTAAAAGGAACAATGAATCTCAACATTATGACTTTGGGGTGTGACCTTGGGGTGTGACTGTTGGAAAATTACCTTGGATAGTTTCTTGGTGTGTTGAGCTCGCATAATCAAAGGCTTAGCAAACATCATCCAGGGAACCGCCAGTACAGCTATGATCACAAGCAGAGCCTGGGTTTGGTACTACACATGGCAACAAATACAGTAGAAATCAATAATCAATAATCAATAATCAATACTAAACTAGAATCAAAGGCTTAGCAAACATCATCCAGGGAACCGCCAGTACAGCTATGATCACAAGCAGAGCCTGGGTTTGGAACTACACAAAAATACAGTAGAAATCAATAATCAATAATCATTACTAAACTAGAATAAAAGGCTTAGCAAACATTCAGGGAATCGCCAGTACAGCTATTATCACCAGCAGGTTTTGGGTTTGGAACTACACAGGCAGACAAAACACAGTAGAAATCATTAGTCAATATAATCAATAAACAATAATCAGTACTAAACTAGAATAAAAGGCTTAGCAAACATTATCCAGAAAATAGCCAGTACAGCTATAATCACTAGCAGGGCCTAGGTTTGGAACTACACAGGCAGACAAAATATGGTATTCAATAAAACAAAAATCAGTAAGCCACAGTTCTGCAGATTACAAATAAAAAAGTACACCAAAATTGCTTTTTTTTTTTTACACTTGTACGGGTGCTATCACATACATTTACAATCATTACGTAATGTGGACATCATTTTGTATTCAAGTACTTAAAAGAATTTGTCAAAAATACTGCTTTTTTTAAAACTGAAAACAATAATGACACCATGTTCTCTAAACCATACCCCAACTCAGCCCTAACTCTAATTAAATTCTAATTTTCAAAGAAAGAGAAAAGGTCTCGGATGTGAGTAGTTTACAATCTGTTTTCTTACAATCTGTGGACGTCAATTTCCTTTAATGCCCTTGCCAACTGCCTTTAAGTCCTTTTTTCTTACTTTTTAAAGGAAGTTTAAATTGTTGTACCCCAAATCAATTTATACTGCTGCAGTACTGTTATAAAAACAAGCAAATATCAAATGGATCTTTAAGATTTCTCAGTTTCATTGCAAGATTTAGAGATAGAAAGCTCTTATCTCTAAAGCCTGGATCACATTGTCATGATTTAGTGCCTCGATGTGCCACAATTCGCCACTATGTAAAACTTCTCAATAATACTGAGGAGTTGTCCCTTCCATTTATTTGCACGCATCGCCATTGAGGAGCCGCTCATGCTGAGGGACACTGTTTCATCTAGCCACCCGTCCACCCGTCTTTTGGACAGGCAATGTGTGATTTTAGACAGGCACTTGGCGAAATGGGCAATCAAACATGACGGGTAGAATTTTGTCAAATGGACATAAAAAATGACAGGTGCATTTTTTGTTTAAAATGTATTTGAGCGACTAAATTGCATTTTTGTTTAGAATGAAAACAAAAGTACCTTGTAATCTGTGCGGCAGGCCACTGCGACCGGCCGGCCACCGCAACCGGCAGGCCACCGCAACTGGCCGGCCGTGGTATGAGTTGTAACTCTTGTACACGTTGTTTGTATGGACACAATACGTACGTGTGCCCTACGTGACCACATGATGATGTAACACGATTTTACACTTGCCTGGTGTCTGTAACCCCTCTATGCATTTGTGTGCCTTTCAATTTTTGCCACTCATAGGACAGGTACTTTTTAACTGCACCTAAGTAGGACGGGCAGTTTTGGAAATCCTAGATGAAACCCTGCCGAGGGAGACAACAAATCGTAATCTTGGGGCAAGACTACGATTCACTAAGATTTGTTACGTCGTTTCCAATCACGGCACTAAATCGTGATAGTGTGACCTAGACTTAAGACCTTCTTAGTTGACTATCGAGAAACGTGAGCCCGGTTCATACTTTAAGCAAAAGTGAACTTGCACAAGTCTTCATTGCGAAATGTTTGACACCACATTTACATCAGATTTGCATTTCATTCGCTTTCGCCTAAAGTATGAACTGGGCTGAACTCATACCCCGTTTTCATACCTGGCCACTGTAGAGCGAAGTCCCTCCATTCTCAGCCCCCGGAGGTGCTGTGAAGAGCCCCATGTTAATGAGCGTGATGATTAGACTCGGTGCATGCATGGAAGTTTTGGCGCTGAACAGTAACCACTTAGCAAAGATTATCACGATCAGATAGCCAAAGATGAACTCAAGGAAGATGAGTTGGGGGATGAACTCACACCACAGGTTGATGCGGCTCTTGTAGTACCTAGCAGAGGGGGACAGGGGAAGGCATTGAATAGGAGCTACTTGGTAAAGATCATCGGGACCTAAGAAACCAAAGATGAACTCAAGATGAGTTGGGGGATGAACTCACACCACAGGTTGATGCGGCTCTTGTAGTACCTAGCAGAGGGGGACAGGGGAGGCATTGAATAGGAGCTACTTGGTAAAGATCATCGGGACCTAAGAAACCAAAGATGAACTCAAGGAAGATGGGTTGGGGATTAACTCACACCACAGGTTGATGCAGCTCTTGTAGTACCTAGCAGAGGGGGACAGGGGAGGCATTGAATAGGAGCTACTTGGTAAAGATCATCGGGACCTAAGAAACCAAGGTGAACTCAAGATGAGTTGGGGGATGAACTCACACCACAGGTTGATGCGGCTCTTGTAGTACCTAGCAGAGGGGGACAGGGGAGGCATTGAATAGGAGCTACTTGGTAAAGATCATCGGGACCTAAGAAACCAAAGATGAACTCAAGGAAGATGGGTTGGGGATTAACTCACACCACAGGTTGATGCGGCTCTTGTAGTACCTAGCAGAGGGGGACAGGGGAGGCATTGAATAGGAGCTACTTGGTATTAAGATCATTGGGACCTAAGGAACCAAAGATGAACTCAAGGAAGATGAGTTGGGGGATGAACTCACACCACAGGTTGATGCGGCTCTTGTAGTACCTAGCAGAGGGGGACAGGGGGAGGCATTGAATAGGAGCTACTTGGTATTAAGATCATCGGGACCTAAGGAACCAATAAAGAACTCAAGGAAGATGAGTTGGGGGATGAACTCACACCACAGGTTGATGCGGCTCTTGTAGTACCTAGCAGAGGGAAAAACGGGAGGCATTGAATAGGAACTACTTGGTAAAGATCATCGGGACCTAAGGAACCAATGATGAACTCAAGGAAGATGAGTTGGGGGATGAACTCACACCACAGGTTGATGCGGTTCTTGTAGTACCTATCAGAGGGGGGACAGGGGGAGGCATTGAATAGGAGCTACTTGGTAAAGATCATCGGGACCTAAGGAACCAATGATAAACTCAAGGAAGATGAGTTGGGGGATGAACTCACACCACAGGTTGATGCGGTTCTTGTAGTACCTAGCAGAGGGAATGGGGGGAGGCATTGAATAGGAGCTACTTGGTAAAGATCATCGGGACCTAAGGAATCAAAGATGAACTCAAGGAAGATGAGTTGGGGGATGAACTCACACCACAGGTTGATGCGGCTCTTGTAGTACCTATCAGAGGGGGGACAGGGGGAGGCATTGAATAGGAGCTACTTGGTAAAGATCATCGGGACCTAAGGAACCAAAGATGAACTCAAGGAAGATGAGTTGGGGGATGAACTCACACCACAGGTTGATGCGGCTCTTGTAGTACCTATCAGAGGGGGGACAGGGGGAGGCATTGAATAGGAGCTACTTGGTAAAGATCATCGGGACCTAAGGAACCAAAGATGAACTCAAGGAAGATGAGTTGGGGGATGAACTCACACCACAGGTTGATGCGGCTCTTGTAGTACCTATCAGAGGGGGGACAGGGGGAGGCATTGAATAGGAGCTACTTGGTAAAGATCATCGGGACCTAAGGAACCAAAGATGAACTCAAGGAAGATGAGTTGGGGGATGAACTCACACCACAGGTTGATGCGGCTCTTGTAGTACCTATCAGAGGGGGGACAGGGGGAGGCATTGAATAGGAGCTACTTGGTAAAGATCATCGGGACCTAAGGAACCAAAGATGAACTCAAGGAAGATGAGTTGGGGGATGAACTCACACCACAGGTTGATGCGGCTCTTGTAGTACCTAGCAGAGGGGGGACAGGGGGAGGCATTGAATAGGAGCTACTTGGTAAAGATCATCGGGACCTAAGGAACCAAAGATGAACTCAAGGAAGATGAGTTGGGGGATGAACTCACACCACAGGTTGATGCGGCTCTTGTAGTACCTAGCAGAGGGGGACAGGGGGAGGCATTGAATAGGAGCTACTTGGTAAAGATCATCGGGACCTAAGGAACCAAAGATGAACTCAAGGAAGATGAGTTGGGGGATGAACTCACACCACAGGTTGATGCGGCTCTTGTAGTACCTAGCAGAGGGGGACAGGGGGAGGCATTGAATAGGAGCTACTTGGTAAAGATCACCGGGACCTAAGGAACCAAAGATGAACTCAAGGAAGATGAGTTGGGGGATGAACTCACACCACAGGTTGATGCGGCTCTTGTAGTACCTATCAGAGGGGGGGACAGGGGGAGGCATTGAATAGGAGCTACTTGGTAAAGATCATCGGGACCTAAGGAACCAAAGATGAACTCAAGGAAGATGAGTTGGGGGATGAACTCACACCACAGGTTGATGCGGCTCTTGTAGTACCTAGCAGAGGGGGGACAGGGGGAGGCATTGAATAGGAGCTACTTGGTAAAGATCATCGGGACCTAAGGAACCAAAGATGAACTCAAGGAAGATGAGTTGGGGGATGAACTCACACCACAGGTTGATGCGGCTCTTGTAGTACCTAGCAGAGGGGGGACAGGGGGAGGCATTGAATAGGAGCTACTTGGTAAAGATCATCGGGACCTAAGGAACCAAAGATGAACTCAAGGAAGATGAGTTGGGGGATGAACTCACACCACAGGTTGATGCGGCTCTTGTAGTACCTATCAGAGGGGGGACAGGGGGAGGCATTGAATAGGAGCTACTTGGTAAAGATCATCGGGACCTAAGGAACCAAAGATGAACTCAAGGAAGATGAGTTGGGGGATGAACTCACACCACAGGTTGATGCGGCTCTTGTAGTACCTAGCAGAGGGAATGGGGGAGGGTTGTTCTCTTTGGTTGTTCTCTTTGCATCAATTTTTAGAAGGAAAGTTTGGAATTATTTTATTGCTTTCATGCTATTATAAGTCTGAACAAGCAAAAATGCATTGAAACTGTATTGTATTGTGCTATAGCTGCAGTATTGTTTTTACAGTTGTCCATCCTTCATTTTGGTAAAGTGCTTGGAACACATGTTCACTGCTTCACCTTTGCGAGTTTCACTTCAGGGTTCGACCTTAACGGTTCCTCGCCTGACAAATGTGAGTGAAAATAGTGGAAGGCGAGCCAAGACGTTCTCTTTGTAGTCCAACAAGTGAGCTAAATTTGTTGCTTATTCGATTCCCGATATTGATTTGGCAATTTTAAGTAATTTTGCTGTTGAAATCCATCATTTTGGGACCTTTTGACTGTGTTTGGAGCACTGATTTGCACAAAGCAGTCTTCTGAGCACACACACACATTATCAGCAACAGAAAGTGTTCACTCCGTCTAACAATTGCTTTGTGTGGCTCGCCAAACAACAAAATGGGGTTTGTTCGATTTCGCTTTCATTTTTTTATACCGTCTTTTTTAGATACTGAAAGGACAAGACTATCGCGGAAAAATGGCTTTGCACGCTCCTGTTTCTTTAGTTTGCCGCTCGTGCTCGGCTTTTCGCGACGCGCAAAACATTTCAAGCGATGCACTGACCTTTCCAACGCGCAGCCAGTGAGGTATCAGAGAAGCCCCAAGTTGAATTTTCTATTTTGGAAAGATCGGCGATTGGGACCTCATGCAATGCGGTGAGCGCAGCGCGGCAGTATGATTTTTCCGCGATAGTGTGAACTCTCCTTAATACCTGTGGTTAAAAGCGCTGAGGCAAATGCCAAATGTCATCTGAGTGACTCCCAAGATGACAGAGGTCTTCATCTTGAAGGAGTTGAGGAAGGTCAACTTGTTGATGGCTAGCTGCCAGATCTGATGAAAACAGGAAATACATAATTTTTTAAGAGAATAAGTGTGTGGTTGGGACGGTCTAAAAGTGTATGTTTAAGACTGGCTAAGAGGCCGCCCAAAGTTGTCAAAATTTACATGCACTGTAAAATGTTGACATTTCATGGTAGTGACAAAAATGTAGAAGTAGAATTTCGGATAAGGAGGATGAGGGGTCGTAAAAAACACTACTCTCTGTAGAACTCTGAAAATGTTGACAACTTTGGACAGTCCCTAAGGATCTGGATGCTGATAATGGATTGGCCAAAGGCCAGGGGTCATCAATGGGAAATTTGATATCCTATGGAGGCTGAAGTTATCATCTAGAAACAACTTAACCCATTAGTCCTGAAATCGCACAAAACCGTCCCAGCAGCTTTCTTCTGAAAGCGCCCAAAACCGCCCAGGGACTTTCTTCTCAAAGCGCCCAAAACCACCCAGGGACTTTCTTCTCAAAGCGCCCAAAACCGCTCAGCAGCTTTCTTCTCAAAGCGCCCAAAACCGCCCTGTATTTCTTCCATGTTCAACTCAGTGAAATTCAAGTTTCTACAAACACACCCTCAATTGATAGGCATGTACTCATAGCTTGACTTATCCTCTTTCAAATCTTGTGTTCATTAAGGGTGGCTACTATTGGATAACTCTAGTTATTGACCTTGACAAGGAACATTACCAAAAAGCTCTAAGGAGTAATAGCACACACTACTTGCTACCACTGTGCTATTGGGTTTATAGTAATCTCTTGGATTCTGAGAGAAGACAAAAGCATGTATAGTAATATATTATCTCGATTGCCAAAATGGGCTCTAGATTGGAGAAAGACCTTATGTGAGTAATTCCCAAAATTAGGGGTCCAAAATTGTTGGTGTCCTAGTAACGTACGACACTCTCCGCTTCAAAAATCACCACTCATGATCACACATTCTTAGTAATTGACTGTGGCCTGTGAATATAGGGGGCAGCATAATTTTCTGGAATATTTTGTTCTCTGATTCCGGAAAAATATTATAAACAAAAGACCATAAAGACTTATAATTTGTTCCATGGTATTGAATAGGAGTTTGGTGTCCCGGGTTACCTACGCCAATGTAAATTGCGTGTTTGATTGAGTTTGCATTAACCTTGGTGCTATATCTACACACAAACATTACATTTAAGTGGCATTTGTTGAAATAAAAATAATTATTTTTTACTGGTAAACCACTTTCAATCATTAAAAACACTTGGAAATCTTAAAAAGCATGTCACACTTTTGGAACCCCATAATTTTGGGAATTACCCATAGTCCCTTTGCACTGGCGGCCATGATTCACAAAGTGCCTACTCATGCATGACACGCATTGACATTGTGAATGCCCCCAAGATGGCCTCCGTGCAAAGGCTCTATTACATTGTCGTTAACTTACTGGATCCAGGCCATAGGGATAGGGTGATTCTAGGAAGGCTTCTTTTGGGTCCAGTGTCAGGCTCATGTCTTTGTTCAGCAAGGTCTTACTATACAACAATAAAAAGAGAAAGAAAATCATTTACATCGTCAAAATTCTTCCAAGATAAACAGATTTCTATTAAAAGGTTTTAACAGCATTTGTTGTGGTTCCTAATCACCACAAACTTAAATAACCAACTGAGACAAAAAAGAAAAAATAATTAGGTCACTGCCAGGATTCGAACCTGGGACTGCGTGCAGTTTCTGTTGCATGTGCGTGTTCCATACGCGCCGATATTTCTTCAATGCTCCAAGCCTGAGCCGAGGCTGGCTGTTTCAAAAACAGTCATAGTATTTGGTGTGGTGTCAAATCACTTTCGAAGTAAAATGTCAAAAAATAGGATGAAAAAAATCATTTAATTATAAAAATGTGTAGAACAAAAATTTGCAAAATGAATGACTCACGTGAAATTGACCATGCCAGAAGTGTTCCAAGAAGAGCCGAATATATTGAGCGATTTGGAGAGAAAGTCATTGTAGACAAACCCAGAGTAGATTGAAAACAGACCCATGAGTAGAATGATGTAGCGGCCAGCGAAGAACATGCCAAATATCTGCAGAGACAAAAACAATTTGTGTGAATAGTTTTCTTCTGATATGAAGTAAAATCCAGGATTATTCTTTTGTAACAAAAAAACTCAATGATGTACGTATATTGGAATGTTTCAGGGTAATTTCAGAGATTTCGATGTACATCTCAAAGACTTTGAAGACTTGTAATGCCGAGAAAAACTAGACACATGAACAGGCTTTGAGATTCAGTCAGTCTGTGGTCTTTGCGGGTTAGTAAGTCGTACCCAAGACCTTGATTAAATCTTCAGGTCCTGGGTTCGAAACCAGGCCTGCTCACGTTCATGGTGCGTGTGCCCTTGGGCAAGGCACTCTCCACCCAGGAGCAAATGGGTACCTGTGAGGGCAGTGAAAGAAGATGTGTTTGATTAGCTCATGAGCACCTAATAGGCTGCCGGGGCTGCATACTCCCGAGGGAGTTGAGAAGGCTTAAATATGGAATGTTATCAAGAGCCCAATGACCAGGGGTAATAATAATGTAAGAGCGCTTTGAGCATGGATACATGCGCCATATAAATTGTAAGAACTCTGGATGCCGCAATAGGGCGACATTTCGGGAAGACTCTCCCCGGGGAATCACTCAAAATGACACCTTATTTTTCTAGCCGAAGCTTCCAAAGATGGTTACAGACCTAAGAGAGACGGTTCTAGACCTAATAAAAATGGTTCTCGATTTAAAAAAAATGGTTTTTGACCTAAAAAAATGATTTTAAAAAAAAGAAAATATTAGGGCGACACCAAAATGTCGCCCTATTGAGCGTGTCGCCCTAATATACTTTTTTACACACAAATTGTCGCCCTATCCTAGCATCCATAGTTTTTGGAATTATTATTATTATTGATCTTGGCAAGAGGAAATATTACCATGCACGGACACCCGCTGGGACCCCACGCACTAAACATTTTTTATTTTTTTTTCTTAGTAAAACCATGACTGTCCCCCTCTTAATGTTGTGTTCTTATCATCAAACTAACATTTTTCCATGGTTTAAAGGCAAATCCTGGGTGTCCGTGCATGGTGATGAACCCAGATCACATTTTTGACCACTTCCCATTTTTCCCATGGGTGTTGAGATTTTTATACCATATCATGGTTGAGATTTTAATACCATACCATTCTGAAACTTCGCTCCCTCAATACATATAAATATATGTTTGCAAAATCCACTTTTTGAAAAATCTGGTCAAGCTTCTTTAAGAAAGAGCCCTCATGAATATTCATGAAATTTAAATTGCCTGGTTCAATTTCCTGGCTCTGTTGAAGTTCCTTTTGCTGATTGAAATCTTCACACTGTTAAATGAGACAAATCTGACCTCGCTCTCTGCAGCGGTGGCAGTTAGTTTCTTCTCATTCAGGACCATCCATAACGCGACCAGTAACATGAGGATTCCATGACCGGAGTCGCCAAACATGACGGAGAAGAGGAACGGAAACGTGATGATGGCGTAGGGGGCTGGAAGGAAGGAGAGAAACAGACAAATAATAATATGTGAAATGTTGAAGAACTTGATTAGCACTGTGTACTGGGTGCTTCCCCGAGACATTGAGAAAAACTTCATAGCGTGCTCGGGTAGGACTCGAACCCATGACCTCCTACATACTAGGCAGACGTCTTAACCACTCGGCCAGTGTTGAGTAGCCGGTTCGAATCCTTTAGCAGCAGCTTATGAGAGAATGTGATTCTCCCCGATGCAAACGAAATCACATTCTTTCAAATGGGAAATAATTAGTCATTTCTTCTAATTCAGAGCCGTCCATAATGCGACTAGACACACGTTTGTCTCTCATAACTACAGCTAATGCAATATTTGGCATAGTACAAAATCACTACTGAAATGAACAAGCAAACATGGCATAAGGGAAAAATCATATGGGCCTCATCAGGATTCGAACCCGAGACCTCTATCCCACCAGGCAGATGCTCTACCAGCTGAGCTAAAAGGCATAATCATACACTCCCCCGGTTTTCCCTACGAACCCAACTGTAGCCATTGACCTTTATCATGGTGCGGTCATCTTTGTCTTGTTCCCCAAAGTACGTGTCGGGCACAATTAGTGCATCTGTGCTACCGCGTGTAATCTACCGTTGTTTTGAGAGAATCACTGTCCGCGCTGCGCGTTTTTTTATCGTGCTACACATGTATTATTGTGATTCACACAATGAACAATTTCAACACGGGACAAAAGTATTTTTCCTGCAAGCCTCAATTTGGTTACATTGATTTTAATAGGAGAAAAGGGAAGATGGCCGCACCATGATAAAGGTCTATTATGTGATTTGTGACGTGTTGTTGGATTAGCTAAAAACCTTACCCGGGTTGACTTCCCGATAGTTGGCCACACCGTAGGAATCCACGATTGACTGGAAGATCGCAGTAAACTTGTTGGTCTTGTTGTAAGTGGGTGGGTTCTCATGGGTGTCCATACGGTTCAGGATGGACGGCACAGTCGAACCACTTCGCTCCTGTAGGTTGTAATAAAAAATACTTCAGGTGGTCAGGCAAGCTAGCAAAATATTTCTAGAATCAAGAAAGTTCTTTTTGTTACTACGCTACCCACAATAAGTTAGGGATATTGGTGTGGTTCATTTTGGAATTTTTTCCAAATGACTGTTTTCACCTATTCCTCTGACAAGGTGCATCTGTCATGCTATACAATTGTCTAATCATATACAAAATAATTCTAGCAGAATGCATACCCTCAATAAAATATCTGCGTATGTGACAATCGAAAACTCCCTATTATTCTTGCATGTACATGTAATTCACTCTTTGTCCAATTGAATACTCTCACAGATGCTATCTTTGTATTAAACACCAAGTACATGCACACACATCCTGGATAATTTTCCAAACACACGCAATACGGCGCAGCCAATTGCGCAACACAAAAATTTACGCTAAAGATCTTGATGCACATGACAATCTGTAGGAAGTGACGTCATTTGAGAGAGATTAATATTATGGTTCCGTGCAAAGAATGAATACAAAAAGTTGAAAAAGAAAGCATGTCTTATTTTAAAATTGGGACTGCTGTAATGACTGGGGCATTATCTCACCGTTCCCCTGCGCAATCCCATCTGAATGGTATCCAGATCAGCCACAGGACACCAACACTCTGCAATCAGACACTTCTGGGTTACATCAAGATTGAACAGGTTCAGCGTATGGTAGACTGCCTTCAGCTTGCGGACTTTAATGAACCACACACGGATGTTAGTAGCTGCTGAAGATAGAACACGCTGACGATGTTCCTCTGTTTGACTCAGGACCTGGGGGACAAAGGAGATCAGAGGTGGATCAGAGGTGGATCAGAGGTGGATCAGAGGTGGATCAGAGGTGGATCAGAGGTGGATCAGAGGTGGATCAGAGGTGGATCAGAGGTGGATCAGAGGTGGATCAGAGGTGGATCAGAGGTGGATTAATGGTGGATCAGAGGTGGATCAGAGGTGGATCAAAGTTTTGTATCATACAGAGCCTGAACAGTAGTAAACAAAGTACTTGGCTCAAGTTCTGCAGACATGGATCGAGGGAATAGATTGCATGCGTGTGCAGCGCGCGCCAGAGTACAGTAACAAAAAATACTGTGCAACAGTAACAAAAGCGCATGCATTTGTAAACTATGATCTATAGAACTATGATCTGATCTATCTGTACGTGGTTATCCACAAGTTCACTGACCCAAAAATTATATTTTAAAATAAAATTGCATTTCGTTTTTGGAATAGAGTAAACCAAGACAAACTAACGGCTTGCAAGTCCTCAATCCTGGTCATAACACCAATGGCCATCTCACGTCGTTCGGGTTGCGTCTCAGGACATGGGTACAGGGTTGCCCGGAACCTGGGGTGGAGAAGGATGGAGATCAAGAAATATTAATATGCAAATATCCAATAAATCAATATCGTTGAGAAACCAGCTTCTCTTGAATGAATGAATGTTATGTGTTAGGCCTTCCCGGTTACGAGCGTATATTGGAAATTTGTACACGGGGTTTTTAGAAAGAAATGTTGTCACACTATTTGTAACCCTTTTTTGGCCTAAGTTATCTCTTCAGAACAACTTAAACTTATTTCTTTTATTTTTAAACCAGACAAAGGCATTTTCTGGAAAATATGGTATTGCCAAAATGCCCCCTTTACCGTGGAAAGACCCAATCCCCAGCAACCAAGAATCTGGTGGCTCTATGCCATTCTCTCCTATCGTAAACACGTTAATGATACTGTACTTGCAACTCGCAGCCGGTCACATACATAGCAACAAAAATTTTATTTGGTCATCTGGGGCGCTATTCAATTCAATACTTAAATTAAGTAAAAACTTTACTTAGTATTTGGCTTGGCTAAGAAAATGTCCTATCTCGTATTCAAAGCCTTCTAAGACTTTTACTTTAGTAAGTAAAATACTTCGATAAATTGTGACGTTACAAATGAACGCGAGCGCAGAACTCCCTAAACAGCCAATCGAATACAGCGTGGGACGCGCCATGAAACGCGCCTTCTCATAAGCGTTTTTCTCACGCAAAACGCACAACACGCGCGCCAAAACAAAACCGGTCTAAACCGGTTGCAGTATGCGTGTGATGTATGTACAAAATTGCTTAAGTGTGCTTTCCTGCCTTCTCAAATTTAAGTAAAATACTTTCCCCAAAAGAACCATTTGAATACCAAATGTTCTAAGTATTTTTCTAAAGTAAAAAACTTAGCCACTTGCGAATTGAATACCGATTTTGGCTAAGTATTTTACTTTAGCCAAAAACTAAGTAAAATTCTTAAATATTTGGCTTAAGTACTGAATTGAATACCGCCCCTGGATACTAAGAGTGCATGTAGAAGTAAGTACATGTATATCAGTACATCATGTTATTCATATTGAAACTCAAATGGCTCATTTAATGTTTTCACTGGAAGCAATGTTTTCTTGTATCTTACCCTTCACAAATTTTCTTGACCCTGTTTTTCAGTTGGTCTCCTTGGAAGAAGATTATGAAGACAGACTTGTGCACCTGGTCTCCCTAAAAAAAAAAAAATTACAATTGTTTCCCCAAGTTAAATTACAACTCTGTAATTTCCAGGAAAATAATTTCATGGAGGCCATTGAGGCAAGAGGGCCACACCCTCTCTCGTTCCTGGTCTTAGGCTTAATGGATTTTTCTGTCATGTCAGAAAATTAGACAAATTTGAGGATGGATCGTTAAATTCCTATTCTTGCAACTTGCCACAACTAAACATGTATATTTTAAATGCATTTTCAATATAAATTCAATATCTGTAGTAGCCATGACACTCATCCAAAGTTTAAACATATGCACCATGTTTTTTTTCAGCTAAAAAAATACATGTTCCACCAACTAGCAAAGACTAGATAGGGACACAATGAGGTTTCCTTAGATTTGCAGTGTGAACACTGCAAATCGAATAAGAGTAATTTTCCTTGAGACACCAGCCTTGGACAAGAAATTCTCTAAATTACACCTTAACCCTATTAAACCCAATTACAACACAATGCTGATCGTGATTGGCTAAAAGAAAATCATACAATTCAAGTGTAAATCGTAAATGTTGCCATGTGTGCTCTTACACTGGTTGGGTCCTCCAAGGGCGTGTCAATCTCTGCCTGTCGAAGGAACACATTACCACGGCAAACACGCCATAACATCTGCTCAAACGCTGGGATGCGTTCACGTTGTATGACGCCAGCGACAAAGCTGTTAAACAGAACACAAGAAATCTGATGACATAACTGGACTACATGTACCATAGTGATAAATGGCTTCAAAGTGGCCTGGAACTCTGGAAGAGGCAATTTTAAACAAATCCAAATGATATTAATCTCTCTTAAATGACGTCACTTCCTACAAATTGTCACATGCATCGGGATCTTGAGCGTAAATTGTTGTGACGCGCATCGGCTGCACCGTATTTCGAGCAATTTTCGAGCAACACACGCGCGTATTTGGAACACGTGCGTACTTAATGCGTTTAATACATAGTAGCATTTTTCCTACAAAGATGGCGTCAATTGCAGGTTTCAGGTTGGCTCTAATCCATTGTAAAATTTTGGTTCTGTAGACTTCTGGATTCTAAACATTATTATTATTATTATTTCTTTCTGGTATTCATACCAAGGATTCCTCAATAGTGCTCATTGCACTGTCACTCGCAAGCATGAGGAAACCCATGAAGAATTAGAATTATAAATGGCCTTGCTCTTCACGAAATAATGCTCTGGGATCTTTAGAGTGCGTTACCATTACCTAACACACTGGACCAACGGCTTTACATCCCTTCCGGAGGATGGAGCAAGTGTGGTTGAGTGCCTTGCCCAAGGGCAAAGGTACCGCAGCCGGATTCGAACCCGCAACCCCAAGTTTTCACCTATGATTGCGAGTCAATGACCCAAACCGCTCGGCCATGGTACCCCACATACTGTACATGTAGTGTATATTCTCGTTAATGCTGACTCGACACAATATAGAGATTTTTTTGCAGATGCGCACAATGGTATTTTCGCAGTAAAAAACACTCATACTGTGGGGTACAGTGGCTTGGGTCACTGGCTCGCAATACTCCGGTGAAACTTGAGGTTGTGGGTTCGATACCCGGCTGGGGCACCTGTGCCCTTGAGCAAGGCACTTAAACACACTTGCTCTATCCTTCGGAGGGGATGTAAAGCCGTTGGTCCAGTGTGTTTGGTAACGCACTTTAAGGATCCCAGAGCATTCTTTCGTAAAGAGCAAGGGAATTCCCCGGTGTCTCTGGCCATTTCTAATTCATCGTGGGTTTCCTCATGCTTGCAAGCGACAGTGCAATGGGCACTTTTGAGGAATCCTCGGTTTCAGTACCAGAAAAAAGTAATAATAATAGTAATAATGAAATGTTCTTTAACACTATGGTCAGTGTGGTGTGGTGTGTGGGGAAATGTCTTCTTTTATTGCTTGGCATATTTGTAAGAAGCCTTCACTAGTCTTTATAATTTGGCTAGTTTTTTGTTTACTTTAGTCACCTTGAACTTTTTGTTTCAGACGTTATGAAGTTCACCAAGCCAAGAACTACAGAATGGGTACCTACCCAAGTCTCATAGCCATCCCTGTACGAGGTCCTTCATCGCCTAGCAACGTGTGGGCTTCCTCCTCCTTGTCCGCATCATGCATCTGCTGGTGATGCAATTCAGCCTGTTTATATGATGGCCAGGAGGGCGATAGGGGGGCGTGATAGGGTCAAGAAGGGGGTCAAGGGAGGGGAAGATGGTTGGGAAGGAAGGAGGGGTAGCACAAGGTTGAAACACAAGACTCCATCAAGGCCACACTGCATGCACGGCAAAATCAAACTAAATGAAAATAACGCAACTGAACTCAAGCTTGCTAGATACAAATGAGACACTAAAATTGACACGCTCGGCAAAAATGATATTACTGGATCAAGCTCAATTTCTTGTGCAGTGAATGTTTGTTCTTCGAGAAGACGGAAATAAAGATGGTGCTCATAAAATACAGGAACTGTCATCTTGCTGGTGGATGCAACAGAATTCATCTATACTACAAGATGGAATTTGGGTCTGTCCACACTAAGGTGCACACTTTTGTGACTTTTTTCAAAAGTTGTTTATGGTAATTTCTTTATTACATTTTGAGTACATACCCAACCATGTAAGAATTGTGTCTATTCTGTAGTTTTCATTTTACATTTTCACAAATTACAACAATATTGTCTGCAAAAAGTAATGTACTTGATTGGGGAAGTTGTCTATGGTGATTCACGCATACACGTTCGTCACAAAGACAGACGATTGTCCCAAAATGTCTGTCCAGTGACATACGTGAACTTATTTGGCACTGTAATTCGAAGAAATCAACACACAATTGGTTTGGGTTAATGTTTCATCAATCTTATAGAGCTAATACATGATGTGTGGGTATTATTTTGTAATGTAATCAATGCCTTTAGCACTTTTCAGATGGCAATGTCAGAGAGAACAGCCATTTTTGGTCATCACAGAAAATATGTGATTGGGAATGTACTTAAGGCCAAAAGAGGGCAATTGTTTTTGCCGTTTAGTCGCTTTTTGTGTCTCACTCTCCAAGTTATCAGTTGTGCGCATTACTGTGGACAGACCCATTTGTCAATCAAATTCATTCCACCAATACCTGCATTTGATTACAGGATTAAGCAGGTTGAACGTTTTTGTTTTTATTTTTTTAAGAGCAATAAAGCATTGCTTACACATTGTAGCTTAGCTATATGCAATATCCTATATTCTTCAGCGCTGTTTTTTTGTCAAAAAAGCTGGTACTTTCTAATTGTATTCTGCATACTAATGAAAAGGCATTATGCCAACCATCTAATAAAAAACAGGGCTCCAGACTCCGAGTAGAAAATATTCAGATGTTAGTACGGTACCACAGTACGGTTAGCAGTGCAACTAAATTGAAAATCATTGGGTACATTACATGTTAATTGATGTGAAAGAATAGAATTTGGTTAGAATTTTATTTGGAATTTAAATATGCCATCTGCATTTTCTCTCGCTTTTCCATGTGTTCAATTTCAAACATGTCGGAACATTTACCCAACTAAACATCCGTTTGTGATGTAAACTTATTGAAATATATTCTTATTTTGTTTATAATAATGAGAACTTCTGATGGCAAGTATCTGATTTTCTAAAAAGGTACTGGTATGGAATTTGTTCAGTACATGTCACATAATGCATGTAAAATTAATTTGTATTAAGAATGTATGCAAACTTCAAGATATTTTTTATCAAAAACTGAAATTTTGAAGACATAATATTTCAATTTGGATCATGATTTTAGCTTCAGGGACTTGTTTAGGACACTTTTTTTTGGAACAATTAAAGGTAGTCTACTTGTTTGGTAATTACCCTCCAAAACAAAATCTGAATTATTATCTTTAAGCTTACTTGTTATCAAGATGGTAATGGTAGTAATAATCCTGTGAAATTATTTCGTCGGAATTGCCCCCATTCATGAGAAAAATGACAACATTATTTGAATCTCCAAAGATCGTAGGCGATCTTTGGAGCCATTCATTCATGCACAAAAACCGTACTTGGATTTTTCAGGTTTTCTGAAGTATTACTGCATCTATGTGGCTGAAATTTCTACAAGGTACGGTAGTTTTCTCGACCTACATGTTTGATTTTAATTACCAATGGAAATCATGCCGTTTTTAACACTTTACCAAACAAGTATTCTTTTTTTTGTAGTAATTTAACAAGTGACAAAAACAAAACCCTGGCTAAAACATTGCTTCGGGTGTTATGCTTATTTTAGTGGGTTTTTCTGTTTTGTTTTTTTGTTTAAAAAATTTTTTTTTGGCTGTGGTCTAATAAAACTATCTTTGGTCTAGTAAAATGTTTAAGTCACTGGTAATTTTTTTCTTGAAAAATCAATTTTATAATCAATGCCATGTGACAAAATTAATTAATAAGATATTAAAAAGAATTAATAAGCAAAATAAATGACATTCCTTAAGCAAGATGGAAGAACGTAGTCATCTTGGGGTCAGGGGTCAGGGCCAACTTTTGGGATTGCTAATTTGGGGACATTAAACCCTAAGCCACTTGTATTCGCTGATTACTGTAAACTTGTAACTGATCTGTCAATCTTTTCACCTGCTAAAATTGGCTCTCCTTTGCCAACAAAAAATAAAAACAAATTTTTACACTTTCACACAAAATAAATAAAAATAAACCAATAAAATAAATATAATGCAATGGGCCATCCATACAAAACATACACAGTGATGCATGTTCCTCAAACACCTTATAGACAAATATCCAGCAACATTACTGAAGCGTTACTACTATGGCGCTAGGGGCAAGATGTCGTCCACACATGCTATAGACCTTTATCACGGTGCGGCCATCTTCCCTTTTCCCTATTAAAAAGGAACGTAACCAAAGTGAGGCTTGCAGGAAAAATAGTTTGGCCCCGGGTTAAAAATGTTCATTGTGTGTATCACAATGGCACACGCGTACATGTAGCTCGATCAAGAAATTGCGCAGCGCGGACAGTGATTCTCTCAAAACAATGGGAGATTACACGCGCTGTCGCAAGGTCACACAGACGCACTGATTGTGCCTGACAAGGGAACAAGACAAAGACCCTGTCCTCACTAGAGAAATTGCTTCGTTCAAAGATGATTTGACGATGATTCGTCGAAGAGTTTTCCTGATGTGAATGCACACCTCTTCATTCGACGATGATTAGAAAAGGAAATAGCTTCATTCGACGAAGAGATTGTTTCATTCGACGAAGCAAATTTGTAATGTGAACGGCTCCCTTCGTTCGACGAAGCGATTTGATGCGCGACGCACATGTACGACCTCCAACAGCTTCATTCGATCTTTGTTAGCGGTCGCTCTTCGTTCGATCTTCGTTTTAAAAGTGATATACAAATGCACGCTTCATTAACTAACGATGATTAACTAATCTTCGTCGAACAAAGCGATTTCTCTAGTGAGAACAGGGTCAAAGATGGACGCACCATGATAAAAATCAAATGAAACAAACTGGGAGTAATGGCGCTCCAGTAATTTTGCTGAATTGTTATATGTACATGTACATGTACCGTACATATACCTTTTCCCCTATTTAATCATAGATAGTTTTAGACAGATTTTTCTTAATATCTAAAGTTTTGAGAGAAAAACTGGCTGCATTTAGATCTGGGCAAAAATCTTTGGTTAATGCAATTTTAAAATTGCGCCATTTTAAATTTTGGGGAATTTTTAGCTGAATGTGTTCACTATCTGATTGTTAATAGTGACCATAGTTTAGATTTTCCTAGGGTTGATTTCACAGAGATTCATGACGCGTCGCAAGTACCAAATTCATCGAAACTTGTGGAATCTGTGGCAAAATTACATAGGATTCGGCGAGTTGTGATTTCTGAAAATTTCATGGGCATATTATTTGCTAATTTCATGCTTTTCATACCAGTTGCATTTCACAGCGACTTCTTTAAATTCCAATTTCTGTAATATAATGCAGCAAGATAGCTACAAAGTAAGAGGGTGGGTGGGTAGGGTAGACATAAGGGACACGGAAGGGGAGGAGGGGGGTCTGGTGAGGGGCATGTGACTCAGAGCGTGTTTCTACTGACCATGATACAACCATTTCCAAAGTGCTTTGGATGGAATGGTATCCTACCAGTACAAACAGCCTTCAATGGTTATTTAACTTAAAACCTGCTTGGAAGGTTTTCCCGGTGTCTGCAATGGTATTGCACTGGTAGAAACAGCCAATAACAGCGCGTCATTTCAACTGCCACGTGCGTGCACCAAATAACCGGTATTTTGTCTCCAGTAGAAACAGACAAGATAACGGTTTTAAAAAAACGTTTAATGCCGGTGCTCCCAATAAAAACACACTCTTAATATACATGTACCCATGCAGTAACATGAAGGACATCTTCAGTCAAATGAGTTAGTTGGCAGATTTCCTATAAAAATCATATTTCCCTACCTATCCCCACTCAAATCAGAAGATGTAAATGCGGCGATCCTCTGTAAAAACGCAAAATAGTGCGCGTAAAAGCATCTCATGGGCGCCGCAATCTTGCATTGTCCTATTTCACTTCGTGAAGCTGATGACGTAACGTTGCGCAACTGCCAAAATCACCAGCAAGCAAAATGCCGAAATTTGCGACTTTCGTATGTGAAAATAATTCCGGGCATTCTCAATTACGGGAACAGGATGAAACTTGGGATGAAAACAGTATGTTTAGCAATTATAAGCGCCAAATGTTATCAAACAGCCAGGGAATCTAAAGTCAAACTACAGCTAAATTCCAGGAAAATTTCTCACAGCCAAGTCGATCAGCCACGCGCACTGTGATATCTTTCATGCGCATGCGATGCCACACGCGATGCCGCGGGTTCTCCATGCCGTATGGCGCGCGATATGGCCCGCGCTCAGCCACACACATACGCGCACAAATTGTTCACAACTCGCGTGCGCGCAGTCGAGCCTGTGGCACAAACCAAGTTGTGCAGTGTGACGTCATCTCCGACTGGAAAATGGCAACTTACACGGTAAGTTAAAAAAAACGCTCATTTGTTTTAAAAACCAAGTGCAGATGATGAAAAAGGTTTTTAAATAAAGAAGTATGTCTTACGGTGGTATCTGCAAACTAACTCACTTGACTGAAGATGTCCTTTAAGGTTAATGTCACCCAAACATCCCAAGTGCATTATATATGGATGGCCCACGGAGCCACAGACTTACAGTGTATGGACAGAAACCAGTCGTGCAGAAGTGGCAACATCAATTGTGTTTTTATACCAGTAAGACAACAGAAGAAAAGGGCACAACCATTGTGAAAATGTTCAGCACTCAAAACAACTTTTACCCTTCTCTAAACTACAAGGTGCATGCATTACAAATGACTGAAGCCATGAATAAATATAGTCACGTGTAGGGACTGTGACGATTTGAGCGTTGCCATTTTAGCTTAACACTATGGGTCCAATCAGGGGCTACTTTTGTAGCACTGTTAAGCAAAAATATTTGTTAAGTACAGAATTTATTTGCTTCGTAGAATGGCTTACCAGCCAAAATTGTATGTCAAATTGTGCTCTTAGAAACGGTAGCAGAATATCAGTAAATACGCATCATTTACGATTTTGGCTGGTAAATAATTTTTGCAAAATAAAGCAAATAAATTCTGGCTAAGCACATTTTTGCGCTGAGGAGCTCCATAAAATTAGCCCTTGGACAACATCAGACCTTTGCCAGAAATTGCCTTATAGCATTAAGCCAAAATGACAGCATTCAAATCGTCACAGCACATGTTGAGAGTTTGCACTCTAGTATTCAATATTTAGCTCTATGAACCCATTAGACTTTTATCCACAGTCTCATAAATTTATGACCAACAAATGTGAATTAACATTCATTCTCCCCGACGCAAAGTTAATCAATTACTGATTAATTGCGATCCCTGTTGCTATCTGATTCGAACCGGCCATTCAACACCGGCTAGTTCAGTGGTCGAGTGGTTAAGATGTCTGCCTTGTTTGCAGGAGATCGTGGGTTCGAATTCAACCCGAGCGCGCTATAAAGTTTTTCATAATGTCTCGGGAAAGCACCGAGTATACAGTGCTAATATACGTCGGGTAAGGGCAAAACAAACCCAAATTATCATAAATATTTGTTCTCACGTTGACATTTTCAATGTTAGAGCGCCCCCGCTATATCAACATAATTGGTTTGGTAACTGTCCCCCGCTTTTTTTTTTTTAATTACTGAGTTAATTCGAAGATTGGATAAAAATGGATTAAAGCAACTCTTCACACAAATCTACAATGCAAGTTTAGATTCTGTTGGGGGCGTAGGGGCGGGGTGTGGGGGGAGGGGGGGGTGGTGTGGGAGGGGGGGTGTGGGGGGGGGGGGGAGAGAGGGGGGGAGGAGGGGGGGGGGGAGGGGGTGGCGGAGGGGGTGGCGGAGGGGGAGGGGGTGAGCATTTCCTTCACTCCAGGCAGAGAACCCGAGATCTCTTGCTCTTGTTGGTACTACAGCCTATAGACTACCGAAGTGAATACGTCATCTTTTGTTAGTTGCCTAGACAATGGCTCTACACTAACAATTACTGAACCGTGTCCCTGTGCTTTTGCAACGGTACTTGTTCCGATGGCCATGTTTAGAGCCAATTACCATGGCAAACGACGTCACACTTCGGCTGTCTATTGCATGTGCAAAGCGTGTGCGCTTGATTATTTAATATTTAATCAAACATAGCAATTTGCCGTGTGAACGCAGTCTAGGATCATAACATCTACCACACATTACCTCGTCAAAGAAGTGCTGCGTCTTGCGTAGGATGTGTTTAAGTTCCGTCAACTCCAGGTAGTTCCTCTTTAGTGCTTCTTGGTTTGTGTTCACTTCCTTCATTTCAACTTCCAACTTCTCAAAACATGCCTGCAATTACAATTGTTGCCATTTGGTTTATCCAAACTGCATTACTACAAGGCCAAGTGGTCAATCTATGTAAGGGGTACCAAATATACCTCATGGTTTGTTGACACGTGCACAATTCTATGTGGGAGTCTCGGGGTACCAGATGGTATAGGGCTATCCGGTTAGTAAGTGCTAAGTCTCACGCGCACGCACTGGCATTAGTTTGTACACTAGATCCGGTAATGTACAAACTAATGGCAGCGCGTGCACGTGTGACGCAGTCACTTACGAACTGGATAGGTAAGCATGCATTGTAAACAGACTGTGAACATCATTAAGTTTCAGGTCTATTGGAGAATAAGGTTGGTGCAGCAGTACTTTCCTCGCCTTTCACCTCTGTGACCCTGGTTCGAATCCCAACTGTGCCTATTATGTTTACTTTGGGTGTCATGTAATCACTCAAAATCAGTCAGATCTTAGTTTTGAGACATGGGCCAAAATACATTGCTGGAGGTTTTTGTTTGTTTGTTTGTTTGTTTTTGTTTTTTAACAAAAGCAGAAGGAAAAATATTCTCTCCACAAGAGAATCTTTCAATGAATTTCAAAAAGGAAGTGACAATGAATTTCAAAAAGAAGTGACAAAAATTGACTTTTTTTTACCATATTAAGCTTCAACGATTGTTAAAAAACAGTCAACTCTTGTTAGTAAGAGTTTGGTTATACAGTCAAACTTGCTCTTCCGGCCACCTCTATAAAATGGCCACTTGCCTAAACCGGCCAAGACTGTTGGGTCCCGAACGACTGCTGTGTAAAATAACCATTGACGCTCCTTGATAAAACGGCCACTCTATAACGCGGCCAACGGCTAGGGTTGAAGGTTTTTGTGTGCACAGTGTATGGCAAAAACATCCTTAGTATTGAGGCCATGTAAAAATGAAGGGCGCCCTCTGTTGTCACCCATGTTTAGGCATATGTCTAGTTCCCACGTACCATGCATAAAAGCATTGTATAAAACAGTATTGGGGTCAGACTAAGAAGTCATGTGTTTTGTTACGATCGATAAAAATTGTTTCCTCTTTTCTAGATCGTTTTTGTTGAAGCAATTACAGAACATTTGGATTGTGCAGTTAATTTCACGAAAAGATCATTACTCTTAGGAAGAAAAAATAGTGTTATACATGTCATAGGGCCAATTGAAAGCAGAAGGGGTGTGAAAAACATTGCAATTGAATCGGGCGTAGCGTCGCCAGGAAACAAATTCACGGCTCCAAAGTTCTTAACTTTGGAGGCTACATGTAGTTTTGCATGGAAAATAAACACATCACCCAGGTAAGAATTGGAAACTTGACCATGCATTACTATTTTCCATGAGACTGCTGCAATTTCCATGGAACTGTTTTGTGGGAAAATCAAATATTAATATTTTTTTTTTTAACCTGCTTAATTCTTAAAATGTGCCTAATTCTTTTTTTTCAGCTCAGTGGCCTATGCAAGGTCTGAGGCAATGATGGTCAACTTCTCGATTCTTTCCGAAAAATCCTGGTTACATGTAATTCATGTAAAAATGTTACTTTGATATGTTTAAAAAAAGCACAAACTTATTATTAAGATTTAAAAAAAAAAAATCATTGGTCTTGGTAAAATTTTGTGCATGGGATCTCAAGCACATTGTGGCTGGGTGTGGTATTCTTTCGGAATTAAACTCCTGCCGTGCCTGCTGATATCTGCGTCTTTTGTTGTTATTATTAATCCACATTACCAACAATGTTGTTTGGATGAGCAAGTATTTTACTTTTTACATTTCAAAGATTATTTTCTTGAACTTTGAGAGAAGGAAATATCTTTGTCCAGGTACACTGCACACTTGAATTTAGCTGAATTGCAATTGTTTCTTGATGTACATGGCCATACATTGTATATAAACAATGCATATGCAAGTACATATTCATGTGCATTTGTGTGTACACCCGCATATAAAGGCCACTTGTCTATAGTGGCCACTTTTGCCCGGTCCCTTGGGTGGCCACTATACACAAGTTTGACTGTAATGAGATTCCGATTTTAACAAGAGTATTTCATCAATCCCGACAAAAAGATATGCACATTCCTATGAGAAACAAAATTGATTTGGGGGAAAAATATTGATTTTGCTGCATTCCATTATCCTTACCTCCAGATCAATCATTTCCCGTGGGGCTGGTGCTTCTGGATTCTCCCCAGTGTCTAGGACTGGAATGTCTGCTTTGTTGATTTCAGTCTCCAAAAAACCTGAAGGAAGATAATTTTAATTAATACATAAACTGTTGCAACTAGCAGGACCAACACTGCAAAATTAATGGCCTTATATGTTCCTACCCTAGCAGTGTCTTCTCCAAGGGCAAAGATGAAAAGGACCCTGCTAGGGTCAAAATGTAAGGGCACTAATTTTAATACAGTGTGAAAAGAATTTTGGAAAATTAATACAACAGGGGTGAGATTGGAGGAAAACAAAAATTCCGGAAGAAAAAGGGGCGTGGCTTACTTGGGGAGGGGGTGTGGAGAGACGTAGAGACTATGAAAACTTCAACTTTTGGCATCATTTTAAACACCACCATCATGCAAATTGCAATGTCAATTTTTTTTTAACCAGGTATCACAAGAACCAGTTTTGTTTTAAACATTTACCTTGTACAAATGTGGATATTAAAATGATTCTAGGCAACATCGATCGTTGAAGACGGTGAAGCGAAAGCAGAGGATAAAATCGGTTTGTTTCCCACTGCTTGTCGCATCACGCCAGCTGCGCACTGCACACGTGCACGCATCACACGCAACGCACATCCATTGCCAGTTTACGATGCAGGCAAAGATGGCGCCTGCTTAGGGATTAGGCTTGTACACGTCTGCTTCACTACTCGTTGCAGTCTCAGTCTGCTCGCCGAGCAGCACAGTACATACAGCACTCTATGTCACGGCACTTGCGCGACGACTAGACTAGCACAAATTTGCTTCGCAAAATTGAGGGTGCTTGTTAAAAAAATATTGCCCACTGGAAGGGCAAAAAAGCAGAAAATAAAATGTGGATCACGGAGCACACAACAAAAAAGCAGAAATCAACTAAAAATCTGAGATTTCACAATGAAAAACAGAAAACTCAAATCCGTATGTGTGGGTAAAATTCCAGAAATCTGGAAAGATCCGGACAAATCTCACCCCTGATACACAAATGCATGTAGTCTCAATTTTCTCTCACCTTTTTATCTTCCACCTTTTCAATCTTTGCCCATGTATTTCCAATTTCTTATCTTTTAGCCTCTTTATCCCCTAACACCCACCACCACGAACACCACTCCTAAAAAACCTTTCCTCTTTCATAAGTTTGTAAACAAACACAAACTTTTGATTTCATTGCATTGGGTTTCATAAATAGGGAAATGTGTGATGTAATATCTATCGGATACCCGGGTATAATCCAAGTTGTTAATTCACTTACGCAATTTGCGTTCCATTTCATCACAACGTCGTACTTCATTCACAAATTTGCGTTGGAACGCATTCACATCAGGATTGAGCTGAAATATTTAAAAAAACTTTATTATAATATCTGTCAAACATCAATAATAAGAGGCCCTTTGCAGTTTATCTCGTTATAACATGGACCTTGTATTATTAGGAATAAAAACAATGGAGAACAAGGAATTGGAATCTATTAACATGTTGACTGCCGAACAGGGCGTTGCCGAACAGGGCATTGCCGAACAGGGCGTTGCCGAACAGGGCGTTGCCGAACAGGGCGTTGCCGAACAGGGCGTTGCCGAACAGGGCGTTGCCGAACAGGGCGTTCCCACAGAGGGCATTCCCATTTTCTACGAGTAGTGGCAGAATCCGGTACACCTGTTACAACGAATATACTCGTAGTCGGCAGTCAACGTGTTAATAGTCACCATATATTTGAGCTTCAACTGTATGCTATCTGGGCATGGCACGAAAAAAGGAGGTTACTAGACTAAAATTTAAAACGATTTCAATACGTACGTCTCTGAACTGGACCAATCCCAGCTCTCCTAACTCAGCGACACAATTGTACGCCGCCTCTGATTGGAGGAACACCTGAGCCAGGCACATTTCTTCGCTGCGAAACAGCGATCCCATGATGGTTGCTGTGTTAGGTCGCTCTGTGAAGACAGTTGTTATTCTACAAGAAATCCAAAGTTAACCTGTGAAGGAGAAAAAACAGAATAAAAGGAGTTTAACATTCTACGATACAAAACTAGATGAAAGACATTGGAAGCAAGTGTGCAAATCTCTGCCAATTCTTAAAAGACAAGAGATTTATGCTTCACCAAAGTCAACAACACTTTCATTGAGACCACCTTCCTGAAATCAGGTGAACGGGTTTGTCATTGTCCAGTAACATTCATTTTGGCTTAGCACACAGTAGGTTTTTGCCTTGCAAGGCAGAAAACAATCGAACAGGATATATTTGGCCTCGAGAGGCAGAAAACACCAACAATTTACCGCACACAGGAAGCTAAGTGCTGAATAAATGGCCACAAATGACTTTCTCAGCAGCTACATGTAGATAACTTTCATGTGTGGGTGGCACACTATTTTAGGCAAGTCGCCCATTACAAGGCCCACAGGCCACTCAAGGTAATAGCTACCAAAGTCGATTACGAAGAAACCAACCCCTCACACCAAAACAAGATCAGTCTCTGTACGATTCAAGTTCTAAAGCTTTGCAGGGACTTGTGATACACTCAACTACAACAATTTCAGTATGCTTTTCACAACACCAAGAACAATATAAAACATACCTTGGTTTGCAATAGAAGATTCTAAGCGTACAACCATAAATGCTGAGGATGATTGATTCAAAGACGGATCACAGACTATGGAAGCTTGTGATTACTGAGCACAAATGCTGCGTTGCATTCAGTCTAATAATAGCAATGATTTGTTTATCATTTCCCTTTAAGGGAAATCACCCTAATATCAAAACTGAAATACAGGAAGGATGAGGATATAACACAACTACAGTAGAGCATGTGACCCTTTTATACAAGGTCATTGACTGGTTTAATAGACCTTGCATATTAATTTGGTGTCTAATTAGTATCACTCTGCAAGTATACTTGTTGTTTGTTGATCTATAAAGCTTAGAGAAAAGGGCGACTCTTTCACTTGATTTATAACAAAAATGACTAAGATTTTACTTTAATGCCTGCACTAATTTTGTTTCTAATTACAGCTTATCAACCACCAAAAAGTGAAATTCTGAGGAGAAATCATGAATTTAGTGTGGAAAAATTTTGGCAAATTTCTAAGAAAAACTTTGATTGAAATGGCCAAGATGAAGAAGAGAGCAGCAAAGCAAGAGGCTTTGGGTGCCAACCGGAAAGGAAGATGATCAAAAGGAAGGTGGATGAAAGGGGAAGGGAAAAGGAAAGGAAAGGCCATTGCAGCCTCCCCCGCCGCCCCCACTCCCCCTGAAAAGAAGTTAAGGTGCAGTGTGATCCAGATAAGCCATCCACCAGCAATGCGTCAAATGCCAGGGATTATGACGACTTGTGTCTGACGTGCGACAAATCCTACTGGGCGCAGACCCTTCGCTTGCAGCACAAGTGGGTTGGATGTCCTGCTCTTGGGTGCAAACATGTCTCCCCAAGGATTTCCATTATACTGACGATTTTTTCTTTGCGAATTTCACTAAGTTTTGAAGTCGATAACGATTTGTTTATTGACTTGGGTTATATTTATTTAGGACATAAACATAATGTCATAAAACACAAATGGCGATGGAAGTGGCGTGAATAATGAAAATTTGTTTCCCAAAATAAAGAGTAATACAGTGGACTTGAAGAGAGTTTTTAAATTGTTATTGTTGTATACCGTTTCTTATCCCCACCACCATCCCAAGCCCACCCAAAACCCCGTGCCTCTCTCCGATTTGTGTACTAGATCCAGATGTTTATTTCCTTTATTATATACAATTGCAAAGCTGGACAAAATTGGTTCTACCGATGGTTTTATGACTTTATTATAGAAACGCGAAATAAATTCAATTATTATGCAATTACGCCACCTCTGGGTGAACTCGTTTATGGACCTCTAAAGTCTAAAGAGTGTTCATCTTTGGCGGTCGTTGGGATGGCGACATATAAAATATAGAGCTAGGTAAAGGGAGACACCAACTTGAAAAAATAATACAATAGGCCCTACATGAATTTAATACACCAATCTAACATGAAATACATTTTATGTGGCGACTATAGGGTAATTTACGTTATAGGCATATGTCATAAAAAGAAAAATCCTGCATGTTCGTGAATGGTATTAATGAACCCCTTGTTTCAGCTTGCACATACTGCATAGGTTTGCAGGAAAAGCATGGTTTAGTTAGTACAACAGTCCAGTTGGTACAACGGTCGAGTTGGTTCAAGTCGAGTTCACAGACGGTCGAGTTGACCTGCACCCAAAATAGGCAATATGGATTGTGTTTGGGGCGAAATTTAAATAGGGCAAACACTGGTGACTGGTGGATTTGGGGCGAAGTGACCGACCACCATGCCGACAGAGCTAGAGACGGCTGGCGACACCGCAATAGCGGTCTCGAACATACCTGGAAAATGACGTTGGTGAAACCATTCTTTTTAGCATCACATTCTGCATGGACTAACATTTTTAAACAGTCAATGAATTTATTCTTTTCAAGTAAAATAAGGCTTAAAACCTCGCGTATGGCGGCTCACTCACTCACCTTTTCTGCATTTATTATCATTATCATAGGGTGCGTTCGATTTGCTTTCTTAAGTTAGCCATCAGACCTCCTGGGGCCGATTTCACTAACGTAAAAATTTGCGATCATCGTAAGAACGATCGTTAACTTCAATTCCATTGTACGTCAAGTTGCGGTGGATTACGAGTTTAGCGATTGATTTGGGCATTAGCGATCACCGCTAAGCGTTAGTGAAATCGGCCCCAGGTCTATGATGATAGAGCGACGTATAATTAGTCAAAGAGACCATTGGAACGACTCGTGGCGACTAGGCGAACGTACCTATGAAAAGGTTTATGATAATTTAGTCTGGTATTCTTTCAAGTACACACTTATTTTATATAATGCTAAGACAGGAATGCGAATCACTCGTCACGTGGATGATCATGATATATTTAAACGTGTAGTTAATGTTAATCATATGGCCACGCCTATACACAGATGGAGAAGGGAGAGGAGGAACACATGGGCCGGGGAAGAGGAAGGAGATTGTGAGCCCGAACATGTAGGGAGGAGCGTACATGGGGAACTGGGAAACAACGTTTTTGGCACGTTCCAGGGCGGGTCCCTTGACCACGCCCAGGGTTTGCTGTAGTTTTACATGATCTACAAGTCGGTAAATGATCTATGCAACTTTTGATCATGTGATTTTTGACGTGTTTCGCAAGAAAGTTGATGTAGCCAGAGCAAGGAACCTTGCTCTATGATCTGATGATGTAGCTGACTTGTATAAATTGCACGATCGTCTAGTTTTTCGCACGTAGGACTGATAATTTGGTTTCGAATATCAGAATTTACTTCACTGAAAAGAGGTGAGCAATGTGTAAACTGACTATAGACTCAGGAAGTTTAGTTTTTACTCATTTCACACTCCAGACTGCGGAACGGATTTCCGTTGTCAGGTTGTGGTAAGGCCATGAGAATGAAAGTTATAGATTTGCGTCCGGGCATTTTTGAAATGACATGAGGCTTTTTTTCATTATTCATTATTCATTATTTTCTCGTACTAGCTTCTTCAACGATGTAATTGCAATATGTATGTAGTTATTAATGCTAGTGATGCGTAATACCATGTGTACTGCATGCTTATACATAGGCCCTACCCCTAGTTCGTGGAGACGATAGCGGAACGAACCTCTCATAGTTCTAGGAGTAGCTATTATACATATCTATTTTGCTTGTGAAGGAAACACCAGAAACTACTGAAAGAGTTTTTCATTGAAAACGTCATAAAACTTTAATAAAACATGCTCCAAAGTCTACATCATTTTAGAGTCAAGATCAGAGAAAAAGTCCCGTTAACATGAATGATCAGGCTGTTCCATTTTGTTTGCGTACTAAAAAACAGCGTCCGTCCAAAATTCTCAAAATACCAGATGCGCCCGTTCAATAAATGTAGCGCCTGGACAAAATCGTCGAGCGCGCGCCCGAGCAACAGAATCACGACGTACATGTACACATGCACGCGCACAAGCCACAGTTTCAATGCGCTATTGACCCCTTTCGAACACGTGCGAATATGCCATTTTGGGAGTCAAATAATGCTGAGTCATTGTGGAAGCAATGTGCATGCGCGTTGTGTGTGTCTCTGGTGGGCGTAACGCGGTTTAGTTCACCAATGGGAGCCTCATCATAGCGTGTTTACTCCCAAATTACGTCATTGGCACGAGCTCAATAGGGATAGGGCTGCTTTCGAGCGCGGCACCAGGGGATCCCTAGTGTTCCCTGGTGCGCGTTCGAAAGGCACAAACTGCATGTGTGTGACGTAACGTTACCAGCGCCTGGGAGCTGGGGCCAATTTCATGGCGTTGCTTAGCACGAAAATTTGCTAAGCACAGGATTTATTTGCTTTATAAAATGGATTACAAGCCAAAATTATACACCAACTTGTGTTCTTCGCAAGAGTAGAAGAATACCTTTCAATACACATCACTTACGATTTTGGCTGGCAATCCATTTTTGCAAAATAAAGCAAACAAATCCTGTGCTAAGCAAATTTTCGTGCTAAGCAACGCCATGAAATTGGCCCCTGGTGGGAGCAGTCGAAAGCAGCCCAACAAGTCGATCTTTTTGTATAAATAGTGTGCGACTGGTACCCAGAAGTCGGCTATTTCGTAACGGCATTTCGCATGCATTTTTCTCTGTGTCGCAGGGCATCCTGACTACATTTTTAGTCGATGAACGGGACCTTGTCTACTAGTAAAATGCGTGAATATAACCTTTTACCATTGTTTGATGATTTGAAACTTGAAAATTCGTGATGCAGAGTCTTTTTTGTAAAAATAATGAAAATTTTTGAAAATAATGAAATTTTTCGGCGGTAGCTTTCAGAGCATGCGGGCGGTGGACGCAAATCTATCATTTTCATTCTCATGGCCTAAACTAATGGTATGGTCAGTCAGTGTCGCTTGATCTTTACTCCACATGAGGTAGGGGGCGTGTTTGTTTCGGATGGATGTTGGTAAAACGCGGAACGCGGAACGGAACGCGGAACCGTTCCGTTCCACTGTACCATGTTCCGCATTCTGTTCCACCCCTCCACCCTTCTGTTCCACCGTCTGACCGTTCCGTTCCGCGTTTTACCAACGTCCGTTTCGGACAAATCCGCCGATCCCGAGATCTGCGCAGATGGTTCAGGTAGACTCAACTATGCATAGCGCTGAACCATCTGCGCAGATCGGGATCGGCGGATTTGTCCGAAACAAACACACCCAGCAGGGACTTGGAAATCTGTGACATCATCAGCTGCGCAGTCGTGACACTATTATGGTCAAATCTGTAACCGAAGTTTGCAAGATTGATGGACCCCTGCGTGAAATTGCACTGTAAATCATGCTGCCTTTAGTTTCTGTCATTTAATCTGCCAGGTTGATTTCTTTTTTGGCACTGCAGGTCTATTGGGGCTGGTTTTCTTTGTATTTTTACCAAATATCATGCAAATCCACCTGTGCAGTGGTGAGATTTTCCGCCCCAAAATATCACCAAAGTCGGCAGTTGGCGGGTGCCATCAACTACCTAGTCTTGATTCAAGACACTAATACAGGCATGACTATAGGCATAACAAAGCCCCCGCCTATAATAGTGCCCTCATGCTCTACTTGACTTACTTGGCACCGCTGTTTATTGTCAGTTGATGGCGCCCTGTTTACAGTCTGCTCTTGAAAGACAAGATTAATATATAACGCTTGAATTTAAGACTAACCATCACATCACAATTTTTGAAGTTGCTGTCAATTCGTTTCCATTGACGATTCCGCACGAAAATTTGACACATTTTAACGAGCATAAAATAGGAACCGCTTGATGAATTTTTGCAACAAAAGTATTTTTGATATCTGTTGCAACTTGTCTGTTGTGTGAAAATGGTTTTAACTCAAAAATAGAAATTTTGAATTTTTTTTCCAAGTTGCTAACTGAGAGATATTCACAACCCGCAACCCCAAGTTTTTACCTATGATTGCGAGTCAATGACCCAAACCACTCGGCCACGGTACCCCAAATGTGTCATGTCGAACAATTCATCAATAATTTAAAGGGATACTTCATACATAAAATCAACCAAATAACTTAATTACATTAGTGTGAGTAAATGCCAAGTGTTGTTTTAGAGGCCCTCAAAAGTTGAAGATTTTTGATATGGCCACAATTTTTGTATATCATTTTGTATATATATCAAAACGAGTCAAATTTTACTGAAGAAAATCCACAATAACTTTAGTTCCAAGAACCCTCTGGGTTTTTAAGCCTTTTAACATGAAATAAAAATTTATTTGATTGGAACACTTGAAAATGTTGGTGAATCTGCCTACGTTAGTAAGGCTGTATTATCAACAAGGGCCTTTTTAAATATAATTTTTGACAAGATTACCATACACGTATGTACTGTACGCAGACAATGATTTGTCTTGCTTTGTAAAAACTAAAAATGCTACTTTGATGATTAAAACAAAATTCGGACAGAATTCCGTTTACTGGTCACCACTAATTTTCTTTAACGTGACTCAATAAACTCCAATACCAAAAAGTAGTTTTTTATTCAACTGTCAAATTTTCTCTGCCATGTTCAGACTCTGCACACAGCATAATAAAAAACCCATTTTATAGTTTCCTTTTGTAGTTTGATTCCCCATCCTCTCCCAAGATGGCGCAGCTTTTCCGAAGTGAGAAGATGGTATTATGCCAGATGTTTCTCCAGACAGAGTCGGCGTATAACTGTGTGGCTGAGTTGGGGGAGCTTGGACTGGTCCAGTTCACCGATGTAAGAAGTTTATTTTCCATCGATATGGGTTGTACAGGGTGTCCATAAAAAAGGAAACCCATCTTTAAATGCGAATTATCAGAAATCTGTGCAACATTTCAAAAAGAGGTATGTATGTAGGGAAAGTCCAGACTGTCCTCTGTCCAATGGTACCACGGTCATTATGTAACTGCCATGCATGACTGAGCAAACATGGCCATTATGAAAGGTGGTGAAATCATCACGGTGACAAGTTAGCTTATTCTAGTGTTCCCTTTTAAAAATAATGCCCTTACAGTTTGGACATTTTCAGCAGACCTCCCAGTTCGTCTACGCCCGGAGTGTCCCTTGTTCCAGATGGTCTTTTTTGTTAGTACTCCCTCTCAGGAAACCGGTTCTGAAAGGCCTCTTGAACGGCGATGGAACTTCTCGTTTTATGATGCCGTTTAACCACAAATAATAAATAATAATAATGAAAATATATAATGCGCTGGTATCCATAAAAAAAGATGCTCATGGCGCAGCGAGACACATTAAAAATCTAATATCACAATCATGGAGTTCAGTCAGTTAATGAGATTTCATCTAATGTGTTTTAAGTGATGTTTTAAAAGTTGCAAGTGATGGCGAAAGCTTGATGTGTTCCGGTAACTTGTTCCACAAGGATGAAGCTGCTGAGGCAAAGGACCTTTCACCCCACGATCTCTTGGAATAAACTTTCGCTAGGAGGAGTTTGTTGTTGGATCTCATGGATTCACGATTTGAATGATGCCGATGGACTAGGTCGGAAAGATATGATGGTAGCCTGCCTGTAGTGGAGCGGTAAACATACATTAACATTTTGAAATGCTCTCTGCTCAGTTGTCAATTGAATCGTGTTGGTATATCATTTGAACTGTGTCTGTGCTTGGAAATGTTTCTGGTCAAAAATTCTTACATAATAGAGTTACTGCCCAACCTATTACACAATGATGCAGGCCCTACCATCTGTTTGTAACAGCAAAAGAAAATTTAAGATGCCCACATATCCATTACCACACAGGAAAATAACTTGTCACAGTGATGATTTCACCACCTTTCATTATGGCCATGTTTGCTCAGTCATGCATGACAGTTACATAATGACCCTGGTACCATTGGACACAGGACAGTCTGGACTTTCCCTACATATACACCTCTTTTTGAAATATTGCACAGATTTCTGATAATTTGCATTTAAAGATGGGTTTTTTTTTTTATGGACACCTTGTATTGTTTGTACTTGGATTCCCATTATCTTATCTGCTCGCTCATCAACAACATTTTATGGTGATAGATCATTTGTTTTTTCAGCTGCACACCTCTGGAATGGTCTTTCTAACAGCATGCGTCAAATTCATTCCATCAGTAATTTCAAGTCCCAGCTTAAGACACATCTTTTTGTTCAGTATTACCAGACTTGATGCTCTTGATGATGCTCTTTGGTTTTAACGTTTAATCTTTTTTATCTATGTATGTTATCGCTTTGGTTTTTGTTTTTATACTGTAAAGAGCCTAGAGGCCCTGGCATTTGGCGCTATATAAGATTGCTATTATTAAATTATTATTATTAGCCGTTCTAGGAAGTACCTGGTGATTTTGAATGTTGGTGGATGCAAAATAACCATTCAGATGCAATCCTTCCAAATATTACAAACTTTTTATAAAGGCTTGAAAAATGTGGTTGCCATGTGGATTTAGGTACTTCTTTTTTAAACTGGACTTAGCTGTCAACTAATTCAGCTGATTTTGCCTTGTTTCAGTTGAGTCCACATGTGAACGCCTTTCAGCGGAAGTACGTGAATGAAGTCAGACGATGTGATGAAATGGAGAGGAAACTCCGTAAGTAAACTTCAAAATCATTTTTATGATTAAAGCTGATATTTTAGGGAAAATTATGTTGAAAGGAACTGACTTGATACAAGTTGTATATAATTCCAAATTTAGCAAAGAATTATTGACTGGACAAAGTTTGGCTGAATTTGCTTTGATCATTGTGATATAAAAATGGAGAGAATTCAGAAGTTGATCATGGCTTCAGACCTTGTGTGCAAAACATATGAGACAAGCTTAAGAAGCGTTTCCTTAAAAAATCTTATATTTTTCCATCAAATCTGCACTTACCGATGCTTGATGAGTCATTTTAAAGAAACAAAATTCTGATCAACTTCTTAACTCTTACCATAAAAATAATTCTAAATTTTACTAAGACTAAACAGATTTCTATAACAGTGACATTTGTACATTGACGTTTGTGCATTGTATAATCAATAGGTTATGTAGAGAAGGAAGTGAAAGCAGCTAAGCTTGATATCACTGATCCTGGTACTGAGGTTCCAGCCCCGCCCCCGAGGGAGATGATTGACATGGAGGTATGTATGCTGCCTTCACTCAACAGTGCATTGTATAATCAATAGGTTATGTAGAGAATGAAGTGAAAGCAGCTAAGCTTGATATCACTGATCCTGGTACTGAGGTTCCAGCCCCGCCCCCGAGGGAGATGATTGACATGGAGGTATGTATGCTGCCTTCACTCAACAGTGCATTGTATAATCAATAGGTTATGTAGAGAAGGAAGTGAAAGCAGCTAAGCTTGATATCACTGATCCTGGTACTGAGGTTCCAGCCCCGCCCCCGAGGGAGATGATTGACATGGAGGTATGTATGCTGCCTTCACTCAACAGTGCATTGTATAATCAATAGGTTATGTAGAGAAGGAAGTGAAAGCAGCTAAGCTTGATATCACTGATCCTGGTACTGAGGTTCCAGCCCCACCCCCGAGGGAGATGATTGACATGGAGGTATGTATGCTGCCTTCACTCAACAGTGCATTGTATAATCAATAGGTTATGTAGAGAAGGAAGTGAAAGCAGCTAAGCTTGATATCACTGATCCTGGTACTGAGGTTCCAGCCCCGCCCCCGAGGGAGATGATTGACATGGAGGTATGTATGCTGCCTTCACTCAACAGTGCATTGTATAATCAATAGGTTATGTAGAGAAGGAAGTGAAAGCAGCTAAGCTTGATATCACTGATCCTGGTACTGAGGTTCCAGCCCCGCCCCCAAGAGAGATGATTGACATGGAGGTATGTATGCTGCCTTCACTCAACAGTGCATTGTATAATCAATAGGTTATGTAGAGAAGGAAGTGAAAGCAGCTGATTGACATGGAGGTATGTATGCTGCCTTCACTCAACAGTGCATTGTATAATCAATAGGTTATGTAGAGAAGGAAGTGAAAGCAGCTAAGCTTGATATCACTGATCCTGGTACTGAGGTTCCAGCCCCGCCCCCAAGAGAGATGATTGACATGGAGGTATGTATGCTGCCTTCACTCAACAGTGCATTGTATAATCAATAGGTTATGTAGAGAAGGAAGTGAAAGCAGCTAAGCTTGATATCACTGATCCTGGTACTGAGGTTCCAGCCCCGCCCCCGAGGGAGATGATTGACATGGAGGTATGTATGCTGCCTTCACTCAACAGTGCATTGTATAATCAATAGGTTATGTAGAGAAGGAAGTGAAAGCAGCTGATTGACATGGAGGTATGTATGCTGCCTTCACTCAACAGTGCATTGTATAATCAATAGGTTATGTAGAGAAGGAAGTGAAAGCAGCTAAGCTTGATATCACTGATCCTGGTACTGAGGTTCCAGCCCCGCCCCCAAGGGAGATGATTGACATGGAGGTATGTATGCTGCCCTCTCAGTATCTGTGACTGCGTTTAGGCATGTACTCGTGTTAACATGAGTAGTGTACTCCTGCGTGCACGGATGGCAAGAATAACGTCAATCGGGTAAGTGAGAGTATGCTCTCGCTACTCCCTGACAAATGGGGAGTGTGCTCTTACTCCTGACGAGTGCCATGTGATTTGCACGAAGATGGCGGAATATGGGTGGAATTTGCTCCATTGAGATTTGTTCCAGACGGCATCAAAGATCTCGCAAAATTTGTTCGGGTTTTCTGTTATGTATGTCTGTATTTTCTTAAGTTTATTTTGAGCAGTATAGTATTTGTCGAGTCATGGCAAGAGACAGCCATCTTGACGGATAGCCATTCGCCCATGTTGACTGCAGACTTGTCATTCATGTAATGTGACCCGAGTGCAGTGCGCACGCATTACTCCTGAGGAATGAGAACTGTACGTCCGAATGCAGCCTTGGTGTTAAATGGATGTAATTTGCCCATACACAATGCGGTATATGCACTATGTACTTGGTGCTTTTCCCGGTATTTTCATGCTATAGACCCTTGCATCGGCATCAATGTTAGCGTTTTTTAAAATGTAAATGATGTACTCGTGCATGACGCACAGTGCCAATGTAATTGACCCCAAGATGGCCATCGTGCAGATGGTCTATAATGTCTTCCTGGATTGCTGTTTCAGGCAACATTTGAGAAGATTGAAGTTGACATGAAGGAAGTGAATAGTAACCATGAGACCCTGCAACGTAACTACCTGGAGTTGACTGAACATAGACATGTCTTGATCAACACTACCGACTTCTTTGCTGAGGTAATGACTTCAAATCAAGAATGTCAGTCAAGAGGAATAGTTTTACTTTTGTATGTGACAAAAACAAGAAAGCACAGTCAAACCTATGTACACTGAGCAAAAATATAAACGCCCCATGTAAATTATTTATGTAACATGAAATGGGCGACCCTAAATGAGCTGATATTGTCTTATAATTGTACTAATTGGTTATTCTAACGGACAGTAATCTGTAGCATATTGAACAACAAAATGAATTTTGTATGATTTAATATATTTTGCAACCCCTAAGGCTAATACAAGTTTCAAAGTGTCACATGGGGCGTTTATAATTTTGTTCAGTGTATAAAGACTACAAAGACCCTGTAGCGCAACTACATGTACCTGGAGTTGAACTGAACCTACACATGTCTTGATAAACACTACAGACTTATTTGCAGAGGTAGAAAGATTTAAATCAAGAATGTCAGTCGGGAGAAATATTCGTTACCCGACTATTAGAAATGCGTCGGACGTCGCACAATCTTTGCCACGGTGAGGAACGGAAATCAGCAGTAGATCCAGGCCAATTAAAAATGTGACAATATAATGGACATTTTGGGAGCAAGTGTGGTCTAGTGGGTATACAGCTGTGCTCGTGATCGAGGGGTTATGGGTTTGAGCCCACTTGTGCCAATGTGTTTGTGTCTATGGGCAAGACACTTAATCTCAATTGTCTTATCAACCCAAGCGATATATGGGGAGCTGTTATAGGGAGAATACCACAATCTAAGTGCTGATAGGGTTGTGCGCCTTGGCCAGGCAGTCACCTAGTTGAAGTGAAATGGTTCTGGTGGTTTCCTGATGGCAGCGGTAATAATGGCAAAACCGCCAGGAGTACCCTAGGGTAGACATGTGCTCTATACAAGTGTCCACCATTGTTATTATTATTAAGTACATTTGGTCTCCCCGATGCAAGCTAAAATCAATTTCTCATTTCACACAGAAAATTTACCTCTTAGTATTTTTGCATAATTTGATCCACTTTTGTTTCAAATTGGTAAAAAATCAAAGTCTTATACACAAAAATGCAAGCAAAATTGTGTAGTTTTTTGTTTGTTAAAAGTAGTCAAACTGAGAGTGGAAATTTTCAGCTTTATGCAATCGTGTGAATATTTCAATATCAACTTAATTCAAATTTTGATTATAATTTCTTACTGAAGAAAATTCATGTTTCTTCTGTTGCTTGGTATGATTAAAGCTAAATACATGTAACAAACTTCAGACTTCGTGGTGTTCAAGTACAATCTCAATATCTCAGTCCTTAAAGTTATTCACAACTCTGTTGTGTTGTTTTATTTTCTCCACTCAATAGGCAGAGTTATTCCAGCAGGATCGTGAAGTGGAAGAAGCGCGTATAGCAGGAAACACTCCGTTTAGTGTAGAGGAGGGAGTACGCCAGATTCACACTGCCATCAAGTTTGGGTGAGTCTAATGCATCCTCTAGCCTTTTGTTAAGGCTTTGCTTTATAAGCGTTCACCGCCCGCGCCCACAGTGCTCGTGCCATAGCCGCGCTGGTATAGCGCCCTCATCCTGGTAAGCAATTCCGGGAAAATACACCCGCCGCTAGACTTGACCAAGTCCGACTTCAAGTGTAATATTGGCTCTACAGGGCGCGCTACTAAGGAAAGGGGCGGCTAGTCGCTGCGGCAGCCATTTTAGAAACAAACCAAAACCGCGTCTTTGACAAAGACTAGGCATCCTCTTGCATCAGTGCCTTTTTAACGCACTTCTGTATTCGAATGTCCGAACCTCTGTTGAAATTCGCATCATTTTGTTGTGGAAAGGCCCGATCACACTTGATTCGCCTTTGTAGAATCGAACTCACAATTTCTAAAAAGGGGGATTGAGTGTAAACGCAAAAGGTGAATTGAAAAAAGCAGATCAGACCAGGGTCTGATTCGCCTTTTTCAAGTCATCTTTAGGGTAGGGTTGAACCCCGCAATTGCGGGGTTTAACCCACTGCGCAGTGGTCAAGGTCACTTGTAGTGTAAACGCCGTGTAGTAGATTTAATTGACCAATTTGGCACTCGTGCCACAACACCTAACAGCTCACGCGTGCGCTGCAGTTACAATTAGTGGTGACTTTTGTGGTTTCTGAAGGCGAGTTGAAGCTGAATCAAGGTGTAGTGTAAACGCGACAAATGTTCAGTTTTGCGGTCGCAATAAAAATGCTTGGTCTTTGCCAGTTTGAGCGTAAACACGGTTAAATAGATGACAGAAATTACTACCAGCCACTTGCAAGTAGTGATTGTTTGAATGTTAATAACTAACAGCCACTCCATTTACTTGATGCTTATCGTTTCCTGACTTGCTAGGTTTGTTGCTGGCGTGATCAGTCGTGAGCGTGTGCCAGCTTTTGAGCAAACTCTGTGGCGTGTTTGTCACGGTAACGTCTTCCTACGTCACAGCCTAATCATGGAAGAGCTGGAAGACCCTATCACGGTAAGGAATTGATGGCAATTTTTGTGTGTTTTTTTTGTGTTTTTGTGGTTAAAGGAGCGTGTTGAGATTTTTCCAGAAAATAGATTTCATTTTAACCTTAGAATCACATAAAATACCTCCCCAAAAACTATCCATGGAAAGAAAACAGAAAATGCGCAATCTCCAAATTGGATGTGGAAGCAAAAGGTTGGTGTAATCATTGCACTGCTTTATGGAACCAGATAAATTATACGGATTGAGAATGCATAATTTCAGAATGGTAATAAGGAAAATTTGCCAAACACCCATAGAAAAAATCGGGGTTCAAAAGTGTGATCTGGTCACGCTCCTTTAATTTTTGTTTATATTTGTTGTTGTTGCCATGTTGTCATGTTTTCCACCATTTTGTGTCATTCTCCTGATCCAGGGAGATGAAGTCTTCAAACACGTCTTCATTGCCTTCTTCCAAGGAGACCAGCTGGGAGTGCGTGTCAAGAAAGTCTGTGAAGGGTAAGGAGATAGGAACATCTTTGATAATGAGCAACTTCCAGACCATAAGAGCGTATTTGAAACCAAGTGATCGGGTGCAAAAAGAAAAAGGGCGAAAAAAAGCACGTTTGCTAAATGTGTCTACGGAATGTAATGAAGATGAAGTGACTTATAATAGTGCAAAAAATATATCACTGACCACGCAAGCATATAATGAACAAGATGGAGTCGATTATCAGGCAACTGGTTGTTGCTTTTGTTGATGTTTCTGTGTTTCTTTCATCATATCATTAATAAAGAGACCAATCCAGTAAGCCTCATTCACCTTGTTGGGTACCGTGGCCGAGTGGTTTGGGCCATTGACTCGCAATCATAGGTGAAAACTTGGGGTTGCGGGTTCGAACCTCCACCTGGCTGCGGTACATGTTCCCTTGAGCAAGGCACTCAACCACACTTGCTCCAACCTTTGGAAGGGATGTAAAGCCGTTGGTCCAGTGTGTTTAATAGGTAACGGTAATCCACTTTAAAAATCCCAGAGCATTCTTTCGTGAAGAGCAAGGGGATTCCCCGGTGTCTCTGGCCATTTCTAATTTCTAATTCTTCATGGGCTTCCTCACGCTTGCGAGTGACAGTGCAATGGGCACTTTAGAGGAATCCTTGGTATAAATACCAGAAAGAAAAAATAATAATAATAAATGCATCTAGATTGTTTGGGTGACCAATAGATCACTTCGAAATGATTGGTTGGTAGAATTTACAGAAGTGGGCTGTAAACGGTTCTGGTCTATTCCTTTGGTGCTTAAAATATGGCAATGGGTTAATTCTTGTTGATCTGATCAGCACCCATCTCGCCAAAACTTTATACAACAATTCACATTCAACCTGCAGAATTCTTGATTGATTTTAACCAGGTTCCATGCAACCCTTTACCCGTGTCCGGAGAGTCATATGGAGCGGACTGAAATGTGTTCAGGGGTTGCTAAACGACTGGAGGATCTCAAGAGAGTAAGTGGTGTTACAGCTTAGAGTTTGGTTCTTAAGAAAGCTTAAAGGAACAGTACCACTGTGCCTCATAGCTCAGCTGGTAGAGCATCTGCCTGGTGTGTCAGAGGTCTTAAGAAAAACCTGAGGGAATATACCACTGTGCCTCATAGCTCAGCTGGTAGAGCATCTGCCTGGTCTGTCAGAGGTCTTAAGAAAAACCTGAGGGAATATACCACTGTGCCTCATAGCTTAGCTGGTAGAGCATCTGCCCAGTGTCGGAGGTCTTGGAGGAAACCTGAGGGAGTATACCACTGTGCCTCATAGCTCAGCTGGTAGAGCATCTGCCTGGTGCGGCAGATGTCTTGGGGGAAACCTGAGGGAGTACACCACTGTGCCTCATAGCTCAGCTGATAGAGCATCTGCCTGGTGTGGGATCTGCTTACAGTTACAGTGATTAGTGGATCCGGACATTGTTATCCACATGTTCACTGTATTCAACAAACTACTTTTCTGATCAATAATTTATGTTTTTAAACGCATATTCCAAAACTAATATGACCTTGTGCTCTTAATAGTCCTTTTGCACCGGCAGCCATGACAGGGGGCAGGTTTTCATATTTAAATGATGTGACAATAGATCCACAAAGTGCCTACTCATGCATGACACACAGTGACAATGTGCTTTCCCCCTGGTCATGTCCGCCTGTACCAAGGGTCTATACTTTCACTTGACAAAATAACATGAAATATCTGTCAACCAGAATTTATAATTTTTAGTGACTTTAAATAACCACATCTCTACAGATTTCAAACCACTGTATACAATACCTTCTGAGAAGAGGCAATGTTATAAGTATTTTTCAGCTAGGTCATTATTTTTGTAAGATTGTAGATATCAAAGTGACAAATCAGCCAAATTGGTGTTATGCATGGGACACATACGTACATTTATTTCTAAAACAAAAATTCTAGTATGAAATTTGTGGGTGCACATAAGCTTGGCAAAGCCCAACTTACAAGACAGTTATTGCTATGAACTTGAAATTTCATTTTATTTTGAAACACCCCGTTTATAGATGATTTTTATAGGCTGTTTATATTATAGGCTATTTAACATGGGGCACCATGGCCGAGCGGTGTAGCGTGTTGAATCTAAGACTATGGTAAATCCACAGGTAGTGGGTTCGAATCCCATCCAGGCTAGTCCATGGTGCGTGTGCTCTTGAGCAAGGCACTTTGCCATGAATTGTCTCTCTCCACCCAGGAGGAAATGGGGTACCTGTGAGGGTAGAGAAAGCTAATGTGTTTGATTAGTCCCTGTGTACATAAGCAGCATGAGACTGTAGTTGAGAAGGATTAAGGAATAATACTACTGAGCCCAATGACTAGGTGTAATAATGCAGAAAGCACATTGTCGGATCTGTAATGAGCTATATAAGAACTGTCATTATTATTATTTCCATTTACAAGTTAAAAATGTAGCCTTGAAATTTAGCATGCCTTTGTCTCTGTTCCAGGTTCTATTCCAAACAGTGGACCATCGACAGCGTGTCTTAGCTTCAGCCGCTGGCAACCTATGGGTGTGGTTTGTCAAAGTACGCAAACTCAAAGCCATTTATCACATGCTGAACATGTGTAATGTGGATGTTACTCACAAGTGTCTGATTGCTGAATGCTGGTGCCCTGAGAATGAATTGAGACGCATCCGATTGGCACTGCAACACGGTAATGTAAGTTATATTGGAAACGTTTCACTCTAAGCAAGTCATTTTTTTGGTCAACGTGGCCGTGTTTTTGTTGAATGAATTAAGAACAAGTAAGCACAAGATGCATCCTTTTACTAAAACAAAGCCAAACGTCTAGAAAGGTGTTGGGTAGATTGGAATGTAATCGTCTTATATCTGAAACACATCATACGCCATAACTGAATTTACGACATCATAACTAGCTTTGGTTAGGCATTCATGTGGAGTCCAGGGCGTGAGCTAAAACGCCTGTTGTCCGTGGTCTGTGGTGCGCTTTTCCGGCGTAAACAGCGACCTCACGTGGCAGGAGTTTATGCAAATTACCTTCAGTGGTATGAACGCCTTGTGTCAAGCGCGACAAACCCCCTTTTTTTTTCTTTATGTATTTCTGCGCTGGAAATCCAGCGCAAATATAAAGAAAAAAACAAGGTGATCGTCGCGCTTGACACTGAATTTATGACACATTGAAAAAAATCTTTCAATATCCAAAAGATAGGATGTGTCAGCTAAGACATAAAGGCTTGTATGTTTGTAATGTTTTCAATAGCGTTACAATCACATTTGACGTATTAACATACTGTCGCACAGGTTCATTATAATACCTCCTGGTAATGTTGTGTATATTGTCATTCATCTGAAATTGTTGTAATTACTAAAAAGTATTCTAGTCAACCAGAAAACAGGTAGAGCACAAGTTATTACACTTAATATTTTATTTGATACAAATGTGGAGTTTGAGAAATCTGGATGCAGTGAAAAGCAACTTGGCTCCACCAGGATTCGAACCGCGGACCTTCTGCCTAACGTGCAGATGCCCTACCAATTGAGCTATGAAGCCAACTGGTGGTCTCGAATCACGGTAGTGCAGTTGTTCCTCACTAATATTTTATTGCAAGACAAAATAATCTATGATACCAGAGTTAAAACGTGTTTAGGGTTAGAAGCTGTCAATTAACTCTTTAACTATGGAATTTGTTTAAGGTCTGTGACGTAATTAATTGAAGGCCACCGTTTGCTTATGCGTAAAGGCAAGCCGCTGGCAGCGGCTTTCCGTCCGAAAGTAGACATTTTTCGAGCCGCTATGAAAGAGTTAAAACAGCTTTGTTGTCATTGGTGGATATTCTCATCTTGACCAAACAGGAACGCAGTAGTTCCACCGTACCTGCCATTCTAAACACCGTGACTACTAGTGAATCTCCCCCGACCTACAACAAAACCAACAAGTTTACCAGTGCTTTCCAGGGGATTGTAGATGCTTACGGAGTCGCCAACTACAGAGAGATGAACCCAGGTTGGTTACACAATAGGAAGGGGCTAGGGTTCGAACCTCCCCACGGCTACGGTACCTGTGCCCTTGGGCAAGGCACTCAACCACACTTGCTTCATCCTTCGGAAGGGATGTAAAGCCGTTGGTCCAATGTGTTTGGTAATGTAAACGCACTCTAAAGATCCCAGAGCATTCTTTCGTGAAGAGCAAGGGGGATCATCCCCGGTGTCTCTGGCCATTTCTAATTCTAATTATTCATGGGTTTCCTCACGCTTGCGAGTGACAGTGCAATGAGCACTATTGAGGAATCCTTGGTATGAATACCAGAAAGAAATAATAATAATAATAATAATAATAAAAGGATGACAAAGAAATGTCAGAGTGGAAAGAATTAAAGATAAATACACAGGGGTGAGGAATGACCGAATCATTCAATACGAGAAATGACCGAATCATTTAATATGAATTTATACCGAACAACGAAAGAAATGCAAACATTTTCTCCACTTTTTGATTGGAAAAAAGCAGTCAACCTGAGATTGGGAATATTCAACACAGATGTTTTGTGCAGTCATGCATAATGAAGCTGTTTTGGAAATATTTAGATGTAAACTTAATTTTAATAAAATTAAATAAATTTTGATTAAGCTAGAGATGTGCATTTCTTTTTATTGCGTGATATAGAATCAGATTTTATCAGTAATGGCAACAAGATTCAAGTTTAACTTGTTGATGCAGCGTCTTTATTTTCTAAATTTATAATTCACCTCTGATAACCTTCACTGACCTCATGGGTACGGCACGGGCAGGCATGGTTTCAAACTCATGACCTGCAGAATTAACCGATGTCTTGAGTCTAGACCACTCATTCATGATACCCAAGCCTAATCCAGAGTGTTTTTGTCCTCTTTCCAAGCCCCTTACACCATTAACACGTTCCCGTTCCTGTTTCCCGTCATGTTAAGGGATGCCCACCCGACAGCGCCCTCTATTATCATGCTGTTTGCGTTGTGGTTGGTCATCATCGTTTTGGCTCTAATCCAGAATGTTTTTGTCCTCTTTCCAAGCCCCTTACACCATTATCTCGTTCCCGTTTCTGTTTCCCGTAATGTATGGCGATGCGCGTCGGTCACAGTGCCCTCTATCATGCTGTTTGCATTGTGGATGGTCGTCACCGTTTTGGCTCTAATACAGAATGTTTTTGTCCTCTTGCCAAGCTCCTTACACCATTATCTCGTTCCCGTTTCTGTTCGCTGTGATGTTCGGCGATACGTACCGGTCACAGCGCCCTCTATCATGCTGTTTGCGCTGTGGATGGTTGTCACTGTTTTGGCTCTAATACAGAATGTTTTTGTCCTCTTGCCAAGCCCCTTACACCATTATCACGTTCCCGTTCCTGTTTCCCGTAATGTATGGCGATGCGCGCCGGTCACAGCGCCCTCTATCATGCTGTTTGCATTGTGGATGGTCGTCACCGTTTTGGCTCTAATGATGATGATGATAAACTGTGTTCTGCTGCTGCAGTAGTAGAAACATCCTGCAGCGGCAATCAGTCCTTCTTCAGTTGAAGCCACTGCTTCTTATCGGTTGCGAGCATCCTGAGCTCCCTCAGTTTCTTTCGGGATTTTAGGGTTCACAGTCCTAACGTTTTGAGGTCGGCACTGAGAACACCAAGGAGGTTCATGCATTGGCGGCCTTTACGTGCTCGGTACTGACTGGATCCAATCACTGCAAAATCCAATGCTGTCTGAGCTGGTACAGACTCTGGCATGCGCAATATGTGACCTAACATTGACCATCTTTGTTTGGCTACTCTGGTAGACAGTGGAACTGTGTTACACATTTCATACAGAGCATCGTTAGAGATCAAACTATTTGGCCATCGGTGTCTCGTGATGATCCGTAGGTGTCTACGGTGGCAGGCGTCCAGCTTGTCCATGACTGCTTTTGGAGCGGCCCAGCTGTTGCAGTTGTACAGCATTATGGAGACACACGTTGCATCGTAGAGTTGTGGCTTTTTTGATAGTGGAATTTTTGACTTTCTGATCCAGATTTTCCAAAAGGACTGGAAGGCTATGTTGCCAATTACACGACGTGCAGATACATCTGACGAACTACAAAGTAGGGAGCCAAGAATTTTGCTTTTTCTCCACTGTTCGTCCCCTCTCACAGGATCGTCCTCGTCGTCTCCTGCACGGTTGTCTGACAGATAGACATACATGTGTGAATTCCGTTTTGGCCTCATTCATGAACAGGTTCACATCTTTCAATTTGGCTGCAGCGATAGGGAGTATTGGCTCTAATACAGAATGTTTTTGTTCTCTTGCCAAGCTCCTTACAGCATTATCTCGTTCCCGTTTCTGTTTCCCGTAATGTATGGCGATGCGCGCCGGTCACAGCGCCCTCTATCATGCTGTTTGCATTGTGGATGGTCATCATCGTTTTGGCTCTAATACAGAATGTTTTTGTCCTCTTGCCAAGCTCCTTACACCATTATCTCGTTCCCGTTTCTGTTCGCTGTGATGTTCGGCGATGCGGGCCACGGAACTCTCATGATGCTTTTTGCGTTGTGGATGGTCGTCAAGGAAACCAAGCTGATAGCTGATAAGTCGGACAATGAGGTGAGCAGAAAGGAAGGAACATACATGTACACTCTTCCTGAAATATTAGTAATTTGTTGAATACAGTGAACTGATCGACCAATCACTTTGGAATTGCTTGTTCTAGTTCAGTGATTTCGTTCAATTGGACCTTTTTGAACAAAGTGATATTCACAGCAACGAACTGTGATCCTGTTTCTGGGAGAATCCAGTAGTAAATGGCTCTTAGAAAACCCATTTTGTTGTGGGGTGTTATGGCCGAGCGGTCTAGTGCGTCGAACTCAAGTTCCTGTGCCAGTACTAGAATGTGGGTTTGAGTCCGGGTTGTGGCACTTGTGCTCTTGAGAAAGGCACTTAATCACACTTGTTCCGTCCTTCGGAATGTATGTAAAGCCGTTGGTCCAGTGTGTTAGGTAACCTATTTTAAAGATCCCAGAGCCTTCTTTTGTGAAGAGCAAGGGGAGGAAATCCCCGGTGTCTCTGGCCGTTTCTAATTCAACTTAGAAGTTGATAGTTATTCGAATATCTGTTAATAAATAAATAAATAAATAAATCTGTGTGGGATGAGCTGACCTCTGTAGCCTTCTCAAAAACGGTCCAGGTTCTCGGGGAGCACACCCTGCTTTTATAGTGGCTCTGGTGTAGGTATCCTTGCTGCAAGAGGTGTTCATACTTGTTAGTGACCGCTGCATCTATCATCAGGCTCCTCCATATTTAGGTTAGAGTATGATTTGCATTTCAATTTTTGAATAGTATATTACTTATCTAAAGTTGGTGTCCGTGTCTGGCTGTACATTGAGTGATATCTTTCTTCATTGATTTGTACATTAGATCCGGAATGTGATCTTCGGTGGTCGTTACATTATTCTGCTGATGGGGCTATTCTCCATGTATACCGGGTTCTTGTACAATGATTTCTTCTCTAAATCCATTGACTTGTTTGGCTCCAGTTGGAATGCATCTGGCATGGTCAACTTCACGTAAGTCTCAACATTCATTTTACTATATAGTTTAATAAACAGGATTGGAAAACTAATGGCGTTATCTCCATGTGTGATTGAGTATGCGTATAATAAATATCAACCTGTGTATAAATCAGCTCAGTACCTCATCTACATTCCGAGAAAACAGTGAAAAACTGTGTCCATGCTTTCAGGAAACTGTGCAAAGCCACTGTCCTATTTAGTCTGGTTCCCGGACTTTACTGCTAGGTGAATAGAGCCAAAATATTACTGGGACCTATTTTCATTCACATAAAGACGGCCTTGTAACATTTTAGCATTGCACATGCATTTATTTAGATTCAATTTAAGTACGGTTTTTCTGGTCAAATGGTTGATCAGAGTTTTGTGACATTGCAAATTCTGTATATGTGACCCGCTCTGCAAAAAAGGGTCTTAAGTCGCGCTGGCTAGTATTCTTTTTGCGACCATAAAAAGAAATCTGTGGCATTTCTACGCTTATTAAAATACCTAAACACAAAAGAAATTCCAGGCGTAACGCAGACATTCCAGGGGGAACACAGACATTCCAGGCGGTATCTGGGCACCGCCAGGAATTTTAATTGTGTTTTGGTATTTTATTGAGCGTGGATTTGCTGCGGATTTCTTTGGATGGTCGCAAAAAGAATACTAGCCAGCGCGACTTAGGACAATTTTTTGCAGAGCGGGTCACATATGAGCTTTAACAGTGGGCATCGGCCATTAAGTTTAGGGTAGAGGTTTACATACGTTCTTTGACTCGAATGCCGAACTCGCACGCTCCTTCTCAGCAGTTTGTGTAGATTAGAATTGACCGTCTAGAGCGAATGATTTTATGTTTCGTCAAAAATAATTTGATTTGAAATGCTGTCTGCACGCAGATATTCATGGTAAATGGCACTACACTGTATCTCAAAGTGAACTTTAAAGCCAAAAATTGGATGGAATTCGTCTAAAAACTAGAGCTTGTCTTTTTCAGTGAAACAAACAAAAAATACGACTTTCACTATTCATGGTTCTAAACCAGTGCAAGGTAGACTGTTCAAACACAACTAAGGTAGAATTTTCGGTTGAGCCAAAGTTGGACTGCTTTTAACAGTGTCTAACGAGCCAAAATTACATAACGTCTTAATTGCCTATGTTCTGTATACTTTCTTTGTTTGTAGCCGTGGTTTACTGGATAAAGACATCACATTGCAGCTAGAACCTACTCAAACCTACAGTAACAGTCCATATCCATATGGCTTTGATCCGGTAAAAGTGCATTTCTAACACTACAGAATTATAACCCTTTTTTGTCTACATTTGTTTACCACTTGACACCGGAGGACGTGTAAACACGTTCTGGCAATCTTCAGTCAGAAGGGCTGGTCACTCGGAGTATTGCAAAGTATGATCTTTTGGTGAGAAGATTCAGAGAACTCAAAAGTCACTATTTCATGGCGCTGTTTAGCACAAAAATTGGCTTAGCACAGAATTTCTTTGCTTTATTTTGCAAAACTGGGTTGCCAGCCAAAATCGTATGTGATGTGTATTTACTGATATTTTGTTCCTGTTCCTAAAAACGCAATTTGACGTACAATTTTTGCTGGTAACCCATTTTACAGAGCAAAGAAATTCTGTGCTAAACAAATTTTTGTGCAAAACAGCGACATGAAATTGGCCCCAGGGGCCAATTTCATAGAGCTGCTTAAGCATGAACAATTTCTTAAGCATGAACAACTTTGCTTGATAAAATTAGGTTACCAGCAAAAATTTAATGAGATTGTCATGGTAATGAAACAGTCCTCTTACACTGGTCATACACTATTTCTATCACATGAGGATTTCACTGGTAACGTTCCCTACTAAGCAAGAGCTTTTTGTGCTTAAGCAAATATTTGTGCTTAAACACTTCTATGAAATTGGCCCCAGGTCTTAACTGTTGGCCAGTCACATTTGCCTTTTAAAATTTTGTTTTGCCAACTGCGGTAAGTTTCAGATTTTTCTGTATTACTAATAACAATGCTTTTGCCTTTTTTTCTTTTTTTCCACAGATCTGGCAGTTGGCAACCAACAAACTGACATTCATGAACTCATTCAAGATGCGTCTGTCAATCATCCTGGGTGTGCTTCAGATGATGTTTGGTATTCATCTTAGCCTTGTCAATCACATGTGAGTTAGAATCGGTTTCAGCTATTGTGGACTCGGTTTGACTGAGCACGATTACCATTTCAAAAATGCTTTGTTATAATTTTCCGTCTTAGTTATTTGCCGATGCTTACAATGGCAAATTAAAACTTGCTTGGAAATTTTGTTTGCCAATAGACGAACCCCAAATTAACCAATTTGAGACCGGTCTGCGCACTTCTGGATTTGATAACGAGGCTTTTCATGTTAAGCAACTGAAGTAAACTAATGTACGCACATTAATGCAAAATCACTCCTAAATGCCATGCAGAACAGCACACGTACACACTTAGTCACTGTACAATACTGTACTTGTAGCGCATGCATACTGCCGACTTGACACAAAGGGCCTCAGTTTTAATGCGGAAGTGCACAGAACGGGCTAATGTAAAATTGATGCACATAACGTCAAATTAAAACTTGCTTGGAGATTTGTTTGCCAATACATGCAGCAGTATTTTGTTAGAAATATATTTATTTTAGTAGAAACACCTCAACACTTTTTTTGGGGGATCATATAACTTCAAATTAATTGGAGAAGGCTTATGAAGGTACGTGCAACAATATTACTTACTTGGCTCAGGGCGAGGAGTTTCCCCCACGAGCACTATGTGCCAAGTATTGCCTCGTCCTCCATGACAGCCCCCAACTTGTTAGCATCAGTCAGACCCGTATCTGCTCGCAGATACATTTATCTCTGTAGAAATAACCGGCTGTTGTTCAGATTTTGCCTTAAGCTTGGGCTAAAAAATGGGCTGAAATGTGCCTTTGTAAAAAAACATCTGTGCAATGTAAATTTTGTCCACATTGTTTTTCTGGGATAATGGAATGTATTTAATGGTGTAATGTTTTTTTAAAGGAAATTCCTGTCTCCATGGCCTCTTATCTTTGAAGACGATTGTATCCTTGTCCCATTTTATCTTTATAGAAACAATCGTAACTACAGCAGCATTTTCCTGGAGTTCATCCCCCAAATTCTCTTCCTGACTCTAATTTTTGGCTACCTCGTGGCTCTAATCTTCATCAAGTGGTTCACGTACAGCGCCAAAAACTCCAAAAATGCTCCAAGCATCATCAACATGTTTATATTCATGTTCATGGTCACTAAAAAACCCAATCTCTACATGTACTCTGGACAGGTTAGTTATTACACAAATATAACATGGTTTCAGGGGAAATAGTATACAAATATTGACTGGGGGGGGGCGCAGCGCGGGCGCAGCGCAACGCACAAATTTCCAGGTGGCACCCCACATAAAAAGCAATGGCTCCCTGTGCACCCCGCCCCCTCCCCCCGCACCCAGTGAAAAAATCCTGGCTACGCCGCTGATGCAATTAACACTTTTAGTCTGGTTTTTCTTGTTAACTTGAGAAGTAAACTTTTAGGTAACTGCAAATGATGTGCTGGGGCTTAAGCTTTAACAAATGTTTTCTTGCAGTTCTACGTTCAGATATGCCTCCTAGTCGTTGCGGTGTTGTGTGTTCCTATCATGGTGTTTGGCAAGCCTGTCTACAAACTCATCAGGCACCGCTTTTCCAAACCTTCATACCAGGTAAGGCATGAGATTGGACTTATTTTTGCATTTCAGAAAAAAAGAAAAAAAAGATTTGTGTTGAATGTTGTAGATATTTCATCAAAAACCAACTGCATATTATGTCCTCTTCGATGGCACAGTAGAATCTGCAGCTGATTTCATGAAATTACCTGCAGGTCGACACACAGAGCCTACTGTTTGAAATGTCCAGAAACCAACCGTCTCTTTCCAGAACCATAATTCTCCAAAGGAGAGAATGGTGACATCGTTAAACCCATTACTTAGTATTTCATTCACCATGCAAGCTATCAAACCTTATTGTGCCATAAATGGATACTGATTTCTTTTTGTGCCATGTTGTACGGCATGTGGAATATAGTTTCATTTTAAAATCCGGTGGTGTTTGTGATGCCACCGGGGGAAAAGTGTTGTTGAAAGATGTGCCCTACCCTAAAATGGAAGCCTGTTAATAATAATAACGGTGGATTCCTATACAGCGCACATATCCACCCTGCAGGGTGCTCCTGGCGCTGTTGCCATTATTACTGCTCCCATCAGGAAATCACCAGAACCATTTCACTTTAACTAGGTGGCTGCTGGCCAGGCGCTCAACCCTATCAGCAGTTAGATTGTGACATTCCCCAAAGCTTCCCAAATATCGCTTGGGTTGACGAGGCAACTGGGATTAAGTGCCTTGCCCAGGGACACAGACACGTTGGTCGAAGTGGGACTTGAACCCACAACCTCTGATTGGGAGTCCCGCTTCATACCCACTAGACCACACGCGCTCCCAATGTAACATTTTAAGTCAAAGTTAAAAAACTCCAGCATACATGCTGGACCGTACACTTTGTGACACACTTTTATGGTCTCTGCGTTTCATTTAGTCCATCTTACATAGGCCATTTTCAAAACAGCCAGCATTTTGTCCAATTCAGGCTTGGTGTATTTCAGAAATACTAATGCAGCTAAACAAACATCTGGACTCATTACCGACTTGACCATTCACCCATGTTGAGCGTATTTAAAATGTAGACGGGGAAAACAGAAATTTACAAAGACTGAGCGTGAAGCTGAATCCAGTGACTCTGAAAACAGCCATATTCCATTTGTTATTTTCCATTCTGCTTGATGTTATTTTAAGTTGATTTGCATTCCCTCTCTGCTGTTATTTTATGTTGGGTTTTGTTATTTGTTTTAAGCATTTACTCTGTTTTTCTTGAATATACGTTTTTGAATTTTGAGTTCTTTATAATATACTACTCAATTTGCTTAGGATCGTGCTTTAATATTTAATTTTATCTTCAAGCAAACTTGAATCCTTGGTTCTGATTGGTGGATCCATAGCAACCAACAGTGTGATAATGTTCCATATACTTCTTCCGATTCTCATATTGCACTTTGCGTAATGTGCCAGATAACTGCATCAAGGATAACTGCGTCCCTACGCTCAGAGCTGTATAATACACTACTGCCAATTCAAACGTGACGCGTGTGCGTCCGATGCGGCTTGTTATGTGCGTGATTCTAATTCTACACTGCGCGCGTATTGCGGCCTGCGCGCGTATTGCGGCCTGCGCGCGTATTGCGGCCTGCGCGCGTTTTGCAGCCTGCGCGCATTATTGGTGCGTCAAGCTTGCTTGAAGATAAATTTGTCCCAAATCCCACTCGGCATTCAGCCTCGTGGTATATTGCGCAAGTATTGCAGCCTGCGCGTGTTTTGCAGCCTGCGCTCGTTATTGGTGCGTCATCAAGCTTGCTTGAAGATAAATTCGTCCCATATCCCACTCGGCATTCAGCCTCGTGGTATATGGGATGCAGACTTTATGCCGCATTATGCCGTATTCCACTCGCGCTCGTGGGATAACTAATAATACAAGATGTTAATGTTCTGTAACCTGTTTTCTTACTTAAGGGAATCATTAAACAATTTGCCTTACGGAATTTTAATTACCGGTAGTGCTTTCAGAAAAATTATCAGTGATCTTTGTCAAGTTTTGGGCAATATAATTCAGTTGTGCATCAAGCTCGGGTTTGGTGTCGCTTTATCACATGAGAATGGAAAAGTGAAATTGAGCAGAAACTTGAGACAAAGACACTGTATTCAAAGAAAGAGTTTTGTGTTTTTAATTAATGGGCTAACAACCTTAATACAGTAGCTGCTTCGACCAATTCTTATTTTAATTGCATTGGTGAGTTGGAACCTTTCTTTGGTCCTTTAGAAAGAGGAAAAATATCTTGCATCTTTTTGTCATAGAAACCTGCTGGAAGTCCAAAGCATCCCTTTTTGTTTTTCCTTTTCCAAAGTCTGCAGAGACTAATTTTTCCTGCTTTTAACAAATTTAGAGTTAGTTCCTTTCTTATTGTCCTTATTTACTCTGTAAAATTTCATATCATTTCATTTATTGGGTGTAGACGCCATTGGTATCATGGTATCATGGAATTATAAAACACCTGAAAAATTTGTCCGCATCTGATTGGTGCGTCTTCGGTCACATGTAGTTGAATTGTTTGATATAGCCCACAGCCTGTGGGCTGGACTGTGGGCTATTTACTGTGGGTTATCCATTTAGATGTACTGACACATGGTTGGCTGCCAAGGGTTAAAGCATGAAGGAAGGAAACAACAGGAGTTAGAACGTCCCCTCCTAGGTGGTCATGCTTGAGTGTGTAACAGAAGCTAATGCGGCCTCGTTGCTGCTCGATCGATTTTACGACCAGGGGAAAACCCACGCGGTCAAGTAGTGACTGCAAACCCAATCCACACACAACTTATAACTATTATAACTATTCAAATTTCTCGGAAATAATTGAACTGAAGGCTACTTTTTCATCCCATAATGCTTCTCATGCAGGTTGCTATGACAATAATCTGGAATAACTTTTAGTTGCATCTTGCATGTATCTTTCGTTGTGCATGATCTTCCTTAGGCTGGATTCACAACTGACCTTTTTTACACGCGTATAAATTTGACGGACATCGCTTCAGGAAAACTCGGCACAAAGAGAATTTTGAGTGAAATGACCTGCTTAAAACCACAAAATGATACCTGGGAAGCAGGGTTTCTGTTATTACATGTACGTGATTTTCACTTAGTCGGTTCCCACTAAATGCTTTCCACACTGCATTTTCTCGAGACAACGCACATCGCATTTATGTACGTTAACGCGTGAAAATGGTCAGTATGAATCTTAAAACCAAACGTTTCTGAAGCATTGCAAGTTGGTAGTTCTGTTTCCTGTTCTGTTTGCCCTCATTTCTTTATTTCCCCCTGTGTACTTTTGGCACACCCCCCTGCTGACCCCCCCTCTGTGCACCATCACCATCACCATCATCCCCCAAACCTGCCCCCTCTTGTGCCGCCGTGTTTCCCCCGTACTCATCAGCCCAAAATGCGGTTCTCAACGCTTCTAATGCAGCAACTCGGCAAGACGGACGAGGACACTTTGGCGCTTGCCATCAATGATTCGCTAGAGGACCAGTATCAGGCCTCGGGGTCGAGTAGTCAAGGTGGTAACAGTATTGATGTGGACAGTACGGAAGAAGACTTCGCTGGAAGAAGAAGCAGCAAACCGGAGGTGAGAATCGCTTCACACTGAGAAAATGTTATGTGAACTGACACACTAAAAATCACAGAATCACACACAAAAAAAGGGTTGCTGTCCAAGTTGGTTCTGTGGTTTTCTGTGCGTCATTTTTTCTGAAGAATCTCTGTCATGTTGTGCGCCTAACAGGCTGCCACGTCCGGCAAGAGCTCTCACTTGAAATCAGTTTTTTTACATGAAATCTTTCCTTCGTTAATCATCAGTTAATGCTGATTGATTATACATGTATGTTTTCTCTGGCTTCTGCTCGAATGTTTGGATTGCTCCATATTAGTCGAGTCGAGCCACAACAATTTAGGGATCATATGCACGGCATAAGTATAACGATGCCCTATTGTGTCGTCGATGATGCCCTATTGTGTCGTCGATGATGCCCTATTGTGTCGTCGACGATGCCCTATTGTGTCGTCGATGATGCCCTATTGTGTCGTCGATGATGCCCTATTGTGTCGTCGATGATGCCCTATTGTGTCGTCGATGATGCCCTATTGTGTCGTCGATGATGCCCTATTGTGTCGTCGATGATGCCCTATTGTGTCGTCGATGATGCCCTATTGTGTCGTCGATGATGCCCTATTGTGTCGTCGATGATGCCCTATTGTGTCGTCGATGATGCCCTATTGTGTCGTCGACGATGCCCTATTGTGTCGTCGACGATGCCCTATTGTGTCGTCGACGATGCCCTATTGTGTCGTCGATGATGCCCTATTGTGTCGTCGATGATGCCCTATTGTGTCGTCGACGATGCCCTATTGTGTCGTCGACGATGCCCTATTGTGTCGTCGACGATGCCCTATTGTGTCGTCGACGATGCCCTATTGTGTCGTCGACGATGCCCTATTGTGTCGTCGACGATGCCCTATTGTGTCGTCGATGATGCCCTATTGTGTCGTCGACGATGCCCTATTGTGTCGTCGACGATGCCCTATTGTGTCGTCGACGATGCCCTATTGTGTCGTCGACGATGCCCTATTGTGTCGTCGACGATGCCCTATTGTGTCGTCGACGATGCCCTATTGTGTTGTCGACGATGCCCTATTGTGTTGTCTGACCATCAAGTCGTATGTTGCAACGTTAATAATGTTAAGCCTGTCTCGCCCCAACATTGTACACACAGTACGCAATTTCCATTCTATGAATAACGATCTGTTCTCTTCGGATGTTTCCAATGCAACTGTCGATTTTCGATATCCCCGACCCCGGGAAAATGGTTACTAATTACGACTCGACTTTGAGGGAAGTGCTTGAAATCCACGCCCTCCCTCAGCCCCGTCGCCGCAAGGTGCGCTTGCGCCAGCCATGGTACAACCCTGAGATTCACGCTGCAAGGAAACTGCGACATCGGGCTGAACGCATGTGGCGTAAGAGTCATCTGGAATTGAAGTGGTACCAGCTGTCCAGTGTAATTGGGTGCTGACAAAAGTGAACCGGCTTCGTCTCTTCTGACTCAACTTCACTGGCTCCTAATACAGCGACGAATCAATTTCATGATCGCACTTTTCATTTTTAAATGTCTTCACCACACTGCTCCTGAATATCTCAGCAACTACATCAAGCTACATATGTACCTAGTCGTTCTGTTGCTCTTTCAACCAAGGTCTAAAAACACCACCATGGACAAATCATTCATTATTTCAGGTCCGAGACTCTGGAACAATCTACCATACCACATTACATTGTAGGTCACAAGTTACCGTTACATCTTTCAAATAATACCTGAAATTGTACTTATTTCCAAATTCATGACTTCTTGCCCGAGCGCCATGGTCTTGATGGAATGGCGCTATATAAATCCTGTTTACTACTATTATTAAAGTGTGAAAATGCTTGGTGTGAATGATTAACCTTAACCCTGTCACTCCATCAGAAATAGATGTGCAGTACCATGGCCGAGTGGTTTGGGTCATTGGCTTGTAACACTTGGGTGAAAACTTGGGTGTTACAGGTTCAACACCCGGCCGTGGTACCTGTGCCCTTGATGAACAAGGCACTTAAACACACTTGCTCCATCCTTTGAAAGGAATGTAAAAGCCATTAGTACAGTGTGTTGTGTACACACTTAAAAGATCCCAGAGCACTCTTTCGTGAAGAGCAAGGGGATTCCCCGTGTCTCTGGCTGTTGGCTGCCAATGGCTCCACCCACCCATGCATCTCGATGTTTAGGTCAAACAACCATTTGACTGGAAAAACCTTGCTGAAATTGAAGATAGAAGTGGTACAAGCTGTCCAATGTAAAGGTTTTCAAAAGAAAATGATAATGCAGTTTAATAATGAGCTCTCAGTCTCAAACTGTTTATCAATTTGTTTCAGTTTGATTTTGGTGATCTGCTCATACATCAAGGCATTCACACCATTGAGTTTTGCCTCGGCTGTATTTCCAACACGGCTTCCTATCTACGACTTTGGGCTCTCAGCCTTGCACATGCAGGTATGTACTCCGCAAACATCAGCGGTTTTTATAAAGTTCGTTTTAATCACTTGATGCCAGAGTTCAAATGTCAGCTTTGCCGCTGTCTTCCATGGTTGATGTGTAAACACGTCCATTGTCCACCATTCATTTGTACGCACCATGTTTTGAACTTGAACTTCACGGCTGTGGACGGCCTGTCAGGGTAGCAAATCTCGCTCCGTGGCGGCCGCCTCGGAGTGTTGCAAAGTATGATCTTTTGGTGAGAAGATTCACACAATGAATGTAGAAATGACTCAAGAGTCGGTATTTGTGGTGCTTGACCTGGTCTTAACTTTTGGCCAATCACATTTGCCTTTTTTTTTTAATTGGTATTTTTGCAAAATATAATCCCAGTGTCAAATGGTTAAGCCATGTCAGCATTGGATTTTTTGGGTAAAAGTTACTTGCTAGTTTAACCAAATTAAGGTCAGAGCAGACAGCTGCTAAGCATGCAAAATTGTAGAGTATCGATTGTTGATTTCTAGTTTTATGCCCTGCATCTGTTTGATTTTGAGAGCGAGCTGTGTCAAAGAAAAATCCTTGTGTGGAAAAGCATCATAATGTAAAAGCACTTTATACTTTCATGCTCTATATCATTTCCCAAAATACATATTATAAACTCCTAGCGTGCTCGGGTGGGACTCGAACCCACAAATTTCTGCATTCTTAACTACTCAACCTTCAAGCTGGTTATTATTGAATGGTCTTAAAGGTAGAACACATCATTTGCAATGACCCCAATTTGTTTTCATGAGTTGACAAGAAAAACCTTACTAAAAGTGTTAATAACATGATTTTATTTCAGTCCAAAATGGTATTTTGTGTGAGAAATTAACAACTGAAGGTGGTGTTGTAAAAAAAAGTCTTTTGCAAAAGACTTTTTTACCATTCAACTTGACATGAAAGCCTTGAATGGATTTTGTAAGTTTTCTGAAGTATTACTGCACCTATGTGGCTGAAGTATTTTTACAAGGCAGTTTTATCAACATGGGCTTTTAATCACGAGTGGAAACAGCTAGTTTACCAATCATATACTCTACCTTTATAGTTGATTATGTGTGTCTTTCTCATTACAGAGCTTTCCGAGGTCCTATGGACTATGGTCATGCGTAACGGGCTGTGCACACCTGCCATTTCCGGAAAATGTTCTGCTAACATTTACTATGGCTGGCTTGGGTTAATGGGTGTTTTTGTCTTCTTTGCGATCTTGACGGTGGCCATTTTGCTTCTCATGGAGGGATTGTCTGCATTTCTCCATGCACTCAGACTTCACTGGTGAGTAATTCATGAGCAAATTACAGAATGTCGTTGATTTGACTGCCCATTTGTAAAGTTTTAGTCGAGTATTTTAACTCCCCCTGGATTCTGCAACAAATTTCCTAGAAAATGACTGATCTTGCAACTCCCGACACCGATAAAAAGATCACATTTTTTTTACTCCCATTTTTCCCATGGGTGTTGAGATTTTGACACCATATCCTTTTTTCTAATGGTCGCGAAAACTCGACCTAGCCTGCGCGACTTCTGTTACCTTTTCTCAGATCAGGTCACATGTATGATATTTTTCTCATCACCATTCTGAAATTTTTCACTCTCTATCCGTATACTTTTAAGGATGTCGTAAAATAAAAAACCACCAATGTTTTGTGACCTAATTTATCCGGTTCCATAAAGCAGTGCAATGATTACACCAACCTCTTTTGCTTCCCCATCCAAATTGAAGATTGCAAATTTCCTGTTTTCTTTCCATGGATAGTATTTTGGGAAGGTATTTTATATGATTGTTAGGTTAGAACGAAATACATTTTCTGGGAAAATCTGAACAAGATCCTTTAACGACCTGAGAGATTCACAGATGTATCATCCTACTTTCCATGTGTCTTTAAATTTCGGGAAAGTTGGCAGTTCTGCCATAAGCTCAGTCCTCCAGAACTCCTTTGTAAAGGCCCGTTTACAATCGAACTCCGCAATTTCCAAAAAGGCGAGTTAAAGCCGGGTAGGCACTAAATGTAATCGCAAAAGGTGAATTGAAATAGGCGGATCAGACCCGGGTCTGATCCGCCTTTTTCAAGTCACCTTTTGGGTAGGATTGAACCCTGCAATTGTCATAGTCGCTTGTCATGTAAACACTACCTGAATACAGATTTGGCAATTTGAGCATCCTTGGGGCGATGCCCGCCGTGTGGCAGATTTAATCGACGAATCCACGCATGTGCTGCAGTCACAATTAGCGGTGACTTTTGTAAACAGTGGTGAAGGTGAATTGAAAACCGAATCGAGGTGTAGTGAAAACGCGACAATTGTTTAGTTTTGAGGTCGCAATAAGAATGCCGGGTCTGCATCCATCTTTGCTGTTTTAAGTGTAAACACGATGTAAGACATTCATCCATTATGTTGCCTTTTTGATTGTGTCCAGGGTTGAATTCCAGAACAAGTTCTACACCGGTGAAGGCTTCCTATTTGTGCCATTCTCCTTCACTGCGATTCTGGAGTCTGCAGAAGACATCTAAATCAATCAAAAGGACGTCCAAATTCCAACTCGATTCATTTAATTAGCTTTAACTCGATTAATGCCATCAACATTTTTTGGAGTCTTTAAAGGTAGTAGACAGGATTTGCAAAAGTAAAAAAAAAAAAAATCAAACATAAATAAAAATTAACTGAATCTAAGATATCATTTAAATGACCTTATCATAATATAATTAACCTTTTATATGCTTGTGCCACCACATGCCAAAAGGTCTGTAAGGGGCCATTGAAAGTTGTCAACATTTTCACAGTTCTACAGAGAGTAGTATTTTTCAATACCTCCCCCCTCCCTGAAATACTACTACATGTACATGTACTCAACATTTTTTGTCACTACCATGAAATGTCAACATTTTACAGTTACAGAGCATGTAAAGTCCTACCTGGCCTTCGACACCCCCTCCTCCCCCCCTTCCTCCCCCCCTTCCTACGCTTTGTAGAATCGTGAAAATGATGACAACTTTAGACGGCCCCCTAAAAAGTATTTTATGAATACAACTGTTCAATTTAGGACTTGTATTTAAAGAAATATATATTCTACACATGGACCAATGTGTTAATTTATAATAGCAAAACGATATCTGCAAACATTCATTTCTTTTTTAGGTGATCGGAACTCATTCCGATCACCTATTACTATTGTACGATTTCTTTGTCTTTTTTTTTTTTTTTTTCCCTTCTTTTTCCACCCAAACGTTTCCAGAGCTTTTCAAGCTATCAACTTGAAACTTTGTAGGAACATCAACCCCAATGTGAAGGTGTGCATAGAAGTGTGACGTCATTGGGTATTAAATTACAACCCAAAAATGACTAAAATATGCATGTTTTAAAATGCTTCCGTCTGGGAAAACCACGTGACCCATGATTTTCGTATTTGGCAGGCTTATAGATAAGATCATGGCCTACAATTTTCTTCGTGTGGGCATTTTCATCTGACCCTTCCTTCTGGGGTCAATTTGAGGTCAAAGTTCAACGAAAACGAAAATCTCAATTTTTGCACTTATTGAGCAACAATGCCCATCAAACCAATCTGAATCTTTAAGAAACTAAGTACAGGCATAGGTCCCATGGCAGACTTTCACCAGCGTGTATAATATTATGATGGCATAAAGCGTGATGTCATCGTGACGTCATCAAGTATCAAATTACACCAACAAAAACCCCAAAATATGCATATTTTAAAATGCTTCCGTCTCGAAAACCACGTGACCCAGGATCTTCGTATTTGGCAGGTTTATAGACGACATTCTGTTCTACAATTTTCTATGTGTGGGCATTTTCATATGACCCTTCCTTCTTGGGTCAATTGGAGGTCAAAGTTCAACGAAAACCTCAGTTTTTACACTTGCCAACAACAATGCCCATCAAACCAAGCTGAATCGTTAGTAAATTAGATACAGACATAGGCCCTACGGCAGACTTTCACCAGCATGTATAGTATCATGATGGCATCAAGTGTGACGTAATCATGACGTCATCAGGTGTCAAATTACAAAAATTAAAAGGTTATTATTTCCAAAATTCATATCTCAAGAACCGTAATAGATACTTGAACAATTCTTTCAAAACATGATAAGTCTAAATGAACTGAACAAATCATACGATGTCATGACCCCTGTGTGACGCCTACTTCCGGTCCAAACCGGAAGTTGTTCGAAAATATGCAAATGTTTTAGCATTTTGAATGCAAATAGATTCAAAGTGGTAGTGAATTTGACCATATTTCTACGGAACGAAATGTTTCCACACATGTGGACCTTTTGACTATACCATTGGTGACGTCATTACATGGACGGTGGTTACGTAATGTGGTGTCAAATCACGCAAATTTGAAGCTGAATTGTTTTAAAAACTTGTATTTCGAGAACTACAGCAGATATTTGCATGATTCCTTCGCCACATTTAAGAACTTGATGTTTATCAAATTGTTGAACAATTTGTGCACAACATTGTGACGTCATGATGTCGTCACAGGTGTCAAATTACAAAAATTAAAAGGTTATTATTTCAAAAATTCATATCTCAAGAATCGTAATAGATACTTGAACAATTCTTTTACAGCACGATAGGTCTCAATGAACTGAACAAATCATACAATGACATGACCCCTGGGTAACCCAAACCTCCGGTCCAAACCGGAAGAGGTTCGAAAATGTACAATTTTGTAGCATTTTGAATGCAAATAGAGCCAAAGTGGTAGGGAATTTGACCATAGTTTTACGGAACGAAATGTTCCCTCACATGTGGACTTTATTACTACATATATACATGTACCACTGATGACGTCATCACGTGCACGGTGGTTACGTAATATGATCTCAAATGACAATCTTTAGAACTGTAATAGATATTGGAAAGATTCTTTCACCACATATACATGTAAAAACTTGTTCTTCAGTAGATACTTTAACAATCTGTGCACACAATAGTAACGTTATGATGAGATTGACTGCCAATTAGTCCATGGGCCAGAGGCCAAATTTTCACTTATTGGTACCACCTGAGGTGGCAAAATCTAAATGCATTTTTTTGAAAGGTCTATGTCTAGGGATGATAAATTGATGTGATAGCAATCCCAGGGTGGCAGCTTAGTGGTAGAAAATGCCCACTTTTTAAGCCTAGTCAGAATGAAGCTTCTTCATAAATCCTTAGCACTTGGGTTAGGATATGGTTGAACAATTCGCAATTACACCATTATGCTTTGTTGTATGATGATGAAACTTGGTCAAATTGTTGTTTAGCTATAGCTTTTAAAAATGACGTCACGTAAAAATATATTTTTTCTCAAGAGGGCGCTGTTCATAGACGTATATAATGTGTTCATATATTACACAATTTTGTTTAGATGCTAAACAGTATTTTAAACATTAATCTTTTGTTCGTGTCCCCTGTGAAACAAACCAAACTTAATTAATGGTTTAAAAGTGTTGGTCTAGGTATGTTTTAACTATTTAGATGGTAACATTTCAAAAAATTGCCAGTATAGCACCTGTCTGAGTAACAGTATTGTCTATACATCATACATGTACATTGTAGTATTTATATTAGCGTCATGTGTACATGTATGTTGTTATCACCTATGTCTCAAATGTGCTTCCAAAGACATCACAAATTAAGTAACCATACTCCACGTGATAATGAAATTCACATGATGACAAATTTATTGCCATGGCAACTATCTATAGAGGGCGCTATACTTGGATGATTATTTTGTACATGTATGACACTAAATATGACCATACAATATCCTGTGCACATAAATATAAATACAAATAACCTGCTCTTCAGTGGTGCATCTTGCCAGCTGCATTGTAAGGCAAATTGTATATGAAAAGTGACAGCTACAATGTAGGGTTACTATTAAAAACAGATAGAAAGTTAGCAACAGCCAATTTATTATTGCAGGGTTAACTTCATTGTGTTAGGGAACTGCGTGAGTCGATGGCAACCTCAATCTGCCCTAGAATTCCGAGTGCCTATCACGGGAGATACCAGAATCTTCAGGTTACACCGTTCTCAGATCCGAGATACCTCCGGTATCTCAAAACCCACTTGACCATTCTTGTACTTTACACACGGAGTAACCGAGTAACCAACTCCCCAACCCAACAAAATATTTGGAAAATCCATTTCCACCAAATACACTTGAATAACGGAAATCTCCATTTAACTTTGGCGGAGCACGCCAAAAATCAAGGGTAACTATTGAAATTACCAAAACAAAAACTATACCTCAAAAATAGCTATCCCATCCAACGGATTCTTAAATGTAACGTGTACGAATGACACAAAATCCCAACTATATAAACTGTGGAAAAATAAAATAAAAAAAATAACACAACACGTCGGTAAAACTCCAACTATAAAGGACTACAACACATTGTAATTAACTCGATTTTGATTGCAAATACCCGAAAAAGGTCCTTTTCCACAAAATAGAAACACAATCCGATGATAAATCTCCACCTACGGATCACACGCAGATATCAGGATTTTCCTCTCTGCTGAACACGAACGCTCATTGGACAACGGAACCAAACAATGGGAGGTCACGCAGAGAATGATGCATCCACGACGCATAAAGAGCTAGGGAAACCCACACCAAACCAACTAACTGCAACAATGACGTGGTCGAAACACACCAAGCCTGTCAAGCCAGCAATGTGTCTCAACTTAATGTATACAACAGACACATCACCAAACTTTGACAGTCCCTACCATAACCTAGACCAACTAAAAGCAGAGATTACGCAAAAAAGCGCAAAAAATTGATCTCTAAACTCAAAACAATTGATAAACGCCTTGACAAAAATTACCCGAACACTACACTGAGAATATAACATAAACAGCAGCATATCGTTACATTCATACCGAAACACCTAAAAAATGTCAAGGCTAAACAAAACTCAAAGAAACTAAGAGATCACCAAACTTTGACAAAAAAGCAAACCAACCACAAATGGATGCGAACGCAAACTGTAAAAACCTAACTAGCAACAACCTGTGAACAACTACCAACCTATCCAAAGCAAATCCTTCAGGAACTGAAAAATATACCGAGTTTGTTCCGACAATTGCTAAAACATTGGGAAAAATCTACGAGCGGTAGATAACCTTAAAACACCCATAAATGAGAGTGGCCAATATGTTAAACACGCAAAAATCCTTTCTAACACCAAACTTCATAAAGACAAAACTCCACTCAGTGTTAATATCCATAACAATACCAGTAACAAATAAGAACTATAAAAAAAGCAGTCACTGAACACTAAACAATCCTGCTCTAACAAAAGCTGGTTCTATCGCTCTCAAAATTTACCCAAATGCGAGGTAATCCGATTCATTTTGAATCAACCCGCAACTGATGAAGGGCACTCAGACGGAAGCCCAGAAAGCTAGCTCTTGCTAAACCTAGATGGAACTGAAAAATGTTCCTTTACTCGCACAACCAAAACCGGGGAAACTCTCCCATACCACCAATGTACAATTAACTCAGTAAAAACGGTACAATTGGACAAAATACAAATTTGGAATAAAATAATATAAAATTTTATTTCAAATAATCAAAACAAGTCAATTAGAACGCCTGTGTCACTAAATGGGTAAGAGCCTTCACCCCCTCCCCCCTTACAAATTTATAGTAACAATCATCATACTGGTATAGGATTCATTGTTCACCAACTGCCTGTCTGTATGTTATTGTCATAACCACCTGCAGTAACAGCGTAATTAATATTATGCCAACCCATATGCCAAAGGATGTACATATAATGGAATTATCATGTAACTTAATGGCAAAACACAAAACTAATAAAAACAGAGACTAAGCTGCTCATTTGGAGATGCTATCACATGGTTTTGTACTTAGGTCGATCCTACAAAGCATTTGGCACCCTTAATGTTTTGCCACCTTGGGTGGTACCAATATCTGGTCTGGCCCATGGACTAAATAATGAAGTCATCAGATACACAATTTTAGCGTTGAATAGTCAGAGTCATGTCTTGAGAATTCCAATACTTTTTCAACATCAAACAATCTCAAAACTGTGTCGTCATCATCATTTCAATGTTTATGTCGCCCGATCACCTTGCGTTTGTAAAAAAACAAACGCGAAGCTCTAGTTTATATTCATTTCTATGTTAATTTAAATTTTAAAACTAAAATCATGTTGCTCTGCGATTTATTTTCTGAATTAGAGCTGTACCATGGATCAGCTCATAAATTCCTGTTTATTTTTCTTTGTTGATAAATTTTGCATCTGATCTAAAAATTTAGCTGTATGAAATATTATATTGTAAAAAAACCTTGAAATTCAAAATATCTCTGTGTAACAAGAGGCTAAAATAGTTGACCCTGTACCTCGAGTGCTGTAGCCAAAGTTAAAGTAGTTAAACAACTCATGATTTTTTGGGGATATTCAAAGTCTTCCTAAGTAGACTTTATTTAATATTATTGCTGTTTAACAATAACGAATGTGAATTATGTGGTCCAACCGTCCAAGAGCTTTTGCGATGAATTAAACATTAACTGAGATGTATCAAATAGCTGCCATCTTGTAGGGCAGTTTCTTTGTTCCTTGAGGACATGCATGGTTGCACATTTTGTGCTTACATTGTTGACCAATTTAAATGGCAAAAGCTGCCCTACAAGATGGCAGCTATTCGATATGGTCTGTACCTTAGAAACAAAAGGTATCGCGTTTAAAAACGAGTGAAGAGTTCACTTGCAGAAACAGATAAGTGCTATTCAAAATATCTCATGTACCTCAAGATTTTCTGTTGTGCCTTTCATAAAATACCCAGCAAATACAGCTCAAAATTAGTAGAAGTGACTTGGTTTTACCAATTTAACACCTTTCTTTTACTTTTGGTTGTATATTTTCTGAAATGTCCAACCAAAAATCATGAGGTACATAAACAAATATTAAATGGCGCTGATATGTTTTTGCAAATTAACTCTTCAAGTGGAACTTGATAATGATATACAAAAAAACAAACCAAGAAATAAGACCCATTATAAATTTTCATTATTATTTATCACGGTGCGTCCATCTTTGTATTGTTTCCCATAGTAGGCCTACGTGTCGGGTACGATCAGTGCAGTGCGCTACCTCGCGTACGTTAGCGCGTGTACATGTATCTCCCGTTGAGAATCACTATCCACGCTGCGCGCTCTCTTGATCGCGCAACGCCTGTGCCATTGTGATGCACACAATGAACAATTTCAAAACGGTACCAAACTATTTTTTCTGCAAGCCTCGCTTTGGTTACGTTAATTTTAATAGCAGAAATGGCAAGATGGCTGCACCGTGCTAAAGGTCTATGGCAATACATTTCTGACAAAGTTCTATGCAAACATGTCATTCTTCACCCAGTCTATGTGGACAAAACGGAGGCGCCCGTAGTTCATACCTGGGTCTGCCCACAGTAATGGGGTACATTTGAAAACAGTCAATAATTCCTTTCAGATGTCTTTAATTTATCTCAAATTTAAAGAAATTTCCTTGTACTGTTGTTCTCAGGAGATAACTTTTGACCAAAAAGGTAAGAAATTGCTACCACAACATACATTTTACAAAAGCTTGTGTACATATTTCCCCTTTAGGCCTACGGTATGTAACGTGGACACACCAATTGTGACATTTGTTTCCGTCTTTGGTAAAGGGAAAATTTGTGCACGGGGTTTTCATCAATGTCTGTTGTAGGACTTTCTTACTTCTTGGTGCAAAGGTTATTTCCTCAGTTTAGCTGGATAATTTAAAGAAAAAATTAAGACATTTGAAGTGAACTGGGACCTAAGATCTTGTATGTCACAGAAAAGACCCATCTGCTTTTTCCTTGTTCTTTATATGACAATGCACTAATTGCTCTTGTTTAGCACAGTTTGTTTTGGGGTACTTCTTTAAGTTTGAGTGTCACCGGTAATCAACCTCATTTATTTTTAGAGGTGTAACACGTGTGTAAAGCCCCCGTTTTCACATTCCATTTCTTCTAATATAAAGTGCCTTTTTTGTACTTAAAAAATGAAGGAAAAAAATGCATAATTTACTCATTATCACAGGCAAGTGTCACAGAAATGCTTATTTGATTGAAAGGCCCATTGTATCATTTGCAATGACCCAATTTTGTTTTTCATGAGTTGACAAGAAAAACTTTACTCAAAGTGTTGATAGCAATGGTAACAAACACCAAATCAAATTATTTCCGTCAAAAATGGTATTTCATGTTGGAAATTGACAACCGACGGTGGGTTTCTTAAAAAAAGTCCCTTACACTTTGAGTAAGGTTTTTTTTACCATTCACTTGTACATAAAATTCATGAATAGATTTATAAGGTTTTCTGATGCATCTATGTAGCTAACATTTCTTCAGGCTAGTTTACCAACATTCTTCCTTAGAAATGTTACACTCTTATTCTATGAATCTGCAAAAGGTTGTATCTTGCGAATGATACAAAGGCCTTTAAAGGTAGTATACATCATTGGTAAACTGTTACAAACTTGTAATTGAAAGCATATATGCCGAGAAAACTACCTTGTAGAAATTTCAGCCACATAGATGCAGTAATACTCCAGAAAACCTAAACAATTCAAGCATGGTATTTGTGCATGAATGAATGGCTCCAAAATCTTTGGAGCCATTCAAATAGTTTCCTCGTTTTCTCATGAATGGGGGCACTTCAGACGAAATAATGTCACAGGATGATTACTACCATCACCATCTTGATAACGAGTAAGCTTTTAGATAATACATGTAATTCAAACATTTTTTGGAGGGTAATTACAAGACTACCTTTAATGCGCTTATCCTCGGATGTAGCCCAGCCAAATTATGTTCAGACTAGACTGAGCATTCGACCATTCCTTTAAAACTCCTTGGATAAACATCCAAGACGAAATGGGGAACAATGGAAGTGTGGGTGAAGGGTACCCTCTGTCATATCACACATGTATTTGTACTAAGGTGGTATATACCTTATCGAATAGCTGCCATCTTAGATACCCTCTGCCACATATCGTGCTGCATATGTAATTTTAAAGGAATTCCTTTGAGGTTTTCCGAGGGTTGGCATGGTTCGTTAACAAAATGGTATGCGCTGGTGTGTAAGGGCAGTGCATATGCAGCACGATATGTTGCAGAGGGTATCCCCCTATTGTCCCCCCATTGTGTCTCAAACATCCAAGGAATTCCAAAGGAAATCCTTTTAGTTTTTAGGTAGGGGGTGGGCCGTTGGTGCGTTAACAAAAGGGAAGAGTGTGTTGCATTTGGTGCAAGATATGAGACCGAGTGACTCCCCCCTTCCATTGTTCCGCTGGTGTGTAAGGGCAGTGCATATGCAGCACGATATGTTGCAGAGGGTATCCCCCTATTGTCCCCCCATTGTGTCTCAAACATCCAAGGAATTCCAAAGGAAATCCTTTTAGTTTTTAGGTAGGGGGTGGGCCGTTGGTGCGTTAACAAAAGGGAAGAGTGTGTTGCATTTGGTGCAAGATACGAGACCGAGTGACTCCCCCCTTCCATTGTTCCGCTGGTGTGTAAGGGCAGTGCATATGCAGCACGATATGTTGCAGAGGGTATCCCCCTATTGTCCCCCCATTGTGTCTCAAACATCCAAGGAATTCCAAAGGAAATCCTTTTAGTTTTTAGGTAGGGGGTGGGCCGTTGGTGCGTTAACAAAAGGGAAGAGTGTGTTGCATTTGGTGCAAGATATGAGACCGAGTGACTCCCCCCTTCCATTGTTCCGCTATTGTGTGTAAAACATCCAAGAAATTTCCTTTCAGGTTTTAGGGGGAGTCGTAGTAACAAAAGGGAAGAGTGTGTTGAGGTATAGGGGCGGTGGGGGGCAGTCACTCGGTCTCATGTGGCATCATATAGTGTGTTGAGTCATGTAGGGGCGTAAGGGGGCGTGGCGATAGGGGGCGGAGTCCTTAGGCTGCAAATCGTGCTGATTATAGGGCAGTGGGGGAGTCCCTCTGCCAAATATCCTGTCTGCCGACTTAAATGCTAGCAGAATGTATGTCGTTTTGTGGTATCCGCACGCTACACTTCTCAATGTCGCCTTGTTGTGTGAAACCATGGATGAAGGGTTCTACGGCCGGACGAAGCTCAAGAGACGAAATGTGCTGCCTGCAGACGTCTCACCAAATTGATTTCATTTACCAAATGAACAGAATCGTCGACGCCAATAGACCGTATCGAATAGCCGCGATGCATTACGTGGGCAGTTTCTTTGTTCCTTGAGCTGGGGGACATGCATGGTTGCACATATTGTGCTTCCATTGTTGAACGGTTTAAGTAACAAAAGGTGCCCCACGAAATGGCGGCTATTCGATACGGTCTATTGCAGATTGATATTTGAGATATGACGAAGAAATTATCAGTTTTAAGAGGCGGGGTATATAGGAAACCCTCACCCCGCATGCGAGTTGAAATCCCGGGTTCGAATCCGGGGCGTGTATGTGGATTGGGTTTGCAGTCCCTACTTGACCGCGTAGGTTTTCCCCTGGGGCATTTCTCTGGGGTTTTTCCTCCCACTTCTAAAATTGCAACTCCTTCTTCGTCATCTTAAGTTGATAATATACTATAGTTAAAGCTAAAACCGTATAGTTGATGGCATAAAGGGCCTTAGTTGCCGAAGATGCCATAAAATAAAACAACAACAACAACATGCGAGTTGAAACACAGGGACTAAGCAAGGGATCAAGAAGGGACTGAAACCCCAATTTACGTCGCGATCCAGACGGGATTCGGACCAGGGCCACAGAGGTAGAAGGTAAGGAAAGTACACCAACGCGACTTTGAGCCAACTGAAGTTACTTTATTTGTGTTAACCTGGCTGCATACGGTTGAACCCGGCTGTTTACGTTAACGTGGTCTTATCATGAGGTCCTAGAACCCAGGTACAGGTTCGAATCTTCGACAAAACAGTCCCCTCCAGCAATAGTTTCTTTTGTGCTGCGGCGTCAGAATAATTACCAAGTGCCTGATGGAGTACGCGTTCGAAAAATGCATGAACGTAACATTTTGCGATTTGCATTCTGATATTCCAGCTGTTATGCTAATCCAATTCTACATGCACAGCATAAACTAGACTTTTTAAACACTTGGCGAGTCTGTAAAAAATATAACCGTGTTATGCACAGATGTTTGACTCGTTTCAACCTATTTTACATAAATTTATGAAACCCGTTGCTGAAATTTGTACTCGGAACGTCACGGATAACAATGTGGATATTTTGATAGCTCACGTATTATCATGGCCGTTTACATTATTACCCCTGGTCATTGGGCCTTCTCAGCTCCCTGGGAGTATACATCCCCGGCTGCCTGTTAGGTTATCATGAGCTAATTTTAATTTTAATTTTAATTTTAATTTTAATTTTAATTTTAATTTTAAACACATCTTCACTACAGTACTCGCAGGTACATGGGTGAAGAGGGGCATTTTGTTTCATAAACGGTACCCTTGTTACTCTGTAATTTCCCTCTGTTTGGTCGATATTTTAATTGAAAGCCAGTAGCTTCGGTCATTGACACATCGAGCATATTTTTCGATGAAATAATTACCTAAGGCCTATTTCATATATATTTTCCAGTTGACCTCGAGCGCAAAGAATACCCCATTAATGTATCTTCTCCAACTACATACACTGTAGAAGAATTCGAAAAGGCCAAACTTCATCACCATTTCAAATTGGCAGATTAGAAATGTCTCCAGCTTGCATATCTATAATCCCCTCCCACCTTTTCCAACCGATCGTTTAGTCCTGAATAAACCACGATTGATCCTTTAAACCCCAGACAGACACCGCAAACAACATGCACTGTGCAAGACTTTGTGTATTACTGCATTCTTTTCAATTATTCATTCTTGCAAGAAGCACCGAATGCGCTAAAAAAATTAAATGAAATGTCGATTTAAACGTCTACTATATAGGACCATCAATGTGACATGACGTTTGCCTCTAAATTGCAGAACAAAAGTATAAATCAGGGGCTGATCCGGGGGGGGGGGGGGTCGTGAGAGGCACACGCCCCGTCCCCTTTTCCCATAAACCCTACCCCGCACCACACCCCCCCCCCCCCCATCCCCCCCTCCCCCCTCCGTTTTTTGTAAATTGTCTATAACTTTCGCAACCTTTGGGGGTATCTGCCTCATATGACATCGCACTTTTGCCTGCTTAAAGTGGTTAAATATTGCACCACAGAGCAACTAGAATCCAAACTTTCCGGACCCCACGCGCTCGCCATTTAATTGTCTTCACCATTTCATGCACCCCCAGGAAAATCCTGGATCCGCCCCTGGAAATAAATACATAAATGCATTCTTCGTGGGTGAGAGGACGTGTGCGAATTTGTTTGGGAAAAAAGAGACGATAATACTTCAGTGAATACTGTGTTCAGTGTGGTACCTAAGCACCGCTGATATGGAATAACCCAGTAGTGTATGCAGCATGCGGCGAAGCTGGCGTACGCACGCACCGCCCCCCTCTCTGCCCCTCCCCCTCTTTGCAGCACACCCACCCCCTCCCCCCCACCCCCCAAAATAAAATAACGTGTTTTATTTTTGTGCTAAGTGACGTTGTCCTATAAGCAAAAACGGCCTAAGTATCTACATTATTGTAGTGTTGGGAGAAGCCGAAGATCTCCAATTCCGAATATTCGGATTTTCAAAAATAAAGTCCCCAGTAAAAATACGCTGAAAGAGGTTCGGCGCCTTTGTTTTGTTGCATTGGTTTCAAATAGGCCTATTCGGTTTCGAAAATGTAGAACCAGGCTGTAAAATGAAAACCAAATATTTTGATTTAAGTCCCAACACTACATTATTGCTTTGAAGGAGCTTGTTCAGATTTTTCAAGAAAATGACAATTATATAAAATGCCTCCCTAAAATACTATCTATGGGGGGAAAACAGGAAATTTGCAATCTTCAATTCAGATGTGGAAGAAAAAGGTTGGTGTAATTATTTCACTGTTGGTGTAATTATGTAACCGGGTAAATTAGTTAACAAAACATCGGTGGTTTTTGACGATTTGGAAATATGTGGATTAGGAGCACGACATTTCAGAATGGTAATGAAAAAAAATTGACAAATGATATGGTATCAAAATCTCGACACCCAGGGGAAAAATGGGGGCGTGATCTGTACACACTACTTTAACTATATTTAACCACGAAAAGCGTGGTTTAGACGATCCAGATCTACCATTGAAACGGAGTCAAACTGACACAAGTTGGATGCATGTTGCTTGGATTAAAGATGGCGTTTAAAGAGCTCGCGAAAACAAGGATGGCTGTTGGCACTTTAAATCGAGACAAAATTAATGTTCTCTCTGTCAGCATCGTCAAAGCTCAATTTGATGGCCGTTCGGAGGCGTAACTTTTTTTCTCTTTCTTTTTCATGATGAGCAGAAAGTTTGATGCTACATTAGTTGCCAACAGTGATCTGTACATGGGTCATTCCCAAAATTAGGGGTCCAAAATTGTTGGTGTCCCAGTTACGTACGACACTCTCTGCTTCAAAATCACCCCTCCTGATCACAAATTCTCAGTAATGGACTGTGGCCTGTGATTATAGGGGGCAGCATCATTTTCTTCAATATTTTGTTCTCTGATTCCTGAAAAATATTTAAAACAAAAGACCATAAAAGCTTATAATTTGTTCCATGGTATTGAATAGGAGTTTGGTGTCCCGGGTTACCTACGCCAATGACAATTGGCTGTAGAATGAGTTTGCATTAACCTTGGTGCCATATTTACACACAAACATTAAATTTAAGTGGCATTTGTTGAAATAAAAATAATTATTATCTACTGGGAAACCACTTTCAATCACTAAAAACACTTGGAAATCTTAAAAAGCATGTCACACTTTTGGACCCCTAATTTTGGGAATGACCCACATGGTTTTTAATGGTTTCTGAATTTCCCAGAAAGATTTTGCCTATACAGATTTATCCTCAAACAATGCCCTCATATTGTAAGGAATCCTAAAACATAAAAAACGTTATACATGTAGTTCCTTTTGATTTCAGACAAAACGAATACTTGTATAGGCTGCTGTGTTTTTGGTACATGTAGAATATTTCATATGATGTAAGTTTGAAGTAGCCTTTTGCGTGTTCCACGTGACTAACGTCTGGTGTCCTGACGTACTTCCTTTCACATGCACACTTGGCATCCACTTCACCAGACTAAATGTCTGCTGCTATGTGGTGCACGCGGCAGGTGTGAATGTTATGCGTACTATCGACGACAGCTGTATAACTGTCGGACGCATTTTGTGAATGGGTCTGGAGTTAAGACTATAGTGATGTGTACAAATCAGCGACGAGCCCTAACGGTTAGTGCCCACTCCGGACCTGTTAGGCGAGCATCCCTATAGCAGGTCTGGGCACGAGAGATGAGGGACCATTAGAAATGGTACGCGTACGGGAAACGTATGCGGATGGGGAAAACTGGATGGTTGTATCAACAGTTTGCGCGGTTATTTTGTCTGCGCAGCATAGGTAATGTGACTTTAACATCAATATAACCATGTACAGATCCGCACATTTCTTGAACAGCCACGCAAAATTGTGATATAACAACCCAGATTTTGCAAGCCGCATACGTTTCCCGTACGCGTACCATTTCTAATGATCCCTTTGTTTAGATGCACGCAAAACGCCTACATGTACGTGAACGTGAAATGCTTTGTGAACTTGGTCATTATTCTGAAGAAATCTTGGAGCAGATAAAAACACAAAACCCCACATCTGACTTTCATGGTGAGATAACTTTATTGCTGTGACCTTAGATTAAAGCCTGATTTCTAAGACTCCTTCATAATACAGTATGACCAGTGCTGAAAGAATTTGGCGTTCGCGTTCACGTTCGCGTGCATCTAAACTTCCCTTTTGATACGAGCGTTTTACGTCAACAGGAAATCTGGACCTGTCTTATTACATAATGTAATCTTGTAAACTTTCACCAACACACGTAGACAGTCGGAGGTACAATGGGGTTGACTAAATTATAATTATTGAATTCCACAAAAAGCTTAAAAGTGGCTGTTTTGACCATTTGACTTTGCTCCTTGGGTTTTGTGGAGCATGTCTCCCAACGACGTTTATGCAACTACTCACGAAAAAGCGCGATTGTTGATTAAAAAAGGACGACATGTCAATTAGATTACAGTCTGATAATTCAATGGACTTCGTCTTGGACCTCACGATTTCATAAACACGCCATGTCAAACACAGTAAGCTAGAAACAAACTGCATTGACAAGAGAACCATTGAATTTGGTTACGTTGCTATGACAACGTGGAATTACCAGGGATCCCAACTACAAAAGCAGGAATCAATATTTCTCATAATCCATCGGCCATGCTCCGTGCGGCTGCTGATTAAAAAGGGTTTTCATACTGGACAATACCACTTGACGATTGCGGCAATGGTATATCGCATAGCCACCAAAAGGTGCTATATATGGACAAATTGTACAAGGATGTTTGCAAAAAAGTACGACAACGCATATACCTATTTGCAAAGATATATACTTGCAAAAAAGGTACGACATATCTTTGTTTTGCGATGCCCCTTGTACGCCATATAGACCTGTGCCGAGCCCCACCAGTGGCAAATTTCCAACTCTCTGATACGTAGTGCACAGTGGAGGTGTTAAAAGCCCCACAAATATTATTTTCTAGAATGCTGGGGTAAAACAAACCACAAAGACTGTCACGATTGTTATTATGAAAAGACATAACGGCTCTTTTCCAAGGAAATTCGACCACTTTAGGCCTACCTTTGCAAAATGTCCTGCTTTCAAGAAATCTTGCGTAACCGCCGTCCTATATAGGCTGGTTCCTTAGCTGTACTGCATGGACAACGGAGCCATTACTACCACAGTATAGGCAGTAGTATATATTTTGTTTATTCATGTGAGGGCGCCCTTGAATTTACAAAAATTCATCTCGAATAATTGCATTAGACAGTTGGAACCCCTTCTGTCTTCCATTTAAGTAATGTTTTTTCTGTTCAAATTGTTGAATACAATTTTTGGACATTGCGAATCCTGTATACGGGCTTTTAAGTCGTCAAATAAGAGAATAGACGAAGCTAGCTAGGTATATTAATAATACATGAGTACCGTGGAGCGATTCTCCTGAAATAATCATCAATGTGTGCCCTCCTTTCACGACCCGAGTCATTTTGGTTGTTCTCGGGAACAAAACAACGTTCACACTTCACTGCAGAGAATCGTCATTATTGAATTTTTAAAATGCGACGATCCATTAATATGTCGGTAAATTCACAATGGCTCCTATTAGGCTACACAGAATTCATTTATGGCTAAAACACCATTATTCATTTCAAATTACTTCTGCGGAGGCGTGTGGTGCATGCCATTAATAAGACATGTGATATATTTTCCCCACCTTAATTCCATACTAAATGTTCCTGTAATAGTTTATCTAATTAAACTTAACAGACTACTAAGAGGGCAGCTACCAGAGTAACGGTGTCTTAACTTTCTCTGGTAATATGCAAAGACCATTGCTAAAGCGCATGGAAACAGTTCACTGGTTTTAGTATAGACCCAGTAACTTTGGCAACTAACAAAGGGTGACGTTTTTCCTTTAGCACTTTACTGAAATGTCGTTATTTTATTTTTTAGTTACTGTTTTAGATAGGCCTATATGCGACTAGTCCTGTATTGAACTCCTAATCCGGTAAACCGTCGCATAGCTAAGGAAGTGACGAATATGCGGCTTTAAAGCCAACTGCACAATCGTCACTTTAGGGACACTTTCCCATACATCCGCCATAGCTAGCAGACATCCAATGCACGACCTGCATTGGTGTAGTCGCATTGCTGTATTAGGAGAAAATGTGACAAAGTGACTTGCCAAAGAACACACATACTGCAGCCAAACAAGCAAATTACATTCTAAAGGAATAGAAATTAAGTTTGTAAAAATCCCATCAGCGTTCTACTCTTTTTTGAGAAATGTACCACACCCGGCAAATGTGTGAAGTTTCACATTATGACAACCGTCTGCTTAACCTTTCCCATAAATGGTCCAGTCCTCAAAGCTCACCTTGGACGGTCTGCTCCGTGTAAGAAAATATGAATCGCACTTTAAATAACCACCAATTATGGGACGCGATGGGACTCGTTCGGTCTTTCAAACTTCTCATTAATTTCCTAATATCAAAAGCCACTTAAAAAATAACACAGACATCAATAATTTAATGACCTCGGCGCCCGAGTTTCCAGGCTAGTTTGTATTTTTTTTTTTTTTACAGGTTACGCAACTCATCTCCAAATAATAAACCGATTTTTACGGGATGAAGGCCTCTTTTAAAATAAATATGAGGTCACGTGTTGGCGAGGGCATTGTCCTAATGGTCTTATGAGGTCACGTGTTGGCGAGGGAATTTTCCTAATGGTCTTATCGGTCACTTTCGTTAAGAAGAACAAAAAGTCACGTTCGTGAATAAATACTTGGCATTTATTTAGCTGTGGATTATGCAGGACATTATTGCAAAAGTTGTGCATAATGTCTTGTTGTTGCTATTAATTGTATGACAACTATAAGGCCCTTTATGCCATCAACTATACGATATTGGTTTTGACTTTATGATCAACTTGAGATGATGAAGAAGGAGATACAGTTTTAGAAACTTGAGGAAAATCCCCAAGAAAATCACCTGGGGGAAACCCACGCGGTCAAGTAGGGACTGCAAACCCAATCCACATGCCCTGGAATCGAACCCGGGAAGCCAGAGGTGAAAGGCGGGGAAAGAACCACTACGCCAACCCGACCGCCCCTTAGAATGTATGTTCTGTTTCCGAATCTCCGGTTTCCAATAAACATGTAAAATATTCATGGGAAACAGCAATAACAAAACTGAGCACAAATATTGTTTTGGGTGAAAAATCGATTTTTCATCTCATTGATTACCAAGAGTGCTCCTTCCTTTATCGAACAAGTTTTAACGATCAAGAGTGTTATTCTGGTCACTGACGAAAAAACAATCAATAAATTTCACAACTGGGTGCTGTTATTTAAGCTTGACTAACATTTTCCCTCACAAAATTTTCACCGCGATGGTTCGTTAATTAGCTGAACGGTAGCAAAGCCCCTTAATCCCGGAGTTAATCACCGATCGAGCCTCGGTGAAGTCACTGGGGGATGTTGAGCTTGTGAACCCATGGCTTTATGCTGCCAACCGCTGTATTGACCGGGTTTCGCGAAAATAATTATAACACCATTAATGATTGGGACCTTGCCCTGAATGTAGCCATTTTAGATCAGCGCTTTCACGCGGCCGTGCAAGTCCTTATGCCTGGTATGTTTTCGCTCCTTCGTAATATTTTCCGTCAGAATGGTTAATTCAACGGCCATGTTTCTTCTGCTTGACCTGCCTCTTAATATTTTGCTCGTTTTTTTCGTGCTGTTCTTTTTAATGTTGTGGCCTTTTGGCAATTAAGACCCTTCATACCATTAAATATAATGAGGTTGGCTTAAAATTCACTTTGTTTAAAGCTTTAACTCGAGATGATAGAGGAGGCATGGTTTTAGAAGTGAGAGGGAAACCCCGAGGTAACGTCTTGGAATAAGGAGAGTCCAATATCCCGGCTTCTAGCTATATGTCACGGTTTCGGATTTGTTCACACAAATCGACGAAGTATTATGTAAAAATAGCAACCGGAAAGGGGTGACGATTACAAAAATTCAGCAATCAAAGAAAAGTTATGGATTCTTGGAAAAGTGAAACTTGGGGAAACTATTCGGCACGTCAGCAGCAGTAAACTGTAGGGTAACATGGGGTATCTGGGACAGTGGGGTAAATGGGACAAGTCTATGTTTTTTCATTGTATTTCCTTAGCAAGCAATCATTACTTGAGATAAGAAGTCTGTGCCATGCGAACAAACACCTCCAACCAACGTGGCAATTTTGAGCTGTATTTTCGCGTGTTTCTGAGTCCAAAATCGAGTTTTTCTCCGTCGACCTCGAGTGCCCTCCACCCTGACTTCAAAAATACTAATAATTGTATTTCACAGAACAATAGAGGCTAACTGATTGGCGTTATTTTGAAGGAAAAAAAGCAATTTGAGGCGATTTTCTTCACTCTATTGTGTAAAGACTACTTCCGTGAAGGTAAGCATTTTGTGCATGGATCAAATCAGTACAAAAATACGGTCAATATTGCAATTTTTAATCAAAGCCGTCAAGATGTTATTGATTTGTCTCAAGGATTAAGTATTGTTGTTGTCAAGGGTTTGTGTACAAAACCATGATGTTTTCTTTTCCATTTAGATATATTTAAAATCATCAATAGAACCATGAAAAAAATATAGGAACACAAGAAGTCTTCAAATTACATATATTACAAAGCATTTGTATCAATTTGAAATGTTTGTAGGAGGTAAAAAAAGATGAAATTGTTGGAATAATTTTGGCTTGCACATCGCAATGGTGGCCATTTTGATTTTATAAGGTGAGCACACATGTTGCATTTTTGGTCATGTTGTTTGGGTCATTGTGTAAACAGATGAGTAGAATAAAGTGTGTCAGGTTCTAGGATTGGTTATTATTTTTAAATTGCCATCCATAGAATGGGAATAATTAACCATTTATACAAATGATAAATTATACTGCAATGAAGTAATTTTACACAATCGGAGCGGGGTAAGTGGGACATGCGTAAATGGGGTAAGCGGGACACGCAATTTTTCACAGAGCATGATCATAAATCTGTTTTATTTTGAGATGCAACTAAGATATTCTCAAAACAATGTCCACATTGTACATGTGAAGTAAATTTTACAGTAATTTATTATTGACTTCATAACAATAACAGTGTTTGTATTGTTTATTTATATTTTTACAGATCACCTATGGCACGCAAAAAGAAAACGTGGACACCTCAGCAAGGCAAATGGAAGGCAGAAGCAATGGTTGATGCTTATAAGGCTGTAACTGACGGCAGACTTGGGGTTCGAGAGGCCGCCAAGCAGTATGGTGTTCCGAAATCGACGCTGTCAAGAAGGATAAGCAAGGGAATGGGGAGTCCTTCACCGGCAAGCCGGCCACCCGTCTTCACTATGGGCGACGAGGGCCAACTAGTGCGCCACATCAAAGAGTTGGAGAGCCAAGGTTTCGGCATTGGAGTTAAAGCTGTCTGCAAGCTTGCTTACGAGATGGCGGAGCATGCCGGAATGAAGCACCGCTTCAATCACATCAACAAGAGTGCGGGGTATGACTGGTATGAAGGGTTCATGAGACGCCACCCTGACCTGTCCCTGAGAAAACCGGAAGCCCTGTCTGCTGCACGAGCCTCGATGCTGAACCCAACTACTATCGGCGATCACTTCAAGAAGCTCGGAGATGTCATGGACAGTGCCGATCTCAAATCCTGCCCAGGTCAGATATACAACCTTGATGAAACAGGTTTGAGTTTGGTCCACAAACCATCAAGCATTGTCGCAACGAAAGGTAAAAAAACAGTGCAGTCGAGAACCAGTGGAGAACGCGGAGAGAATGTGACCGTCCTAATATGTGCCAATGCGCAAGGGAGTACACTGCCTCCCTTCATTATCTTCAAGGGTCAGCGCATCAATCCCGGTCTGACAGCTAATGCGCCACCAGGCACACTCTTCGGCACTAGCAAGTCTAGCTTCATTGACGCAGAGCTTTTTGAGACGTGGTTCAAGAAGCTGTTCCTGCCATCCATTCCACAGGTACGCCCTGTCCTACTAGTACTTGATGGGCACGGTTCTCACATCAGCATCTCTACCCTGAAGTTGGCTCGTGAGAACTCAGTTCACATGTACTGTTTGCCACCCCACACAACGAACCACACACAGCCACTTGACAAGTCAGTTTTCAAGTCGGTGAAGTGTGCCTACAACCAGCGATGCGACAAGTTTATGCGCGACAATCCAAACCGCATAATCACACGCTACGACTTCAGTGGTCTTTTTGCTGATGTCTATCATAATGTTTTCACAATGGCCAACATCATCAGTGGTTTCAAGTCAACAGGGATTTACCCCTTTAATCCACTGGCTATCACCCCAGAGCACCTTCAGTTCTCTTCTGTGGAAACAGAGCTGACATATGAGGATGACGAGCCTGCACAAGACGATGAAGCAACCGTGTCTATGCCTGTCATCATCGAAGTCATTGCTGACGTCCATGCCAACCCAGAGGTACCGGATCCACCATCCGTTCAGGAAGAGGTAACCATTCCATCACAGCCCGAGACCGAGCCCGAGCCAGAGCCTGAGCCTATGGACATCGAACCAGGACCCAGCACATCAAACGCAGTCTCCCCTATATCTGCTACACTAATCGGCGATAACAACAAATTTGTAGCAGTCCTCAAGAAGCCAGTAGTTAGCAAAACCATCAAATCTGGCAAAAAATCTAGCCGTGTCACAGAAGCGCGATGCCTCACCTCCGATGAGGTTTTCAATATCGAACTGGCTAAACAAAACAAGAAAGACGCAGAAGCTGCAGCTAAAGAGGCTCGGAAGGTGGAGCGCGAGAAGAAGAGGGAACAGCGAGAACAGGAGAAACTAGAAATGCAGCAGCGACAACAGGAAAAGAAACGCAACAGAGAAGCGGCTCAGCAGGAGAAACAGAAAAAAAAGGACACAAAAAACACTCGCGCTACTCCTGAAAACGTAGATCGCGATATCGCCGAAAACTACTGCGGACATTGTGGTGGTTTTTATGGAGACGATGACAACTTGGACAAAGAAGACTGGTGGCAATGCATCAAGTGCGAGGAATGGTTTCATGAATCATGTACTGGACTGTTCGGCCGAACAAATGAACTGACCGAATTTGCATGTGCGAAATGCAAAGACGATGAACCTAATTAAGCGCGTTTGAAACAGTATCAAATAGAATTTAAGACCTGTTTTTCTTAAATATGAATAATGAATAGTGAAAGAAGATCAAGTTAATGATTCAGATTAAACAAATGCAATGCCATGCGTTTGTGGTGCTGACACCCATATGTTTACATGTGTTTTATGTGCGTCCCACTTACCCCATTTAGGTGTCCCATTTACCCCATTGTGTCGGGGTAAGTGGGACAAACACAGGTCGTCATGTTTTGCCGCCTCCTTCCCCACAACATGCTTGTTTGGAAACAAATATGATTAAAATATGTTCAAGAGGTGTTAGTAATTCAACAAAACCTTTCATTTGATAAATAAAGCTTATTGTCTACAAACTGCAACCAAATACATGCTTAAGTGTCCCAGTTACCCCATTCTACCCTAACTATTTTATTTTACCTGCTCACAGATTGTTTCGCATTTAATCATAATAATGGTACATGACATTTTATGATGGTATACAGTTATTTTATACAATAAAAACAAACCTAAAAATAAAGACTTAAACAATTATGGAAAAAAAAATTTCTGGAAATTGCTTCATTTTGTTTCGTATTAACGGGACTTCATTGAGACACATCGAGTTATGGTTAGTACGAATATTTAAAAAAAATTAAATGCGCGTGACGGCATCCACTAAACACGAGCTTTATAGCTGGGTTAATGAAGGGGTAATGCAAGGGCGCCTCGCTCTATTTGACAAAGTGACATTAATAATACACAAGCTTAGATCCCCCGCAAATAAATTGTGTTGCGGGTTCCACAAAGGTGTCGAAACATTTTCTGCGGGATGGTCTTATAAAAAAACGCATATAGATTCTTTGCAACGGGGCTATATGACAGGGGGCAGGTTTTCATATTTAAAATTATGTGACAATAGATCCACAAAGTGTCAATACTCGTGCATGATGCATGGGGACAATGTGAATGACCCCTGTCATTGCCGCCCGTGCAAAAGGTCTGTACCTCCCTCTGAATAAAATAAAAAAACGATTGTATGTTTGATAATTTTTTAGGAATAATGACACAAAACACATTGGAGTGATCTGAAAATTACCGTTTATCTGTTAAATTTCCTTTCAAAGTTTACCTGTAGCACTGACAGCCTCGTCTTTGATGCTGAGCAATGATCATTTGCAATTTTTTATCACAAAAGAAAGCATTGAGCTAATCGGTTTTGATGCCATTTGGAAATTCCTCTCTTTGCTTCTTACAGGAATCCGCCCATCCTCATGCAACGGGACCTCTTTAACGCACTCCTCTATTCGCACGTGATAATAATCATATCATCAACACTTACTTAAGATCACTGATAAGTTCATAAATAATTTCATTAAAAGTAATATTTAAGGATCTTTAAGGATAATAAAGCATAATTTCCAGCACTCGGAAAAACAAATTACTCATGGACACTTGTCTATATTTGTATCGAAAAACCAATTACTTAAAAATGATTAGTCACATATAGCAAATCTCGAGTAGTGTATTTCCAGGTAAACTTTGAGACGAGCATATTGCTCATCACGAAGTCCTCGGAGCGTGATGGAGCGAGGACACTGTACGTGACTGTACGAGGACCACCAGTCGGTCACTCCGCCGCGTCGCGCCGCCGGCAAACCACGGTCCTCGTGCATGTTTGATGGTTTATCGTGACGTTGGCCAAAAATGGTTGCGTCGCTCTGGACAAACTCAGGAATTGTTGATCGAACGTGATCTGTGGTTGAAACGTTCCGCCACAGGCACTCTCTACGGAGCCTGTGGGTGTGACCGTGGGCCAGTTGGGCACGTCAACATTACGGGGAAAGGGGTGATGAAAATCACACGTGGTCGTAGCAAGAACGAGGGGAAAGGGTGGGCGAAAATACAAGGTTTTATATTAACCAACGACCGAAGAAACAATAATTTAGCCGCAATGCCTTGATGCAAATGAACGATTGCTGAGACGTGTTATGTAAATAGAGCAAATATGGCGTCAAATGGGTCGTTAAACAAGTCCTTTGTCACATTTGACTCTGTTTGAATGCCCGTATCAGCTAGACACGCCTTGAAGAGCAACGTGTGACGCTAAATCGGCGTCTCAAGTACCACACTGTCAAAGGCCGCTAGAGTTGCTAAGCAATAATGTACAGTTACCATAGAAACGTGGCATCAGTGAACGCACAAAGTACAGAATACATTTCGACATAATCCACCAAAGTTCAACTGAACCTATTCGTATCCCACGACCATTAGCTTTGGAAAGTTTGTATTTTTCAAAGGTTCACAAGACTAATGCCTGTGGATTCACATTGAGCATTTCCGCGCCTAAACGCGACGTGCGTCGCTTTGAGAAAAAGCGATTTAGAAGGAATTTGAAGTAAAACGATGAACTGAAAAACCAGAGAATCAACTTGGACGGAAAGTGTTTTTATGATTCTGTGACTTTCAGTGCTTCATTTCACTTTACATTCCATCCTATATTATGCACATTTTCTGAAAATATTTACGCGCGAAAAGGCCGGCTTAGTGTGAATCCACCCTTGGCCTTGCGACAGTTAATTAGGAGATTTTCTGGGTAAAACTCATCGTTATACCGATTATGCTCATTTTGTTTTCAATTCTTGCTAAAAATAGTAATATGCCGCAAACAGAGTTTCTCCCTTTTAAACGAACTTAAGTTCTAAAGTCATGCCAATATTTAACCCACCATCTCAGTTATTGAAGTATACAAAAAAGATAAAAAAGGCGACTTCTCAAAACCTTTTGTAAATTTGTAATGCATGTTTTGACTAGTACATCATTTGCAGTTACCCAACGTTTTACTTCGAGTTGTAAAAATGTAACTTTCTGGGGGAAATTGCCAACTGAAGGTGCATTAAAAATGTCTGCATGCGGACAAAATTTTACCATTCATTCATCATAAAAACCATGCATAGATTTTATATTTTTCAGGTTTTCTGATAACTGCATATGTGGCTTAGATTTCCACAAGGCAGTTTATTATTATTCTTTAGTTATGTTGTTCCTGTTTTTAAATGTTTTCCAATCGTGTAATCTGTCCATAAATTTGGTACCGTATGTTTAGATGTGTGACGACGGCGGCAGCGGCTGTAATAGGACTGCGACGTGAAGACGTCATTTTGATGCGTCACGTCTCTCATCCATTGCTGGCATCGAGAACATGATAAGTATGGTTTGGGCGACTCTGAATATACCTAGCACGATATGTGACAGAGGGACTCTCCTTATACTGACTCTGTAGACCGTATCGAATAGCTGCCATCTTGTAGGGCAACCTTTGTTGTTTAAATTTTGTCAACAATGTAAGCACAAAATGTGCAACCATGCATGTCCTCAAGGAACAAGGAAACTGCCCTACAAGATGGCAGCTATTCAATACGATCTACACCTCAACGCACACTTCTCAAATCGTGCTACATAATGTCTCCGACACCTAAACACGTGACGTCATCACGTCTCGATCCACATAATATAAGTCCCAAAGACACATGCAGCAGCAGCGTCCCGCCCAAGAAGCACGGTCACGAGTCATGCAGTGTTTATTGCTATTACTCAGACCTTTCAGAGACCTTTTAAAGAAATCAAATTTACGAAGTGAAGATTAAGAAATTAAAGGTCGTGTTATGAAGCTATAATGGTGCAACGCGCAAAACGCTGTCAATGGTCAAAGAGTTCTGTATACATGTATATGGATGCTGGGAAAAGCAAAATATAGTGTGGTTCCTTGCTGTGTACCTCGACCTCATCCACATGAAACTGGACATCCATAGATATTGAAGCATTGTCAGATCATGAAATGGACACCAACTGGTATATCATGATTTCAGTTAACCCTTTACACCCAAAAGGTCCACATTGGGGTCCCAAAGCAGAGTTAAACAATGTGTGTACCGTGGCCGAGCGGTTTATGTCGCTGGAACCACCCGAGGTGTAGAGTCTTTGCACGGCGGCCATGACAGGGGGCAGTCACATTGTCACCATGTGTCATGCATGAGTAGGTGCTTTGTGGTTCTATTGTTACATCATTTAAATAAGAAAACCTGCCCCCTGTCATGGCCGCCGGTGCAGAAGCTCTATACTTTCGCCTTTGCCCTCAGTTAAAATATAGTCCTACTGCAACCATAACTAGAGGTATGACGTTTGTTGTTACAAACGCCAGGTGATCGGGTTAAATGAACATTTTGTGATGAATTTCAGACGTTGTTATCACCTGTGGAATGGCAAAAATGGAAGTTCAGCAGCCGATTTCACGAAACTTTACGCAATTGCGCAAGTCCACTTACGCCATTACTTGCGCAATAACTTATGGCGTAAGTGGACTTGCGCAATTGCGTAAAGTTTCGTGAAATCGGCTGCTGTATACACTAATCCAGTAACTAATATCTCCTCCCTGCATATCCGCCATAGCTGGGGTTGATAGCTTGCACCGTTTTGAGATATGAATTGTTGAAATAATAACCTTTGAAATCTTGTAATGTGACACCTGTGACGACATCATGACGTCACAATTTTGTGCACAAATTGTTGAACAATATGTTGAACATCAAGTTCTTAAATGTGGCGAAGGAATCATACCAATATCTGTTGTAGTTTTCAAGATACAGCATTTTAAAATATCTCAGCTCCAAATTTGCGTGATTTGACACCACATTACGTAACCACCGTCCATGTAATGACGTCACCAATGGTATAGTCAAAAGGTCCACATGTGTGGAAACATTTCGTTCCGTAGAAATATGGTCAAATTCACTACCACTTTGAATCTATTTGCATTCAAAATGCTAAAAAATTGCACATTTTCGAACAACTTCCGGTTTGGACCGGAAGTAGGCGTCACACAGGGGTCATGACATCGTATGATTTGTTCAGTTCATTTAGACTTATCATGTTGTAAAAGAATTGTTCAAGTATCTATTACGGTTCTTGAGATATGAATTTTGAAAATAATAACCTTTGAATTTTTGTAATTTGACACCTGATGACGTCATTATTACGTCACACTTGATGCCATCATGATACTATACATGCTGGTGAAAGTCTGCCGTAGGGCCTATGTCTGTATCTAATTTACTAACGATTCAGCTTGGTTTGATGGGCATTGTTACTGGTAAGTGTAAAAACTGAGATTTCCGTTTTCGTTGAACTTTGACCTCCAATTGACCCCAGAAGGAAGGGTCAGATGAAAATGCCCACACAAAGAAAGTTGTAGCACAGAATGTCATCTATAAACCTGCCAAATACGAAGATCCTGGGTCACGTAGTTTTCGAGACGGAAGCATTTTAAAATATACATATTTTGGTTTTTTGGGAGGTGTAATTTGATACTTGATGACGTCACGATGACGTCACGCTTGATGCCATCATAATATTAAACACGCTGGTGAAAGTCTGCTATAGGACCTATGCCTGTACTTAGTTTCTTAAAGATTCAGCTTGGTTTGATGGGCATTGTTGCTCAATAAGTGCAAAAATTGAGATTTTCGTTTTCGTTGAACTTTGACCTCAGATTGACCCCAGAAGGAAGGGTCAGATGAAAATGCCCACACAAAGAAAATTGTAGGCCATGATCTGATATATAAGCCTGTCAAATACGAAGATCATGGGTCACGTGGTTTTCCAGACGGAAGCATTTTAAAACATGCATATTTTGGTCATTTTTGGTTTGTAATTTGATACCTAATGACGTCACAATGACGTCACACTTGTATGCACATCTTCACATTGGGGTTGATGTTCCTACCAAGTTTTAAGTTGATAGCTTGAACCGTTTTGAAGAAAACCTCTGGAAACGTTTGAGTGAAAAAAGAAAAAGGAAAAAAACAAAAAAAACAAAAAAAACTAGAGGTATGACGTTTGTTGTTACAAACGCCAGGTGATCGGGCTAAATGAACATTTTGTGATGAATTTCAGACGTTGTTATCACCTGTGGAATGGCAAAAATGGAAGTTCAGCAGCCGATTTCACGAAACTTTACGCAATTGCGCAAGTCCACTTACGCCATTACTTGCGCAATAGCTTAAGTGGACTTGCGCAATTGCGTAAAGTTTCGTGAAATCGGCTGCTGTATACACTAATCCGGTAACTAATATCTCCTCCCTGCATATCCGCCATAGCTGGGGGGTTGATAGCTTGCACCGTTTTGAGATATGAATTGTTGAAATAATAACCTTTGAAATCTTGTAATGTGACACCTGTGACGACATCATGACGTCACAATTTTGTGCACAAATTGTCGAACAATATGTTGAACATCAAGTTCTGAAATGTGGCGAAGGAATCATACCAATATCTGTTGTAGTTTTCAAGATACAGCATTTTAAAACATCTCAGCTCCAAATTTGCGTAATTTGACGTACATTACGTAACCACCGTCCATGTAATGACGTCACCAATGGTATAGTCAAAAGGTCCACATGTGTGAAAACATTTCGTTCCGTAGAACTATGGTCAAATTCCCTACCACTTTGGCTCTATTTGCATTCAAAGTGCTAAACAAGTGTACATTTTCGAACCTCTTCCGGTTTGGACCGGAAGTAGGCGTCACACAGGGGTCATGACATCGTATGATTTGTTCAGTTCATTTAGACTTATCATGTTGTGAAAGAATTGTTCAAGTATCTATTACGGTTCTTGAGATATGAATTTTAAAAATAATAACCTTTGAATTTGTGTAATTTGACACCTGTGACGATATCATGACGTCACAATGTTGTGCACAAATTGTTCAACAATTTGATAAACATCAAGTTCTTAAATGTGGCGAAAGAATCATGCAAATATCTGCTGTAGTTCTCGAGATACAGCATTTTAAAACAATTCAGCTCCAAATTTTCGTATTTTGACGCCACATTACGTAACCACCGTCCATGTGATGACGTCACAAATGGTATAGTCAAAAAGTCTACATGTGTGGAAACATTTCGTTCCGTAGAAATATGGTCAAATTCACTACCACTTTGAATCTATTTGCATTCAAAACGCTTACAAAATGCACATTTTCGAACAACTTCCGGTTTGGACCGGAAGTAGGCGTCACACAGGGGTCATGACATCGTATGATTTGTTCAGTTCATTTAGAGTTATCATGTTGTGAAAGAATTGTTCAAGTATCTATTACGGTTCTTGAGATATGAATTTTGGAAATAATAACCTTTGAATTTTTGTAATTTGACACCTGATGACGTCATGATTACGTCACACTTGATGCCATCGTGATACTATACATTCTGGTGAAAGTCTGCCGTAGGGCCTATGTCTGTATCTAATTTACTAACGATTCAGCTTGGTTTGATGGGCATTGTTGCTGGTAAGTGTAAAAACTGAGATTCTCAGTTTCGTTGAACTTTGACCTCCAATTGACCCCAGAAGGAAGGGTCAGATGAAAATGCCCACACAAAGAAAATTGTAGCACAGAATGTCATCTGTAAACCTGCCAAATACGAAGATCCTGGGTCACGTGGTTTTCAAGACGGAAGCATTTTAAAATATGCATATTTTGTTTTTTTGGGGGGTGTAATTTGATACTTGATGACGTCACGATGACGTCACGCTTGATGCCATCATAATATTATACACGCTGGTGAAAGTCTGCCATAGGACCTATGCCTGTACTTAGTTACTTAAAGATTCAGCTTGGTTTGATGGGCATTGTTGCTCAATAAGTGCAAAAATTGCGATTTTCGTTTTCGTTGAACTTTGACCTCAGATTGACCCCAGAAGGAAGGGTCAGATGAAAATGCCCACACGAAGAAAATCGTAGGCCATGATCTTATCTATAAGCCTGCTAAATACGAAAATCATGGGTCACGTGGTTTTCCAGACGGAAGCATTTTAAAACATGCATATTTTAGTCATTTTTGGGTTGTAATTTGATACCCAATGACGTCACAATGACGTCACACTTGTATGCACACCTTCACATTGGGGTTGATGTTCCTACAAAGTTTCAAGTTGATAGCTTGAACCGTTTTGAAGAAAAGCTCTGGAAACGTTTGAGTGGAAAAAGAAGAAAAAAAAAAAACTAGAGCTTCGCGTTTGTGTTTTTTACAAACGCAAGGTGATCGGGTGACATAAACATTGAAATGATGATGACGACACAGTTTTGAGATTGTTTGAAAACTTGAGTTGTTTGATGTTGAAAAAGTATTGGAATTCTCAAGACATGACTCTGACTATTCAACGCTAAAATTGTGTATCTGATGACGTCATAATTGTCAATCTCATCATAACGTTACTATTGTGTGCACAGATTGTTCAAGTATCTACTGAAGAACAAGTAGTAGGAGACCAGCCTGTAGGTCCCGTGACCAAATTCTGGGAACAAAGGTTTGAAAGTGTTTTTGTGTTCCCTGATGAATACCGAACAATTTGGACTTGGGCTGCCCCCTTGAAAATGTCAGGCATTTTCGGGAGGGGTCAACAAAGGTCAAACAGGGGTCAAAATTCAAATATATTCCAATCGTGTCGATATGCATATCAAATTACTCGTCTAGTCATGAGGATTCCAAAAATGTATAGTTTGTTATACCTCCGACCTTAAATGAGGGCGCTGTGGTCTAAAACGTCAAAAGGTCAACGCACTTTTGACTGGTGGTCAAATTCACCAACACAGTTAACATTATCCGATTCTAATGATTTTAGTGTCTAATAATATGTTTTCTGACATGGCAAATTCAACTGAGCAACTTTTAAAAGTAAAAGTGGTTGCCATAACCTAGAAATTTAAAAATGGCTGCTAAAAGGTTAACATAAATTAGCCAAAAACAACTCTTTTTTTCCCAAACCCATGGATAAGAAATTATTAAATGTTTGTCACACAATTGTGACAAATGTTTGTCACACAATTGAAACACTCCATTTTTAAAACAAATAATGATTTTTAATTATGTGTATCCTTTTTCTTTAGAGCACATGTTCGATATAATATTGTACAGTATACCATTTAAAGTGTAAAGGTAAATGATGATGATGGGCTGTGAATATCTGCAACAATATAACTTCAACAACATGTTCCCTCATTTGGTAAAAGTTTATGGATGCAATGAAACTGACATTTTACGCTTGGTAAGTACCTCATTGAACCTTTCATCCTTTTTTTCATATGTGATTGGACCAAAGACACAACAAAAAGTTAATATTTACAAAACAATTGATGGCTTAAACTAGGTTTAAATGGGCCAGAGCCCATATGCAATATTATTACATTCCTCAAGCTAGTAATATTATTTGAGTATACAGGACATATAATACTCTGAATCATTGCGACCTTATTTCATGCTTGATGAAAATTGGTCAATTTACTTGATCTTCTCTGACCCATCTGACCCCTTGTCCAATCAAAATTATTCTTATATGAGTGGGACGGAAATTTTATGTAGTTTATTCATAAGTGCGAGTTGAATCTGTGGGACAAAGAGAACGACTGTGCCGTTCAATTCAGTGAGACAACCCACTGGAAAATGATCAGTAATCGAGTTGACCTCTATTGACTTTGCCGATTTTGAGGTTTAACACCCGTTCTTTTTGTGAAAAAATCCCCTTTTCCCCGTGCATCATATATTTTTAAAAAAATAACCAAACTAAAGGTAATACTCTGTACTTTGAAATGCGTAGCGAGTTGGTGATAAACATAGACGTACTTTTTATGTACTCACAAAAGTTTGCAGTGCGGCGATGTTTTCCGTGTCATTTTCCTGCGCTGAGCGTATAGGGTCACGGAGCATTGTGAGCAGATGCACGCAAGTTAATTGTTCATATGGGTCAGAGAAGATCAAGTAAATCGACCAATTTTCATCAAGCATGAAATAAGGTCGCAATGAGTATTATATGTCCTGTATACTCAATTAATATATGTCCTGTATACTCAATTAATATTACTAGCTTGAGGAATGTAATAATATTGCCATATGGGCTCTGGCCCATTTAAACCTAGTTTAAGCCATCAATTGTTTTGTAAATATTAACTTTTTGTTGTGTCTTTGGTCCAATCACATATGAAAAAAAGGATGAAAGGTAATGAGGTACTTACCAAGCGTAAAATGTCAGTTTCATTGCATCCATAAGCTTTTACCCAATGAGGGAACATGTTGTTGAAGCTATATTGTTGCAGATATTCACAGCCCATCATCATCATTTACCTATACACTTTATATGGTACACTGTACAATATTATATCGAACATGTGCTCTAAAGAAAAAGGATACACATAATTAAAAATCATTATTTGTTTTAAAAATGGAGTGTTTCAATTGTTCGTGACGTTTCGGTGACAAACATTTAATAATTTCTTATCCATGGGTTTGGGAAACAAATTGTTGTTTTTGGCTAATTTATATTAACCTTTTAGCAGCCATTTTGAAATTTCAAGGTTATGGCAACCACTTTTACTTTTAAAAGTTGCTTAGTTGAATTTGCCATGTCATAAAACATATTATTAGACACTAAAATCATTAGAATCGGATAATGTTAACTGTGTTGGTGAATTTGACCACCAGTCAAAAGTGCGTTGACCTTTCGACGTTTTTGACCACAGCGCCCTCATTTATGGTCGGAGGTATAACAAACTATACATTTTTGGAATCCTCAGGACTAGACGAGTAATTTGATATGCATATTGACACGATTGGAATATATTTGAATTTTGACCCCTGTTTGACCTTTGTTGACCCCTCCCGGAAATGCCTGACATTTTCAAGGGGGCAGCCCAAGCCAAAATTTTTCGGTATTCATCAGGGAACACAAAAACACTTTCAAACCTTTGTTCCCAGAATTTGGTCACGGGACCTACAGGCTGGTCTCCTACTAAAGTTTTGACATGTATATGTGGTGAAAGAATCTTTTCAATATCTATTACAGTTCTAAAGATTTTGTCATTTCAGATCATATTACTGTAGTATATCGCCGTGTGGGAGTTGGGGTTCAATTGCATCTAGAATAAACTGACGCTCCAGTCAACTTGAGTTGCGGTCCACCATGTCAATTTTATTTCCAACACAGCAACGATTTCCAGCATGTCACATTCACAGTTTTCGGGGAGAAGACATATTTACTCTGGTCCGCCGACTAAGGCTAGCCGTACATAATTACACCCAAGATACAACAGCTAAGTCACCAAAAGTAATTGTCCTTGTGCTATCAAGTGTTCATTCAACTTTCCTGGCGATGATGCCACGGAAACTAGCAGTTTTACATCTTCAAAAGTCCAATTTTCTCGGTTGTAAATCAATCCCTGCTTATTATGTCTCGTCTGTCTGACTTATTCACTACTCGCGCACGTACGTGTATATCATTGGCCGTGTGGCCCAGACATCCTCCCTAAAAAGATACATTATGACCTCTGACCCGAGACAGGCCGCCTAGATACAAGTTCTATTATTAGAAGTCGAGCACTATATATGGGCGCAAATCGTCAGATTAGTGGAGGCTTGGCATAGCGCCCTCAAACGACTGAGTTAGCTTAACTATCAAGGGACCCAACAAATAATTTCTCCACATTACGTAACCACTGTGCACGTGATGACGTCATCAGTGGTATATATGTAGTCTTAAAGTCCACATGTGAGGGAACATTTCGTTCCGTAGAACTATGGTCAAATTCCCTACCACTTTGGCCATATTTGCATTCAAAATGCTAAAAAAGTGTACATTTTCGAACCTCTTCCGGTTTGGACCGGAGGTTTGGTTCACACAGGGGTCATGCCAGTATATGATTTGTTTAGTTCATTGCGACCTATCATGCTGTAAAAGAATTGTTCAAGTATCTATTACGATTCTTGAGATATGAATTTTTGAAATAATAACCATTTAATTTTTGTAATTTGACACCTGTGACGATATCATGACGTCACAATGTTGTGCACAAATTGTTCAACAATTTGATAAACATCAAGTTCTTAAATGTGGCGAAAGAATCATGCAAATATCTGCTGTAGTTCTCAAGATACAGCATTTTTAAACAATTCAGCTCCAAATTTGCGTATTTTGACACCACATTACGTAACTACCGTCCATGTGATGACGTCACCAATGGTAGAGTCAAAAAGTCCACATGTGTGGAAACATTTCGTTCCGTAGAAATATGGTCAAATTCACTACCACTTTGAATCTATTTGCATTCAAAACGCTTTAAAAATGCACATTTTCGAACAACTTCCGGTTTGGACCGGAAGTAGGCGTCACACAGGGGTCATGACATTGTATGATTTGTTCAGTTCATTTAGACTTATCATGTTGTGAAAGAATTGTTCAAGTATCTATTACGGTTCTTGAGATATGAATTTTGGAAATAATAACCTTTGAATTTTTGTAATTTGACACCTGGTGACGTCATGATTACGTCACACTTGATGCCATCATGATACTATACATTCTGGTGAAAGTCTGCCGTAGGGCCTATGTCTGTATCTAATTTACTAACGATTCAGCTTGGTTTGATGGGCATTGTTGCTGGTAAGTGTAAAAACTGAGATTCTCAGTTTCGTTGAACTTTGACCTCCAATTGACCCCAGAAGGAAGGGTCAGATGAAAATGCCCACACAAAGAAAATTGTAGCACAGAATGTCATCTATAAACCTGCCAAATACGAAGATCCTGGGTCACGTGGTTTTCAAGACGGAAGCATTTTAAAATATGCATATTTTGTTTTTTTGGGGGTGTAATTTGATACTTGATGACGTCACGATGACGTCACGCTTGATGCCATCATAATATTATACACGCTGGTGAAAGTCTGCCATATGACCTATGCCTGTACTTAGTTACTTAAAGATTCAGCTTGGTTTGATGGGCATTGTTGCTCAATAAGTGCACAAATTGAGATTTTCGTTTTCGTTGAACTTTGACCTCAAATTGACCCCAGAAGGAAGGGTCAGATGAAAATGCCCACACGAAGAAAATTGTTGGCCATGATCTGATATATAAGCCTGCCAAATACGAAGATCATGAGTCACGTGGTTTTCCAGACGGAAGCATTTTAAAACATGCATATTTTGGTCATTTTTTTGTTGTAATTTGATACCCGATGACGTCACGGTGACGTCACACTTGTATGCACACCTTCACATTGGGGTTGATGTTCCTACCAAGTTTCAAGTTGATAGCTTGAACCGTTTCGAAGAAAAGCTCTGGAAACGTTTAAGTGGAAAAAGAAGAAAAAAAACAAAACTAGAGCTTCGCGTTTGTGTTTTTTTACAAACGCAAGGTGATCGGGTGACATAAACATTGAAATGATGATGACGACACAGTTTTGAGATTGTTTGAAAACTTGAGTTGTTTGATGTTGAAAAAGTATTGGAATTCTCAAGACATGACTCTGACTATTCAATGATAAAATTGTGTATCTGATGACGTCATAATTGTCAATCTCATCGTAACGTTACTATTGTGTGCACAGATTGTTCAAGTATCTACTGAAGAACAAGTTGACATGTAGGCCTATATGTGGTGAAATAGTCTTTTCAATATCTATTACAGTTCTAAAGATTTTGTCATTTGAGATCATATTACTGTAGTATATCGCCGTGTGGGGAGTTGGGGTTCAATTGCATCTAGAATAAACTGACGCTCCAGTCAACTTGAGTTGCGGTCCACCATGTCCATTTTATTTCCAACACAGCAACGATTTCCAGCATGTCACATTCACAGTTTTCGGGGAGAAGACATATTTACTCTGGTCCGCCGACTAAGGCTAGCCGTACATAATTACACCCAAGATACAACAGCTAAGTCACCAAAAGTAAATGTCCTTGTGCTATCAAGTGTTCATTCAACTTTCCTGGCGATGATGCCACGGAAACTGGCAGTTTTACATCTTCAAAAGTCCAATTTTCTCGGTTGTAAATCAATCCCTGCTTATTATGTCTCGTCTGTCTGACTTATTCACTACTCGCGCACGTACGTGTATATCATTGGCCGTGTGGCCCAGACATCCTCCCAAAAAAGATACATTATGACCTCTGACCCGAGACAGGCTGCTTAGATACAAGTTCTATTATTAGAAGTCGAGCACTATATATGGGCGCAAATCGTCAGATTAGTGGAGGCTTGGCATAGCGCCCTCAAACGACTGAGTTAGCTTAATTATCAAGGGACCCAACAAATAATTTCTCCACATTACGTAACCACCGTGCACGTGATGACGTCATCAGTGGTATATATGTAGTCATAAAGTCCACATGTGAGGGAACATTTCGTTCCGTAGAACTATGGTCAAATTCCCTACCACTTTGGCTCTATTTGCATTCAAAATGCTAAAAAAGTGTACATTTTCGAACCTCTTCCGGTTTGCACCGGAAGTAGGCGTCACACAGGGGTCATGACATCGTATGATTTGTTTAGTTCATTTAGACTTATCATGTTGTGAAAGAATTGTTCAAGTATCTTTTACGGTTCTTGAGATATGAATTTTGGAAATAATAACCTTTTAATTTTTGTAATTTGACTCCTGATGACGTCATGATTACGTCACACTTGATGCCATCATGATACTATACATGCTGGTGAAACTCTGCCATAGGGCCTATGTCTGTATCTAATTTACTAACGATTCAGCTTGGTTTGATGGGCATTGTTGTTGGTAAGTGTAAAAACTGAGATTTTCGTTTTCGTTGAACTTTGACCTCCAATTGACCCCAGAAGGAAGGGTCAGATGAAAATGCCCACACAAAGACAACTGTAGCACAGAATGTCATCTATAAACCTGCCAAATACGAAGATCCTGGGTCACGTGGTTTTCGAGACGGAAGCATTTTAAAATATGCATATTTTTTTTTTTTTGGGGGTGTAATTTGATACTTGATGACGTCACGATGACGTCACGCTTGATGCCATCATAATATTATACACGCTGGTGAAAGTCTGCCATAGGACCTATGGCCTGTACTTAGTTTCTTAAAGATTCAGCTTGGTTTGATGGGCATTGTTGCTCAATAAGTGCAAAAATTGAGATTTTCGTTTTCGTTGAACTTTGACCTCAAATTGACCCCAGAAGGAAGGGTCAGATGAAAATGCCCACACGAAGAAAATCGTTGGCCATGATCTGATATATAAGCCTGCCAAATACGAAGATCATGAGTCACGTGGTTTTCCAGACGGAAGCATTTTAAAACATGCATATTTTGGTCATTTTGTTGTTGTAATTTGATACCCGATGACGTCACGGTGACGTCACACTTGTATGCACACCTTCACATTGGGGTTGATGTTCCTACCAAGTTTCAAGTTGATAGCTTGAACCGTTTCGAAGAAAAGCTCTGGAAACGTTTGAGTGGAAAAAGAAGAAAAAAAAAAGAAAAACTAGAGGTATGACGTTTGTTGTTACAAACGCCAGGTGATCGGGCTAAATGAACATTTTGTGATGAATTTCAGACGTTGTTATCACCTATGGAATGGCAAAAATGGAAGTTCAGCAGCCGATTTCACGAAACTTTACGCTATTGCGCAAGTCCACTTACGCCATTACTTTCGCAATAGCTTATGGCGTAAGTGGACTTGCGCAATTGCGTAAAGTTTCGTGAAATCGGCTGCTGTATACACTAATCCGGTAACTAATATCTCCTCCCTGCATATCCGCCATATCTGGGGGTTGATAGCTTGCACCGTTTTGAGATATGAATTGTTGAAATAATAACCTTTGAAATCTTGTAATGTGACACCTGTGACGACATCATGACGTCACAATTTTGTGCACAAATTGTTGAACAATATGTTGAACATCAAGTTCTTAAATGTGGCGAAGGAATCATACCAATATCTGTTGTAGTTTTCAAGATACAGCATTTTAAAACATCTCAGCTCCAAATTTGCGTAATTTGACGTACATTACGTAACCACCGTCCATGTAATGACGTCACCAATGGTATAGTCAAAAGGTCCACATGTGTGAAAACATTTCGTTCCGTAGAACTATGGTCAAATTCCCTACCACTTTGGCTCTATTTGCATTCAAAGTGCTAAACAAGTGTACATTTTCGAACCTCTTCCGGTTTGGACCGGAGGTTTGGGTCACACAGGGGTCATGACATCGTATGATTTGTTCAGTTCATTTAGACTTATCATGTTGTGAAAGAATTGTTCAAGTATCTATTACGGTTCTTGAGATATGAATTTAAAAAATAATAACCTTTGAATTTGTGTAATTTGACACCTGTGACGATATCATGACGTCACAATGTTGTGCACAAATTGTTCAACAATTTGATAAACATCAAGTTCTTAAATGTGGCGAAAGAATCATGCAAATATCTGCTGTAGTTCTCAAGATACAGCATTTTAAAACAATTCAGCTCCAAATTTGCGTATTTTGACGCCACATTACGTAACCACCGTCCATGTGATGACGTCACAAATGGTATAGTCAAAAAGTCTACATGTGTGGAAACATTTCGTTCCGTAGAAATATGGTCAAATTCACTACCACTTTGAATCTATTTGCATTCAAAACGCTTACAAAATGCACATTTTCGAACAACTTCCGGTTTGGACCGGAAGTAGGCGTCACACAGGGGTCATGACATCGTATGATTTGTTCAGTTCATTTAGACTTATCATGTTGTGAAAGAATTGTTCAAGTATCTATTACGGTTCTTGAGATATGAATTTTGGAAATAATAATCTTTGAATTAATTTTTGTAATTTGACACCTGATGACGTCATGATTACGTCACACTTGATGCCATCGTGATACTATACATTCTGGTGAAAGTCTGCCGTAGGGCCTATGTCTGTATCTAATTTACTAACGATTCAGCTTGGTTTGATAGGCATTGTTGCTGGTAAGTGTAAAAACTGAGATTCTCAGTTTCGTTGAACTTTGACCTCCAATTGACCCCAGAAGGAAGGGTCAGATGAAAATGCCCACACAAAGAAAATTGTAGCACAGAATGTCATCTGTAAACCTGCCAAATACGAAGATCCTGGGTCACGTGGTTTTCAAGACGGAAGCATTTTAAAATATGCATATTTTGTTTTTTTGGGGGGTGTAATTTGATACTTGATGACGTCACGATGACGTCACGCTTGATGCCATCATAATATTATACACGCTGGTGAAAGTCTGCCATAGGACCTATGCCTGTACTTAGTTACTTAAAGATTCAGCTTGGTTTGATGGGCATTGTTGCTCAATAAGTGCAAAAATTGCGATTTTCGTTTTCGTTGAACTTTGACCTCAGATTGACCCCAGAAGGAAGGGTCAGATGAAAATGCCCACACGAAGAAAATCGTAGGCCATGATCTTATCTATAAGCCTGTCAAATACGAAAATCATGGGTCACGTGGTTTTCCAGACGGAAGCATTTTAAAACATGCATATTTTGGTCATTTTTGGGTTGTAATTTGATACATAATGACGTCACAATGACGTCACCCTTGTATGCACATCTTCACATTGGGGTTGATGTTCCTACCAAGTTTTAAGTTGATAGCTTGAACCGTTTTGAAGAAAAGCTCTGGAAACGTTTGAGTGGAAAAAGAAGAAAAAAAAAAAAAAAAAAAAAAAAAATAAAGAAATCGTACGAGAGTAATAGGTGATCGGGCTGTTGGCCCGATCACCTAAAAAGACAAAGAAATCGATCAATAGGTGATCGGGTTGAGCCCGATCACCTAAAAAGAAATCGTACGAGAGTAATAGGTGATCGGGCTGTTGGCCCGATCACCTAATAAAGAAATCGTACGAGAGTAATAGGTGATCGGGCTGTTGGCCCGATCACCTAATTATTCGTATAATAAAACTGAGAAATCAACGTCGTTATGGGATACTTTGAGACGTGGCGGCAAACATAACGGTCCCACGTGAGCTTGGGTTCATGCTTAAAATGTGCAAACTAAAGTATAGACTGATCACGTGGGTCCGTTATGTTTGCTGCCATCAAGCGTCTCCAGAGTCTATACATTGCACATGGGTTTTCAGTGTCACTTAAAATGTCCAATAAATGTCTCGGTATTAATGTTCAGGTCTCTCGACTCCGTCACTGCTTAGAAGATCTTGACGAGATTACAATTAGCTACGTTAAATCCCCGTATAATCAATTATCGTATCAAAGACTAAAACTCCTATACTCTGGAATTCTTCTGATGGAATTAAACGCTGCTTGCGTACTTCGTTATGACGTAGGTTGGCCCGACAAACAGCATGCGGGAACCTGTTTAAAACAACGCCCCCATGAAAACGAAACAATTTATAATTAAAAAGGGAAAATAATTGTGTAAAACCAGTCTATTTTCCTGGTAAATCATTTGTACAAACTGACAGTAAAGCTATCGATCGGCAAGCTGCCAAACTGGTATGCATCCCATGCCTCGTCTTTGCAACGAGACGTACACTCAGTGGGCTCCATGCATAAATAGTCTGGTGCCTTTCCAAATATAAGGCTGCGTGCGAATTACTGGCTTTATGAGGCTATGACTGTTGCTATGCTGGCTGTTGCTACGGGCGAACAATAGCAGTCCTTAGCAACAACATAGCGACAGCCAAAGCCAGAAATTCGGATGCAGCCGAAGTTTGCGCATTACGTCACAACAACCTTCCATTTAGAACCGGAAGTTCCGTCAAATTATCCAATAAGCGCTGTAAATCGGTGATGCGCGCGCGTGCGTGTGCAGTCTGAACCAGATTGGTCAATGAGGAGCACGCACAACGCACATCTTTAATCCAATGAGGATCACGCACAACGCCATCTTTAATCCAATGAGGTCCCTAATTCACAATGTTTATGTCATCCCACACTTTCAGAAATAAACAATCTCCGCAAATATTTCAAAGAAATGGTCTACTCCTACGATAATTTCGAAACCGGAAACCCGAGATTCGTCATCTTAGATTAAAGACAGATTACAAGATTGGAAAACGGTTACAAACATATTTATCTCCATGTGTGATTGAAGATGAGTTTGTGATAAAAACCAACCTGTGTGTAAGTCAGCTCATTAAAGGCCCTATGTATCATTTGCAAGATAAAACTTGTTACAGATTCGTGGAATAAGAGTGTAACATATCTAAGGAAGAATGTTGGTAAACTAGCCTGAAGACATTTTAGCTACTTAGATGCATCAATGCTTCAGAAAACCTTGAAAATCTATACATGGATTTTGTGTACAAGTGAATGGTAAATTCGTTTTAGAAAACCACCTTCGGTTGTCAATTTCCAATATAAAATACAATTTTGGACGGAAATAAATTTATGTGGTGTTTGTTATCATTGCTATTAACACTTTGAATAAGGTTTTTCTTGTCAACTCATGAAAAACAAAATTTGGTCATTGCAAATGATACAATGGGCCTTTAAAGCTGAGTAAAGTTTTCCGGTGAAATGGTTGATTAATATTTTGATATACATGTACATGTATTGCAAATCATGTAAACAGACTTTAAGATTGATTCTAATTTGCAGCTAATATTGGCTTTATCTGTCCAACTTACGTGATCACATGTATAATAGACTCACTCAGCGTTGGTAGGGACGTAGGTGGGATCACGAAGCTGAACCCTTGATTTCATAACAGCTCTCTGCCCTAGCGACCACGCCATATAGCGATCATTTTTTAATATGCGAAAGACGTGACTTGACTTTAGTACACGTCTATACTAGAACTGCTGTATTTTGAATGTAGTAAGTGGATTTTAATATTAATATTAAATGCGGGCCTATGGGAAATAATACATGCACCGTATTTGAAACCGATGCACGTAGTTGGAACAACCTTTTTCGAGGGGTAGGTGGAGGGCCTGGGGGAACGGGGTGAAAAGGAATGGCTGCAGTCTTCATCGTGGAGGAAACAGATGACAAGTTGAAACGTCAAACACGAGACCAGGCCGGATTTGCCATAATCGGGAGATCAGGGACAATTCCCGATTGCCCGGATTACCTGGGGCCAATTTCATAAAGCTGTTAGCAGAAACATTTGCTTAATCCAAAATTTGTTGACTATGGGTTAATAGTCAATTTTTTTGTATTGTATGTCAACTTGTGTTCTTAGCAAGAATAGCAGAACACCAGTCAGTTGTGATAAACATCACATAATATTTTACTGCTAACCCACTTCTTTAAAGCAAAACATTTTTGCATAAAGAAAATATTTCTGCTAAACAGATTTATGAAATTGGCCCCATGTGACAGATTTGACTTACAGCCAATGGTAGCTAAACTATACCGATCATAAGTGGCGTTCGAGATGCTTACACCGTGTAACACCAACTTACACCAGACTTATGCATGAGCTTTCGTTGTCAGTGCAGCGAAATATCTAGCTATTTAGAAGCAACAAACGTTACTACTTTCTGCAGTTTCTGGCAACCTTTTTTACAAGGCAACTTTCTTTAAGGAGAACCATTTTGAATGCAAAGCAAAAACTTTGGCGCTAAAATTACATCTCACGTCTAATGGGAGATTTTCGTAATATATGCAATTCCATGCTTGTTTTAACAAAATGTTGCTCTAAACGACCACAAAGCTTGTCCAGTGCTTCTCCTAATCAACTAATGTATGCAAAATGAATTCCAACCATAGAAATCAAATTTAAAGTAACAGGTGAATGAAATAGCTCATCACGATGTCACAAGAAACATCCATGAATTTGGACATTACGAAAGCGGCCTATTGCAAACATCTGATTTGAGATCAACTCTGTTTCCGTGAAATTGCTCAGTGATGGCATTTCCGCGCTGTCTCGGGAACCAAGTCCCATGCACTACGGGGTCAGCCACGGCCCTACATCGCCTCGAGTTCCCGCTCGTAAATCCGTTTAAGCGGATCCCAATAGCTGTAAGATGGCAGAATTATTCTCTCAAACCTGATTAAATCGAGAGGGAAAAAAGCAATGTTCTGCCAAGAGACATGCTTTACTAGCTTTCTCGGAAGTTTTCGAGGGGAAATTGGATTGGATTTGGATATTTTCTTGTTTTGTATCCGGCAATCATTCTTATACTTAGCTATAGTCAAACCTTTTTGCATGAAATGGATATAGGTAGCGAAATACATGTAGTAACAGTCATCAACTTGTGATTGACATGCAGTAGACTGTAATTTGCAATAAAGCTATCGAATACACATTTTTATATAAGTGCCCATGTGAATTAGCGTGTCTATGCACGTGAAATCAGGGTTATGAAAGATGTTTCATATAGGATTATCGCCAAAGTACGTTATTTCGTCTCATACTGAAAGCAATGCGCGCGCGCCATATTTGTGCCGCGAAATACGCAGCTCCATGCCTTTGCTATGCTTTGAAGCATTTTTGTCTTTGGCGTTAATGTAACTTTTGACGGTACATACAGGGCTTTTGAATTGCCGTCTGATATGATAAGATTTTATCTTTGGTGTTAACATCTACCGCGTTAATGTTTAATATCCAGATCTCTCAGGATCTCTGCCGTTTCTTGTATAACTTCGGATGTGTCTCCAAAAGCTCCATAGGCATACACGTTAAGGCACAATCTTCCCCAACACTCCTGGAATTTGTGCACCTGCCTTTATTTCGTGAACGTTTAATATGCTTATCAGTGAATGAAATTCGTATAAATTGAACAGTACATGTTAAAAAACAAGAAAACGATGTTTTATACTTCATGCACTCTACAGTCGTGTACGCATTTCGAGTTGTAAATAATCGACCAGAACGGTCTTGCGCCAAAGCTGTTGATACTTGCGCCCTGCCATGCAGACCCGTGACAATGGTACATCGCACTACGTAAATAAATAACACAAGGGACAAAAGCTGGTGGCGTATACGGAACAGAAAATGTTGCAACTGAGGGCCATGCTTTTATGGTTATTTGTCTTCCCAAAAAGACAAAAATGGCCCAAACCATACCTTTGTCGAATAATCTCATCCAAACGAGACACTATGAAGGCTAGAGGCATACTTGTGCATGTGAATCAACCTGTTCTATCTTTGGACTCGAAACATCTTGCAGTGGTTTGGGGCTTTTTAATCGTCCAAAATCACTAATTCCTGCTCAAAATGTACCTTTAGGCCTATTAAAACAGATTACAGGAAAACTGTTACAATCGGCGTTATCTCCACGAGTGATTGAGGATGTGTATGATAAAAACCAACCTGTGTAGATGTATGAATCAGCTCCTATAGGCCTACTGTATCTATGCTTTCAAGAAATTGTGCTAAGCCATTGTCCTATAGAGCCTTTGCACGGCGGCCATGACATTGTTACCATGTGTCATGCATGAGTAGGTGCTTTGTGGTTCTATTGTTACATCATTTAAATAAGAAAACGTGCCCCCTGTCAAGGCCGCTGGTGCAGAAGCTCTATTAGGCCGGTTCCTTAGAGTTGGATATAGAAAATTTAGTGTGCGCACTCCCAATACATGATGTGCCGATATGGACGCCGCCATTTTGGCTTATATGGATGCACGGTGGGCAAAGGTGTGTTGCCCACTTTGCACTCGTAGCGTAAAGCAAACATGGCGCCGCCCACATTGGCACAGTCTACACACGTGGCTTGAATAGCCAGTGCACACTCTAATTTTCTTTATCTAACTCTATGGGAAAACGCGACCACGCAGCCATGGGGCCTAAATTCGATAGCTTGAGGGCGCACTTGTAAACAAAAAGGTGTGTGTGCACACATTTATATGAATTAATTTCCAATTATCACTTTCTTATGAAAGAGATTAAACGGTTGTATCTTCCATTTGAGTAAGCTTTTTTAAAATTATTTTGGGACCTTTCAAATCCTGTATTATGGGCTTCAAAATGTGTACTTGGAGAAAAACGTTCACGAAAGAAACGTTCTATAAATAATGACACTACAAAAGCAATAATTATCCTTGATGAAAACAATTCAGTTAAAATTCTAATTTTTTTTCTTCAGTTTGCCAATAAAAGAGCAACAACCTTTTCTTTTTTTTACATTGGTTGAATGCGCAAATTGAAGCGTTACTTTAGATTTTACGAATTCTCGTTAAAAATGAAATGCATTTGCGGCTGTTTTATTAAACATGAGAGTTCTGATGAAATGGAGTATTAGCGAGAGTCTGTCGTTAAGAGCCTCTTAATAATTCATACAAATAAAGTTACAATGCAATTAACCAATGTGGCGTCGGATCACGACCGTGTCCATAATAATAATAAATTCATGTGGACGAGCCAGCATATTCGCTAATTGGTTCTTAATAACAAAAGGGAGGGTGAATGAATGGTTGATGCTATTTGGGTTAAAAGCTACAAATAAACAAAACATAATAAGATGTAGCGGCTTTCACTTTTTCATCTAAACTTTATGTGCTTCTTTTTAAAACAAACGGTAAGAATTGCCAATAGATTTCTATGCCACATTTTTACGCCACCGTCCTGGAAAGAACGTCCATAAGAGTAGAAAATGATTGGAGAAAAACGAGAACAAAAATATAGTTTGGTATTGGTGAAAGTGGGGTCGTATATTGGTAAAAGCGGAATTGGAATTTTGTGAAGTATATAGAAAGATGTTCATATTAGTGAATTAAAGGCAGTATACATGATTGGTATCTCGAAAATCAGAAATGTTCACAGATTTACGCCTAACTTACACAATATAAACATGATGACAGTAGAAAACTTCCCCTGAAATGGTTTTGTCTGAAGTGCTCTTTGAGAAATGAGTAAAACAATTATTTTTCGTCTCATGAGACGAAAATTCAATTCGCCCCAAAACCATTTCGCCCAAGTGCCATTTCGCCCCCAAACCACTTCGCCCGAGTGCCATTTCGCCCCAAATCACTTTGTCCAAACACTACATCGCCCAAATGCTACTTCGCCCCAAAACTTTGTGCACAGGCCGTGGTTCAGGGTGAAATGGTTCAGGGCGAAATGGTCAGGGCGAAGTGGTTTTGGGGCGAAATTACTGCAAACCCTTTTTGGACCGTTTTCTCCAAAGTTAGACGAAGTACAGAGCTGGTTTTTGCTCAGGTTGGTTTTAATCATGCATATCTTCAATCATACAGTGGAGAGACTTCGCACATTTGTTTTGGAAAGCATTTACACAGTTTTTCATTGTTTTCTCGGAACGTAGATGAGGTACTAAGTCGACTTATAAAGAGGTTTGTTTTTATCACTTATAAAGGAGCGTGACCAGATCACACTTTTGAAAAAAAACCAATCTGAACAAGCTCCTTAATCACGCGTTGAGATAAGGCCAAATAAAAAAGAACTCTCAACCCCGCGCGTCAAAGCTTTTTTTTTCAAAAACACCCAAAAAAAAAATATATATATAGGCCTATATCGTCAGCGCGCGTCACTTTCAACCTTGCGCGTCAAAGGTTTTGTTGTTGTTGTTGTTGCTTTGATTAAAAACATGTCAACTTACTTTGACATTCATGTCAACTTACTTTATTGCTTGGAATACATGCACTTGCAAAAAAAAACCAAAAAAATACAAACCGCGTCACCGCGTCATTTTGGGAGACTTCAACTTACGATAAACATAGTTCTTTTTTGTTTGGCCTAACGCTGTTTGTAACAGTCTTTCAATCCAGTTATGGAAAATGAGTGATAGATGCGTATTTCGTGGTGGCGCAGGAGAAATAATTGCCACCAAAATGGCGCAATAAACAAACACCACACAGGCCTATAGTTGCTACGTGTCAATATATGGGGAACTCTTCATGCCGAAGGGAGGCAAAGAAGCTCACGATTGTTTTTCTAAGCAAATTTCAGTTATGTTTGGATGATGTGTCGTGAATAAAATGTGCAAATTCTCTAAATTGCATTAGGTCCGAACAGAAACGCTATCTGAATTTCCTATTGGAAGTCTAACGTTAAATTTGAGCTAGGATTCAGGCTGTATTGTCTCGGTTATTTGGTACGATCTTCACCAGGAAGAGCAAACGATTTCCAGAGTGGTTTATGTTTGAATTTGTGTGCGAGACTGAGAGAAACCCGTAGTGCTATCGCGTTGCTCATAGCAACGTGTCGTGTAATTATTCAGCTATTACCATCCCCACGTAAGTGCCAATTTCTCCACCCCTACCTGACTTATGCTGTATGGGTGTGTTGAATGTCCGTGTCCATGCTCAATTCGATGCTAGACTCGTTAGTCACTCTATTTCCCCTCGAGGAACACAAAACGAACGTGCCAAAATAATAACCGACGACATTTTGTCATGATGGAAAATCGTTAACCAGCAACATGGTTTGTTATCGGTACATCCCACACTATACAAACTCGCATCGTTCTAAACTTGGCCAACATCACCTAAAACCCGACCGCAAAATGTCCATGATTTTTTTAAATTCACATGCCCTCCATCTTAACTTCCGACACTGGGCAAATAATATTCTCATCTTAGATGATCCACTCAAGAGAAAGCCAAACCGAGCATATTATGGCATCATCTATCAACTCAATTTATGCATCACTGATCAAACATCGCTATGCTCTCAATGCTTCGTTTTCAGCGAACTGCAAGTGGACCATTACACCATAAGACTCCTCGGATAACACGCACGGTGTTAGTCACAGCACCCAACATATCCGAGTCATAAGCACAGGGCATTAACCCTTTTTGTTAGCGTCCAAGCAAGCACCTGGCGCGGTGCTATTCGAGATTTGCTTTCTTCCCGGCCCGGTAACCCAAGCCCTCTGACCGACCCCAAGAACGCAAACCGTGCGTCTGAGAGACAATGGGCGGCATTGTTCCCCGAGGCCCGTTTCCTCCAATTCGTCTTCACATTTGCAAGACTTCGGTTATCCGAGATCATGTTTGTATCTTGTTTTCGCGTTTAAGTCAAACGTGAGATGTTTAAAATGTCACCTCGTAAGGTCTGCAATGGTAGTACCCCCATTGAGATGACGTCATCTCCCCCCTACCCCGCACAACTTGGCCCGAAGAACAACCATCTTATGCCCAACACTACCCTTTAAAGTTATCTTGTGCAAATGTTATGGCTTATAGTTTATACCAGGGGTGTACATCTTTATCTGCCTGAGATGGGAAAATTAGACCCAGCGTCGACTTCTTGATCACAAATTATTAGTCTCTATCTTGGTATGAGTGAAGAAGCAATTAAATTAGCCCGGTGTGATCTACAAATTGGCTCGGGACGTTCCCGATAAATCATGGTCTAGTTCCGTGGTTCGCCAAACAGCTAGCTATATAGTTTGCAAGATTAATATAGTTTTTTTCTAATGAAGATGCAACCGGGTAAACTGTCTCATTGCAATCCAATTGCGCCCAAGTATATAATACTCCACACGTTGCAAGGGGTTAATGTCCGGATCGGAATGCACTATCATCTCAAAATGTAAGGTTGATGAAGACCTGTCATTTTGTACCTTCCGAGGCGACAAAATCCTTCAGTTTGGTTTATTTTTATTTCAGATTTTATTGTCATACGTGTCATGATGGTCAAAAAGCCAAATTTAATGAATGTTACAAAAGAATACAAGACTTTGGCATGGTGCCAACCACCAATTAAACCAGCAACATTATTTGGTGTTGGGAGTAAAGATCATCTGGCCAACGACCCTTCTAAAATTAAGAACCGCCGAAACAATTAGCACTCGAAATATAAATCTTTGAGCAGAGGGCTTTCGGAGTAAAAAAACAACAAAACAAAACAAAAACTGTGTGGTACCGTGGCCGAGTGGTTTAGGTCACTGACTCGCAACACTCGGGTGAAAACTTGGGGTTGCTGGTTCGATACCCGGCCGTGGCACCTGTGCCCTTGGGTAAGGCACTTAAACACACTTGCTCCATCCTTCGGAAGGGATGTAAAGCCGTTGGTCCAGAGCAGTGTGTTGTGTAATGCACTTAAAATATGCCATACGGCATTCTTTAGTTAGGACTTAGGGGATTCCCCGGTGTCTATGGCCATCGGGCTGCCAATGGCGCCACCCACCTATGTATCTCGATGTTTAGGTGGAAGACACTTGTAAGCTTCATGCAATTCAGCCTACGGGCTGCGAATTGAAGTTCATTAAACCCATTAAATTAAAAAATATATAAGCTTTCTATAGCTGAGATATTTACATTCGTAAATTGGAGCTCATAAAACCAAACAGAACCCATTTACTTTTCTTGAACATGTCTGTTTAATGTATTCAATGCCAGGACACGAACATCTTATAAAAATCTGACTTTCCGACGCACGGCGTTGTAGAAAGATTTAACAAAACATTGTGCGTACTACTTTACATCGTTGCAGAGTACGCACACAGTGTCTCACGTAAAACGATTTCATCGCTTTCTGAACTGCATCCATACATCAATCCGCTACTGTCGCATTTTAAGTACATTTTTACCAATTTTTTCCTTTTTACTCTTTGATATTATTTGAGGACAACATGGCAAAGATTCTCCCAAAACCCAAGCGGTAATGTGTAGCTATATACTAAGAAAATATATCACTCGAAGAAAAGATGTCACCGAAGTTTTCTCAGCATGGAATTAAAAGAAGATGTGTATTATTTTGAGTTTTTGCACATACAGTGTGTATGAATGTATCTACTAACCGTTTTGTGAGCCGGGGATATAAGGAACGTTTTTAATAGGTATTGCTCTTCAGAATTCGCCGAAACATGTCTTGTTTGATTCCGACGTTTTCTACTTTCATTGTGATACACAGTCGTGTTGAAATCCTCAACGATAAAGGGTGTGCACGAAATCTAATTAATGGAAACATTTTATGTGTAGCTTTTGTTGCGGTTAGGTTAAATAGGTTTTTGTTCTTTAGAGAAGATAGCCGTACCAAATCGATAACTTAAAACCCTATGAATTGTGCCTGCCCCTTGCATTGAATTTACTGCGGAACCTTAACCATGACAACACGAATAGATCGATTCAAACATGCACAACCTGCAAGTCACAATTACAACAAATCATATTAATGCGACTGTGCTTTTGTTGGCGTACTTCTTAGCTCGAATGGCAAACGGATTTGTGAATAGACCGGCTGAAAGCGGTGTTGAAGCGATTGTGCTGACGTCACTCGGCTAATTTGAATAAAGCACGGTCTTGGAGGCGTGACTGCTCGCCTTCCCCGCAGACCGTATACCCACTCAAGCTTGTTAGCTTAGCGGCTAAGTTAGTCTTCTTCAAGCGGTTCTCATCAATACGGCGCTGGGTATAAAAACCACCGCGGACAACGGCGTAAAGTCAGATTGTCTGACGAGTCACTTTCAGTCGGCTTAAAGCGACGCTTCCACGGCTCAATTCTTGCGTTTGATCTTTGGCTTTCTGGACGAACTTGAAGAATAAACGGGATAAAGAGGACTTGTTAGAGGAGCAGAAAACGTGTGGTTGAGTGAAAATATGGCCAGGTCGTATGTAGCAGTTTTATCGACGATAGCAGTTATTGTAGCAGGTAAGCATGGTTGCTTTTTAAATTCAAGTTTGAAAGAAATTGATCACAATTAACTGCTTCTATAGATCGATAATGAATTTCTGCCAATGTGCAATTTTACTATATACGTATTAATTACGGTTAGTTTTGCCCTTACCCGACGTAATTATTAACACTGTATACTCGGTGCCTTCCCGAGACACAATGAAAAACTTCATGGCGTGCTCGGGCGGGACTCGAACCCACGACATCCTGCAAACAAGGCAGACGTCTAAACCACTCGACCACCGAGCTAGCCGGTGTTGAATGGCCGGTTCGAATCATTTCGAAATTAATCACAAATTCATTCAACTTGCGTCGGAGTGACTGAATGTTAATTAGGGTTTTGTTTTTGCTCTTACCCGACGTAACGCTGTATACTCGGTGCTTTCCCGAGACACTATGAAAAACATATTATCAAACTATAAGAACTATAGTGTTCAATCAATGGATACTATAACGTCTCTTGCTGCAGCCAAAAGCACCCTTTCAATTAGTTACGAACATAAATTGCCTGCATCAACATAAAATCAGTCTGACACTTTATAAAGTAGGTTTGCACTTTAGATCTCGGTGAATACATTATTTGATTTGCGCGCATTTAATTTACCAATTTAAATTAAGTCGCTACTGGTTTGCTTTATGCAGTGACAATTTCTGTATAGTAATCAGCTAAATAAATTACACAATTAAGTCATTTATGGAAATGGTCAGAGCTTCCATTGTCGGGGTTAATGGTTGCGGTCTTAAGTGGGTGGGATTTGTAAAAATGACAACGTAGATGTTGGAGAGAGTTTGAATTTATATCGCTGCAATCAGCGATTGGAATCAAACAATTAAAGGCAAGGCTCGTCAGCAATGCGCGCGCCAAATTTGTGCCACGAAATACGCAGCTCCGTGCCTTTGCTACACTGCGTATTTTGTGGCACGAATTTGGCGCGCGCATTGCCGACGAGCCCCTGCGTTACTTTTTGAAAGCTCTTTAACAGTATACACGCTGTAGGATGTTATGGCCGAGCGGTCTAGTGCGTCGAACTCAAGTTCCTGTGCCAGTGGCAGTACTAGAATGTGGGTTCGATTCCCGTCCTTCGGAAGGGATGTAAAGCCGTTGGTCCACTGCGTTAGGTTTCGGTAACGCACTTTAAAGATCTCAAAGCATTCTTTCGTGAAGAGCAAGGGGAGGGATTCCCGGTGTCTCTGGCCGTTTCTAATTCAAGTTGATAGTTATTCGAATATCTATGTTAATTGATCCCATATTCCTGTAATCGGCGGTCCTTCCGCTGTTGGATGTGGTGAATAAATAAATAAATAAAATACGCACGCTGCGCTACAAAAACGGATTTACACATGGGCGTCATAAGCTATCATCTGAGTTCTCTAACTGTCTTAGACATGTACATTTGACAAACAATTTTTCTTCTATTTTCGTCCTTGGAATCTTAAATTATCTTTAAGATGACCTGTCAGACCACATTTGTATAGATGTGTAGAAAAGAAATATAGACAGACAACTTCCTGCCAGCTTATATACGCTACTCTAGCTTCAAGTGCAATCGACCAGAAGTTGGCATTGCCTGTTGCGACTTGCGCCGCACTCAAGGCATTTTGCAAGCTTAGCCGCCAGCACCGCGCGCTATGTAAACAAGGTGCGCATGGGCCAAATGTTGGTAGCGTACGAGGCAGAATCTGAGGTTGTTTGTCGAGTAAATGTCGCTGCTTATTTGAGAATAGTCATGAGTTTGGGAAAGAAAAGTAATTTGTCCTTAAATTTTGGACAGAAGTTTTAATTGACGTATTTTCCCTGCTACGATTTTGCAAGTTTTATTTCTAACATAAAGAGCTACTTCCTGCCGAATGTGAACGTTATGCACGTTTTAATAGACGGACTGCTTTCCTAGCTATGAGGCTACTTGCCCATTTTATTATTAAAACAAATTGAATTTTATCATTACATGTATTTGAATTTATTCGTTATAACCCACTTGTTGAATGAGCGAATGTATGAAGTTTTATGAACTATGCACATAAAACATCTTCCGATGATATTTTGCAAAATTAAGGAAGATAATTTATAAATCGTTGCACTCCGATTGGTCGGGCAACCTTCGGAGTCCCCGTTGATTGGCTTGTTGACATAAAACATCGTTACTTTGCAATCTGTCTAAACTAAAACTGAAACCGGACAGTTGTTCCAGCAGTGTGTGGTCTGAAAACAAGAAAGTAAAGAACTTTCTATTAGTCTGAGATAACCAAATTTGACACACACCATAAAGTAGTTTCAAATTGTCATTGAAAACGAGGGTCTCTTGCCTCGTTCTTCATACCTTCCAATAGACAGTATCGAATAGCTGCCATTTCGTGGGGCGCCTTCTGTTACTTAGACCGTTCAACAATGGAATCACAATATGTGCAACATGTCCTCAAGGAACAAAGAAACTGCCCTACGAAATGGCGGATATTCGATACGGTATATTGGCGGAACTGGGGGGTGGGGGAGGGGGGCGGGGGGGGGGGGGTGGTTGTTGAGGGGATTGCAACCCCACCCGTGAGCGGCGAACTATTTAATGAAGAAATAAATAAAAACCTTTAACAAAAAAACATCAAGTGCCTTATATTGCAGGAGAAAGCACCTAAAATTAAAACTTTTCGATTAAAGGCACAGGCTCGTCAGCAATGCGCGCACGCCAAATTCGTGCCATGAAATACGCAGCTCCATAGCAAATACACAGAGCTGTGTATTTCGTGGCACGAATTTGGCGCGCGCGCATTGCTGAGGAGCCTGTGCCTTTAAGCTTTCGATTGATGTACAATAATGTTATATAAACTGTGTCGACTTTAATAGCAGTCAGCGGAGGTATGAGGCACAATGGTTTGAATAAAATAAAATTGTCATCGAAAAGGAGGGCCTCGGTGCTTTCTTTTGTGATAAAATTTGCAAATGAAAAGACACGTGACGTAATACAATGGCTGAACATCTGAAACGAGGCTGCTAATGCTAATTACATTTGTCAGTTGCTACGTCGGCCGCCATACCATGCAACCATCATACGTGATGACAACCGTGCGCGTTCAAGCGTCACTATAGCATTGACACCCGCTCGTAATGCGCATTCATTTTTTGTTCATTATATTCAATGATTTGTGAGACGGTTGCAGCACGACCTGAGCATATATCGTAAAGCATATTTGTGGAAGAGTTCCTGACATTGTTAAGAAGTCTTTTTAATAAGGAATACATGTATTTATAAACTCAAGTTATCGTGCAGCCAACAACCCCATGTACCCTCGGCGTGTGATACGACTAATAATTATTTTTTTAAAAGCTGAACTATAAAAAGGCGCTTGTTTAAAACATCTTGGCGGTAATTTTGTTTACATGTTTAAAGGTAGAATACATGGTTGGTGAACTGTTGAAAGGGGCGTTATTTCCACTCGTGATTAGAAGCCCATGTTGATAAAACTGCCGTGTAGAAATTTAAGCCACATAGGTGCAGTAATACTTCTGAAAACTTGAAAAATCAACTATGTTTTTGTATGGTAAAAAAGACCACCTTCAGTTGTTAATTTTTCACCCAAAATACCATTTTGGATTGAAATATAATCATGTGGTGTTTGGTATTTTGTTATTCGCTGGCAGAGTCGTGACGTGATATTTTGGCTGCTAGACCGTAACTATGGTTACTGGTTCACGCTCACGTTTTACATCCATTGTGTTTGCGCACAGGGTATTTTACTATTATTCTTTTAAAAGAAAATATTGAAAAATAAGGACCATAATGACTTGAAATGGTTTGCTCATACCTACTCTCATAGCGATACAATATCCTGCCGCCTTATTTTGTGATGTTTGTATCAGAAAAACTCAACAGAAAATGTTCCTTTTGTGGCTCCTGTGCAAAACGAATGGAGAATCGCGTTGACATGCAAGTAGCGCGAACCGTTGTCAAAGAAGTGAACGCGTCCGGCCGAACATTACGTCACACTCTGCCAGCGATCAATTCACACTTTTAGTAATGTTTTTCTTGTCAACCCGGAAAAAAATTGGGTCACTGCAAATGATGTGCTTACCTTTAACAACGACATACTTATTTTTATTCCAGTTCTTGAACAGCGAATAAGCGTTTAGGATTAAAAACATTACTGTAAAACTCATTTCAAGTCTAGCGCATGCGTCCAAACGCAGACTGGGATTAAAATTCCAACTAGCCAAAATTGTTCAATTTCAAATTTACTGTCTGCCAGTAGAATTTGGACACGGGCAGAAGAATGGAATGTCGTTTAACTTTTAATTTGATGCCATTAATTCGCAAAAAAAACGGGCAAATGATTCAAAGAAAGATGACATGATCAGGAAACCTTTAAAAACAGGAACAACAGCATTATATATATAAGAATAATGTTGATAAACTGCCTTGTAGAAATGTCAGCCACATAGATGCAGTAATGCTTCAGAAAACCTGAAAAATCCATGCATGGTTTTTATGTTGAATGAATACTAAAAAAGTTGTCTGCAGGCAATTTTTAATAGTACCTTCAGTTGGCAATTTCTCCCACAAAGGTGTCATTAACAGCCATGTGGTGTTTGTTACCATTGCTATATCAGCACTTTTAAGTCGGGTTTTTCTTATCAACTTGTGAAGTCAAATTTTGGGTATCTGCAAAACAGGTAGAAAAATGCAAAACGTAAGGCATTTATTTCGGCTGTGTGTATGCCGGGTTATGAGGCTATACGATCCCATCTGGCCAGTCTGGGCAAACAGCATGAAAGGCTGCATGTCCTATACCGCTAGCCGCGACAATCGGTTATTGCATTGATGTCAACGTCTTCTATTTCTTCCCATAAATATTATTATACCATCAAAATTGAGTTGCTGAGAATTAGCCGATTAAAGTCGTTGTTCTTTAGCCACCTATATATGGGGATCTTCAGCACGGCCACGAAGTCCGAGAGAACATTTTACCTTTTGTGGCGTTTTGTTCACCTTTTGTGGCGTTTTGTTTTTGTTATAAAATAAATAAATAAACAGGAAGGAATACTGAGTTTTAGAGGTGGGAGGAAAACTCATTGACTGAGAACTCAATCCATACCTATGTAAATAAAACACGATTGATATTTTAACACATTCCTGAATATGTGAGATTATAGAAAAAGCGGATTTACAGAAATGTGCTTACATCCGAAGTGCTGTTTTTATAGTGAAGCTACATTGCAGAGTGTTCATGTTAAAACCTACAAAACATTGGGATATCCGCCAATGTATCTGGGTTTGCCAATTAATTTTCTTTTATGCGCCATAAGATGATGGGGGATAAATAAGAACTAAGGCAGGAACTTTCACAACACACTTGTGTATGGGAGTAGGCGTACGTATGTCCTTTATTTGCGGTCTACAAAAGTTATTTGCGTGGTTTTTGTTAAAAACAAAGTAACCATGTTTAATCATTAGGCCTATGCCTTTTTTAAAGAATTGTATTCATTCAGTACGTCCGGATGCAGATTTCCCCTTCATGTGCAGATTTGCATTATCTTTTCCAATTGATTTATTCCGCATTTTTATTCCTGAAGACGTCAGATCTTTATTCATGTACATGTGTTAAGATTAGGGGGAAGGATCAGAATAAGCAAATTACTTGGCCATTTTTGTTCTGGTCGTTTATATTTTTCATACTTATGCAAGGCGCAGATATCCGCAGTAATCCATGGATTGTAGTCGTATCGACGAAGGAATAATAAACAAATTAATATGCGCCTCTGGGGAATTTAATTGTACTTGGTTTATGAATATCTGAACTTTTCTCTAAATTTAAAATACAAATTAGGAATTACTGAACGGATTTGTGGCCAGCTCAAGGGGCGTAGACCGAAAGTCGATTGACCTCAAAATGAAGGCAACATCTCGGGGATTGAGGCTGTATTTTGGACGCTGAATGAAAGCGCGCCTTTAATTGAACCAAGTGACATATTTGGCGCCAACTTCCGCTGTGTGAATCCGTCCATTTCGTAAATGAGACGAGGGAACTAATTTTGCCACATCGGGACTTCTCCAAAAAAAGTTTTCAATCTTTTCTATTTTAAGATCCAATGTCTAAATCGGAGACCGACACCTTGGAAACCTCGCGCCGTAATCCCATTCGCGGGACGGCGCGTCCAATCCGTTTTGACGCGGTTCACTCAGAATCCGGTAATTGGTAAAGACGCGGCGCGGTCGGCATTTCAATCCAATTTTTTCTTAACTAACTCATCGCTAGGTATATCCCATTTCTCTCTTGTCAGTAAAAAAGGCAAAGACAAGAAGATTTCATAAAGGACAGACCACTCGAGCTCTGATGATGGTTCCTAGTCGAAGCTGAGCATGAGGGATTAGCTTTATCATGTAGAATGATCAGATCAAGTATTCATGAGCATATTGAAGGGACTTTGGTCTGTGTTTGCAAGTGTCATCTTCATTTCATTCCATGTATCGGGCGAAGGTGACATGTACTTTTCTTGCCGCGCTTTAATAGTAAAGTCTACAAGGTATAAAAACACCTCAGCCCATCATTGTATCGCCAGGAAATGCGGCCTGACAGATGCTTAATGTCGGCGAGTAGGAAAAGAAAATGATTGGGCCGATTTAAAATTCACGTCATTAAAATTGTGGTGTTGTATCTAGGTCAAATCAGCCGCGCTCGGATGGCTGGGTCAATAGAATGACACTTTAGCTGTCAGTTGTTAAGAACAATCCATTGAAGCCGCGAGCCGGAGCTCCACGCAATACGAGACGGTTGAAGCTGTCGTCTGCTGCAGATACACGGACACTCCAAAGTCGAGTTTGAATAAACATGACTATTTGTGCTTGGTGTCACATAGTGACGTCTGGTAATAAGACTACACTCACATTCTCTTTGTGCATTATTAGAGTTGGTTTCTTTCATCCCAATCTCCATCTTTGTTTGCTGAAGTAGATGTCTTGAACACGCCAACTCTATACCGCTGATGTGTAAATATACATCCTGTCAAATATGGGAGGTTTGAAGAGCGCCCGAAACTATTACAACATGCTTTAAATGTAGAATAGGATGATTCACACGATAATGTCTGAAGAGCACGTGTGGTCTAGTGGGTATACAGCCGTGCTCGTGATCGAAGGTTTATGGGTTCGAGCCCCACTTGTGCCAACGTGTTTGTGTCCGTGGGCAAGACACTTAATCTCAATTGCCTCGTCAACCCAAGCGATATATGGGGAGCTGTTATGGGAAATGCCACAATCTAACTGCTGATAGGGTTGTGCACCTTGGCCAGGTTGCCACCTAGTTGAAGCGAAATGGTTCTGGTGATTTCCTGATGGCAGCGGTGATAATGGCAACAGCGCCAGGAGCACCCCCGTTGGGCGGACATGTGCGCTATATAAGTATCCACCATTATTATTATTATTAATATAATTTTGAGTTTTGGTGATCAAATCAGCCTTTTTTCGTATTTCACATGAGTCTGATGCATTGACGCACTTCCTTTGACCAGACTAAATTTATGTTGCTATGTAATGAAACTGGGTGCATGTGGCAAGTGTGAAGTACAGAATCACTGCCGTGTTTATGGTAGGAGAGAATGGCATAAAGCAACCAGACTGTTGGTTGGCAGGCATTGGCCGTAGACACCATGCACATGCAGCAACAATATACCATAGTATGTGGACTTTCTAAAAGTGAAGAATTCGGGTTACTAGTCACAGTGCAAAGGTCACAGTGCAAAGGTCACAGTGCAAAGGTCACACGCAAAGGGCTAATTTTCGTTCTAGATTCTTTGTGGCTAGTCTTACTTTAGCCGCCACGTTCACGTGATGGACGAAATAGTGTTTGGTACGCTGCCATCTTTAATCCCAACAAGCGTAACTTGTTAAAGCCCCAATACATCATTTGCAGTTACCCAAATATTTTACTTCACGAGTTGACGATAAAAACCTGACTAAAAGTGTTGATAGCAAGGGTTTGACAAACACTATATGATCGTTTTTCCCCATGTAAAAATGTACCTTTGTGAGAGCAATTGCTAACTGAAGGTGTTTTTTTGATCGTTTGTAAACGATTTATTACCATTCACTCAACACAAAAACCTTGTATGGATTTTTAGGTTTTCTGAAGCATTATATTGCATTATGTGGCTAAAATTTATACAAGGCAGTTTATCAACATTATTCTTTAGTTATGTAATGCTGCTGTTCCTGGAATTCGTAAAAAGTCTGATCTGGGCTGTTTCAAAATATAATGAAATTTCAAGTTCATGCCCTTTAACTGGTTGCTTAGCAGTAACTATCAGCTATTGTATCTGTTTTTATGGATGTCTTGTGTGTTGGGCATTGCCAAGCTTAGGTACACCCACAAATTTCATTCTGGAAATGTCGTTTTGGAAATATTTGTACATATGTGACCCATGGCATGCGTAATGATTTTCGCGTCCCATGCGTAACATCAATTTTGCTGATTTGTCACTTTGATATCCCATATCTGACAAAAGTAACGCCTCTGATGAAAAATACCTGTAACAGTGCTACACAGTTTTGTTTTAGCAACTGACAGCTATTAAAAGTGTCATTCTATTGACCCAGCCATCCGAACGCGCGGCTGATTTGACCTAGATACAACACTACACTTTTAATGACGTGAAATTTAAATCGGCCCAATCATTTTCTTTTCACTACCACTGGTTTAAAATTTGTCAAAATATGGTCGCCTATTTGAAGTCGCCTAAAAATTTGAAATTCTGGTTGACATATATTGCACGTTATTTTGAAACACCCCATCTGCAAAAGTCAAATGATATAATGGCTTTTAACATGGTACATCGCACCGGCGTCACGGTCCTCGTGGTGCCACCGACGCTTGACGGCTCACCTTTCTCGGCCCAAAGATCAGAACAGCGGGCAGAGCAGCACCACACCAGGCCATGTGAAGATTTTTAATAAAAGCCCATGATATCGCTTCGCATGATTTCCCACTGAAGAAGATTATTGCATAATGATTTCGAAAGAAAAAAATCAACTATTGCAAAATTTCAATTTTCAAGTTATTTTCAATTACATTTTGCATTTCCTAAAGTTAAAGTTTGCGCATCAAGGCGTTACCTAGAGAAAACAAACCCTATGGTTATCCAGGTCTTACGACCACTTTTGACAGGTTTTGAAATGAGAGATAGTTAACACAACAATGACCTTAGGGGTGTTAAATTCACACCACGAGTGTGAACTCGTGCACCTTCGATATCGGTATATATTACACTTTATAAAAGGTGTAACCATAGTGTTATTTGACATTGCTCCGAGTCCGTACGAAAAGAAGAAATACAAACCAGCATAAAGCATGCTAACTTTGAACTAAGGCCGGTGTCACACAGGAAACTACTCCATCATGATACGATCATGATAGAATGAACGACGAGAGCGGTCACACGCCAATCTATCATGATAGTATCACAATAGAAAACCACTCGATGATGAGAATTCTCGTCGTTCACCTATCAATGCTATAATAGTATAATACTATGTGGAATCTCGTAATTCGTGTGACCCCGGCCTAAGACTGAAGTTAAAACAGACCAATTCAACGAATTAACAAAAGGTCCATGCATATCACATTTCGACGGAGTGATACAGAGTATCGGCATTACTAAAATGATCCACGAAAGAAAAACAGCCGAACATCGAGGTGGTATTTAGGGGATCAGAATCCTCTAGGTGGCGCCATACTCCGAGTCCTTTTAATATACTGAATCATAGGGCAGTGGCGGATTTGGCTCTTGGTTAAGGGTGGGGTTGTGGCTCCTACTGTGTGCCAAAACCCTTACGTCGGGTAAGGGCATAACTAATCCTAATTAACATTCATAAAACATCCCCCCTCACACCCCCCCCCCCCCCCCCCCCTATTGTATGAGACGCCATTGCTATTGTATGAGACGCCATGTTGTTTTATTAGCAATGAAAAATTGGGAATTAGAAAGCAAATATTTAACAAGAAGAAAATGAAAAGAAATGCACATACGATTTGGTCTAGCAACCATTTTTGCAAATTAAAGAAAATACATTTAGTGCCAAGCAAATGTGTGTTCTTAGCAGCGCCATGAAATTGGCTATGCGAAAAGTACCCTCTCGATAAAGACACGTATAGGCTATACACACCAACGTTTTGCCTGGACTGATCCCTGGTCCACAAGATCGCCTATTTTCCATTTACCACAATGTACTCATACAATTTATTTCAGTTGCAATGAATTATCAGGCAAATGTCATTCTGCCTGTGTTCATAAATAATTCAAAACTTCACTGCGTAATTCCTAAAAGGACATTATACGAAAAGCGCTCGTTTGGCAAAGTTTTAAGGCTGGCTCACACTATGACGAATAGGGGGGTACGGCAAGCTACGTTAAGCTGCGAATTGCAATTGTGAATTTACCGCCAATCATCGTGTGTTGCCTTCAATTGTCGCTGACGAATTCGCTGGCGACCGCAGACGGCCGAAATCATCAGTCGCGTCCGTCGGCAAATTTTCAACATGTTGAAAATTTTGTGGCGGCAAAAAATTCGTTGTTATTCCGTTAAGATTTCGTTGGAGACCGCAACCCTCATTTCCTTGACGTTTCCATGCCGTTCGAGGCCGTCTCTAGTCGTTTTGAGGTCGTCACAATTTCGTTGGTAGTCGTTGTCAACGACCATTGACGACAAAACGTCGGTAAGTGACGTCACATATCGAACCCCGACGACACATTGCGGCAAGTAACGAAATTGTAACGACCTTGGTGCGACAATGACTTGCGAATTTTGTCCGGAGGGTGACGGGTGATGACTGTTGATGGCGGATCGTTTGCGAGTACCTGCGGCATTACAACGGTGGTCATGGATGGGTTACGATTTTGAAACGATGGTCCACAATTTTAAACTTTTTTGTACAATTTTTTACGTTTTTTGACTATTTTTGAAGTCGACTATTTATACGACCCGCACACACACAGGCTATGATGTCGGCCGCTGATCCACGTCATCGTCGCCGCAACCCACCGTTAGCCGCCGTTCTTTGCCGCCAGCAAATCCACCGCCAGCCGCCTCACCTCGTTCCTTGTTGCCGGGCTCCCTCGAGACATCGTCACTCGCCGCCCAGACAACGTCCGATTTTGGTCGCTAGACTCCGTTCCCTGCCGCAGCCATTCGTCCCCTGCCGTCGTGTTGTCGCTGAAGGTCGTTCCCACCCGTCAGCGAATCTTGCTTTTTCCATTTTGCCGTCGTTTTGCCGCCAAAATTTTGTGATTTTCACGTCCGTCGCCTTTCGCGGGTTATCTGCCGCTACTATGTGAGCCAGCCTAAGGCTGGATGCTATGGGCGGACAATGACAGTCCTTAGAAACAGCATAGGAACAGCCACAGCCAAGGCCACTATTTCGGATCCAGCCTCAGTTAAAAATTATTGAAAATGCTGCATGCTTCCCTTTAACTTGGAATCAAAACGAACAATCGCGATAATAATATATACCTAAAGACTGCTTGTATGCATGAACTAACCCAAGGATATACTTTACTGTGCTCCCCACCTCACGAGCTCTGTCGCCCGTTTCCTTTTCTGTCAAGTAGGATTATTTGTCATCAAAGGAAAACATACAAATTGTTAACCTTTATGCCTTTTAGCAGTCTAATAGTCGTCGAACCGTTGTCTGTCGAAACGTGACACGATCGAATCTCGTACTTATCATGCCGTATTAGCTTCTCTCGTGTTTCTAGGCGGTGGGTTAAAAGGCTCGAGTCTATCGCTCTGAAATCACGTATGTGTGAGAGTATAGATTCCCCTTTTCCTATCACGTTCAACTCGTCATTGCTAAAAGCAATGTGCACAGCCAACGTTAAAGGTGTTGACCAGACCAGATCACTTTTTTGACTCCGCCCCCTCCTCCACTTACCTCGTCATGTGTCACATTTTTCTCATTACCATTCTGAAATTTCGCGCTCTCAATCCGTATATTTTTAAGCATATCGTCAAAAACCCACCCATGTTTTGTAAACTAATTTATCCGATTCCATAAAGCGTGCAGTGATTACACCAACCCTCTTTGCTTCCACATCCAATTGTAGATTGCGAATTTCCTGTTTTCTTCCCATGGATAGTATTTTGGGGAGGTATTTTGTAGGATTGTTAGATCAGAACGAAATCCATTTTCTGGAAACATCTGCATGGACAAGCTCCTCATGTACATGTATGTATCACATTTAGGCCAGAAATTAGCGAGTTGTATCTGAGGCACTTTGAAAGGATGTCAACATATCCAATGGGACGTCACTATTTGGGGTGGATGTCTTAGTATTTGGGTTGAATGTCTTAGTATTTGGGTAGGATGTCTTAGTATTTGTTCAGACAGGAACTACTTTATCTAGCCAATCACTCCTAGCTAATATACACAGTGTTTCCGGGGTAGTATTTTAATCAAGTCACAAAGTGCACACATACCTGTGGATACATGTGTGTATTATTATGTGCGTGAACACTATTAGGGCACTAAAACAAGCACAAGTTACCATAGCAAGTTACCATATAACGTTTTTTTTTCTGCTGATAAAAGCCACGCTGCACTTCGTCAAATTAAAGTTGCACTGTCCGTGTTTGGGTGAAAGGATTTAAAAAAATTAATTAACACAAGCGAACGAATTTAGAAAGCTTACGTGTCTCTAAATAGCATAGGTGGGGCGAAGTGGCATTGGGGCGAAGTGGCGATGGGGCGACGTGGCGATTGGGCGAAGTGGTAACGGGTCGAAGTGGATATGGGGCGAAGTGGTAATGGGGCGATGTGGTAATGGGGCGATGTGGTATGGGGCAAACTGACATGGGGCGAAGTGGTAATGGGGCGAAGTGACTGTAAAGCATAAAAACTATAGGCCCTATATCTCTACAGGAGTGAAACTTGCCAAACCGACAATTTAGTCTCATACACTACTAGGCAAAATAGGGCCAGTTTTACGAGCTAGATTATCCAAAATAACTTCAGTTGAAAGAAAAACCCACATCATGATGAAAGCGAATTTATACACCATTTCAGCTCTCAATTCTTGCAATTAATGTATAGAAAGAGTGGGCATACAAATATTAATGAAGTCGGCTCACCACTTTGTCTATTTAGTGGGTTCACCCATGTTAGATCTTATTAAGCCATCCTCTCCTCAATTTGGGTTTCACTATTAACGCATTATTATATTGTACAAAATGCTTTCAGTTTTTACTATGCACTCTTCAACGAGAGGTCATAAAAGTGACTTGACCAATTACTTTCTCAATAATTCACTGAATCAGCAGGTGGTCACAGATAAAACAATAATATAGACTGCAGATGCGTATTTGATGTAAGATGTAGCAGAGTCGATCAAATTCCAGTCGTTTTCTTGTGCACATTTTAAATGTGCTATTGACAAATTATAAACTACCACTGGCAGCCTCGTCTTTCCATTTGGAAAACTTATCACAAAAGAAAGCTCTATTGGTCTGCCGCACTTTTGCGCAGAAAATAAATAAAACCATTGTGCCTCATACCTCAGCTGTCAAAGCAACGTGTTGGAGGTCTCGGGTTCAAATCCCGATAAGGTAAAGTCGCTTCACGAGTCAAGCTGGCTCATACGGCCGGTACTCATCCCGGTTTCATTGGCATGGAGTGACTAGGCGCATTGTTACTCCCCCTGGATGGGATACCAGTCCATCGCAGGTTTACCCCCAGCAGATCGTTGGGTTTCCCAACCAATATTTGCCGGTACCCATTTATACACCTGGGTGGAGAGAGACAATGTGGAGTAAAGTGTCTTGTCTAAGGACACATTGCGATAGCAGTGACCAGGCTTCGAACCATGGACCTATCAACCGAAAGTCCGACGCGTATGTCCACTAGACCACCACGTCTCCAAATCCCCATAAGGACTGTTTTTCCCTCTGATACACAGACCCATTATACTGATTATTGCTTAAGGGTATGCTCTTTTCTGACACCCATAAGTTTAGTATACATGTACCATATTGTTTAAAATAAAACTTAAAAGTGTTAAAGATACATGATGTAGAACGTCACGACAGGACTAAGCGCGAATACTATCGACTAAAAATTCCCCTTGCGCCGTGCAACACCGTAAGGCGCCATAAAGCGCTCTAAATAGCATTGAACATAAATTGTCCCTGAACTTTAACTCATTAAAGCGTGCTTGAGCGTTTTGCTCATTTTAATGGATTTCTACTCAATTCTTGATTCGATTTTTCCAAATTACCTGTTTAATGCGGAGGTCCCTCGCACTAATAATAGCCACGCTGCAGCGAAATGAAGCGAACAGAGAGAAAGGATATAGGTGGCATTGCGAGGTATTGGTTATCACGTGAGAAATATCGTTAGTCCAATATAGGAGTTGTATATCGGGTGTGGAAAGTGACTTAGATTGACCAATCACCATACACAGTTTGACTTGAATTATTGATTGCAACAGGTACGATTGAGTTTAGCGTATACCGTGATCTAGCCCTGTTCAATGTGCCTATGGAAGGCATACTCGGATCACCAAGTTCATCTTAGTTATGGTACATCTCAACATCTGCATTAATCCTAACTCATTACGTATCCTCGAGGAAATCGTATTTTTGGCAATAAACGTGGTAAATATAATAAATAAATCGCTGGGGTTTTGAAAACTTAACTAAATCGGTAATAAATCGCTTGAGTTTTGAAACCATTATAGGCTACGCCCCAACTCGCCAATGGTCCAAACTTCCCAACAATATAAGTTAGGACTGTCCCATGTATACAGTAGTTGGGAAAAGCCTTTGAAATGGTACCTTTTTTAACGAAAATAACATCACAGATTAGAAAACTCGATCGATGCTTCGGCTAATCTTTCATTTAATCATTAAAGGGTAATTTTGCACCATTTTGTTCTGATTTTATTAGGTACATGAGGAAATACTGATATACATGTAGAAATAACATGTGCGTGCAGATCAAAATAACAACATTTTGATTCCGATTAACCAAATCTGACTGGAATGCATTCAATTCCCAAACCCAAGCAAAGAAACGTGGTCAACTGGGGATTCGAACCTTAAAGGCAGAGGCTCGTTAATGCGCGCGTGAGGCCAAATTCGTGACACGAAATACGCAGCTCCATAGCAAAGGCATTGGGCTGCGTATTTCGTGGCACGAATTTGGCCTCACGCGCGCATTGACGAGCCTCTGCCTTTAATCATCATACAGGATGAGTCAGAAAAACCCGCTCTTTTTGATCGGTAAATTTATATCCTCAAACGTTTAACTTGCGTGTAGGCTATATGTTTTTTTTTACAATGCAGTCATGTTGATAATGGCTATACTAAGCATGTCTGGTGATTAAATCATTGATTTATAGTATTGTATAACAAATATGGACACAATATTCTTTCCTGGCTTCTGAAATAACTATACAAACACGTTTTGTGACCTTATTAAGAAAAGTGACATTGACAATCATTAGCAGACTCTTTGAATACCCTTCAGGGGCTACGAAATCGCATAACTGCTTAAATCCATGGGCACCACTATGCAGGACATAGATGGTAAAAAGAGCTGTGTTTGAGATAAGGCCAGGTTGAATGTCGAGCTGGAAGTCAACGTTGAGGCAAAACATTGTGTTGGCCCGCGTCGGGTCCTGAAGTGCCGTGCGGAAATGCCTAATGAAGCCCCTATAGAGTGCTATAGGTCGTGTGTATCTCACAAAGTGGTGCATGTCTCTTAAAGGGTGAGGGATGTTTGTTACTAACTTGCGCCCACACGATAATAGGGATGTTTCGCAAGCCGACAGATACACGTACGCATACGTTTAGCTATCTGTAACCGTTAGTGGCATTTCTGTGGTTTCGCAACTTTGAAACTACAGTGTGTTAGCTAAAATGCGTCTATTTCCGACAGCGGGAAAACTACCCAGCACAACACGGCTTTAATACTAATTTTACTTTTAATCCAAAATTCTAAAATGCACAATAAGTTCTTAGACATTCATAATTTATACCCTTTTCAACCTGGCTACGTAAACGCAACGAAAAATGAGGAAAAACACTAGAAATCCGAGATTTCACTACGCGTTTAGTGCTTACGCACAGCGAGCTTGATATGCTTGCTGTTCAAACGCGTAGAGGATAGTAAGACGTGTATGATGTCACAACCTGTGACGTATCCGTCGCGCTATCCGTATCCGTGCCCTTGCGAAACCCCTCTACTAACTTGTGGCACGAATGGGGGCTTCATATACAAATTACCTGTAAGCACGCTTACGGGACTATCTGAGCGACTAAGCATGAAAATAGACTTGTTATGGACGTTTAGCTATTTTTTTTTGCTATAATATCTCGATATTCAGGATACTCTGCTACTATACGTGGTTAAATGGGTTCACTGCTCTTAAATCTATCCATCTCTGTCGTACTCTCTCTTTTCCTTTTGACGTATTCAAATCTTTGATTTCTCGGAAGATAATCAGAAACGAACATCGAATTACAGTCCACTTTATGTCCGCTGCCATTTGTATCTCATTTTGCCATTTAGCACTGAAGGTTCCTTCACAAATGTATCCATCGGCTGCTTTCAGAGATCCTGTCTGAGGTCATTACATTTGAAAGGGAACTAGACCTAAGTGGGAGAGTTAAATATGCCAAATGTTAGCTGCTTGATTGTGTGGGAAAAGGCCATTAGATCTGTCTGTTCTGATGTGTGAAACAGGGCCAATGTGAACTGAAGAGTGTTTTATCTTAGTTCTAGTGATTCGATCAGAGGAGTGTAAATGAATTAAACTTTGACAAAGTAAAATTGACATTTGATTTCAATGATATTGAAAGACTCGTGAGCTACGATGTCACATTCCTTATGGAATCCATCAACGTGGTACATGGTACCGAGTCTAGACAAACGATTTTTTCCCCGTTGGCAAAGTAGTTGGGATTAATGCAGATGTTTAAAACATCATTGACGCCTACTTTAATAGCCCTTTGGGCGTTTTACATGACTAGCGTCTGTTGTACCTTTCACACGTACACATAGTATCTACATGACCGGACTAGATTGTTGTTGCTATGTGGTGCACGCGGCAGGTGTGATGTACAGAATCAATACCATGTTCGGAGGGAGGAAATGGCATAAAGCAACCAGATTGTTGGTTGCTAGGCATTGGCGTGCACCACGTAGCAACAACAGCATAGTATGTAACTTTCTAAACTGCACCTCCATTTGAAAGTGAAGATTTCGACGCGCCAGCCATATAGTGCAAGGGTTACACGCAAAAGGCTAAATCAAGGTTACATTACAACTACATGTACATCATTCGAGCTATATAGAAATCCCTTTTATTGAAATCCCCACTCTTTACTTGCATAGGCCTATGCCCATGTATTGTTTCTCAAAGTGGGCTATAGCCCAGGTAAAAACTTGGGGTTGCGGGGTCGATACCCGGCCCTGGTACCGGTGCTCTTAAGCAAGGTACTTAAACACACTAGCTCCATCATTCGGAAGGGATGTAAAGCCGTTGGCTCAGTGTGTTGTTTAAAGCACATAAAAGATCCCAGGCACTCTTTCGTGAAGAGTAAGGTGATTCCCCGGTGTCTCTGGCCTTTGGCTTCCAATTTGCGCCACCCACCTATGTATATTGATGTTTAGGTCAAACATAAAAAGTAAGCTTCATGCAATTCGTTATGTATACATAAATTGTGGTTGTATGTTCAGGTCGTTTACAATCGAGGAGTGCATTGGGAAACCGAGAGAAAAATTTCTTACAAATACTTTTATCTCCGTCCTTGTTATATGACGTACGCAGGGAGGTTTTATACAGGCCTTATTATTTGCAACCTTTTGGGAGATAAAGTTATCTTCTTAAAACAACCATTGATTCAAAAACATCTGTATCAAAATATTATCTCAGTCGTCAAATTATCCCGTTGATCGTAAAGACACTGTTTTGTATTTTATAACCTATGAATGAGCAGAATGATGTTGCTCGGTCAATATTTCTCCCGAGTTTGTCCACTGTCTACATTGTTTTACTCTCAGACTAATAACTCGTTCAAATCCCTCCTCTTGGGGTCATTTCTCCGCGCACGCGTCTTGCCCAACCGACGTGCCGGGAGAGCCCCGTGGAACGCCTAGCAGGTGTTTTCGTGTTTTCTCAGCTAAGCCGTGGGGATGAATAAAAGGATTACATGTTGATACCACTCTGGAAGGAGTAAAATACAAAAATAACAATCTAAGGAACTGGGGAAATACAGGGAATCAGTTTGAAACAGTGGGAGTTTTGTGGAGGTGATATTTTGTGCACCTGTTTGTGGGGGAGGGGGTGTAGGGGGCGCTTCATAAAACACAGCGTGCACACTCAAGGACTATAGAGAATATCTTTCAGTATCTTAAGATGTTCCGCTTCATGACTCGGCAATTTGAAGTGTAGAAAGCCACTCTTCGTTGCGCTACATCATGCCTTGTAAAAAGGCAATATTTACTTAAAGTTACAGTTACTAGCACTTTGGGTATAGATGGAAATCTAGTGTTACAATATTCTCTCGTCTTCGATAAATACTAAAGTCTTGGTTCTATGCCGAACTATTTGTTTTGTTAGCCAGTTTCAAGTGACGTCTTGAGAGTGAAATCAGAGTCTGTTGCATAAAGTTAATGTAAAATTCGATATTGCCATCATTTTGACATTTTAAGAATTATGGCACCATTCGCTTTTGCCATCATTTAAGAAATACATGGATTTGGGATAATGTACTAATAAACTTGGTAAATTAAAGACAGTATTTAAATCAAAAGTAATGTGTTTCTAGCCATCGTAAGCCAACCGTCGCAAAAGATTATTAAATTCCACTTTCGGTGAAAATGACAGCATGGTACACACTACCATTCACTTACTGCAAAAGGGTATTTCTTGTAGTAATTTGGTGGTTTGCTTTTTAGGTGCGTACAAATCCCGTATGTGGCTTTAACAAGTCGAAATATGACGAATAGTGTTTCTTCCTTTATACCTTTCATTTTCATGTACCCTATTTCTTTACAGATCTCTGTCACCATTGTTTTCTTTTCTATTGTGTCCACGTTTCTCAAGGTTCAGCCAGACCCTTCTATTTCTTTAACCTCGTTTTCGGCTTTTTTAATCCACGTGTTATATTTTTTCCCTTTTTGAAAAAGGTCATACCTGAAATCTTACTTATAACGAATTGCCGAGGCAGCCTTGCTCAAACTGAAATGGTGCCAAATACACATACACTATGGAATTACCATTATTTTTTAGAAACAAATGATATAATGACAGAGTGAATCATTTTAAAATTATGAATTTGTTCCCAGCGCTGTAAACTTCTTTTTTCTTTAGTAAAGCAAAATGCACAAGTTATGGAAAAATGCTTACGATTTAAGAAACGCCATCGATTCGATGAGTTTTGTTTTACCATAAGTAAATTTATTTAAAATTATGCAAACAACAGAGTAAGCAGACATAACTGTGGATAATAAATGGTCGGAATTGTTCATAATTTCACGTATTTGGGAGCGAACATCCATGACAATGGAAACAACACAAAGCAGATCAAAAAGAGAAACTACGGAAGAGCGAAGATAAGACAACCAAAATGAGAAATTTACGAGCCTGTGTGTTTCCTACAGTAACCTATGGGTGCGAGATATGGACAATGAATAAATCGGACAGAGAAAAGATCAAAGGATTTGAGATTGAGTGTTACAGAAAAATTATTGGAATCACCTACACCCCTCCACAGGATAAACAAATAAATTTTGAACTAAATATCAAGGAAGGTTGCTACTGCGTGAGGGGCTGGAAAAAAAACAATACTGTATAAGGAGTTGTATAAGGAAATAGACAGCGAGGGATCGGAGGCCGAGGAGAAGGTGTGAAGATAATGTATCTGATGTGCTTAATGTGAGCCTATCAGAAGCGGGCCGACGTGCTCGGGACAGAGAGGCTTACAGGAAACTTGTCAGGGTCGCAACGTCCAATTCGATAAGCAGAAGATGACGATGAAATTTATTTTACAAGGTGAAACCGGCCCCGAGCACAGAAAATATACCACATACACCGTTTAGAAAGAGCAGCCTGAAACGCAATCCAGCTCCGAAGCTACATTTACAGTATCGCCTTTCAGTATTCATTATGGCAGGCCGATATCCTATCATATAATAACCACAATGGTCAGCGGGGTTGTCGTTTTATTAGGCTATCGTGATTTATAACTACACATCGCGAATATGACGATAATAATGCTTGGCGTGTTCAGAAAGCTGTAACGAGAACCCGGGAGCCGAACCTGGTTATTTATCCCCTCAAGGGACACATTAAAATCACGCAAAGAGCATCAAAGTGATACTCTTCTTCGTCTGATATTTGCCGCTAATAGTCAACAGGTATAAAGTCACTTAGTTTCCCTTTCAATTTTGTCACAGGTATTTTCTCCCATGTTGATGTCAATTGTTATTAGCGACAGTTTCGCCACATGTTTTGCATGACGCTTACCTATAATTTAAGCGTGGGTGACGTCATCGAAAACCGGACGATGATTTGGTACAAGGCCCACAAAAGAAACGTTTTACAAATTGTTTGGAACGAAGAACGTTGGTATAAAGTAGCCTGCAGAAATTGCAGCTACATATTATTATTATTATTATTATTATTATTTCTTTCTGGTATTCATACCAAGGTTTCCTAAATAGTGCTCATTGCACTGTCACTCGCAAGCGTGAGGAAACCCATGAAGAATTAGAAATTAGAAATGGCAAGAGACACCGGGCAATCCACTTGCTCTTCACGAAAGAATGCTCTGGGATCTTTAAAGTGCGTTACCGTTACCTAACACACTGGACCAACGGCTTTACATCCCTTCCGAAGGATGGAGCAAGTGTGGTTGAGTGCCTTGCTCAAGAGCACAGGTACCGCAGCCGGGGGGAGGTTCGAACCTAGCATCAATGCTTGAGAAAAACATTTAAAATCCATACATTGTTTTTAATGAATAGTAAAAATGAGTGTGCAGTCATTTTCAAAAGCACCTATAGTTTGGTAATATCTCGCAGTTACCATTTCAGACATAAGAATGTTTTGTGGTGTTTGTTTCCATTGTTTTCAACACTTTGAGTAATATTTTTTCTTGTCAACTCATGAAGTAACATTTTGGATCATTCAGGGTCCGCGCAAAATACAGTGGGCCTTTGAAAGTACTCAAGTAATCTGGACTACGCGTAATTTGATGAGGCGATCTTTTAACGCGTACACGTACACGTGGAAAACTTTCGCGAAACCTCACTATCGTCCTATTTGAAACGTATAACAATTTGAGCAGACAATCGAACGAAACTAAATTCAAACCAAAATGCAGTCATCCTTTGCCCAAAAATATTTTCATTAAGACTGAAGAGTAAATTTCAAAACTTCGTTTTAAAAATGCGAGAGACTAAACCAAACAAAACTACAACCAAACTGCATTAAGCTTTATTCCTTGAGGGTTTAAGTACTCCTTGACGGTGAACCGTTGCTTGGCTTTAATCTTACTGCCCATGAATAAAACACTACTCAATTAGCGACCTAAATCCCCATAGAGAAGAACAGCCAAGTGAAGATACGCATAGTGCTTTATGACAACATGAAACGGCAGAAGTGCTGCGTATGGAAAGTGTGTTTAGTCGGTTATCCTACTTATAGAACAAACATACGCCCGTTTATTGTTTACACATCGCATTCATTCTGCTTCCATTTTGAACGGTGAAAATAGGACAAGCAGTAAAATACCTTTTACTTCAGCAAAGAGACAGGACAGTGGTCATTTTTATAGCCTATAAAAATAATTGTTTTATTTCCGCATCTTGGTTTCAGCTGTTAAACATAAAATCGATTGAGATTCGTGTTCAATCAATATTGACGCCATTAATTCACCAATAAAGGAAAGTACTAATTGAATTACAATTTCGACAGCGAGTGCAAATCGGAAAAGGGCGATCGGGTTTGGCGAGGTGCGGTGCTTTCCTCACCGTTGACCTTGGCGCCCCGGGTTCGATTCCGGGAGTGTATATGGATTGGGTTTGCAGTCCCGGGGAATTTCTTGGGATTCCTCCTTCTTATCATCTCAAATTAACAATAAAGTAGATTTGAAGCTAATACGGTATTAGATGGCAAAAGGGGGTTCCTTTCTCTCTCGTAAAGAGAAATGGACCAGACGATTCGGACGCAAGTTATGATGAGGCCTTTTCCCACTACCCACCTCCGACCCGGGTAGCTTTTCTACCCGGGTAGCAGTAAATAACCCGGGTTACATTTAACCCGGAGTTTCTTTTCACACGACAAGCGTTAACCCGGAGAAGCACTTACCCGGGTCGTCTCTTACACGGGTACAACAGCGACCCTTTTCCCACGGCATTTCTGCATGCGCACGTACCCGGGTACACCAATCAGCACAAATACCCAGAAACCATTGCGTGTGGAAAATCGATCGATCGATCAGGCTGCGCACGCACACACAAACATGGCGGACGACACAGAAACATCGCTGGCAATTTTGCTGTTAATATTTCGCATGTTTAATAATATTTATCGATGTGTGCTTTGTCACTGGCCCCACGCGTATTTTGTTGTACACTGCCTTCAGAAGAGTACCAGTTTTACCATGTTGACAGTGCCATTCAAGCGCGGGCGCACTTGCAATCTTTGACCAAATAATTATTGCGGCAAGAATTTAACTCGCTAAATAGCCTACCCGGGTAGGCTATTGTCGTCGTTTCCCACGACAAACGTTAACCCGGAGAATCGTCTCAAGGTCGCCGTTAACCCCGAGATTGGTGGGTTAACCCACCTCCCGAGCAGGGCTAGAAATTACCCGGGTTAAGTGGCATTTTTGGCCAGATAACCCGGGTAATTCGTAACCCCGAGATTTGCCGTGGGAAACGAACCCTTAACCCGGGTAATCTCGGGGTTAAATTTTTCTGTTACCCGGGTTATCTCGGGGTTAAAGTGCCGTGGGAAAAGGCCTATGGTAGTTTGTATATTTGGGAGGATTTTTATATAATATCATGGTCGAGTGGTTTGGAGCATTCAACTTAAGATCTTGCTTAATTCTAACGGTTGTAGGTTCGATTCCCGGTCTCGTCCAAAGATGCCCTTGGGAAAGGCACTTTGCCGTTATTCGTTGGCGATTTTTGCCACTGAAACGAATTGTTTAAAAAACGTAAAATGAGTTCCCTCAGGCCAGGGCATATGAGTTTGTTGTGAATGCTTTTAACCTGTCAATCATCACACAGTCCTCCTAATCAAAATCGACTCCCGTTCAAAACCACAATTGCGATATTTTTGGGGTCAGAGTTTAGAAAAAAATTGCCCCAATGTCGGCTCGCCCTTAAAATAAATTTTTATAAGGACTGTGTGAGTCTTTCTTTTCCTTCAAAAATGTTTCAGAAATCCTGAAATGACCACAAATTCCTGAAATGACCACAACTGGCCCAAGATGAATCATTTCCGACAACCCCAAACCCGTAGACGGCGTTGTAACAACCACGAAATGCCAAATCGCGCCTACGGCTTCACTGATGCATCCCAAATCGGTTCCTAAAATGAATATTTAATAGACTCACAACACGCCAACTTTTAATTATCAGCACTCGGAGTGTGACGCGCACGTACTTGTTTCTGACGAGAATCTGCCGCTGTTCGTGACATGTGCCGGCCGCTTAGAGGCGTGGTTTGGGCTGTGACGTCACTGTCTGGATGCATAGTGGTCCCATGGAAGGCACAATGTTATAGGGGTTCTCTTGTCATCCATGCATGCACCGGATGTATCCGCTACACATTATGCCTGATTTCTCGCCCGCAAATAAAATGTCACTTTACTTTAAAACGTCTGTAATTGTACACGGCGGAACTACCACTTTCTTGAAAGTAACATCGACATTTCTGTAACGACGTTGTTGCCCACGTTCGCTTGACGTAGTCGTGGGATTAAAGGAATAAACACTAAGTATGTTTCACTACATTAACTTGTCAATATCACGCAACTGAAAATAAAGCGACAACATTTTTACCTGAAGATACGCATATTGCCCTCTATCACCTCACTCCCCTCTCTTCCCCGCACCTCTCCCTCACGCCTGATAAAACGCGAAGGGAAAATCCATAATATGACCAAGATACGTGTATGATAAAATCAGATTTGTGGACAAATTTGTGTTCAGAATTTCACGTCTTTTTTTATTGTCCATTGTTTAATAATATTACAATCTGGAAACCTGAGTAATGGACAATGACCTTATTTAAAATTTGGGCTGGTTTTAAGACGACAATTTCCAAAACTAATGCAGCAGAATTGTGATTTCCCCTTCAGGGTTAGTGGGTCCAACACGTAGTCTTCATCTTTCTATTATTGTCGAGAAAACCAAACAATATAACTACTATCACCCTAGAGTCCCGTCTTCCTATTCGGACTATCCCACAAGTCCTTCAATTTATAGCTAATCGCCTTATACTACCTCTGATCATAAAGGCAATTTGGGTTGTTAGCCGAGATGCCATCTTAAATTATCCTTCATTGCGACTTGGTGTTGGCTTAGGCGACCTTCTTCAAGACGCACTAACTTCGTTTACTCTCTCGAGGGACCAGATTTGAAAGATTCAAGTCGATGCGCGCTTGGTTTGTAGTGCATAAAAGGAAACGAATTTCACATTGACCCTGCTGAAGAATGAATTTGGATTTATTTGTTCAGAGTTCAATACCAATTCGATGCTTTTGACATTGAATTAATTAGATTAGACAACAAACATCATAATTTGTCTTTATTTCACTCAATATTAGATTATATTTTGGGAACGTGGCTCGCATTGTGTAAGAGGGTCACTTTAATTCTTAATGTCATTAAATGAACACCAAGTCCTAAATTACCATAAAATTTACATATTTCAAAAACCGAACAATAAGTATAATAGGATCGTCCAAAATATTATAAAAGGTGGTAAAAAAAAGCCACAAAATCATTTTTACTTTCGTAAGGTCAAATTTTAACGCTTAAATCCCAATGTGGGCCAATCACGGGATTCGTTTAAATAGACTGTTTGTCATCCTTTTCTATTTTTCATCTCTTTTTTTCGAACTTTATGGAAGTTGTCTGCTTTGGGAAAATAATGTGTTTTTATTATGGACTTGCTAAATCAAACATATCAACATTCTCTACCCTCTCGGGTACCATTTACTCTTAGGTGGAGAGAAGCAATGTGTGGCAAAGTAGCTTGCTTAAGGGCACACGTTGATGGAGCGGACCGATATTTGAGTGTAAGCATCTATTACTCCCAAATTGACCTGTAGAGAAATCTCGAAAAGCCGAGCTTATGAATCGGAAATCCTGTTAAACTCATTTAAACAGAATTGACCATGTTTAAATCGAACCTTTATATTTATCACAGTTTTACTATGCTATCGGACTAAGTATTGACTGTCACGAATTTTCCACGAAGTCGCAATTCCATCTTCCAAGGGAGATATCGTGACTTTCCCTTCGCCAGTCCCTATTGGCAGTGCAATGGCGGCCTGGTAAATCGGTGCAATGATCACATAATCTCTTGTAAGCGCGACTTTAGTCATGTTAACAAAATATTGTTCACCTTTATGTGAAATAAGCTAAATCCACACAAGTCAAGAACCGGCAATTAAATGTCAATCGTCGGTTTTCACGAGCTTCATAGAACACAAATAGCTGCCCAACAGCTGGATTAAGAATGATATTATTAGGGTTGCATTGCTGGTGTTCTTACTATTTTCATATAAAACTCAGACAACTGAATTTGACTTCCAACTAGCCTGTTGCGTGTTTCGCATCTGGTGTACTGGCTTACTTCACATACACACTTACTATCAACTTGTTGCTATGTGGTGCACGCGGTATGTGTACAGAACCAATACCGTGTTTATCGTGAAAGAGAATGGCATCAATCAACAAGACTGTTGGTTTCTCGGCCATGGCTTGCATCACATAGCATCAACAGCATAGTATGTGACTTTCTAAACTTCCCTCCGTTTAAAAGTGAGGGATCCGGGGTGCCAGCCTTTATGCAAATTGTTCTCGCAAAATTAAGGCTAATTTGAATACAGCGCCATACTTATCAGGAGCTCAAAAAATTGGACGTACACTTGGTGAGACATGCACCTCTCTATTATTTTATAAACGCTCGATACCGAAACCAAACGTTCGAATCAGAGCCCGAACACTCGCAGCCGAACCCGAACGGTTACGACCGACGCTGAACGGTCACAGCCCTACAGCAACAGTCAAACCTGAACGCTATATCTTCTTATTTCGAACAACGAACACTGAGCGCACTATGCAATCAACAATGATCGAGCGTTCACCTTGAGAAACTTAAAACTTGACCTCAGATAAGTTGCTCTCAGTTACTTCAACCTTCTAGATTTAGAAGAAAAACAACGAAACGTATTCCGTAGATGCTATACGAATTTATGAAAGAGATTTAACATAATCCTAGCCTATCGAAATAACGCTGTTTATACGCTCCTAGACAATTTACGTCATTAACACATGAAGAATTTCATAGCAAAACTGAGATAAATGCCAAATTTAAAAGTATTCGTCAAACACTCAGAAGCAGCTATGTTTCGTTTTGTACAAGTTACGAAGAGCTTAAATTGTCAATGCACGCATGAGGCCAAATTCGTGCCACGAAATACGCAGCTCCATAGCAAAGGCATGGAAATGCGAATTTCGTGGCACGAATTTGGCCTCATGCGCGGATTGACGAGCCTCTGCCTTTAAGGCCCAATAAATCATTTGAAGTTACCTAAAATATTTACTTCACGTGTTGACAAGAGAAAAAAACGACTAAAAGTATTGATAGTAATGGTAACAAACACCATGATTTTTTACCGTGTAAAATTGTACCATTGTGGGAGAAATTGCCAACAGAAGGTGGATTTGGTAAGACTTAAGGCTATAGTATGCATGGTGGAAATCAACGTGTGTATGGGTTTACGGTAGCACCATGTGAATCTCATTTGTATGTGTGGTTCTGAAAAGAACCGGTTAGGTGGATTTTAAAAAAGGCTGTCTGCAGACAACGTTTTTCACCATTCATTCACACACACAAAAACATGCATGTTTTTTCAAGATTTTCTGAAGTATTACTGCATCTATGTGGCTAAAATTTATACAAGGCAGTTTTCTTGACATAGGCTTTTAATTACGAGTGGAAATAACGCCATTTTAACAGTTTACCAATCATGTACTCTACCTTTTACTTTACACTGCCTTTCATTAACAACGTATCTATCGAAAGCTATTGCGGAATCTTTGACATGTCTCTGACGGCGCTTGCCGCACTGCCCCTCGCTCTTGCGGTCGACAAACCTTTTTACAAGATTTTGCAAAAACGCCAGAAACCAAAGCTTTATACCATATACTTTTTGGACGGTAAATGAAATCAAGGTGTCTGGTGAGCTGTAGAATTTCTGTATTAAATTGAAGCACTGGTCACCCGCCCAAGGCTTCAAACACCGTTCTAATGACTAACTCTAATTTCTCAAATTTAATCATTCCGCATGTGTTCCGCTCGGGCGCAGCACGGACGGGTTCAGGCCAGTGGGTGTCCGTTCTATGTCCTAGCTGCCCAGTGTAATGTTTATTTGTGTATTTGAAGTTTGCAGCCAGAAAACTAGACAAGGGTGAACGGCAACGTTTCCCTGATTTTTCCCGCTTTCATGACTAGGGCCTATACAAATTTAGTTTTAAGCATGTCAGTGTATTGGAGTGTAACAGCAATTCGATTTATTGACTTATAATTTGCCTTTTGGTGTGGTGGAACAGAGGGAGATGGCGCAATTTTATTTTTTGTATGATTTTTTTTTTAAACATGTATTTCTCACCAAGAACCTGATTTATCCGTTGTAATTATAATACAGGGACAGAATTACAAATAAAAACAAATAAGTACAAAGTGAAAAATGCAGCTATTTCGCATTTACTTCGAACTCGTACCCAAATCAAAGTGCGCCCTCCTAATTCTGTCTTCCACGTATATATATGTTATTATGCTTACAATGGCAGTTGCACAAAGCGTACATTATACCTATTATTTTGATACCGTTCATAAAATGAGTCCTTAAAATAAATTCAAACTCCTTAAACCGGCAGTATACATTCAAAGGCTGTCATAATGCACGGAGGCGGAAATAAATTGAAGCGATTTAATTGTCACACGCCATTTGGGTGTTATTCGGTGCATAATAAACGGCACTCAAAAATTGAGCACTTTCTTGAAGGCCAATTGGCCTCTCTTCTCCATTTGACGTCTACCTAAGGCTAAAGACTTTATGGCGAATTAACTCGTAGTGTCCAACACACGTTCCTTGTGCCTGGCAGCGTTGAACCGCGAGAGGAATTGAATGATTTCGCGCCTCTACTGGGTTGCTGGAATCATGAGCACGCAAGCTCACTGTGGCACGGTTAGCAGTAGGGGTATATAGCGCCACCAAGAGGCCTAGATGGACGAGCGGTCTAGTGCGTCGAACTCAAGTTCCTGTGCCAGTACTAGAATGTGGGTTCGATTCCGGGCCGTGACGGGTTGTGTCACTTGTGCTCTTGAGCAAGGCACCCAATCGCACCTGTTCCGTCCTTCGGAAGGGTTGTAATGCCGTTGGTCCAGTGTGTTAGGTTTCGGTAACGCACTTTAAAGATCCTAGAGCATTATTTCGTGAAGAGCAAGGGGGTGGGGGTGATTCCCCGGTGTCTCTGGCCGTTTCTAATTCAACTTAGGAGTTGATAGTTATTCGAATATCTATGTTAATTGATCCCATTCCTGTAATTGGCAGTCCTTCTGCTGTTGGATGTGGTGAATAAATAAATAAATTTAAAAAAAAGCATCGCGCGCAATCAGCGGAGAGCATTTTTACACCACCACTATCAGGGGAAAACAAGATTTTGTTATGCCTCTTTCGGTCTTGAGAGGATAATATATCATTATGAATAGATTATGGTGTACATATATTTGTTTTTGGGATGCGATGAGTTTACAACCGTCTTCGGGTTACAATAACACACCAGAAATGGCGCGAAATCTGGATGCAACTCGCACAAAATCTTGAACAAGATGGCCAGTTATAGTAAAAAAAGGTCTTGATCATCGGTGCGCCCCCCCCCCCCCCCCCCCCCCCCTCCCCCCAATTCTACACTGATTTTTGAACAAACATCTTGTCATATTTCTGGTTTTGGGGCTGGCGATGTTTTCCAGAAATTAATGCGTATGTAATTGTTTTGCCTGGCAGCGTTATGAACTTGGTGGCGCACTTTACACCAACCGTGGACGACTGTGCTCGAGTGACAAGCACAGATCAACCGAACTAAACACGTCACATGCATTCAGATACGCGCCCTCTGTTGACAAAATTGTCCGTATCAGTACTGTGCGTTTTATTTTAAAGAAATGATATTTGATTTTATTGGAAATAATTTTACACCAAAATATCAACACATTACTAACTTACTGGCGCTTTGTTTGGACAATTTATTGGACGGTGCACACAAAAGGTGCAAAATAAATGTATACAACTGTCTTGGTTTCCCAGTTTGTTTCAAAAGAGCTACAAATTATTTCTAAGGTGCAATCTACCCTGGGGCAAATTTCATAAAATTGATTAACGATACAATATCTACTTAGCACAATTTGTTTTACAAAATGGGTTCGGCCAAAATCGTATATGTGACATTACAAGTGATTGGTATACATGTATTCTGCTATTTTTGCCAAGAACATAAGTTAACATGAAATTTTGATTGGTATAACCCAGTTTTGTAAAACAAATATATTTTGTGCCATAAGCAACATTTTGTACTAGACAGCTTTACGAGATTGGCTCCTGAACACGGCCAATAATGTTTTCAAGTTATTTTCAGCAACTCTTATCAGCTGTATTTTCTTTTTTTGTTCTTCTATCTGACAGTGCTAAGTGCTTTGACACCCACGGGATCAAGTAGACTCACGGAGCATCAACGGATGATGTTGCAGGGAGGGAGCATAAGTAAGTAACATTTAACTTGTTAACTTGTTAACTACAATGTTAACCTGGTACCATGGTAGTTAACCCGATTTCATGTGCCTTTGAGTAATATTTGTGTGTGTGCCAGCGTAAATAAGGTATTTCACAACGCTGTGAAAAATATTATGAAACCCGCGGGATACAATAGACTACTAAAGTGTGACATCAGTTGCCATGGTAATTGGGTCTAAACATTCGCTGGTAATCTGAAACATCCATTGGTGAAAAACAGTACAGAAAAACAGTTTACTGGTTTTAGTGTATAGACTCAGTAACCTCGGCAACACACAAACGATGGCGTTTCCACTTTAGTACTCTATTGGCTAGATAATTGGAATCGATTCTTCCAAAGACAGAATTGCAATCTAATCCACTCCAGAGAAGATTCGACCAAGGCTAGTATGTGTCTGGTAGATCCCGCAAGTTTACCCATGGTGGCGTGCTTTGGGGATCCCCGAACAGAAAACAGACCTAGTCCAGTCAGTTTGAGTCCACCCTTATAGATGTAAAATAAAACAAAATTGAATTGATATTTTTCTAGAAACATAAAAGTTATTCGCTTTCAAATGACATTAACGAAAAAATCGACATACGTTTAGTTATCGAATTACTGCCAATATTTCCAGTTAATTCGACTCACGGCACGGCGCAAAAACGACCGTATAAAAACGGCGAGTGCTGATTGGTTGGCTTGGGACAGCCGACGGACAGAGACACCGGCAGCCGATTTCACTAAAAAAATTCTTTGAAAATTTGAAAATGGTATAAGCCCCATAGGCTTGCGTGTAATTATCACAGGAATGTTGCGCAGCTTACGCAATAAAAAGTTGCGCAAGCGGGCTTACGCAGTGTGTAAGGATTCGTGAAATCGGCTGCGGGGAATCTCTTTACGAAAGAGTGCTCATGAATACGCAACACACTGAACCAACGGCTTTACATCCCCTCCGAAGGATGAAGTTTCAATTTTTCCAAAACAAAATTTCAATTTTTAATTTAAAAGCGTCATTTCCGTGCTGCATTGATGCTATAAATATCAAGCATGAATACCGAACAACTGCGCAACTACATGTATGCCTTGTCCATTAAGTTGAACCCATTAAACTGGCCAACACATACACGTGATTAATTCATTGTGTATATTATTTGTAGCCAATGAAATAGTCTTTTATATGATACCAAATTCAACAACATCCGAAATTCAACAACAGATGGCAGCAAACGCAAATAATGCAGCTTCTTGAATACAGCGGCCTTCTGTTGTCGAGTTTACTCGACATTGGTACGGAAGCACACTGCGTTGCGCTGTCGAGTAAACTCGACATTGGTATTGAAAGGGTTAAAACAGTCCTCATTCAATCGGTCACGCATCCCAGATCAATTCGAAATTCGAATGCATTTTGTACAGCTGATATAAAATTATCTGACCACTTTCTGGAAATGATTGGTGCACTGATTTGGCAGGCTAGTTTTTCTCCAACGATTGGTGGCGCTCTAGGTCATTACTGAGCGCGCCGTAAATCGGCACATCTGAACGCGTGTAACCCATAACTGCGTGTAACCCATAACTGCTCTTTTTTTCTGGATTTGACTCGAAATGGATTAATTTCGTCAAGATTCTGTCATTCTTTGATCCCTACCCTTTATTTTCGCATTTCACATTTTCACAACTATAATAGGGATGGGGAAAGTTAATGTTTTCAAATGGAAAAATATTGCATTGACGCACAGTATAGCACTCGTACACCGGTTGCATTTTCTGATGGCCGCCCTCTTGTGTTCGTATTAGCATTTGATAATGGTTTCTGCTTCCATTAGCCTTTTTGAAGTATGGCGGACCCAATAGGAGGGCGCACTTTGCAGTGGGTATAAAATCGACTAAAATGCAAAATAACTAAGTTTTTCACTTTACACTTATTAATTTTATTTATAATTCTGTCTATGTATTATAATTACAACATGTAAATCAAGTTTTTGGAAAGAAATACAATTGATAAAAAAATTCATACCCAAATGAAATTGCGCCCTCTCCTTTTGTTCCGCCATACTTCTAAAAGGCTAATTGATGTGAAGCTGAAATACATGATGATAGGGAAAGCTATGGGCGAAGATAGCGTTTTCTATCTGTCCATAATCGATTTTAAAAATTGTTTTAACACGCAAATCTGATGTAAAGATCCTAATATAGCGGGGTAATTATGAAACAATTGCTTACAAAAAGAGAATTGCTCTGTTGAGCAATTGTTCCGAGATGGAACCATTATTTTTCAAAATCAAAAAATAATTATCATGAGACAACCATGCATGGTAATCTTGAGGAAGTGTTAGATTTATGCCTAAAGGCGTCGTTGGGATCTGACAATTGTTTAAAGGATCATAATGATGAGTTACGTGACAAAAGACGATTCACATGACTCGCTGTTGTTTACAACTTTGGCCGTCAACTAGCTCTTCTTTGGAGAGATACAAAATAGATAAACTAATCGAAAGATTGTTATATTTTGCGTAACTTCATATTACTGCATTATATGGAACGACAGTTATTACATTTTGTACCTGGCAAAGGTTAGTACATTTTGTGTCAACAAAATGTTGGATTTAGCGACTTCATTGTTACATTTTATGAGGTAACAGCGTTTTTGTGTCTAATATTTGGGTATTTTATTGCCATGGCGACTATGCACCACACCAAACATTGCGTTTGTTACTTTCTTAAGTTGCGCATCCAACTAACAGCGAGAGAAACGTCGGATTCCCAGAGAAATATGAAGAAGTGTACTGTTGTGGGTTATAGCTGGTAGAGCATCTGTGCGGAGTGTCAGAGTTCTCGGGTTCGTATCCCGATGGACACCATGTGATTTTTCTATCATCCCATTTTGGTCGTGTCTAAATATTGAGATGTAATTTCGTTTTGGCGCCATAAATCAACATCCAGGACGGGGAACACTACATGAGTACACATCTCAACTTAACATGTCTCTGTTAAGACATGTCCCTTTTTCTTCTTCGTGACAACACGCTGTCCGCTTCGTCACTTGCGGTTGTGGGTAGGTATGGCTGGCTTGATATTGGAGCGATGTGTTCATCTTAGCGAACAGGGGGGAAAGGCTTTACGAGGCCTAAGTCATGAACCGTACAAACGGGGCAACCTTGGCCGTGAGCTGCAGGTTTGATTTCATCAAAGTGCTTATTGGTGCCAAATCCTGTCTTGCATCTTAAAGGAGCGAGTCTAGATCACATTTTTGAAGCCCCCTCATTTTCCCCATGAGTGTTGAGATTTTGCTACTTTTTCATATTGTTCTGAAATTTCGCGTTTTCAACCCGTACATTTTCAAAACCACCGATGTTTTGTAAACTAATTTATCCGTTCCAGAAAGCAGTGCAGTGGTCACACCAACATTTTTGCTTACGCATCAAAATTGGAAATTGCAAATGTCCTGTTGCCTTCCCATGAATAGTATGTTAGGGAGGTATTAAATACGATTGTATGGAACGAAGTCCATTTTCTTGAAATATTTGAATAAGCTCCTTTAATCCCGTATAGAAGATTACCATTTGCAGTGGTCTTCGGAATGGATGCTGTTATTTGTTTAAGTCAGACATTTATAACACCTTTCCCTGACTTAGTTTTTTTGTCCATAATCACGTGTCAGCTTGCCGAAGAAATATTACCAGCTGTTTGTCTTGTCATAAATACCCGTTGAGCAGCGCTGTTCTGTCTCGTGTTGTACTTGTGCTCATTTTAATTTAACCCGTCGGCAATCTAGTATGCCAATGATTTTTCACATGCAAAGTCAATTCTGCTGCTGCTTTTTCAAGCCATTTTGTGAATTTACCACTTTTGTGAATTAAAGTTCATTAAGCCCATTAAATGAAAAGAAAATAAAAATAAAATAAAGAGTTTTGTGAAAACGCCCCGTTTTTTGAATTTTCAAGCTGATGAATTCTGTGAAATATCGTCCACATTTGTAAAATCGCCGTCTACTTAGATTGGTCAAAATTCACAGATTCACTTTAAAAAGGGTTAAATTCACAAAAATGGATGTAACACTACTTCTGCCCGTTCACACACACACGTCACCGATTTCAGATTTAATTTTGAAGTTCTGAAAATTGAGAAAATTAATGCAGTGCAAACGAAGCCATCCTGAGATCTCAGGGAATTCTGGAAGCGACAATACAATACCCTGAGGAAATCCACGCAAATCTGCGAAGTAACACGGCTGCTGCGTCTAGCAAACACACGCCCGAGTCATTTTGATGTAATTTAATTAATTTGGTCATGTTATGCCGAAAACAAACAATTTCTATACTTTCCAGAAATTGTATTGGGTTGAAATTGTATTGTTCCTTACGACTATCCCATTCCTACCAAAATTCCCGGCGACGATCTTATTTACTCCGCAGCTTTTCAAATCAATAACAGGGAGGCATGCTGACGAATTGAATGCAACGGATTCCCCAGTATGCTTTGCAGCCAATCGCCGACGCGGACAACGGCCAGCATTACCGAGTACATGTACACACTGCATGCACGGTATACTTACAATCTGCGCGCATTACATTTGAATGCCTGCAATGCACTGCCAAGTTTCCTGATTGGTCCAGAGGAGGCGATAATATTTCTGTCGCTTGTTCCGCAGCGAAATGGGGCCGGTTTCAACAGGGCCTCGGCACGCACGATCGTTTTAAGAGGATGAAACGAAGCATGTCTGACAACAATTTCACTTTTAATGTATACGTGTACATTAAAAGTAAAATTGCTCAATAATGTTGTTTTCGCACGTTTGTCAATGTTGACAACACGCTGCCTTTCCATTTTAGTTCGTTTTTGTTGTTGAAATGTCCCTGGTATGTCCATAGGACGTACGTGTACATAGACTCTTTGAACGGGCAGCCATGACAGGGCCAGTCACATTGTCACCGTGTGTCATGCATGAGTAGGCCCTTTGTGGATCTATTGTCACATCATTTAAGTATGAGAAGCTGCCCCCTTATCATGACCGCCGGTGCAAAGGCTCTATACCACTGACATAACGCATACATTCTGCTTTAAGAGTGTTACGTGATGCAGTGCCATTTATAAGCTGCCATCCTTGGAAACAAAATCACAGGAAATTTTTCTTGGTGTAAATTGGCTGAGTTATGTTTAGCCCAATTAGCACATTAGGGCTAATGCAACGCCGTGGTATACGCCGGGGTCCATGGCCTCGTGACCTCCCGCGTTGATTAACGTGGATCATACCACATGCAGACAGTGGATTATCATATGACGTGTTTAATGCTGTGATGCAAGTTAAATATGATTTCATTTCCCTGCGACCATTAGAACATTTATCAGCCTGCAAATTAGATTTAGATATAGGCCTAGGTTATTTGAAAATGTTTGCGTCATTCTCTAAGGCAACATTTGCAAGGTCTTCAAAATTTATCCGGATGTAGAACGCTGACGCCAAACTTTGAAACCCGTAGACAGTACATGATCAAACTTTGACTGAACACAGAGCAAAACAAAACAACAGACGAACCGAATTATTTGATTATTTGTTGACATGCATGGTGAGTTTAAGTTCTCGCTGTAACGAACATTTATATTCCAGCAAAATGCTCTTTAGAATGGTCGTTGGTCGTAGTTTATTACAGCAAACAAAGATAATTGTCAGGAGCCAAGAGTAATGATCAAAATAACATGATATATTGCATGGTTATTTGCTGTCGCCACTTTCCACATATCTATGTATATGTACAGTGTACTGATGTAACTTTTGAGGTACCATTACACTGTAAAAACTGTGGTGTTAAATTAACACCAGTGGTGTTGTCTGATAGAGATACCAAGCCTGGTGTTAAGTTTTAACACCACAAGTATTAGTTTTAACACCTAGGGTGTTAAAAATAATGCATTTATTCCAAGTGTGAAATTAAAACTAAAACCTATGGTGTTAAATTTTAACACCATTAGTGTTAATTTATACAACACCACTAGTGTTAATTTAACAACACAGTTTTTGTAGTGTATGTTCTCATGAAAACCCCTTAAAGGTAGTCTACATGATTGGTAAACCGTTACAAATTGTTTCACCTCCCTGTGTGATTGAAGATATGCATGATTAAAACCAACCCGAGCAAAAATCAGAGGCGTACTTCGTCTAACTTTTGAGAAAACAGTCAAAAACGGTGCCGTTATTCTCCCGAAAGCTTTACAGTCACTTTGCCCCAAAACCACTTCGCCTTGAACCACGGTCCGCAGGGCGAAGTGGTTTGGGTCGAAGTGACCGACATCGTTTCAAAAAAATACTTTTCGTCTCATGAGACGAACAAATTTTGTTTTACTAATTTCTTAAAGACTAAGCACTTCAGACAAAACCATTTCAGGGGAAGTTTTCTACGGTCATCATGTTTATATTGTGTAGGCCTAAGTTATGTGTAAATCTGTGAACATTTCTGATTTTTCGAGATACCAATCATGTGTTCTACCTTGAAACATATTTTAAAAGTATTGGAAATACATGTACATGTACTTACAATTACATTTTGACTTTGCATGTGCATGTACAGATTTTAATGATTGATTTTGGAGGAATCCTTAATCATAGAGGAAGGAACAATAATCCAAATGGTTGAGTGTTAAAAAGGTAATTTCTTCGTCGGAACTTTGGTGACAAACCACTTCGGTCTCTGAAGGTGCTGATCAGCGATTAAGGCCCATAACTTGCAGTTACCAAACGTTTTAGTTCACGAGTTGACAAGAAAAACTTGACTAAAAGTGTTGATGACAATGGTAACAAACACCAGATGATTTTTGACCGTGTAAAATGGTACCTTTGTATGAGGAATTCACAATTTTTGAAGGTGCTTCAATTGAACTATTCTCTTTGAAAAATGACGTGGTTGACTTCGAAATGACGTGGACATCTTGATATTTTATAAGTCAGATTCATCTGAGAGTGTGCGAGTTTTTTTTACAGATTTTCCCCCTTGATGTATGAACACGGCAAACTCACGTAACGATACAATGGCGCTCGCCGGGCAGTTCACATCGCCGTGCCGTTTAAAGTTACCCAAACTGCTCCCGCGTTTAGCCCCAAAGTGCATCATGTTTTGAAGCATTTCCTCTAATCATGGAGTGTTTTGTGTTCGTTCTAATCCACTAATGCACACATTGCGAAGCCACACCGATACACCATGGTGTGCGTCCTTATTCAACCCCTCCCATCGATCGGGCTGGAGGGGGATAGCTCTAAACTAGTCAGGAGTGAGCAGTGTCGCCTTCAGCTTTCAGACTCTCCATAAGAGCTCGGAGTTTTCTTCAGTTCAGTGGAGGCTTGACGACGAGTATGGACACCCGCAATGCAATTATCGAGTTTCCTCGTCAGTGTCTGTAGCAACATTAACGGGAACGACACAGAAAGTCTTTTACGGTTACGGTGACGTCATGACTTCTTGTGACGCGTAACCATCGTATGTTTTCATACGCGTTGATAGCATGTCGTTGACTAGAGTTTGTTACAACTGAGTTAATAATCGTTGCGTAAAGTCAAAGCGAGGTTATGGCATCCGCCATATGGCATTTGGAAAAACTTGGAATTAGACTTTATGAGAGTCCAAAGTTTCATAAAGAATAGTGTTGATAAATTAATTGCCTTGAAGAAATTTCAGCCAGGACATAGATGCAGTAATACTTCAGAAAACCTTAAAAATCCATGCATGGTTTTTGCGTGTGGATGAATGATAAAAACGTTGTCTGCATTTTGCCGATTTGTCATAGATTTTCGGACACCAACTTAGGCCTACATAAAATTTCAAATCGTAATATAGCGACGCATCGAATCAAATCCAGTAATGTGTAGAACACTGATAGTCTGATATAGGGGTTTATTAAAGATCGCCTTCAGGGAAAATGCTTCAGATATGACGCTGATCGCGTTAGCTGAAGTATTGTGTCTAGACGTAATAAAGGAATCATTGCGCATACAAACCACTTACAAAAACATGGCCTAATGTGCACCCTTCGTTCGAGGAAAAACCCTCTTCGATTTGACTATTTTGAGGGTTTTGATTATGTTATAGGACAAATGATGTATCATTTTACTGCAGTCGTTTTGTTTATCAGAAATGATAGACGATATGTTATTAATGCAATCCCTGTGTACGTACGTATAGAGACGAGGTGTACAGTAGGACATGTATATAGGCTTTGATTGCTTTTCTTGACGTAGAACATCTGGGAATGTTTGGTAGTCAACAATCACGCCCGTTCACGCGCGCGCGGCACTAGACGCACATGAGCACGCGTAAAATATACTCACCAGCTCAATGCTCACCAGCGTACTTTCATTCGAAGATGTCGCATGCGCGCGTTGCGATACGTTCAAATTATTAGCCATGTTTAGACGGGCACTACCTTCGAAGGTAAAGTTAACAACGACAGTCCCACTAACAACGACGCGTCTCCACACGGTGCTTTAACAACGACGCGCAAGCATGCACACTGCCCATGCATTGAGCTATATATATATAACTGGAGACGGCATCTGGCTGGAATCGCGTCCGCGCGTGCGTTTTCGAAGTAGGGTAACGACATAATATTTCACGGTTCTTGAATTAATGAGAACAGCAATGTTAATAGGCCGTGCAGTGCTACATGCGTTTACCCTCCCGACGCGCCGCCATTGTTCGGCCGCGTATTTCTACACAAACACTCCCAGATGGCGTATCCAGTATATGTATGTAAATCAATGTGCCCATGTACCAAAGGTGCGCGCTCGTAAGTAGCGCGCTACTCGTAAGGTTTCTCGTTGATAAATCGTCGTTATTAGGGACCATTAGAAATGGTACGCGTACGGGAAACGTATGCGGCTCGGAAAAATCGGGTGGTTGTATCACAATTTTGCGTGTTTATTCAAGAAATGAGCGCATGTGTACATGAGCATATTGATGTGAAATTCTCATTACTTGTGTTGTTTCAGATTAATACCCACGCAAAATCGTGATACAACCACCCGATTTTTCTGAGCCGCATACGTTTCCCGTACGCGTATCATTTCTAATGGTCCCTATTAACTTGTAAGTAAGTGCGTCCACGGTCACTACTTACGAGCTTACTCACGAGCGCCCCGCAATACCAACGACTTAACTTTAAGTTAACAACCGTCGTCTGAACGCACCTATTGAGCATGCACTACAGCCTGTAAAAACGAAAGTGCTTTTGCTTTATCACAATTTTTAGCCTGAAGAAATACATTTTTATATTTATCGATACAACAGCCATGGCGCAACAACATAAAGCAAGGTTAAAGGCTAGGCACAGGCTCGTCAGCAATGCGCGCGTGCCAAATTCGTGCGACGAAATACGCAGCTCCATAGCAAAGGCATGGAGCTGCGTATTTCGTGGCACGAAATTGGCGCGCGCGCATTGCTGACGAGTCTGTGCCTTTAATGTGATAGAGGTAAGTGCAACCAATGCGTTTGTATTGCTTTTTTGGCCGGTTATCACTCGAGCCACGTGGGTCATGAAAAATGACAATCAAAATGGTGGATGGAAGGGGTGACGTCACCGGAAAACAATCAATAGGTGATTACGCAAATAGCGCCCTCTGGATTTGCTTTATTGCTTGGAGTAATGTATTTATTCGAATGTGGTTGGATCCGGGGTATTCTGTGGTAGCACTTGATTTTTGCTTTAATTATGGTCCGCCATATTCCTTAGGAAACAAATTTTATTTGTAATCTTGATATCTTTTTTAAAATTTAAAATAAAACGGATGACGGAAATACCAGTTGAAAATAGCATTACGTATACATAAAGCATTTTGCAATCCCTACGTTACTGCGTACCCCAAAGATGCTGAGCCATTGTATGACGTCATACGTCTTTTTATTTGCAAATGTTATCACAAAAGAAAACACAGAGACTCTCCTTGTCGATGACAATTTGAAATTCCTCCCCAGAATACTCCCAGCTGAGAAAAACAAATTACCCAACGCGCATGCGTCCTGGTGATGACGTCTGAACAATAAAACGGAACTTCCCCCTCCCTCATGTTCCTTTTCACTCGCTTTTGGCGCCAAACATAAAACCCGAGTTAAATGGACAATTCATCCAACGGAAGTTACACATGACAGGAAGAAAGGCGAAAGAAGCCCCGTGTCCTTTGACGCGAGAAGAGTCGCCTGTCGCGAGCCGCATCCGATTCTTAAAGCCACAGTCAGCGGACTGTAAGAAGACCACGTCACCATCCAGTCGGCATCTGAGACGGCGGCGTATAAAAGACGCGGCGAAGATACGTGCATGTGCAGATTAAGAACATGAGAGCGGCGCTATAACAACGGCACGGGAGAGGTCCAGTACGAACGCGCCATAAGCCCGAAAAACAAACTGCAAAAATACTGTCAAGTTACCAACTGCCTCTATTGGACTGCCTGGATCCACGAAACAAGACCGACTTTGGCCGTTTTCTCCGAACCAAAACGAGAGCTGTTTTGTGTAAAGTCGAACTCTTCACGCAACATTCTGCTTGTTTGGGGCCTGTATAGTAATCCACGCCCTCCTTCCCACTCGTATCGCACGATGGTGATCGCAACCCAGCGGCTAGCCGTGGCTATCGTGTTCCTCTCGGTCATGTGCCTTGCGCAACCTCGAACAAACTTCAACAGAATCTTCGGACCAACATGTAAGTGATATACATTCATATTTCTTTGCGAAACCATTAAAGTTCAAGCAATACAAAAAGTTATTTTAAAACACGTGAGCGATCAAACTAAAGCACATGTAGAATGCACGTGTATTTTTTATGCCAATGTTTATGGCCTCATTACATTATTTGCAGTGATCCAAAATGAAGCAAGTTAGAGCAAGTTGAAAAAGGTGCTTTTTGTGGACTAACCCCCGATATTTTGTTTTAATAAAAGAGGTATAGCAGTCTAAGGTATGGTATTGTTTCTCGATCAAGATGGCGGAATGGACGCTTTACTCAGGGAAGCGCTTATCCAATCCATTGTAGATAGATCAGTGGTGACCACCGATCGTTGATCGACAGACATTTTCTGAACATTTCACAATGAACGCTTGGGGCGGTTTACCCAGCTCAATTGCAAACATGGATGTGAAATTGAATTTTTTGTTTTTAGATAATCAACTTTGGTTTCCACAAACCAAAACCGATCATTGGTTGACTAAAATACAGCCTTGGAAAAAATATTGGACCACCTACGCCTTGAACTATTCATAAAAACACTCCTCTTCGGCAGCAACTGGGCTTATGTTTATCATGTTTAGACTCAGACGTTGTAAGTTGTTAGCTCAAGAGGCTTACATGACATCAAGTATTGCTATAAGACTTTCCATAACAAAATGTTATGTATTTATTTTTGTTGTAAGTTTGTAGTTGGTTCAGTAATTTTTCTCCATTACTGCGTCAATCTGCCCATCGCTTTGCGCACACTTTGGCTCAGACATAGCAAGCCATTAAACAGAATAAGTTTACGAATCAAATTTCAGAAATGTTAAATAGAGTGACCTGCTTCAACTTTCCTGAACCATTTTTACGTTATTTACTCATGTTCGGACAGAACGGTCCCTTTTTACCGTTGGTCACCATTGGCCCCTCGCGACGCAACTATAGACCAACTTAATCAATCCAATTCATAAAACCGTCAGCCGTACCACGAACCGGCAGCGACCAAAAAACTTAGTGGGAAGGTCTTAAGAATAGGAGTTAATTGTCTGCAGTTACATTGAACCCCTAAATGGACATTATGTTTCACAGATTCACCCAAATTAAGTTCCAAATCTGGTCAGTTTGTGGTAACAAGCGCCTTAAAATGAATTTGTAGTGAATCACGGTTAAATACCAAGAAAGATTGAGCGATTTTAGCGAAGATGAGTACCCTAAAATGTATGAAAAGGTACCGCAAAATATCAAGTAGGATGGTTTAATTAAGTGCTCATTTGTCGCAATTTATTAACTGCAATGAAAAGAAACTTAGGACAGGGTCAAAATATTGAATCACCGTGCCGCACATTATGACGATCGTTTCATTCATTAGATCACTTTTCGGGGCACTTTTTGGCCCAATTGTGAGCGAAATATACCTTTAACCGATAATGTTTGAAGCATAACTGCTTGAGTGAGTACAAGATGATACTAAACGTCCTCTTTCAATCATTCGGCGTGAAATCACTCCCCAAGCAATGAATCGACTAATCTGAATATACGGCGACAGTCTCCCGAGGGTCGCATTTATACGAAGACGACGTTTAAGACATTGACCAGGGCAGACGGATTGCAGATCGTAAACTTGACGCGTTACGACGTAAATCATGCGACTGGTGTTAACGCGTTTTGACGCGTTCATTTAAAAGTATATTTTCCATGCTGTGGGACGATTTCATACTAAAAATATGCTTAAGTACATTTGTTTTTTCAAAAATATTGCTCAAACCAAAATTTAGGAAACTCTTCATAAAGAATGCACTAATTACTTGGCTCATTTGCGCATCCATGAAACAAAGCAAAAAGTTGAGTTCTTTGGGGGAAACCCGAGAGAGTACCGGTATACCACTGTGCCTCATAGCTGAGCTGGTAGAGCTTCTGCCCAGTGTTTCGGAGGTCCTGGGGGAAACCTGGGGAGTATATCACTGTGCCTCATAGCTGAGCTGGTAGAGCATCTACCTGGTGTGTCAGAGGTCTTGGGGAAAACCTTAGGGGGTATACCACTGTGCCTCATAGCTCAGCTGGTAGAGCATCTGCCTGGTGTGTCAGAGGTCTTGGGGAAAACCTTAGGGAGTATACCACTGTGCCTCATAGCTCAGCTGGTAGAGCATCTGCCTGGTGTGTCAGAGGTCTTGGGGAAAACCTTAGGGGGTATACCACTGTGCCTCATAGCTCAGCTGGTAGAGCATCTGCCTGGTGTGTCAGAGGTCTTGGGGAAAACCTTAGGGAGTATACCACTGTGCCTCATAGCTCAGCTGGTAGAGCATCTGCCTGGTGTGTCAGAGGTCTTGGGGAAAACCTTAGGGAGTATACCACTGTGCCTCATAGCTCAGCTGGTACAGCATCTGTCGGAGGTCTCAGGATCGAATCCTGATGAGGACCATACCATTTTTCTCATCCCATATTTGAGCAAAATGATTCGCACAGCAATGAAAAGAATGTGATCCTATTCTGTTTGAGAATGCTGTAGTTAAGGGCTCTTAGAAAACCGTTTTTGTTGGGTTTTCAACCTGTATAAATTTGCGTAGGAAAAGCTGACCTCTTGAGCCGCGCGACCTAGAAAAGCCCTGGACGTGCAGGAGCTCAGGGATGCACTTTGGGCAAATGGCGCACGCTGCATCAGCGGCTCTTACGGAGGCTGGTGCAGTCAGCCTTGCCATAAGAGGTGTTCATACACGTTTTTACCAATAAAAAAGGCTACATCAATCAGTCTCCTCGATCTTTCGATCAGAGTATAAATAGCGTTTCTTGTTTAACCGTATACGTACCTTTAAGCATCATACCGCAGCACCCAAATCGCTTCAGTGTGTTTACAGTTCTGTCAGCCAGTATCGTGAATCCTAATAAAAAGACTTCGCCTCGTGGTATTCCGGCCACAGAGTACGGAAAATTTTGTTTATGAACAACGACATTAATGAAAAGATCAACAGAAATATTACAGAAATCAACGAGGTTGATCTGTTTCCACGAGCGGGAAATAATGGAACAAGATAACAAGGCCTGGTTTTGGCCGATTTTTACTTTTTACAACCTTCTTATATACCTCTCTGGGGAGCATGCAGCCCGGATGCCGGTTATAAAGCGCTCATCATGAGTTAATCAAACAACGCATTAGCAGGTAGAACCATTTGCTCCTTGGTGGAGAGAGGTCATTTATGGCAAACTATCTTGCCCAAGGACACTTATCGACACACATCCAAACCGCCATCAAAATTTGTGTCAAGATTAAACTGAATGTGAGAAACGTGCAGTTTTATAGCACGGATTGAAGTTAGAACATTGTATCACATGAGCCTTTTAAATAACGACGTATCATTCATGTAATTCTGACATTTAGTGGAAGAGGGTATAAAGTATGATTACAATATTTTATTGTGTTAAACATATGGGCAGGATAATGTAATGTTATTATGAATGAACAAGTAGAGGAATAGCCACGCCCATATTTCTGGTAAATTGTTCGCCAATACCTGAGCTATCTTGAATCTCTATGTATACCGGCATGATCGCGGCTTGTTCGTTCAAGTCTTAATACCGATCCTAGCTCTTGATATTAAAATCTGCATTTCATTTCCCCCAAATTACAGCAATTCATCACGACCCCACGAAGGGTAGCTACCCTTGACCGTGTTTGCTGACGGCACACGGGCCGGTCGGTCGGGCTTCAGGCCGGGGGATTGGTATAGCACTATAAAGCTGAACTCATCCCGGGAAATTAGCAATCAAACTACCTTTTAATAGGAACATTTATCAAGAGAAGGGCGGTAAATCGTGCGTAATGTCTTTTAAGACATTACGCACGATTTGAAAGAATTCACGGAAGAAACCCGCTCGGTTATTTGGTGAGGATGTGCTCGATTTTGTGATACATCGTATTGACAAAGATACGTTCCGTTAAGTAAAACGTGCGGTTGATTCAATGCATTATATATATTGCATCGCAACGACGTAAAACATATCGTAACTTATGACGTAGCCTTGGGTTTTCTTTTTGCAAGATGTTGAAGCCCAATAAATCGTGTGAACGTTAGAATGGAATTCGCCACAGCGATATTCAAAGCAATTTGTTCAAAGTAGGTCAATATCAGTCAAAGCAGTTAAAAATTGTATAAAAGTCCGATTAGCCTTTTAGAAGTATGGCGGAACAAAAGGAGAGGGCGCAATTTCATTTGGGTATTAATTTTTTTATCAATTGTATTTCTTTCCAAAAACAAAAACATGTTGTAATTATAATACATAGACAGAATTATAAATAAAAATAATAAGTGTAAAGTGAAAATTTGAGTTATTTTGCATTTTAGTCGATTTTATACCCACTGCAAAGTGCGCCCTCCTATTGTGTCCGCCATACTTCAAAAAGGCTAATTAACGTCGTGGACATCTTTTCAAGTTGAAATTACGCATCTATGGCAGCCATTTTGTTTAGAAAATGTACACTGTATCTGTGTTAACATTAGTAGGCCTATATGGAAACCATGGCCTAGTTCTTGGGGATGATGACGATTACATTCATTTAGCACACATTTCATAATGTCATGTGCGCTGCACATTATAATGGGTGTACATAATTTCGCAGCCCGTATGTAGTTGCATGAAGCTTACAAGTGTCTTCCACCTAAACATCAAGATACATAGGTGGGTGGCGCCATTGGCAGCCGACGGCCAGAGACACGGGGGAAATCCCCTTACACAACGCACTGGACCAACGGCTTTACATTCCTTCCGAAGGATGGATCAATTGTGGTTAAGTGCCTTGCTCAAGGGCACAGGTACTATGGCCAGGCGTCGAACCTGCAACACCAAGTTTTCACCCGAGTGTTGCGAGTCAATGACCCAAACCACTCGGCCACCGTGACGGTACCCCCCTCAGACGAGACGTACATTCTCGATCCAGACAAGTCGTGATTTATCAGCATATCAGCACTTGCCCTTATACACTTTCTGCTCAAGACGAAATTCAATACAAATATTGTGGTTGTCTCTTTCTAGTTGTAAATTTTGTAGTTTTTATAAACCCAATGGTTATCATAGCGAAAAATCGGTGTTTCGTTACTTGAAACGAAGCTAAAGCAAAAACGAACGACTGCACTGAGTGTTCTTTGGCTGTTTGTAACAAGCATCAGTTTCTCTACTCGGAAGTAGCTAAAGTGTCTCGCTAGAGCCGAGACAGACAAGGAAAAACTCTCGTTGGGCTTTCCGACGACCAATTCATTTTTAATCGACGACTGTTTTACGCCTGAGATAGCAAGAAACGCCATTGCCATCCATAACATTGAGCGTGCGATTGGTGGTTTGTTTACTGATTTGAAAAACTCGAGTGATGTGAAAAATGGCCATAATTATTGCCCAAATAAAAATATAAGCCTCTTCTGATTACTGTATTCAAATATAGACAAAGTAGGCCTAGGCCTATATGTTAAAACAATGCGAGTAGTTTTGGAAAATCTGTCCCTGACTTACTGTAGCATATGGAGAAAACAAAATCACCACTGAAGTGAGATAACCAAATAGGGAATAAGGAAAAATCATATGGGCCACGTCGGGATTTGAATCCGAAACCTCTGACACCCCAGACAGATTCTCTACCAGCTTAGCTATTAGGCACAGTGGTATACTCCCTTAGGTTTTCCCCAAGATCTCTGACACCCCAGACAGATTATCTACCAGCTGAGCCATGAGGCACGGTGGTATACTCCCTCAGGTTTCCCCCAAGATCTCTGACACCCCAGACAGATTCTCTACCAGATGAGCCATGAGGCACGGTGGTATACTCCCTCAGGTTTCCCCCAAGATCTCTGACACCCAGACAGATTCTCTACCAGCTGACCCGTGAGGCACAGTGGTATACTCCCTCAGGTTCCCCCCAAGATCTCTGACACCCCAGACAGATTCTCTACCAGTTGAGCCATGAGGCACAGTGGTATACTCCCTCAGGTTTCCCCCCAAGACCTCTGACAGATTCTCTACCAGCTGAGCCATGAGGCACGGTGGTATACTCCCTCAGGTTTTCCCCCAAGATCTCTGACACTCTATATAGATTCTCTACCAGCTGGGCCATGAGGCACGGTGGTATACTCCCTCAGGTTTTCCCCCAAGATCTCTGACACTCCATACAGATTCTCTACCAGCTGAGCCATGAGACACAGTGGTATACTCCCTGTGGTTTTCCCTATAAGAACGCAAATGTTCCTTGGTGTTGCATGGATGCGCAAATGAAATAACCCAATATGGGATGCGAGTACGAAATAAAGCAGTTCTCACTGTACAGTGTGTACATAGGGAAGCCATTGTAAGGCGATGCCAATACCCACATCTCACACAAGGAATATTTGACTGTTTCTTACGGAAACATCGCCAAGATGTGTATGCATGTACACGAAGCAAATCAATTCCCGCGACCGCCAGTCTCTTTCGCCACACCACATGACGGATAAATTCTAGGTCGTGACCGAATTAGCCTTTTACACATTTTACGCGAATGGCTTCAGGTGTATTGACGTACGTTCTTTCACATGCACACTTGACCAGACTAATTTTTTGTTGCTATGTGGTTCACGCGGCAGGTGTGAAGTACAGAATCAATACCGTGTTCACCGTGGGAGAGAATGGCATAAAACATCAGACTGTCGGTTGCTAGACATTGCTGGCGTGCTTTCCATAGACTCGTGTGTAATTTCAAGATGTGGCCAAAGAATTAGAAAATGGCCTAGAATGAATATTCAATCGTGTCTCCTGAATCAATTCTATAAAATGTAAATTGCTGATTGGTAAGGTGCCAGACTAAATATGCGTTACCAACAAAGGGGCTTTTCCAAATCTCGGCTTCGTCTCCGTCTTCGTCTCCGTTTCCATGTGGTTTACATGGAGCCGGAGCCTGAGCCTGAGCCCAAGTCGAGATTTGGAAAAAGGCCTGACTTCTGTCGCAAAAACAATGCATGACTAGTCTGCCAGCCTTTCCAATCAACAGTGTGCATTTTACACCACTGATTCGGGGTGCACGTTTTATAATTGCATCCGTGTGAATAAGGTCAGTGCGCATGACTTTCTGCTCCTTCAACTTCACTTTTTTTGCAAATCGCCAGATTATAAGTAAACCTGCCATTGAAGTCAAATCCAACTCGTGACATTGAAACCACACACACACGTCTGTTTGCAATACAACTTTGGATGGGCGCGACTAGTACGCTTCAACTCCCCTTGTGTATAGAGTAGGAACAAGCATGACGAAGTGCCTTGCTTGAGGACACACATCGCAACCTGTAATGGCCAGGATTCATGTAGTTGGCATGGGTGGGTGCATTAGACCACTAAGTCATAAGACTAAAACATTAAGTACTAAACACAGCTTGTTTCATAAGGCAGTATGCCTTGTCAGCGAACTCATAAGCATAATACGCATAATGAGCATAGGCCTATTCATAATGCCGCACAACATCACTCGTGCCTCGAAAGGCTCACCACAGTAACAGGAAATCGGCCTTTGCTGTTTGTCTTTAGTGATTTTTATTAATTTGCCCTGCCCCCATCCTCCGGTAAAACACGACCCATGTTTGCTTATATACAGAGAAACCAACTCCACAACGTAGGCCTAATTGCATCCATTTTGCGGAACTGCGTACGGCACGGCGTGACTTCGGGCTACCTACTGACGCATTCACGTTTTCTGCCGCACAGCACTGTCTAAAAATCGATGGGGGTGTTTTTTAAGGGATTTTACGGCTGACGTCAAATCGCGATCCGTAGCGATGGCGTGAAATAGTCGAGTGCAACACCGATTTCTTCCACCTCCCTCCTACCGTGCACACCCCAGGCACTAATCCCAAGATATGGTGTGTTCATCGATTTTCCGTCCTTACTATTCCGACTCAACGTCGTTAAACACTTAACCTGTTGAAACCACTCAATCTTAGCAAGCATTCCGCTTTGAGGATACCATGTTAATGAAGACTCTTTGTAGAAGTTTACAAATACTCACTTTTTTGCAGGAATAATGGATAGTCTTCGGATGACGTCGAGAAATCAACTGGCTCTTCTCAGAGCCACACTTCTCCAAAAAAGATGGTTCTAACACATGCATGGTGGCACCGTATAAACTCGTTATACTAATGATTCTTGTAGGATCTACACATGTATCTGTTTAAATACATAACTGTGGAGTTAAAGCTGATTTAAGTTGCAGGAAAATTTTGCTGGCGATTATTTATTACTAAAGTGTGACAACAGTTGTCAGAGTTACTGGGTCTTAACATTAACTGGTAATCTGAAACATCCATTGCTAAAGCGCGGGGAAACAGTTCACTGGTTTTAGTGTAGACCCAGTAACCTCAGCAAGACACAAACATAAAACTAGGAAACCAACCTAAATAGGACAGCGGCTTCGAACAATTTCTTGAAAGCATGGACATGGTTTTTCATTGTTTTTGGAACGTAGATGAGGTACTGAGCTGACTTACACACAGGTTGGTTTATCATACACATCGTGAATCACACCGTTTGTGACACTTTCCAACCCCGTAATCCCGTAAAATATTGACTGTGTTTTACTATGGCCCTTTTAGTGATTGTGTTTCATAGTACTCTTGCGAACGGAACTAAAATGGGTTCAGTGCAAATAGTTATCGCAACTTCAATATTTATCCCGAGGCAACAGCAAAATGACAATAATTTTTGAGTAAACCTCTTGATACCTCAGCTTTCATTCTGGTGAATTTAAGGCGCGGTCAGCTTCACGCAGTAGACCCGCGGCACCCTGATATCGGTGGTTCTGCAATCACATTATGGCTACACGAGGTTAAACTCATAAAGCTATCGGAATCTAAAATTTGACCATACTTGGCTGAAAGTCTCTATCCCTTTATTCCTAAAACCTATCCCTAAACTTATAGCCTAAGCTCCTCGATAAATCCCCATACTTTTCCTGATTTTCCGGGTATATTTAGGACACGGGGTGACGCCATCCATGCAGACCGGCAAATCTTCTGACATCATTATTTCAGCATCACGTCTCCAGCATAAGTAAAACATATCTGCCTTGATGTCAGTGGTGAATTTAATAGAAGGCACGTCGCTGTAAGGAGTCGATATCCAAGAGAACAAAATGAACACTCACGCTTCGTAGTTCTATTTTTCATCAGCACGAGATCCATGAATGGAAATTGCTCACAAGCAATAAGGAAATTTCAACTGAGCCAAGTCCGTCGGACTAAAACAAATTTAGGACTTAAGAGGTCTAAGTATAATATTAGCCAGCGTGTTTCATAACAACCGATGTGCTGATTTCTTCGCATACAAATACGGAGGATTTTCAGTACACATACTATAGGGGCGTTCGAGATGCTTACACCGTGTAACAGGGGGCGTACACCGGGGGAAGCCCCCAGAAGATGAAAAACGAACGACACGGGGTTTTGCTTTGAATTCTGGGAGCACAGGTCAAAGGTTGTTGCCGGGCGGGGCTTTATAAACACTTATCGTTTGTCTCACGATAAACAATTAAAGCTGGCGCCACGCAATAATAGTTGCCCTAAAGTACCGCAATAAACTTTGTCAATGCCCACAGACATCTGCAAATGTATTTCCCTCCTGTTTTGTGTCATAAATCTGTGTTTTTCTTCGTACTCACGTCGCGATTCCAAACTGTCCGCCATGTTGTACTACTCTCGGTTACTAGGTGACGTCATTATACCGAGCCTTACACCAGAGACTCTGCCGCGCGGGCAACTCGTGTATCACGTGATGGCTACATAATTTAAACATGAAATCTTTCTCCTATCATGGCCGCCAGTGCAACGGGTCTATTCGGGATCCAGACGATTGTTTAACACCACGAGATTGCACAATTTGTAATTTATGTAATACTCGAACAATTAAAATATTCCACCTCACATAACGTTTTAATCATTGCCGATATATTAATTTTGACGAATGGTCCAACTTACTTTGGTTCCACCCATATTATTGCTACATGTAATATGAAGTCAACTGTAAACGTCTTGTGGCCACAGATCCGCAACAGCGTTATTCGATGTTTAATGGTGAATCGAAGCTCACAAAATCGATTGGGCTCCGTCATCATCCATTGGAAGTTGATTCATATACCAACTCATTTGTTTGGGATTGAGAGATTAAAAACAAATCAATGTGAACGTGGGTTATCATCTGATGTCTGAATTGCCAGCCATCGCTTCGATTTGGTGCGAACATGAAGGCATTATGAAGCATGAGATCACCTTCACTTATTGATGCGTGTTCAACGCGTTATCTGGATGGATTGTAATACATGAATTGCGTGAGAAATAGCAATAGACTGCCAAAGTTGCCTATAGGCAATTGGCTCTAAACTAAAAATCACTGAACCGTGTCCCTGTGCTTTTGCAATGGTACTTTTGCCGACGGCCATGATAGTTTAGAGCCAATTGCCATGGCAACCACGTCACACTTTTAGTCCATGGGCCAGAGGCCAAATTTTCACTTATTGGTACCACCTGAGGTGGCAAAATCTAAATGCATTTTTTTGAAAGGTCTATGTCTAGGGATGATAAATTGATGTGATAGCAATCCCAGGGTGGCAGCTTAGTGGTAGAAAATGCCCACTTTTTAAGCCTAGTCAGAATGAAGCTTCTTCATAAATCCTTAGCACTTGGGTTAGGATATGGTTGAACAATTCGCAATTACACCATTATGCTTTGTTGTATGATGATGAAACTTGGTCAAATTGTTGTTTAGCTATAGCTTTTAAAAATGACGTCACGTAAAAATATATTTTTTCTCAAGAGGGCGCTGTTCATAGACGTATATAATGTGTTCATATATTACACAATTTTGTTTAGATGCTAAACAGTATTTTAAACATTAATCTTTTGTTCGTGTCCCCTGTGAAACAAACCAAACTTAATTAATGGTTTAAAAGTGTTGGTCTAGGTATGTTTTAACTATTTAGATGGTAACATTTCAAAAAATTGCCAGTATAGCACCTGTCTGAGTAACAGTATTGTCTATACATCATACATGTACATTGTAGTATTTATATTAGCGTCATGTGTACATGTATGTTGTTATCACCTATGTCTCAAATGTGCTTCCAAAGACATCACAAATTAAGTAACCATACTCCACGTGATAATGAAATTCACATGATGACAAATTTATTGCCATGGCAACTATCTATAGAGGGCGCTATACTTGGATGATTATTTTGTACATGTATGACACTAAATATGACCATACAATATCCTGTGCACATAAATATAAATACAAATAACCTGCTCTTCAGTGGTGCATCTTGCCAGCTGCATTGTAAGGCAAATTGTATATGAAAAGTGACAGCTACAATGTAGGGTTACTATTAAAAACAGATAGAAAGTTAGCAACAGCCAATTTATTATTGCAGGGTTAACTTCATTGTGTTAGGGAACTGCGTGAGTCGATGGCAACCTCAATCTGCCCTAGAATTCCGAGTGCCTATCACGGGAGATACCAGAATCTTCAGGTTACACCGTTCTCAGATCCGAGATACCTCCGGTATCTCAAAACCCACTTGACCATTCTTGTACTTTACACACGGAGTAACCGAGTAACCAACTCCCCAACCCAACAAAATATTTGGAAAATCCATTTCCACCAAATACACTTGAATAACGGAAATCTCCATTTAACTTTGGCGGAGCACGCCAAAAATCAAGGGTAACTATTGAAATTACCAAAACAAAAACTATACCTCAAAAATAGCTATCCCATCCAACGGATTCTTAAATGTAACGTGTACGAATGACACAAAATCCCAACTATATAAACTGTGGAAAAATAAAATAAAAAAAATAACACAACACGTCGGTAAAACTCCAACTATAAAGGACTACAACACATTGTAATTAACTCGATTTTGATTGCAAATACCCGAAAAAGGTCCTTTTCCACAAAATAGAAACACAATCCGATGATAAATCTCCACCTACGGATCACACGCAGATATCAGGATTTTCCTCTCTGCTGAACACGAACGCTCATTGGACAACGGAACCAAACAATGGGAGGTCACGCAGAGAATGATGCATCCACGACGCATAAAGAGCTAGGGAAACCCACACCAAACCAACTAACTGCAACAATGACGTGGTCGAAACACACCAAGCCTGTCAAGCCAGCAATGTGTCTCAACTTAATGTATACAACAGACACATCACCAAACTTTGACAGTCCCTACCATAACCTAGACCAACTAAAAGCAGAGATTACGCAAAAAAGCGCAAAAAATTGATCTCTAAACTCAAAACAATTGATAAACGCCTTGACAAAAATTACCCGAACACTACACTGAGAATATAACATAAACAGCAGCATATCGTTACATTCATACCGAAACACCTAAAAAATGTCAAGGCTAAACAAAACTCAAAGAAACTAAGAGATCACCAAACTTTGACAAAAAAGCAAACCAACCACAAATGGATGCGAACGCAAACTGTAAAAACCTAACTAGCAACAACCTGTGAACAACTACCAACCTATCCAAAGCAAATCCTTCAGGAACTGAAAAATATACCGAGTTTGTTCCGACAATTGCTAAAACATTGGGAAAAATCTACGAGCGGTAGATAACCTTAAAACACCCATAAATGAGAGTGGCCAATATGTTAAACACGCAAAAATCCTTTCTAACACCAAACTTCATAAAGACAAAACTCCACTCAGTGTTAATATCCATAACAATACCAGTAACAAATAAGAACTATAAAAAAAGCAGTCACTGAACACTAAACAATCCTGCTCTAACAAAAGCTGGTTCTATCGCTCTCAAAATTTACCCAAATGCGAGGTAATCCGATTCATTTTGAATCAACCCGCAACTGATGAAGGGCACTCAGACGGAAGCCCAGAAAGCTAGCTCTTGCTAAACCTAGATGGAACTGAAAAATGTTCCTTTACTCGCACAACCAAAACCGGGGAAACTCTCCCATACCACCAATGTACAATTAACTCAGTAAAAACGGTACAATTGGACAAAATACAAATTTGGAATAAAATAATATAAAATTTTATTTCAAATAATCAAAACAAGTCAATTAGAACGCCTGTGTCACTAAATGGGTAAGAGCCTTCACCCCCTCCCCCCTTACAAATTTATAGTAACAATCATCATACTGGTATAGGATTCATTGTTCACCAACTGCCTGTCTGTATGTTATTGTCATAACCACCTGCAGTAACAGCGTAATTAATATTATGCCAACCCATATGCCAAAGGATGTACATATAATGGAATTATCATGTAACTTAATGGCAAAACACAAAACTAATAAAAACAGAGACTAAGCTGCTCATTTGGAGATGCTATCACATGGTTTTGTACTTAGGTCGATCCTACAAAGCATTTGGCACCCTTAATGTTTTGCCACCTTGGGTGGTACCAATATCTGGTCTGGCCCATGGACTATTTAGCTGTCTATTGCATTCATGCCTACGGTGCAGTCATGCGGAACTGTCTAACTAATGATTAGTTAACAAGCATTTACAAGTCATGTTGGAATGAAAACGGGGCATCACGTGTATTGTGTACAAACATTATACTCTCCCCAAATATCAATTGTTGATCAGAACTGACGTTCGTTGAATACAGTGAACTTGTGGATAACAAGGCACTGATTGACTGATCACTTTGGAATCGCTATCAAGAATGACCCGCTTCAGTGATTTCGTCCAAATCCAAGTGGACTTGTTTAAACCAAAAGATGCAACATTTCCTTTTCCTGGGACAATCCTGTAGTTCAGGGCTCTCAGAAAGGTTTCAACCAGATTAAACCTGCACGGGATAAGCTGACCTCTAGAGGCATGCATCTCCCAAACAGCCCTATATCAGGGAGTACTTCAGGCAGAGTGGCGCACCGTGCCTTAACAGCTCTTATGAAGGCTGTTACAAGAGTTGGCCATGTATACACACGTTACAGACCGACAAAACAGCCTCCTCGATCTTTTTGCTTTTTTTTTGTTGTTGTTGAAAATGGTTAACTTTGTGAAAACTCATCTAACCTTGTGGTCATTGTTGTCGCTTGGTTTATCAATCACTAAACGTGATTCGCACTGACCACATATATACTCAAAAATAACGACGTGGTTTGAAACCCTATCTTAGCCCTAATCATAATTTTAGGACTAGTACCCAAACCCTAGCCCCAGCTCAAGTCTAGCCACTTGTGTTTAGCCCAGCTTTTGTCTAAAACAGCCACAACTGCTACCCTATGCCTAGCCAAGCTATATAGCCCAAGCACAAAATCTAACTTCAACCAGGACCCAAGCTCATAAAATTTGCAATCATGTCTCCGGCACGTTTTTGTGATAACTCAACGCCGTCTTCAGTCGTCATACTCGAGAAATGTAGTGATATATTTTCCTAAATAAACTACATTTCAGAAGATGAAGAACAAATCTAATCAGTGGTTGGCAAGAATTTTCTGTGGCAGTGACAACAGAACCAAAATAAACATCTTACCAGTGATGATTTCTGAACAATTGTGCAGAAAATCAAATCAATTAAGGCAGACGACCAACGCCCAAAAAAGGCCAAGAATGCACCAGACAAAACGCGCGCACACGCATGCGTTGTGATTGAATTACGTTTGCGCTCGAACAAACTTCCATGGCATGCAAAATCTTCAGTAGTCGGCCATGATTTTGACTTATGATTATATACCTAAATATCCCTTTTCTTTCTCTTTTTGCAGATGGCAAAAGATCACAACCCGACTTGAGGCCACACTATCCTAATATGATGGAAAATGACGTGGATACAGACCAGGTAAATATGTTAACGATAATCTGTTAAATGGTGTCCAGAGAGTCGCCATCTTGCTGTCAAAGTTTATAAATTGACCACACAACCTCGTCCTAGTTTGTCTTTCTCATTCATTTTCGCATTTTCAAGTCTTCAGGGGAAAGTTTCAATTTTAATCCCAAGTCATTACGCTGAACATTCGGAGAATTTGCTTTTAAATCAAGAAGGATATTTTAAACAATCTGAGACTTCAATGAGCTTGCAAATGCACTAGTTAAGATTCGTTTCGGATCTTTGAATTCAAGTACATGTATACTGAGTTTCTCCAAAATCAATTCTCAAGATGTCTAAGTCAAGTCTCGAGTCCCTCAAAATTCTGACTAAAGTATCACCAACCTAGAGACTAAAGTCAGCATGTTATATAGCCAATCGATTACCGGAAGTGACAGACTACGACCGAATGACTCTGCGTACGAGAACTGCCTAGGGCGTGTGAATTGGACTAACATCTACCAACTATTGCTAAGGTGTTTGATGAGATGGTAATTTAGTTGAATCTTTATCCAACACCCCGGGGCTAGTTGCTATTACACCACGGTTGACAGGTGGCTTGGGGGCCGCGAGCCAGGCCTGGTAAGTGAGACACGGCCCGGGGAAACTCACGCCTGACGCAAGTGGTTCTCATCCGGATTTTGCCACTTCACGTCGAGGAATTTGAATTTGAATGGCTAATGGCTCGTAGTTTGTTTGAGGCGGTTGGCCGGAGTAAGGGACAGTCTAGGCGAGATATCAAGGAATCATGCACTCGACACAAGTACTAATCTCTCTCAGACTTTGCCACTGGGAATTTCAAATAAACTGGAATATCTTATGACGCCGGATTAATAAGGGAAATTATAAAGACAAAATGTTTGATTTTGACGAGCTTGCACCCCTTAGCCGTCAGCTAAGTTATCTAACTTTTAGTTTCAAAAAGGGCGACGGATCAAAACCGCTGGGGTAAACCCTTTTTTCCAAGACTAAATCCAAAATGCTCGCACCATGCATGACCACTTGGGTTTGAGGACATTGCCAAAAGCAGAACATGGAGTTCTATCATATTTCTATTAAAGGGGTTAAAAGGGGGTCTGTTATTTGGTATAGGAAAGAGAAAGTTACCGGATGTACCCAACCCATTTTTCACAAGTTAAGTTACAAGTCATTTTTCTAAGTCAAGACTCGGGCTGCGTCCAAATTACCGGCATTGGCTATATGGCTGTTGCTATGCTGTTGCTACGGCGGACAATATAGCAGTCTTTAGCAACAGCATAGCAACAACCAAAGCCACAGCCAAAATAGTAATACGGACGCAGCCTTTAAAGAGCATAATCCACGGGACCGTTTTTGTTGCATCGGACCATCATGCTACTAAAATGGTTACGCCCCAACTACGCCAATGGTCACAACTTACTATTAAGACTGTTCCAACAATAAGTTAGGACTGTCCCAGCAACAGTTGGGCCAGCTCCAACTTATTGTTAGGAAAGCCTTAACTTCGTTTCTTGATGTGAATATGAAGTACACATGTATAAGCCACTCAGCCACTCATGCTGTTATAGTCTTAGCCGTGATTCTATCCATATTTTCCTCTTTCCACAGCTTACAACGGAGCGTGAACAAAGCTCTTTAGCCTGGTACCTTGCCCATCTGTCACCAGCCAAAAGGCACATGCTTTCACAGGTAGGCCTAATTTCATTAGTCAGTTTGTCAACGCACCCATTCACACATTTTACTAACCCTTTTTATCACTTAGCCATGGTGAGTAAAGTAGCTATTTTGAAGCTCGAAATTTGCGAGTTTCGTCATTTCCGTAATTTCGCGTGAAAAATGCACGAATAATTATTGTGTATTTGAAAATCTGATCTGCTGAGAGATTTGCCAGAAACTGAACCCAAAAGACTGCTAAAAATCTTCGGAAATTTCTTAAACCAAACAATTTAGCCCTCTAAGCCTATGGGGAATGGGCGGGGAAAGTATTTTATGGTTGTTTTTTGTATTGTTTTCCATGTAAATGGTAAAAATCTAATCAATGTCTATAAATAAGTATTTGGAGGTTCATGTACAAGCGAAGAACTCTTCTCCTTCGAAGGACGAGAATGAACATAAAGGGAGCAATACATAAACAAGACAAAACATAACAAACAGCGGAAAGGAACAAATCCGAAATCACGGCAAATCATGCAGAATACAAGTAAACATTTCATCCATAAAACGTTAATTTCTGAAGAAAAATGGCATGCACGAACGTATGCACATAGTAGAAATAGTCTTGACAAAAGATACGGAAGAATTGTTTACTGCCTATTTTTACAATTGAGTAATTGGTCGCTCTATCATTTTTCACGACCTAAATAAATTTAGCGAAATTATCTGACGACTTGGGGAACAGAACAACAGATGTTGCAACGAAACATGCGATCCACCGAAACATGCAATTATGATAAAACACAACTTGGTCAGTCTCAAAGCATAGTCTTGATGCAAGACCGAATGATTCGTCGCATTATGTACACTAGTGCGGGGATCGCGAACTCCAACAGTAAATTCAGTCTTGAATCAAGATTATGCTTATGGCTGACCAAGTTGTGTTTTATCAAAATGACATGTTTCGGTGGATCGCATGATTCGTTGCAACAGGGCTACACAATGATACCTTATGTCAGTTGCCATGGTAACTGGATCTAAACATTCACTGGTAATCTAGAACGTCCATTGCTAAAGCACAGAGAAATAGTTCACTGTTTTAGTGTAGACCCAGTAACCCTGGCAACACACAAAGGATGGTGTTTTCATTTTAGCCGTCTATTGTCGGTAAAATTAAATTTGACGAATGTCTTGTTATTTGTTCCGCTTCATTTAATTTCAAATGTCGAACTACCAAGGTACTGCGTGCAGTTTCATGAAGGGGTAATCAAAATGGCAAACTTCACTTAGCGAAAAATCACTTCACGGCACACAATATATCTTCAACATTCCTTATCGATTTTTTGAATTGTCTTTCTACGCATAAACAATGTTGATCAAAATGGGATGAGAGAAAAGTCTTACGTGTCTCATCGCGATTTAAAACCGAGACCTCTGATACTCCGGGAAGATGCTCTACCAGCTGAGCTATGAGGCACAGTGGTATACTCCCTCAGGTTTCCCCCAAGACCTCTGACACACCAGGCAGCTGCTCTACCAGCTGAGTTATGAGGCACAGTGGTATACTCCCTCAGGTTTCCCCCAAGACCTCTGACACACCAGGCAGATGCTCTATACCGGCTGAGCTATAAGGCATAGTGGTATGCCCCTCAGGTTTCCCCAAGACCTCTGACACACTGGGCAGATACTCTACCAGCTAAGCTATGAGGCACAGTGGTATACTCCTTCGGGTTTTCTCTACGAACTCAATTTTTCTCTCGGATGCGCAACTGATGAGCAATGACGATGTGCATTTTAATGTTCAGTATTTTAACAACAAATCATCGGAACAGTGCAATATTACTGCACCGAAAATTCTAATAGCAACATGGTTTGGGAAGATGGGCCGGGAAGATGGGCCGTGAACGGTAGCAACAAATTATACACGTGGGAAGGAAGACAAATGACTGTGATGGACCCTCGCTGACTCGTAATTAATCGGTCTAGGCTCGTCTCACAGTCACGCGTGAAAAGGCTTGGTCTTGTACATGTAGTTTGAGTACACACAATTCAGCGATGTGTGTGCATAAAGGAACTCTGGATTACTGGATCACAAGTAATGCTGATTAAAAAAAACACGAGTTCTAAAGGGACACAGGATGAAAAAAATACGCTTTGATGTGACTTACCATCAATATTTTATGCAGTGAATCTGAGTGTTTCTTCCAATTCACACTGAATCTTTTCGCGAATAAATTTGAAGTGGGCCTATCGCTTTGAGACAAAGCGGTGTAGAGGAAATTTGGAGTGAAACGAAGCACTGAAACCAACAGAATTATTCAACTTGGTCGGAAAGTGTTTTTGTGATTCTTTGACTTTCAGTGCGTCGTTTCCCTCCAAATTCCCTCTACATCGTTGTTTTGGTCAAAGCGACGCGCGTCGAATATATTTACGCGCGAAAAGGCCCAGTGTGAATTTACCCTTATAAATAGAGAGACTCAGATCGGTGGGAAAAATACGTTTTCGCTTTTTGCATTCGCCAAAGTCAATTCATCTCGACAGTCGCGTTTATTACATAAACCACTCTTTCGGATTCCGTTTTTTTTCCCGCGCTCCCAAATGAAATCAAGGGCTCTGTGTTTTTCCCGCGACCTACTATTTTACGAATGATCAAATTGTTTTGTTGTCGCAATGCAAGCATTATTAAAGGGTGGACACGCACGGGACACCTGCCTCGAGCCCGAGACTATAGGCCGGCAGGTGACTGGCTTGCCTAAAACAGGTGCAGAAAAACATATTTTTGTTTCGTTTGGAGGGTCGAGCGTTTTAGGTTTGCCGCAATATTTTCTTTTGAAGTCAAACGGTGCATGTAATCGGGTAATTATTGCGTCGGTCAATGAGGTGTTAAAACGGTTCACTTGACAATTAATGTAAATTGAGGTAACAGTTTCTTGCAAAGTGCCGCTCACGGACGAAATGAGGTCGGGTGATTCAAAAGTAGGTATTTAAGTTAGAAATACTAGCAACAAGTCACCAAACAATATTGTTAATTGTTAGATGCTACAAAATCTGAATATATATTCAACGACAAAATCATCCTAAAGACCTTTTCGACTTGCACGTATCAGAGCATTACGCATGGCGTTTTAAGCTAATCGATAATGCTTGGAATCACGTGTTCAAAACACTGAGCGCTAATTGGACTGAAGCAAGGAGCACCCTCCAATACATACAGCCTTGGAAAAAATATTGGACCACCTATGTCTTGAATTATTCATAAAAATCACTTCTTCTCCTCGGCAGCAACAAAGCTGCAATATTGCTATAAGACATTCCTTAACAAATTGTTACATATACTCATTTTGTTGTCAGGTTGTACGTGGTCCAAAAATTTTTGCCAAGCTAGATACAGACAATAGTTCGTGCATGGAGTATTACTGAATTAGCCGCTATGTCATCCTAAAATTTATTTTAGTCGAGGGTAACAAGAGGTTTTTTTTCTCGCAAAAATGAATATAAACTTTAAAATTAAGAATGTACAGATGGTTACGGTTAAAAAAATATAATACCCTTTAGACGTTTTTGCACCATAGGGGGTTTGGGTTGGCCAATATACAAGTAGTTTACATCTTATGTGTATTTATTTGCTGTGGATATAAATAAATACAATTTTAATTAGCAAAGTCTGTATAAGCTTGAATATTTATGATCAAAAGAAAAGGTATTACATCAATAACTGAGCACGTGTTTGCTTCCACAAAATCGCAAAGTGGATTCGAACAATCAATTATAAGGACACGCTAAATCACCCTTCAACTTGCACTCAACAAAGCATACGCAAGTATGGTGGTAGAAGACGCCGTGTATGTGTTATTATTCAATTACATTTTCCAATATTATTATTATTTTCTGCTATTTTACCAGATAATATCATGTATTTTTAGAAAATATCTTTAATGTCGCTAAATGTGATCGTATTTTAGTGCAGAGTACATGCTTTATTAAACAAGAGAGAATTTTGTTGATTTTCGATAACTGTATATAGGCCTAGTAATTGTTTGACTTAAATAATTTGTGGACCATTTTGTAAAATTCTCATAAACTACACAACACTGTTTGATCTAAATGACGGCTCCGATTGACAAATTTTAAATTAGCATTTGGCAGCCTCGTTTCAGATGCTGAGCCATTGTATTACATACATCACACGTCTTTTCATTTACAAATTAATGTTATCACAAAAGAAAACACTGAGATTCTCGTGTTCGATGACAATTAGAAATTCCTCTTGATGCTTCATGTGCAAAATAAGTTAAGATTCAGTTCCGTCTTAAAGATATAGGCCTACAGTCCGTGCGTTTTGGGTGTGGCACCTCCAAAAATGAAAGGTTTTTTTGAATTGATAATTTTCTACAAACATAAAAGTTATTCGCTTTCAACGAAAAAATTAACCAACGTTTAGTTATAACAATTACAGTAAAGGCGTAGACTTGCCCAGGTCTGACGTCCCGTGCTCGGTCTGCAACACGCAGCGCACAGTGCGCCCTCCCGACCGGTGGCCTGTCCAATCTGTTCTCTTTTTTCCTCTGTATCGGAAAGTCTTTCGAGACAAAAGAAAAAGAGATTTGACAGGCCACCAGTCCAGAGGGCTCGCTGCACGCACGGCACCACAGACCAAACACGGGAAGTCAGACCTGGGCAAGTCTAAACAAGGCGCAAAAACGGCCGGACAAGGAACGTCGACATTTTATAACATTAAAGCACACACAAATCATGAAGATCATGTTTGTATTGTTTGTGTTAAAGCTCTGCCGGTTTAATTCTGTTTCTGGCGGCGAGGCTTAGATGTATATTTTCATCAAAAGTATAAGGTCATCCTTTCTTCACATTGCCATATTAATAAAATGGACCTCAAAGTGACAATAGGAAACGAAATAAATAACTTTTAAGGTTTCATATATGTTTACACCTTCGAAGTAATAAATGCAATTTTAGCCCCGGTAACATTTTCACAGACAAATATAATACATCTTAATAACATTCGCGCTGTATACCACACCACAGCGCCATTGTATTGCTCAAAAATTATCAATTATTCAAATGACTGATGTCAATCGTATAAAGAGAGAGAGAGAGAGAGAAGCAATATAATTATTTTCCCCAGGACTACCCTGGCTTCTCATTCAGCAAATCGCTATTGTCATCATGAAAGGAAATGTGTGACCACGTATTATGTGTTTATCCTTGGGGCCGAGACAGAATCTTTAATAAAAACAATTTAAACAAAATTAATTTACGAATGCTGCGAAAGCACCCGGACTTGCTTTGGCTAAAGAAAACATGCTGAAAATGTCTTGATTTGTGCAATACGCCCACGTCGGTATTCTGCAACGCTTTTCAGTTGTTTGTTAGTCTCTACAACGTGAATCATAAGGAAAGTTTTCCAAATTAATGACAAGAGAACTGCGTATTATTAAAAAATATCATGTTATCCCACACCTCAGAAAGAAATAATCGCTGATAATCCTTGCTATCAGGTTTTACAACTGTCTTTGGAATGCTTTGAAGCTATATAGTTGCGTGAGCACCAGAGATGATACTCTGATGAGAAGCGTGTTCAGAAAATGGGTTTTGGTTTAAAGTATAACAATCATATAAAATACCTCCCCAAAATACTGTCCATGCACAGGACATTTGCAATCTCCAATTTGGACGTGGAAGCAAAAGCGTTAGTGTAATTACTGCACTGTTTTATGGAACCTGTTTTTTACAAGATTAGTTTAAAAAACATCGGTAGTTTTTTGATGATATTTTTGAAAATATACTGATTGAGAACGCAGTATTTCAGAATGGTATTGAGAAAAATATGACAAATGATATGGTAAACACCCATGAGAAAGATTAGTGGGTCAAAAATGTGATCTGGTAACGCTCCTATATTATAGACACGTTTTATTTCGCAAAGAACTCAACAAGACTTTTACGAACACACTGATCATTTTCAACTGCCATTGGTATGATGAACAGCAAACTGTCATTCTTTTTTTTTTAAAGAGAAGGGCGAGTTTTATATGTTTTTCTTAACTTGTTTTTTTTTTTTCAGCAGTTCACGGACAGTTGTAAAAATGGGTTCTAAAAATAGAACAAAATATTTCAATAAAACATAGCGTAGTAGCAAATAAAATAAAACGAAACATGTTATGCATTGCCTCCAGTGTAGGTCAGCCAATTTTAAATTACCTTTATGGAAATGTTTTCTAAAAATGTACAACGTTTCTGGAGTGTTAAATGAATTTCGTTGTCGTAGCCTATATGAACAAAAGGCCATGTTCTGTTCTTCTAAAAAAAGTATTGCATGCGAGGACATCATGTTCATGTCGTCAACACCATGTACACGACATAAACACCTCGTCTCGTGCATTTATATTCAAATAGGCCGGATTCCTAACAAATTGCATGAGTTAACAGCAAATATTTTCCCCCAGTATTTCGTATCTGGTTCGATTCTAGGCATGTATGTGGATTGGCTTAGCAGTACCCGTCTAATTACGTGGGTCCCCCCCACCCCCCGTATATACACATGTAGCGGGGTCGAGTCCATCACAAGTCTATATCACAAGTCCAGAGCCGATAAAATCACAAGTCTGCGACAAGTCCGTCAGCAAGTCCAGTAACAAGAAGCAAAGGCGAACATGCACAAAATAATGCCTTTGTAGGAGTTCATTTGAATAGCTTGTGACTTGAATTAAGACCCAGGGACACGTGGTGGACTTGTGAGGACTTGTGATGGACTCGACTACACCCCTGATATATAGGGGTTTTCCCTCCCACCTCTAAACCTGAGCATTTCCTCATCGTCTTTTCTTTACAGGTTTCTTCGCCTTACGAGTTACAGTGCAAATAGCACTTTTTTTCGGAATCTTTAGGTTTTCTTACCAGCAAATAAAATGAATAGTAATACATCGCTCGTTTGATATTAAAGTGTCGCTGATCAAAGCACGGTACATTTACCGCCGTTTCCGCTAGCCTTATATTGCGGTGGTTTTAGGTATGTGTGGACACTATAAAGTCATCTAATTTGTCAAAACTTTTCTTCTCTTTTTTTCTTCCCACTTACGCAGCTACTGGAAATGACGAGAGTTAACGACGATTTGAGCCAGGAGTGAGTCAAGTCGTCAATCACGTGACCATGTAGAAGATTCAACTGCCGTGAAGACGGAATTCACAACTATTACCAAATAATGAAACATCTGTCAAATTACGACGACAATCAAATGATACAAAAACACCCCAAAGTCACGCGCTATACGGAGGGTATTGACCTATGCATAGAGTGGTGACTTGATATAACGTTAAATTGAAGAAAGTGTGCGACATTCAACCAGCGCGGCACAAGAAATAAATGACACGACCTTGACCGCTGAGGGCGTTGTTAAAAGTCATTTATCAGCCGCTGGTTGAATTTTGCACACTTCTAAAATGTTGATGCTGACGCTTGACGATAAAAAATAATGCAAAACGACTCAAAGACTTTAAACATGTAGTTTGCATTTACGCTAATCTGTTGCCCCTTACATTTAGTTTTGATTCGATTCATTATAATAAAGTTTATTTTAAAATAAAAAATAAAATATCTAAACCCCACGAGAAACGAAACATTCAAAGAAAACAAATTAATGCTAAACGAGTTTTTAGTTTTACTTTTTGATCAAACATAAACTAAAATTAAAAAAGTGTATGTTCAAGTCTATAAACCTGTCATCCGGGTTATATACGTTCAAATCTGTCAAAAGCTTTTATAGCAATTATGTTCAGTTTAACGTCGTTTTTCATGCACCAAAGACTATTGATTGTAAAATGATCAGTAACCATATGACAACGACACGTCATCTGTTTATTACGCCTGGAACAATATTATGTCCATGTATTGTACTAGTAAATGCTGACATGGGGTAAATATTTTTCAACAAATGTACTAAAGACGAAATTCGACAGAGTAAGCTTACTATAAAACAAAATACTTAGTCGCACGTAGTTATTTGATCTTAGTAGTTATTTTAACACAGTAATTGTTAACGGTCAGTCCAAAATCCCGACTCAGTCATGTGCTGATGCAGCAGAAGTAAAAATTGGGGATATTTTAATTATTTTTATTTTAGGTGCGCCCTTAACTTGCTCTACTTTACAATCTACATCGATATTTTGCTCTTAGTTATAGTATGTTTTTAAAAGATCACAAGGAACAAAACAATATTTTACTAAAACAGCGAAAGTAATGTTTGTTCGTAATATGCTATCATGATGTCAATTCTGCATCCCTGTTTTCTGAATAACATGTTGGAAAAAGATGATATAATATTTTTAATTTATCATAACCCTTTTTAGAACAATTTAATGGGCCATTGGCAAGGCCATGATCTTGAGTCCTGATTTTGTGTCTTTAGTCCGATTCTATAGCTGTACATTATTGCCTATAAGGCTTCTAAAACACATCCAAGATAGTGTAGAAGCAATCGTAGTTGGCACCTACACCTTCTTTCTTTTCATGGATTCTGAGTTGGTGCACTAAATGTAAATTCCTTTTGACGATGTTAACAAGAAGTTGTACAAAATAAGTCTATTAAATGCTATATAAATCTATCGTTAATTTAGTAGACGAGTAAGTACAAAAAAGGTAAGCAGCTATAGCGATACGTGTTGTTGGAATGCTTTTTGCGCATTTGCCGCAATACATTATGAGGTGTTCGCAACTTTCGGGAAGTGATTGTCAGTTTTACAAAGGTCGAGTTCGGGCGGACTGTTTTTGACACGGTTAACTTGTTCTCGATGGATAGATGGTGTGTGATTCTGTTCCGAGTGCAGTGTTCTCGGGTCATGTTCCCGTAGTTCGGGCGCAAGAACGAGTTCACCCGCGTTAAGAACAGACCGCGTTAAAAACAGACCGCCCGAAGTCGGCAAATGGGTTAAATATTCGAGCACATTTTTGTCACTTACATTGCCAATAGACTCTTTTTCACCCGAAAAGGCCTGTCCAGTCGTGTCCCCTGAATCAGTTCTATAAAGTACAGACTGTTGATTAGAAAGGTGCCAGCTACCTAGCGTTCCAAATATCGTTGTCAAGACAAGGATCATGCGACCTCGGCCCCATGGTCTACTGCTGCTGCGTATAGATGCTCGACCACCCTGGGAACGAGGTTGATGATCATGGGAAGGCATAAATAGTCTAGCCCCTTTTCAATTAGCAGTTTGCATCATCGATATATAATCACTGGATGAACAACGACGTCTAAAATTGAAGCCACCGTCCGCCATTGTAACCCACCAAATACAATACCTTGCCTAGACTAGTCATACTGTCTTCAGTAGTCTACAAGTGAATAAAACAGTAGAATAGCCGTGTTAGTCTGTAGATTAACAAAATAATTCAGAAGGTAGCACTTTAAAGAAAAATAAGTATGAGCATAAGCTTTCGTAGCAACAACTATACTTCATAAGATGCAATGAAGATGGGACAAACTGAACAAGGCTTATATTATATAGTCAAAAGTGTTAAATGGAATGCAAGCGATCGCATGGACCGGGGAGCAGTCTAGGCAAAGCATTTGTTTGTGGGGTACAATGGCGGCCGGCGCATGGCTTCAATTCTCGTATAGCCAAATGCTATTGCATTTTTAATCCAGTGATTATATATCGATGGTTTGCACTAATAAGAATGTATTTATGGTGGGCTGCGTGCACTGCTTTTTCTAATCATATCAAATTCTTACTAACAAAATGACAAAGATTTCGAGCAATTTGAGCCACTGGTATTGGTAAGATTCAAAGTAAATTTGTTCGAAATGGTTGCGTGCTTAAACAGACAGCAGGGTACGTTTCTCATAACGGGCATGTACAGATTGTTAGCATTATTCGTGTCATTTCGTTTCGAGATATTTTCAGAAAAAAAGTAATAAACCATTGGAAGAGTTGTTTTAGCTGCAATATCTTTGGAGTGTTTGTGATCTTGTTGAGTGGATTGCTAGTATTTACTCGTTCTTAGGTGAATTATAAGGTTTCGAGGTCCGTCCATATTTCGGGTTCTCCTCGGGGCCTGTTTTTCCAACCCATAACCAGAAACATGCAATCACCTGTTCGACCAATGGTCGACTTCGATTAGTGACGACCGAAGCTGTCATTGGTTAAATCAACCGAACGCGTCAGAAACATCTTATGGTTGCAAAAACAGGCCCAAAATATCCCTAAAATGCAAACGGTTGGCAATGGTATACCTAACAAATGACTCGGGGGGAAATAGAGAAATCGTGGCAAGAACACAGCACCGTAACCCAGCCGCTTTATTGCAAAATAAGTGAATATTTCCGACAGAGACAAAAAATCTTCGGAAAGATGTCCTCTATCTAATGATATTGGGTTCATTGTGCCATTACCATGCATGGATGAATGATCAGAGAAGACAGTTATGAAAGGTATTGAAATCAGCACTGTGACAAGTTGCCCGAAAAGCGGATGAAGCGAATCATCTCCGCCAAGACTGTGGGATGATAAGGCAGACAGTAGGAGACATGAGACAAAGACACCAGCTATGCATCGACAGGAATGGTGGTCATGTGGAGGGCATGTACAACATCTTAAATGTGTCAGGTTTATCGCACAAAAGGGAAGGGATTATAGAAACACCCCCACTCCCAATATTTATATTATTCTAAAAAATCATGGTACACTCGGCAAATTCATTAGCCTTTTAGAAGTATGGCGGAACAAAAGGAGAGGGCGCAATTATATTTGGGTATGAATTTTTTTTTACAATTGTATTTCTTTCCAAAAACATGATTTTCATGTTGCCATTATAATACAGAGACAGAATTATAAATAAAATAAATAAGTGCAAAGTGAAAAATGCAGTTATATTGCATTTTTTTCGATTTTATACCCACTTTTAAGTGCGCCCTCCTATTGTGTCCGCCATACTTCAAAAAGGCTAATGGCGCTGTCGGCCAAAACATATATATATGGGTCTTTCCACAGTAATGGGGTACATTTCTGTAACATTCAAGATATTAGGTCTCAGTTCACTTCAAATGTCTTAATTTTATCTTTAAATTATCAAGCTAAACTGAGGAAAAGTACGAAAAATAGTCCTACAACATACATTTGTGAAAACCCCGGGCACAAATTTTCCTATTACGCATGTAACAAAGACTGAAAAAAATGTCACAAAATGGTCTGTCCACGTTACATACGTAATAGGAAAACTTGTACACAAGCTTTTCCAAAATGTATGTTGTGGCAGCAATTTCTTACCTTTTTGGGCAAAAGTTATCTCCTGAGAACAAAACAAGGACATTTCTTTAATTCTGAGATAAACTAAAGACATCTTGTGGGAGCGCGTGTGGTCTAGTGGGTATGAAGCGGGACTCCCAGTCAGAGGTTGGGGGTTCGAGCCCCACTTCGACCAACGTGTCTGTGTCCCTGGGCAAGGCACCTAATCCCAGTTGCCTCGTCAACCCAAGCGATATATGGGAAGCCGTTATTAAGGGGAATGCTACAATCTAACTGCTGATAGGGTTGTGCGCCTGACCAGCAGCCACCTAGTTGAAGCGAAATGGTTCTGGTGATTCCCTGATGGCAGCGGTAATAATGGTAACAGCGCCTTGAACACCCTGCAGGTTGGATATGTGCGCTATACAAATCTAATCATTATTATTATTATTATCTGAAAGGAATTATTTACTTATTTTTCAAATGTACCCCATTAATGTGGACAGACCCATATATATATATTGAAGGTCATAGAGGCACGGCTATATTGGCAATGCTATGACGGCGCTGGTAATATCTGTATTACATCGGCAATAGTTGTCCCGTGAGGGCACTCATCCATTCACCAGCAACCCCCCTACCGCCCCCCCCCCCCCCACCCCCCTCTACCCCCCCACCCCCCTCTCTCTCTCCCGCTGAGCGACTCCGCCAAGGCCCAGCAGCCGTCGGCAAAATTTGGTCACCCCGACCCCCCAATCAAAATGGTCTAGCTACGCCCCTGATTGTGTTGCTTCTTCAGCACTGTCCCTGTCACCACTTTTCCAATGTGTACAAATTTGCCACAGTGCCGATATCGATACCTTTTGCAACTGTCTTAAAGTTATTTGCTCATTCATGACGATAACATAATGGACGTAGTACCAATGGATAGAGGATATACTAACCTTTCCAAAGATGTTTGTCTTTTCTGAAATATTTATTTAGTATAGTTTTGCAAAAATGTGAATTTCAAAATGGGTATACTTTTTAAGGACACCCTGCATATACATGTGATTCATACCTCCGTATGGCGCAATTGGCTCTCTCCCAGACCCATTAACTTGATGCAACCACCGTGAAATGCTGACATCAAAGGCCGGAACCCCTCATCCTCGTACCCCCACCCTTCCCTCCCCTCCAACTCGATGCGACCCATCTCATCTAGCCGAAACCTCTCCCCATTTATTCCGTCTCGGTGGGTGCTGATGCGAGCAGTCGGAGGTGTTTGTAGCCCGTCAGAGCTGGACAAAGCAGCCGTTTAGGCAGACAACTTGAATTAATCCGCGGTTTGACAAGACACGTAGGAGGCTCGCTGTGATATATTGTTGCTCTTAAAGTGGGAAAGATTGGAGTGAACAGTGTCGGTCGTTTGTAATTACACAAAAACCCACGAACTTGCACTCTTCACCTTTCTGCGTGCAGCTTCATAATTTCTCAAGGCCAACATATTTTCACAATACGTTATTGTTTGTACTCGCAATTACAAACACCGGCAATATTTACACAAAAAGCAAATTTGGAACGCTATAATAAGTTCTAATTTTCCAAAATATTAATATTTATGCTATCATTCACATGTTTTTTTTGTCAAATGGATTTATTCAGAACTATGTTAACATGGTTACGTTGTTAGGTCACAATTAAAAAGATGAAATTAGATTTTTGTCTTAAGATTTACACACAGAATGTGCTTTTTTATTTGAAGTAAAGCGATTCAAAGGGAGAACATCTTTTGGTATTAAAAACATATTTTGGAAAAAGGAACCACCTCCCATCCCAAAAAATGAAAGGTTTGATAATTATCAAAGCACAAAGTGGTTCCAAATTCAGAAAATATGACAACCACTCAAGTATGCCTCACATAGAATATATTTTGTGCTACCAAATATATTTTTCACGCCAAAATACCAATATTCTTCGGGAAAAACATGGAGAATTGGTGTGAATTGGTACCGATATAAAACCTTTCGGTCGTTTCATAAATTTGTATTCCGGAACTTGGCGTTGCTGGTTTTAATTCGGCTACTGATAGCTTCGAAAATTTCCGACAAAATTATCCACCTTTACCCAAAATTATTTTCAAGGTGACGTCAAGCCGGTTGTTGTACCGGATAATTAAATTCGGATTAGTCTGCCAAATAATGCGGAATTTGAGGGAAGTATGATCTGCCAAGAATGTTCTTGAAGGCCGTGCAATGCAGCGCAGGGATTTCCACGTCTTTAACTGACAAGTTGATTGGGAATTTCACCCGCTGTCTGATGATGCTTGCACGGAAACAAACAATGTCAGCCGTCGCCGGACTAAAACCCACAGTCAGAGTCTTAGCAAATTGCGTGCGATTTGCTGCAATTAAAAAGCCTTCGTCAGATGTCGTTTTACACGCTCTATTTATCGCTTCTTCCGTCCCTGTGTCCGTCTACTCGACCGTTACTCATGGAGGTTTTGTTCGGTTGAAGCAAATACTCCAAGCTGTTCGCTGTTAGGCCATGGTGGGTTGGTAACTGGGTGCTCCATTCGACACCGTGTTCAGCCGGTATCGACCCAAGCTAAGGCCGATTGGGTTTGTTGGATGGGTACATCGGGGTTTCCTCATCCGTGCTCATATCAGGGGATAGTCTGTCGATTGCCTGTGCAGATCATTGGGGGATGATCATGTTATAACTGATATAATGAAGAATGGATGACGTCATAATGACAGCACTGTATAGTGGACGTTTCTGCCGTCCAACCATATTTGTTAACCACGTGATTATAAACCGTCTATACGCAGGTTCCTATACGACAAACTATACATTCCTCTGCAATGTATTGTGTAGAGTCCGATAAACGTCGACCCTTTAAGATACTATATATCCTTTGTGTGGTTCTACCTCGTACCCATCTCTATCTGAGACGCGACGATATATCTAAGACATCACATCTTGCAGTTACATTCTGCTTATATTGAGTTTTCCTGTGAGACAGACTTTCGAAAGAAAATACAATGCTGTGAACAAAATGCCATCCAAAATCGCAACATCCTGCAAGGAACTTCCAGAAGAAAGTTAAATAATTAACGTCTTCATCACCCAAACTTTTTTGAATATATTACCTATATCTATTTTTACACGAATATGATAGCTCTTTAAATTCGGTCAAACGATTAGCCTATACACATTGAACCGCAGTCGCACAATACGATACAATTGAGTAACAAAAGGATGCACCAACAATAGCGAGGACATAAATGTTTGCACACCCAAAACAATCTGAGGAAAAGATGTTTTTGGATCCCACAATCGTATATTTGCTATGGTGTGCGCTTGCTAGTCTGAGAATTTGGGCTGAAATGTTGACAGAAAAGGACTTTTTGGCCCTGCTGAAATAATTTTCAGACGTGGTTGCTTTTAGGTTGCTCGGAAAACTACAGTGTTTTTAATGCCATTTTCCAGACAAATCAACGGTCGCCTCAGTGAAAATTTGAAAAAACAATACAAGTCCGGGTATTAAACATTATTTTCCCATATGACGTTATGTCCTGACTCCTGAGATAGTTTGGAATATTTTTTCCCCTTAATTTGGCCCAATGTCGCCGTTGACAATGGATTTGGTCTGGTGCTCCCCCCCCCCCACCCCCCCCCCCTTAATTTGGCCCAATGTCGCCGTTGACAATGGATTTGGTCTGGTGCTCCCCCCCCCCCCCCCCCCCCCCCCAAAAAAAAGGACTAGTTCTGCAGGCACTTTGCCGTAGGTTCACATCCAATTCGCCTCTCATTAGCAAATTCGTAGGTGATCTTTCTAATTCAAAACTCTCGGAAAGACATCTTGAGTTGCGAGACACAGTGTCGACGAGCACACATAGACCAGGCCCTTGGGCGTAATGAACACCGGAGGTCAGCGCAATATCACCCGGCCAGACTTCGTCAGTACGTCATGGTGGAGTGCTTAGGACGAGTGGTTTCTACAATACAGATACACTTTACACTGGCGTTAGCTACTCGTCACAATGAGTGCATTGCCGAAAGGCTGAGTGCTCTTGAGTACGAGAAAGTGCAAATCACCCGGCCAAAAAGCAAGGGAATTTATGTCTCTTTTTATGCGAGTTTGAGGAAAAACCTGTCTGACGATATTCTGATAATGCATTAATACTTAGTAATTGCCGTTTTGAACAGGAATATTAAGTGTGCAAATACCTAGACCGCCATCTTAGGGGCAATCACATTGCCATTGCATGTGCGTCATGCATGAATGCTTTGTTAATCGAGTTGTTTAAGACAAATTTAGACATGATTGGAAAACAGGAACAACAGCATTACTCAACTAAAGAATAATGTTAAACTGCTTTGTAGAAATGTCAGCCAAACAGATGCAGTGATACTTCAAAAAACCTGAAAAATCCATGTATGTTTTTGTGTTGAATGATTGGTAAAAACAAATTGTCCGCAGACAATTTGTCCGCAGGCAATTTCTCCCACAAAGGTACCATTTTACACGGGGGAATCATGTGGTGTTTGTTACCATTGCTATCAACACTTCTATTTAGTCGGTGTTTTCTTGCCAACTCGTGTAGTAAAATGTTGGGTAACTGCGAATTATGTATTGGGGCTTTAAACAAGAAAATGAGTCACCGGTGCAACAGATATACATATACTCGGAACTCATGAAAACCGTGTTCTGATTGGCTAGAAGACTTCAGGCCTGTCACCTCGTGCAATTTGATTAACACCAATAGACCGTATCGATTAGCCGCCATTTCGTGGGGCACCTTTTGTTACTTAAACCGTTCAACAATGGAAGCACAATATGTGCAACCATGCATGTCCTTTATAGGAACAAAGAAACTGCCCCACGAAATGGCGGCTATTCGATACGGTCTATAGCCATTAAACACCATTACCCCCTCCCCCCTAAACTGATTGACAAAAACAATCCAAGATGGTTACCTGATAAGAAAAAGGTTGAATCCGACATATCAGATGTGTTACAAAGATTTGGAGTCCATGTATACGCAGTAATACATAGACTTTGTGTGTTTGCTGCCACCAAGAGTCTACGCGAAGGTTAAACAATAATTTTTACTAACCTAAAGGCCCTGTCACAAGAAACCGAATTGCATTACCGTTCATGTACCGTACTGATTTATGTGGAATCGGTATTGATAAGGAGTGATCGGTAAGTGGTCGTTTCTCTATCGTTACTGATAAGTTATTGACACTGGCTGTCTCGGGGTTATAAGGACAGCACGGAATTGCTGAAAAAAAGTTTTAAACATGTTCAAAAATTGCCACCGAACTGGAGCACGTTAACGGGTCGTTACTTGCACGCTATCAGCTCGGTATTGGATCTGTTTTGCCGTTTATAAGCCGTTACTGATACGGCAAGGTTTGATATCAGCGTACCAGTACCGGATCACGAACGATTGGATAGCGTTCTGATACAGAGCCGATACCGCACTTCACCTTACCTTCCCCGTTCGCTCCGTTCCTCACAACGTCGTAAACTTATTACTACCGTGTATCTACCGCCTATCACGACCGTTCTCCGAACAATCCGTGCATGACACACATGTAGTATAAATATGACTAAATTGTGATGAGAAGCTCAGTTCAGATCCAGATCCCACTAGAATTCCAAGATGAACCCTGCAGAAGATGCCGCGAGAATCCAAGCCATTGCTGCCCTGAACCACCACATTGACCTAATGAACATGTACATTGGAGTGCTGCGCCGCAATAGAAGAAGAAGAAGGAGAAGGAGAAGACAGAGAAGAGTGGAGTGGGTTCGGCCATGGATAGCCAGAAGACCAGACGCTTATTTATACACTCGCTAGCCACCCGTTTCCGACGGTTGCCGGTCGGTATGCGTTCGGTATTGGTAAGGTGTTGGTAAGGTTTTGGTAAGTTATGTGCGGTGCGCAACAGTTTATAGAACGGTATTGATTCGTGTGTTCGGTCTTAGAACGGTCTTAGAACGGTAATGGTTAGGTTTAGCAACGATGAATTCGTCAACAGTACTGTCTCGGCTCGGACAAAATTGCTAGATTCTGGATCAAATTGACAATTTTATGCTGTATACGGTACTGGTACGGAAACAGAACGGTACTGGGGCGGTATGAGAAAGTTGATGAATTGCATTTTATGTCCGTTCTCCACCGTACTAGAATAATATTAATTTTTCAATAAGGTTTACGAACGTTCTTGCGATTCGGTTTCTTGTGACAGGGCCTTTAGAGTGGATTCAAACAGCTTTTCGCGCGTAAATTCGACGCGCTTCGAGTCGTTTTGAGAAAAAAGTTACACAGAAAAAAATTGGAGTGGAACGACTCACTGATATGTGATATTGAATGCACGTTTTGGGGAAACAAAATGAAGTTTTTATTTTGTTGACATATTTTCAATGTCCCAAAATGTTAATCTACCATTTGACCAGAATATAAATGCTCAAATGGAGGCTAGACGCAGTTTCAACTGTCCAATGCAATGATTCCGCCCAAGATGTATCTATTTATAATTGAAGATGACTTTTAATTATATAAATCTGTGTGCACACATCTTATATAAGGGTACCCTCATGTGAATGAAACTAGATATTTGAGTACCGTGGTATCATGGCTCTACTGCACGTGTAGTATAGACCGTATCGAATAGCCGCCATTTCGTGGGGCACCTTTTGTTACTTACTAAACCGTTCAACAATGGAAGCACAATATGTGCAACCATGCATGTCCTCAAGGAACAAAGAAACTGCCCCACGAAATGGCGGCTATTCGATACGGTCTATAGCCAGGGAACCAGCCTAACTAGGACGTGGGCTTCGCACAATTTTTTGAAAGCATGGACACAGTTTTTCATTATTTTCTCAGAACGTAGATAGTTTGCTGAGCTGACTTACAGGTTGGTTTTCATCATGCAAACAGCTTTACGTTCCATACCAAATGTGGACATTCCAAAACTGTTCCAAAATGTGACTTTTTTCAAAATCAACCAAAATTTAAACAGTTCTCATCTATAAACTGTGCCCTAACCCATAACCCTAATATTACTCCCCCCCCCCCCCCCCCCCCCCCACCCTGACACCTAACCTTGTTTTTAAAGCTTGGACAACCTGACTGTGGACATGTACTAGTCCACATAGTGTCATTTTCTCCAGCCAAGTGTGGACATCCTTTCCCCCACCAGTTTACATAAAGTATGTAATGTAGGGTACACATCCTCAATCACACGCGGAAATAACGCCAGATTACAGAATTACAAGAAAAATGTTACAGCTTCCCTGTAATTCTGTAATCTGTCTTTAAGGAGATGGCGCGTAAGGTGGCGGTCTCTCCGCTTCGTGTGGCCGGGCGATGTTGCCATGGTTACGTCCAGCTATTTGCCGTGCAGGCGCATTGGCAGGGACAGCTACAATCCTCCCAACATCCATGCTATTCTGAGTCTGATGTGAATGCGTGTAGTAGTAACTAGCCGGCGGCTTGTAGTACCAATGAGGGGCGACTTGGTTGGAGCCGAATTGGGACTCTGTCGGTGGTGCCGCGGCCGATTGCCGACTGTACTCGTGCAGAATGCGATGATTGTGCGATTGAACTCTCTCTGCTGTGGTCTCGGTGTAATGTGGGACCGGGGCTGGTTGTTGACGCATGATGATTAATTCCTCATCTTCTTCCTTTTCGTTGCTATAGCAACATTCTCGAATGACCACGTAGAAGGCACACACGAGGACCAGGAGACAACCAATCACGAGGACGTAGTTCAGATAGTATAAGACGGGGCTGCGAGGCAAAAACAATTACCAAAGTTTATAAAAATGTACTTTTATTGAGACAATACCAGCAAACGGATTATAACTGACATATTGCTGCCTCCATTACTGCAATACTATACTTTAACCAAAGTGTCTGTGTTCACCACAAGAAGACGAATCATAATGACAATATTTTCTCTGTACCCATGCACATTACGAACAAATCCTGGATTTTGGTTTTATAAAGCCAAGACGAATAATATACCGGCGGAAATAACTCACTATTTGCACAACCGCCGACGTTGAGGGCTGCGTAGGAATCTACGCAGTCTCGAGTATACCAACCCGTCGGGTGGACGTGTGTGTGATCGCTCGGGATAATCAATGGTTTTGAATTATCATCCATTAGCTGATATATTTCGAGGAAAATGAAAGTGCAGCAGTGTGTTACCTAGCGTCGAGTTTGGGATGTTTTGTAAGGCGAAATCAGGTAACCAGAGTAATTTAGAGGCATTTAAACATTTGCGAGGTGTGGGCAGCACCGCGCACCGGTATCATGATTACGCAGCTTCAAGCAATCGCCGTTACCGCACGCATGGTTGGCACTACGTTGGGTAAGCCTACACGTACGTACATAGTCAAATTGGCTCTTTCTCAACAATGGTAGAGCGCGCTCCAGTAATTCCCTTTGAATTTTCGCGTGCCTTAAGCAATGCACCCCTCATTGGGCTTGCGTGTGTATTATAGGCTACAGTGCCAATATGCTGTGTGCGGGTTATGCTGCCTCGTCGTGTTTTATGTACCGGACAAGTTTCCAACTACATGTACTCGTTTGCTGAATGTGCTGAAGATGGACATGATTTACGCCTTAGTTGAGGTACGAATTGCTTCAATGCTTTATATGTCATAAGATATTATTCAGTTTTTGTAAAACATCTGTCAGGCCCATAAATATGGCGAATTAGGCCTAGTAGTCTCAGGCTCGTATTTTATAGGTATCACCCGTGTGGCGACGGGGGCCTAGTCATTCGACAGGTATACAGGTATACAGCCAAATATTTTGTACGTATACAAATGCATACGACTCTTTAATTAAGTTTGGGCTACTAAGCCCACCATGCACAAGTACGCATTATAACAATTAAAAAAAAAAAAAAAAAAAAAACCAAACAAAAAAGGCTAAGGGCAGTTTAACACACGCGTCTCCGAAACAGTGCTTTTCTCCGCCTTTTCATGGAGCCAGGCGGCCAAGGTACAGCGTGGGTCGGAGAAGGCATGGGCAGGTGAAATGTTTTCGATAATAGGCGTTTACACAAACAGTTTCCGAAATTTCAACTTTCTTTGTAGCTTTTTTCGTGCTCCCTATAGGAAACGGCGGATGCCAAGGATGGTTGGCAAGACATCGACCAATTGCAAGGTCTGGAAGACCGCTGGAGGGAGAATTTGTTCACCTTGGCGTCCTATGGATCTATATGGAGGACAACGCCGAGATCTGGAGCGAATGCTCCAACGGGTAAACAAGGCTCAGGGTGCAATGCTAGCATGTTTATAAACGGGGCACGCCCTTGAATCATGGGAATTAAAATACCAGTTTGGCAGGTTCGTTAGATGATAGAGGGCGGGCCTCTTTCAAGATTCGTAGTTCGGAAAGTGCCCTCACAATTCTTGTTTTGTTATTGCTCGAGCATGTATAGCGAGCGCAATATAACAATAAAAAAGGAGTCAGCCTAGCATTTGGGAAATCTGGTTCTGGCCTTTTGTTTCAAGGTACCTGTGTTAGCGCCCTCATAGGTAATGGAACAGGCCCTAAGTGGCAAGTGAATGGACTCTTGCTTACTAAATGTATGAAGTGGAGGACGGGCCCCCAAACGCGCAGTTTAAGCGCATCTTTTGTTAGGCAATTTACGAAGCACGGGTTGGGCTTCCGAGTATCAAGGCCTAGATCGTATTTCTATGGACCAGGACTGGTCCCTGAGTACATGTGGGCTATTTCACAGTGGGTGGTCATTTGAGTAGATTACAGTTTAACCCATCCTGGATAACTTTATCAGTGCATATACATGTTATGAGTGATTTTATATGACGGGTAATATGAAGGACAAGCTACAGAACTATTTTTACATAATTCTACGAGTTATTCGTTTTCAATTTCTCTATTTACATGCACTTTTAACACCATTTTGGAGTCTCATTTCAAGTTTTGCATTAGTTTAAGTGCAATCATTTGTTGATGATGCATTATTGTGGTGATCATTTGGTGATCAATCATGGATATATAGTGTTCAACAATATTGTGAAACTTGGGTTGGTGTAATTCGGTCAACAACAAAAAAACTAAAAACAAACAAACAAACAAACAAAATATGGTAATGTCCTCTCCAGGTCAAGGTATTCCACACAATGGAATAGTTTGGAGATATGTACTCACAAAGATGTTTGTATCATCACATGACACATTTGATGGAGTAAATATGACAATTTGATCGTGGAAGAGATTTGAGTAAATTTTATCAAGATCATATTCAGGGTTGTGGAAAACCCGTTAAACATTTGTCCTCTCCAGGACAGCATTCAATTGTAATATAACATGTCAACCATGATTGAAATATTTCGTTGTTAGGTTTGTAAAATTAACAGTACCATTCCTTCTAACAGGACAGTGCATGGCATTACCATTTCAACATTTAGTCTGGCCATTATATTGTGATATTCTGTGTTTAACAAAATGTCCTCTCCAGACAACCAATTACAAATTATTATTTCAGTGGAAAAAATAAACACGTTAATCATAATGCCACGCTCTGATATTTTTTGAATTATTAGTATACATCCTGAAGTTTTTAGATCAACAAACTTTTGTGAGTTGGACAAGTTTGAAATTTTACCCCGATTTGCCAGTGAGACTGAAAGTGTACACTTATTGTGAAATAGCCCATGTCTTAATTTCCAGTTCCTTCGAGGAGGCAGAGCATGGGCCTCTGAATGCTATGCTGTTGTTCGTGAGCACGTCAATTATACTGAATGATAGATATGTGTCGCCATTAGGCAGCAAGCATAGATGCACTGGGGGTTTGGCTTGACAATACTTAAAGTTTCGTCATAACCCCAGTCAGAATCTGTATAGGCCGAGGACGGGCCTCTAAAGGGCAAGTTCAAAGTACCCATAGATTACATGTGTACTTGCCGAGATCGGGCCTCTGAATACTAAGTGGTAATACATATTCCACATGTACTTGGTACTAGACAGAGGACGGACCGAGTAAATATTGCCCACGTACTCTATATACTAGATAGAGGGCGGGCCTCCCAATGCCAAGTTTAATATGCTCATAGCTTGCATGTGTACTAGGCAGAGGAGGGCCTCTAAATGCCAAGTTGAGATGCCAAGTTCTGATGTGACGCTAATTTTGGCATGGGTACCCTTTACTAGACAGCCGACCTCTGAATTAGCGTATCCCTATTAATATGCGCTCTTATTTGGTATTGGTACATAAGGGCGTGTACATAGGCAGAGGACGGGTCTCTGAATTCAAAATTTCAATAAAAATCAATTTTATGAATGCCAAATTTTAATGTGCCCATGTTTTCTATGTGTATATATACAGGTACTAGGCACAGACGGGTCCCTGTATTTCAAGTGTAATATACCCATAAATGGCGTGTGTGCTAGAGGACGGGCCTCGGGACACCAAGCTTAAAGTTGCATTGCCCGTGTTTCGGTGAAAGGATTAAAAATAAAAATTAATTTACACAAGCGAACGAATTTATAAAGCTTACGTGTCTCTGTAACGAAAAATATCAAAAACTTAAGTTTCCGACGTCGGGAGGTGGAGATGCAGGCCTTTTTCTTGAAACGTGCTTTTCATGTTGTGCATGTGCGCGTGCGCTCGTATGTACATGGTGTGTGTGCAATGTGCACATGTGCGCGCACATGTGCATTTGCGTCATGGCCCTGTCGATTGGGTGACCTGCCAGCCATTTGGTCGTTTCTTGTTTTTGATCGACTGGCGTTGGTCCTTGACGGATTTTTTACGTTCTTGGTGCCAAGTGGGGGCTGATAACTTTTTCTATTCGGGAAAGTTACCTATTTTACCCTAAAAAAAATAAAAATAAATAAATAAAAAAATTAAAAAAATATATATAAAAAAAAAAATATATATATATATATATAACAAAAATATAACAAAAAAAATTACAAAAAAAATAACATAAGCCTCTGAATGCCAGGCTTATGGTACATGTGCAATGTAACCATATTTTGCGTATTACAATCGGGTCACGGTCTTAGATGAGAGACATTCTATGATTTGAAGCAAAAAAGCCCCTTTTCCCCTTGTCCAATCAAAATGTTTCATATATGAGTGGGACGGGAATTTTATGTAGTTTATTCATAAGTGCGAGTTGAATCTGTGTGTCACAGAGAACGACCGTGCCGTTCAATTCAGTGAGACAACCTACTGAAAAATGATCAGTAATCGTGTTGACCTCCATTGACTTTGCCGATTTTGAGGTTCAACACCCGTTCTTTGAGTGAAAAAAGCCCCTTTTCCCCGTGCATCATATATTTTATGAAATAATAACCAAACTAAAGGTAATACTCTGTACTTTGAAATGCATAGCGAGTTGGGAAGAAACATAGACGTACTTTTTTTTTATGTACTCACAAAAGTTCGCAGTGAGGGGCTGTTTTCCGTGTCATTTTCCTGCGCTGAGCGTAGGGTCACGGAGCTCAGCGAGCAGATGCGCGCAAGTTCATGGTGCAAATGTACTTGGCAGAGGACGGGCCTCTGAATGCTATGTTTATGGTGCAATGTACTTGCCAGAGGGCGGGCCTCTGAATGCTATGTTTATGGTACAAATGTACTTGGCAGAGGACGGGCCTCTGAATGCTATGTTTATGGTGCAATGTACTTGGCAGAGGACGGGCCTCAGAGTGCTATGTTTATAGTGCAATATACTTGGCAGAGGACGGGCCTCTGAATGCTATGTTTAAGGTACAAATGTACTTGCCAGAGGACGGGCCTCTAAACGCTATGTTTATGGTGCAATGTACTTGGCAGAGGACGGGCCTCTGAATGCTATGTTTGTGGTACAAATGTACTTGGCAGAGGACGGGCCTCTGAGTGCTATGTTTATAGTGCAATGTACTTGGCAGAGGACGGGCCTCTGAATGCTATGTTTAAGGTACAAATGTACTTGCCAGAGGACGGGCCTCTGAACGCTATGTTTATGGTGCAATGTACTTGGCAGAGGACGGGCCTCTGAATGCTATGTTTGTGGTACAAATGTACTTGGCAGAGGACGGGCCTTTGAATGCTATGTTTATGGTGCAATGTACTTGACAGAGGACGGGCCTCTGAATGCCATGTTTATGGTACAAATGTACTTGGCAGAGGACGGGCCTCTGAGTGCTATGTTTATGGTGCAATGTACTTGGCAGAGGACGGGCCTCTGAATGCTATGTTTAAAGTACAAATGTACTTGGCAGAGGACGGGCCTCTGAATGCCGTGTTTGTGGTACAATGTACTTCTATTTTGCACATATGCGCGCTATACTTGGCAGAGGACGGGCCTCTGAATGCCATGTTTGTGGTACAATGTGCTTCTATTTCGCATACTCTGTATTTGGCAGAGGACGGGCCTCTGAATGCCATGTTTGGGGTACAGTGTACTTCTATTTCGCATATATGTACTCTGTACCTGGCAGAGGGCGGGCCTCTGTATGCCATGTTGATGGGCCTTCGCTAGCACGCTGATTTTAATGTGGTCCAGGGGCACCTCTTTGTGCCATTTTGTGAATCCCAAAGTTCAAGTACCCCGTTCGCAAAGTTTTGCTAAAAATAAATAAAAATAAAAAAAAAAACCAACCAGTACCATTGAGTACCAGTGGTATTTGAAAATGCTGGAGAGTCATCTGTGTGAGAGAGATTTTGATCAATCTTTGATCCCATCGCTACGCACGCAGCGAAGCGAAGCGGAAACGAGGCACCTCCCAGTGGGTAATTTTCAATGGCAAACCAAGTGGCTTGCCAGTCCCCTTTACACCCACCCCGCCTGAAGTTCTCTCTGGTAGACTACAGGTAGATTTATAGGCGCTCGGATTCAGAGATCCAACTATTTTGTAGCCGGCACATTAAGCAATGATCCTGGTGCTTTGGGACGATATCTTAGCAGAGTCACCCAATAGGGACGAAGTTCATGGTTGGCTTCATCATGGAATTAGTCTGTATAATTGTTTCCAGTCGTTTCATGGCAGATACAGGGGCAGGAATTGCTGTTTATAATTGCCCACCGAAAGGTATTTTAAATGCGCTCGTTTGTCAAGATTATGTCGCCCTTTTCATAGACACAATCACCAGGCGGTGGATAGAGGGCTCTATATACGTTGTGGGTAGGGTCAAGGAAGTACAGCCGCCGAAAAGTGTGACTGCCTTGACAGTCTGCTTCTATATCAATGAAGGGACCTAATCTTTGGCGCAAGGACACACCCTTCAGTGTGGTACCTTTAGGCAATGTTGTCAGACCCATAACCAAAGGCGATATTTTCTCAAGTACCGACAACAGCCAGGGATACAAGCAAATCTTCTTGACCAAGGAGTCCAGAACCTTTTCCGGCTTCGAGTGGGTTTGGTTTAAAAAATAAAAAAAACAGTGCATAAGTTTACTCATCCATTGGCTTTTGTCTTCCTGCATGGCTTAAGAACAGAGGTATACATACAGAAATATGGATAGACGACCGTTTCATTGGCAAGTGCCATCCCAGCGATGGAGGGCCAAAGTATACGAAGGTTTAAAACACTTCACTCGTGTTTGTTTTATTGCGGTGTGAACAGGACATGCATGGGGACGGTTCCTACATCAGAGCTCTAAGGGCCGTTTACGTCGTACGCTACATACAGTTAAAGCTCGGCTTGTTCAGCAACTTAAAGAAAAGTCATCGGCAGCCATCGAACAGCATGGTGCATCTCGGGTTCGGCATCTGCTCCAAACCCTATCATTTCCGATTCCTGAGCATAAAAAGGTATCATTCGCTGAGGTACGAGAGACAATTTTGCGGGAGGATAAAATGCTCTAAAAACAGATGCAACGTTTTGTGGGCAAAGGCCAAAGTTTCGCTCTGGTGTTTGTTTGTTTCTGAGGGAATGCTCCTCCTTCATATCTACACTTGATATGATCTCGTGCCTACGCCTCTGTCACCACAAGTGCGGGAGGAGATTCTATTTTGGAGGTTTGTCGATAGCTTCTCGCAGCTGATCCCTTGAAGTCAAGGCCGCCACCTTGCTATCGCATTGCACTGTCGGCAGACGCATCTGGCTATAAATAGGGCGGTACCCTAGTCTTACCAGACGGTAGTGTAAGTTTCTGAGATTACTGGTCTGCAGACATTTTGGGACACACGGGTATGTGTCGCAAGGAGGCCCTTGATCTATATTTTGTGTGGCTCTCAGTCTTTGATTCGCTATAGAACTTGATGGTGGATGTGGTTGGAGATTCCAGAAATGTGGTGGATGCTTGGACTGGCCTCCGAGCTAGGTCTAAACCGCTTTCAAAAATGTGGAGGCAAATTTTTCGCTCAAGTTGACCTAGGTCCCATCTGGTAGTCCCACAGGTTTTCACCTTTGATTTGATGGCACTTTCGTCAAATGTCCCGGCGCGCAGGAACGGGTCTCCACTCAAGTTCTTCCTTTCGCCTGTCAGAGGCAGGTCAAGCAGGGGTTTTTAGAATACCCGTCTTCTACGGGATATGTCCCGAATTTTTCAAGGGCTGGGGTTTGAGCTCTGGGCCTTCCAGTGCTACTTCCCACGTATTGTCACCCCCCGAATGGATATCGCTTACGCTAAGCGTCACCATGTTCTCCTTGTGTCCGACTCAATGTTCAGAGGGTTCAAAGGATTCGGCTGGCCCAAAGCATTGAGCGTGCAAATGTTAGCCAACGGAGGCACAACAATGGCCCCGTTATGTAGACATCTGGTGGTATCTTGCAGGGCTTTTCAGCCGGAGGTGGCTGTTCTGCGCGGAGGCATAAATGATTTCAGCCGATTGACCGACCCTTCGCAGGGTGTACTTGACGTGGTAGGGGTTTTTCGCGCTGTTGCCCAACTGATCAGGGAGAAAATTCCCAATATGCATATTTGTTCTTTCCTCAAGGTGCCAAACCAAGATGGTGGACATCAATCGCTCAGTCGCCGTAGTCAACTCATTATTGAAAGAGGTCTGTCATGAATGCTAGCTGGCAGTTTTTCTCGAACGATTACATCGTGGAGCAGGATCTTGCGGACATTGTGCACCTATCGATGATGGGATATCTAAGCTCCAGCGCAGGCTGCGGCTGTTTTCAGATCCGTTTCGGGCTTGCCCTCGGGAATTGCGATACAATGCTAAATTTCTTCTTCAATCATGCCCTCCCCTTCTTCACGAGAGCGTTTTGGTATCTTTTTGAAGATGATCAGTGCGGCAACCAGGCTGACAAAACTAGGAAACGAGTTGGATACGCAGGGATATGGAGTGCAAAAGAGCAGACTTATTTGCAGCATTAGACCGATTTCTGCGGGAGCATCAAAGCAAATGATGCTGTACTGAAGGGGAGGATCTGGAGTCAGTGACATCACTTGACATCCTATGCTTTTTGATCGATCGTGACTCAGAAGGTCGCACGCAGATTCACTGCTTAGGGTGAAAAAATTTGGGTAAGCACGGGATCTGCAGCCGATTTCACGAATCCTTACGCACTGCGTAAGTCCGCTTGCGCAACATTTTATTGCGTAGGCTGCGCAACATTCCTGTGAAAATTACACGCAAGCTATAGGGCTTGCGCCATTTTGCAAAAGTTGCGCAAGCTGCGCACTCTTTCGTGAAATCGGCTGCCGCTCTTGTGGGTGCCCGCTTATATTAGCGGCATGCACCGTGGACTCTTATGTTGGGCAGATAAGGGCATACTTTAACTCATTCGGTAAGACCGAAGTCTGGCGAGTGGGATAAAAGTTCGCAAACCCTTGCATCTCTCACCAAGTTCGTAGATACATGAACGCAATGCAGCTGGAGCAGGCTGAGTCTCACATTACTTCAAAGCAGGCAATTCCATTGTTTTCTGATAAGTTACGATGGTCGGTGAAAGAGATCACTGACCGATCCTGGAGACTTGGCAAAGGCGAAGGTCTTTTCCCCTAGCGCTACGTGGTACAACGAGACTTGGCCCTTTTCCTCTGCCTATAATGGGCCGGAGACAGAGCTGGTGACCTAGGAGGAATCGGAACCTGAAAAATAACAAGGATCGAAGGAGGCGATTTTTTATTCAGCCACACTATTGGCAAGACGGTAAGTGAGGGTGACTCATCATTGATAATGATTCCAAAGTTGCAGGACCAAGGAAAGATGGATCCAGTCGGCGCAGTTCAAAGTCTGGTTGATCTTTCGCCCCTTGGCGGCCAATCGCAGAGTCCTCGTAAACAAACCCTTCGCCTGTTAACGGACCGAATTCACGGCTGAAGATGTATTTTGCCGCAACAGACAACCCTGAAAACCAGCTTTTGAGAGCGCACAACAGCCGTGCCATGGGTAGCAACCACACTGCGGCTCCTGGATGCATCGGACGAGCAGGTGATGGACCACCGCCAATGGGCGTCGCGGAAGACGTACAAGCACTATACCCAGGTTGAGAGAGTTATGAGGCGTCAGAGCACGGTCCAGGTATTACGCGACGCCGTCTCCACAGCTGAACAAAGTCCAATGGCAGATATCGTCGGACAATTCTATAGGCGTCTGAACTCGGGCCTCGGGGCCCGCGTAGCTTTCCCGCCATCTACATGCAGCTGATATGTCTAAAAATGCCATCACCTACTAACAAAACTACCCATTTTGTTTTGTAATCAATTTTATAGGCAGCGACAGCTTGAGAAAAGAAAAGAGAAGAAAAGAAAATGAAAGAAAGGCAGCAAGACAACTAGTCCAGTTTTTCTTTCCTTTCTATCTGATACAGTCTCCCGCTTTCGTTTGAGGTTTGGGTAAGGATTGGGGTGTATTTGGGCAGGTTTGGGGGTTCTCGGCGGCCTAAGAGGGCAGGTTTTGGCGAAATCCATCTAACCCATATCTAAACCCTATAGATGCCGGAGTCGGACGGAAACAAAGGCGTTGTGCAAATAGGTTACTATTTGCACAACCGCCGACGTTGAGGGCTGCGTAGGAATCTACGCAGTCTCGAGTATACCAAGGTGGCAGGTGGGGAGTATTTGGACGAGAAGGAACGAGTCGGCAGAGGACGGTATACGGTTGTATGTCTCAACGGTGGTAAGATAATAGTTTGGCCTCGGCGGCCAGCTTCTGGTGAGTATTATTATATATACCTTTTTTTTTCCCCGCCCACCCGACCTCCTTCCTCATTGCTGAGCTTTCCTATGGCTTCGGTTTCTATGCTCAATCCATCTAACCCATATCTAAACCCTATAGATGCCGGAGTCGGACGGAAACAAAGGCGTTGTGCAAATAGGTTACTATTTCGCACCGTTATGTTATTGCGCCAGGCATCTGCATATACTTTGGTCAACCAAATACATGTATACGTAAGTATGTGGACTTGGTCGCGCTGGTTACCAGTAGACGTATCTCCGTAACGGATTGCTGCAGAATGTAGCCGTGAGTCAACACGTGGGCACCCGTTTCTCCATTCATCTGTTTTTATTTCATTCTAATCCATTGAAATTTCAGATTAGGATCAGCGTTTGCTTTGTTGTTGATATATTTATACTCATCAGCAGTTGAATTGGAGTCAACTGCAGAAGCTTTATCCATCGCCATTGCACTGACGTCCCATTTTGGCTAATCCTGGTCATCGTTGTGACAATTTGTTTACATTTACGCTTTTCTATGAGAGCTTCATGTGGGAGACGGTGTTCCAATTACAGCGAAGACATATTTATCCTATATTTTTGGACATACAAATTTCATTCATCATGAATACTCAGAAATAGGAGCGGTTAAGAACATCCATACCGTGCAAAATCATTACTGGCATTGGTGCTCACTCATTTTAATTGTGGAAATGAAGAAATGTCACACTTTGTGTTTCAACTTCATGGAAAGACCCTACATACTATACTCATCAGTGCGGCTGCGCTCTCTATAAGGATCTCACCTTTCAGTTTGAAGAGAAACAAACGGACCCGAGTTGATTGCATCATCATCATCGTACCACCCCATGGCGATAGAAGGTCAAAGGTCGTCAACTTGACTGTAGTTCAAGCAGCAGGGTTACTCTGCAGGGGGAAAATCACACGACGACACATGTGAACAATTAGGAAAAGATGTACCGAAGTTGTCATGATCGTCAAACTTTCCCAATAAAACAGCATTCCCAATTTGGGAAAATTACTGGTATATTTTCAAAATTGAAAGTCTCGGTTATTGAGTAAATTGGTGCATGCATATAGTTGTTTCCAAGAATTGTAGAATCGTCTATAAAATCGCCACGTTCATTTTATGCAATATTTGCTGTGCGCTAAGGTTAAATAATTAAGTCCAAAATTGTATAGGCCTGGTTCAAGTACAAACATATAGCGTTAGTAAATCAACAATGGTATTGCTGATGTGTCTATACACTATACTCAGTAAACATATCAGGCTTATTTACAGGATTTAACCGCCAGTATTTGCAATTTTGCTTATAAAAGTATAAAAGAAACTCTACACACTATTAATAAGTAATACGGCGTTTGCATTTTGTTTTACATTGCAAAGGCAGTAGCAGACGTAATTGCACGCAATAGAAAACACTGATTTGTATAACAAGGCCCATATTGAAAATGTATCATTTTCGCACGCCTTTGAGTTGAAAGACTGAAAGGATGATCGATAATTATGGAAATTTTAACATTTACCAAGGGAGTTCTTTTGTAAGTTGCAAAAAGGCAGCGTACAATATGGCCATTGATATACAATAGCCCCAATACATCATTACTTCACGAGTTGACAAGAAAAACCCGACTAAGAGTTCATACCAATGATAGCAAACACCACATAATTGCCTTTTCAACAAATTGCTTTTTCATGTTTTCTAAAGTATTACTGCCAGCGGCGTAGCTACGGGGGAGGGGGAGGGGAGTGGGGGACATAGGACGCCCCCCCCCCCCCCCACACCCACAAATCCAGTGCCCCCCACGAAAAAAATCCCGATACATGTATTGCCATGAAAAAGGCAAGGGTTTTTGAAAACGATATACGGTATGTACTTGATGTCTGCTGGATGTCTGCTGAGTGGTGTATGCTCTGATTATACATGCATGTATGTATGTCAAATTGAGCGACTTCGGTCTGTGCCGTATATTTTCAAGGATATCATCAGAAAAACAGCGATTTATCCGGTTGCATAAAGCAGTGCATGTGATCACACCAACCTTTTTGCTTCCAGATTGGAGATTGCAAAGTCCATGTTTTCTTTCCATGGACAGTACTTTGGGGAGGTATTTATATTAATTGTTTAGGTTAGAATGAAATCAATTTTCTGGAAAAATCTGGACAAGCTTCTTTAGTACAGTTCTTACCTTTTTCGGCTTTTCTACATTGCAACAGTCCACTCGTCCGGCCTAGCGCTGCACCAGAAATTTCGAAAATATTTCACCATGTAACCACAATCGTGCCAGCTTCTCACAAATTACTCCAATATTACCCCTAACGTTTCGGTACATCCGTTGCGCAATGTAAATGCCAAACTGTCTGATGAATTTTGTCATTCCCGATCGTGTTAAAATCCACAACAGATGTTCTGATCAAAAGCAAAGACCCCAAGGTGGTATGTTGTTGTGTTGTTTCATGCAAATTAGTTTGGCTCACAGATTGCATAAAATCGATACCAACGAAACGAATATCGATTTATTCCCGTCGGTTCGGTAGTCAGTAAATTTGGTTTAAAACAAGTCTCTTAATTTGGGTGGGAAACTATTATTACGGACTCGTTATGCACCTATCAGACGGTCGGGTTGGCGTAGTGGTTCTTTCCTCGCCTTTCACCTCTGGCGTCCCGGGTTCGAATCCGGGGCGTGTATTTGGATTGGGTTTGCAGTCCCTTCTTCTTCGTCATCTCAAGTTAAAACCGTATCGTTGATGGCATAAAGGGCCTTAGTTGCCAAAGATGCCAAAAAATTAACAACAACATACGGTTTAATCAAAATTTCGGGAACAAAGCCGTCGGTTGTCTTAAAATCTAATATCAGCGATCCTGATCACGGGATGGCCGGTCTTAAGTTTCGCTAGAACAGACCGAGGCTCTTGGAGCCATGCCAAATCAAGCAAATTTTACATTTAATCAAATGTAATCAAAACTTACAAGAACAAAGATGAAACTAGTCTCATTTTGTACCTTGGAGCATGTAGATTAGTTTTAGATCAGACTAATTAGCTTTAAAGCAGGCTAATTAGTGCGGAGGGGGCGGGGCTTAAACCCCCACCTTTTACCTTTTCGTTTATATAGTCGCGATGCTCAATTTCTACAGTGCCAAATTTTCCTGACATATCTGCTGTTGTCCTGCAGATATTTTCACGCCGGTTTCGTGAAAATAGGCCATGGCATATTCACCAAATGCTAATTTTCCCCCAAAAATATGCTCTTTTTGGCGTATCCAGCTCTCAGTCTAAAATGTCCTTGGGACTTTGCAGATTACTTGTATTATCAGGAATTTAAAAAAATGAGGAATGTTGTATAAGCAGAATGTTGTACATGTTTCAGCCGTGCTTGTATTATCGAGGTTTGACTATATATCATGCAGTTACGACTGAAGACTAAAAAGATGGACGAGAGAACAGCATGTTATTGTATTTTGAATGACACAACATTATGTCGTTTACTTCAGTTTCAGCGAAAAACGGTTGTTTTTAAATAAATATATAGTACAGAGTTACTTTACGATATCTACATTATTGCTTAAGATGAAAGCAAACGAATGAAAAGGACAAAACTTGGCATCTTAATTCGGTTGATCAGGACTATGTTCCACTTAATACGCGATCACTTTAACGGGTGGTATACATGTAGTTAGCAAACAACTTAAAGGCACAGGCTCGTCAGCGATGCGCGCGCGCCAAATTCGTGCCACGAAATACGCAGCTCCATGCCTTTGCTATAAGACATTCCTTAAGAAATTGTTATGTACTTATTTTTGTTGTCAGTTTCTAGGTGGTCCAATAATTTTTCCCAAGGCTGTATCTCTTATGAAACGATCCCAAGCTTTCCGTAATCAGTGGTAACAATCCTGGTGCTGGGTTAAACATAGTACGCCGATACAGGCAGCAACGTGTAAAATGGCTAGTCGCGAAATATCGACCAAATCCTGGAATAAGGCTTATTTTTGTCCACACATTAATACACATCGCTTCAAATGTTTGCGTGATTGTGGTTCCATGACGTTCAGAAACACTTTTTGTGAAGAACAAATGACAAGAACGTAGTATTTTGAGTGCGGAGGAAGGCAAGGAAGCCGTTTAAAGGCCCATTGTCTCATTTGCTGATGAAAAACAGCATTACATAACTATAAAGAATTATAAATTGCCACATACAGCTGCATATACAGTAATATTTCAGAAAAAAACCTGAACAATCCATGCATGTTTTTTTGTGTTGATTGTTAAAGTTTTCAAATGATTTTTTTAAAAACTTTCCATAAAGGTACCTTTTTACACAGGAAACAAAATCACAATGCAGAATGCTATCAACACTTTTAGTAGTTTTGTCTTGTCAACTCATGAAGTAAAATTATGTAAATTATGCAAATTATGTAATGGGCTTCAGATCGATAAAATAGTCTGGTTTCGGTGGCTTCAGCGACACTACTGCAGGCTCTATATGTGCAGGCGGGATGGCATAAAGTGCAGATAACATGAGCCTATTTTCGCTACCACAACTATAGAAACACGTTTCTGGTGTAAACGACCACTAAAGTGTGACGTCAATTGGCAGGATAAATGAGTCTAAACATTCGCTGGTAATCTGAAACGTCCATTGCTGAGGCACATAAAGCAGTTCTCTGGTTTAGTGTAAACCTAATGACCAGCCTCGGTCTGACCACTTTATGACCATTTTATTTGTTGAAAATTTCGCTCATAAATATACATTTATCTTTTAAAGGATTTTGTTTCGTTGACAGATATTTGGCAGATATTTTGATTGTCCCAAAATTGTTATCTACATTTGACGCAACAATTTCTCAAATGGAAGCTAAACACGATTTCAATTGTCCAATGCATGATTCCGCCCGAAATATGTCTAGGCCTATTTATAATTTAAAATGAATTAAATTCATCTTATAAATAAATTTTATATAAATGTGTGTACAAAAACATTTCTTTTACAGGGGCGCCCTCATGTCGGGAAAAAAACTATATAGGTCCCCGAGAACCATGGTATTGAAGGTGTGCAATATGTCTAGAAACCAGCCTAAATAGGACAGTGGCTTTGCACACTTTCTTGAAATCTTGGATAGTTTTTCATTGTTTTCTCAGAACGTATGAGGTACTAAGCTAAGTTCTACACATCCTCAATAACACGTGGCGATTACGCCAATTGTAATAGTTTTCATGTAATCCTGTAATCTATCTTTAAGGAGTTGGAGCGTAAGGCGGCGATCTCTCTCCTTCGCCTGGTGGTCGGGTAATATTGCCTTGGTTACGTTGGTTACGTCCAGCTATTTGCCGTGCAGGCGCATTGGCAGGGACAGCTACAATCCTCCCAACATCCATGCTATTCTGAGTCTGATGTGAATGCGTGTAGTAGTAACTAGCTTGTAGTACCAAAGAGGGGCGACTTGGTTGGTGCCGAGTTGCGACTCTGGTGGTGGTGCCGTAGCCGATTGCCGCGGCTGTGCTCGTGCAGTATGCGGTGATTGTGCGATTGAACTCTTCTGCTGTTGTCTCGGTGTATGTGGGAGCGTGGCGCGCATTTTGTTTTACACCACAGCGAGGGGCTTTTGGCAGTGAAGAGACTAAAGTTCCGCGCGCCTGCTTAAAGGAACACACCGGCTTTGTTGGGCTATTTTGGGCTCGAAATAGACCCATACATTATTCTGAAGCGCCTTCGAGAGTAAATTAGATATATCCTGAAAAGACGCCATCAAATTTGGCCGTTTTTTAGCACTTTTGAAAAATTCAAGGTCACGCTTCCGAAAAGTCACGTGGTCTTGTGAGTTAGTTGTATCTCCAGCCGTATAAAAGTTTGTTACTGCAGAACTGCACCCTTGAAATTCAACTCTAATTTCCCCTCAATATTTATAAGTAATTGACAAAAGAGAGACTATTTATACAGGTATGAAACCAAGTTAAACATAAGTATGAAAATTCGAACATAATTGTTTGTTTCGAGAGTCCGGAGAAAGGTAGCGAGCGCGTGCTACGGCAGGCTACCTAGTCTTGGCTCCAAGACCTTCGTGTTAGTTTTTGCGAGACAGAATTCCCACAGCGCGCGATGAACAGTGCGCGAAACGAATGAGGGCGTGTTTCCATACATTTTAATCGATTATTTGGTGTATTCATAACGGTAGTACGTATTCGTTGCACTGGTATCGATACCAGTGGTGCATACGATACTGGACCTTCCCGAAGGTCTTGGCAATCTTGGCAGCAATTCTTAACTTTTTCTTTATTTCTCCCTTGGAAATCCAAGGGAGCCAATCAGTGATTAGGTTTGGACCATATCGTGAATTATTAATTAGGCAAACTAAAACAGGTTGATGTGTGTGTAAAATGCCTACGGGATGTCTGTTGGGTTGAGTCAACAGGCCCAAGTGTTATTTTTGCCGTGTAGGGAAAACTCGGCATCGGGAAAATGTGTGGACAAGCGAGCGCTGCGCCCGGGCCAGGCAACACCGCGCTACCTGCAGACGCAGGCAGCTATATCGGTACGGTCGGCTTCCCGGCCGACGGCCGCCGGGATTTCACCGGGGGATTTCAGTACCCTGGCGTTAGCTTGTTACTCGTCTTGAATTGAATTCTATAGATAATCGACATAAAAATGTGATAAAAACAGAAAAATAGGAGTAAATGTTAAGGAGGTTACCCCGAAGTTTTAAACAAATTGTATTTTTTCTATAAACTCCCGGGTGTTTCCGATGATATAAGAAGCAAAGTTTGGAAGGGAAAACCATATTAATCATGTCCTTATACAGGTCTATCAATTGTACACCCATCCCCGGTCGAGTTGTCCTGCACTCGGTAAAAAAAAGGGTACAAATGTACATCATTACAAACTGTATGTACAAGTTTGACAGTAGTTATATTCTCAACAACAAACTAATTTGGAATGCTGTTCAAAAAAATTCCCAAATACCAGGGCAAAACAAAATCTCAACACACATTCTTGCATAAATTAGTTGTTGCGCATCAAATAATTTTTGTTTACATACCCATTTTTAATGCATGTACCTGGTCAGTAAACACATTGTTTCTGTATAGAGCGTGTAGGGCATAAACAGAAATTCACAGAATGGAATTTTAATATGATGTTTGAAGAGAATAAGCAGTTGCACTTATACTGCAGCACTTGTAGGCAGGATATTTGCATCCAAGTAAAAAAACTGGAAACAAAGTGTTTTGTTCTTGCTTGTACTGGTTTGGTTTACATTTGCTAATTTCAGCAATTATGGATTGCCGACATGCAGGCCTAGTTATACAAACAGTATTGATAAACACACACAAGTACTGAAAAAAATCCCAAACCCATGAAAAAAAGACATGTATAGTAATAATAGTTTTTATGAAAATCAGAATCACTGTGTCACTGTTTTACTGCACATGGCATTTTATCAAAGTACAAAAACTGGGCAGAAGGGCACTTAACTTGTTCATAACATGAACACAATTATCGAAATACAGCTATACACCATTAGTAGAGGAGAGGTGTTACTTGGAACAGTGGGTATGTTGAAACATTGATATTTTCCACGGCATTAGTTATTTTTAAGAAAAATATCGCATTGTATGCAAATGATGTTCATAGATTCACTCGACTAGTATTTGAGTACAAAATGAGGTTAACGAGATGTCAAATTGTAGTCCCTGTTTTTCGTAGTAAGCTTGCAAATGTCAAACAGGCCAGCGGGTTTAGTTGGAACAAAATAAGGGGGCTAGTTGGAACATGTTTCATTGACCACATGAAACAGGCCACCTGTTTATAGTTGCAATTTTTTTTACGGTCCGGAAAGTGGCAACTATATACAAGTTTCACTGCATTATAAGTTAGCAGTTGTTAATGACTCCCCTGTACCCAAAGGGTTAATTAATTAGCGCCCCAATTTACAGCTTAAGTGTCTGCCTTGCTAATTAAGGTGATAACAGAAGTTATAGTAGTTTTAAATGACAACATACCATGTTTCAACTTACCCCATAGGTGGGGCTAGTCGGAACAGCTGACATGGTCATGTTCAAGGTGGATTATCCGAGAAACCAGCGAGTCGTAACATTTTATAAGCTCCATTTGTAGCCCAAATAATTATGAATGCTTAAAGTGGTATAGTTGTTTTTTTTTTCTTTAACCCCAACACCCCTCAATCCTTAAAAATCAATATGATTTTACAATAACCCTAGGGAGTTAGGGTTAATAAATTCTGTTACTGTTTTATAGACGATTTTGTGAAAAATGTTCCAACTAACCCCACTCTCCCCTACTTTTTATATGGGTATTATGTTTTTGGTTTTGGGGGCTAAACATTAATCATGTGCACACAAAAGGTTGTTTTTACTGGACTATGACTGGACATTTAATTCTATTGCATTTTTTTCACTATTTTCCACTATTTACAAAAACAGCAAGATATGTGATGACAATTATACAAAACACCCAAACAAATGTTGTTGGCACCCCAGATCGAAGGATTGCCAAAAAAGCAGACTAATCACTATCGAGTGGCTATATATCGGCCCAAACTGTTAAAATTTTAAAATAATTTTATCTTCGACATTATACTAAACTTGCACTGTGTCCAAATGCTGGTACTTTTGTGAATGGATATTCAGGACATAAGTGCAAACATTAACAATTCCATTTACTTATAACCAAAATAAAAATCTGAGAGCTAGAACAATAAAAATGACAATTAATTTTACACGAACAGTAACTGAAAATGTTAGCACAGACGTTATGTAAAGAATTTGCATCATATCAAATCTCTACACACACAAAAAAAGAAATATAAAATTTGTGTCTGCATTAAATTGCAGTCACTGTCTGGGGAGAGCCAGAGTTGTCTTAATTTTACTTAATTGAATGAATTCAAATGAAGGCAGGAGTATTAGTATCATCATAATCTAGAAAATCTGACAAGAGGTCCGAGTGCAGGAGGAGCGAATAAATTTAACCTGTCCATAATTCTGCAATTGACTTAAACCAGGTCAGAAATGTTTGCATGAAATCTGTTGCACAAACTATTAATAAAAACAACAGATAGGAAAGGTAGTTTACTGAGTAAGGGCAGATGAAAGCAGTGAGTTGAGTAATCAATATCATCAAGAGCAAGAAAAACAACAAATTAAGACTTTGATTGTTTGATTTGGATGTCATCTCTTTATATTAGGAGAATTTTCATTTCTTTGTTACTCGGGTCGGGGGAGTGTGCAAATTTGGGGCGGGGGGAGGGGGACGTGGGTTTTTTTTTACCTCACTTCCCCTCTGAATTAGTTCCCCTATTTGGCATAAGCTTCAGTCATTCTAGATCTGAGGCACAGTTCACTACAACGCGGAAGCTGGACCGGGTAACTCTCCCGTGCTCACATGTTCGGCAAGTTCTATCAATCTATGCAGAGACGTGGAGTATATTTTCTCCACGTCTCTGTAGTCTCTGGTATATGTTTACCGAACAGTTGACCTGTTGACCTTACGCGTTGTGAGCTCTTTGCTGATGCATACATTTTTTTACAATCGTCCGCCAATCATCAACCACGCAATGAATAATGCATATATCGTCTGATATTAGCATAGTCTGGTCACGCCCTCAAATGCCAAGATCGTAAAGACGTTAACTGAGTCCAAATCCACACGTACGACAGTCCAAATACAAGCAGTTGAAATGCGCCCTCTATTGGGCATGCAAGTGTGACAAATACAGACAGTTAACGTCTTTAGTAAAGACTACAGGCTACCCATACCGTGGAGTGTATGATATTTGCCCCGCGCAGCACGGCAAATAGCCTGAGTGCATACACACACGGGCGTGTTGCTTCGGTGTACGTTCGTGAAGAAAAAACATGATGCCAACTCCTCAAAAGAAAACGGAAATTCCTATTCGGTCGTCCGGGCTGTCCAGTGAAATCATGACCAGAAAATTGGAGATATACTGAGCAGGAGAAGAGCGAATATTTGTAACAAAGTCGTGAGGCTCGCACGTAGTTGCAATGGCTGGTAAAGCGTATAACCCGTCTTTTGACCGTTTTTGTTAAATTTGCACTTCTTTAGTAAATTAGGGGATATTTTGATGATCTTTTTTCAGAACGGCCATCAAAAAAGTATTGCCAATGCTGCTACATCACTAAATCATGTAAACAGTAGGCCGGTGTGTACCTTTAATGTACGTATACATGTGCCGTTCATGTACATGTAGATTACACACTCTATTAAGACTATTATATACATGTACTATATTAAGACAAATTTCGTGATTGGAAAAAAAAGGAACAACTGCATACATATTAATTAAAGAATTTTTATAAACTGCCTTGCAGAAATTTCAGCCAAATGATCAGTGCATGTTTTTTTGTGTTGAATGAATGGTGAAAAAATTGTCTGCACACAACACTTTTTTATCGTTCCCTCAAAACACTTTTTTATCGTTCCCTCAAAACACTTTTCGATCGTTCTTTCGAAACACATTTTGATCGAAACACTTACAAAAATATTGTTGAATTTTGACTGAAGTGAACGATAATGTATTTCGAGAGAACAACATAGGCCTATTGGTTTTTTTTTGATAAATAAGACTTGATGATAATTTACAAATTCTTTCAATTGACTTAGTAAAGCATAGGTGCAGATTTGATATGGAAAAAAAACCCGTACAGATTTTCTTAGGAAACACATATTTTTCAGCCTAGTTTGATGTTGTACTCAAGGTCTCAAAGCCGCGATCGGCCAGAGATCCGTCGGCTACCCCTCATTTTTCAATGGTGAAAACTCACCGGCATCGTCATCGCTTGATTTTTGCAATCATTTGCTTATGGGGCTTAATACGCATGATGCGCGGCTTCTTAGTCTTAATTGTACGTTCTCGCGCTCTGATAACCTCTCGCTGTGGTGCATCCACAAGCCTATAATGCATGACGGGCTCGGGCTGCTCCAGTGGTGCTAGTAGTGCTAGTGGTTCTAGTGGTGCTGGTGCCGGTGGTGTTGGCAGGGGCGGATCCAGGAATTTTTCCAGGAGGGGGTTTTGCCACCAGGGAGGGGTTTTGCCCATCAGATTTTTATGTCTGCTTGTTTCGGACAGACGGACACGCAATACATGCATTACATTATATTTTTGGGTGTCGGAGCAGGGGGGGGGTTTTGACCCCCAAAACCCCCCCTCTGGATCCGCGCCTGATGATCATGAAGAATTCCTCATATTCTTCCTTTTTGTTGATATGGCAACATTCCCGAATGACCACGTAGAAGGCATACACGAGGACCAGGAAACCACCAATCACGAGGACGTAGCATAAGACGGGGCTGCGAGGCAAAAACAATTACCAAAGTTTATAAAAATGTACTTTTATTAAGACAATACCAGCAAACGGATTATAACTGACATTTTGCATCCTCTTCACAATAAATTATATTGCTGCCTCCATGACTAAATACTTGGGAATTGCAATACTATACTTTTAAAAAAATGTCTGTGTTCTCCACAAGAAGACGAATCATAATGGCAATATTTTCTCTGTACCCATGCACATTACGAAAACATCCTGGATTTTAGTTTTATAAAGCCAAGACGAATAAAATACCGGCGGAAATAACTCACTATTTCGCATTGCGCCAAGCATCTGCATATACTTATTTATCAATCTCAGGTAGCCATATTCATGTTCCAGATAACCAAAAATGCCATTCCCAATCGTCTTACTTCACTATTTATGCAACATTAACATGTGCATACCCATCATACCAGACAGGCCAGCCATTTCCATCTCCCAGAAATTCGCACTGCACTCGGGAAAAAAAACTTAACATATGATGGTCCAAAATTGTGGAATTCACCTCATCCTAATTTAAAATGCATAGACAAATTAACAGCTTTAAAAAAAAAAACTAAAATCTCAAATTCTAGAAAAATACTCTTGCTTGTAATTTCTGAGAGTTTATACCTATTGTTTCACTCAGTTTTGATTTGTAGTTTGCATGGCTGCGACTTCACTGCTTGTTTATTTTGCTTACATGTTAGTTTCGCAGGTTTATTTCATGTACCACCACATAGCTAACTTCCTAATAATGCTAAATTAATCTGCTTAACAATCGGTTCCTCCTTGTTTTTAACTGGCTTCTAAATATTCTACCCTTGTGTTAGTACATGTATAGGGGTTACACTATTATTTCCAATTTCACTTTATATCATCTTATCGAAAACTAATGTAAACATTTATATGGATTCCCACACTATATAGACAAGCTATGCTTTTTGTGGGTTTCCACCATATTTACATACAACGGTACTTAAAACTTACAACAAAGTATTGTCAAAATAATTAGATTACTGTGTGTGTAAATGCATATATATGGAAATAAAGTGAATTGAATGAATTGATTGATTGATTGAATACTTTGTTCAACCAAATACATGTATACGTAAGTATGTAGACTTGGTCGCGCTTGTTACCAGTAGCCGTATCTCCGTAACGCATTGCTGCAGAATGTAGCCGTGAGTCAACACGTGGGTACCCGTTTCTCCATTCATCTGTTTTTATTTTATTCTAATCCATTGAAATTTCAGATTAGGATCGGCGTTTGCTTTGTTGTTTATATATGTATACTCATCAGCAGTTGCACTGACGTCCCATTTTGGCTAATCCTGGTCATCGTTGTGACAATTTGTTTACATGTACGATTTTCTATGAGAGCTTCACGTGGGAGACGGTGTTCCAATTACATCGAAGACATATTTATCCTATATTTTTGGACTTATACAAATGTCATTCATCATGAATACTTAACTCAGAAATAGGAGCGGTTAATAACATTAAGATCAGTGTGATTGCGCTCTCTAAGGATCTCACCTTTCAGTTTGAAAAGAAACAAACGGATCTGAGTTGATTGCATCATCATCATCGTACCACCCCATGGCGAAGGTCAAAGGTCGTCAACTTGACTGTAGTACAAGCAGCAGGGTTTGTCTGCAGAGGGAAAATCACACGAAGACACATGTGAAAAATTAGGAAAAGATGTACTGAAGTTGTCATGATCGTCAAACTTTCCCAATAAAACAGCATTCCAAATTTGGAAAAATTACTGGTATATTTTCAAAATTGAAAGTCTCGGTTATTAAGTAAATTAGTGCGTGCATATAGTTGTTTTCAGGAATTTTTGAATCGTTTATAAAATCGCCACTATAAAATCGCCATTTTATGCAATATTTTGTGTGCGCTAAGGTTAAATAATTAAGTCCAAAATTATATAGGCCTGGTTCAAGTACAAACATATAGCGTTAACAAATCAACAATGGTATTGCTGATGTGTCTATACACTACTCAGTAAACATATCAGGCTTATTTACAGGATTTAACCGCCAGTATTTGCAATTTTGCTTATAAAGGTATACTATTAATAAGTAATAGGCCTACGGCATTTTCATTTTGTTTTACATTGCAAAGGCAGTAACAAACGTAATTGCACGCAATAGAAAACACTGATTTGTATAACAAGCCCCATATTGAAAATGTATCATTTTCGCACGCCTTTGAGTTGAAAGACTGAAAGGATGATCGATAATTATGAAAATTTTAACATTTACCAAGGGAGTTCTTTTGTAAGTTGCAAAAAGGCAGCATACAATATGGCCATTGATATACAATAGCCCCAATACATCATTACTTCACGAGTTGACATACCAATGATAGCAAACACCACATAATTGCTTTTTCAATAAATTGTTTTACATGTTTTCTAAAGTAGCTACGGGGGGGGAGGGGGGGGACCCACAAATTTCCAGTGCCCCCACGAAAAAATCCTGATACATGTATTGCCATGAAAAAGGCAAGGGTTTTTGAAAACGATATACGTATGTACTGGATGTCTGTTGAGTGGTCTATGCTCTGATTATACATGCATGTATGTATGTCAAATTGACAAGGAATTATTGCCCCCCTGTGCGTTCTCAATCCGTATATTTTCAAGGATATCATCAGAAAAACAGCGATTTATCCGGTTGCATAAAGCAGTGCAGTGATCACACCAACCTTTTTGTTTCCAAATTGGAGATTGCAAAGTCTATGTTTTCTTTCCATGGACAGTACTTTGGGGAGGTATTTATATTAACTGTTTAGGTTAGAATGAAATCCATTTTCTGGAAAAATCTGGACAAGCTTCTTTAGTACAGTTCTTACCTTTTTCGGCTTTTCTACATTGCAACAGTCCACTCGTCTGGCCTAGCGCTGCACCAGAAATTTCGAAAATATTTCACCATATAACCACAATCGTGCCAGCTTCTCACAAATTACTCCAATATTACCCCTAACGTTTCGGTACATCCGTTGCGCAATGTAAATGCCAAACTGTCTGATGAATTTTGTCCTTTCCGAACGTGTTAAAATCCACAACAGATGTTCTGATCAAAAGCAAAGACCCCAAGGTGGTATGTTGTTGTGTTGTTTCATGCAAATTAGTTTGGCTCACAGATTGCATAAAATCGATACCAACGAAACGAATATCGATCTATTCCCGTCGGTTCGGTAGTCGGTAAATTTGGTTTAAAACAAGTCTCTTAATTTGGGTGGGAAACTATTATTACGGACTCGTTATGCACCTATCAGACGGTCGAGTTGGCGTAGTGGTTCTTTCCTCGCCTTTCACCTCTGGCGTCCCGGGTTCGAATCTGGGGCGTGTATTTGGATTGGGTTTGCAGTCCCTTCTTCTTCGTCATCTCAAATTGATAATAAAGTATAGTTAAAGCTAAAACCGTATAGTTGATGGCACAAAGGGCCTTAGTTGCTAAAGATGCCAAAAAAATAACAACAACATACGGTTTAATCAAAATCCGCCGGTTGTCTTAAAATCTAGTATCAGCGACCCTGATCACGGGATGGCCGGTCTTAAGCTTCGCTAGATCAGACCGAGGCTCTTGGAGCCATGCCAAATCAAGCAAATTTTACATTTAATCAAATGTAATCAAAACTTTCAAGAACAAAGATGAAACTAGTCTCATTTTGTATCTTGGAGCATGTAGATTAGTTTTAGATCAGACTAATTAGCTTAAAAGCAGGCTAATTAGTGCGGAGTGGGCGGGGCTTAAACCCCCACCTTTTACCTTTTCGTTTATATAGTCGCGATGCTCAATTTCTACCGTGCAAAATTGTCCTGACCTATCTACTGGTGTCCTGCAGATATTTTCACACAGGTTTCGTGAAAATAGGCCATGGCATATTCACCAAACGCTCATGTTCCCCCAAAAATATGCTCTTTTTGGCGTGTCCAGCTCTCAGTCTAAAAGGTCCTTGGGACTTTGCAGATTACTTTGTTACACATAACAGGAACCTTGTATTATCAGGAATGAACAAAAATGAGGAATGTTGTATAAGCAGAATGTTGTACATGTTTCAGCCGTGCTTGTATTATCGAGGTTTGACTATATATCATGCAGTTACGACTGAAGACTAAAAAGATGGACGAGAGAACAGCATGTTATTGTATTTTGAATGACACAACATTATGTCGTTTACTTCAGTTTCAGCGAAAAACGGTTGTTTTTAAATAAATATATAGTACAGAGTTACTTTACGATATCTACATTATTGCTTAAGATGAAAGCAAACGAATGAAAAGGACAAAACTTGGCATCTTAATTCGGTTGATCAGGACTATGTTCCACTTAATACACGATCACTTTAACAGGTGGTATACATGTACTTAGCAAACAACTTAAAGGCACAGGCTCGTCAGCAATGTGCGCGCGCCAAATTCGTGCCACGAATTACGCAGCTCCATGCCTTTGCTATGGAGCTGCGTATTTCGTGGCACGAATTTTGCGCGCGCGTATTGCTGACGAGCCTGTGCCTGTAACATGCATCCTATAAGGGCTCATATGGACAACTGCTATCTCGACTCTTTTTTTTGCACGTACAGCCTTAGAAAAATTATTGGACCACCTACGCTTTGAACTATTCATAAAATCACTCCTCTTCGGCAGCAACCGGGCTTATGTTTATCATGTTTGGACTTCTAAGACGTAAGTTAGCTCAGGAGGCTTACAAGTTACCCGAATGCACTTCCGGGCGTCCGGACGTTACCGTTAATCGTCGGGTACAATTCGTCATTGTTTCGAGAATTTGAATTGACGTCGCGTGCACGTACGCGTGCCGCTGCCTTTGTATTTATGGTGATGCCACGGATTTAAAACTACGCAGTGGCTATAGTTACGGTAACCGTAGGAGCTCACTGGGTGATGCAGACAAGGTTTGAATTTTCTTTTTGATGTTAGCCTACATGTATATTAAAATGGGCATATTTAATATTTTAAGGTTAATATATTAAATTTGTATTGGTCAAATAAGTAATAACCCCTTTCAAATTGTTGTACACTCATGCCATATAGCGCGCAGCATGCTTTGAAAATTAACGGTTATGTGCTCCTAAAAATAAATGCATGACGTAATGCTTAAAGTGCTATTTTAAACACAACAGTAGCCGGTCCCCATATTCAGTGGTTGTATGTGGAATATGTGGAGCGGGAACCAGTCTAACTAAACTTCGGTGGTTTTGACGATATCACCGAAAATATACAGATTGAGAACGCAAAAATTCAGAATGGTAATGAGAAAAATATGACACACGATATGGTATCAAAATCTCACAAAAAAATGTTATGGTCACGCTCTTTTAAAAAAATTGTCAAAACAAATAATCAATTTTCTGTAGACTTTTTTTCTTAAAATGTTCTTCTTCCGACACAATAAATATAGGTCCATTGCATTTCTAGCACATATCGAGCATATAATGCCTTCGATCAGTGATGCATGCTAGATTGATTCCTCAGTTACGACGAGCCAAATTCATCAACACTTCTGGCTTTGGTAACTCGAGGTCTACCAATCTTCTCATTTACATACACGTGACCTGTCGACCTCTCCCCATCCCTCCATGGCCAGGGTGCTGTTACTGCTGATGTGTCTGTGGTTGACCCGGGGACTGATGTGCCCCTCTGCAGCTTATGGCGTCTCGTGTCTGCCGTGTGCCGTGGGAGCATCCTGGGTGAATGTTGGCTGATTAGCTGCAGTTCCAGCTCATCACGGCGGGTTATGCAGCTGCTTTGAGGGTCCGAACGGCGGGAGAATGTCCCGGTGCCGGTCCCGCAGTGTCCCCTGCCGCCGCAGCCTGTACCCTTGGCGGAATACGGTCTGATTTTGATGCTGTCCGGTTTGGGTTTAATGGGTGGTTTCTGCTTAAAGGTTCGCTTGATCGGTGTCTCCCCAGCCACCGAGGCAGCGGCTTTATTGTCGAGTTCTTTGCTTCGGAATGAGAATCTGAGCCTGTAGGGCACGTGACCTCCCTTGTTGTTTCTCCTTTTCTCTTTGAGTCTGATGACCGAATCATTGATGTAGCCATTGTGTTCCTTATTCCGTTCATCCGGCTTGGCTACGTGCACGGCTGGCCGAAACAGGAACGGTTCCCAGACCTCATCAGGCCCGGGAGCCGAGCGTCGCCATAGAGGCTCTCGGCCCAGGAGCTCATACGGATCGGAGTAGTCGCTGTCATTGTCTTGGTATCGCGTGACATTGAGGTAGAATGGAGAGGGAGGAGGCGATTCCTCCGGCGGGCTGTCCGTGGGGGGAGGGGGTGTTGTAGGGGGCGCGGTAGGGAGGGCGGTGGGCCGGGTTTGGGGCGTTTCAGGCAGTAGAGTTGTTGTGCTTGATTCGAACTTTTCCATAGAGCCAACTGCTGATCCCATAACAGGCTCTGAAACTACGTCTGGAGTCGGGTGACCTATAAGTAAAAACAAAATGGTTGGTACATAATTCCTTCGTGTTATTCAAGTGCACAGCGAATTAACACGCATGCACGATAAGAGAACGTTTAACAAGAACGTTCAACCCAAATGCCAGATTTTGCTCAAATATCGGCTTTCCAAGCTAACATTCTTAGTAATCTCCACAGACTCAGAATTGTTGATAAACTGTTACTCTGTTAGATTTGTCCGTCTTTGGTTGGGTTGGCACGATTTTTGTTTTGGCAAAAGTCATGACAAACTGACATCGAGTATTAGATCAAACATTGATTTCAGGATCTAAAATATTATGTTTCTTCTGATAAATAATATCCCATAAGACACCTTTTAGATTCCTGAACATTCACGCCGACGGACGGGTGGAAACACCAATCCCAGAGCTAGGGACTCTTCTATATATCTGCCATTAGCGGGAGCCATTATTATTTGCTGTTGTCAGAACGAGTTGTTTTTTTTTCAAGATTTGTGCGTTTTGTAACATTTTTAAAGATTCGAACGATGCTGCTTGATTGAACTTGGACAAAAACAGAACTGCATTGTGGAAAGGTTGTTTGATCGATATGCTTCCCATAATGCAGTTATGTCTTTTGTCCAAGAGTATATTTGCGAAAAGGTCTCTAGCCGTGTTCTTGTTGACTTTTAAAGTTGCAGGCACTGCGCGTGCGTGATCAAGGGGTTAACTGTGACAAGTGTCGAACTCTGTTCACATCGTAATATGAAAACCTTAAGCACATCCTCGTACCCAGGGCACTGCATCATTGTGTAACACTTAGCCTTAACCAACTATAACCTCGAATAACTTGGCCCCAGTATATAGGCGGAATAGCCAACCGTGAAATTAATTAGCGGGTCAGTCAAAGATGTAGGCCGTTGAACCTCATAAGCTTTCTCTGTATACCGTTCAGCTAAAAATAAATCGCATCAAGAATCTATCAACTGACTTGAACTTGCAATCTTTCCAAGACATTATTATATTTTTCTCTTCGTTTTGAGAAAAGATGAATCAATTGGCATTTAGGGTTTTGGTCGAAGAACCTAACGAAATTCTTTTAGGACAGTATTTTTGATTGTGTTTATTTTGTAAAGATTATCGGCGCATGTGTAACAATTCCTATTTTTTCCTCTAAATTGACAGTACTGCAGTATACCGTTACGATTATTGTTTTGATTTTTAAATCACCTGACATTTACATGTAAAAAATGAAGGTATTTTAGCCCGTCATTGAATGGCGTCGGAAATGGCGCAATTTGCTCCATATCGTCTCCTTAATTGGTTGATGTTCAAACGGATCGTTTCAAATCATTCAACATTTACATTATACGACAAACTGAGAAAAATACCCATAATTTATTTCAATTTCGTTCTGGGTACAGACAGCTATACCTTTAGGCCTACATGTGGCAACCGCAAACCTTTTTATATTCAAAAACACAGTAGTTTCTTACCTGAAATCTGTTGGGTATTCAACTCATCGTCCGTCTCCGATTCGCTGCCGATTTCCTCGCAGTAGTCCGAATCGCTGTAAAGAAACAAATATCATTACTTAAAGATTGCGCTTTCTATTTTATTGATAATAATTGTGATTTTGGGGACTCAAATTGGAGTTTTCTTTATTTACTATAGGATGATTTACGCACACATTTGTATTCTTAATCCGGAGGAGAGTGCCTGTGTGAACATACAACGCTCCCCTCCTATATTATTTAAAACATTATTTAAAAACATGTCTTTCCTTCTTAAATCTTTAGAAATGTTCTTCCATTGTGATTTTTCTCTACAAAAAAGTAGAGAAGAGAAAATCGCATTATCTCGCTTTCAATTCCTACCTTACTACCTGTATATTTTTTACACTGTACACAATTTGAAGGGACATTATCGATAAAAAATAAATTCCTCCTGCCGTTTAAAGATGTAACGACTTTTAATTACACTTAAAATGTTGGCCTTCGCAAAGGACTCCCCAGACCTTATTTCATTCTCGACGGGTTGCTACAGAAATTAAGTTTTACCTTTTAGCAAATTTCTGTTTGGCGCGAGGGAATGAGGGCGAGCAGCCGACCTAAATTCAATTGTTGGCGCGCTAATAATGTCTAACTTGTCGCCTGCTGACATTACACGCAGCTGGGTTGTGTGCGGCGATTGATATGACGAATTGGATGTGTGATGCGATCAGACGACAACACAAAGTGGCACTGAAGACAGACGGGAAATGCCATTGGGTGAGGAGTTTTCTTCATGCTAAATGCGCCGTATGCTGAATAATTATGCAGAGCTTTGGGAAAGCCGCCAAAAGGAAAACTCACCAGATTTTACCAAATCCAAACCTTTTTCATAACATGATATAATAACTGAGAAAGGCATTTTAAACATAAAAACTGACTGATTGTGTGCATTTATTTAAGTTTAGCAAAACTATTTTTTACACGACGCGTGTAACACAATTAAAAAGTGTATGTTCGGAGCGATTTTGCCTTACATGTTCATGTCTTTGCTTCAAGCAGTCTTGATTGTGAAATAATATTAAAAATCAGTGTATCAGGACAAACAACGCATAGATCATAAATTTACCTTTGATTAAATGTTGTTAAAATACCGTTAGTATTTCTTAAAGAGACTCAAAATTAGCGCACAACTCGATTGCCCTTTTGTTCGTAACATTAATTTGAATAATGGTTGGCGCCCCGAATTCTTCACATTCAAATGTAGGTGCAGTTTAGAAAGTCACATACTACGATGATGTTGCTACGTGGTGCACACCATCGCCTGACAATCAACAGTCCGGTTGTTTTATGCCATTCTCTCCTACGGCGAACCTGTCATTGATTCTGTACTTCACACCTGCCACATCCACCACATAGCAACAACAATTTAGTCAGGTCAAGTGGATACAAAGTGTGCAGGTACACCAGACGCAAAAGGCTAATTGGACGATATATAACGCCACTTAAGTCGTTGGTAAGTTTACCTGCCGTAGAGTACTAGCTTTTAAATACTTGTACCCTGGGAACAAGACTTGACCGGCAATGATGTCAAGAGACTACTCACCGCTTATATTCGACCCTTGTAAAATTCCTCCGCCTGCGGATAATGCCACAAGCTAGACACGTGACTCCCAGCACGACCCAGGCCGCGATGAAAATGGCTAATAGCGCCACCATGTACGCTGTCAGGGAATGTCAGAAGAAACGAAATGTGGTATTAGAAGGAATTTCGTCATTTTAAGGTTCAGAGTTTTTGAAATTAAATTCTATTTGGGCCTTGGCACAGTGGAGGACTACATTGTTCTTGGGCATCTTTTCCAAGTTCGTTTGTCTTTGGACGTCAAGTCGAAAGTGGCAGATTCTAAAATTGGGGGTTTTGTATGGCTCTTAAATCTCGTCCTCTCAGACAAAACTGATGAAACTCACTCAATAAAATTTGTCAAGCCTTCTTTACATGATCTGACATTTTGGTTTAAATCCATTGGTAAATTACAGAGTTTTTTAGGATCAAAAATAGGACAAGTCGTCCTTCTACATTATTTTAATGTCCATCGGTTTGATTTCAATGACGTTTGAAACGTTCAACTCAAAAATGTTGACGCTAGTGTAAACGATGTTTGTTAATTTTACTTTTGTCTGCTAAAAAGAGAGTTTTACAACCGACCTGGACAGGGGCATGACCCGGAAGTGACGTCACACACGCAGCCAACCCGCACAGCGACCAGGCATATACCATCGCATGGTAGGGGTGGTTTCTCATCCAGGGCGTCCGTAACGTCAGCATCTAGGGCGAGATGAGGACACTCCCCGGTCACGTGATTGCAGACTGCTCCATTCGGGCACGTAGGGCAAGATAATTCGCAGCCATAGCCAAACTGTCCTGGATCGCAAGGTTGCCGGCAGAGGGCGCCCTTGTAGCCACTTGGGCAGATGCATTGTCGAATGGCGGGGTGGCATGTATGGCCGCTATCGCATGCTCGACGGTCCGTGCATGGAGTGGCGAAACTGCGAGGTATGGGCCTGATTGCTGTTAACATGAAACCAACAAAATGTTAATCTGTCATTTATAAACACCTAATACAGTTTACGTATTCCTATTGGTTGATACAGCGTCACATGGCCGGTTTTAAACGGACAATAAAGACCAGCTGATCCTGGTCAGATTAAGCGCGAATTGAAAACGCGCACGCACACAAAAACCGCACATGTCAGAAAGAAAATTGGACAAGGTGAAACAAAAATATCGAAAGTTTTTCGTGTCATGCGTCTTCGTCTCAGGCCATTATCGGGCCCCTAACCGGTGACTGGCCACCTGCACATTTATTCCCTCCGTAATTCACATTGTCATCGTCGTCGTCGTCTTTTTTCTATAAACACAAAACACATAGGACTGCACCTTTAACACACGCCACCTGAGGCTCCCCCACATAGCACGGACTCCTCGCCACCGACCCATCGCCTTGAACCTCGATACACCACGGTGAACCAATCACACCGCCCGGATTACGGCAGTAATTATGACGCTCTAAAGCCAACCAATCAGCATCCGAGATGGAGTGGACGCTGAGGGCGCTCAGGGAGTCTCTTGCCCAATATGAGCACTGGTTTCCAGTGACGGTGATGTTCACGTGACCTTGGTAGTCGCTGCCATCGACGCTGGTATAGCATTCACCATCTAAAGAGAAGTTAAAGGCATATTTGTAAGATGAAGCTTTTTAAATTCCAAGAATAAGGGTATAAGGACACCTAAAGAAATCAATGTTGGTAAAATAGTCCGCAGAAATTACAGTTACATAGATGCACCAATGTATATAGAAAACCTTTAAAAGTGAATAGTAACACCTTTTTCGAGAGTTCGACCATAATTTGCATAAAAGAGTGATGCTCAAGTGGGATTCTACTTTTGAAATTGTTTCCAGATGGAAATCATAGAATAAGATACAGGTACAATTACTAACTTTCTTGTATTTCGCAGACATAGGGAAAACTTCTCCCGCAGTCTGCGTTGGTCCATCGAGCTTGCAAGTCAATTCCCGCGCAATTCTCGCGGCCAGATGGATTGTGGGGCTTCCCAGCATTCCAAGCGACTCCCTGCGTGGTAGTCAGTCTGGTGCCATCTACCCACTTCCAGGTACCAGACGACGTCTCGTCATACAGACCTACGTACAAGGGCAATGTGTGGTTTTGTTTAATAGATCAATAGACCTGAAACGTAATGACGTCACGCAATGTTTACCGCAGTGCATTATGGGTGAAAAGTGGGACGAAATCTCTGCATCTCTAGTTTGCGTGCGTTGTATGCATAGCGCCTAGCGTATTATAGTCTAGACACTTTACGATTTGACCTAGAACTAATTGCAATAAAAATCATTCTAAAATGAATCTAGGCCGCAACATTCAAATAAACAACATATTAAAAATCTAATTGTTTCTTTTGAGTGGAAAGGTGTTTTTGAAGCAGTTTTTGAAGACAAACATTAAGAATTAAAATTTAGTCTGCAGTTTGACCAGGCTACGCTACAGTAATCAAAAAGAGGCAAGACCATGGCAGAACTAAGTAATTTAAAAGTAGAACGTGGTAAAAAGGGTTTAGCTGAGCGTCTGAGAAATCCAAGTTTTTGTGAGATTTGTTTTGGCAGTGTAATCTATTTGCTCCGCCCAGGACAGATACTCGTCCAGCATTACATATTTTTATGACTTGACTCGGTCAACTTTTTCTCCGTCAAAAAGAATTTGGACGTCATCAAACTGACGTAAGCGTCGGCGAGATCCAAAAATCACCAACTTGGTTTTTCCGACATTCAATGTTAATTTGTGTTTGTTTAGCCATGCTTTAACCTCTTGCAATGCTGAGCACATGTCTGTTTCTATCTGCTGTGGCCTGGTACAATTAAAGAGTAATACAATGGAACAGCATCTAAGACGAGGCTGTCTGTGCTGTGAAGTTTATCAATAGGTTGTAGGAATGAATTTTAGTTATTGACACAAATGTAACTTAATTACAAAAAAGTCAGTTTTAAAATTGATTGAAGGTAACAAATGCCAGTCTGACTAACCTATCCAGATGGCGTTTGCATTTGGCCGGACTCTCTGCAGCAGAAACTGAGTTTCTTTCCACGGTTCTTCATCAGCGAGAATCGCCAGTTCACCACCCGGGGCCCGCCGGCAGTCATTACGGGCATCGTGCCATGGTTGGGACCTCTGGGTCTCGTACCGGTAACAATGACCATGAAAATCCTCCTCGAAACCGCGTGGACACTGAGCTGAAAAAAATAAAATAAAATAAAAGACAACATCATTACCATAACATGCGGGTTCTTTCAACAATGTTCTAACATCTTAACATGTGGCGTGATAGAAAAACCATATGTTCCTCATCGGGATTCGAACCCGAGACCTCTGACTCAACCAGCTGACTCTATTAACTGATAATGTATAAGGCACAGTGTACTGGTATACTCCATCAGGTTTTCCCAACACGTTTTTCTCTAGGTGTTGCATGGGTGCGCAATAAACGACTAAAGTGTGACGTCAGTTGCCATGGTAATTGGGTCTAAACATTCGCTGATACTCTGAAACGTCCATTGGTATAGCGCAGGGAAACAGTTCACTGGTTTGAGTGTAGACCCAAAAGCCATAGCAACACACAAAGGGTGACGTTTTCACTTTAGTAGTCTATTGAGAAAAGTAACGAACGCAACATCTAGTATATGGTGCCTATCATTTATTTATTTATTTATTTAATCATATTTATACACGGTGGCTCATTCAACAAAAGTTTTTCAAGAGGCCGTGTGTAAAAATCACAATGATATAAACTTGAATATTTTACAGATAAAATAAATAAATTATACTTGGGGTGAGAAATAACAGACTTGGGGTGAGAGAAATATCATACGGGCCTTATCGGGATTCGAACCCGAGATCTCTTACTCACTGGGCAGATTCTCTACCAGCTAAGCTATAAGGCACAGTGGTATACTCTCTCAAGTTTCCCATATGACCCAATGTTTCTCTCGGTGTTGCATGGCAGCGTAACTGAGCAAAGTAACGAACGCAATAATATGAAACAACCAAACATTAGACAAGAGAAAAATTGGCTTCGCGGAAAAAAACCTAGCAAAGTATACCACTGTAACTCATAATTCAGCTGGTAAGGCATGTGCCCGGTGTGTCAGAGGACTCCGGTTTGAATCCAGATGAAGACCATGTTATTTTTGTTCTCCCATCCCATTATGGTTATATGTGACCCGCTCTCCGAAAGAGGTAGAATAAGTCGCGCAGGCTAGGTTGAGTTTTCGCGGCCATAAGAAGAAATCTGCGGCAGATCCATGCTCATTTAAATACAAAAACACAATGGAAATTCCAGGCGGAACACAGACATTCCAGGCGGTAATAATAATAATGGTGGATACTTATTAATACCCCAGTCACAATTAGCTTGCGATGGGTTTGCGGGTAGTTTGCGACGGATTTCTAGGCATTTTCGGCCGGGGCCCCACGGGACTCTTTGCGGCTGCCGGGTCATTTTTGGGCATCGGGCGGGCATCGAGTTACTTTTAACTCCGACTCAAAACCTGGTGCGGCGTTCCGCATCGCAAACTGATCGCCAATAAATCGGTCGATGCCTGGCCGATGTCCGGCAGGGCATCGCACACATCGGGCGGGCTCCGGGCCAAATTGTTGACAACCCAGACAATCCATATATCGGCCAGGCGCCGTTCAGGCGCCGCCCAGACGCCGCTCAGACGCAGGCCGGGCCCTGTCCGGCGTCCGGCCGACCTGGCGGCACCCGGCCGGAAATCGGCCAGATATCGGCTGGGGTATCGCAGTGACATAGGCAGGACATCGGACGAGTGCCTGCCGGACACCGGCCGATAAACTGGCCAAGAAATCGACCCCATTCCGTCATGGCAGCGTGCGGGGCACTTTTAATTGTGACTGTGACCGCCCAATCGTGCGATCTTTCGCCGACCTCTACACGCCGGCCGATGCCTATAAATCGCACACGCCGCCCGGCCTCCGCTTTAATTGTGACTTAGGTATTAGCGCACATGCTCCTGGCGCTGTTGCCATTATTACCGCTGCCATCATGAAATCCCCAGAACCAGGTGGCTACCTGGCAAAGGCGCTCAACCCTATCAGCAGTTAGATTGTGGCATTTCCCCCTAGCAACTCCCCACATATCGCTTGGGTTGACGAGACAATTGAGATTAAGTGTCTTGCCCACGGACACAAACACGTTGGCACGAGTGGGGACTCGAACCCTTAACTCTTCGATCACGAGCACGGCTGTATACCCAACTAGACCAACGCCAGGAATTTCCATTTTTTTTGGGTATTTTATTGAGCGTGGTCGCGAAAACTTAACCTATACTGTAGCCTGCGCGACTTGCAGAGCGGGTCACATAGCTCAATGCATAGGCCTATACCAACTGCGTGCTTTGACTTTATACCAAAGCCATCGTCTTCTATTCAATTATGATTAAACACTTAAAAACCTTCCTATTTCGTTTTTCTTTGTGTGTTTGTTCTTCAAGTTTTCTTTATCAGCGATAGTCTTTTACATACCATCAATGTTTTTACCAAAACACATGATTTCCACCAGCAACGGGATTGTTCAACTTACAGCGTGTTTCACAGAGGAACGCCGCCGGCGTGTCGCAGGGCCGCCACTCCAGAGCCCCGCTGGTGAGATTCACACCGACACACGGTGGGCGGGGCATCACACGGGTGGACTGCAGTAGAGCGGGGGTAGGGTGGGACCGTAGGAGGGGGAAAGTGACGTCCTCCATGGGGTCAACTCGTGAACCATCTACCCAGACCAGAGACCGAACTAAGGGTGCTTCTCTTAGCCCTATAAAGGAATATAGACATGTGTTGCAGTTTGATTTAAAACGTAACAAAAATATCCACATACGAACACACCCATCTAGATTTTAATACGTATACATCGAGCCGTACACGGGTAGACAAATCTTCTTTTGAAGCCATAAAATGCGCTAAAAGCAGAATGGTTTGCAAAGCTTTACTGAAACTGCCCAGAAAATATCATGTATAAATCTCAAGATAATTATGATGGTATATATATATTGGTATTTGTTTTCGTAATTAAACAAATACAACACATTACCTATCCACAGCACACTAGGCGATAAATCTCGAGCCAAGATAACTATTAAATCCAGTTCTTTTCGTGAATCGATGACAACCAGATCTGATTGGTTCTCCTGCTGACACGCCCACCTTGACTCCGCCCACGAGCGAGCTGATTGGACAAGTCTGTAGCATCCCGATAGTGTGTTCCTTGTGAAGCCTGGTGGACAGACTGTTAACAAAATAGGGATTCTAGTGAAGAATGTTAACCAAGGTAATTGTGAATGTTTTCAAAATTGTAGATTTTGTTTGGTTTTCGCGTGCTAATGTGAATTTCCATTATTCATGAGCAAAGACGCATTTTCACTTTAGCCACTCGACGACACACAAATATTCCATTAGCCTTAGTTATACACGCAAGAAATCTGCTTTCTTCAATTTTAAACGTTGACTGATGTTTCTAGCATTGCAATTTGTTTGGCCTCAGAATGGAACTACAGCAGTCTGCAGGAATTCCAGTTTGTATTCCATTTCCACTGAATTTAAAGCACCGCGTCCATTGAGAATTGAAGCAATGCGTCGGCCATCTTGCTCCAGGAAGATCAATATTTTGACTAGACTGCTCCCCGATCCATACGATCGCTTGCATTCCACGTAAAACATGGTCATTCGATAGGTCGCAGTACAAATAGCGCCAGATTCGCAACGATGGAGTGCATGTGTATTTGAAACAAAAAATAAACAATTTCACTATTTTGTTTGCATGATATATTTGACATAGGCCTATTGCAAATGCTGAACCAAAACTGACAATTTATGGTGATCATGATGACGTCACACTTACCACGTACACAGTCACCTCCTATAGGCTCCCATCCGTCACAACATCTGAAAACAAGTTAACGAAAATGTGAAAACAAATGTAGAATATGACTCACCCTATACCGTGGTTGAAGGGATTGACTCATTCACCATTAATACATTGATGATTCAACTGCAACGCCGTTCCCCAACATAACGCTCAGGTATGCTGGGCCATCCATGCTCTCTCACGAATTACAATTTTTAATTATTCGTATATATCATAACGGAATCGGGTTCCCGAGATTAGCCAGAAACCCTTACCCCTTAACCTTATAACCAACACCCCCTCCCCTTAGCGTTGGCACTGATATAAGCAGCTCAATAGACAGCCGAAGTGTGACGTGTTGCCATGGTAATTGGCTCTAAACAGCATGTGCAAAAGATGTCTTGAGGTGATTGCAAAAGACGGCGGACCCACTCATTATTGAACAGTACTTGTAGATAAGCACTCTGTTACTTTACTGAAGTTACGACAAGGGGTAATAATGACCAGAAGACAAATTTCCAGTGTGTAAAAGTGAACATATTGACAAAAGTGCAACTTCTGTTTTGGCGAAAAATTGCAACGAGGTGAAATAGGATTTCTAGGTAAAATCAAAGCCGAAAAGGTGTCCTATTTTAGCCAGGGGAGTATATATAGGCCTAGTCTTCATTAAATTTTCCGGAAAACTCAAATGGAACCTACATACAAAATGAAAAGAAAATGATAGTTCGGGCATTAAACATGATTTTTCCCATGCAACTTCAAGTCCTGGAAGAGTTTGAAAATTTAAATATTATTTTATAGACATATATTTAGTGCGTTGGATCACTCTGTTTTCGAATGGTGGTACATGTTCTTTCGTCAGGACAATACAAAAATTACTGTACCAAAATAAACGAAAATCTGAAATGATATGATGATGATGATGATGATTATATGAGCATGTTCACATGCGCTGTACATTATTATGAGTTTACAGAAGCTTACAAGTATCTTCCACCTAAACATCGAGATACATGGGTGGGTGGCATCATTGGCAGCCAACGGCCAGAGACACCGGGGAATCCCCTTTTACTCTTCACGAAAGAGTGCCTCTGGGGACTTTTAAGTGCGTTACTCAACACACTGGACCAACGGCTTTACATCCCTTCCGAAGAATGGAGCAATTGTAGTTAGATGCCTTGCTCAAGGGCACAGGTACCATGGTCTGGTATCTAACCCGCAACCTCAAGTTTTCAGCCGAGTATTGCGAGTCAACGACCTAAACCACTTGGCCACGGTACCCCCACAAATGATATGTATATGACGCGTGATAAACCCCACGTTTAATAAAACGTGGGTTTAGAGAGACGGCACGGATGCAGATAAAGATTTGCGTTCAAACGTGGGACGGTGGGCGGTACCTTGTGCCAAACGAAGCCCTTTCATTGGCCTAGCGATGTGCTCGAGGCACCAATAAGATGTCCTGCCTCCCAAGATGGTGCTTAATACAAAGGTACTGGTATTCCCAGTCCCATGATGACTTCACACTCTTTGTATTATAACCCGACACCGTGCAAATAACCGCCTGGTCCTTGCTTTGATCAAGCCAAACACACAATGACAGCTCGTCATCCACACGAGGTGTGGTCCCTAGCATTCTGGCTGGCGGCAACTTCTCACCGATCGTCCCAAACACGTGTTCTTCATTTCCTTTTAATATCATCTCAAGTGAAGATTCCTAGATAAGGAGGGGGAGGGTTGGAAAACGCGTTGTCATCACTCCCTTTGTGGGTCTGTCTGGGACCGGGATGGGGTCGGGGACGCGGCCTGGGACGGGGCCGGGGACGCGGCCTGGGACGGGGCCGGGGACGGGCCGGAGCCACTTTATGACAGTACCCCATACACTAAATCAGACCCCATTCACAAATATTCAAATATCACTCTTCCTTCTGTTCGATTTTGTTTAATTTTATAGAAGTAGGCCTACTCCATCACTTTCATAAAAGATTTATTTACTAATTTGACATTATACACTGTTCATTTATGAAAAAAAAGGTCCCATACGCTAGTGGACAAAATAGGGCAACCTTTACGAGCTAGATTGTCCCCTCATTTTCTTTGATAGAAAAAGTTGACGGCTCACAAAATAATAACGTGGCCGGCGCAGCTATCTCCAGTGGGGTGCATCCTTTATTTTTCGGCATTATTCTCAATCATGTTCCCTCAACCAGCATTTGGGATGCTAAGTGATCATTGGATGGTGCGACAATACTTTGGTTTGCAGGATTGAGACCATATGTATTTCAGTAGTTTGACACTATTACAATCAGCAGTTTACACTTCAAATTTGGGGGACATGATTCAAAATGATTGTTCGTGAAAAAAGGTCCAAGTATGAGGCACCGTGCGGGAAGCTCGCGGCTTTCCCCTGGCGGCCCGGTGAGAGAACCACGCGCCAAGTGTTGGTAATTTCCTCCCCGTGGACCAACGAACAATCCTGCTAAATAATCCTAGCTCTAGGCCACACCATGACACCTGATCACACCTCGGTGTGTTGGGCTCGAGTCACGTCAGGCGTCAGATAGGCGGGGAAAACACCGGTAAAAGAACAGTTCGGAATCATGCGCTAATGTAGCGAAATGTCACAGATCTGTTAGCAATAAACAAGACGAAAATGAGGCAAATTGAACCGGTATTGCAGACGAAGAGATCGAAATCTCTACTGACACACCCAACTCAATAATCACTTTGAAATACATCAGACCTTTATAAGGTTTACTGTTGTCTTTATTTTATTTTCCTGACGCAGATAATACGCATGCGCATAACCAAGGTGAGACGGCATTAGTCACTTTCCTTTTCGTCTTCAAATCATTAAATCAACTTCATATCTTGACTTGTATGCATTTGCCAATTCGAAAATCGGGGCCAGTTTTTTTCTCTCGAGTCGAACAAACACGAAATTGCAGCATGAAGTTTCTGAATGTATTTTAAAATGTAGGTACCGGTATGCCGTTTAATTTTTAAGTGGTTCAACTTAGTTAAATTGTTGATTTTACTGAATTGTTACATAATTTCCCAATCCAACAAGGGCGAGGACCTATTATTTTGAACTCACAGTCTTCAACCATTTTTATTTAGACTGTGCAAACGTGATACAATAAGAGTCAGTAGGCGCAGAAATATTTAGAGAAACATTGCGTTTATTATATAGCGCTTTTGAAATTGACTAAAGATAACATGGTTTAAATGGCCAATTTCATTACGAAATGTTTCGAAAATCTTGTTGCTGTTTTTGACAAAATGAAGTCAGGTTATTTACAAATTTAAAATTGACATTGACAGCCTCGTTTCAGATGTTGAACTATTGTATTACGTCACGCGTCTTTCCATTTGCAAATTTCATCGCAAAAGAAAGCACTGAGACCCTCGTTTTCGATGGCAATTTGAAATTCCTCAATTCATTGACTGAACAAAAATCAATGCGTTATTATTATTTATTATTATTATTATTTCTTTCTGGTACTGTAACCATGGAGCTATCCTTTGTATAGCTCCATGCTGTAACCAAGGAAAAGCGCCCATTGCACTGTCACTCGTAAGCGTGAGGAAACCCATGATGAATTAGAAACGGCCAGAGGCAACGGGGAATCCCCTTGCTCTTCACAAAAGAATGATCTAGATCTTTAAAGTGCGTTACTGATACTTAACACACTGGACCAACGGCTTATCATCCCTTCCGAAGGATCAGATCCAAGTGTTCTGTTTTGACCACACTTTCTAAGCTTTCATCATAATCTTTATGCGCGTCCACACAAAAAGTCATCTGTAGCTTTATAACATTTATTTCTATTATGAGATCTATTTGTATACAATGAAAGCAAATCATAGTCATGTCTTGTCGTGTATAATTATGGAAGTAAGACATGCATATCTAAGACGCACAGGAAAGAAGCCATTTGTTTCCACATGCATCCGCTAGAATTCCACCTAACGGAACCCGCAAAACGAATGCCCATTCTTTTATATGAAGCCAACGCCCTTGATTTCCGTATAGCTAATAAATAAATTTACCCCACGTTGAAAAATGAACACCAGAAGACGGAGGAGGTCATTTACCGAGGGAAACTAGCTGAACGATTCCTTCGTTAAGCTCATTTCCTTTACTGATCCTATTGACTGCTCAAATGTCTCCTTTACAAAGTGAGATCGGCAAAGTGATGGTACTGGTACGTCTGTGTGCACTTTCAATATCGCACCTTGGGAATGGATAGAGAACTGAAATGGCACTTATGCTAGCGAATATGCTAGCGAATGTGCTTACGAATGGAAATATTTCACAATCGCTCAAACTTCGCAACATTCGCCGTGTCTTCGTAAGCGTTGGTAACAAATTCGGAACGTTCACAAGTCATTCTCCACCTCCTTACGGAGATCGGTCAATTTATATAGGAAGCGCTTCCTAAATTTCAGCGAATGTTGTGAAGACGGTCATTTGCCATCGATTTTCGTAAGCATTGGTAAGCCATTGGTAACGTTGGTAAAGCGTGCGTAAGCGTTGGCAACGTTCGTAAAGGCATTTGTAAGGCGTTTGTAACTTTCGCCGGGTCCCCTTCCATACGAATGTCTTACCACTGTTGCCAATGTTACAAATGCTTTACCCATGCATGCTTCGTAAGAAAATGGCAAGGCATTGGCAACGTTGGTAAGACATTCGTAACATTCGTAAGTGCATTCGTAACGTTTGTAAGCCCATTCGTAACATTCGCAAGGCATTCGCTGCATTTATTTAAAAATTTTCGTGAGCTCATTCGCAACATTCGCAACGTTCGTTAGCTATTCGTAAGGCATTGGCAAGCATTGGCAAGCGTTGGTAAGCATTTGTAATATATTCGTAAGATATTGGTAAAGAGAGGTCGAGGTTCGACCAAGGACGACCGAGGGGTGACCGAGATGAAAATATTCACTATCTAATCGCAATTTTTGGGCGAATTCACCGCGAAATTCAAATATTCATATTCGCAAGAATTTCGCCACAGTGTGAGAGCAGCATTAGGATTTTTAATTTTAAAAGCTGTCTTCAAATTACTGTAGATTTCCGAAATGCCTAGTTATCAACACGTTAAAAAGACCATTTTTATCCAGCATTTTGGTTGTAGTATACTAAATTCAACTTTGGAATGTTGATCTTTTTACATTTAGAAACATTTTCAACACATGCACACTTTAAATTGTATACAAGCGTCATGTGGAGAGAGGGGTTCATAGAGCCGGCATTCAGGGACTTTGTGACTAACGCGAGATAATTTCTAACAACAAACCCCTGGGCTCTATAACGATGAATATTTTATCCCAGATTTCTTGCTTCTGGCACTATGAAGTTTTTACAATAAGGCACGTTGAATTATCTTCCAAAAATCAAAGGGCAGCGTGTTCCCGCGATGACCATAATTCAACCTCCCGTTCTTTGAGTCACTGTGAGCCTAAACTTGCCGCAGAGCGCGCGGTTCACGTTGTAAGGTCTACACGAGGAATAAACGAACGTCGCAAATTCATATGAAGCCATCTTTCAGAAGATCAGAGTGAAAAGCATTATATATAACTAATTTAAGGAATTTCAGATTGAACCAAATTTCTCTCAACATTCTTCGTAAATAAATGAACACCCTCATATTGAAACGGCACGATTTACTCACAAGAGAATATTTGTAATGTTTATGTCGCCATTTTTGATCTGTCACTAAACCAACTCTTCAAAAGGAAACTTGAGATCACAGATCTCGATCATGATCTGCGCGAAGCGAACGAGTCCATCTCAGACCTGCGCAGATCGGGATCCGGATCCGTTCGAAACAAACACGCTCAAATTTTGGACAGTATTGTGATCAAACTTGTATAGGGTGTATCTGGGGGAAATGTACGGGTGAATGACCCCTTGCAACCACACGGGCCGCTCATTGATCGACTGTGGATCACATGGAACACCGAGTTGGATCCGTGGAGCCTATGGTCGCCATGGCAGGGGCAGTCATATTGTCATCATGCGTCATGCACTTCAGATTTAATGTCACACCACCAGCATCTAATCAGAAAGTCTCACAACGCGAGCGATACTAATCATGGTTTCCACAATCTCTTCCGACATCTGATTGGACATATAATAAATCACCCGATAGTCAAAAGCATGATTCAAACAGTTCCCTTGGTGATATGATGAAATCTCAGTTCGTTTGTTGTGATAAATCACATTCAGATGAGGTCACGTGAACTTATGAACATCGTTTCGTGCAAGTTTTACATTGAAACATTCGTCGCAAAATGACAAACGACAAAAGGGAAAATATTATCAGCTCGCAGGAGCTTTGACTCGGGTCATCTTTATCATAAGTAAAGTCTAACCATTTGAATAGTGGAGAACAGAGTTTCGCTTCACAAACATCATATAGGATGCATCTTAGGGTTTCCTAAGTCGCATGTTAAGACACAAGCACAGACATCAACCTTTAAGACCTTTTTTTTTACGAAGTCCTTATGACAACGCTTCTTTCAAAAGACATGACTGCGTTGGCCATTTTCTACATACATCTGACGACACGCATCTCACGTTGCGACGAGTTGCTTTACTGTGTTTTCTTTGAGTAGATCAACTGATGATCTCACTGTATAAAGCTTCACCTAATACCTTTCACCCACTGGCATTTTTGGTGGGTTTTCTGGCGAATAATTACAGTGTGGTTTTTGCATCACCAGAAAGGGTGATAAAAATAAATACTTGGCTAAATACGGAGTATCGAATGTTACACATAACCTACCCACAGAGTCGGTCATGGGTAAAAACAAATTCTCTGAAATTACAGGAAGTGGGTGAAAAATCACTTTTAATTTGGGTAAACTTTTTTTAACCACCCTGTATCTATATAGACGTAATTCGTTTCAGGGTTTACAGGGTTTCTATAAGTATGACTTTTTGCTAAAAACGGCAATCGACTGGCTCTGCGGGTATAGTTACGTGTAACATTCGATCCTTCGTAATTGTTTGAACCACCCTGTATTATAGTAAGTGCACATCTGCAAATGTCTCTTACTTAGAAAATTCACGGGGAGCACATCATTTTACAGACCTCACGTGATCCGTTTCTCCATCGATTTCACGACCAGCTTACGAGCAAGGATTAATCCGTGTATCTTATTACTGTGTCTGCCTTTTCAAGAACCCTTGGATTGCTTCGAAATAAGTGGATGGAATTGGGGAAGGTGTTAGGAGGGCTAGGGTCAGGCTTTTTTAAAATTGACATATAGGCCTACATAACTTGTTTTTAATTCGGCAAAATGCTCGTAATTATTGCATATACATCTAATATGCCAACAAACCGCTGTGGGTATAGGCCTAATCGTGAACGACTGATGACTACAATTTGTCGTCAAAAACCGCTTCCCAATTATAGCTTAATTACCGTTGTTTTCTGCGCTTCTCAAATTAGACAACAAATAATTTGTCTACAAACCCGTTCCGGCAATGGAATGTATATGTTCTCCCTATTAAAGCTTATTATCATTTTTCTGCCCTTCTTCATTCTTACAAATCCATGACGAACAACTAATAACTCCACAAGGACCAGGCAAGCGGTGATACGGGGATACCGTGAGCTCCCAACGGGGCGACCTTGGCGAACCACGCACGCTGAATCAGCCCGTTATCCCTCGGGCGGCTGCACGGATCAACTGCTGCAGTGACTCGGCGATTCTTGCGTGAGGAACATTGTAAATGATGTCAAGAACTTTTGCTTGGAAATCAAGAACCGAGCTTTATAAGAAAGCGGAAATTATATATAAAAGAGGGGGTGTTTTGAGAGGAAAGGGGTTAGAGAGGGCTTAGAAACCAGGTGCTAGCTTACCCGTCATTTTAGTGGATCATAACATGTGGACCTATCACTTCCCGCTTTCGGCCAAGAAGAGGGAACTTACATGTTGGTGAATTCTGCAGTGTCCGGTTATGAACTCTATTTGACAAACGTACAGCGGCGTCGCCAGACTTTTCAAAGTGGGGGTGCACGGGGGGCGGGGGTGCACTATTAATACATTGTACATGTTTTTGTTTTTTATGAAATTTCATTCTGGGGTGCATGTGGTGTGTGTGTGTGTGCGTGTGTAGTTGTGTGTGTAGATCACGTTTTTAGGGGGAACACTATAAATACATTGTACAAGCCGCAAATTTCATTCGTCGGTGCAGGGGGGTACCGGGTGGGGGGGAGGAGCACAGTGATGATTTTACCACCTTTCATACTGGCCATGTTTGGTCAGTCATGCATGTCATGCATGCTCAGTCATACATGACAGTTACATAATGACCCTGGTACCACTGGACAGAGGACAGTCTGCATGGACTTGCCCTATATACACACCTCGTTTTAAAATATTACACGGATTTCTGATAATTTACATTTAAAAATAGGTTTACTTTTTTATGGACACGCTGTATAAGATTTTCAGGTCAATTGGTTGATTACAATATTGTGACATTGCAAATCCTGTGAATGCTTCTTTCTTTCATAGGCCAAGATTAACTCTTCCTCCATGCATAAACGAACAATGTGTAGGCGACTGATGATTAGTCGTACTGTGACTATGGCGAATATGTGCCACTGCTCAACTGGTGAATCCATGCATCCGGTATTACACGCATCGTGGCAGGTGGCTTTGTATTAAGGACAATGTAAGACTTTAACATCGGACATCCGGCTCGTCAAGGATGTGTTCCAAGACGTTCCATTTTATTCGCCAATCCTAAAGACTTAATGCTGCTACATTGTATCCTCACAAAGGGTGCATTGTACCCCTCTATATTATGAGCTTCACCTTGCACAGGCGTGATTTCCACTGGTGATTGAAGGACCAGGTCGAAAAAAATACCTTGTAGAAATATCAGCCACATAGATGCAGTAATACTTCAACAATCGATATCAATCCAAGCACGGTTTTTGTGCATGAAAGATTTCCTACAGGCGATCTTTGGAGATTCAAATAATTTTGTAATTTTTCTCATGAATGGGGGTAATTCAGACGAAATAATTTCACAGGATGATTACTACTATTACCATCTTAATAACAAGTAAGCTTAAAGATAATAATTCTGAATTTATTTGGAGGGTAATTACCCAACAATTAGACTACCTTTAATTGACTGGCAAAGATGTAACTCAAATGAAAGAGTTGTTCCAACTGACCAAAAAAAAAGGCCACTGGCTACACCCTGGTAATGTGGCCAGACTAATTTGACCAGACTAATTTCTTGTTGCTATGTAGTGCACGCGGCAGGTGTGAAGTACAGAATCAATACCGTGTTCTTGGTATAGAGGAGATAATGGCATAAAGTAACCAGACTATTGGTTGCTTGGCAATGGCGTGCACCACGTAGCAACAACAACATAGTATGTGACTTTCTAAACTGCACCTCCATTTGAAAGTGAAGAATCCGGGGCGTCAGCTTCATCAGATCACTCGACCAATGGCCAATTCCTTAGCATTGCACCACCATTATGACCGTCTCAAAAACGAGTATTATTGTGGCACGATTAAGACAACGTTACGAATCTAGTTAATTGGGATTTCCGTGAGTGCACATCGGCTAAACTTATCCGTATTGTGTGAGTAGATTGTCAGTGACATCTCATAATACGTCAGACTCCTTCACTATGAACCTAACTAAAGTACATTGATGGCTTCCTCTTTGTTTGAACTAAAATCTATTGGGACAGTCCCCATAGACCGTATCGAATAGACCGTATCGTGGGGCACCTTTTGTTACTTAAACCGTTCAACAATGTAAACACAATATGTGCAACTATGCATGTCCTCAAGGAACGAAATGGCGGCTATTCGATACGGTCTATACCTCTATATGCTGCACATCAACACACTCTTCCCTTTTGTTAACGCCCCACCCCCTAAAACCTGAAAGGAATTCCTTTACAATTCCTTGGATATTTGAGACACAATGGACGGGGGTACCCTGTCAGACAGTGACATATCGTGCTGCATATGCAAGCACCTCCACTCACCGCAAAAACCTGGAAGCAGTGGCGGATTCAGCCTCGTTAAAATACAGTTATAAACTGGATTTGGCCGTATCTCCGTACAAACCCCCCCCCCCCCCCCCCGCTTTTCCTTTGTATTCCTGTATTTTAATGAGGATGGATCCGCCACTGGAAAGGAATTCTTTTAAAATTCCTCGTCTATAAACTGGACTCCCAATAGACCGTATCGAATAGCCGCCATCTTGTAGGCAGTTTTTGTTTGTTCCGCGAGGACATGCATGTTTTCACATTTTGTGCTTACATTGTTTATCAATTTAAATAACAGAAGTTGCCTTACAAGATGGCAGGACTACGGATGTACTATGCCGATGACTTTGGAAGGAATTCCAAACGCTATAGTCATGACATTTACAAAGTACAAAGTGCAAGTTAAAATGTGATCAACATCAGATTTTTATACAAAACCTGTCAAAACTGTATATTTTTTCGCAACAAGCATAAGGGTAATTCCCAAAATTAGGGGTCCAAAATGTTTGGTGTCCTAGTTACGTACGACACTCTCTGCTTCAAAAATCACCACTTATGACCACAAATTCTCAGTAATGGACTGTGGCCTGTGATTATAGGGGGCAGCATCATTTTCTTCAATGTTTTGTTTTCTGATTCCTGAAAAATATTCAAAACAAAAGACCATAAAGGCTTATAATTTGTTCCATGGTATTGGATAGGAGTTTGGTGTCCCGGGTTACCTATGCCAATGAAAATTGGCTGTAGAATAACCTTGCTGCCATATATCTACACACAAACATTAAATTTAAGTGGCATTTGTTGAAATAAAAATAATTATTTTCTACTGGAAAACCACTTTTAATCATTAGGAACACTTGGAAATCTTAAAAAGCATGTCACACTTTTGGACCCCTATTTTTGAGAATTACCCATAACCTACTTTTGGTGATGTTATGCGTCCTCAGATCATCGGTACTCAAAATCAAAGCGTTAGAGGTACATGCATGCAGGTAACGAAAATCAGACAGACCTACGTGGTTCATGCTTTTGCAGGAAGATTGCTCATTCAAAAAGCGGCGCCAAAAAGTGCACCGTGTTGAAAACAAGAAGTGGTTTTGTGGTTTAGTCTACTCTTACCGATTGGGTTCCCGTCCTCGACCAGGTGATACGCGGCAACCTCCGGCCTGATATAAGCCATCTGGAACGATTGACTTTGCAGATCCGCTCTGCTCAAACAGAAATCCGAGAATTGCTACCGAGAGGGGAAGCCAAATCCACGGCATGTCCATGGTTGAGCTGTGCTAAGTTTAGAAGGTAGGGGGTGCTGCTGGAGAGCCGGTGAATTATTGCGAAGAGATTAAACTAGAATAAGCCAAGAGTTTATCGATTAAGACTTATAATCCGGAAAGATGTGAACATTTGTGAAGTTTGGGCGATGGAGATGCCCTCAACACGACGACGTACGCGATCGTGTGAAGTACAGATCTAAACGAAGTTCACAGTCCTTTTAATAACAGTTCGTGATGAAACAATACGCACAATACACAGAGGGGAAACACGCACGTACACCTGATGAGGCATAGCAACTGCTAAGATTAGTCATTGTGACTCGACCTGGCTAGTGGGACAGCGGTTTGAGGAGCTGTCAGATTGTGGAAACGGCGAGGGACAAGGACCCCAATGGGTAGCCCTTCCGCTGTCTAATGGCGTGCTTCCGCTCGGGGAGAGATTTACACCACGCGATACCGAGAATGGGCGTGGATGACTCACGGGCGAACACCCTGCCTCAGGCACGGTGCACCCTGCCTCAGGCACGGTGCGCCGTTCGGAGCTTACAACGGGCGCGGCCGTTTATTCCGGGGAGACGTTACTGGAGACAAAGGAGCCAATTACGGTAGTTAGACTTGAGGAGGACTAGCTGGATGAGTCAGTCGAGTTGATTGGTACCGTCTCAGGGAGCGGTCTGGAGGAATGATCTATGGGTGTCAAGAGCCTCCCAGCCCTGGTGACAAGCTTGAATCGGCCGGTGCTCTTTGCTTGGCGTCTTAGTCATTGAAACTAGACGTCTTGACGTGTCGCTGATAACATTTCGTGACAACGACACTTCCCGCTCTAATTCATCCCGGACAAATTTGCCTGTTTTTGTTCCGCCGTGGAATTAGGGTCATAGGTGTGACACTGGTCCGTGGCAGGGTGAAGTTATCCAGGGGACCCCCTAATATGAGGCTTCGTCCACTGAGCTAAGAGTGCAATGCCCTACAGGAGATGACTGCAAGTTCGCGAACGTAAAACACTACTAATACAACCGTGCATGCAATTCAGATGAATTATTACATAAGCGAATATTTTCAAGGACCAACACGAAGTTGGAATTTGTTGCTATAAAACATATTTCTAAAATAGCTAATAATAATAACGAACATTTATACTGCGCCGGTATCCGTCATAAATGACGCTCATGGCGCATAACAATGAACAGAATACTTAGACTAACAAAAGAAGGTTAAACATGTGTGTTTTGAGTGCACTCTTGAAATCAGAGAGATTTGTGAGTGAACGGATGGTCTGAGGAAGTTTGTTCCACAGGAATGGACCAGCATGTAAAAATGATCTATCTCCCCATGTGTTGGTGGTACGTGGAACTGTCAGCTGGCAAGCACTGGAAAAGCGGAGGTAACGAGCGCCATGTTGCTGTACTTTAATTATACTGCTGTTATATGCTGGTGCTAGACTGCAGTTGGCTGCTGCATTCACGTGACAGGCATTCTACTCTGCTATTGGTCCATTCCAACATTTCCCAACTTGTTGGATGTTGTCTGGAGTGGCGTCCACACCATCCAACGTTTGGTCGGCCGTTTTAGTCGGAGAAAAACGGCCGGGTTTTGGTACCGGGGGCGGGGCAAATTTGATATTTTTCTAAGAATGGAAAAAAGATTTATGATACCATAATTATTTATTTCAGGTAATGGAATAGACTGTAATTGGTGGTTTGCAAAGTGAACAAATCATTACACGCAAGATGATATTCATTAATGTAGCTGACGACACAATATAACCTCGAAACAACAGATTTACTTAATTCATTCTTCGTCAATTGTATTCTTTAAAATCGTCCCGAGTACATAGTTTTTGTAAAGCAAAATCAATTTACAAACTTAGCAAGATACAACCCGGAATGAGTCAAAATCCATAATTCCCAATCCCTCAAGCAAATCCCCCTTTCCCGCGATATATCAAAGCAGCTTTAACAAGAAATTGACCTCCACACGTGTTCAACCTAGATGTCAAAACTTGGCCGCTCTCGGCTGACATCCAAGCCGTCTTGAACTCCTCCGAGTCCCGGGCAAAATGACCAAGCTTGGACTAAAATATCGTGACACAGATCTGCAGAGAAATGTGGTTAACAATGAGCAGATAGCCGATAGGGGAACCAACTCAGTGCGTGTCACCAGGGAGAGTCAATTTTCAATCCAGTAAAATCATCAGTCACCCCCTGTTTAAAGCACCGCAGAAAGACACGAGCTTGTCATGACGAAGCAGTTTAGTAGAAATGTTCCTCAACAAATCATTTTATTGAATTTTTCCTGTCATTTTCAGAAGAAGAAAAATCCTCCAAAAAATTTACGCAAATGTCTTTAAAATATCAATTCTTAATCGGAACAGAAGTTTGTTGAATACTTGTGGATATGAAACATCTAACAAGACACTGATTGACCAATCACTTTGGACTTTCTTTCAAGTTTCAAGACTGTTCGTCTGAAAAAAAAAAGTTTCCCCCACAGCAATAAAATTAGAATGCGACTTTCTGGAAGAATCCTGTGTTTAAGGGCTTTCAGAAAACCAATTTTGTTTGGTTTCAACCCGAATGAACCTTCGTGGGATGAGCCGACCTCTGGAGCCACAAGTTCGGGTTATCGGGGATACACTTCAGGCAGAGTGGCGCACCCTGCCTCAGTGGCTGTTACACAGGCTGGTGCAGTCAGCCTTTCTACAACAGGTGGTCATACACGTTACTGACTGATAAAATATGTTACACCTCTCAGCCTCCTCGATCTGTCGATCTGAGTATAATTTGCATTATTTGTTTTTAAGTGTATATAAATAGATTGGGGGTTGCAGTTGGGCCATATATAAAGTACGTACGCATGAAATGCCGACTTTTTAGACCCTCCCTCCCCTGTATGCATGGCGTATGTAGTGGCTTCAACCACCACCACCCCCCCTCCCCCCACCCACCCCCCGCACATTCCATATATCTTTTGGCTTCTCGGGCTACCTCATTTTAGCATCATTAGTAAATGGTTCAGTACTATGATTCGCATGTCGTCACCAAAGTCTAAAATAAATGACAAAATGGACAAGTTGACCACTATACTTAAAATGACCCATCAAGCATCAGTAACTAAAGATTTAATGGAAAAACCTAAACTAAGGAGTGAGAAAAACGTGAGATGTGTGAGAGACAAAAATGTGTGGCCTGTCTAATATGTTTTGTACATAAGGTATGAAGCCATGGTCAACTTTTTCATCCTTCCCCCGATTTATTAAAAGTCAATTTTCAGTTTACATACATATGCATTGATTATTACGCTCTCTGGATATAAAGCTCATGATTTTTCTCTCATCCCAAGTTGTGTAGGGCACCATGGCCGAGCAGTCTAGTGATTCGAACTCAATATCGTGGTTAGTTCCGCAGGTCGTGAGTTCGAATCCGGGTCTGCCCGTGTCCGTGTGCCCTTGGGCAAGGCACTTTGCCATAAATTGCCTCTCTCAGAGAGGAGACGGGTGCCACTGAGTGGAACATTATCACCCATTGAAACGACAATGATGGACAGAGGCACTATCTTTGTGTTTCAAGAGCCATCAGCATGTCGCTCCAACGCCCTCCAAGCTACGGGACATAGATAGATAGATAGATAGATAGAAGTTTAAAGAGTGCTATAATAAAAGTTTACTATAATCATTAAGGGCAGTCCAAAACTTTCAGAGTAGTATTTTTCAAGACCCCCTCCCTCCCCCTAAAATACTACTTAAAGGACATCTTCAGTCAAGTGAGTTAGTTTGCAGATACCACCGTAAGACCTACTTCTTTATCTATATACAAAACGTTTTCATCATCTGCACTTGGTTTTTAAAAGAAATGAGCGTTTTTTAACTTACCGTGAAAGCCGCCATTTTCCTAGTCGGAGATGACGTCACACTGCGCAACTTTGGTTTGTGCCACAGGCTCGACTGCGCGCACACGAGTTGTGAAAAATGTGTGCGCCAGCAGTGCGCGTAGACGGATGTGGCCGAGCGCTGGCCATATTGCGCGCCACGCTGCATGGAGAACCTGCGGCATCGCGTGTGGCACCGCAAGCGCATAAATGGAAATCACAGTGCGCGTGGCTGATCGACTTGGCTGTGACAAATTTTCCTGGAATTTAGCTGTAGTTTGACTTTAGTTTCTTTGGCTGTTTGATAACATTTGGCGCTTATAATTGCTAAACATACTGTTCTCATCCCAAGTTCCATCCTGTTCCCGTAATTAAGAATGCCCGGAATTATTTTCACATACGAAAGCCGCAAATTTCGGCATTTTGCTTGCTGCTGATTCAGGCAGTTGCGCAACGTGACATCATCAGTTTCACGAAGTGAAAACTAACGCGTGATGTGATTGGTTGATCGAAAAAGGACAATGCAAGATGGCGGCGCCCATGCGATGCTTTTACGCGCACTATTTTGCGTTTTTACAGAGGATCGATGCAATTACATCTTCTGATTTGAGTGGGGATAGGAAGGGAAATATGATTTTTATAGGAAATCTGCCAACTAACTCATTTGACTGAAGATGTCCTTTAACATTTGTTGTCACTACCATGAAGTGTCAACATTTTACAGTGCATGTAAAGTCCTATGCGGCCCTCGACCCCACTCCCCCTTCCTTACGCTTTGTAGAACCGTGAAAATGTTGACAACTTTTGTTCTACATCTGCTGCGTTGAGTTTCCATTCCATGTGTTTGTGTCATCGTCGTCGTCCTGTTGTGTCACTAAGCGATGGACGTTACCCTCCTGACGAGACGTGAAACTATCGGTCCCTGGAGTTCGTCTTCGCACCTGAGAACTGCAATTGAAACAAAACAGACCCATCATCAGGAGTTTGGTAATATCGGTTAAAACAAAAAATGCAAATTATACTCTGAGAGATCGCAGCGATACTTGAACGATCGTAAAGGCTAAGAGATGTAACATTGTATTGGTCAGTAACATGTATGTCCATCTCTTGTGGCAAGGCTGACTACAGCAGCCTCTGTAAGAGCTGCTGAGGCAGGGTGCACCACTCTGTCTGAAGTGCCTCCCTGAGACTTGCACTAATCGGGCTGTTTTTGAGATGTGCAGCTCTAGAGGTCAGTCAGCTCATCCCACACAGGTTTGACCAGGTTAAACATCAGACAAAGTTGTTCTTTTGAGTAAAGCCCTTAACTACAGGATTCTTCCCGAAATAGGAGATTGTTTTATTTTTAGGACACATGATTTTAATTTTGTAGTTGCGCAGAGTGACTGATGTGCACCTTTGCTGGTGTAGTTTTCACGGAAGCAAGTTTATTTGCGAAATTCACACAAATAAAAAAATGTCCACATATGCAGTATCGTTGAGAAGGATAAGGGCATATTATTAACCTTAATTACCAGGGGTAATAGTAAGACAGCACCTTGAGCATTCTTAGGATAGATATTTGCACGATATAAAAGTCTTATTTTTATGCATTTACAAGTTCACATACCTCTTTGGTCTGGCTCCCGTAGTGCTCTGTGCATATTCTCCAGCAGGAGTCGTTGTCTGCTGTGAGGGCACCTGACTGTTTCCTCCAGTATCTGACCGAGGACTCGGTTGCCCAAAGATGAAATTGATGATAAAGTTCCAGATGAACAGCAGCGGTGCTAGGAGGATGGCGATGAAACCACCTGACGAGGCAGCTGGTTTGACTGACGTGGAGTTGGAGGGTGAAGGGGCGTCACTGTATCGTCCCTGGGGTAAAAGAGAAAAGTGGATTTTGAAAAGTTTACTTTGTGAGAATTTCAGAACGAGGAATTGTGTTAGTTGCTTAATAGTACAGGATTCGGTACAGCATTTATAAGGCGCACAGTATCTAACATGACTGTCATTCAAAGGCGCGTAGCCTCTATTATCACTGCCCTAATGGAATTACCAGAATCATCTCGCTTCAACTAGGTGGCTGCCTGGCTAGTTGCGCACAACCCTATCAGCACTTAGATTGTAGCATTCCCCCGACAGATCCCCAAATATCGCTTGGGTTGACGAGGCAATTGAGATTAAGCGTCTTGCCCACGGACACAAACACGTTGGCACTAGTGGGGCTCGAACCCATAACCCCTCGATCACGAGCACAGCTGTATACCCACTAGACCACATGTTCTCAGACAATAGACAATAGCTCATACAATAGCTCTGCTTCTAAGACAATAGCTCTGCACACACAAAAAGCGCTTGTAAAGCTACACACATTAAGTACAGACGAAACCGAGAATTTTGGACGTACCACACTTACTGAAAATGGCTTTAGAATCAGATTTTCAGGAATTACACTTCCATCAAGGATACATTAAAATGTGTTCGAAATCAAATAACTTGAATATGTTAAGACAGGACTAATATTTCTTATCAGAAATGATTATGTGTCCAATCTTTAAATAATTGTGGTTCCCGCTGTCAAATGATTCAATGCTGGCTAGCACAATGGCCGAGTGGTTACGACATCTGCAAGAGGTTTGTGGGTTCCAGTCCCACCCAAGCACGCTATGAAGTTTTCCCCAGCAGTGTCTTGGGAAAGCACCGTGTATACAGTTCAAATAAAGTTATGTTAGGAAGAGCAAAACAGACCCTAAATAAGATTCAGTCTCAATGATTGTTAATTAGTGTTTGGTTTGCCCAACGTATATTAGCACTGTATACTCAGTGCTTTCCCGAGACACTATGAAAACTTCATAGTGTGCTCAGGTGGGATTCGAACCCACGACCTCCTGCAAACAAGGCAGACGTCTTAACCACTCGACCACCGAGCTAGCTAGTGTTGAATAGCCAGTTTGAATCAGTTAGCAACGGAGATCGCTATTAATCATCTCCATGATGAAAGTTAAATCGCCTACCCATTAATTACGATCCATATTGCTAAATGATTTGAACCAACTATTCAACACCGGCCAGCATGGAGGTCAAGTGGTTAAGGCATCTGCCTAGTATGCAGGATGTTGTGGGTTCGAGTCCCACCCCAGTTTTGGGTTAGCACTGAGTATATTCCAGTGCTAACAAAGTTATGTCAGGAATAGGAAAAACAAACCCTAATTAACATTTAGTCTCCCTAATGCAAGTTAAATCATCTTCCCTTTAATAAGGTTATGATTCTGTCAATAGCTGCTCTAAGTTATCATCTTGTGACATACCACTATGCCTACTAAATGAAAAATGATCCATGTGAAATGGGCAAGACAGCCTACATGTGTGCCATCAATCATTCCCCTACTCCCCCTAAAGACTTGGCACAAATACAAACCAACTGCTAGAATACTCCTAGGGCGGTAGTGTACTGGCCACCAGGGGCCAATTTCATGGCACAGCTAAGCACAAACATTTCTTTCACACCAAATTTCTTTGCTTTATATTGCAAAAATGGGTTGCCAGCCAAAATCGTATGTAATGTGTATTTACCGATATTCTGCTAATGTTTCTATAAAGAACACAATTTGACATTGGCTGGGAATCCATTTTACAAAGTAAAGAAATTCTGTGTTAAAGGTAGTCTACATGTTTGGTAATTACCCTCCAAAATATGTCTGAATTATTATCTAAAAGGTTACTTTTTATCAAGATGGTAATGGTAGTAAACGTCCTGTGAAATTATTTCCTCTGAAGTGCCCCCATTCATGAGAATAATTACAAAACTATTTGAATCTCGATTTTGTTTCTCTTATTTTGAGCCTTTAATTCATGCACTAAAAACATGCTTGGATTTTTCAGGTTTTCTGGAGTACTATGAGGCTGAAATTTCTCCTTTTTTCACATGATGTCTTAATTCCTAGGTAAACTTCCCCTTTAATATGGTTTAGCTCGGCTAGGACTTATCACTCTTATTGAGAATGGCATTGCAATATATTTTTAAAAAACTACACTCCTACTGAGGATGCTTGAAAACGCGTGTTTATAAAAATCAAACAACTTGAATACATGAAGCAATAAAAGTCTCTGAAATGTACATCAACATTTCTGGAATTGCACTGCAAGACCCAACTACATGTAGATCACTAAAATGTCTTGAGGCGTCTCGCCCGTAATCAACTGCCCCTCCCATACGTTACAAATCAACCCCAATGCCTGCATAACACCAAATTGACACCTAGACACCCATCCCCATGTTTCACACTCTCGTCACTCTTCACCAATTTCCTGTACATTAACTCACTGGAAGAACGATCACAGAGGCTGTTGGCACCAACTGTAGTTCCAGAAACGTGGAGTTCATGTCGGCAGCCGCAAAGCGTCGACGGGGAAAGGTGGTCGACAGGGTGAACTCTCTCAGACTGGAGCCAACATGCTGAGAAAAATAGACATATTGTAACAATTGTAACATTTCATGATATGATTTATGGGCTTTTGTGAAATTTTGTAATGTCAAAAAATTGCTATCAATCATTCGACCAAAAACAAAACTCAAATGGACGATAAAAGTGGTTCCAACTGTCCAATGCACTGATTCCGTCCGAGATATCTTTTTACAAGAAAACGATAATTAAAGATTTATATAAATGCGTGTGCACACTTTGTTTTCCATGCGCCAGGGAACCAGCCTAAATAGGACAGTGGCTTTGCACAATTTATCGTTTTCTTGGAATGTAGATGACGTATTGAACTAGCCCAGGTTGGACGTCATCTTCATTGCATTACGACTGACGTCAAGGTCATAAAATCCTGCTGCCATAGCGAACAATTTTACAACCGAATTTTTGCACACTTTTACCTTATTTTAAAATACTTGGAATAAAAGACCATAAAGGCTCATAATTTGTTCTATTATATTGAATAGGAATTTGGTGTCCCGGGTTACCTACGCCAATAAGAATTAGCTGTAGAATGAGTTTGTATTAACCTTGGTGCCTTATTCACACACAAAATTTAAGTGGCATGTATGAAAAAAAGAAAAAATTATACTGGAAAATCACTTTTAATCACTAAACACACTTATACTTAAGAGCATGTCACACTTTTGGACCCCTAATTTTGGGATTTGCCTTTTTCATTAACTTCTCTTTACAAGTTTTGTCAGGCTTATGAGCTACAGTGCTATGGGCACTTCAAAGAAATTCTTGGTTTCAGTACCAGAAAGAACTAATAAATAAAACAAGAAGCTTTTGTTTTAGCAATCTGAAAACTTCACTTCATTCCTTGGTACGTAACATGACGAACCCTCAAAATTAAGTCACCCCATGGAAAAGTCTTCACTCAAGAAAAGGTGTGAACCTAAGATGTCACCAAACGTACTGGCGGGACTCTTAATCCATCCCACTAGTCAAAACACGATGAGCAATCCTAGACATAATTGATCCCCACAACCACCAGCGACTAGGGCCCGTAATGGAAGTAGCCTGGGGGTATGTACGGGCAATGAACTGTGGGAGGATGACCCCCTCTCCCCAACCAGCAAGAGTTGAGAAGTTGATCAGAAATTTCTTTTCTTTAAAATGACTCCTCAAGCATCGGTAAGGCCAAACAAAATAAATGGTGTGTTTACAGTAACCCGACCTACCTGGAATTTTTTGAGGCCAAATTGCCCACCTCAAACCTTTTATTGCCAATTTTCAAGTTGATAATTTTAATTGAGCACTACATGTATTTGCAATAATTTCCAACGAACATAACTTTTTCTACACTTTCAAACATTGCAAAACAACATGCAAATGCATGAACTGAAATGTAAAAATAAATGACAAAAAAAAAAAAATAATTTTCCTACCTACCTACCTGGATTTTTTTTAGGCCGATACCGTAAACGCACCATTTATTTTGTTTGGTGTGTTTACAGTAACCCGATGTGGTGGAAAAAAAAAATAAATTTGTGAGAAACATTGAATATTTTGTGAGGCTAAAACACTTTTTTTAGCCCGTCTCATATGTTTTGCACTCAAGGTCTGAGCCTCCAACCCTTTCATCTTTATGACTTTCTTACCTCTTTAAGGAACTGCTGAGCTTCTTGTAGTGGAGCCTTGGCATCAAACTGCTGAGTCAGGGTGGAACCGTCGGGCAATCGGAACTGAATCCTTGCAATATCCCTGTATAGAGGATGGAAGGTCATCTTTGTTCCGTTTGTTCTGATAAATTCTACATACATGTACATGTACACTACTCAACTGAATTGAAGGGTCAAACTTATTTATACACCAATCCGAGTGCCGATGACTCCTTTTCTTTATATCTGCCATAGCTGAGGGGGGGGAGGGGGGGGGGGGGGGGGGGGGGGGGGGGGGTTCCATTGAATAAACTGCATGTTTTTGCTGTTGCTGAAGTTGCATTTGTTTACTTCGAACAAGATACGCGTCTTTGTATGATTGTGTACGCAAGGAGGGCGTGTTTCCGTGCACGCGAAGGGCGCACATCGCGTGCACGCGAAGAGGGCATGTCGCGTGCATGTAATGGATGAGCACTTTTCGTTCCGACAGCAACACAAAACGCACAAAATGCATTTTATTTATCCCAATAACAAGGGGTAATGTGAAGCACTTGATACCTACATGTACATGTACCCCGGTATTGTAAAATGCACACTGTATAAACAAATGCATTATTCACATTCAAGATTAGATAATGCAAAAGCACATCAAAGAATGTAAATTTAATGTCTTGAAAAACATTTTTACAATTATATTTGTTTTAACCATTTGACCATAGCATAACTTTTTAAGTACTGTAATTCCAAGAAATATGGAGGAAAAAAACTTAGCTGTTTTTGAACCACACTGTGGCTATCCCATTCATATATAAATATAGCACGTTTGGACTGAACTGCATGGATTATTTAGACTGTACTATACTATGCCACCGGAAAAAAATACGCACGAAATGGTTTTATGCAAAAATGTCACTCATCGCCCAGTTTTCAGAGAAAAATGTGGTGGCCACATTGCAAGGCATCGTTGCAATTGCCTGCCATAATAGGGGGAAGCAAAGTGGATATTCCACGATAACAGTCTACCTGTGGTTAAACTTTATTATTCTGCAGATTAGGGGCCATTCAAAATAGTCAATGTTAAAAGTTTCAATCTTTTTTCGAAATTGTGGGTGGGTGGGTCAAAAGAAATAACTGAAAATTTAAAGTCGTGCTTTGCTTCCTTAACCTTTGACCTCAGTGAACATCGTTTCGATACCGTTATACCCATCGATATATATACACTGGATTAAGCAACGATGTCTAAAATTTAAGCCACCTTCCGCCATTGTACCCAACTTAATACAATGCATTGCCTAGACTGGTCATACTGTCTTCACTAGTCTACGTCATGGTCGACATGTGTTAAGTGGCATGCAAGTGATCGCGTGGACTGGGGAGCAGTCTAGGCCAAGTATTGTTCGTGGGGTACAATGGCGGCCGGTGAGTGGCTTCAATGATCGTATAGCCAACTGCTATTGCATACTTCATCCAGTGTATCGATGCGTTATACCCAGTAAGATATGGGACAAAGGGACTGAAAGGAATTCCTTTGAAATTCCTCAGATGTTTGAGACAATGGGGAACAATAGACATGATAGAAGGGGGCGTACCCTCCGCCGCGTGCTGCATATGAATACCGCGTCCTCAGCTGCTCTGCGTGTCTGGAGATCATGTAAACAAATCGTTGAACATGGGGGACAACTGAACGCACTGGTATGATGGTTAAGCGGGCCTCCCACTGTGCGATATTTGCCACGAATTTCCTACGATTGGGTACGATTGTGTGTAGAGTGTATACACAATCGTACCAAATCGTAGCTAATCGTACCTAATTCGTAGCAAAAATCGCACAGTGGGAGGCCCGCTTTAGTCGTTTACGGGCACAATCGCATCCATCAGCTATTAAGTTGATGCAGCGTTTTGCGCGGGACCAGTTGCCTAACCGAAAACGTTCGCACCTCGATGTTATTGTGAATGTGCGACGTTGTGTAACGGTGACACTTTTATGTACCATTGAAGGTAGGACATGTAGAATGTTCACTGTTCAGGAAAGCGAGTAGATTGTGCAACGGTTTTATGTATAGGTGTATGTTCCTTGGCTGTGTTGTTCAAAATTTAAACCTTGAAATTTCGGGTGGGTGGGTGGATCAAAAAATTTCGAAACAAAAATGGCCCCTCACCTTGTTATAACAGGAACCTTGGAAAATTAAAAAATTAAAAAATAATAATAAATTGAAACCTACATTTTCCCCTATTGTAAGGAGAATATTGTGTTATTATGATCAAGGGTTCAACATTAGTTTTTTTTTTTCACTGGAAAATCCAGCAAGTACAGCATGGCACATTAAGTACATTTCTGACTAAAAAGAAACCCCCTTGCCAGCACTCCCTGTCAAGCTCTTAAATAACATCTCTGAAGTACATCTGAACATCTGGAATTTTCTTTCACAAGACAATCCACAAAGTAAATCAGTACTGCATTTCTTACGAAAAAGGAACCTCCACATCCCCTTCCCAGCACTCCCTGTCACTTTACATGCTAAATCACTGTGGCAGCTTCATCGTATTGATGACTAACAAACCTGAAGTCTGTTTGATTCATGTGATTCATACTAACAACACTCCATGTGTGTCTGCTGTCGACATGTTAACACTTACATTGGAATTGTGGCAATGGCAAGCCAGGGGCAATGGTTGGGCAGGTAGGACATGAGAAAATGTTTAGTTGTCTCCCAGATTTATTGTGGTTTTGCAATGTAGCTGAGACATTGCCAAGATCTTTAAAAAATCACTTTAAAATATTACGATTGGTATCTCGAAAATCAGAAATGTTCACAGATTTACACACATGTAACTTACACATATATAAAGATGATGATGGTAGAAAACTTCCCCTGAAATGGTTTTGTGCTATAGTCTATTAGTAACAATTAATTTTCGTTTCATGAGACGAAAATTCACTTTGCCCTGGACCACTTAGCCCAAACACCACTTTGCCCAAAAACCACTTCGTACACAGGCCATAGTTCAGAGTGAATTAGTGGTTCAGGGCGAAGTGGTTTTTAGGCAAAGTGACTGGAAAGCGTTTTTTGACGGTTTTCTTAAAAGTTAGATGAAGAAATTATCTGACTTTTACTCAGGTTGGTTTTAATTAAATGCATATCTTCAATCACACAGGGAGATAAAACTATTTGTAACGGTTTACCAATCATGTGTTCTACCTTTAAAACAGAAAGAAATCCTGCTCATTATTGTTTATATAGCTTACTTTCTTTATTTTTGATTAAGTGATTTGTTTTAGGGATTAAGTAATTTGTTTATGTAAGATTTCTGAAAGTCTTCAACATCAAGTTGACAATTAAATATCATGATTCGATGACAGTCAAAGCCTTTAAAAGTACAAACATTCCTTGAAGTAAATGGAAAATTACAACCACAAATGTAACGATAATTAGTACGTGTACTCTCAATTTTGAGTACCGGTAGAAAACACTTTTAGAAATGTTTTTAGCAGCTCTTCAAACATCAACACAATGCTCCAAACAACTATGAATCACCATCAGGTAAAGCTAATTATCCTTAATCTCATTATAATCAACGCTGTTTATTAAGCACTTTTAACAATCTAACTTGGGCAGGATATGAGCAGGCAAGATGGAGCACCATAATCCCTATATTTTATTAATTTGCCTGATCATTTAAATGTTGCTCACGATCAACATTCAACTTGGCACTTTTAAAATTTATATTTAGGCAGTTCTATTTACATGTAATTATTAATCATAATTTTACTAAATTTTACAACAAACAGCATTAACCCTTGCTTTATTTACTGATTTGCAAAGTGCAGAACTCTATTATGTTGGCCAATGTTGCACTTTATCAACTGGCAATGTTCAACGTAAGGTGTAGGCCAACCAACTTTCCTAGAGCATGTCCTAAAGCTGTGAAAATGCAGCTACGCCAAATTTTTGACCGGTGGGGAACACTGCAACTCATTGTGCAGGGCAAGACATTTATTTGCAAATAAAAAAATAAAAAATCATCTTGACCCTCATTGTGATTCAAACAAGAGACCTCTGACACACCGACAGATACTCTACCAGCTGATTTAGGGCGGATGCACAGTGCACTATTTTCGTCCTTCAGACGTACGTTACATCCAAAATCTGACGGACCGGAGATGATGTACGTCAATTTTATGTACATCTGACTGATGAAAATAGTGCAGTGTGCACCCGCCCTAATGAGGCACAGTGGTATACATGCACTCCCTCAGGTTTTCCCTAAAGACCTCTGACACACTGGGCAGATGCTCTACCAGCTGAGCTATGAGGCACAGTGGTATACTCCCTCAGGTTTTCCCTAAAGACCTCTGACACACTGGGCAGCTGCTCTACTAGCTGAGCTACATGTATGAGGCACAGTGGTATATATAAGTACTCCCTTAGATTTTCCATAAGAATCCAACTTTTCTCTGGATGTTGCATGGATGCACAAATGAGCACAGTAAACAATGCAACATTTGGCATATCTGCGCATTCGTTTTATGTAATATTGCTCAGTTGCCAAACCATGGAACATCAAGAAAAACACCAAGGTTTTTGACCCATTGAGAACACTGCAACTCATTGTGTAGGGCAAGAAAACTGGCCTGTGAATCTGACAGAAAGTGTCTGTATAATTTTAAAAATGCAAAATTTGTGTACAAGTTTCATTTACATGTATGTAAAAAGACACATACACCTCCAAAAGATCCCACATATTTGACATTTGTCCTTAAAATTCACTTGCGGACAGGGTTTATGGTCCCCTTTCCAAAATCAGCTTCAAACTGGACATGGTATGTCCTTTTGACGTTTTCTTCGCGGACTCTTGTGCCATCACGATAAATCACCGTGCGACTCTCTTCAACGACCTTAGTAACATTTCCTCTAAGAACCTCCTCCAACCTTACGAGTTGGATAGTGGGTCCATCAGAAGGAGTCACCGGACTCTCTTCTGAAGGACTGTTCGTCGATTTCCTATCTGGAAGGTTTTCTGCATTCTGACCACTTTGATGACACTGGTTTTGCGGATCTCGGACTGAATTTATGGGTGCATTTTGTTTGGTCGAGGATGGCGAAGTTTGACTGGAACTGCATGCTATGTTTCTAGGTGAAGAAGACACGGTTAAAATTTGACCACGGCTGCTAAATATGTTTCCTTGTCGCTCTGCCATTTGAGGTGATGTCTGCTGAGATGAACTTGAATCTTCGATAAAAACTGAAGAGGTTTTTCTTGAAGAGGGATCAAGTAGGCCTTGCAAAATATTTTGCTTAGTGCATGCATGGCTCTGAGACATTTGAGGAAAATCTTGAACACGGTCAGGTACTTCCGGTAGGTGCTTCTGTGTGAGTTCTGATAAAACCTGGGCAGCACAGTGCCCTGCATGCCCTTGCTGGGGTTTAGGACTGTTCTGGACAACATTTCTCTGACCCATGTTCACTTCTTGGGAACCAACTGAATCATAATTGGTGCTACACACTGCTCTTTTCTGAGGGTGATTCTTTTGGCAACTGTTGGAAGATGATTGTAAAGCAGTTGCAAAACTGTGAAGCATGTTACTTGTCGACATTTGTCTCTGAGAATTTTGGTTGTCACTGCTTGAAGTGAAGCTGCCAAAATCTGCAGCTCTACGTGAATCTTCGGACCTTGAAACATCCCTGGATGAAGAGTTTTGACCTTGTAAGACACTGTTTACTGGGTTTATACTCGGAGAAAGAATGCTGCCTTTGGAAATTAGAGAGTTGGTTAGACTCTGGGGGCTCCCGCTTTCCAATGTTTGACTTTCTCCGGTTTGTTCAACTGTGGATATATCTGCTTGTGCCGTTTCCATATTATCGGTCTCTTCCTGGTCGCAATAATCAAGCATCCCCGGCCCCTGAGGCAATTTGCTCACTGAAGCCGCTTGCTGTTGCATCTTTTCTTCTTCTTGTTCTCGAAGCTCCTTTGCCTCGCATGACTCGGCGACAATCGCATCCAAATCTTCCAAGTATTGGCTGTGATTTTGCTTATAATGCCTTCTCAAGTTGTCCTTCCTGTTGGTCCGAAACTTGCAGTGTCGGCACCAGAAGAAGACTTGAGGCCCGTGGTCATTTCTCAGATGTCGATAGAGACTTGAGAGTTGTTGGTACTCGTTCATGCATATTGTGCATGTGAATGCCAATGTTTCCTCACTGGTGCCCCCTTGGAGTTCGGTCTCAACAAATGGATCTGGGTCATTTTGAACATTGTCTGAAGCCCACACTTGGTCCGAGGTACATGCCATGTTCAAACCATCAGAACGCTCGTACATGTAAGTGTTCACAACTTGTGCTGTGGCATTTACGTCACCGGAACTTTTTAGCTCTGGGAAGAATGAATCCTGTGGATATGACTCAAGAGTCGGCATTCCCACGCCTTCAGAATTTGTAGCTGTCAAATTTGTGAGGCTACTGTCCTCTTCAACAATACCTGAAGGTTCATGAAGTTCGCTCTTACATTCTTCAGGTGATAGTTCAGTGTTGTAAGCCATCTGGCTGTATGTGCCAGCTCCCTGTCTCTGAACTTGTCCCCCTTCATTCTCTATCTGACTTGAGCTAAAGTCTTGACCAGACCAGTATGAAAGCATGATTTCTTCTTGCTCCAACTGATTTCTTCTCTCCTTCTGCTCTTTTGTCTCAAAGCCGATTTCTTCCACCTCATTCACAAAGTCCGAGTGGACACATCGGTAGTGCCGTCTTAGATTATCCTTCCTCTTACCGCTGAAATCACAACGCCGACACCACAAGAAGACTTCCGGTCCGTGCTCTGAGTGCATATGTCGCTTCAGACTGTTGGACTGCTGGTAGACCATGATGCATTTTGGGCATTGATAGATGCCGTTAACAAAGTACTCATTCAGCATTCCAGTACGGGCCTCGGAGTTTTTGAGATCCTCGGAAACAGGGCCAGAATCGTCTAATTCAGGTTCAGGGTGAATTAGAGGTTGAGGTATCACGGATGGTTCGGTTTTGATTGAGGCTAGCTCAGGAAGGCAATTTTCATTTCGATTTTCCTGCATTGTTTCTGAAGGAGACTGTTCAACCAAACTCGAAGTTACATGTACGTGTATAGGATTGTCTGTTAGTTCAGCTGCTAGTCTCAGATGTTTTTTAGGGTTTCTTCTGTTGGTAATCCATGTTTTCCTCTTTTGACTGCATGAGGGCCTCATGCCTTCAGCCATTTTCTCTGAATTTTCGTGACACATCCTCCATCGCCTCTCTGCTTTTGATTCATACATAATCAACTCAAGATCTTGCAAGTGTTCGATGTGATGCATCTTGTAGTGTCTTTTCAAGCATTCGAATCTGCCGCATTTGAGTCCACACCGCTTGCACCAGCGAAACAACTTTGGAGCAAACTGTTTCGGGCTACCGTCTGAGTGATACGTATTGTAGTAACGTGGATGAGAGAATGCTGCAGCATAACTGGCGCCGCTCTTGCCAAAACGTGTTTTAGTCCTCTTGGCACTTCGTCCCTTCAACCTGCACAGGGAAGCAGAGAGGATGACTTGTGATTAGCGAAGCAGCTCACGGTTCAACATCTGTCTAAGTTTTCTCCTGTAGTGTGTTTGGCTAAAAGTTTCAAGGCATTCTTGACCAGCTATCCCATCACTTCATCTTAATAGTAGTACATGGCTTCATATGCATGCAATATCATAACCACATTTTGCAAGGAACACTCTGAAATCCTTTGGTTGACAATTAAACAATCCTGTTGTTTTGTTGGTTGTTAACTCATGCATCGCTTTTGATTTGTCTATTTCATGCTACAGCCATTTTGGCAATTTTGGCACAACAATTTTAACAAAAGAACAATTTTTGCTATTGATATCATAAAACAATTGATATCATTAAAAAAAACAAAAAAAAAAACAGAGCTACGTCTGTTCTCTGATGACATCATCGTCATTTTGATAACGTAAGCATGATAACGTAAGCATGTTTGGTGGTGTACATGTACAAGTTCGCTCGTACCCAGCTCGCCCTTACAGAGAACACTAATTTTATTCGTCAATTTGATTTTTGCACTGGATATATATCGTTAGCATACCGGTACTACATGTACTAATTAATTATACGTCTGGCAGCAAGCAACCCACAATGCTCCGCGGGCCTGTATGTGTGACCTTTGCGTCACATGTTTCCGTCACAGAAATCTGTGCAGGCACATTAGCCCGTCCAGAGCTGGGTACGAGCGTAATGTACAAGTTCTACAATCTCCAACATATGGTGACAATTTGCACAAACATACATGTACATGTAGGCATAGAGATTAACTTTTGGACTTTTTACTTCGTCTATTGAGGTCTATTGATTGCTTTCCGTGACGTAGAACATCCAGAATGTTTGGTGGTAAACAGTCACTCGCGCGTACACGCACGCGCCACTAGACGCTAATGGGCACGCGTAAAAAATACTCACCAACGTACTTTCATTTGAAGATGCCGCACGCGCGCGTTGCGATACGTTCAAATTATTTAGCATGTAGTCATGATTTTTAGTCTGAAGAAATGTATTTTTATATTTATCGATATTTACAGCCATGGTGCAACAACATAAAGCAAGGTTTAGCAAGAGCAGTAAGTGCAACCAATGCGCTTTTATTGCTTTTTTGGGTGGTTTTCACTCGAGCCACGTGGGTCATGAAAAATGATACACCCAAAATGGTGGATGGAAGGTGTGACGTTACCAGAAAGCAATCAATTGTCACACTATTGCTCCTTTTTTATGGAAATACCCAAATGGAAAACATTAAATTTCAAGTGCTTGTAATGTGATGTCTTGGGGTGCTACTTGGTCTTTCATGTGACCAAGTTTGGTTAAGATCGAAGTTTGACAACATACTGAAATTGTGTCAAAAAACACGTATTCATAATGTCTATGGCATTTTGGGCGTGGAAGTCAGAAGAAGAAAAAGAAGACTAGATGTCTTGTGTTTATCCTAAGATAAACACAGGGCCTTTCTCGCTTTATTAAAAGAGAAATTTAATTTAGGATCAATGTCATTGTCCTTTTTTGTAAATCTCAGGCCGGGGTAACACGAATTAGGACATCTCAATTTATTATAGTATTACTATAGTACGATTACGAGATTTTGTGTGTGTGACCCCAAATTTATTGTAATCGTATCAGAATAGGTCAATACGATTATATTCCAATTATAATCAGTTTGTCGTCCGACCCCGATCGTCGAGAATTTTCACGTGTGACCCCGGCCTCAGCCACGTCTTCGATAAATAGCATTAACTCCATGATGAAATCATGTAAATAAATGACATAATCATGACATCATACACGCTTTTGGAAGATTGCAAAGTTTCATGAAGAACCGATATATTTTTTTGGGTAATGTTGCTGCAAAAGTGTGATTTTTGTACCAAAATGTGATCTTTAAATTATCTGAACTTTGACCTTCAATTGACTTCAGTCCCTCAAAGATGAAGGGAGTAAATTATATACAAATTTCCAACACAATCACAACAAGAACCAGATCTCCCAACTACATACGTATGTATAGGCCCCTATTCATGGGATGGACACAGTAATCAAGACTCGTTTGTGGCAGGGCTGTAGTAGAGTCCACACTTTCTGAGCCCGAGTTCTTGGTGTCCGAGTCAGAGTCTCAGGACCCGAGTCCTACAGCACTGGTTTGTGGTAACCAATGTGGGTGCCAATGTTGCCACCCACCTATGTATCTTGATGTTTAGGAGCAGGCAATTTAAGCTTGTGCCGATAGGCGATACCATCACGATGATTTATTCCCATGGTGAACTAATCATCTGTAATTTTGAACAATCGTGACATCGCTGTTCCACGATGGCACAAAAATAATCACGATGCCGACGATCACAATGCTAAATTGCCTCGTATGGTGGCTGCTGCGCCAACAAAACCATGCAATTCTCGGCATTACTTAATACTTTTCTTGGTCCGCTTGCACTTGTAAAATATGTTTTCTTCGAGCAAAATGGCATGTCCAACATCAAACACATCTTCTTTAGCCCTGTGAGTTATCGGTTGTTTGCTTTCGGAAACAAATTCTTCCGAAAAATGTTGACAAGCAATTTTACCAACTGTGGCGATGTGCACACTTACTTGTAGTCCACAGTTACTTCGCTATGCCATCTTGTAAACGAGCCCCACCAGTCCCAGTCATCTTGACCAACCAAAATGTTTATTAGCTGAAACACAACTTCACTGAACTAAACACAGGGTTTCATACAGCGGGTTTCATACATGTACCAGTTCGGGTGCTCCGGAACTAAATTATGCCTCTAGCATACATGTAGGTCTGGAAGCGATCACATATAACGCATCCAGTGCAACGCGTAGTGTTATCCATACACCCCAGTGTCCTTCGGTAAATCCCAATTTGGCAACTGCGTGCTTTACACTTGACAATTTGAGGTACCAGGCAAAGTGCTTGTTTGCGTGTCTGCCGGCCACAAGCGAAGTTGGTATGTAGGATTTATTGTCCATAACTTACGGACTAAACTTGATCCTGTTGATAGATGTTTCTCTGTTTTCTATTCATAAAAATCTACCAACTAGCATGGGCATGATGGATGTTGACTGAAATAGAGGTATTGGTAATGACCATTGGTCGGGACACTGAGCGTAGAGACCGGGATTGCGAGTCTCCTGGATCAAGACCAAGATCCAGGTTTTCGGTGACCTTCTAGATGCTGCAGTCGATTCTCATCTAGCATCAGGAGAGGGTGTTGAGATCGTGGACAGTTTCACTTACCCCGGCAGCATGGTTCATTGCTCTGCAACTAGCGAGGCTGACGTTATTTGGCGTCTAGGCCTAGCGCAGGAAGTGATGAACTCGCTAAATAAGACTGTTTGGCGCTCGCGGCATCTGAGCAGATGGACACAAGTCCGAGTCTTACGCTAGCTGGTCCTGCCGGTCCTGCTTTATGCAAGTGAAGCATGGACCTTGACCAGTGGGTTGAGGCAACGACTGGACGCCTTCCTGACTACTTCCCTTCGTTGCATCTTTAGGTACCGCTGGATAGACTATGTGTCGAACAGGGAGATGCCCGATAGGGCGCGGTTGGGAAGGGTCACCTGCTTGATCCAAGAGCGACAGCTGAGCCTCTACGGCCACGTGGCTCGCTTCTACCCGTTGGATCCAGCGAATCGGATCCTTAGTGCTAAGGACCCAGTTGGTCGACCCCGTGTGCTGTGGTTGGCGCAGCTGGGGGACTACCTGGAGGGGTGGGGAATGAGCCTGGCGCAGGCCCGATTGATCGCTATAAGAAGACTAGAGGGGTGGGGAAAGAAGGTGAATGCGGCGAAGTGCCACCACGGCACGTGCTCCCACACCTGACCTGACCTGACCTGATTGGTCAATCCATGAAGGTAGAAGGTTTGTTTGTGTGTGAAAATCATCGCAATAGTACCATATATTGTGATTGTCTTTCCGCGATTAATCGCGATGGTAAAAATTGGCCATCGGCACAAGCTTAATGCTTTTTCACACATCTAGACATGCCCGTGTCAACTTTTTTCCCAAGCCTGACGCGGGCGCGCGCACAGTTTCAAACTCTTGGTGGCGTCTGTATTGTTAAATACAAAAATTATTCCACAAACCCATCTAATAAAAACCAGCATTTTCACTTTTCAAACTCTGAATTCTGCTTAAGAAACAAACAAGAAATGCAACTCACATGTTAACTTTCCTCTTAGGTGCTTCCCCGGCAGTCTTGGTAGCATCTCGAGCAGCTGCAATGGCTTGTTCCTTTTCCTTCCTAGTCGCATCGTAACGTGACTGCTTCTCGGCGCGATCCTGGGCAATCTGTTCACGAACTCTCTCCTTTGCTATTCGGTCTTCCTCCTTCTCTTTGCGTATCTCGGCCGCGGCCTTTCGGGCTTCTTCGTCGGAGCGATCTTTCATGGAATGTTGCACGGACTGACCGACCTTCCGTCGATCAACTTCCTTCTTTTTGAGCTCCTGCAAGAATCAATGTGAATGCACACATTTGTTAGAGGTAGCAATATCACAATTACAAGAACCCATTGGTTTTCATATCACTTTTGAGCTAAAGTGCGCACACTCAAAATGACGCAAACAAAAGTAGACTGATCACGTGGGACCCTTCTGTTTGCTGCCAAGTCTCCTATTGATATTGATGTTGTGCTGGTGAATCATTATGGTGTGGGGTTGGAGACTGCTCCATGATGTACTGTCGGTTACTAATTCACAAGTATGATTTTATGATTTTGAAGTAGTTTTTTTACCTCAAATTCACTGAAGGGCCCAACTTCACAAAAACATGCTTGCATGTTAAATTGCCATTATCGTTTCATAAACCAATTGTCTGCTTAAGCACTAAAAGAGCCATCTTTTTGTCACCATAAATTTTCCAAAAGAAAGAGTTTTCTTTGGCAGTGATAACCAACCCATAATTAATTATTCTTTCTGGTATTGAAACCAGGGATTCCTCAAAGTGCCCAAGGCTGAAAGCCTGAAGAAACCTGTGAAGAGAAGAAATCCTCAGTTTTAGAGGTGGGAGGAAAACCCCATCACAATTCTGTACAGGGGAAACCCACGGAATCAAGCAGGGACTGAGAACCCAATCCACATACTGACCCGGACGGGATTCGAACCAGGGTTACAGAGGTGGAAGGCGAGGAAAGTACCACTACGCCAAGCTGATTCCCCAATACATTACCAGTGATAATTTCTGAGCATTTGCACAAAGACTCGGTTGGGGCAGAAAATCAATGTACAAAAAAGCAGCAGACAAAATAAAATTCTACCTCTTTCTTCTGAGCTTCCTTGTGCTGGTGAATCTCCTCCATCTTCTGCCTCAGTTTCGCTGCCTTCTCTAGCTTACTCAAGTCCTTGGGCTGGTTGGAGGCAGGCTGGGGCTGAGCTGGGGTTATAGATGGTGCTGTGGATGGTGGCTGGGCGATTGGTTGGGAGGCTTGAGGGGAGTCTAATGCAGCAACAGATGCAGTAGCAGAACTTGAAGGGTTGGGAGCAGGTTGGAAACCAGTGGCTGGGGATCCGCCTTGCTTAGACATCTGCAATTGCCACAAAGAACAGAAAAACGTCTATGCCTCACCACGACAATAAGATTAGTACATGTAGCTAAATTGGGATTTCCTCTATGGACGACGACCTAGTCCGATGTTCTACGAATTGAAATTAACAGAAATAAATTAAGTGGTGTTTGAAGCTTTGCATGGTGTTGAAAGTAAGAAGTAACTATAAATAAATAGTAGTAAACTTGCGGGTACAACCATGTGAAAATCTCTTTTGGAGTAGTGTTGGCTCTAAAGAAATAAACTAGTATTTATTTTTAAAGCAAATATCCAAAGGATGAAGATGAAAGTGAAGTCCAATCATAAAGGCCCATTGTATCATTTGCAATGACCCAATTTTGTTTTTCATGAGTTGACAAGAAAAACCTTACTTAAAGTGTTGACAGCAATGGTAACAAACACCACATGAATTTATTTCTGTCAAAAATGGCATTTCATGTTGGAAATTGACAACCGAAGGTGGTTTTCTAAAAAATTACCATTCACTTGTACACAAAATCCATATAGATTTTCAAGGTTTTCTGAAGCATTGATGCATCCATGTAGCTAAAATTTCTTCAGGCTAGTTTACCAACATTCTTCCTTAGATATTTTACACTCTTATTCCACGAATCTGCAAAACGTTGTATCTCGCAAATGATACATAGGGCCTTTAAGGTAAATTATGCACAGACATACATTTTTTACACAATTCCCCGAATTTGTAAAGTTGCCACTGTTAAATTGGTAAAAATTTGCTAAGTTGCAAGAAATATGACTTAAACAATTCTCAAGCTGCAAATATACTCAACAAAAAAGAAAACACGCCAACTGTCATCTGAAATACCGAGATATTCCTGAAAGTTACGTAGCACACATCTGGCAGACCCAACAAGGTCACAAGCCTAAACAATTGGTTCAGATGAAATTTACAACGCTTTACATCAATGGTGTGAAATTTTGCTGTTCCGTGGTGGCTAATTTACAAAATGTTGGCAGTTCATTTTTGTCCAGTGTTACAATCCACAAAAAATGACTGCCAAGGTTGTTGATGCTTGCACTGCACTACAGACCTCGAGTAATTTGTGTTGCCAGCGTCATGCATTAAGAGGGGTACAGGCCGCAGCCTGTGGGACAGTTTGTTAGGTAAATGGTGTGACTGAAGTAAGACTAGCCATGACTTTTGGGGATGAAATTTTGGTCCTCAAAACTCCAATACATACTGAACAATTACAAACAGATGGCACATTTTGCGAGGATCATTCTTTTTTACTTTCGGACCATTTTTTAATACAATAAATTAAAAACACTATAGACTGGAATTACCTCAATGACTTTCTGAATCTTCTGTTTAAATTCCGCTGCAGTCACATAACCAGCAATGCCTTCTAATGGTATGCCCGTCCCTCCAGAGATAAAAGACACACTAGGAATGCATATCACTGGATCTGATGGCAAACGTATCTTGTTAAGGAGTGCTTGGCAAATGCAAGAAGTATATTATAATTTTAAATGACGGAGGTGGGAGAGTTCGGATTTTTAACCAGGGGCCAAATTCACAAACCGCTAAGACGCATCTTAGGAAGGGTCACTCTTCTTATCTTGGTACGTTGGTATGGGAATTCGGACGCACTGAACTCGCCTTAACTTTTGTGAAATAGATCCCAGGAAAGGAATCTCAAGGAGGTCATGGCTTCGATTTCCCCAAAAAACCAGCCACAAAGCCTCCTACTACATGTATGTTGATATGTTGCCCTTATCCTATCTATGGATATAACATACAAATTCATCCAACCCAGGACCAGGAACAAGAGAAGGTGTGAAGACCAGCAACAAGAGAAGGTGTGGCCTTCTTGCCTCAATGGCTTCTGTGAAATTCCTTCTCAAAGTAATTTGTAAACCATGGAAAGTACTTGTTAGTGCGACTTCCAAAGGATACAATGCTGTGAAAACTGTTTACATTCCTCACTGCAAAAGAAAAAAGAGAAACTGATTAATTTCAAAAATGGGTGGGAATAAAAACGTTTTATATTTAAGTCACCAATTTTGGCAGCCCTGAGCAAGTTGGATTCACTACTAGAGTTAACTACTGGTTGAACGTCATTCTGAGCAACACACATGCGCATTAATGTGCAAGTGCGAACGCCTTGGGTTAGTCAATCGGTTCATACAAAACGCTGCATCAACTCGATACCTGATGGGTACCAGTGACCAGCGCAACTGTGCCCTGTGGGCTGGTTCCAAATGGTCGACCAGACACAACTAACCATCGTTGACTAGACTGCGTTTGGTTGGAAATAGTAGTTAACTATAGTCGTGAATCGAACTTGCTCCCTGATATGACTGAAAGAAGAGTCTTTCTACCGTAAAGGGGGCATTTTGGCAACATAGACCATTTTTCCCAGAAAATACCTTTGTCTGGTTTTAAAATAAAAGAAATAAGTTTCAGTTGTTCTGAAGAGATAACCTAGGCCCAAAAAGGGTTACAAATAGTGCCACAACATGCCTTTCTAAAAACCCTGTGTATAAATTTCCAATATACGCTCGTAACCGGGACGGCCTAAAATGTAACACAAGTGTCCGTCCCGGTCATGAGCGTACATTGGAAATTTGTACACAGGTTTTTTAGAAAGGCATGTAACCCTTTTTGGGCTCAAGTTATCTCTTCAGAACAACTTAAACTTATTTCTTTTATTTTGAGAACACTAGACAAAGGTATTTCCTCGAAAATACGGTCTGTGTTGCCAAAATGCCCCCTTTACTGTGGAATTGGAAAGACCCAGATCCTGCACATCAAAGATTATGAGAATTTGTGTTTTTATCATCAAACTAGCATTTTTACATTTTTACACTGACAAATATTCAGTGTCCATGTTACACCTCAACTAGGCCAATGGTCCCTACTTATTGTTTAGGATGTATAAATTACAGCTAGCACAATTATTGTTGGGACAATTCGTAGTCCTGTTGAGAAAGCCTTTACAATAAGTTAGGACCATTGCCATACAGTATGGGCGTAACATCTGTGTACGGGAATCTTGCCAATTCGGGCATTTCGCAGTACATAGCGCCACCCAGAGGGCATTTTCTGACAGAGCGGTCGACATCGGTGTATTCGTTTATTGCACAAACAATTCAGATTTGATTTAAAAACGAATACCTGATTTAGGGGTTGAAGTTTATTAACCCTTTCATACACAGATTGTTTTGAAACTGTTGTTTTGGGCAGTCGCTAGCGACCACCCTGGGTTAATGAAGCCTAGATTAGTGCTCTTGATATGCTCTATACCACACGTCTAGCAATGCTCGTGTGGATATTTTTCCCATGACGCACATCGAATGCAGCCTATCAAACTCTTGGTGGCGCCTGTATTGTGAAACTCCTGAATTAAACAGCATTCAATCACTGTACCTATTAGCATGTAATTTGATAGCCACCATGCCCGCATCCAGACACATCTTAGATATCTCCTTATCTTCCCATGTTGCATCCATCTGGGCCGAGATTTCATCGTCTCCTGAGAAGGCAAGTCAAACATGTATAAATATGTGAATTAAATAGAAGACAATCATTGAGCAAGTTTGGGCGGGCAACTATAGTTAACTAGACTAACCATAGTCGATCTAGATGTCACCCGAACGCTGCGTGGTTTTACTAGCTAGAGGAACCAAGCCCCAGGGGTAGGTTCATCTCTAGTCAGTTGTAATCACGTCACTTTTCAAGATGGCGGAATTGAAAACACGATTGAAAAAAAAAAGCTTTCGCTAAAAAAGTGTTGATTTATATCAGAATTAAAGATGAATTAATAACCAATTCTATGGTAGCTTTTGGTGAACGAGTTGAAATGTCTTTAGTAAAACATACGAGGGCAAACATGGGGGAAAAGGTTGCCAACAATTGCTTGTGAGTATTTTTTGTAAACCGTTAACGGCGGGCAGTGGAGACGATTGTGGCCATGTTTAACTAGATTTGACTGACGGCACGTTCGGGTGAAATACAAACTACGCATGTGCGAAAATTGACCAATGGTTAGCACCCGAACTTGCTTATTGTTGGCAGTAGGCACAATTATCGTAAGTGCTATAGGGTAGTACTCAAGTCTTGCCGCAAACAGTGATTGTGGATTTCTTCCTCCATGGAAAAACTTATAATTCTAGTGACTTGTCCCATAGGTTTAGTGCAGGGGGGAGGGGGGTGTGCTTATTTATGTGACGTTCGACTTGTAAATTCTTTCCAGTAGTTTTCCCGCCATTTCTGACTAAAAATGGCTGCCAAACCAGTTTTCAAATTTGAGTTCGTATGTGTAATATGCGGACCGGAAACCAGTCTATCACGGTCTCGGATCTCGTATTTCGACTCGAGAAAATTTACAAACCTCTAACGTAAACAACCATTAAAACGTTGGGTCCTCTTGCCGCTGTGACAGCTGCAGTGGTGGAGCCTTCAAACCAAAGCATGATGATGGAATAAAAACACAAAAACGTCAATGTATTTAGCGCTTTTTCCTGTTTCACGCAGTGTTTCCGTAGGACTAGACTACGCGCTCCGTATGAAAATACGAGTCATGACTTTGGCCGTTTTCGAAACGACTAGCTTCGCCTCATGCATAGACTTTGTGTACCCAGCATGATTAAGGATTTCCAGAAAATATTCAGCTCCATCATCAACTTAAAATCTGTTTTTCATATGCAGTGCACCAAGAAAAACTACATCAAGATTGACGTGAACAATGACAAAACGGCAAAACAATTTCCTGGAACCCAATCTAGGAATACTGAAATCCACTGATTCGTAAACGGAAACACCCCAATTCGCAGTCTGGCGTCTTTAATGTTTGTACTTGAATGGCATACTTTGATAGGAAGGAAGACAGACTAAACAGCCGAAGATTGGTACCTAGCCGTTTATAAGTGTTATCAAGGCAAGGCCATGGTCTAGCACCAGTTTTTAGACAAGACCTTTTCGAAATGACTGTTTCAACCTCAGACTCCAAATCAAAATATTTTGGTCTTTGCCCGTCTTAGGCTAATTTCAATGGGCTCGATCTCGAAACCAGATTTAAAATTTCATATTTGTAATATATTGAAGTCATAACTTAAAGTTGCAGCCATATTTATCATTATCTGTTTCATACTTTCCGCCCAATTACAAGCCAAAACCGAATACAAAGCCCGAGTTTTAACAAGGCCATTATCATTAGCGCACGATTCACATGACCATGATATGATGACTGTGTTTTGCAATGTGTGATAATGACCTAGAAAAACATCATTGAATTTTTTTTCATGCGAATCCGCGCTGCCCTCGAAATCATCAGGAAGCTGGGAAGTCTTCCTCATCGTGTAAAAATCGACTATGTCGAAAAAAATGGCTGTACGTTTAAGAATTGGAAAGAATTGAGTCGTTGATCATCATGGTATTTTTTAAGTTTATGTCACAACTGGAATTTAACTAGGAAAATAATTTTATTGGAATCGATAGCTTGGATGATTTTGAAATACCTTTTCCATTGACATTTCCGTCGCAAATGTTGCATTTCCATGAAAATTCTGTGTTTTTGTCACGCCCGCCTCCATACAAAAGTGTGTGAAACTGCTTCTGGCCGAGGCAGTGTGTGAAGCGCGCGAAGAAAGAGGGCATATGCACGTGATGATCCGTTCGGTTTCTGGCCGGCCGCTTTGCGTGCAATCATATGCAATATTCTTTCCGTGATTTTTCTCTAAAACTAAGCCTTTGCGACGGAAATGTATGTAAGTATTCATATTCTAAAATCATCCAAGCTATCGATTTCAATAATTACTTTCGTCAGATTCCAGTTATGACATAAACTAAAAAAATACCCAAAAACATTTAGATAAGCTAAACAATTTTCCCCAGTGTTTCCTCACAAAATCTTCAATTTTTCACACAAAAAATGTTTGTTTCCATCAAATCTGCACTTCGCACAAGTAAACTATGCATGCGAATTTGAAATATGTAAATTCAAAGCGGCGCTTATTTACTGACGTAATGAACATTTGCATACGCCGCGAGTGTTAAAGCTTGCGGCAAAATCTCCACTGACCCGTTTCCGAAACTCATGTTTCCACTGAAAATGTTGTCATGTTTTGGCTCGAAACTCATGCGCACCAGTGATATGATAATCACAGAATATGGCCGCTTTTGATGGCAACAAAAAACATGGATATATTTGAAGTTTTCAGTGAGTTCTTTCATTTCAAAAGGCCTGTGTCGCGTTTTTGTTTTCACAATCATAAATTTAACCTGTATGGTGATTGGGCGTGGCATAAAGAGCGGGAAATTTGAAAAGCGCAGACGCTTTGGTTACCGGATCTCCATTCTGTTGCCAAATACTACGCAGGCGCCACAGGGGCATATAGATAGACCTTTCGCGAACAACTCTGACAACGAGTGCTTTTAAACTACACAGTTTCAGAAGCAGTGACTCACACTATTGTTGCTTACCTAACCCTAAAGATGCGCATTAGATAGGGTATCGTATGCATCTGATACCTAAATTCTGAGAAAATACAGTGGGAATTCCACCCAAGTTTCACTGTTTGCATGCAATACAGTATACTCCATGCATCGATTACTGTATGTACATGTACTGATGGTATTGTGCATGTACGTTGACACTTCTCTACTGTTGCGCATGCGCAGTCGCTACCATATTTATCAACCAATGTTTATCAAAGGCACTATTTGCAACCCTTTTAGGGCCTAAGTTATCTCTTCAGAACAACTGAATCTTATTTCTTTTATTTTGAGACCAGACAAAGGTATTTTCTGGAAAATATTATCTGTGTTGCCAAAATGCCCCCTTTACCGTGGAAAGACTCACATGCGATTTAAAAAAAGGTTTGAAATCTCTTTCACTAGAATGTGGCAAATGGGTTTCAAACATCAGTCGACACCTACGGGCAGTCGGACACCAACCACGTCTCATTAACCTCGGGTGTTCCCAGCATTAATGGAGACAGGACACACAACGACTCCAGGATGAAGAACTTAAGACGTGAAGTGCATTTCTCCACCATGCGACGGATGTTCTGTTTACTCGTTCTCTTTGATTCTCTGCTGACGTTGGTTTTGTGGTTTCTTTATGTCAATGTGAGTTTTTAATTTTAATAAAATAATATGATAAAATAAATAATTATCGTATTGGACCATACCTTTTTTTTAAGCATAATGATGGCATCCATACTACAATGTATCGGTGCAATAGACTGCCGAAGTGAATACGTCACCTTTTGTTGGTTGCCTAGGCAATTGGATCTAAACTAAAAATCACTCAACCGTGTCCCAGTGCTTTTCCAATGGTACTTTTCCCGACGGCCATGATAGTTTAGATCCAATTGTCATGGCAACGCACGTCACACTTCGGCTGTCTATTGTCATTCTTTTGTTTTCAGTTGGTCAAATTTCTTGTTCTTTGTTTAAAGGGGCTGTGTCACGGTTTGTGCATGCGCCAATTCCTTTAAATTTTTGACATACGTGCGCGCTCAGATGAATGTAGTGTATACAGCCATGTCATTCATATCATTCGATGTCGTTTCTGTCATGTTTTGCCGAGTTTTTTTATGGGATGAAAAAAGTCTTTTGAACAACGGCCGCACACCCGGTGATATTGATGTTTGGCGACTTAAAAATACGGCAAACAGCACCATTTCATGTAAAGAGTAATAATTCAGAACAACCTAGGCGTTGACAAGTGCACCATTGCCAAAATTACTAAAGAATTATAAGGGATGGCAAAGATTAAATGGGATACGCAAAACCCAGCGACAAAATTTGAAAAAGTTAGCCCAACTTTTTCAAGTTTGGCTGCGCATGTGCAAACCGTGACACAGCCCCTTTAACATTGATGTACAGGTTTCACTTGTTTAACACAATTGTCTTTTAGTATACTTCCTGTTATAAATCTCAATGATTATTTATTCTTTTACTCTACAGCTTTCTAGTGGCGGCATATCAAACAGTCTCCGGTGCCAGGTGCTTGAATACAACTTTACATCGTCGCTGTTTGATTTTGTTGCGATTGCCATCGCTCGTAGCCTGTTGTTAATCCTGATATATGGAGTCTGCCGCAGCAAACATTGGTGGGGTGTTGCAGTAAGTTCTCCACTTAATAATCCATATTGTTTACTGGTCTAAATCACCTAATATGTGTTCTGTTATTTGCTCAGTTGTTCATCCATGCAAAACTGAGAGAAAAGGTTGGTTAATTAGTAAAACCTGAGAGTATACCACTGTGCCTCATAGCTCAGCTGGTAGAGCATCTGCCTGGTGTTAGAGGTCTTGAGGGAAAACCTGAGGGAGTATACCATTGTGCCTTATAGCTCAGCTGGTAGAGCAGGATTGAAATTAACCTGAATTCCATCCTGGTCAACTGGACCAGCAGTTTAGAGAATTGTTTTGACCCTGTTAAAAGTGTTCTGGTCCACTGGTACTTTTGAAAGTGGCACTAAGAAACTGCAACACATTTTTTTTATATTATTACACCCAATTAGTGGACGATGGGTGGGATTTTTGCTGATTCCATTTTGGACTGATTCATTTCTCCTGCTTTTTGTGTTAAATGACTGGGATGTCGGGAAACTTCAAGGTTCATACGTCTGTGATTGAATTTGAGTAAGGCGTAGGTGTATTATTTTGATGGTCACCGAGTACATGTATATTTATAATGTAGTGGCAATGTTCTTTAAGGTTTGTTTTGCCTGACCTGACGTAACTTGAGTTCTTCCCCAAGACACTATGAGAAACACTTCATAGCATGCTAGGGCGGGACTCAAACCCACGATCTCGTGCATAATAAGCACGTGTGGTTAGGTGGGTATACAGCCATGCTCGTGATCGAGGGGTTATGGGTTTATGCCCCACTTGTGCCAACGTGTTTGTGTCCGTGGGCAAGACACTTAATTCCCAATTGCCTCGTCAACCCAAGCGATATTTGGGGAGCTGTCGGGTGAATGCTACAATCTAAGTGCTGATAGGGTTGTGCGCAACTAGCCAGGCAGCCACCTAGTTGAAGCGAGATGATTCTGGTAATTCCATAAAGGCAGTGATAATAGAGGCTACGGCGCCTTTGAATGACAGTCATGTTAGATACTGTGCACCTTATAAATGCTGTACCATTATTAACATGCAGGAGACTGTGGGTTTGAGTCCCATCTTTCATAGTGTCTTCTGGAAGCACTGAGTACACAGTGCTAATCAAGTGTTGTTGGGCCGGGAAAACAAACCCTCATCAACACCCCTCGACTCAAGCTAAACCCCCTTGCCACATTAGCAATGTTCATGATAACCCGAACAACACTCGAGCATGTTAGGTATAACTTTCTTTATTTTTTTTCTTTATTTATTTTTCAGATGACAACTACTCTATCTTGTGTCTTTTTAATAGTGAAAGTATTCATGTACGATTTCACAGTGAGTACAAGAGTTACTTTCATTTTGAATCATTTTAAATTTTTAAGTTAATCTTAATTTTAAAACCAAAATATGTGAAACAAACAAACCTTTCATCATAACTGCACATTTTTTGCAAGATTTATGCAAATGACACAAGAAGCCAATCATGTGTAACTAAAAAATATGTATTGTAGCACTTATAAGACTAACTTAAAGGTAGTATACATGATTGGTAAATCGTTATAAATAGTTTCATCCCCCTGTGTGATTGAAGATATGCATGATTAAAACCAACCTGAGCAAAAACCAGCTCCGTACTTCGTCTAACTTTTGAGAAAACATTCAAAAAATGGTTTACAGTCACTTCGCCCCAAAACCACTTTGCCCTAAACCACTTCGCCCTGAAACACGGCCTGTGCATGAAGTTGTTTTGGGGCGAAGTGGCATTTGGGCGAGGTAGTGTTTGGACGAAGTGGTTTGTGGGAAAAATGGCCTTTGGGTGAAGTGCTTCGGGGCGAAGTGGTCCAGGGCGAGGTGGATTTGGGGAGAAATTAATTTACGTCTTGCGAGACGAAAAATAATTGTTTTGCTCATTTCTCAAAGACTATAGCACTTCAGACAAAACCATTTCAGGGGTAGTTTTCTACTGTCATCATGTTTATATTGTGTAAGTTATGTGTAAATCTGTGAACATTTCGGATTCCTAAAGCATAAAATTTAAGCATAAAATGCATAAGCTTTCGTAGCATCAACTACTTCATCTGATGAAGTAGCTTATGGATTTTCTGTTTTAAGTTAGTCTTATAAGTGCTACAAAAACTCTGTTTGCTAGGATAGGGCGACAATTTGTGTGTAAAAAAGCTATATTAGGGCGACACGCTCAATAGGGCGACATTTTGGTGTCGCCCTAATTTTTTTAAATCATTTTTTTAGGTCAAAAACCATTTTTTTTAAAACGAGAACCATTTTTATTAGGTCTAGATCCGATTCTCTTAGGTCTGGAAGCATTTTTGGAAGCTTTGGGTAAAAAAATAAGGTGTCATTTTGAGTGATTCTTGCCAAAATTTTGGTGGTCCCCGGGGGGAGACTTGTCGCCCTATTGCGGCATCCAGAGTTCTTACAATACATCTTCATATTTGTTCACCTGACTAACACGGTTACCCACCATGGGGTGTTATGGCCAAGCGGTCTAGTGCGTCGAACTCAAGTTCCTGTGCCAGTACTAGAATGTGTGTTCGATTCCGGGCCGTGACGGGTTGTGGCACTTGTGCACTTGAGCAAGGCACTTAATCACACTTGTTCCGTCCTTCGGAGGGGATGTAAAGCCGTTGGTCCAGTGTGTTAGGTTTCGGTAACACACTTTAAAGATCCCAGAGCATTCCTTCGTGAAGAGCAAGGGGAGGGATTCCCCGGTGTCTTTGGCCGCTTCTAATTCAACTTAGAAGTTGATAGTTATTCGAATATTTATGTTAATTGATCCCATTCCTGTAATGCATAGTTCCGAGTTTGCCCAGTTAACTCCGCCCCCTTGGATATTGTTGCTATGCCTCACACGCTATCCCTCAAAAAGTCCACACACACTGCACAAACTAATGGGACTTTCAACGGAAAACACAGATTCATTGGAGAAAACTCAAAGGTATTCATGTTTCAGGGTCAACAGTTATCTTAGAACACACTGAGTAAAGGGCCAGTAATACAGGGATGTCATATATCATGAAATACGTTTTTTCTTACCTTTGAACAGCGAATCGTCCGGCCTTGAAACCAAAAATTTACCCGGATCACCGCATACAACACTGTACAAACTGTATGTTGTTGTGCTGTTGTGAGGCATATGCACTTTGACCTATGTGGGCGATGTCTGCTAGCTGTTGTGATTGGTCGGCGGGTTCGGCTTGATTGACAGGTCGGAACTATGCATTGGCAGTCCTTCCGCTGTTGGATGTGGTGAATAAATAAATAAACTAATAAATCAACACATTTGACTATCAATTCTCTTGAATCACCCTCTTCAATCACATCCATACATTACTATTTTACCATTTTCACAGTACCGGAAACACTCCAATTCGTGTTCAGCAGACTACTCTGGTCAGGCACATCCAGTAGACTTGATAATAGCTATTGAATTTTTCATCATCCCGTGGGTGGAAACGTGGGTTCTGGATTTCCTGGTTTTACCGAGAGAGAACAAATTGCAGGAAGGTAAGTGTCCATTTAGAGTGTTGCCCAATTAAACGGTTATAATTAAGAAATTGTTTCTACTGGAGGTAGGTAGTTGAGTCGTTTACGAGCTCATATGGCCAGTACTCGTCACCGGTTTCTATGGCATGGAGTGACTAGGAGCATTGCTACTCCTCCTGGACGGGATGCAGTCCATCGCAGGTTTACCCCCAGCAATTAGTTTTCCCCCAACCGTATTTGCTGGTACCCATTTATACACCTGGGTGGAGAGAGACAATGTGAAGTGTCTTGTCTAAGGACACAACACGGTGCAATGACCAGGCTTCGAACCATGGACTTCTCGACCGAAAGTCCGACGTGCTATCCACTTGGCCACCATGTCTCTTCTACTGCAGGCATTGGCATTAGTAAACAATTTTTGGCGATGCGTTGGGCTTCAACTTTAACCGCTATCTTAGCTGTTTCTACTGCTGAAAAAATACTGGCATTTGACGCGCTATGGCTTTATATCCCATCCGAAGGATGGAGCAATTGGGGTTAAGTGCCTTGCTCAGAGCAGGGTTCAAAAATAATTTATTCCCCTCTAAAAACACTTTAGAAGTACAGCTGAGTCATTCCAAAATAATATTGAAATTCACTGGCCACTGGTGTCATTATCGTTCACCTACCACACATCTATTACATTGGTGACCCAATCTGCAGCCGGTCACAGCCATGACACCTCATGGTGTTTTGAACAACATTTACATGTACATCGCTTTGTTGGCCCTCAAAATGTGAACAAGGATTCCTTGGTTTGTTTTGAACCCACAACTTTAGGGTGTTTCCACCTGAATTTTTGCGAGTTCAACTGAAGTTAATTTTCAATTATAAATATTATCATTGCTCAATAACTTTATGCATTCACAAACTGCGTGCACTGAACCTAATTTTTTTTCAATTTATTCAAGTTTGTCTTGCTATAAAAACTTCCTAAATAAGCACAGTGTAGCAAAGAACATTTAAAGGAGATTTATTTTTTTTAATTAATACAAATGTGAACAAATGTCCATATGAGTTTAGGAAATCTGGATGCAGTGAAAAGCAACTTGGCTCCACCGGGATTCGAACCGCGGACCTTAACGCGCAGATGCCCTACCAATTGAGCTATGAAGCCAACTGGTGGTCTCGAATCACAGTAGTGCAGTTGTTTCTCACTGATTGGGATTGGCTATCATGTGAGCTTAACAAGCCCTACAGAGAGATAACCACCCCTCCCAGAGATCAATTAAGATACGCCCCAAACCCCTGCCCGGCTTGCCCCAATCTTTTTTAATTAATTCCAAACACCAACTTTTCTAAACACTTTCCACACTTTCTTTTAAACCCCTTCTTTGCAGCCCTTCTTAGACATATAAACCAAGACTCGGAGCGCACCCCGTTACTCAGCAGTCGACAGCCTCCCGCAAGCAGCAATCCTATACAGTTCTACTCTCCTGCAGGTTCACAAGGTATGGCCATTTGGTAGTGTTATAATAATAATAATAGCTATTCCTATATAGTGCTTTATAACCGGAGGATCAAAGCGCCGTTACCATTATTACCGCTGACATCAGGAAATCATCTCGCTTCATCTAGGTGTGCTGCCCGGACGTGGCGTACATTCTATCAGCACTTAGATTGTAACATTCCCCCTAACAGCTCCCCAATTATCACATGGGTCGATGAGGCAATCAGGATTGAGTGTCTTGACCAGAGACACAAACACGTTGGCCATAGTGGGACTTGAACCCACAACCTTCCGATTGTGAGCCCCGCTTCATACCCACAAGATGCTTTTCAGTCTCAAGTCATTTATTTCAAATTCTTCAGTCTCGGGTCAATCAACACTGTCCGCATTCGCAAAGGCTGATGGGATTGGATGTTAAACATTGCCAGTAAAGTGTACGTAAACCTATGAGGCAGAGGTCAACTTGGCAACTTTTATACTTATTTTCACAAAAACAAAAAAAAAGTTCAGATACCAATCTTTCAGCACCTTTTCTTTGAGACATATCAAGCATACTGACCAACATGTCTTGAAACAAAAAGGTCGCAAATGGGAGAAATCACTGGGATTCTCCTCATAGCGGGAAAGAATCTGTGTAACTATCTTGTGTTAAATTGATTTCTTGAATGAAGGGAACATACACATTACAATTTTGCTTCGTCAAATGAAGCGGTCTCTTCGTAGAATGAAGCTATTTGCTTTATCGAATGAAGTGACTCTAATCTTAATCGATTAAAGAGGCGTGTGTTCACATCAGGAAATCTCTTTGTCGAATCATCATTTAATCTTTTTGAACGAAGAAATGTGAACATGATCTTTGTTTGTTTTCTTGGTTTGTTTAGCCTCAGAGAATGAAAGTTAATCCGAATACAGTGAGAGCGTCCGTTCCCACGCCTCTGAGTTCTAGTCTTTGGTCACAATGTCCCTTTGTTTTCTTGCTTTGTTTAGCCTCTGACAATGAAAGTGAATCCGAATACAGTGAGAGCTACCGTTCTCACACCTCTGAGTTTCAGTCACTACCAAACAGCCGTAGGGGGAGCTCCGTCAACTTGGCTGCTTCAATCCAGGTGCAATACAGGGTGTCCCAAAAAATGTCCAGATACAAACCAGGCAACCTCGGAATCTGTTCCCCCGGATCTCTTTAGGGAATCTTCTCACATGAAAAGTAGTCTTTATTGCATCAAAATCAGTCGAGCGAATCAAAAGTGAGGTAATTTTTGGTGCAGTATTGACCAGTTCTTGTTGTCAAATAATCAGATCTGGTTCATGAACTAGGGTGTGACTTTGCTGATTTTGATGCAATAAATCCATTTTTCATGTAAGAAGATTCCCTATCGGGACCCGGGCAAGCATAGATACGTGAACGTTGGCAACGTTGGCCAACAATTTCAAGTGGAACGAATTGTGCGCCACCAACGTTGACCAACAAACTTTTGGGTTGTTCGCGAGTCATTACAAAATGGTGCACGCGACATGAAAGATGACAGACAATGGTTTGCAGTTTGGTAAATAAAAAATAAATTGCACCTTTCGTGGTTTCCTCCCTTATTGCTGGCGATACACAATCAATAGCAACGTATCACATTTCCTCAAAAATTTGGTGAGCAGGGGAGAGCCACATTGCAACGTCCGTACGACTGCTGTGACTGTTGGTGCCGCCATCTTGACAATGTATTTTGGCAAACAATCCATTCCACATTCAGCAAACGTTGGTGCCAACGTTAACGAACCGTTCGCGTGTTTGGAACGCAGCCCTGGATTTTTTTGGGAACACCCTGTATATATTATGGTTAACAAATCCTTTGGACTTGTGAATAAAGAGATTGACCAATCACTTTCAAGACTATTTCACTTGAGTATTTTCTCCAGGGCCAAAAGGTCTAAATAAGGTCCAAATGTTTAGCTCAAAATACCATCCTGTTGGCGGATAACTGTGGTGTTACGTGGCTGAAGCAATTGGCAGATGAATTTACAGATTCTGAGGTGCTATAGACCTTGATCACGGTGCGGTCATCTTGCCTTTTCCCCTATTAAAATGAACGTAACCAAAGCAAGGCTTGCAGGAAAAATAGTTTGGTCCCGTGTTGAAATTGTTCATTGTGTGCATCCCAATGACACACGCGCAGTGATTCTCTCAAAACAAAAAGCGGGAGATTACATGCGCTATTGTGCAGTTGAGCAGATGCACTGATCGTGCCTGGCACGTACTATCGGGAGCAAGACAAAGATGGCTGTACCGTGATAAAGGTCAATGACCACATATATGTGCATACATGTAATAAAAGTTCCTTGGACCCTCAACCACAATCGTAAAATGCGTCTTTCCCAGGAGCAAGAGTACCTTCAGAAGGCTAAGGAATCCCTGCGTCTCCTTGATAGAATCTTGGCCAAGCAAGATGGTTGGAAAGACGAACTCAAGAAACAAGAACATAATGCAGTCATCACAAGCAATAGGTTTGAAGGAAACAAAGGCAAAGTTTACAAACTAGAGGTAATTGTATGGTCCTCATTTGGATTCGAACCAAAGACCTCCGACACACACTGGGCAGATTCTCTACCAGCTGAGCTATGAGGCACAGTGGTATACTCCCTCAGGTTTTCCCTAGAGACTCTGACCCACCGGGCAGATGCTCTGCCAGCTGAGCTATGAGGCACAGTGGTATACTCCCTCAGGTTTTCCCTAAATACCTCTGACATACCAGGCAGATGGTCTACCAGCTGAGCTATGAGGCACAGTGGTATACTCCCTCAGGTTTTCCCCAAGACCTCTGACATACCAGGCAGATGGTCTACCAGCTGAGCTATGAGGCACAGTGGTATACTCGCTCAGGTTTTCCCCCAAGTCCTCTGACATACCGGGCAAATGCTCTACCAGGTGAGGCACAGTGGCATATTCAGATTTTCCCCATTAACCCAACTTTTATTAGGACAGCCTAAGAGAGTATACCATCTGCCCGGTGTGTCAGAGGTCTCGGGTTCAAGTTCCGTTGAGAACCATCTTATTTTTCTCTCATCTCTTGTTTGACTATTTCATTTTCATTAGTTACTATGCCAAATGCTGCATTCTTAGGTGAAAATAGTATTTGGGAAACCATCAATTGCTGGATGATTCAGTTAATCAACCTCTGTTGGTCATTTCTAACATTGATTACGATTTAATTCTGATTTCAGTTTTGATTTTAATTTCAATTTCGATTTTGATTTAAATCTTGTTTTTGATTCTGGTTTTGCTTCCAATTCCTATTCCAATTGTGATTTTGATCTTGATATCAATTTGATATGAAAACCTGGTCACAACACCACTGCTACAATGCTGATCTTGCAAGACTTTCCAGAAGTATCAAACGTTTTACTAACGTTAGTGCTATTTCATGGCCGCAGTATGCTTAAGCATTCAAGTGGTTAAACAATTCCATTGTTCTGTCACCTCTATTCAGCAAATTTTGCCGATGAAGTTGAAAGTTTTTCAGTGCTTATGGTTACGGTCTCCATTAAATAGCCGGAGCCTCCATTAGCACAAAAGCAGCTGCTAAACAGCACCATGGAATTGGCTTCCGGTTGTTTGGTTGTAAAATTTCTGATTTGTTTCCCATCTCTTCCAGACCACACTACCAGTATCTCCAGAGCAAGTGGTCCAAGCTCTCTGGGATAACGCTGAAAGTACACCAAGTTGGAACCCCACGGTGCTGGAAAGCGAGATTATACATCAAATTGATGATCATACTGACATAATATACAATGTCAGTACGGGGGGACCAGGCAACATTGTGGCAGGACGGTAAGCGAGTACTACGCATACTAATGGCGCTAGCTCTATGGGATAACGCTGGGTGTGTGCCATGCTGGGGACACACAGTGTTAGACAGCGGATTTGACATCAAATTGATGAAAAAAAAATTCCAGAATCGGCCACTTTCGACTTGGCAATCTCCGATGTCAATGAAATTGCTTATGTCTGAGGTCCCTTTGCACCTCTTGATGAGTTGCGCGAAACAATCAATTTTGAAAATGACATTTTGAGTGATTCTGCATTCAGAAGCTTTCAGTTGCAGCATGAGCTTTCTGCCACCGTCTCCAGCGATGTATCGACATTGAAGGAAGCCAAGTTGCAGCATGAGCTATCTGCCACCGTCTCCAGCGATGTATCGACATTGGAGGAAGCCAAGTTGCAGCATGAGCTTTCTGCCACCGTCTTCAGCGATGTATCGACATTGGAGGAAGCCAAGTTGCAGCATGAGCTTTCTGCCACCGTCTCCAGCGATGTATCGACATTGGAGGAAGCCAAGTTGCAGCATGAGCTTTCTGCCACCGTCTCCAGCAATGCATCGACATTGGAGGAAGCCAAGTTGCAGCATGAGCTATCTGCCACCGTCTCCAGCGATGTATCGACATTGAAGGAAGCCAAGTTGCAGCATGAGCTTTCTGCCACCGTCTCCAGCGATGTATCGACATTGGAGGAAGCCAAGTTGCAGCATGAGCTTTCTGCCACCGTCTCCAGCGATGTATCGACAATGGAGGAAGCCAAGTTGCAGCATGAGCTTTCTGCCACCGTCTCCAGCGATGTATCGACATTGGAGGAAGCCAAGTTGCAGCATGAGCTTTCTGCCACCGTCTCCAGCGATGTATCGACATTGGAGGAAGCCAAGTTGCAGCATGAGCTTTCTGCCACCGTCTCCAGCGATGTATCGACATTGGAGGAAGCCAAGTTGCAGCATGAGCTTTCTGCCACCGTCTCCAGCGATGTATCGACATTGGAGGAAGCAAAGTTGCAGCATGAGCTTTCTGCCACCGTCTCCAGCGATGTATCGACATTGAAGGAAGCCAAATTGCAGCATGAGCTTTCTGCCACCGTCTCCAGCGATGTATCGACATTGGAGGAAGCCAAGTTGCAGCATGAGCTATCTGCCACCGTCTCCAGCGATGTATCGACATTGAAGGAAGCCAAGTTGCAGCATGAGCTTTCTGCCACCGTCTTCAGCGATGTATCGACATTGGAGGAAGCCAAGTTGCAGCATGAGCTTTCTGCCACCGTCTCCAGCGATGTATCGACATTGGAGGAAGCCAAGTTGCAGCATGAGCTTTCTGCCACAGTCTCCAGCGATGTATCGACATTGGAGGAAGCCAAGTTGCAGCATGAGCTTTCTGCCACCGTCTCCAGCGATGTATCGACATTGGAGGAAGCCAAGTTGCAGCATGAGCTTTCTGCCACCGTCTCCAGCGATGTATCGACATTGGAGGAAGCCAAGTTGCAGCATGAGCTTTCTGCCACCGTCTCCAGCGATGTATCGACATTGGAGGAAGCCAAGTTGCAGCATGAGCTTTCTGCCACAGTCTCCAGCGATGTATCGACATTGGAGGAAGCCAAGTTGCAGCATGAGCTTTCTGCCACCGTCTCCAGCGATGTATCGACATTGGAGGAAGCCAAGTTGCAGCATGAGCTTTCTGCCACCGTCTCCAGCGATGTATCGACATTGGAGGAAGCCAAGTTGCAGCATGAGCTTTCTGCCACCGTCTCCAGCGATGTATCGACATTGAAGGAAGCCAAGTTGCAGCATGAGCTATCTGCCACCGTCTCCAGCGATGTATCGACATTGGAGGAAGCCAAGTTGCAGCATGAGCTTTCTGCCACCGTCTTCAGCGATGTATCGACATTGGAGGAAGCCAAGTTGCAGCATGAGCTTTCTGCCACCGTCTCCAGCGATGTATCGACATTGGAGGAAGCCAAGTTGCAGCATGAGCTTTCTGCCACCGTCTCCAGCAATGCATCGACATTGGAGGAAGCCAAGTTGCAGCATGAGCTATCTGCCACCGTCTCCAGCGATGTATCGACATTGAAGGAAGCCAAGTTGCAGCATGAGCTTTCTGCCACCGTCTCCAGCGATGTATCGACATTGGAGGAAGCCAAGTTGCAGCATGAGCTTTCTGCCACCGTCTCCAGCGATGTATCGACAATGGAGGAAGCCAAGTTGCAGCATGAGCTTTCTGCCACCGTCTCCAGCGATGTATCGACATTGGAGGAAGCCAAGTTGCAGCATGAGCTTTCTGCCACCGTCTCCAGCGATGTATCGACATTGGAGGAAGCCAAGTTGCAGCATGAGCTTTCTGCCACCGTCTCCAGCGATGTATCGACATTGGAGGAAGCCAAGTTGCAGCATGAGCTTTCTGCCACCGTCTCCAGCGATGTATCGACATTGGAGGAAGCAAAGTTGCAGCATGAGCTTTCTGCCACCGTCTCCAGCGATGTATCGACATTGAAGGAAGCCAAATTGCAGCATGAGCTTTCTGCCACCGTCTCCAGCGATGTATCGACATTGGAGGAAGCCAAGTTGCAGCATGAGCTATCTGCCACCGTCTCCAGCGATGTATCGACATTGAAGGAAGCCAAGTTGCAGCATGAGCTTTCTGCCACCGTCTTCAGCGATGTATCGACATTGGAGGAAGCCAAGTTGCAGCATGAGCTTTCTGCCACCGTCTCCAGCGATGTATCGACATTGGAGGAAGCCAAGTTGCAGCATGAGCTTTCTGCCACAGTCTCCAGCGATGTATCGACATTGGAGGAAGCCAAGTTGCAGCATGAGCTTTCTGCCACCGTCTCCAGCGATGTATCGACATTGGAGGAAGCCAAGTTGCAGCATGAGCTTTCTGCCACCGTCTCCAGCGATGTATCGACATTGGAGGAAGCCAAGTTGCAGCATGAGCTTTCTGCCACCGTCTCCAGCGATGTATCGACATTGGAGGAAGCCAAGTTGCAGCATGAGCTTTCTGCCACAGTCTCCAGCGATGTATCGACATTGGAGGAAGCCAAGTTGCAGCATGAGCTTTCTGCCACCGTCTCCAGCGATGTATCGACATTGGAGGAAGCCAAGTTGCAGCATGAGCTTTCTGCCACCGTCTCCAGCGATGTATCGACATTGGAGGAAGCCAAGTTGCAGCATGAGCTTTCTGCCACCGTCTCCAGCGATGTATCGACATTGGAGGAAGCCAAGCTGCAGCATGAGCTTTCTGCCACCGTCTCCAGCGATGTATCGACATTGAAGGAAGCCAAGTTGAAAGTGGCAGATTCTGAAATTGAGCTTTTTTTTTGTATGGCTTTTAAATCTCACCCTCATGGACAAAGCTGATGGAACTCACTCAATAAAAGTTGCCGGGTCTTATTTACATGATCTGAAATTTTGGTTTAAATCCGTTGGCAGATAACAAAGTTGTTAAGGATTAAAAGAAGGACATGTTATTTTGACACGTCGTACATTCTTGTCAATATTTTGATTTTTATGATTTGCCTTTGCAGAGATTTTGTAGCAGTACGTAACTACTGGCAACGTGGTGACGCACATGTATGCAGCAGTATAGCAGTGGAACATCCTGAGAAACCTCCAGGCAGTCGTCATGTTAGGTAGGTTGATTCAGAAATGTGTCCATGACAAAGACCAAGAGATATGATGCACTAACAAGCCGATACCAATTTTTAAAAATAGGACATTTGCAGCAATTCCATGTAGCATGGGAGTGCCATTTTGTTAAAAACAAAAAGGCCAAGAATGACATTTCGTGCATTCATGCAAACCACGAAAAGTTGAATGCAAAACAACATTCCTCACTCAGTTTGCCCATACTACACGGCATCCTCATTTCAGTGGGACATATTTCTTGGTCTTAGTATTCTAATGACTAGCATACATCGACATTGCAACTGGAAGCAATTAGTGGCAACTGATCAGTTGCTTAAAAAGGTCGATATACGGTTGATATACATGTACTGGCAACTGGAAAAAATTCCAGTTGCAGCGAGTTGCTCATGTTCTACTTTCTATCAACTATGTGACTTGAGTCACATTGGAAAATGACTCTGACTCGGACCCGACCACGATGACACGTATTCAAACATGGTGACTCGTTACTTACGAGTCACATATTTCAAAAAAATTAAATATATTAAATATATTAGCGCGCTTAATGCAAGATTCTTGGGGGGGGGGGGGAAACAGTACGATGCATGAATATGTACACTGCCTCACCAGGCCGGCAAGAAGCGCATGAGCACGTCATCGTTTCACATTGTGTGAATGAAACTATAGCAGATTTAGTTTCAATAATTTGACTCGTGACTCGGACTCCAGGAAAGGGACTCGGATTCGAGGCTAATGACTCGAGACTCGGACTCGATATTGGTGACTCGACTACAACACACTTTAGTCTCAACAACTCACTGATGTGGATTGCTTTTAAATTAGTAGGAGAGTTCTACATCCAAACAAAAATCTTTTTGCTTTCATTTCCCAGGGGCTTCAACGGTCCATCTGGCTGGCTGGTAGAACCCTTGGATGGGGACTCGGAAAATTCCAAATTCATCTGGATTCTTAATACTGACCTTAATTTCAAGGTAAAAAGGAAGAATTTTACTGTACCTCCTAAACAGACGAATCCTGTAAGAATTTTCTGCCAGGCTGCAGTTGGTGTTCAAAAAATTGGGTTATTGTTCAGAATGGGGTCATTTGAACACCGTTTGTTCAGTGGTCAATGGCATTTTGTTCCAGGCCGTGGTTGGAGTTAAAACAAATAATTGGTTTATTGTTCAGTGTTTAGGGTTTTGGGGATAAGGAATCGGGTGATTCTGGTAAGGGAATCAGATGTGGTTACAAAAAGCTTTTTGGTTAAATGGTTAAACATCACATCCTAATTGCATACCATTCCATTCATCAGGTGTGGGCACCGCAAGCCCTAATAGACACCGCCCTCTGTCACTCTCTAATGGATATTTTCGTCAGTCTCAAGAAGCATGTATGTGATCTCCCACGGCCTGTCCCGATCCCGCAACCTGAACACGATGGTCTAGATCGGGCCGACAGAGCCAGCTGTAGCAGCTTTGAAGACCTTGAAGAACATTCACCGTCGGTAGAAAGCTTCAGCTCCATGTAGGTACTGCAACAGGCCTGGCCATATTGAATTGAAAACCAGGTCAAATTTATATTTGCCATGAAATCAAGGGTACTTGTCTATTGAAGCCCGTTGTAGTTAAGGTTACCTCAGCCCTAACTTTATGTGGTTATTTGTATAGGGCTAAGGAATAGTCAATTTTCCCCCCCTGTGAAACACTAATTTCCCCTGGGACTCACCCAAACCTTGTTAGGCATAACCACTGCGCAAGTCCTTGAGGGAAATAACAAGCCACGATGAAGATTCAGCCTACAATTGCAGTGAAAAGTGAGAACCCATCAAGTTTTCTGGCTGATCACGATGCCTGATTTGTATACAAATAGTCTATCCGTGTACAATTTGCGGTCTATTACCAGACTACCAGTGCACAGACTGGTGCGCACAGTTGATTCGAGCCGCATACGTAAACCCGTCTGACCAACTGAAACGACTGACAGTTTACGTACGCTTGATGGCCAGTTTTGAATTTTTGCATTTTCCGCATCAATGTCAAGAGATGTCGTGAGAACTTGTGAGTGAAATTACATGATGTACCATTGGAAGTCGTGGACAATAAACCCTTTCACGGTTATCGGCGCCATCTTGGACAAGGGGCAGTTTCACGCGTACAATGCTTGCGCGGCGAACGCGATGTGCATAGCAACCACACTAACAAATATCCAGCTGAAGATTTTCAAGTTTTTTGCCGGGAAACTTGTCTCGAATAAAAGGCCATAATCTACATTCTGTAATACCTTTGTGACTGGAACAGCAATCCACGTAAGTCTACTTTTGATATAGAATTCTAGCAGACCACCGTCAGTCCGAAATTTACCATGTTTACGACGTTCTGGGTCTGTACGTATGATGTCGATGACACGAATGTAGGTCATGTACATAGGTCACGTTATTTTCATAACGCCGTGTAGATCGCAACGGAAGTACATTCCACTTCCGAGTTCACGACCTTTTGCAGTCAAGGAAAATGCTTAAAGAGACATTCACTGTCGTGTCCAAGTTCGTTTAATAGTAGATTTAGGAAGGTAAATAAATTGATCATGTTGAACTTGATCTTGATAGAATAATTGATTAGCTCCATAAAGGACCCATGCGTGTAAAGTCACGGCGGCGTATAGTGTTTCCAACAACATTATTGCAGAAGGTGTCGTGGTTAAAGACAAAATAGCCTAGTAAGTTTGTCCGCCTAGAAAAAGGAACGTACAATAGAAATCTAAAAACAAAATAAAAATAATAAGGCTTTGTACTTGAGGGTTTCTTCATGGCAGGGCCGATATGGAACGTTAAAAAAGGGAGGTGGCGGAGGATAAAAAAAGAAGAAGAAGAAGGTACGGAATCGGGCTTTCCAAAAATAAATCATGGTTTTTCTTTGAAAAACGAATCACAATAGGCGCCTAAACGCTTCAACTCGCCAAAACAGTAGAGTGACTAATCTTGTACAAAACTTCTGTTTGCACTTATATTATAGGTGAATAGGAGAACAGCAGTCAAAATACGTGCCAGAATATACAATTAGCAATGGGAGGAGGCGATAGGTGTGGAGTTGCCGGGTGTGGCAATGACAGAAGACGCCCACATGCTGTTATTAAGAGGTCGCATGTTGAAACATTGCGCTGGTTTGGTGTTGCCTATAGCGAAAGTAAATGGAAACAATGGGAAAAGCAGCTCCAGAAAGGTCAACAGACACAAGATGGCCAAAAGTGGACGATGGGACGAAATGTGACTGTATGCTCGAACCACTTCATCGATGGCGAACCCACAGAAGCAAACCCCAATCCCACCCTCTTCTTGACAACAAGTGATTACATACATCAACATTCTCCTCATAAGCGAAAGCCTCCCACCAAACGAAAAGAACCAACTCCGACAGGGAAAATAAGAAAAGTGATCACTGACACGGCATCATCGACTTCAAGATTACCCGCAGTGCCCGCGGTTCCTCTGGAGTTCGAACACATAACACGTGAAGCGGATGTCCGATTCTTCACGGGTTTCAAGGACTCGGCAACATTTAAGTTTGTGTTCGAGCATTTAAGTAGGAAAGCAACGCATATGCTTTATTGGAAAGGGGGGAAACAAACAAATACCGAACAAAGTGTCGTCGATGCATTCACAAAGCCCGGGGAGTACAGGAAACATGGGCCTCCGAGAAAGCTTTCCACGCAGCAAGAATTTATGATGGTCATGATGCGACTGAGGCTCGGATTGTTGCTTCCAGATTTAGCTTTCCGTTTTCAGATTTCTTCTGGACAAGTCAGCCAGATTTTGACCACCTGGATAAAGCTAATGGCAAAAGAACTGAGGTGGTTAATTCTTTGGCCCAGTCGTTTAGATACCCGAAACAGTTTGCCAGCGAGTTTCAAAAAATGGTTTCCAAAGGTACGGGCTATCATTGATTGCACGGAGGTTTTTATTGAAACGCCTTCCGCCCTTGACGTGCAAGCTATGTGCTGGAGCGAGTACAAACATCACTGTACCTTCAAGTTTCTCATCGCAATCTCCCCCAATGGTCTGATTTCCTACGTGTCCGGATGCTACGGTGGCAGGGCGTCTGACAAATTTATCGTCAAAGACAGTGGCTTCTGTAAGTACATGGAGCCGTACGATCAAATAATGGCAGATCGGGGGTTCAAAATACAAGACCTTCTCGCCGAGTACCAAGCGACACTGTGTATTCCACCAAGCGTCTACAGTGCTTTGCAGCTGACGGGTGAAGACGTCCGCACTACATCCAGGATAGCAAACGTCAGGATCTACGTAGAGAAGGCCATCGCCCGAATAAAGTGGTACCGCATTCTTTCTTCCGAGATGGACATTTCAAGCTTACCACTTTGTGATGATATTGTTTGCACCTGTTGCGCTTTATGCAATTTATTGGATCCTCTAACTGCATAGTAAGTCTTAGCAATGCGTACTTGTATAACTTATTTCAGATCGCCATGATTTTGTAGTATTTTTGAATATTAACGGAGTGGCATTTGAAAACTGCAGGAACTAGTATACGTTTGTTTATGTTGACGAGTACTATGTCGAAAACCATAAAACAAATACAAAAACTCCCCACCACCCCCCAAAACAAAACCTGCGGCATTTTATAACAATTTGCCCTCGTAAGCAGACACGTGGAGCTTAATAACTTTATCGGGGGCTGTCTTATTACCACAGTACGATGTGACTCGATCGCATCTAATTTTAACAAACCTGCCGTTATTCTGATGAGCCTTTATTTGACAATGTCCGCTGCCTGCAGTATGCCTTGATCGTGATCTGAAAGTACAAACAAGATAAACTGGTATTTGAATGGTATTTACACTGAATATCAGAAGCACTTGTTAACTTTCAAATTACCTAAATTGTAAACTGCAAAACCGTAAACTGTAAACTCACTATGTTTCGTGGCACATGACGCACTGGTATGATGGTCCGTCTGTGTACGATGCACATGTCCAGTGAAACCAGAGATTGCATTTGTCACAGCAAACACTATTTTCCTCGGGCTTTTGTATTTCTTCATCTTCCAGGCAAACCTTGGAACACACTGGACAATATGTAAGTGACTTGTTCCCCAACAAGTACTTGGCAAGATACCCCTTGAAAAATAGCACCAGCCTTCCCTCCACTTGGGCCCACCAATCCGGTTGTGCATCGATCGTTTCTATCAACATCTGACCTTCTCCAGTCCAGACGCAGAAGTACCCAAACGTAGACCCAGTCACGGCTATTTGCGCTTGCACCTGATAATAGTAGGTATGACCTCTTTTTAGGCGAATTTCTCCCTGGCTTTCCTCAAGAAATTCTGTTCTGTGGTACATTTCGCTGATCAGCTGACCCCTGATGCTGTAAGGGCACTTTACCTCCACCGGCGCTGTCCCATGACACGTACACTTAGCTATGGAATCTGGGCTTCCTGCAATAAAAGGAAGTTTGTCCTTGACAAACAGTCCTGCCGGGATGATTTCCAGGTTCTGATGTCTCGGAGCAGCAGTGGAAACAAAACTTTCCAAGGCATCTTTTTCGTGATCGCAACCCCATTTTACTGCAGGAATGTACGTGATATTCGGACCTTTCGTCAAAAGCTCTCCAATCAGCGGACTTACGCGAACCTTTTTCCTCTTCATCAAATTTTCTACTTTGTTATTAACAGCCATACACTTGGATGCCGTTATTCGTCCTAGCCGTTGCCTTTTCCATTCCTCGTTCTGGGATTGTCCTCTGGTATATTTTTCCAGCTGCTGGACTTGAACAGGTGATAAAGATATCGCTTCACAAAATGCGTGGATTGCATCGGCTTCGTCTTGATATGTTTGCGAGATGTGCTCAGCAACTTCGGGTCGGGATGGGGGTAATTGTGTCTCCGACTGTAATCCAAGTTGATGGGATATGCCCGTAAAAACAACCGCCTTGGGGGCAATTCGCCTCAGACCTTCTAAAAATCCCCCAACCTGCTCCGACGAAACAAACTGCTCTCCTTCCCGCCTAGGATCAAATGCCAATCTAGCCTGCAGGTTGGCCACTCTCTCTTCTTTGCTTTCGGTGCCTGTTCCGCATCTATCGGAGCGAAAGTCCATATGAACGATCCTCTTGGGCTGGATGTTTTTTCTTGTGCTTTTATTCCATTGACAGCTGGCGTCTGTGCTGGATGGGGAGTTCAGGGAGTTGGAGATGGCATACTCGACCTTGTACATGGCGGCAATGACGTGGTTGCAGGTTTTTCCAAAGCCGGCGGTGCAGGTGCACCATGATGATTCGATCGTGCCGTCATGCTGAGCCAGGACCCAAACCTTATGAGCATCTGCTCGCACGCTCTGAGATGGTGTCACCTCGCACTTGATGAAGCACCTGCTGTCATCTACTGGCGTCCACTGTACTGGCCCCACAAACTGGCTTGCAAAGTAAGAATAGGCCTTCTGCGTTTTATATTTTCCGACGTAATCTAAATTGAATTCGTTCGACTGTAGGATGAAGTGAAATATCTTGCCAAGATCTATCAGCGGCCACCTTGATACATCATCAGACCATTGTGCGTCTGGTATCTTCAAGGGATCGGGAAGACCTCCTAACCTTCTCCTATATTCCTCCTGGAGCCTTTTTCTTGACGCATCTGCGGTCAGTCGTACAGGCTGTCGATTTTCCCAAGCAACGAACGCTCTTGAAACCAAAGCATGTTTCGATCCCGATGTATTACATCCGCGAACTGCCAGAAAATCCATCAGTTCGCTCTTCGTCATTTTGAAGAAATCTTCAATTTCTTTCTCTGGTTTGTCATCCATATCCTGCAAATCGCGAAAGAGTGGCGAATAACCAGTGTTTGTATTTCTCTTATTGGTCATTTATTCTAAAATATATCCATATTAGTTATTAATCAATTATGTTGAAAATATATAGCCTAACTGGTCTTTTTCTTTTTTTTCTCAGGTATGGTGATAATGTGGAGGCATACATATAGATATATATATATATAAAGGAGCGTGTTCAGAAAAATGAATATCGTTTTAACCTAACAGTCACCAAAAAATACAGTGGCGTACAGCCAGGATACTCACTAGGTCTGTGGTGTAAACAGGGGCCACCTTAATTTTTAGTGGGGGTGGCGCAAATGACATGTTTTCCTTGTTAATTGTTTGTTTTTTGGGGGAGGGGGTGGAGTGGGGGTGGAACTACATATACATAGGGTGTGTACACATTATTGGGTGTGTAAGAAATTTGATCTGGACACGTTCCTTTATACATATGGCAGATGACTTGCTTTGCTTTGATTTTAATAACGATAGCAGCAACATTAACAGAACACACTCTTTCTCACTTCATTTACAAACTATGAACAAATACGTCGCTCAGTCTCATTTATTTTACATAGGCCTACCGAACGTTACTCATTTCATATCCTTTTTTAGCCTTATTTATTTGTAAACGAGTATACCTTTAAACTGTTTCGCCAAGCTCACGACAGAGGTCGTGAACTCGGAAACGAAACCTCTGTTCAGATGTATTGTGGATGACATGAACTACATGTACATCGTGCGTGCTATTGGAACCGGAAGTTCACCAGCACAAAAAACAGCTGGGAGACACGATACACGGGCATTTTCGCCCGGCGAATGATTTTCTTGAAATCTACATGAAGAGTGGACTTACGTCGGTCGTATTTGCAGTACCAAAGGTATTTTGCAGCGTAGATTTGATGCCTTTATGTCGAAATCAGATGCGCATGAAGCACTGAAAAAATTTCAGACGAAGTAGTTTCAGTGTGGTTGCTACGCACATCGCGTTAGCCGCGCGCGTAAAACTGCCCCTTGTCCAAGATGGCGCCGATAACCGTGAAAGGGTTTATTGTAGACCTGACCCATATCGTGAGAAATCTTGGCCCTCATAACTTGTCACGATTTCAGGCGGTCATCGTCAGGGGGAAGGGAGAGGGAACCCAAGGTGGACTTGGCTCCCCATCTGCAAAAGTTACATTTGCATATAAATCATGTAAGCTTTTGGTGGGCCACTGGTCCTTAGGGGCGGTCCTTAATGTAAGTACATGTATGTAGCTAAAAGTAGACTGAGGCTTCAATCCCCTGTGTATGGTATGTGTACAAGAGAGGGCAGTTACCACGCTAATTGATACGAATGTTCGTAGAGCAAAAAAAAATTACTTAAGAAATTTAGTAATGGCATGAAATAACTTATTTATACATCGCAAACCCAGATTTATGCACTCACTGTACAGTACCATGCACCTAATATTTCCTCTCAGTAACATCACTATTCAGCACCAATAAATCTTTTTACAGTTATCGACGCCATTTTGTTCACGGGGCAGTTTGAACACGCATTGCTGTGTGTGTGCGCAGATCTGAACAAATGATCTGTGATTTAACAACACAAAAATATTCCACCAAACACGCGTGTTCTTTTGCCCCGTGAACAAGATGGCGTCGATAACCGTGAAAGAGTTGATTACTTTGGAGACATATGCCTCGATTGGCAACGAGGCTTTGTGTTGTGCAATAGTGCTGCACAAAACGTGCAGTACATACCCATATTGATATGTGTATGTAAACCACAGCACTACCATGCACCAATATATATTAATATTTGGACCCCATAATTCTTTGCCAACACCACATGTTCTAACATGTGGTGTCGGCAGGGGGAGTTGGGGCATGGGGGGAGAGGCATGTGCCCCCCGAAAAAGTGTTTCCCCCCCCCCCCCCTCCCGTGCTCCAGAAGTGAAACTTGAGATTTGCACAACTGTATGTGTGCACGAATAGGGTCTATACCCCATAGCTTGCAACTTGCCCATATAGTGGGCATGTGAATTGAGCAATTTTTGACCATGCGTTCATTGATTTCACTTTGTTTTGCTTAGGAAATTTGTCTGCTAAGCAGATATCTAGAGATTAATGTTTATTCAGCAGGCCACTTTAATTGGCCAACAACTGTCTTTGCAAGTGCAACAATGCCTGTTGCTCAAACAGAGAGCTTAAAACTAGACAAAAAGTATTATGTACATGTTCTTGTAATTTGTAAAGTTTTTCCTAAATGTTAAATATATGTAAGTTGCCCATTCATGGCGCGGTATTATGCAGTGTTTGCAGTGCCCGGGCAGGACTCGAACCCACGACCTCCTGCATACTAGGCAGACCTCTTAACCACTCAACCACTCAACCTGCCAGCGCCAGATAAAGGGTTCGATTGTCCTACAGTGAGCGACTCCAATTATGTTTGTCAAATTTATCAAATTCCCTTGATTCTTAACTTTTGTACAATGTATGAATCAAGAAATCTAATCAATCGGAGAAAAGTGTCATAAATGCAATGAAATATAAACTGGGAATTCTTTACAAGATTAAACTTGCATATATCAAAATTCATGCCATTACCAAACAAAAAATACATGCAGTAATCCAGATTGGTATGTCGTTTACGAGTCCATACTGCTCATACTCATCCCCGGTTTTTGTGGCATGGAGTGACTAGGAGCAGTACTCCTCCTGGATGGGATGCCAGTCCATCGCAGGTCTACCCCCAGCAACTAGTTGGGTTTCCCCAACCATATTTGCTGGGTGGAGAGAGACACCGTGGATTGAAGTGTCTTGTCCAAGGACACAACGCGGTGCAATGTCCAGGTTTCGTACCATAGACCTCTCGACCGAAAGTCCGTCATGCTATCCACAAGACCACCACACCTCAGTAATCTAGATTAGTGTCGTCAAATTCCCAACTTTCTTTTCTACTGTTTATATTTTGCAAATATTTATGATTTTATTCCTTAATTTTTATTGTAATTTTAATATTCAGTGCAGTCATGGCGGACTGGTGTACAAATTGCAAATACAATGAAAAGTTGCAGTATTATTTTTATTATTTTCTATGCACTTGATGCCTTGGAACAGTGTGTGGTTTAAATTATGACACTGTACACAAGTTTAAAGGAAGGGACAACACTTGCAAAGGGTTGCCTAACTCTGTACACTTTTGCAGTTCGGCGCTCGGACTTGAGAGGGGCGTAAGTCAGGACTCAACAGATTTTTACATACTGCACGGTGTATAGGAGTCGGGAAACAAGGCATCAATCTTGACGTCATCCATGCAATTGTTGCATGGTTGACGTCGTCATCAATTTCAAATATGGCGCAGCACTTAGTTGCATTAGTAGCCGAGTTTATCATCAGAATTAATTGGGTTGCCGACGTTGAAAACAAAATTCTCTAATTCTCATGAAGGTTTATGCACCGGGCAATACATAAGTAGGCAGAAAAACCAAAATATTGTTTGAATAAACTCAGAAAAACACACTGCCTAGAAGTAAAGCAGTAAGCAGTAAGCAGTAAGCAATGACGATATTGATACAAGAACATTTATTTATTATTTGTTATTTAAATTTATTACTATTATAATTTATTGAAAGGCGTGAAAGGCCGGAATTTGGGACCGAGTTGAAATATGTCACTTTAGATCTAGAATATAGAATTGCTCCAGTATTATGGAATTCTCTTCCACAGTCTCTCGGAGAAATAGATAATATCACCGTCTTTCAGCACCAAAACACATGATTGGTAAACTGTTAAAAGGGCCGTTATTTCCACTTGTGATTAGAAGCCCATGTTGATAAAACAGCCCTGTAGAGATTTCAGCCACATAGGTGTAGTGATACTTCTGAAAACTTGAAAAATCCATGCATTGTTTTTTCGTTGATTTGAATGGTAAAAGTCTTTTGCAAAAGACGTTTATAAGAAAACCACCTTCAGTTGTTAATTTCTCACACAAAATACCATTTTGGACTGAAATAAAATCATGTTGTGTTTGGTACCATTGTTATTTAAACACTTTTAGTAGGCTAAGGTTTTTCTTGTCAACTCGTGGGGAAAAAATTGGGGTCACTGCAAATTATGTGTTCTACCTTTAAGACATATACCGTATGCTTACAAATGCATTGATGAAATGAGAATTTAAATTTTTGTCCAACCAGGGTCAATTTCGTGGCGTTGCTAGCTCAACATTTGCTTAGCACATTTTTAAAAAATAAGTTACCAGCCAAAATCCTGTGCTAAGCAAATATTTGTGCTTAGCAGCGCCATGAAATTGGCCCCTAACTAGCACCTTCCATCATTGCAAGTATTTTTTTAAATAAATGCTATATAATTATGTCAGGAAGAAATTGAAAACTTGTCGGTAGGATGTGATGGTTATAGTACACATGATTGAAAAGGGCCATTTTATGGTTAGGTAATACTCCTGAAATTTTAGAATTTACCAGCTAAAAATGACAGCTCGATGCTATGAAATACGGTACTAAATGTTAAATATATAAAGTTGCCCATTCATGGCGCGGTATTATGCAGTGTTTGCAGTGCCCGGGCAGGACTTGAACCCAATCATGTTGTATGCTTCAAGGGACAATTATTAAAGAAACTATGAAAAGGAACAGTTTTATCTGTCAAGTTTGTAATGGATTATATCACTTCCGAGCATGTCCTGACTTTCCGAGATAATTACTTTGCATAGGGCTGTCGATTTATCGTCTCGTCTCAACAGTATTGACTTTTGATAAAGGTATACACATAAATGTGCACCAGTTTGCAGTTTTCAATCTGATTAAACCTGCGTGAAATAAGCTGCGCGTCTCCCAAACAGAATAGAAGTGCAGGAGCTCAGGGATGCATCTCGTGCAAAGTGGCGCACCCTACCTCAGCGGCTCTGTAAAGGATAATGCCCGAGGTACGCGCCATTCTCAGTCACTAATGGCGCGTTCCCGAGTGTCGTCATCCGACTTAACTTCCAGCCAGTCTAGCCTATTGTTTTATATAGGCGCTCCGTTATTTTGCACGAATGGTGCATTTCAGGAAAGCATTACATAAGGTTACGCAAATACATTCAGTACATTGAAGTCCGGTAACAATGACGACGAAAGCTGAATTCCGCACAATGTGCTCTGCTTCTGGTGTTTCATCCAACAACATTCACTGTAGACGATGCAGAGCAAAGAACATTGTTAGATGAATCTTGTAACTGTTAAGAACCTGGAACCTGGAACATGAAACGTTTGGAACCTGAAACGTTTGGAACCTGTTGTTAGTTCCAATGGACAAGCAAAGGAAATATCGACAATCCCCTGCAGCCGATTTCACGAATCCTTACGCACTGCGTAAGTCCGCTTGCGCAACATTTTATTGCGTAGGCTGCGCAACATTCCTGTGAAAATTACACGCAAGCTATAGGGCTTGCGCCATTTTGCAAAAGTTGCGCAAGCTGCGCACTCTTTCGTGAAATCGGCTGCTGGACGTGGATCTCTGGAATAATTATTTTGTGGTTTGTTTTCCAAAGAAGCAAAGCAGGAAATAATACCTGAATACTGTGCCTGTTACCTACATCGTACGGGTTCTGATTTCTATGGAAATGTGCTTCACGTCATGTCAGTTCTACGCAATAGATTTCAAAATCCCGTTTTTGAAACGGTTTTGTAGAACTTCGCAAAATTAAACTTGCGTTCAAGATGTCTAACTCATTTTATCAGCAACTAGGATCGTTGGAGATGAGAGCGAGGAAAACCAGGTAAGATTGTACTTCATACCCAACGCCTCTATACCTCAACACACTCTTTCATTTTGTTAACGCACCAACCCCACCTAAAAACTGAAAGGAATTCCTTTGAAATTCCTTGGATGCTTGAGACACAATGGGGTAACAATGGAAGGGCGGTACCCTCTTCCACATCATTCTGCATTATGTTGTACTTGCATCATATTATGCTTCTTATCAACCACCAAAAAGTGAAATTCTAATATAAAATCATGATTTCAGAGTGGAAAAAGTTTAACAAATTTCTTATGAAAAACGCTGACTTTTATTGCACGGTATGCGTGTCATTCTATTCCAGCGTTGTAACAATGACTTTTTATCTTAGTGTGTATTGTCTCAATAATAATGAAGCGATAGTACAATATAGGCTGACGTCACTATTGGAGGTTAATACGGAGGTTGCAGTCGGCCTTGCCATAAGAGGTAGTCGTACGTGTTACTGAACGATAAAATGTAACATTGCTCAACCTCCTAGATCTTTCAGTTATCTTGCATGACTTTTAAAAACATTATACACGCAGAGTAACACGCGAAGGTGTCGCTTACACCGATCCCCGTCCCTCGCTAGCCATGTCCTCCCGGTCATGGTGGTTTAGATAGACCGAGAACCGCGATCAACTACCGGCATAAACAAAGGAGAACAGGAGGGGGAAACTCGCGGCAGACACCGGTTGAGCCTGGTAGGGCTGCTCGCTCGGTCTTTGGTGCGGTATTGTGGCTTTCACCACCCCTAACTCTCTCTCTCTCTCTCTTTCACGCCGTCCCGCCGATGCTGGGAGCTATTTTCATGCCCAACGTGGCGGCAACAAAGCCAGCAATAAATTGAAGCTGACGCTGAAGTCAATCGCTTCCACAAAGGCGCGCCGATACCACCCCCGTGTTAACAGTTCCGCGGGAAATTACTTTTCTATTTATAAAATGCCAGGTCCCCTCTCTATGCCCAATGGGCCGCGGAATTAAGATCATACACAATTGCACAGTTTTAATACCATCAAAGAGCCCACCGCCGCCTATTTCTTTTCCCTTTTCCCCGTACTATGACCTGTTCCTCAACCTTTCTTGCATAAATTATTGCCTATTGAGGTTGGGGGAGTCAAAGGGGTTAATGGCAACTGTAACTGCGCCGTGTTTGGGGAGGTTTTAAGGGCTAGTCTGACTGCGATACGCCGGCTGGGTACCGCTAGGCGCTTCGATATCAAAACGCCGGTCACACGACACCGTTCTTGGTTATTGTCTCCTCCCAAAAACTCCAAATGGAGTTTTAACTGGGTTCAGTGTCGGGGATAGTGGTCTAGTTCCCATCAATTGAGGGGTCCAAAGTGAGTGCATTTGAATAGGCAATGAGGGTTGGGGTAGGCCTACACTTGTAGAAAGAAGTCTCTTCCACTCTGTAGGTATGAATAAAGGAGTTTGCAAAAGCTATTATATTTGTGTGGAGCTGTTGGACGGTTGCGAATGCCCTCTTCTGTTTCTTAGCTTGGGTTTCATATTATTGTCATGCTTGGTGGCCAGTTGACTACTCAGGATTTTAGAGAAAGGGTCAACCGATGGCACTTCCTTTCTTGAAGCGAGATCCACGTCAGGTCCTTGATGATGGCAGTGATGCTAGTGTCCTTCCATATGTTTTTGAAACAAATCTGGCTGGTCTGTTCTGGACTCTTCCTATGCTATATATATGTTCTTCTTTGTGTAGGGATCCATGATGCTGTAACGCATATTCTAGATTGGGTATAACTAATCGGTCCATCTGGCATGCACCTTAATGGTTACTGCACGTTTTATCCAACTGCATGACCAGGTATGACTGACATAAAAGACAGATTACATGATTGGAAACTGTTGAAAACGAAGTTATCCCGTGTGATTAAGGATAAAAACCAGCCTTTGTAGTTTGTATAAGTCGGCTCATGACCCCATTTACGTTCCGAGAAAAAACGAATCCATGCCTTGAAGAAATTGTGCGGAGCCACCGTACGGTCCTTTTTAGGCTGGTTGTGTGACTGTATTGCACCGACAACACGAGGGCGCCCTTGTAAAGTCTGTGCATATAATTATACATTATTCCATCTTTATCATTTTCGTGAATTTGAAAATTCACCTGCTTTTGCTGGCCTACTTTGCAACGTCTATCGAGTGTAATATGTCTTCATTTATGCTGTCTCATTGCACAAGACTACAAAAGCTTTGAAGAAAAAAAAAAGAAGAGAGACCACTTTCAGGGTATTGGATACCCGGTGTACTGAGTACACCGGGTAAGAGCTACGCCCACACTTCGCACATACGCGCCCACCCACGCCGTACCTATATACGCACCACAAACTTTCCAATATTCTGTACATCTCGCATTTCTTGTTTACCTCATTCACGAATCATACCTCCCCCCCCCCCCCCCCCCCCCCTCCCCCTCCCCCCCCCCCCCCCCCCCCAACCCCCCTCATCCCCACTGCCGAACAAAACAGAAAACCGTCTACCGTCTTGTATCATTTCCGGATCATTTTCAAATTGCCGAATCGCACGCGCTTCGACCACTGTGATGTATTCGGGCGAACATTGCTTGCGGGTTGAGGATGCAATCGCGACCGGTACTTAATTAATTGTCCCCCGCGGACAAATCAGAAAAATATGCCTTTAATGAAGAGGTACACGGGTATCGTGATCACATTTGATAATTTCGAGGATGTCACTACAACCGTGCTGTAATTGTATCCCTGAGCTCCCGCAATATTGGTCCGAGGCAATATGGCTTCTTCTCGAGTAATGTGATAAGTTTGCCGTGCTGACTTTGTACCTTGCGCGATGTATGCATGTCCGCGCATTTGCAAGCTGGTCAGCATTAGTGCGCGCGCATGCGCACTGTTTGGTAAGAGTAACCTCAGCACAGTGACATGAGGACATTATCAAGTTAGATTCCGAAGCTATCATGCCGGTATATTGGCTAATATTCCGGCCGAGTTAAATGTGTGATATGTTTCCCGTTCGGACGGATTAATTACAGTCGTCCTGAAGTGTACAGGAGTGGAGGCTGGCTCATTTTACAAGGAAAGCCCGCGGACGAAATTTGACTTTTTCCTCTCATTGAGGAACCGAAATTGGCGGAAATCCATGGCTTGAAAAGAGCATTTTCTTCGGTCAGATCGCGACCACATTAGCTACAGTTGAATGATGTTCAAGAACAAAGAAGGGTTATTCATTGTGACAAAAGGCATCTGTTAAGTAGAATATTTCACTATTTTAACACTGAATCATTCCTACTATAGTGTTCGATGGAAATGAATCTCACACGGTTGGCCGATCGTGATTTGAATTTCACTCTTACAAAGTCAAGTGGATGTTCCGATCGCGATCGGGATGTTGTTCAGTGATGGATTAGTGGGTTTCGGGGAAGGGGAGGGGGTGGGATTGTTTCGGGAGAAGGGGGCGTATAGGGGCAGTGCAGTAGAGCTCAAATTGTAGAGAGACCAGGAGGAATATGCCTCCGTCGCCCCTCGTCCTGGCCTTTGTGCCTTTTTGTAGTCTTCCCATAAACTTCTTGATTTTCTAATGCTAGTGCATGCCTTTTGCAGACGAGCCTCTAACATTGTCCAATAAATTGGCAGTGGCCTTTTGGTGGTAAAATCTGAGGCTTGGTGCACAGGAAACCAACCTAATTGTAAAGTAGCCAACTACCTAAAGCGACCGCATTTAACTGCAAATTTTTAACTTCTTAAAGGCCTATCAGTTGCAAGATAAAACTTTTACAGATTCGTGGAATAAGAGTGTAACATATATAAGGAAGAATGTTGGTAAACTAGCCTGAAGAAATTTTAGCTCAGCATCAATGCTTCAGAAAATCTATATATGGATTTTGTGTACAAGTGAATGGTAAAAAAGTCGGTTGTCAATTTCCAACATGAAATGCCATTTTGGACGGAAATAAATTCATGTGGTGTTTGTTACCATTGCTATCAACACTTTGAGCAAGGTTTTTCTTGTCAATCATGAAAAACAAAATTGGGTCATTGCAAATGATACAATGGGCCTTTAATGATCTAACCTTTGATGCAATTCCGTCAACCATAGTTGTTATCGATTTGATGCCATCTTTGGCAACTAAGGCTTGGCCACCTAGGCTACTGTACGGTTTTAGCTTATATACTTTATTATCAACTTGAGATATGACGAAGAAGGAGATGCAGTTTTAGAAGTGGGAGGAAAACCTGGGCAGACCCAAGAGAAATCTTCTATGAAAACCCAATCCAGTTACATGCCCAGAATCGAACCCAGGACGCCAGAAATGAAAGGCGTGGAAAGAACCACTACACAGGCCTAGTTGCCGCAGATACGCGTAATGATAACAATAAGGACGTAGATCGCAATTATCCTTACAAATAAGCCAAGAAAATGAGGCTCAAAACAACAGAAACATCTTTACACTGGGCAAATTTTGTTAATAACAAAGCAATTATTGGAGAGATTACCACGCAGTATACAGGCCTTGGGTATGAGGGATTGGGTGTCGGGACGATCGGATGCTGAAATGAAATGTGTCCCGTACAATCGTGTTCTAGTCAGTTGCACTTGAGCCATGTTCGGGCGATTTTAGTCAAAGTCGTGATAATTCTGAATTCCACTCGGAAATTGACTAGTTTGCATATATTGGTATCAGTTTTCGACTTTTGCCGCATACCCGAAAACGGGTATGCGGCAAATCAGTCGATTCTTCCGATAATCGAAGTTTATTTTAATTTCATTACATTTTTTTATTTATTTATTTTATTTAATGTGTTTATGGAACTTATGCATTCGCAGCCCGTAGGCTGAATTGACCATTCAACAGGCTACATGCCATGGTTAGGCCACTGGGACGCCGTTAAAGAAAGTGGCGCAAATCCCGAACTAGGACCCTTGCATATCATTGATCACTGCTCAGTCAACCGGAAACACAATGACATGATCAGGGTGTCATTTTAAAGAGGAGATTCAACCCTAACAGTGGATATCTTCTTTTGGTTCATATGTACCTTACTTTAGTTACAATTAGCAATAATATATCGGTTTCGTTCTCTTTTATCCACCCTGTATAATGTTAATTAAGGTTAATTTTGCCCTTTCTCGACATATCAACAATCATCTCATAACAACTTGGATATAAATACCACATCATCCTATCGCATGCACGGACGTGATTCACAGGACAGCAAATATGAATAATTCATTGGCCTGATTGCAGCATCAAAACACCTGCAAAAGTGGGACAACCGCATAATACCGTGTTTTCATTGTCAGTGAGTTTACACAACTACCGACTTGGCGATCAAGGCATGCAAAATCAACACTTGGTTTTGTGTGCTTTAAGAGTCGCTGACATTGGTACACAGCACTTCAAAGCCATACCCAGACAGTCCTTGTTCATTTTTCAGTACCTGGGAACTCCAAACTATGTGATTATTTTGCGGGAAAAAAATTTTTTTTTTAAAGATTTGTTCGCCGACAGTTTATGTCAACTGTAGGTATGCAATTCTGCAGAAATCTGTCCGGTTCAGGTAGTATTCGGTAGCAAATTCAAGAAATAAAGATAGATTGTACAATTGTAACAAACGGCATTATCTCCGGTGATTGAAGATGTGTATGATAAAAACCAACCTAGACGAGTCAGTTCAGTACACCAATACGTTCCGAGAAAACAATGAAAAACTGTGTCCAATGCTTTAAAGAAATTATGCGAAGCCACGTCCTATTGAGGCTGGTTCCCGTTCCCATGGCTATATACTGCACGTGTAAATGGGTCCATATACAAGAGTATAGTCAGAGGCCTAATTTCATTCACGATAAGGGCGTCTCTGTAAAAACATGTGTGTGATGCATTTGTATTTATTTAAAAATATATCATCTCAGGTTTTTTTTCTTCAGTGAAATGATTTTTAAATCGTTGGGACATTGCAAATCCTGTACACAGACGTATGAACATAGCTTGATTGTACACGTATTTCACGTAATCGTGATATAGTTGGGTTTTTATGAAAACAGTCTGGATCAAGCTACCAAAACACAAATGCACGGCAGGCTGCGCAACTATACATCTATTGACAAAATGGCGTCCATTTGAAGAGTAAACACTCCCATACACACAAATCGAGGTTTTGATTGGATCTAATATAATAGGCCAAACATTCCCACCCTGGAGATTTCCGGTCAAATATGCCATCAGAAACCAGAACTCGGTAAATATTGAGTTTTCTTAATGAATGTGGACGAGACGAGCGGTATTGGAGGAAAGCACGTAATAGGTTTGGGTAAGGGGGCATGTAAATTGGAACAGTCACACGCCGTGAACTGAACCACATATTTGAGTCTAAACGTGGTTATACATTTAGTTGAAGACTGTGGTTCCCAGTCATAATTGGGGAAACTATAATTCACTATTTCAACGATCATAATTATTTTCGTTTGGCAAAGTTGTTTAGTTGGCGTGCAGTGGTGTTATGGCTGAGGCTATAAGCCAGGCACTCGTGCTTTCCCATCACAGCCCGTGTACGAACCCGTCATGGTTATGGAAGGAATGTACCCAATTGATGTACATCGTGTACGTGCAGGTGCATACACATCCACATTCGGGCCCTTGTAGCTGTGAACTGTGCGATCCGCATTCGGGTCATGCATGGAGTGCCTGGCTTATAGCCTCTCCCGTGGTGTTATAGGGAGAAGGAATCGCCATTTTGGCGCTCTCCCGATTTCTCCAACAATGTTAGATTCATAGAGTACTAAATTGAAAGCGTCACCCTTTGTGTGTTGCCAAGTTACTGGATCTACACAAAAACCAGTGAATTGTTTCCCTGCGCTTTAACAATGAGCGTTTCAGGATTACCAGCGAATGTATGTTGCAAACTGAGTATAACTGGTTGGTTCTTATGGGCCTATAACAATAATGATGTGTTCTTATATCGCGCAAAGATCCATCAAGCAAGGTGCTGCAGGAGCACACATCTCAATCATATCATTCCATTAAACCTCAACTCATGGGGAGCATGCAGCCCTGCCTGCCTGTTAGGCACTCATAGCTAATCAAACACACAACACCTTCATTACCCTTGTTAGGTACCCATTTGCTTCTGAGTGCATGGAGAGAGGTATTTCATATAATGGACAAATGTCTTGCCCAAGGGCACACGCACTGTGGCTCGGCCTGGATTCGAACCACGACCTGTAGAGTATGATACATAGGACTGCTTGGCCACAGTGTAATAACAAAACCTATATATCACTGGGACTGGGACCATACAGTTAGATATGGGTCTGTCCACAGTAATGGGGTACATTTTTTAAAAATAGTCAATAATTCCTTCCAGATGTCTTTAGTTTATCTCAGAATTAAAGAAATGTCCTTGTTTTGTTCTCAGGAGATAACTTTTGCCCAAAAAGGTAAGAAATTGCTGCCACAACATACCATTTTTGAAAAGCTTGTGTACAAATTTTCCTATACGTATGTAACGTGGACAGACCATTTTGTGAATTTTTTTCCGTCTTTGTTATGCGTAATAGGAAAATTTGCACGGGGTTTTTACAAATGTATGTTGTAGGACTATTTTTCGTACTCCTTGGTGAAAAGGTTATTTCCTCAGTTTAGCTTGATAATTTAAAAATAAAATTAAGACATTTGAACTGGGACCTAATATCTTGAATGTTACAGGAATGTACCCCATGCATTACTGTGGTAGACCCATATAGGAAAACTAGAGTGCGCACTCCCAATACATGATGTGCCGATATGGACGCCGCCGTTTGGCTTAAAGTTATGAGTGCACGGTCAACACACGTGACTTGAATAGCTATAGCCAGTGCACACTCTAGTTTTCTATATCTAACTTTATGGGACTGGACATGTTTTGGTTAAAACAATATGGCCGTCACAATCCCGCAAACCCCTTTGTATCCCGCTAATTCTCGTATTTTTCCCTGAAGCTTGTTGTCCCACCCCAACATTTCTTCAATTCTTTTCCTTATATGTTGATACTTGTGCTGCCAATGCGTAAGGTTTTTTTGTGCAACATATTCCACAAATAATTTGTTGAACCAGTTCCATGCAACCTCTTGGACCACGGGGGGGGGGGGGGGGGGGGGGGGGGGGGTTCTTGGACCACGCGTCGGCAAAGCGGCAAAGGTTCCAAGAAAACTTGGAAGAAAGAGAGAACCCTGCACTCCAATTTTCAGCACAAAGACTCTATTGTTGATAACACAAAGAACCCGGTTTGAACAGGGCACTCAATGACTTTATGGGGGAAAAGTCATAATGATAATCGCTTCCGGCAAACTTTTCCCACCAAGGTCTATTTTAAAATTGTTCCAAACGCTGAGCTTATGAAGAACTCAAAGTGTGAGACTAGTGAAGTGTGAATTTGTAACAAAACCTCAATACTGGAGACATTTGGAGTTATAATTTGAAGCCTCCGGCACAGTTTTTGTGAGAGTGTGCAGTTGACCTCGCGCTAGCGGGGGAACTTCAAAGACGAAAACAAGCCCTGATAACAGCAAGATGACCCACTACTTATTACAAATAGAGAAAAGAAATGAATCAGTGCCGCCTCATTGCGTGATATGGAGACGTTCAAGGCAGCCATTTTGTAGAGCTATCGTTTGAGCCATCTATGAGGTGCTCAAGCCCATTTATCTTTCACGGCCCGACAACCAAAAGAATCGTCACGAACAGACGGGCTGACTCTGGTGGCTCTTTTTGGCGCGCTGAGGCCAGACCAATCTTGGCCGATACTATTACGCTATAAACTTGTCAGAGCTAGACCAACTGGACTTTTCCCATTTCATGCTTGGGTACACTACCAAACGACATCATAAAGCGTATCGCCCGGGGCCCGTAATCGCATCAGAGTGCTATACGGCTAAATCGAGCGTAACATTGACAATGTATAGGCATAGTGCATATACCCCCTGATTTGGGAAATTGGATAAGAAGAAACGTAAGCAATTTACGATATGGCTCCTGTTACCCCGTAAACGTATAATAACGTCGACAAACGTCGAATAACGTCGACAAACGTATAAGCTCATACCGTAAATATACTTAAATGCAAGTGCAATACGAATCATAACCAAGCTGGCGTAGCGATACTTTCCTCACCTTACATATCTGTTGCTATACTGGGTTCGAATGGACCTGAACATAATGACGTCACGGTTTGATTACATAATGTGCTTTCCTATGGCCCCTACGTCGTCTGGTACTTACGACTCCTCTATAGATTTGTGCGCATGCATGTAAACAAACCGTGACGTCATTATGTTTCAGGTCCATCGATCCAGGTCTATATTTCAATTGGGTTTCCAGTCACTGCTTGATTGTGTGTTTCCCCAATACGTATAAGGATGCATATGTGACAATACTGAATAAAAAACTCTGTCGAAACCTTGCACGTATAGCCATATCACACGTATCCCATACCATCATATACTTAGATTCCAGAAATCGAACCCACATTCTGTTTAAAAAATACAGAATATATCTCAAGTAAAGCTATATGTAAATCATTTAAAATGGTGTCAGATGTGGGATGAACGTTCGACCAGAGTTGAGGAGTAGAATAAGCTTGTCCGTCGCAGCGGACAAGGGGGGGCGGGGGGGGGGGGGGGTGGGTGGGGGGACACGTGCACCCCCACACACAAATTGTCATTGCCTCCCCCCTCCCCTCCCCCTACCGGAAAATTCCCGATACATGTTTTTTTGTAATGCCCTGAAAAAGTTTAAAGAAACGTTTTAAGAAATTATATTTGAAAACAATATACTTTAACTGACTGGATGTCTGGTGAGAGTTATACCATTTATGGAGAGTGCTTATAATACATGCATGTATGCACGTGGGGACCGGAAAGAAGACAACCCCCCCCCCCCCCCCCAAACCCCCCCCCCCCCCCCCCCAACCCCCCCCCCCCCCCCCAACCCCCCCCCCCCCCCCAACCCCCCCCCCTCCCCCCCCCCCCCCAACCCCCCCCCCCCTCCCCCCGTGAAACAACCCCTGCATGGCTACGCCGCTGGTCCGTCGTCACGATGCACCAGGTCACGGTCTTAGAGCACCTCAGCCATTCGATACCGACTGATCCAAGTACTAAGTGGAAAAGATGGAGACAAGACTTTAGAGTCTTCGCCAAGGCCACGGGTCTCCTCAAGCAGCCAACACTATGTACAAAGCTGTACTCTATGCTCCATATCGTTGGTAGTGAATCCAGAGGGGATTACGATACCTTTCATCATTTGACGAGTCCGAGGCAAAAATCTACATAAATGCCAAAGTCAACGTTACAAATTCCAAAAACGCAATCAGCAGCCAGTAGAGAGCTTTGAACAGTAGGTCCTACTGTACGTCGACTATATACAGCGCCAAAAATTCGACTTGGTGAGCTAAGGATAGTGTCATCTAAGACACGATTTGTCATTGGCATCGGATCGCACACTGTCCGTGTACGTTTGCTGGAGAGGAAGAGCTCCCGTAACTGGCAATCGACAGCTACAAAGAGAGTGGAGCTGGAAAGTATAATTTAGCCACGTGAGGTCTGTTGGGCATACAGCCGTGCTCGCGATGGAAAGTTTATGGGTTCGAGCTCCACTTGTGCTTACGTGCTTGTTGTGTCCATGGGCAAGACACTTAATCACAATTGGCTCGTCGTTAACCCAAGCGATATTTGAGGAGGTGTTGGGGGAATCCCATATGCTGATGGTTGTGCGCCTTGGGCGGGCAGCCACCTTGTTGAAGCAAAATGGTTCTGGTGATTTGATTCCCTGATGGCAGCGAGTATAGTAAAGGTCGTTTTCAGAATTAGAACCCACGGCTGAAAGTTGACGATGCTTCCTTCATACTATAGACTACTATACAGTGATGTGACGTATAGTTGTTAGGTAGTTGTTAAGGTAAACGGGTTGAAACATTTGCCGGTAATCTAAAACATCCATTGTTAAAACGAAAGTTCACTGGTTTTAGTAGACCCGGTAACCTTAGCAACAGCGTGACGCTTTCACTGATTTGACAGAAGTCAGCAGGAGGCGCTAGATAGATTTCCTTTTAACAATTTCATCATTATGACCTCATCCTGAATTGTGCATTGAGCAGTGAATTGGATAGCGTGGAAATAGTGAATAAATTAATATTAGTATGCAAATGTAGATACACCCACATTGGTAACATGTTAACTTTCATTAGCAACCGTATGCCATGAAACCCTATAAATCGGCCCAATCGGCGGCCCCCTTGAACCGAAACCCCGGCCACACGTGCCCCCGACCCCCAACACCTGTTCGGGCTGCTCGCCAAAATCTACATCACTCGGCCCGGTCTTTTGTCATCGTGTAGCCAGCTTCGGGGATCCCGCGCCGCCCCACGGCGGATTCTCTCCTGCCAATTTCGTAAAACGCTACACAAATCGCATGGATTTGCGAGTCTTTTCAAAGCATGTCGACGGTAGAATACACGGTCTACAATCTCTCCGAGACAGTGTACCGCGGGGCTAAATCCCCGCGATATTGTAGCGCTAATCCCTCCCAACTCGTGCACCAGTTTCCCTACTTTTCCTCGTGTTGTGGGATCAATGCACGGTTACGGCAGAACGAGAACTCTTTGGAAGCATGTGCAGATGGCCCGAGTGGAGACAACGGGGCTAATTCTATGGCCTATGGTTACTGATTGGGTATCATTGAATTCAGAACAATGCCACGGGAAAATACGCAACTACAGTTAACATTTAGGACATTTCGTGGGAAATGAGCCACAAAATATCATGCGTAAAGAAATAAAATGTCAAAGGGGGCTCTTTGAAATGTCAAAGGGAAATCTAATCATGCATGGCCACAAAGACTCCGAAAATGGGGGAAAAAATCCAAATTTATACCACATAGTCGTTGAAATATTTTGTTATTATTATTAATTATATGGCCTTTTTTGGCAACTGTTATGCCGTCAATTTAATACGGCGTTGCCTTAAAATTATTTTCAATTTTATTTTGGAAGTGGAAAACAAGCTTTAACGGAAATGTACATGTATGCTTTGTGAAATTGTCATGCATACTCGTAAACAAGTTGTGACGTCACATAGGCTACTCGCACAAGACGCACCCTGTTGGTCTTATTATATATGCAGGAAACACATCATTTGGTTGGTATCCTCTATTTTGCCACAAGTCGCTCAGACCGCCAAGATTTTAACATTGTGTTTGTTCTGTTAGTGTTAGCGTGTCTGTGTTAGCGTGTCAGTGTTAGCGTGTCAGTGTTAGCGTGTCAGTGTTAGCGTGTCAGTGTTAGCGTGTCAGTGTTAGCGTGTCAGTGTTAGCGTGTCAGTGCAATAATGTATACAAATTCATGGACGTTTCTTCAATTGCGACTTTGTTAATTCCCCTGTTACTTTCAATTCGATTTCTATATGGTTGAAATTAATTTTGCATGTATTAGTTGTTGCTAGGCAGGACAAGCTTTGTGGTCGTTGTATGCATAGAATTTTCATACATTTCTTACAAAAATCCTTGACCAAATTAATGTGTTTCTTTCCAAGTATAGAGTGTTTCTTTCCAAGAGCGATCGGTGTATCGATCGGTGTAATCGGTATTCCGTTTGTTTTTTATTGGCAGAATACTGGTTTGATTGGATTAGCATATATAGGATGCATCGTGTCATTCAAATTTAGCTCCATTTACGAACATTCTACCAATGAACAAGGCGATAAAATTCCGTCTCTGTCCCGTTCCGCCGAGCCAAGTCCTCAAGGTGCGAGACGTGCGTGCCTTCCGAGCGTGCAGCTCGTGATCACTCGGCAAGTCTTGCGATGCTATGCACGGCGTGTGTCGCGCACCAGCCGCTGATTCACGCACCGGGTCTCCTTGATCAAAAGACAGGAAAGCTAAATAATTGAGGTCTTCACTAACTAGCATCCCATCACAAAAATCCCCTGAGACTCGCAGCCTCTGAGGAAAACGATAATGACGAAGAAGATGAATAGTATAAATGCTGGTGATATATCAAGTCCTTATATAAAGTCATGATTATTTCATAAATCCATTTTTTTTTATCCCTGAGTGGGGGGAAAGTGGGTTCGACCTTGAAACGCGTCAGGGGCACCGACTGGACCGTAACACGGTGCAGATGCTCGTGGAGCATGGCATCTCCGTATAGACTCGATAATCAACTGAATTAGCAGCCAAACTATTAAGTATCCTAATACAGCCATCTGGCTATAGTATATGTTCCGTTGTTGCGTCACACCGTTTTGCACTTTGTTGAGTCCGGTGAATGTTGTAACTTTCACTGACACAAGACGTATAAGGAGGGGTGCTGCACAGTTATGGCTGACAATATGAAAGTAATTTGTTTAGCTATTACCAACTAAGCTTTCGTACTAAGCTTTGATGAAACATCCCCGCCTTTGCAAGTGGTTCAGAATTCTCGGTCACTAATTGACAAATTAGTGACCGAAATGTCAAATTGACACTCGCAGCCTCGTTTCAGATGCTGAGCCACTGTATTACGTCACGCATCTTTTCCATTTCAAATTGTATTACAGAATAAAGCACCCAGCAGTCGTTTTCGATGACAATTTGAAATTCATCAATTATCGCGCCAATTAAAATCGAAAATAACTTATTTATCGAAAAACGTAAAGTTATTTTGGGGTGAGATATAACACAAAATGCAAAATCTTGGTTTTTTTTAGGTAAAAAGTAAAACCATCGTGAAAAATCACGGTGTGTCCTGTCAACGTTACCAAAAGCGGAATTGTATTATTTCAGAAATTGTCGGCATTAAAACTTGGCATTGCAGAGTATACGGAATCTCACTTGTAATTTCGCCAGGAGAAGCAAACTTGATATTTCAAGCACAAATAGGCATGTAAAGGCTCGGTTTTTCCTTCTTCCTTGACAACGTGTGGCGATCTTTTTATCAAGTGTGTAAAATACTTCTTTGGAGATTGAAAATCATTGCTGCGTGACGTCCATTTTGGTTTGTGTATAGATAAATCCGCTGGCGGTGCTGTTTAGCGAAGTTAACTGTTGCGGTATATTTTAAAGTTAAATATCACTGGGTCCAAGTTGATTCAACGACCTTAATTAGTAGCGACAGCTCAAGCGAAGATGGTCATAATAATGACGGTAGTCGCATTGTGCGCGGCAACTCACTGTAGCCGATTGGTGAAGAGTAAGGGCCATTCGGTGCTCAGGCACGGCACGGTATAGGGTCCATGCGGTCCGCTGCAGGTTGAACCTTGCATGCTCGTACGGTCGCAACCCTCCTCGCACCATCGCACACTCTCCCAGGCCAACGACCGGGTATGAATAGATCCCAACCAAGATAAAGATCTTCCATCGACCATGAACGAGTCGTTGAAGCTCTCGGCAATCTGTCAAAACGGCTACAATAGCAGCCTTTGCCAAACTTCTCCCAACTTTTGTCCCCTAAAATTGAGTTAACCGCGGCCCCAACAATCGGCCTCCCCGCTCTGTCTCTTTCTAAAGCCTCGTTAATTCGGAAGTGTCTGGTTTTCTCTTTTAATTTCTCCAAAAATGTCACCTTGGCAAACTCCTAAAACTTGAATAGAATAGCACCCTGGCTGTAATTTAAAATTGTAGTTTCTTTTTTGAAGAAAAAAAAGTGGAATGTTATTGTTGGTAAAACCCCCTCATCATTCAAAATCCCGTCGCCCTTTTTCAATGAAAGTTGCAGTTTGTTTTTTCATTTTTTTTCCAGCGAAATATTGTGGTTAATGTCTATTAGTATAATGTACTGTTGTACAAATTGATAGTGCATGGATGATGCTTTTCAAATTAAAGTTCGGTGTGCGCCTTAAAAGAAAAAAGACCAAGGTTAGTGAACGAAAAGAGGATTTTGACTTGAGCACTGGGCTATGGTATTGTTATGTTCCCTCCCGCAGTACACACAATATACATTACGTTTTGAATTTCGAAATTAAAATGAACGTTTTTGGTCGTTCATGACTGAAATCAGTTAGAGCATGGATCTTTTTTCCTTCCTCCACGGTTAGAGGTTCATTACCATGCAACTGAAATAGAAACTTATGTTGAGGTGGTCTTGAACACACAATATACAGGATGTACCATGGCAACCTCAGAATCTAGATTTACCCGAATCCTGATAGGAAATCTTCTTACATCAAAAATCTTTTCATCAACAATTATGGAGCTGCGTATTTCGGGGCACGAATTTGGCGCGCGCGCATTGCTGACGAGCCTGTGCCTTTAAGCCATTGTTTCTGCAGCAAAGACAGTCACAGTCTATGAACCAGATCTGATTATTGACAAGAGCTGGCCGTCCAGTTTGGGATAAGTCAACAGGCAGTCATCGCTGCATACTTTCGGCCTGAATTTGATTCCCTATCAAGTATCAGGATCTGGAGAAAGGGGAAATTTAAATTCCTATGCAGTTTGGCCAGGACATGAGATTTTTGGCACACCTGCACGACTGTGTGTATATACATCAAGATTCAAGACTGCCCAAGAAAGATTTTTGTATTTTCCTCCTGCATTTTCTGTCCTCATACGGTTTGTTGATAATCATTTTAAGGACATTCAACTTTAAATTCTCATGATGGATATTGGTGATACTACTGCATGTGCTGCATGGAGACATTTGGGGTTGGTGGAAAATCCAGGGAAAGAATCCTCATAGGCTTATCTATAGTTTACATAAAAGCCATTTCATGTTTTTAGCAATCGTGAAATGTTCGAACATTTTAGCCTGAAATCACTCGCTATCCACAAATCACCGCGTGTCTCGGTGTCTATCCGCCGATAAAAGCCACGTCCTGCAGGCGACGGTCTCTCAAGGCCACGCTACGGGATTCTTGAGTGCTTCAACCCAGCGCCAAACTTGACATCTTCCAGCTAAAGATTTATGACTTGTGTCTCCTCCCGTAAATTTTCCCTGCTGCGACGTCGATTTATGGACGACACGGCTTTAAAAAAAGTCCTGCCGTAAAACATTGGTTGGTTCTTGACAGGGTGATAATGTGTGATAATAGAGTATACTCTTGTGTTTGTAGTGATTGGAATACTCCACGTTGGGTGACGTAACGTGCACAAGGATGTGGACAGATTTATAAGACGTCAATAATTGGCTTGGAATGCCGGAGTCCTAACAACCCACGAAAATAATGCACAATGGTTCATTCTGACGTCAAGGTTCTACCTCAGAATTTGGTTTGATTAGTGGCCATAGCGGCCACAAGCGGCCTGTAGCATAATGCCCATAGCGGCCGGAAGCGGCCACCAGTCTCATAATGTTTGAATACTTTGCATATATACACGCTGCTCCTGTTCTAACCGATAATGCAATAGAAAATCATTTGTATGGTGTAGTAATATTCTACTACATTTTCAGCTATATACCGGTGTTTCTTCCTCCATGTTGTAACTAAATTGTTCCAAATCTCGGAGAAAAATGCATGCGCAAGTCGAGTCTTTCGATTCCAAACTAGGCCTATAGGCCTATCACCCCTTTCGCGGACGATTATTTTGTCTTGCCGATGGAGGTGCAAATTATATTAGTCTGGACATATACCACTGAAAGGTACCCTTTAACTTATACCCATTTTTAAATGCACATTTCGACAAAACTACTAAATATTTCAAAGAAAGAAAAAAATCGTTGGAAAGGTTAGAATGTCCTCTGTTCAGTGATATTAGGTTTATTATATCATTGCCATGGATGACTGAGCAAATAAGACAGTTGCAAAATGCATTGAAATCAGCACTGTTATAATTTATACACATTGGAAAAGTGGTGATAGGGACAGCGATGAAGAAGCAACACAACCTTTCTGACCCCTTCCCTTTTGTGGCACATTTATAGCTGACAAATTTAAGGTGATGTGCCCTCAACATGACCACCATTCCTGTTAATACATAGCTGGTATCTTTGTCTCATGTCTCCTACTGCCTGCCTTATCCCACGGTCTTGGCAGAGATGATTCGCCTTATCCACTTTTCGGGCAACTTGTCACAGTGCTACTGCTACTGCTTTGTACACATTATTTTGGTTCAACACATCAATATTATGCAATATGTATTGTTTGTATTTATTGTGATAAATGACAACATTGAAATAAATGTTCCTGAACTGAACTGAACTGATTTTAATACCTTTCGTAGCTGTCTTGTATGTGCAGTCATCGATGGCTATCATGGTATAATGAACCTAATACCATTGGATAGAGGACATTCTAAACTTTTCACAGATATTTGACTTTTATCTGAAATAAGTAGTTTTGCTATAGGCCTATGTGAATTTATGGACACCCTTTAGGTACTGCACCCGGAGAGCATAATTATATAAAAATTGCTGTCTTGTCGACTAGTCGTTATGCTTCACACAAGGGGCTTATAGTAGCCTAACCGAACATATCTGAGATGTTTTGTGTATAAGATACAAATATCAGAATCATAATGACAGCACACTCAGAAACCTTGACACATGGGGATAACGCATAGAGCTGCCCTCGGTCCAAACTACAAAGTGTCCTTACTCCAGCTAGCGCAGAACCTTTTGTACGGAGCTACTTTCGCCATTTTCAGGAACTAGAACACCTTTAGGGTCAGTGTTTTAGCAGTGCACATGGACAAAAAAGTTGCATCAGTAATGTTACGGATTATCTGCTTGAAGGTTCTAGTTTGGTGAAAGATAATTTTGAATGCCAAATGTAGCCTATTTAAAGCCCTATAAAAGATTTGCAAATTGCAATGTCAACCATTGACCAAAAAATACTGAAAGGGAAGATGTTTCAACTGTCCAATGCAATAATTCCATCGAGATGATATTTGTTATAAGAAAACAATAGAAAAATGTCTTATAAATGTGTTTGCACATGCATCTTTTTTACAAGGGCGCCCTCATAACCAAAACTAGGTCCCTGACTACTGTGCATTCTGACTCCGTTGTCCGTGCTGTATTAGCCGGTTAGTGAGGTACCGTGGCCGAGTGGTTAGGGCATTGACTCGCAATCATGGGTGAAAACTTGGGGTTGCGGGTTCGAATCCGGGTTCGAATCCGGCTGCGGTACCTGTGCCCTTGGGCAAGGCACTCAACCATACTTGCTCCATCCTTCGGAAGGGATGTAAAGCCGTTGGTCCAGTGTGTTAGGTAATGGTACCGCACTCTAAAGATCCCAGAGCATTCTTTCGTGAAGAGCAAGGGGATTCCCCGGTGTCTCTGGCCATTTCTAATTCTAATTCTTCATGGGTTTCCTCACGCTTACGAGTGACAGTGCAATTAGCACTATTGAGGAATCCTTGGTATGAATACCAGAAAGAAATAATAATAATAATAATAAAAAAATTAAAAGCAAAATAGAACGTCTAAATAACTAATTAAAATCTCCTTTTCAAATCATTATATCCACTGTTCGGTTGGTTGGTTGAGCGTTATAGTATAAGGTGAAAAGGACGGAAATTAGCTTTCACGGCAGATAGCGTTTGCTACATTCAAAACGCGAGCTATTTAACGCAAAGTTTTGAATGTAGCAAAAGCTATTTGCCGTGAAAGATTATGTTATTGTACATCTGCTCATGCATGCAAATAATGAAAGAAAAACATGAAACGGGTTGTATATTTATGACCTTGAATATTAACTCGGCTGTTGCATTTGTTTATATTCTTTCTGCAAAACGAGAATACTGCAATTTAAAAAAGCGAAGAAAATGCACCATAAATTTTAGTTAGTCACAATAATAGTCTCATATGACCAATTAACGTTATTTTGACTAACTATTTTTTACATTATATTACAGTATTGTAATTTTTCCAAACAATCATATAAATTACCTACCCAAAACACTATCCATGAGAAGAAAACAGGAAATTTCCAAGCTCCAATTTGGATGTAGAAGCAAAAAGGTTGTTGCATGTAATTACTGCAGTGCTTTTAATAAGTAACAGGATGAATTAGTTTAGTACTAAACTTCGGTGGATTTTTGACGATGCCCCTGGAAATATATAGGCTATACGGATTGAGAGCGCGAAATATTAGAATGGTATAATAAGAAAAAAATGACAAATGATATGGTACATGTATCAAAATCTCAACACCCATGGGACAAATAGGGAGGGGTTCAAAATGTGATCAGGATACGCTCCTTTAAATTTAAAGCAACATTGTAAAATACATCTATGAATGAAACAGGCTGTAAGCTTCAAACGTCGCGCTTATGCCGTGTCGAATTAAATTCAACTTGGCACGATGTTGGCACGACGTTAGCACGGCAGTGGCTTCAAACGTCAAACTTAATTGCAAACTCCAAGTCGAGCTTAAATACATCCAACATGGCGGGTGAGTCGTGTGCACGTCATGGACGTTGTGCACGTGCGTGTTCCATTCTGTCCATTTTATTATTTTGATGCACTTGTTTGTTGGTTATTTCTTTACTCACATACGCGCTGCGAGCAAGCGCATTCCTAGTTGTAAACAAAATTGCGGACCAACTTCGAACTGGAATTAAATTCGACACGGAAGAAGCTTGTGCAGTGTCGAATTAAAAAAATAAAGTTCAATTTGAAGCGGGCCTTAGCATTCAAGTGAAAACGGAATTCCGGTTAAAAATGCGAACAAAATATGTGAATATCATCGTATGATTTCGATATACAGTATTATTATCATACATCAAGCAGTATGCGCCCCGTGGGCTCCAGGGACACCACTCCGCGGATAAAAGAAGACTACGAGATGTGACAACGATAAATTGGATTGATCAGACGAACACGGGGGATATCGTGTAGAACACATCCCCTGGAAAAAGAGCGGGAATTGACGGGAAATGCTATTTATATAATCAGCGGCGTCGTGCGTGCGGCCGGACAGGCCGCTGCGTTTACACGTATTTTGCTATAGGATTCTGGAAATTGTAATTTGAAAATTGCCCACGTCCACATAATTACAATTTCAGATCGCATTATGCTCCGCGATACATCACGACCTTGCATTGTGGGATTATGTGTATGTGTAGCACGATGGGAGAAGTGAACAAATCTGATTGTCGTGGAAATAATTATAGAGGTGAAATGTTAACCATGGTCCTTTAGCTAATCAGTATTTGTTGCATGTATGTTGCTTGTTGCATAGCAATACATGTTGCTCGTTCGCTGCGAATGTTGGCACTTTGAAATTGTGTTACAAATATTTGGGGTTAAATAGTGTCACATTTTAGTGTCCTTGTTATACGCCTGACCTGTGCAATTTGCTGCACAAATTGGCCTCAAACCATTTTTTAAGTAATCACTTTAAGCATCAACATAATGCAAATTTACAACTTGACCTCCTGTTTTGTGCTCCTGTTACAGAATACAGCATGTATGAGCATAAACAAACAGTCGCTTAATATAGCTTTTCCAGATTTCCAGATTTCGTTCTATAACCCGTAGCAACCTCCCAAAAGTGTTATCCATCATATGGGAAGAAAACGGGAAAATGTTGATGTGTAACCGGATTTACAAAACATTCGGATTGAAAGCGCGAAATTTTAGAATGGTAATGAGAACATTGACAAATGATATGGTACAAACCCATGGGAAAAATGGGGAGGGGGAGTGGGGGGAGGGGGAGGGAGGTGCCTCAAAAGTGTGATCCGGACACCTCCTTTAAGAGTAGTAGGCCTATGCCTATACATACATTCAACATTTCTTCAAAATGGATCTGTAGTAAACTATCATTGACTTTTAGTTAAAAACGGTATACTTTATTTGAATGTTTCGATTGTATGTTTTTAATAATCCTGTACATATAGGCATATAGGCCTACACTGCATTCGGTGCACGATGATGGATACTCGCAAACAAGAACCAGGATATCTAATACGATATTCTTTCTGTGTGGATTATACACGAGCGATTGGTCAAAATAAATTGAGCTATGAATAAATAGTCTCGTTTAATTAATTAATATAACCAAAGTCGTCAACTTTCGCTCGGAAGCAATTTTCATCTCGAGCCAAGACCGATACACCACCGGAGACCTGATGAGTAATCAGCAGCGTAAGGGCCCCTTCTCCAGGGAGCTAAGACCCGGTCGCTTCGCTCAGTCCCCCGGTAGATAGGGGTAGTCCGTTGAGGCCGAATGGAAGTTGTTAATAATGTAATGGGTCGTGGAGATATCACTCTAGCGAGTAACAGCCGTAACTGCCCCTACAGCATGCACCGTGTGAGATGCGCTGGCCACGGCCGGGATGCCGTGGACGCGCCGCTATCACGGGAGACACAAGGGAGACGTGATAGGGTTACGAGAATTGGTGTGGGGTGTGGGGACATGGGGTATAAATTAAGTCAATTTATGGATGAGGGGAAGGGGGTAAGATGTAGCTGGGTCAGTGCAGTGGGTGGAAATCAATGTCTTGATTGCATAGATCAAAGATATTTCAATTCTGATAGTTTTGAGTGTGTTATACACATTTATGTGGTATTCTTAGTACTTGGGCTCTGCTCCACATTGGGGCCGTAGATGGTTTGGAGTCAGTCCGCACTAATGTCTTCTAAAAACATTGTCTGTACTATTTTGTCCGATGTTACCATTGTGTCGCCACTGCGGACACAGTGATGCAAACGGACGCAATATCCTGCACTGACTTGTTTTATCGATGGCCCCTTGACGATTTGGTACACAACACACAAAAAGTTACCGTAGGCCTATACTACATGTACAACCAAAGATAAAAAGAGAGTCATTTTTTAAAAACTGCGATCTCGTAACTACATGTCGACACTCAAATCTCGTGCCACATTCGTCCAGCTCAAACCTTACACACTTTTGATACCGACTGTAAACGTGCCCATCAGACCGTTCTTTCATTTATCTCCAGTGCAATTTACTCTCCGAAGTTAAATGGAACCAAGTAAATTATTTTAATTTTGAACTTTGGAGAGGCAAAAAAACATGCAAATTGAAAATTTCCGTAAGTTTTGTTGTGAATGGATTTACGGGGATGCTTCTTCACATTTTGGTAGTATAATTGTAATCTGGGCTAGAATGTTTGTCCGGGAATGGTTGTTATCTTGACAAAAGGTGATGCTTGTATCGAGTTGGCGTAGCGGTTCTTTCGTTGCATTCTACCGTGTGACCCGGTTTAACCCGGGTCGATATTTGTGGATTGGGTTCTCAGTCCCTGCTTGATTCTGTGGGTTTCCCCTATACAGAATTGTGTAGGGATTTTCTTCTCACATCTAAAACTGAGTGGGCCTATTTCTCCATCGTCTTCTCTTCACAGACTTCTTCAGGCTTACGAGCTACTCAGTCATGGGCGCATTTGGGAAATACTTTGGTCTCAGAACCAGAAATCATCATCCAACTACATAACAACGAAACCCGTTATCGTTAGCCAAAGATATGCGGGATATATTTCAGTGTTCCCTCAAAATTGGGAGAACATGAGGCAGGCGGTGCATTACCCTTTATGCCAAAGGCCCAACCACCCTTTTATAGCGTCCAATCCCATTCATTGCTACCGGCCAATGCCGTTTAGCACCCCCGTGTGATCGCTGCGCAATGCCGCTGATATGCCGTATCAATATCGGTGTCCGTTGCACGCCGCACAATGGTTCTTTTCATGGTTTTTTTACGAGTCGTGCAAACACTATTCTGTGGCTACAATATAAAGTGCTCACGTCGTGTTTATGGCAAACCCCATGTCATGCCTTTTTTCTACCCAGCATGCCATTGTAACATAATGATGAAGATGTTTTTAGAAACTACCTAAAATTGACATGGTCCGAGAAAAACGTTTAACATTGAGAGTTCTGACGTGAGAAAAGCTCAATATTTGCAATGAGACAATTCCACATCGTATATAATCAAACGGTGTGCGCCTAACGTAGAAGTCGAAAACACATTGAAACTGCTGATGTTGTAAACGCCCTTTGTGATAACATTACCCCCGATTTTCCGAACTCTATTTTGGGGCTTCGGCCCAACTCACGCCCCGGGCGTTTGAAGCGATACAGGGCGTTGTTTGGCCAGAATTACATGGTAAAGTCCGCACAAGGTCAACTCGCTCATAAAGGGACCGCTTTCATGAAAGCCTGCCTTTTTGACTGGCGTGATTCCGAAAATTGCGGGTATAACTAATTATTGAGGCTCTCTTGTACCCATTATATCTAATGCGTGTAAATGTGGCATTAAAGCCACGATCCAATGCCAATAGACCGCACAATTGTTCTGGTAACACCCGCACTCCATGGTAACACTCCCTTTGTAACAAAATCGGTGTTAATATGGTAGATGTGACCTTTCTATTAAAGCTCACAAACTGATGTAGATACGCAGTACATGGAATTTCAAAATTTATGGAACTGGTCGAATCCTTGCAATAAACCTTAATGACGTCAGAGTATGACGTCATTGCGCCTTGTGTCTATTGGCTTCATTTGAATGACGGGCATCAAACATTGATGTCTTTAAAGGTAGTATATACCTGTTTGGTAAACTGTTAAAAACGGCATGATTTCCACTGGTAATTAAAAGCATGGGTCGAGAAAACTACGGTTTTTGTGCATGAATGAATGGCTCCAAAGATCGCCTACAGGCATTCTTTGGAGATTCAAATTGTTTTCATGAATGGGGGAAATTCAGACGAAATAATTTCACAGGATGATTACTACCATTACCATCTTGATAACAAGTAAGCTTAAATATAATAATTCAGTATTTCTTTTGGAGGATAATTAACAAACAAGTAGACTACCTTTAAAGTTGCACTGCCCGTGTTTTGGCCGATTTGGGCGTCAAATTTATTTTTTAAGATAAATAGGTACTTTTCTAGAATAGAAAAAGTTATCAGCTTTCCTTTGGTACCAAGAACGCAAAAATCCGTCAAGGATTAATGCCAGTCGATTAAAAACAAGAAATGATTAAATGGCTGGCAGGTCATTTAATCGAGAGAGTGTTGACGTATTATGTTCTGTTACAGAGACACGTAAGCTTTCTAAATTCGTTCGCTTGTGTAAATTAATTTTTTTAATCTTTTCACCGAAACACGGGCAGTGCAACTTTAATGTATAGCAAAATACGTCTTTGGTTTTTCTTTAGCACAAATCGATTTTGAACCAGTCATGGGCAAGCAATTATGTCATATTATGATATTTTATGGAAAGACTAGACCCTATTACGCGTGACTCTGATTTTGTCGTGATGTCGTGCATTGTGTCGCACAAATGACATCAGCAAAATGATGGACATTTTCATATGAAGTTAAGTCACATTTCGTGACCTAATTTCATGAAATGACCCATATATTTGTTATGTTGCACATTTTTGTCGTCAATATCTTTGAAATGAATTGTGATGTTGCGCATTTTGTCACAAATATAGTTTCAAAATAAACTTAGTCCTGCTTAAGTACAATGCGGTAATAGGCCTGTTTTCTATGCACGTAATATGCATGTTTGTGGAGTAATGTGCTTGGCGCCGAGAGGCATCAGAAAAATCACACATGTTTCTACGGTGTGGAGGTCAGAACCCAGACAAAGCTTAGTATTGGCTTTGAAAACGACAGAGTTTGCAAAGATATTAGCGTCAAGTGACATCACAAAAATAACATGATATTTGGACCAAAAATAAATTGAAAATATTTGCGCGTCTGATGTCCATTGAATGATGTGCATTCGCATGGTGAAACGTTGTTAATCTGACACGTGAAAATTTATGCGCAGTACTTCATTTCATAACCACTCTATAAAACATACTCAGGTTTATTTCTCTTATAACTCCAAAAGCACTCCCTTATTCAAGCAATGATGAAAATACTCCTGTAATATACACATCACCAGACAACCACATTGACGCAGTAATCCATTTGAAGCAACATGGTGTCAGACGACACGATTAATCGATGTACGAAATTACAGGCGCGGACAATCTGGTTTTTCGTCATCAGTTATGCAAACACAATTTGCACAGAGATATACCTCATGAGTTTTTATAATTCAAATCATTCGGCAGTAGGACAAAATGTGCCACAGTCGTCACTTCTCAAAGAATTAACGGAACCGGAAAATATGAAAAGGTTTATTTGATGAAAGATGCTTGTAATTTCGATTCAAATACTTTACATTTCATACAAATTAATGCGAACAATTTGCTCAGAGAGATATTATCCAGGAGTCTTTATGGAACATTTTAAGTCATTCGGCAGTCGTCCTATTCACAATTTATGCAAATTGTCGGCGTGGGTATGAAACGGTTCGATCCCCAGAGAGAGCTCTCCGCTTCTATTATTAAACCGTGTTAATTGCAAGATGTCTCCTGTGGCTCAAATATACTCAGATCATTTGACTTTATCTCTCTACAGTGGTCAAAAATATTGTCGTAATTGTGTTAAAATCCCACACATTTGCAAAATTGAGGATTAGTAGAAGTTTAAAGAGTTATACAGTGAACACAAATATGAAGAGGTACATGTTTTATTGGGGACCACGTGACATATATTAGACTTTCTATTCACACAGAACGTTTAGGGATGTCAAATAGTTAACGACGGAATATTTTGGAAAAAAAGAGGATTTCTTTTAAATGTGCGAATTTCTTTGTTTTGTTGCAATGCAGTTCAAGCATTATATGGTCCAAAATGGTATTAGTGTAGTTATGCACAGAAAATAACACTGTAATCGATCTGTACTTCAGAAAGACTTTCGGTATAAAAAAGAAAATTGATTATGCCCAGTTTGGCACCTTTCTTTATAATATTATGAAATAACACGCGCTGACTTTAACACATGTACTATAACACGCACATGAAATGCAACTCACATTAATTCTGACAGTTGCAAATATTGCCACGTTTTGCCGCTAATAGAAAATACAAGCCCATCACAAGAAGCGTCCAGCACGAAACTCGGAAGATATCTTGGAGAATATTCACATTTCCTCAAACGCAAAAAGACTTCACTGACAAGCACAAACGCAAAGGACATTCAGTATGTTTTGTTATGTCTTTTTGTCACCAGCTGAAATCGATACTTTGATCAACATGTTTGTCTCGAGTTGGCAAACTCGTTTGGCTCCTTGTGGCCGAAGATCATTGAATTAAAGTGATTTGCCAAGCGGATGATCTGACATGATCGTTTGCACAATCGATACAGTCTTGTCGTTTTAGAGTAATCAACTTTGTGTGGAGATTGCGAGACATCAGAATAGCTATACTGCCGCCGTCTTACTGTACAACTCGCCCATGTTACTGATGTCCCGATGAATACCGATTTGGGGTACGGGGTCGTTGGGTTCCGGCAGACGGGGTCGGCACTGCTGTTGCGACCTGATGGCGAATCGGTTGACATGGACAGGGATTGGGACGACCAGTTTAGGGTTGGGGTTCGTCCCGTTGCGTCCGCTCGTAATCCCGGCTTTAAGGCGTTTCCACTTGGCCCTCCGGTTCTGAAACCAAATCTTAACTTGTACTTCGCTCAGGTGCAGAGCCCGTGCGATCTGTGATCTCTCACTCAGAGTCAGGTATTTCTTACTGTGGAATTCTTTCTCTAGTTCGAGTAACTGGTCGCTGGTGAACGCCGTACGGCGACGGCGGGACTTGGAGCCCGGCCTCCCCCCACCGCAGCTGTCTATGTCCCCGTCGCCGTCACCGGACTCGGCCTGGTCGTCCTCTGGGTCGTCTGGAAGGGGCGACGCGGCGATGTCTCGGCCGTGCTCGCTGCGGGAATCAGCGTCGAGTTTCCCATCAGAATCTACACAGGGAGAAAATGAATATCTGCTTTTGTCATGCTGACCGCTATAAATTCAAAATCAAATTTAAAAATACAACAGTACAGCCACAAGTCCGTTCTCTTTAAAACTGAATTTGAATTCAAAGCATGTTTCACGAGTTTGTCCGGTTTAAGGCCTGCATACGAGATTTGTAATGTCCCAACATTTTATTGTACCGCAAAAAACCTTGCTCAAATGGAAGATATGATTCCGACTTTCCAATGCAGTTATTTCGCCTATAAGATGACCAAGTTACGTCGGGCAGGACAAAACAAACCCTAAATGATATTCATTCTTATTCAAACCTTAGATATTCAAACCTTAGATTGGTTTGTCTTTGTGTCTTGTTACCACCCCCCCCCCCCCCCCCCACTCCCCCTCCCTCCCCACTCCCCCTCCCTCCCCCCTCACCCCACCCCCTCCCCCACAACTTTACTTTTTATATTTATATTTATTACCCTATTTATTTGCTCTCTTGTTTATAGGAATAGCCTATTCTGTTGTATTGTTGCTTGTGTTGGCCGAATAAATAATAATAATAATAATAATTCTCCCCGACGCAATAATCACATTCCCTCATTACCAGTTAATGATTCGAACCGGCTGCTCAATACCGGTTAGCTCGGTGGTCTATAGTGCCTAGTATGCAGGAGGTCATGTGGAGGTCATGGGTTCAAGTCCCACACGATCACGCTATAAAGTTTTTCTCCTTGTATATCGGGGAAGCACCGAGTATATAATACAGTGCTAATCAGTTACGTCTGGTATAGGGCAAAACAAACTCCAATTGAAGAGATTTGCTTGTAGGAAAACGAGATTGTTGTGATGCTCCGACGGGATGCCCAGATAGCTCAGTTGGTAGAGCAGTTGGCCATGTATGCCAAGGATCTGGGTTCGAATCCCAGTCGGGGCACTGCAATTTTCTCGTGTTTCTAAATTCATCTTATAGGAATACTTATAGGATAATTAAAGATAAATTTATATAAATGTGTGGGTGTACACACGCACTTTTTACAAGGGTGTCATCGTATAAATGAAACTAGGCCCCTGACTACAATATATTGTGGCTCAGTTTCCCGTTCAATATCATCAAGTAACCAGCCTATAAATAGGATGGCGGCTTCGCACAATTTCGTAAAAGCATGGATACAGGGTTTTTGTTATTGTTTTCTCGGAATGTAGATGAGGTTACTGATCTGACTTGCACACAGGTTGGTTTTTATCAAACATACCCTAAATCGCACACGCCGTTTGTAACATATTTACCAATCCTGTTAATCTATCTTTAAGCCAGAAGTGATTCGTGACCGTGATTCAGACACCTGCTTTTCAATTCTCTTGGTAAACCAGGGCATTATCGCTATTGTATCCTTTTTCAATTCAATAAAAAAGAACCAAACGAAGGTACATAAAGCATGATCAAATCGGTTTTGACATTTCGTAAAATGCCTTTGGAAATTTGATGGAGTTGTGAGATTTTAAGACAGATATGCCAAGCGTTGACCTCTTTTCACTGAGGTATTCTGTATCCAACTACGTTTCGATCAGATTTGGCGTCTGCCGTCTGTAGCTTGCAACATAAATTTAAGGTCCTGCGTTCAATTTCCGATGCATACCAAAGTCCCATGGCAGTATTAAGTATAAAGTACACTTATCTGCAGAAGACATTTTCCAATAAGTCTTCTTTGTGCTTGTCTAAAAGGAATTTTAGATGAAAGTTGTTCATTTACTCGTGGCGATATTGTCAATTTTACCTCACCTCAACCAAGCAATGATTATGCAAAAAAGGACTTTCTACCAAAATGAAGTTCACAACATAGTGCATTATATGATACCAAATTAATCTCACATGTGTGACAGTTTTTGCAACTGTTGCGTTTTTGCGGGACACTCTGTAGACTATACCGGCACGTTTATAACGTGGCGATTTAGACAAATATTCCTCACTTATTAAAGACGGTGGGTAGTCAGATCGGGAGCCAAATAAGTATGAAAACTATCCGTGATATTTACAAAGAGTGGACGTTGTCAGGAAATCAATGGACCTACGAGCTAGTGACGCCACGCGTTTATAATGTGAGAAGATAAGTTTGTGCGACCATATAGATACGCACATGTAAACAAACAGTGGCGTCATTACGTCTCGAGTCCATTGCTCTGTGAACAAAATACTGAAGAGAATATTCGTCCACTGTCACACCGCGTTTGAAACCGTGTATTTGGCGCCAACTGCATGTAAATGGACGTTTTCATAATGTACCAAAATGCATGGGTGTTTATTGTGACATTGCCTATGATGAGCTATTTCATTGCACTTGTTAATTTAAAGGCACAGGCTCGTCAGCAATGCGCGCGCGCCAATTTCGTGCCACGAAATACGCAGCTCCATAGCAAAGGCATGTAGCTGCGCATTTCGTGGCACGAATTTGGCGCGCGCGCATTGCTGACGAGCCTGTGCCTTTAAATTTGATTTATATGGTTGGAATTCATTTCGCATGTATGTTGCTAGGTAGGACAAACCCCGGACAATCTCCTGTTGTGTTAATTTTATGCCAGCATTATTCCGAATTTATAATTTCGCATACAGCAAACAAAAACGATCGGTAGACCATTTTTCTGCGTTAGTTAAAGGTAGAACACATCATTTGCAGCGACCCCATTTTTCTCACGAGATGACAAGAAAAACCTACTAAAAGTGTTAATAACAACGGTACCAAACACGACATGGTTTTATTTCAGTCCAAAATGGTATTTAGCAACTGAAGGTGGTTTTCTAAAAAGACTTGTTTACCATTCAACTCAACACAAAAACCATGCATGGATTTGTCAAGTTTTCAGACGTATTACTGCACCTATGTGGCTGAAATTTCAACACGGCAGTTTTATCAATATTGGCTTCTATAATCACGAGTGGAAATAACGCTCCCTTTACAGTTTACCAATCATGTGTTGTACCTTTAATCCCAACCACTCTATTTACCCCGGTCACACATCCCACGCTGTCTGACATCGTTGCCAAGTATCACATTCCTAATTAAAATATTCTGATGTTTGACAACAAAATGCCAAAGTGTCATTTCCAATTAAGTATGGGTTTTAGCCTGTACATGTAGGCCTATATGAAACATGGATTATTATGACCAGGATATAATTAAATTGGTGTGTTTTAAAGATGACGTGTTTAAAGGTGATTTTAACGGATGCTGGAAAAACCAAGGCAATATATGCATGTTCCTGAGCATTGCCTGAAAACAATGGGTAAGAGACCTGAAACATAATGACGTCACAGTTTGTTTACATGTGTGCTTGTCTATAACCATACACCGTCTGGTACCCTGTGACCCCCATATAGTACTGCACTCATGTAAACAACCCATTACGTCATTGTGTTTCGGGACTTTATTGTTGGATAATGGAATGAATAATGGTACAGGCCTAGTTGTGTTTCTGCACCAGAATAATTAAAATTGGAAAATTTGCGGCCATATTTGCAGTGATGGTCAGCCGACCATTGCTTATAAATAAACACCACTTTTCTTTTAAATGGCATAGCGCCATGTGCTGTGTTAATACAGGATGGTTCAAAATGTTATTTGCTAACAGTTAAGGTAGGCCTACATGTATATTTCAAAGTAATTGGGTAGTTTTGCTTTTTTTATGTTTGCACTCTGCAGATCATTGACAACAGTGACTGCTCATAATATTTATGCTGTCAATTAACTTTCCTAAAGCACGTTAACGTTCTGCTTTTGTAAACGCTAAAAACATGGAGGTAGGAAAATATGTGTTAGTTTTAATTTCATGAATTTTAAACCATGTTTTGTCAAAACATTTATATGAGGATATCTTCGGTACAGCCAAACACAACCAGATATATTGAGCCTTGATGTAAATTGATGACATCATCTTTGCTTTGATCTCTTTTAGTACAAATGTAAAGTACAAAATAGAGGTGGGATGTTTGTCACAATGAGATGGGCTATATTTGGCAGGATTATTGCACAGATTGTACAATGTACTGAAATGAGTTGCCGCCTTGCGTTAGTTGTTCTATAGAAAAATTAGTTCGTCTGAAGTGTGTAATCTGATCACATATTGTCTATGTCTAGACCACCCATATTTCCCATGCGACACGTTTTTTAGACAATAAATACTTTTGGGGGGAGGGAGGGGTGAGTGTTTAAATGTTAAATGTCAGAATCTGACTGCGTCGCGGACGGCCAGGCTAGCCTGTCCGCAAACCGCGCTCGTCGCGCCTCCGCGGCTTCGTCCCGCGACTCACGGCCCCACATCATCGTCTCCACGGCGTCTGCTTCGCAAACCATTTCCCACTAACGACATGTCGTTAATCCTAAAATGTCACAGGTTAGACCATAACGGCGTAACACCTTCCGTGGTCATAAACCATAAAATTAAATTCGTCCAGATTTATCACCCGGCTTGGCACTCATGGCTCGTTGGGAATGGGACCAAATCAGCCCGTTTTGCCGGCGAGCTGATGCATTTTACGGTTCGCTAGATTATGAAGTTATCAGACGAAGTGCTCCCAAAAGAGTAGCTATAATAGACGGTTTGCTCTTGGTGTTAACACTAAATCACCGCTATGAAATTTGACGAATTACACATTGGTCTTTTACTTTTAGTCACTAAAGAGATTTATTTCAAACGTTGCCGAAAAAGGAACGACACATTTGTTTCTGGTTTCCTTGATTCAGTTTTATAAATAATTCAAGCGTTATCAAAGACCTTTTATTTCTAATGTTACATTTTTGTGCTAAAATTACTACATGTAGTTATCTGATGTGAGCATGCCTTAAAACTATAATAAATATTTTATTATTTTTTATATTATTTTAAATATGGTTGGGCCTAAGTTTGATCATTGTACGGGTCAACAGTGTATCACATTCCACGTCCACTATATGCAAACGATGCCTGGTTGTGCTATAGTGACAAAACTGACACATTTGGTTATTCTCTCGTTCTAATTTCTATCCCATTTTATATTTTCATGAACTCAGGATTTATAGCACTATATGTATGTGATTAAACTTTGAATGGTGCGCTGAAGCGGCCTGCAGCTCTCCAAATTGTTTGACTTTTTTCCAAAGGCAGTCTTTATAATGTAGCGTATAGTCTATTAAAATACAGCCCGGATAGATACGCAAAGTAACATGAAATACAGCCTTGGGAAAAACATTATTGGACCACCTACAACCTGACAACAAAAATAAGTACATAACAGTTTGTTAAGAAATGTCTTGTAGCAATATTTGATGCCATGTAAGCCTCCTGAGCTAATGACTATTGTCTAAGACCACACATCATAAACATAAGCCCGGTTGCTGCCCTATAGAAGAGTGAATTTTATGAATAATTCAAGACATAGGTGGTCCAATATTGTTTTTTCCAAGGCTGTATGTTACTACTATTTGCTTCTTATTGAGCATACAATGATTGTAAATGTTGCAATCTTGTAAACAATGTGTTTTCATGAAGGAATGTATTGTCTTCGAAACCCACGACTGGGCAACTTGGCCCTGTTTTGGTAGAATTACTGCATGCATCTTAAAGTAGCTGAAGACAAATCATTTCATTTTTACCAAACCAGGGCCAAATTCACATGAGAACCAACTGAAACAACATTTTATAGCACGAAAACTCACCAGATAATGGGCTCATATCAGCTTGCGTTAACCGGTCACTAATCGTTGATAAATTGGTTTCTCTTGGAGTAAGGTCCTCCCGAAGTGCGCGGTGCCAAGTCGGCTCATGGTCGGAGGGAGTTTGCTGATAGCAGTCGGTCGGTAACTGTCCTATCAAAGTCCGCGGCGGGCTGTGGAAAAACTCCGGTGGCTGACCGCATAAAGAAGTCCGGATATTGGGAACAGGAGGGTTTTCCGTGTCCGATATGACTGGATGTGGGGTGGAGATAAGGTGCAGGGCGGGGGGTCTCACGGTGCCGTTGTACGGTGGCGAGAGGTGGTGTTGAGGCGCGTGCAGTGCGTGGAGTAGTCCGTTACCGTGAGCTGGAACCACGGCCGCGCTGCCGTGGTGAAGGTGCGCCGGCAGTAAGCTCCCGAAGCCGGCATAGTGATGATACGAACCCGGTCGGTTGGTGCTACTGGTGACCGTAAGGTGTGATGGGAGAGTCGAAGCCATCAAAGAATCCACCGTGAAAGCCATTGCGGCTTTAGACGGTTGCATCTTCCAAAAAGATGACCCGTTTGTTGTTTCTAGATCTTCACTTGATTAACAATGAAGTTGGGATGATATAAAGACGAACAGTTGTGAATGTTGCTCTGTGTCCGATAAGCTTCCCAACAACCACGCGTAAGCCTTTGATGTCCATATGGAGACGCATGTCCATATCCATGTCTCATCCACTCGCACGCTGCCTGTCATCATCATTGCATTCTATCTCGATGTACAAATTAAGACCCACATAAATCAAGCCGAACTTGCCAGAGATGCGCTCGCTGATTGGCTAGGCGGGACCATTTTCTTCAGTTTCTCCCCTGTCGCCATCTAACGGCTGAGCTCATTGGTCGATGCTCAGCCTGGGACAACCTAATTACGATGATAAACATGACACTCTGGGGTTTGGGTTCCCATGAAACAACCACATGTGCAGTGTGCGACTAGTGTTGGTTGGCTGGTAGGTAGCCTATACTACAATAGGCCCGGGTCAATGGTTGCGATCGAGTGAAGTTCGTCAGATGGTTCGTGGCTTGTGATTGGGTAATCGACGCTTAATTGTCAGATGGTTCGCGGCTTGTGATTGGCTAACTGACACATAATTGTCACCACCAGACCACGCCACAGTCATCACTCAATATTGACATTGCTCACCGCTATGCTCAGATTAGTTCACCACGCTCTGTGCACCGGACTGAATCGTTTAATTTGCACAGCAGTAAAAAAATAAACCGAAAAATCAAGAAAATTATTTTGCCATTTTGCCTATTGATGACGATGCCACGTTTCGTGTCCCTGGAAATATGTATGCCTTTGTGCGGATACAAAACAATTCAACCCTTTGAGCATGTTGTATACATTCCGTAAAAACTATAATTGCGTTTACCCAAGCGAAAACGCTATAGCGAGATGGTACTCGGTATATACATTGTAAGGGTGGTCGTAAACGAATTCCAGGCTCTGCTGTTTTGTGCTGTGATAAAATGTTAACTTAAGGTGGGTTCGATGCTGAACCAAGTTGGCGGTTGGACCAATCAAAATACTCTCCGATTTTACATACATGTTAATTTATGTAAATACATGTATTTTGTGGTGATATCATACCAGCTGCTACTATGATGAATTGACGTATAAGAGGATAACTTCGACAAGGCTTATAATTATTATATTATCTCCAATGGTTTCTTTTAACTTCTAAAACTTTAAATCAAGTAAAGTTAAAGGTAATACCTATAGCCAAGGCCTTACAGTTGCCGAAAATGTCTTGAAATTAACAACAACAGCAACATGATATTTCAAAAGATTTAAGGCAGTATGAATCGGCACAACATTTAAAACAAGGAACCTGGTTACAGAGAAATGTTCGTGTCTCCACCAGCACTATACAGCAAAAAACATCTTGCTTTAGAGGGGGAACTTTGAAGGGGAATGTGATCTTAATTACCGTGTAATCAGATACAAAAAGTAAGCAAATCTAGCCATCGGAATGGACTGCCAATTGCCCGTGTCTTCGGGTAAAGAAAACACGACATGCCGGGCATGTGGCGATAGCAGGTACACCCAACAGCCAACAAACTGGGGGCAGCTGTCATGCCTCGGGTCGGCCCGTCTCCCCGGACGATCAATCTGATCTAGCGAGGCTCCCCCGGGCACTTCATGCCCCTACGAGCACGTCTATCGGCAAAAGCGGGGTGTTATTATTGTTATTAAGACCCTGTCCTCCTCCTCCATTACAGATTATGTAACTTGATTAACGACAGGTTGGCATTGCAAGATGACCACGATTCCAAATTTAGAGCACCTGTCTTATCACGTGATATATCAGCATCTATGACCCCGCTTTAAGCGACTCCGTGATATTTATTTATCCAGAGCACGGGGGTCTCCTGCCCGTAAATTTTTCAAAGGGAGACTTTTTGAAATATATATGAGCACTATAGCCGTCACTTGTGAGGGGATGATAAATTACTGTGGAGAGCGGAGATATATGAAAGGTTTTACAGGCTGCATGGTTTGATTGTTAGTGTCATCCTCGCTGGGGGATCACAATGGCCGGCAAATTGGCGTATAGGTTCCTCGCCTTTCACCTCTGTGGCCCTGGTTCGAATCCTGTTCGGGTCAGTATGTGGATTGAGTTTTCAGTCCCTCTTAAGTCTGGGGGTTTCGCCTTTCGCCTCTACGTATGGGGTTTTCCACCCACTTCTAAAACTGAAAATGTCTTCATCGTCTTCTTTCATGGATCGGTATGTTGTGACGGAAACAGCATGTTGTGAAGGCACCTTAGTGCATGTACTTTTTCTTCTGTTTCCCAAAACTAAAGGAATCTCGTTGCTGAGATGAGCCGACCGTCATTGCCCTGTAGCCACTAGGAGATTATTTGGCTCGGCCAAGAAGTGCGGGAGAACAGGAAGAAATGCTCAGTTATATCATTTCTTCCTCCATGGTTATATTTAGAGGTGGGAGGAAAACCCCACACACGAACGTGTGGGGTTGAACCCACAGAATCAAGCTGGGACCGAGAACCCAATCCACACGCTGACCCGGACAGGATTCGAACCAGGGCCACAGTGATGGAAGGCGAGCAGAGAAGTATACCATGCCAACCTGGTTCCCCCCATTGTTCAATCGCAAAGCACCTGTAAACAAACACGCGAAGCCTTATCGGTCGCAGCTTGAGTAGTGACTACCGACCTTCACACTACTTTGTATGTTTTTATTCACATAATTGCAGCATTCCTGCCTGATTACTGTGATATAGCTGTTTCTTCTTGCTGCAACGGGGACTCAATTATGCTGTGACTGAGTAATTGGCTCGATTATCTTGTTAAAGCGATACTTCGGAGCTAGTTTCTGCCCTAGTCCGGTCAGGTTACGGAGAGCTGTGAAGGTTGCTCAGCGGGTGTGATCCTTCGTAATTCAGCGCACGTGTGGACGCAGTGGTTGGTTGTAACATGGGAGAACTTCCTCCACGGTTGTAATAGGTTCCTTGCGCGGTTGCGTGGGTCTATCCGCACATGTCATATCTTACGATAGATAAAAGGCCAAAATTAGGTTCATAGCGAAAACCTGAGGAGTACATAACCACTTATAGATCAGCTGGTAGAGCGTCTGGCCGGTGTGTCAGAGGTCTTGGGGAAACCTGATCGAGGGAGTGTACCACTGTACCTTATAGCTCAGCTGGTAGAGCGTTTGGCCGGTGTGTCAGAGGTCTTGGGGAAACCTGATCGAGGGAGTGTACCACTGTACCTTATAGCTCAGCTGGTAGAGCGTTTGGCCGGTGTGTCAGAGGTCTCGAGTTCGAATCATGATAAGGCCCTTACGATCTTTGCTCTCATACCAAGTTTAGTACCAACCGACATAGTAACGATACGAGGGTTATTCTTATTGCGTGGTGGACCTCGCTTTTCGGCCAATATGGCGGCTTTATGTAAGAAGCGAAAAGACCAATACGCCATTTTGTGACACTATATTTCAAAAACTTGATTTACCTATTATAATTATGTTAAAGAGACAGGGTTTAAGCAAAAACTCTGTTTGCTAGGATAGGGCGACAATTTGTGTGTAAAAAAGCTATATTAGGGCGACACGCTCAATAGGGCGACAATTTGGTGTCGCCCTAATATTTTTGAGATTAAAAAAAAAGGTTTTTTTTAAATCGAGAACCATTTTTATTAGGTCTAGAACCGTCTCTCTTAGGTCTGTAACAATTTTTGGAAGCTTTGGGTAGAGAAATTTGGTGTCAATTTGAGTGATTCTTCCCGAAATTTCGGTGGTCCCCGGGGAAAGGCTTTCCGAATTGTCGCCCTATTGCTAGCTGCATCCAGGGTTATTACAATTATGCTGTTATTTTGGATTTATTTCGAAATCAACTTATGCCGAAATCAAAGTGAGCCCTCCTATTGTGTCTGCCATATTCAAAAAGGCTTTCGGATATAGGCTGACAGACACCCAGAACAAACTATGGAACAATCAGTGGCCTATTTCAGGTCGCGTGGAGTGGACCACTTGGCCTCTTCAAGTGCTAAGAGTAAACATAAATATTGGGTGATTGTTGAACCAGGTGTAGAGACCCAAAACTGTCCCGGGCTTGGCCTATGCTTGCCTCGGCAGGTCATTTCAGTGATCAAACTTTGTAAATTTAAAAGTCAGTTCTTAAAGACTTCCTTCTGAATGAAGTCCCCCCAGAAAGAAAACAATGTGGCCGACCTTGGCGTGCATGAGTAGGTCAAATAAATATTTGATAGCACAATATTTAATAGCACGTGGATGGCAGTGAATGTCATTCTAGCGTCGAGATCGTACCTATATGTATAGAGCCAACATATTAAATTTGTTGGCCAACAAGGACCAACATTTGCCTGACGATGTCGGCCAACCGAAAGGTGGATGGTGCGGACACCACTCCAGACAACGTCCAACATCATCCAACAAGTTGTGCCATGAAGCTATCGCCCAATAACGGACCAATAGCAGAGTAGAACGTCTGTCACGTGAAGGCAGCAGCCAACCGCAGTCGAGTTATTTTGGATCATGTTGGGTCGTGTGGACGAGCTTATTCATGTTGGTCCTTGTTGGTGCAAGGCTGAAGATGCCATAAAATTAACAACAATTTAGGCCTACTGGTTTGATTGGCCATATCCATATGCATTGGCTGTGACTTGAATTACACACGAGTCTATGGAAGACGCTGGGTAGACGGATTGATCATTTTCCATAGACTCGTGTTTTATTTCACTACATTCGGACACGGTTATTTACATGAGTAGATATAGAAGACGTACCTAAGTGACGTCACTAAATGGCTGGATACAAGCTTTGTTTCTGTCGTCCAAAATCACGTGACTGATTGTCTCTGACGTAATGTTATACGCACGCGGGTCGATCACCAGCCTGTTGCAATTAAATGAGGCAATCTCAATTTTCCGCCCGAGCCCATCTAATTTAAACAACTAAATTAGAAATAACTAACGTAATTATCTCGAGAGCTAGGAATGGACAGTGCTATAATGATGCACAAAGGAGCCCCGACCTATCATAATTACGGCATTGGGGCAAATAGCATTTTCTAGTTAGTAAGAAAAACACGAGTCCAAACCGCCGACAATCGCCGTAATAGGGCCAGAGTAGATTGGTATTTCATGTCGTGGAACCAAATTCCAAGGCAAATCAGTTACACATTCAACACTGACTAACAATGGGTAAGCTCATAGAGAAAACTTCAATCGGTTGCCGCCACTGCCCGGGTCTAGAGGCTACGGCAAACGGGGCAACACCTGTCTCCCGCGCGGCCTGCGTATTGAGTCGACCCGCTCTAATTTAGAACGGGAATAATTTTCTCAGACAAAAACGAAGAGAGAGGGAGAGAGTTGGGCGAAGTTCACGAGGCGATGTTCTCTCAGTTTGTTGCCGTTGATCTCCGCCTAGTCAAAGGCGGCAGTCCGGGCGATGATTGTGTTGTTATGGATTGCGACGAAACCATGTTTTTGTTCCGCTTACGGGGAATCAGCGGTCCTGTGAATTACCCCAGCACCGTCAGGGCATGTCTCCCGTCGACTGCCCCTCAGCAAACTCGCTATTATCCAATTCTTTTTTCTCCGTGTGCAACGCACTCAGAACCGAGCTCAATTTTACAGACTGAATGGTCTGCAGTCGCCGCACCCGAGCACAAATCGCGGCCGAGTAGATTGAGGTCTGACCGGTATCAATAGCTTTGGCGTCCCGCTAATCCGCACCACCCCCTCGGTCGAATTGAGAGCTGACTTTAGTCCAGTAATAGGATCAGCCGGCTATCAAAGACCAATTTCAGCCGATGAGTTGTATTCAGCACGGTGCGAGTAACTGTTGCCTTTTTTGTGTGGCTGTTAATGACCAGGGAGGAGGGTCGGTGTTTTTGGAAGTTGGGTTCCCCCCTCAGTCACCCGCCCAAGCCATGAATTACCCTAGAAACTGGCCCACCCGCCCCGGGGCTACTGCTCAATCTTATACCTCACCACACAATGGTGGAGTTTCTTTCGACAAGCGGCGGATCAGACGCACCGTTTGATGTTCTGAACAGGGGGGAAAAGTCTGCGTTTTTAGGCAAGAGAGTTTTAATATTTAATTTTCCTTGGAAAGCTGTGGAGACTGGCCTTCAGCGAAACACACTTTGCATTCAAAATGACCAACAATAGCAAACCAAAACAGGACTGAATATGGAATTTAACAATACGCACGACAGATTACATTGGGCACAGACGTTCGACACCATTTCGTTATAATCGATTTCTCGGAGATTCGGACACATGGGACTGAACATCGAAACTTTGGTTTTCGGGAGGTTTTATGTTTCATATTTCATCAAAATATTGTTGACTACATGGTACATGTATTATGCTCTATTCATCATTTTACACATGGAGGTCGACGTCGGCGCGCGGCGCCGGTGTAGGTTGTCAAAGAGAATCTGTTCAACTTATCAAAAGAATAATCTTTTGTGCGTATTCTGGTGAATAATTATATGTAGATTGAAATTTGGAAGTTAACATTGTGAAATTTGCGCATCAGAGAGTTCATTGATTCTTTTTTCTATATCGTATTTTGTACCCAGTGTGAAAATGGTTGACTTTTCTGACGTGGTACAAATGGTACGCCAAAATTACGTGCGGAACCTGGAGATTGGCTCTGTATATATCCAAGTTGCCAAATCACGTGTCAAAATGAATTAGAGAAACGTTCGGTTAGTCTTTTGAAATGGTTTTGAAAATAACAGTTTGGGATTAATTCCGACGCCAGGGGACTATTTTCTGAGTAAAACACGATGGAAAAGCACGTGAATTATTAGAAAGTTCAATTCAAATCGGAATTTCGCAGACTTTATGAAGACACTTTTACGCGGTTTATAGTTGGTCCTGTTTCTGTTATAATGTTATTTTCCGAACTGACAGACGGCGCAAAATGTCCGTACAATCGTCAGTTATAATCACCGATATAGGCCTAAACAGGACCCGATTGCTTATGATAAAAATATTCTGTGGTTTCAGTAGATTGGTTCCCGATCGATTATTGTGAAAATATAAGGATCCATAAATTATGCAGCACGATATGTGGCAAACGGACTCCTCCCTACCATTGTTCCCCTATTGTGTCTCAAACATCCAAGGAATTTCCAAGGAATTCCTTTCAGTTTTTAGGGGGGATTGGTGCGTTAACAAAAGGGAAGAGTGTGTTGAGGTATAGGGGCGTTAGGGGGAGTCCCTCTGCCACATATCGTGCTGGGTATATAAGGATCGGTAAAGAGCGGCCATGACGGGCAGAAATCTGCCCGTGGTCACGTGGTTATTATTATATATTTGTTTTAGTAAGTGCGAATATTTTGCATTGACATTTGTAACCCGGCCGTGCGTGTCGAACATATCTAAATGTAAATAAACATTGCCTAAAGCAAAGGGCTTCGCCAATTTTTAAATATAAAGCACACAATGCGCACGCGCAAAGACGACCAATCACAGATCAAAATGAAGCGCCCTTGACCTGTCTTCATATTCTTCTATGTGGAATATGTGGACCGGAACCAGTCTATGGTTTCAGATCACTTCAATCAGTTGTAGTTGAGTCCAAGTCCTCACAAGCCTTCACAAGTCCGTTCATACCTGGGTCTAACAAAAACATTCTTTTTGTGTGTGTTCATCCTTTGTTGCTTGTAAATGGACTTGTTGAAAGACGTGTTTTTATTATTACCAGACTTGATGGATCTGTGATGGACTCAACTATAATAGGCTACATCCTATCACTGCATCAGTTGGGGAAGTTGAATCTGGGAGTGCACTCTGCCTATTTCAACTACATGTAGTTTGTCTAGAAGGCCCTAGATGCACCTAAAACATAATTGGTCAACCCCGGTGTGCATGTAAAAACCTCATTTCTACAAACTTAAAACGAAGGGCACTTCAACTATGATCACGAGTTTTCTGAATACGCACTTTATTCATTATGGGTAATTTTGGCAGGGTAAACTTGTAAACTAGTCTTTTACGGGCCTTAGTTTAAATTGGTATAGACCCTTTGCACCGGCGGCCATGACAGGGGGCAGGTTTTCATATTGATATGATGTTACAATAGATCCACAAAGTGCCTACGCGTGCATGACACACGGTTACAATGTGATTGCCCCCTATACGATGGCCGCCATTACAGCTGCCCGCATTTTCCCACAACAATGGGATACATTAAGACGCTTGGTGGCAGCAAACAAACCGGTCCTTTTCCGTTGTCTATGTCATATAGAGCATGCGCACCTTGGCTCAAACGTGACGTAAACAATGGAAAGGGACCCCAGGGCCCAATTCCATGGAACCCGTTAGCACAAACATTTGTTTAGCACAGATTTTCTTTGCTTTATTTTACAAAACTGGGCTGCCAGTCAAAATGGTAGTGATGTGTATTTACTAATATATTAGAGAGGTTTCGCAAGGTGACGAATACGGTTACGAATACGGATATGATAACGGTAACCGTTCACGTCGATGCGCACACTGAACTGGGTTTCGCACTGTGTGAATACGTGTATACATATATCTGCTAAATCTGCTCTGCGCTTGGCTTTGTTTTCAACAGATTTTCCTCGCTTTCACGTGGGCATCACACATTAAATTTGATCTATATTCACGGAATATACATCAAAAAGAAACAAAATGCATACAACATATTAATCCATCACAGATAAAGCGAAAAATCTGCATAACCGATATCCGTTTTTATGCTATACGCGTATAAAGGCCGATAAAATATGTGTACTACGGTTACGCGTCACACGAAGCGCATAAAGTCATGACGTATCCATATCCGTATCGGTATTCGTGACGGTGCGAAACCTCTCTATTTTGCTCCTGTTCCTAAAAATACAATTTGACATACAATTTTGGCTGGTAATTCATTTTACAGAGCAAAGAAATTATGTGCTAAACACATTTTGTGCTAACAGGTTCCATGAAATTGGGCCCAGTTTGTTTGCACGCGTTTGTGTGCACGCGTTTCAAAAGTCTCTCATATAAAATCTGCCTCTTAAAGGAGCGTGACCAGAGTTTCTGGAAAATAGTATTCGATGTAACTTACCAATATTATCAAGTAACTCCCATACACACCTCCCATGTCCCAAAAACCCGAAAACATTCGCAATTTCCAGTAAAAAATTGAATAAAACTATCGAGTCGGCTTTCAGTGGATAAACGTTGATACTGGAAAATTAGTTTACAAAGAATTGGTGGATTTTCGACGATATCCTCGGAAATATGAGGCCTAGAAGCGCGGGAGTTTCAGTTTCGTAATCAGAAAAATATAACGGATGTTATGATATAAAAATCTCATGACCCATAAGGTAAGTCCCGGGGAGTTATGGGTAAAATAAAGTGATCTGGTCACACTCCTTTAACGGACCATGTTTATTTGCATTTACGCAGTGTCCTTACGAGATTGGGTTAACCAGCCTATAACGAATATATTTTCACACCCTTATTATATGGTCTAGAAGTGCCTGAGGGTCATACTAATCACACGGCCCAGTCACATCTTGCAATTTCCCCTTTGTCTTATCTCCGAAGTTCCGAACGTAACCCAATGCGGTAATCCTTTTCTAAACGTGTTAAGTCTTCGTGTCTTGCGATAAGTGGCAAACGTTGCTCAACTTCAGACACACGTTAACGTTTAACCACATCGTGTTTCTGATTGGCTTTTAAAAGGTTGCTTAACATAAAAGTGGCTTTTCGCGCCAAAATACATTTTGTGATTTGTGGTAATTTTGACCAGCCGACCGTAACATTTCTGTCAGCTCGTTCGGCCCGGTTACTTTACTCCAAAATGTACAGCCCCCCTTGCTTTTTATTGTATGCCAAGATGTGTTTTTTCTTTTCATTTTGATATTTTACATTATTCATTTTTAATATCCAACGTTTCCAACATAAGTTAGATTGACTTAAAATGTTCTATATTCAGTGATCAAACGGAGAATTGAAATTAGACCAATGCAAAGTTAATTTAAAAACCTAATTCTGTATAGAACGGATGTGGAAGAGGTTGTGATTTATAATTAATTATAGGTAATCTTGGTACATGTATGATTTTTTGAATTTCACTGGCGACGTTGTTTTGGTTTGAGGAACACGTTAATGAGGGAAATTAATTTCATTGTTACATTTTTAGTTTGCGAGACAATCGTAAGGTTTGCTGATTGTAAAATGAGCCAGAACCTCCACGGTACCGAGAGCTTGGTTCAGACCAGGTGACTTAATCTGATCGGTGGGGAAATCGGCACCTAGGACCCCCTTGGCTGCCTGCATGGTCATGCTAGCCGGTCGGACTTGGATGGTGTCGAACTGGTAATGGTGATCCGCACAGGTCTTCCTATAGAGCTTTGGTACGAGCCAAACCAGGTTTGGGACATGATCTCACGGTAAGCGGCGAAGTTGGGGAACTTGCCCGGAGACTGGTAGTCCCCAGACGCCTTGAAGTTGGCGGTGAACCTGCGACCATCGAAATTGACGTCATATGAGTCTGTGGTTATCTTCATATCGGCTTTGAGGGCGTTCAGGTTGTACTGCAGCCTCGACGCAACACATTGGAATCCGTGTAGACGATGGATTTGTAGTTGAGGTTCTTCGTCGAGGCTTCGTGGCCGCTAGAGGGAGCACTCACCATGCACGTAAGGGATGTCGAGCTTGAATTCGGGAAAGCTCGGAAGCAACTACTTCGGCAAACCGATTGGTCCGGCGTTATGCTCCTTGCCGATTTCTAAGACCACCGGGTGATGATCGGCTGGCAGGCCCGGTAGTGACACCTCTCCGAGCTCCATTGATCGACCTGGGTTTCAAAAATATCATTGTTAAGAAATTCAGCCTATAGGCCTATCCGTAGCCTATATGTATTCTTAGGCGGGATTCGAACTTCTAATGTCTTCTTTTCAGTTAAGGGAAACTTCCTAGACCGGCAACGACTAACAAATAGCAGTAATATCAGCTTCTGGGTGCTGATAATATTGGCATTTCTGAAGTACCGTATCTCAATTTTTGTTGGTGTATTTCAAGAGAGAAAAGAACGCAACAGCTGCAACTCAAGTGGTAGCCTACGTGTGAGATATGAATATCAGAGTTATTGTTTGTTTCATACCGCACACCAGAGAGGAAAGTAAAATACATGTACTTCAGTTCCAAAGCGCCGTTTACCATAGACCAAAATGAGCGATTGTTACTATTGCTTAAAGCAGTCGCAGGACAACTTTCCCCCATTGTGTCTAGTATCAAAATTTAGATTTTGTAATAATGAAATTTTGATAAAAATGACATTTTGAAAAATTATATTTTGGGATCTCCTCAGAGGCGGATCCAGCCTCATTAAAATACTGAAATAAAATGGAATTCAGGCGGTCGGACCCCCTGAAATCCATTGTATTTCCTGTATTTTAATGAGGCTAGATCCGCCACTGCTCCGTTCAGAACCCCAAAATCTCATTTTTCAAATATTGACGTTGGTGTATAGTGGTTCCCCCAATCCCTCCCCCCCCCCCCCCCCCCCACCCCCCCCCCCCCCCCCCCCCCACCCCCCCCACCCCCCCACTCCCCACTCCCCGCCTTTCACCTCGGACGTCCTGCAGGGTTCAATTCCGGGGTGTGTGGATTTGGTTTGCAGTATAACGTTAAACCTAATACCGCACATTTAATGGCAAAAGTTAGTTGCCCAAGATGTCATAAAATTAACACCACCACCACCACCACCACCTCTGGCTCCGTGGTTCGATTCTCGGGCGTGTATTTATTGGGTTTGCAGTCCCTGCAGTACTTGACCGCGTAGGTTTTCCCCCGGAGATTTCTCTTGGGGTTTTCCTCCAACTTCTAAAACTGCATCCCTTCTTTATCTCACTGAAGTTGATAATCAAGTAGGCCTATAGTTAAAGCTAATACCGTATGTGGGTCATTCCATGTCAGACCAACGCACTTTTTTACCTTATGTCTTCCGATTTTGATAAAAATTGCTGTGCTTGTAGGTCCTAATGAGCAATGAATGCACACCAATTTTTAGCCTGATCCGACCTACCATGTGCTCAGGGCCGACACCACAAAAATCTGACATTTTTTGAGTAAAATACCACCCTTTTGGTACAAATATGTTAAAACCATGTCAATTTTCATCGAGTATATGCAAATTTGGTATTAAAATAATGAGAATTGCATGCTCAAATCAATTCTTTTGTCAAAAATATATTTTTTGAAAAGTAGGTCACCGTGACCTTTAATATGTCATCGTGACGTTTGACCCAATTTTTGAAATAATGTATCATTCCGAAAATCAACGAAATGAAAATGACTTGATAGAGCATGTCTTCCTCTATCAGAATCCACTTAGAACAAATTGGGATCTTTAAAATTTGCAACTTTATGACTATTTTTGTACAGTTGGTAGGTTACAAATTAGTCCATTTATAGACTTTACATTAGAAATCCACTAACACAACTTACTGTTCTGTTTTAATTGTTACTCAAATTATTCTTGGTTGGTGAATTTCTCATTTTGAGGGCTAATGTGGTCTAACCAGAATCATACTTTAAATTATCAGCAGTGGCGTACCATGGATTTGGCTTTTTTTGGGGGGAGGGGGTGCTAATTTGTTTTCTTCAAATTTCTTTAGAAGATTGTATTTATTTATAGTTTTGTTTATACAGGGTAGTTTCATCAGTTAAAAAACTGCTATCCTTGAAAGCCCTGTTTGGATCTTTAAAACAGTTAAAAGATGACAAATAAATAAATATTTCCTTAATAAAAAAACAAGTAAAAGTTAAAATGATAAAAGTTAAAAATTAAAAAATAAAACCAAGTATGGGAATAATTAATGTACAGTGTACATTGTAAAAATAGATGACCAAAAATCAAACAAACAAATTGACTAACCCCTAGGACGTCATAACTCTGACATCACTAAGACATCATAGATAATTTTGCCTTGCAATAAAAAATTATGCGTCCTAACTTGTGTCCTAGGACACATACAATTTAAGACACATAATATGTGTCCCAAGTTTACGTCTTTAGAACATTTGTTTGGAATTTCCTGCTCAATTCCGACAAAAGAAGCCTTGTGACAAGGATCAAAACTTTATTTTTTGATAGTTTGACTTTCTTAAACTGAGTTTTCACTGGAAGGTAGTTACGATTCAAGCTGGGCCTATTAATTATGAAAGTTTTCACAATGTATTTCACGCCACTGTCATGCGTACGTACGGCAGCAACGACTGGCGAATGCATGCGCGACGGTATGCAAACACGCTGGCTGCGATTAGAAACGCCGTTAACAGTAAAGACATACCAACTTTTGGATATTGCAAAACATTTTTCAATGTGTCGTAGGTAAGATGTCGTAAATTCAGTTAGGACACATGATGTGTCTCAGACCTAAGATGGTTATATTGCAATCCACCCCAGGGCTGTAGTGTTAGCACAACTCAGAGGCCAGATATTCTGGTGATACAGTTTCCTTAAAATCAGAAGGTAGAATTTTGCTTTTTCTGGCTTGTTCTTTATACATTTACAAATCTAGTTTAATTTTAGTAACTTTAGAAACAGAAGATTGAGTTGTGTTAGTGGATTTCTAATGTAAAGTATATAAATTGACTAATTTGTAACGTACCAACTGTACAAAAATAGTCATAAAGTTGCACATTTTAAAGATCCCAATTTGTTCTAAGTGGATTCTGATAGAGGAAGACATGCTCTATCAAGTCATTTTCATTTCGTTGATTTTCGGAATGATACATTATTACAAAAATTGGGTCAAAGGTCACGATAACATATTAAAGGTCACGGTGACCTACTTTTTACAAAATTAATTTTTGATAAAAGAATTGTTTTGAGCATGCAATTCTCATTATTTTAATACCAAATTTGCATATACTTGATGAAAATTGACATGGTTTTGACATATTTGTACCAAAAGGGTGGTATTTTACTCTAAAAATGTCCATTTTTTGTGGTGTCTGCCCTGACCACATGGTGAGGTCGGATCGGGCTAAAAATTGGTGTGCATTCATTGCTCATCAGGACCTATAAGCACAGCAATTTTTATCAAAATCGGAGGACATAAGGTAAAAAAGTGCGTTGGTCTGACATGGAATGACCCATATAGTTGATGGCATGAAGGGCCTCAGTCGCCGAAAATGCCATAAAGTACAACAAAACATCTTTCAGAGAATCGTTAGTCTACTCACCAGCCGGAAGCATTTTCTGGACGGTAGCTCTATAGGCAGAGGGATGATAGCCCACTGGCCTGGTAGTAGCCCTGTATGTCATCCTTGGCTTTAACTGGCAGCAAAAAGCTGCTTGATAAAAGAACCGTCACAGCGAGTAAATTCACAATCATCTTGGACCGGATCGGACTGAGGACTTTGCAGTTACTGAACGCACTGCAGCGCGGCGATGAATGTCGGCAATATATAGCTAGGCAACACGGCGATATATGGAGTGTTCACGTTTTACAAACAATATCGGCGAAAATCATGATTGCTTTGACTGCCGATTGATATTACGCTTTCCTCATGGTAGTCATTTTTCTTTTTACCTGACATACAAAAACATATAAATATGGATTTTAAAGGGTTTTTTAGCTGAAGCATCGTTGCATCTATGTAGGCCTACAACATGTAGAAGGCTATGTTTACCAACATCTTCTTTAGATATACCGTTGTTCCATGGATTCGTAAAAAGGTTTCATCTGCAAACGACACAGTGGCCTTTAAATGACACAACACACTGGTCCTACGGTTCTACATCCCATCCGAAGCATGAAGCAAGCGCGATTAAGCATTCAGCTCCTCGGGGAGTGCAGGTATAAGTAGGCCTACCATTCAGTTGGCCTACGCTAAAACCATCAGCTCGGACCGACTTTTTCTCCAGGACGCGTTTGGTCCTGTTGTGAAGTCAACACATGTATTGAAATTGTCAAAAGGGGATTTTTGTAATAAAAAAAAGTGTTATTGCCTGTGACATAATACAATGGCTCAGCATCTGAAACAGTGCCCCTTTAACGCACTCCCTCACTCCTGCGTACAGCATCCTCTTGCAACAGTGCCCCTTTAACGCACTCCCTCACTCCTGCGTACAGCATCCTCTTGCAACAGTGCCCCTTTAACGCACTCCCTCACTCCTAGCGTACAGTGGCCCTGTTGAAAAAGGCCCCATTTCGCGGTGGGACTAGCGACAGAAATCTTGTCGCCTCTGCTGGACCAATCAGGACGCTTGCAGTGCATTATGCAGCACGATTGCAGGCATTCAAATGTAACGCGCGCAGATTGTAAACACCGTGCATGCATGTGATACATGTACTCGGTAATGCTGGCCGTTGTCCGCGTCGGCGATTGGCTGCTATTTAAAGAACACTGGGGAATCCGTTCCATTACATTCGTCAGCATGCATCCCTGTTATTAATTTGAAAAACTGCGGAGTAAATAAAGTTCGTCGTTTGAAAGTTTGGTAGGAATGGGACAGTCATAAGGAACGGAACCCAATACAATTTCTGGAAAGTATAGAAATTGTTTCTTTTCGGCATAACATGACCGAATTGATTAAATTACATCAAAATGACTCGGGCGTGAGTTGGCTCAAGACAACAGCCGGCTCGCTCCACATATTTGCGTGTATTTCCTCAGGGTATTGTAACGTCGCTTTGCAGAGTGGAAATTCCCTGAGATCTCAGCATCTGAAACGAGGCTGTCGTGCTAATTTAAAATTTGACAGTTCATAAAATAAAACCTGTAGGCCTAATCTATGCCGATGAGGGCTACAAAATTACCCTTCCGTTTAGTTGTTTCATTTCTGTGGTGAATCACTAGGAGCAACTAAATATGGAAATGGGGTATACCGTGGCCGAGCGGTTTAGGTCATTGACTCGCAATCATATGTGAAAACTTGGGGTTGCAGGTTCGAACCTTCCCACGGCTACGGTACCTGTGCCCTTGGGCAAGGCACTCAACCACACTTGCTCCATCTTTCGGAAGGGATGTTAGACCGTTGGTCCAGTGTGTTAGGTAATGGAAACGCACTCTAAAGATCCCAAAGCATTCTTTCGTGAAGAGCAAGGGGGATAATCCCCGGTGTCTCTGGCCATTTATAATTATAATTCTTCATGGGTTTCCTCACGCTTGCGAGTGACAGGAGTGACAGTGCAATGAGCACTATTGAGGAATCCTTGGTATGAATACCAGAAAGAAATAATAATAAATAATAATAATAATAATAATAATGAAATTGTAAGAACTCTGGATGCCGCAAAAGGGCGACATTTCGGGAAGACTCTCCCCGTGGACCACCGAAATTTCGGCAAGAGTCACTCAAAATGACACCTTATTTTTTTTACCCGAAGCTTCCAAAAATGGTTCCAGACCAAAGAGAAACAGCTCTAGTCCTAATAAAAATGGTTTTTGACCTTTACAAAATGGTTTTTGACCTTAAAAAAATGGTTTTTGACCTTAAAAAAATGGTTTTTGACCTAAAAAAATGATTTAAAAAAAAAAACATTAGGGCGACACCAAAATGTCGCCCTATTGAGCGTGTCGCCCTAATATACCTTTTTTACACACAAATTGTCGCCCTATCCTAGCATTCATAGTTTTTGGGCACACACCATTACACTGTTAATAACAATGGTTTGTGCCCAATTTCCATTGTTAGTTGCTCATAGTGAATGGGCGTCAATCCAGATGTAAATAAAGGATGTCCACACTTTGCAGGAGAAGGCGACGGAGTGTGGACTGGCATACGTCCACAGTCGGGTTGCCCAAGCTTGAAAATAGGGTTAGGGTGGGGGATGGGATGGGTTAGGTTTAGGGTTAGGGTTTAGGTAACAGTTTAGAAGAGAACCTGTTTTGATTTTGGTGAAAAACATTATTTTTTATTTTGAAAAATAAGGGACATTTTGGAACAGTTTTGGAACAGTTTTCTTAACTACACGAGAACAAAGGAACGTCCACAATTATGGAACGTAAAAGCTATATGTGTTTGTCGGAGTTTTAGCGGGCAAATTAAGATCACTGTGCGATTGATTGAATTACCTAAACAGATACTCATCATTCTGTTGTCTGACAGTGTGGTCAGCGATGAGAACCGCGACATTTCGACCGTACCACAACGTACAAGTCTTCATCAGCCAGCCATGCCACTATAGCACTGCACAGACTCTGCTAGCTGAGCAGGGTCTGTCATGTTAGTGACGTCACGTACATCACATGCATGGCACAGCAACACAAAATGATGCAGGGACGGATTTGGCTCTTGGTTAAGGGTGGGGTTGTGGCTCCTACTGTGTGCAGAAAACACGCCCTGCATGGGAGTCCGAACATTTTTGAAATGTAGGTGCTTTCTCCTGCAATCTAAGGCACTTTAGGTTTTTTTTTTAAAGGTTTCATGAAATGATTTTTAATGCATTGTTTCCCCATTAAGCATTATAGTTCACCCCTCATTATAGTTGCAACCCCCAGATCCGCCACTGTGATGGATAGCAGATGCGCGAAATTTCGGAAAAGGTAGATTCACATCAACTGGGCAGAAGGTGTTTTTGAAATTATGTGATTTTTAGAGCATCTTTTCACCCTAAATTCCCCCCACACGGCTTTTTCTCAAAGCGACGCGCGTCGCACGCGCGAAAATGCTTAGTGTGATGATCCACCCTAATCGAGGTGCCGGTATAGACTCTTTGCACGGGTGGCCATGACGGGAGTCAGTCACATTGTCACCCTGCGTCATGCAGAGTAGGCACTTTGTGGATCTGTTGTCACATCAATATAAAAACCTTCCCGCTGTCATGGCCGCTGGTGCAAAACCAAAGGGTTTAGAAACTGCTGCTCGTTATGGTAATGCGAAACTATGTACACGGAGTGATTTCGATCCTTGTTTCTCCACCCCTCTTCTGACTTGTAAGGCCGGTGGAGATTTTAAGACCAGTGGCATCGACCGTTTTTTTACGAAAAATAATGAATTTCGTGACGATTGCAATCTGACCCTTGACCTTTTCTTGTGGGAGTCTCTAGAGAGGGCGCAATTGCATTCGGGTAGCCTTGCGCTTGTGGACCACGAGGCGACCCAGGGTATGCTAAACGAACGCACATAATGTTGGGATCGGGAACCAGTTACGGCCTGTAACTCTTCCGCCACATAGATCAAACCGCGGGAACCAGCGATCCACAGTCCTTTCGGCGATGGCGGTGCATTCGCACGTTGCCGGCGTCATGAGCTGAAGCAAACTGGCCGGTAATTTGTCCACTTTTTGGCTTTCATTTTCTGTAAAAGATACATTAAAAGGATACTTTGGGATTTGAGATTGGCGTAGCGGTACTGTTTTTGTTGTCTGTGATTTGGTGACTATTTTTTTCGGCATTGTCATGTGATGTCAGTTTCACTTTTTTTCCCACGCAGTGGCTATACGAATGCTGGACAACTCGTACCCGGGACAACTCGTACCCGACACAACTCGTACCCGAGACAACTCGTACCCCTTTTGTTGTTATTATTTTGTTGTAAATTTTTAAACGTCCTGCGAAATAACCCCCCAAAAACGGCAAAAGTTCCAGCAAACATCGCAGCAAAAGTCGACGGCAACATTTTCGACAAAGTCCTGGTAAAAATCCCGGCAAATGTCCTGGCAACATTTCCAGGAAAAGTTGTGGCAGAATGTGGCTAAAATCGGGTCAAAGTCACCAAAAGGAGCCGGCAAAATTGGCACCAAACCTCGCGCCAAAAGACAAATTCCTGACAAAGGTCGCTGCAAACTTTTCGGTGGGCCGAGGTGGGCCGAGGGCCGTGTATGACTTTACATGCACTGTAAAATGTTGACATTTCATGGTAGTGACAACAAAATGTTGATTCGGGGGAGGGAGGGGTCTTTAAAAATACTACGCTCTGTAGAACTGAAAATGTTGACAACTTTGGACGGCCCCTTAATACTTATGTACAACAAATGTCACAACAATGTACAACAATGTCAGTCTATATTTGATTTTACAGTGTCACTGTGGAAGCCACTACACTAGCTCCTGGGAGTTGTATTATTCACACCAGAAAACAGAGCCACCAGTATGATCCTGTCAAAGATAAACAGAAGGCTTATAGCCAACAGACTCTGGCAGGTATGTAAAGATGTTACCTCCCCCCCCCCCCCCCCCGACCCCACACCTCCCCCCCCCCCCCCCTCCAACACCCCCACACCCTCCCCCATCCTCCACACCCCCCATCCCCACACACCCCCCACACCCACCCTTCACATCCCCCCTACCACACACCACACCCCATCCCACACACACACCCCCCCCACCCCCCCAACCCCCTCTCCCAAAAAAAACAGATAGAAATGTGGACAAATGTCCATGAGTTTGGGAAATCTGGATGCAGTGGAAAAACAACTTGGCTTCACTTCGGATCACTTAAGATACGACCCAAACCCCTGCCCAGCTTGCCCCGTATAGTACAGCCTGTGGTACACCTAATGCTCTACCTTAAAGGAATCTTGAGATCATCGGGAATTTCATCATTTTTTGCTGCCAAGAATCGCCCTATTCCCAGCAAAATTTTTTCTTCTATATTCTAGACAATTCCAGCACCATCTGTGTAGGCTTGCTTGAAACATTTCCAATAATATGACGGCTGTAAATGGCGAGAATTTCCTACGTCGACTAGAAGCAAACCCGGTCTCGGTTCACTATCTCCGTGTGGAACAATCTGCATGTACGGTAGAAGCTATACTTTCACCAGCCGTGAGTGCGTAAAGGTCCTGGCACATGTACATACACACTTTTGTGCGTGATGCACTTACGACTTTTGGAAGTATAGACGATGTGCTCTTTGTATAGATCTAAAAAAAAAAAACTCTGTTGAAAATTGGTCGTCGTTATGCGCACGCATCCCGTTTTGCATAAATTTGGTTTGGTAATGATGCCAAAGGTCACAAAATTTAAAGACGATTTGGCATGCGACCTTATTCCTAAATCAAATTTATGTAAAACATGATGCGTGCGCATAACGCTGGGCATGGTTTGATTTGTAAGAGGGCACATCGTCTATTGAGACCCAAGCTAGAATATGGATGTTGGTATTAAGCCCATTGATTTGTTTTGTTGATCAGATGTCAGGCAGCGTGCGACCAAGCGACCCAGCCATCCCTAAGACAGCTATGCTACTACTCTTCATCGGAGTGGGTCTGTCCGTATTTAGCTCACATCGGCTTCTGACGACGCAGTCCTGTCGCTCGCTGTTACCCAAGCAGGAATGACGTCCAGAGTTACACCATGTAAATAGGGGAACTCATGCAATCTACACATTATGGCAGCCGCTCAGCAGGGAATGTTGCTTAGCGAAACATTTGGCTTAGACAATTTTGCAGTGAACCAGCCAAGGCTCTATATACAGTATATGGTGCTTCAGCTGGTTACCCATATTTGGTGTAGTGCAAAGATTTCTCACATTTAAAGGCACAGGCTCGTCAGCAATGCGCACGCGCCAAATTCGTGCCACGAAATACGCAGCTCCATAGCAAAGGCATGGAGCTGCGTATTTCGTGGCATGAATTTGGCGCGCGCAAGCAAAATAGTGACACTTTTTGTCAATAAACCCTTTGCACGGGCAACCATGATGGGGGCAGTCACATTGTCACCGTGTGTCATGCATGAGTAAGCACTTTGTGGATCTATTGTCACATTTAAATATAAAAACCTGACCATTGTCATGGCCGCCTGTGCAAAAGCTCTACAGGCCTTTGATGTGAACCTTAACCTGTGACCTCTAAGGTCACATACCAGATGCATGCATGCAGTGCTGTCAATTTTCAGGTTGATCATCATGATAGTTCTACTCTTAGGATTTCAGATAAACTATAACCCCATTCTCACTAAAGATATTTCTTTGTTTGATTTGACGATGATTTGACAAAGAGAATTCTTGATGTGAACGCACGCCTCTTCATTTGGCGAAGATTATAATCTCTGCATTCGACGAAGGGATCGCTTCATTCGACGAAGCAAATTTGTGGTGTGAACGCTCAACGCTCAAACGAAGTGATTTAGCAGGCCTGGTTGCACAAGCGCGTCGTGCGTCAAGCGCTGTTTCTCACGCATCACTCGAACCACACAGTGCGTCAGACACTTGAAGCTTGAGGCTCGTGTGCGGCCAGGCATAGTGGCCACACAGCTTCATTCAATAGCAGTAACCTAATTTGAACGATACTGCTCTTCATTGAGTGAGATGTGAACGCACTCTTCATTAACTAACAACAATTAATCTTCGTCAAACGCAGCGATTTCTTTAGTGACAACACGGTCTACACTCAGTGGGGTTAAAGGTTCAATGTATTATCTGCAATGACCACAAATTTTACTTCATGACTTGACAAGAAAACAAACCAACTTTAATGGATCTAATAATGGCAACTTAGTCAAATCAGGCTTTTGACTTTAAAATAGGCCTATTGGTATTCGCATCAAAGCAATTCAATGCATTGTGTACATAAAAGAGAGACAGTTCAGAATTGAGAAATTGTGTACAAATGTTGTGTGATACTGTTTTTTCTGTAATGTATGTAAAAAAGTAAATTGACTGATGTGTCACTACAGTTAACTTTAGTTTAGCGTTACAGTTAACTTTAGTTCAGAGTTAACCCTAGTTCAACTTTAGTTCATTGAACAATGGGTAATTGTTGTTTGAGAGACACTTGAACTACTTGTAAGTGAGATGTCACAACAACTTAAGCCAAGCCCACCGTGGAAGTAAAAGTAAAAAACCTGGCAAATTAGCCAATGAGTGCTGTTAAAGAAGCGTGACCAGATTTATCCTAAAAATGGACTTTGTTCTAACCTAACAATCATATAAAATACCTCCCCAAAATACTATACATTGGAAGAAAACCTGAATTTGCAATCTCCAATTTGGAAGTGGGAGCAAAAATGTTGGTGTACCGCACTTATTGCATTGCTTTATGGAACCAGATAAATTAGTTTAAAAACACTGGTGGTTTTTTGACGATATCCTTTAAAATATTAAGTAAGGTTGTTTTTGCCCCTAAAAATATCCTTAAAAATATATGGAGTGAGAACACAACTTCAGAATGGTAATGAGAAAAATACATGTATGATAAATTATGTGGTATCAAAATCTGTGTGCGTGATGCAGTCACTTTTAGGCAAGTTTCCATGTCATTGTACATTACTCAACGACAGTCCATGTACATTATCTTTGGAGTTTGAAAGTAGGTGATGGTGACCGGGAATCAGTTTATCACTTACGAACAAGATAGTTGCTCGAAGTCCATGTAAAAAAGCTCTTTTTCCATCAGTATAATAAGAAGTACTGACTTGCCAAAACAAAAATCTGAAATGTTAAATATTTTCCCCTTGTAAAAAGAAAACTCGGGCTGCCTACAAATCGAAAACGAGTGGGGACAAGAAACTATTTTTTTTTCTAATTAGGCTCGATACTAATTGTTGTGAAAGACTAAATTGAGATGTTGTCAAACCTAGTTAGTATTTCTGGAATTAAACAAGAATTAAAAGGATGTGGAAATGATCCCTTTGTTTTCTTTCTTTGCATTCAATTTTTATTTTATCTACATTTAAAGGAGCGTAACCACATTGTAACCAAAAATGGATTTTGTTCTAACCTAACAATCATAAAATACCTCCCCAAAATACTATCCATGGGAAGAAAACAGGAAATTTGCAATCTCCAATTTGGATGTGGAAACAAAAGGGTTGGTGTAATCACTGTACTTTATGTAACCGAATAAACTAGTTTAAACTTCGGTGGATTTTTGACGATATCCCTGGATATATACGGATTGAGTGTGCAACATTTCAGAATGGTAATGAGAAAAATTTGACATGATATGGTATAAACATTTCAACACCCATGGGAAAAATGGGGCGTCAACAATGTTTGTCGCGCTCCTTTAAAGGTAGAGTCATCATTTGCAGTGACCCCAATTTTTTCTCCACGAGTTGACAAGAAAAACCTTATACCCATGCTTATACTAAGTGGAATTTCTTTTCGTTTTAGAACGACAGGTGCCAGTGTATTCACACTGAACACAATAGAATTACATAACAACTGGCTATATAAACGCCACGTTTGCTTCAGTAGCTCACTCTCGGTCAACCGTGTCAACTTTGCCGTACAATGATTCTACACACGTCTTCACGCACCGCATCGAACATGTCCCTCGAACCGGGCGTCGGCGGTTTGGAGTCCGGTACCAGCAGTGATCAGATACTGAACGCTACCCAGGCCCTTTCTAAGTCATTAGACTTCAAGGTCGAATCGGCTTGCAAGAAGCAACGCTTATCAGACGTTCCGACGTTCAAACGCGACGGCATCAACAGCAGCACAAGCACTGCGAGAAGCTTCTTTCGCTTGTCGAGTCGGCCATTCAGAACATTGACAGCCTTGACATCGACTCGGCCAAGACCGACTGGAACGCCGCCGTGAAGTCCATCAAGGAACGTCAAAAGCTCATACGACTTACTGACCGTTCTGATCTCGGCTGGGGAGTTGTGAAAGAGTACATCGCAGAAACGTCTAATTGAGGCGGCATAGACATTTGCGTCCACCCAGTCGTATGGTACTGAGTTTATAACACATTTTATTCGATCGTTTGGTATCGAATTCGATTTGAGGGACAGCGGATTTTTTGTCCGTCCAATATTTGGCATCGAGCACATCGTTCAAAGTTTAATCTCACAACGCTTTATTGTTGATCTTTCCACACCGGAACTGGCAATCGTAATTTGTTACTTAATACCTTTTTACTTTTGTTGTTTTTTCCGCGTTCCGCGTGCACCGAAGGCCAATAAACGTCTATTTGAGGCGGCATAGACATTTGCGTATACCCAGTCGTATGGCACTGAGTTTTTAACACATTTTATTCGATCGTTTGGTATCGAATTCGATTTGAGGGATAGCGGATTTTTTGTCCTCCAATATTTAGCATCGAGCACATCGTTCAAAGTTTAATCTCACAATGCTTAATTGATGATCTTTCCACACCGGAACTGGCAATCGTAATTTGTTATTTAATACCTTTTTACCTTGTTGTTTTTTGTTTCCCCTTTGCCCTTTCTTTTGCGACTTTCTATAGACTACAGCAAGGTTCACACAACGACCTAGCCACTGTTCACCATTGGAAACATTTGACCTGTTTTTGTCCTTTTCTTGTCTCACACGAGGTATAAATAGAAAAGAAATGAATTTTCTGACGGAAGTATGGAGGAAGAAAGTGGAATTTCTTTTCGTTTTAGAACGACAGGTGCCAGTGTATTCACACTGAACACAATAGAATTACATAACAACTGGCTATATAAACGCCACGTTTGCTTCAGTAGCTCACTCTCGGTCAACCGTGTCAACTTTGCCGTACAATCCCGCCCACCCCATTTTCCCACTTCAATCGGAATTCGGACCGGGGGAGTGCACCCCTGTCGAGTGCCCTGGATGCACCCACGTTTCCTCCAATGGCTGGGGGTTTTTCGTGGCCACCGAGCGCCAGCACACATTGCTGGTCCGACACTCGACCCGAATTCAGTTCAGTTCCGAGACACTTTATTGTCGAGACCTAGATACTGTGAACTTTTTTATTGTTTACAGCTCGCAATTCATACATCCAACTTGGTTCAGATGCTAGTTTGATAGCCTCTAAATCGCTAGGCCTTTAACACGGCTTACACCAGACGTGTATAATTATTGTTTTCAACCACATTTGAAGGATATTACATTTGTGCATGTAATTTGATCCTAATCAAGCTGATTAGCGGAGTTTAAAATAAATCGAACAGCAAGGTTCACACAACGACCTAGCCACTGTTCACCATTGGAAACATTTGACCTGTTTTTGTCCTTTTCTTGTCTCACACGAGGTATAAATAGAAAAGAAATGAATTTTCTGACGGAAGTATGGAGGAAGAAAGTGTTAATAATAATGGTACCAAACACCACGTGATTTTATTTCAGTCCAAAATGGTATTTTGTGGTTTTCGAAAAAAGTATTTTGCAAAATACTTTTTGACCCTTTAACTCAACACTAAAACTATGCATGGATTTTTCAAGTTTTCAGACATATTACTGCCTCAATGTGGCTGAAATTTCTCCAGGGCAGTTTTATCAACATGGGCTTCTAATACCCCCGTCACACCGGAGGCGCGGTGCCACTGCGGTGCTTGTACGGCATAAACCGCAGTGGCACCGCCGTGGTTCCGCCGTGGTTCCGCCATTGATCGCCGTAGCACCGCGGAAAACTGTCAAAACCGCGGACCTTCGCGGTGGCACGGCGGAAACTTTGAACATGTTCAAAACTTCCGCAGTGCCACCACGGGTTGGGCCAATCCGCAGTGGGATCACCGCGGCACCGCCATGACCGCCGTGGGACCGTACAAGGACCGCAGTAGCACTTCCATCACCGCCGTGCCTCCGCAGTACAACCGCCGTGCAATCGCCGAAAAAGTAGACTGGCGACCCCACGGCGATCTCGTGGCGGTTCTACTGCGGTTATGGCGGTGCTACCACGGGAGCACTGCGGTATATATGGGGGTGCCACTGCGGAGCCAGGGAGGAATTTTACAAAATTTGGCGATCTTACTGCGGTGCCACTGCGTTCCTACGGCGGTGCCGGCGAGGTGCTTGTACGGCAATGGCGCCGTTTCCAATGAGGTTGCACTGAGGTGCTTGCACGGTGATACTGAGGGCATATTTTGTAAGTATAAAAGCTTCGGTTTTCTGCTTCAATTTCAGTGTTCTAAAAGTCTTCAAACAGTTCAGATCGACAGTAGCACCGCGAAGAAAAACATATGTGTGACGGGTAGGGGAAAACTATGAAAAACTCCTAGCGGTATCGATCACTACGTTGATGGCGGTTTTGACCAAAAACCGTAGTGGCACCGCCAATCCGGTCTGACGGGGGTATAATCAAGAGAAGCCCCTTTTAACAGTTTACCAATAATGTGTTCTACCTTTAAAATCCTAGGGTGCGAAATTATTGTTGGTTGCGGTGACGTTGGCTTTAGTTTTATGACGTGTCCATTGTAATAATCGCCATACGATTTTTCTCTCATCCCAAGTTTGGTAGTTAAACATTACGTTTGCACGTAGAGCCTCCTTTTGAACACAACGAGCCCATTTTGAGCGTTGAGGGCGCAATGCGACGCGACTGCTCGTCGCAGATATAATATGCCGACTGAATCGTGTTGCGACTAGGATGAAGTCTACTACGTCCGAAAACCGCCGTGCCGAACTAACTAACTGCCGGTAAGCGCAAGCCGAACGCGAAAGTACAGTAGGAGAATATACTTGAAGGAACAGCGCTAGTTTTGTGCGGCAAACAGGTAAGTTTTTTCCTTATTATTTGATGTCGTCTTGTTTTCAAAAGTATACATTTGTAAAGTAGATAATATGTGCACCTATTAAAGCGATCAGAAGGTTGTGGTAGTAATATTATTTCGGTAAATGCCCGACATGAAAATGGAACCAAACACACTGACACTGCATGCAGAGAAAACGGAGGCTGAAGTGATGATGTCATCTTGTGCAGAGGACCAGCGAGTTACATTACCGTTACACAACATGAGAATCGGTTACCAGCGAAATCAGTGATGCTTTGATTTTTGCCGTTTTCTACACTTTCATTTCATTTATTATGGCATATATCGTGTGGAAAATAACCTTACGTGAACACTGAGGATTTTTCTAGTTATGACCTATAAACCACGTAAAAATGCTACATGTAGTTTGATGATAAAAACACAAATTAGGAGGAAAAATGCCACCAAAAACACTTGGGCTAAAGTATTTGCAACTTTTTAAAAATAACTTTAATAAATGTGTCCAATGTGTCCCATGTACCGTACCTACCTGATGTAGGTTGTGTTATTAGGGTTTTATGGAGCGTTTCATATGGTAATCTTTCCGACAGAATAATTGTGTTTCTCCAAATTCCATAGGCCAGGGACAGAACATTCCAGTTTTATAAACTGGTTTCATTTATTTGCCTGAAAAGGCCTGAAAAGTTCCGTTTAGAGTTGCCCTCCCAGGTCCCTTTTTGACGACCAAACGATGACCAACATTCAGCTTAATGTGAAGCTCAACCAACCAACCATGGCACATTAAAGGACATAGTGTTGCTTGTGTTCTCATAATACTGAAAATCGCCCAAATACGGTTGTGACCGAATCAAGATCAGTCTGTTCGTCCATGATTGGACAGAAACAAATTTACACTCGTATGTATCATACACAGTTCGTACCGGTACAAGCAAAAGAAATAGACTGTGTACATGATTTTCATCATTAGCATTTAGCAACTGAAAGTCTGAAACGGCTATCAGACTCGTACATGGTTGGACAGCCGCCATAGAATAGCCCTTGTACATGTATATTAAACATGTGCGTACTGTACCTTCATTTACATGTAATATCTCGGGAAGCACAGTGTTTGTGCAGTTGTTATTTTAGTCAACATATTTATGCGTTTAATAGGATACAGGGTTGTTACCGTGGCAAAATGTTCATTGCAATGTAGATGTTCCATGTAATTAGGCAATGCTAAACACAGCACATGTAGTCATGAACAACATGAATACCAGTATTTGTCCTACATAATGTTCTTCAATAAGGATGAGACGATTAACTGGTTAATTAATTTTAAGAGGGTATTCTGTCACTTTCATTCACTAATTTGTACTTGTAATAAAACAGACAGACAAGCATCTATTTGGGGGGAGGGGGGCGGGGGGGGGGGAATCTCTTGTGCTACAAAGCAAAAAGGGCCAATATTAAACTACCGTAAATTAAATCTAAAAACCTCTGCATCGCAATGATGGGAAATGTCTACACTAGACTACGCTCTAAATTAGCTGTCAATTTTCTCTTTTAACGAAAAAGTTGAGGGCATACAAAAAAATCCACAAGTCGGGCACACTGATTTCTGCAAATCTTTTGGTGCACCCATTATACTGTACAAGGCTGTTATTTGTTTTAAAAAAAATCTCAACTGGCCAGTGTTGTCCAAAAGCGCCGGCTGCCAGCGATTTCACCGGCTACTCTGTCATTTGCTGCCGGCTACTTACAAAGGAAATCTTGTTTATTCCCTATAGTACCAGAATTACTTTCAAATCTCTTGTGTACACAACCCACTACTCATATTTGTTTCACCCATTACTCCAAAATCTCTGGACAATTAACACTGACTAGCTCCGATTTCACTCTTCAATACTTTTGAGTGATAAACAAATACTCATCTGCTCACACACTATACACACGCAGTATCAAATTTTTTCAACATGAACAGGGCTCGAAATACCCACTGGACCGGTGGACCGAGGCCAGTAATTTAAGCCTCGGTCTAGTGCTTTCTCTACCGTACTAGACCAGTGGTCCAGTGCATTTTTAAACTAACGAACAGTAACACCCCGTTTACACTCGATTCGCCTTTGCCGAATCGAACTCCGCAATTTCCAAAAAGGGGAGTTGAAGCCGGGTAGGCACTAAGTGTAAACGCAAAAGGTGAATTGAAAAAGGCGGATCAGACCCGGGTCTGATTCGCCTTTTTCAAGTCACCTTTGGGGTAGGGTTGAACCCCGCAATTGCGGGGTTGAACCCTGCAATCGTCAAGGTCGCTTGTAGTGTAAACGCTACCCGAATACAGATTCGGCAATTTGAGTGTCCTTGGGGCGGTGCCCGCAGTGTAGTAGATTTAATTGACCAATCTGGCACTCGTGCAGCAACACCTAACAGCTCGCGCATGCGCTGCAGTTACATTTAGTGGTGACTTTTGCGGTTTCTGAAGCGAGTTTAAGCGATTTGGGGTGTAGTGTAAACGCGGCAAATGTTCAGTTTTGTGGTCGCAATAAAAATGCTGGATCTGTATCCACCTTTGCCGATTCGAGTGTAAACGCGGTGTTAATCCACGTTCCTTGTGGCTTTGGTCTTGTAAAAATAGTGTAGGTCCAGTAAATAGCTACTAACCCTGTGGTCTAGCAGATTTTTTCATGAAATTCGAGCCCTGATGAAAGTGAATCAACCCCCCATGTACATGTACACCTCAATTTCACGACAATAGTGCTCAGTGATGTGTGACCCTAGGAAAGTAACCAAGATATTATTGGAAAGTCCATACCCTCTGCTTTTAAGGAACACACCTTCTTTGTTGGGCTATTTTGGGCTCGAAATAGACCCATACATTATTCTGAAGCGCATTCGAGAGTAAATTAGATATATCCTGAAAAGACGCCGTCAAATTTAGCCGTTTTTGAGCACTTTTGAAAAATCCAAGGTCACGTGACTTTTCGGAACCAAATTCTGGTTCCGAAAAGTCACGTGGTCTTGTGAGTTAGTTGTATTTCCAGCCGTATAAAAGTTTGTTACTGCAGAACTGCACCAAATTCAACACTGATTTCCCCCCAATATTTATAAGTAATTGACAAAAGAGAGACTATTTATACAGGTATGAAACAAAGTTAAACATAAGTATACAAATTTGAACATAATTGTTTGTTTCGAGAGTCCGGAGAACGGGAGCGAGCGCGTGCTACGGCAGGCTACCGTGGAGTGTAGAAATTTGCCCCGCGCAGCATGCACGGCAAATAGCCTGATGAGTGCACACACAGGGTACAGGTCAACTCGGTCCCAAGTCAACTCGGTTGACCGGGACCGAGTTGACTTGGGACCGAGTTGACTCGAAACCCACACACACGTAGGCGTGTTGCTTCGGTGCACGTACATTCGTGAAGAAAAAAACATGATGCCAACTCCTCAAAAGAAAACGGAATTTCCTATTCGGTCGTCCGTGCTGTCCAGTGAAATCGTGAGCAGAAAATTGGAGATATCCTGAGCAGGAGAACTGAGCGAATCGTTTGTGACAAAGGCGTGAGGCTCTCGCGTAGTTGCAACGACTGGTAAAGCGTATAACCCGTCTTTTTACCGTTTTTGTTATTTTTGCATTTCTTTAGTAAATTACGGGATATTTTGATGATATATTTTTCGCATCGACCATCAAAAAAGTATTGTCAATGCTGCTACATCACTAAATCATGTAAACAGTAGGAAGGTGTGTACCTTTAAGATGGTACCATGCTTTTTACTGACAAACATATAGTCTGGTCAAAACAACCTTTTTGAAACACCCTATATACACACTCATTATACAAGTACATGTACAGTGAGCAAAAATATAAACGCCCCATGTAAATTATTGATGTAACATGAATTTAATATATTTTGCAACCCCTAAGGCTAACAAAAGTTTCAAAGTGTCACATGGGGCGTTTATAATTTTGTTCAGTGTACTTTTTATGCCCGTTTAATAAAAAAAAGAAAGACATTATCTTGTTTACAAACTTTGGATGTTGTACAAGTGTTTACTAGTGATATGTCATGTGTACATACCGGTAGTATGTACTGTACCAGTTTACCGGTATCTTACCGGTACAAAAACACTATTTGAAAACATTATGCAAATTTTGCACAATTTTATCATCATAGTCGCGTTCCGTAGCCATAAATGGACTTGACCTGCACGAAATCGGCTCACTATGTGAGTCACCCGTGAATCGCATTCCATATATGCGCATGTACGTAAATATACCCTATAACACGCGACTAAATTATGTGCACTAAAATATATCAGATGGCTAAGTTTACATTATTAGCCCAAGGCACTGCAAATTAAGTGTGTTGAAATATGAGTTCTCAAGCTATAAGGAAACACTATGGAGGTGATGGTGCCGGGTGATTTATGTACAGTAGTATGTAGGATTTATTACATAAAGTGCATGCGAAGGGTCACAGAATGAACCCTTTTGCAGTAATTTTAGTAAACGAGAAATGAGGTAGAAAACTTGTACTACAAATGGGAAATGCACTCCAGAGGTGATTGTTGGAGGGGGTTAAATATTAATTGCAGCACTTTTTGGTTCAATTTTATCGAAAAAAGAAATGGAATGATTGTATTCATGCATTTCAAACTTGGATATTTCTGATGACGGAATGTCTATGGATGACATTTTGCATAAAATTGCCCAGGAAAATGAGTATGCCTAAATGTTTGTATTTTGAATAATTTTGTATTTAAGAATACACGTATGTATTGTGTACATGTAGATGTACATGTAAGTCATTAATGCAGCGTTTACACTAAAAAAGGCAAAGGTACTAGGCACCTTTTTTTAATTGCGACCAAAAATCTGAGAATTTGCTGTATTTTACAACATGTACACTACATTTTGATATTTACTGTTCAATCTACTTTTCCAACAGCAAAAGTCACAGGTCTGTTTTGTGTTGCGGAACTGGCATTTGATTCATCAGTTAAATCTATCACACATCGCACATTGCACAAGCTTAGCCCCAAAGACGAATCTCAAATTGCCGAATCTGTATTCAGGTAGCGTTTACAATACAAGTTACCTTGACAATTGTGGGGGTTGAAAATTGCGGGGTTCAGCCCTACCCAAATGATGACTTGAAAAGGGCAGATCATACCTGGGTCTGATCCGTACCTTGCTACGCCACTGTGCTGAGCATGCAGCGCGCTCAAGAGATGAACACATTCACCACTTGAGGGCGCTGTTCAAAACAAATGCATGCAACTGTCATGGCCGTTATATCGACGCTGATACGATAGATAATAGCAAGCGAATCATGTTTGGTGAATTTACACCTCATTTTGGAATGACTTGGCTGTACTTTCACAGTGTTTCAGAGGGGAAAATTCATTATTTTTGTCCGGGCGGCCGAGTTTTTTTTTCTGGGCGGCAAATTTTCGTCTGGGCGCTAACGGTACCTGTGATGATTTTGTCCGGGGGCGCCGCCCGGACAAAACCGGCAGTGGAGATCCACTGATATGTTTGCCTTGTGTTCTCATACAGTTTGCATCTGAAAAAGGGTACATGTACTTTTCCAGACAGTATCGGCTATCAGTATGCCGTACATGTATTTCTTGGTATATTTACAGTATGTACATGTACATGTATAGAAGAACTAGCTTTCCTGCCTTACGTATTTCCCGTAGTGCAAATTACTTCATACAGCAGTTAGATCTACAGCATGCAGTGAGTGCAGCAGCTGCTTGGGAATTCATGCAGTTTCCCCTGTTCCATTCATATGTGTGTAAACTGGACATTTGGAATGCAGCCATTTGGCCAGGTCAGTCTGTCCATTCATCAGCACAATACCAATGTGACATGACCGGTCTAGCGTGATAATACTGCTACAAGACACTCGTACTAATTTCCTATTCAATGGTATTCAGGCATATGGTTCAGGGCTTGCCCTTAACTTTTTCTGAGAGTAGCCCACTGGGCTAGTAAATTGTGTTTTTTACTAGCCCGCAGACATTTTTACTAGCCCATGAAATGTTTGGAAAAAAAAAAAAAAAAGCATTAAAATATTGACTAGCACTGTCTACTGAGAAAGTAGATTTTTGTTCATCCCCCCATGGCTAGAAATCACTGTCGCTGGTAGTGGAGTCGGGATGTTCTTCCTCCTCTTCTTCAGTCCTTCATTTTTAAAAAAGTCAGGAGAGCCCTAAATTGCTCTTCTGAGATAATCGAGGAGAGCTAATAGCTCTGCTAATAAAAAAAGTTCCTTAAAATCTTTGAAAACACACCGTATATGGACTTTTGGGGAAAAATCAAATGTTTAGCCTGTTTGGGGCCGAGTCGGTCTGGGGCCGAGTTTGTACACAAGGCAATGGGGGCCGAGTTGGTCTGGGGCCGAGTTTGGGGCCGAGCCAGTCTGGGGCCGCAGTCGGATACCAGATGCATGTATGTCTATGCACGTATATTGCACACAAGCTGTGTTGGACACAATGCAGACCCGGACCCAAGCTAGCTGTGGCCGTGTGTTGCACGTGGAAAAATGCAATGCGCAATCGTCGTTTGCATGCCGCAAAAGGTAAAGCTTTGAAGAGTTCGTTTTATTTTCAATAATCACATCTGGAAAACAAGGAACGTGCACATGTTTTAAGTAGCCCGCCGGGCAAGTTGAAAAGTGGATTTTACTTGCCCGCAGCCGTTTTTACTAGACAATGTACGCCGGGCTAGCGTTAAGGTCGAGCCCTGTGGTTGCATTAACTGCTCTTACTGTTGCTCCGCTTCAGCTTGGTCATGCGTGTTCAAGGTTTTCTAGGATTCAAGGTTTTCTAGGATTCAATGTTTTCTAGGATTCAATGTTTGTTTAGTCACATACAGTACAAGAACAACAATAATTTCAGACTATTAGCAAAAAAATTAAAATGTGCAAAATGCAATTTACACGTACCGGGTACCGTAAATTAATTTTTAAAAAGAGACTAATGCAACGTCCTTTGAAATTATTTGCCGAAATTGAAGATTTTAAAAAACTGTAATTATGAGTGGAAAAATATTCTTTTTCATAAGTTCTATTTGAGAAATTCACATTTAGTCAAATTTGGATTTACATTAGTAAAAATGCTAAAGCACAAATGCATTTGTCATAAAAGAAACCAATAGGATAAACTGAAACTGTGCCTTTAATACTCAAAAATTGAGGTGATTCGCTAAGCGGTTTGACTTATAAGATTTCATTGTTGAATGTTCTTGTTTTCTGGTTATTAAATGACATTTGAGTGGACTTACATGTATACCCCTGAGGCAAATGTCAGGCAGCATATTTAAGGCCCGTTTACACTCGATTCACCTTTGCCGAATCGAACTCCGCAATTTCCAAAAAGGCGAGTTGAAGCCGGGTAGGCGCTAAGTGTAAACGCAAAAGGTGAACTGAAAAAAGCGGATCAGACCCGGGTCTGATTCGCCTTTTTCAAGTCACCTTTGGGGTAGGGTTATACCCCGCAATTGTCAAGGTCGCTTGTAGTGTAAACGCTACCCGAATACAGATTCGGCAATTTGAGTGTCCTTGGGGCAGTGCCCGCCGTGTGGTAGATTTGATTGACCAATCTGGCACCAGTTCCGCTACACCTAACAACTCACGCATGCACTGCAGTTACAATTAGTGGTGACTTTTGCGGTTTTTTGAAGGCGAGTTGAAGCCGGATCGAGGTGTACTGTAAACGTGGCAAATGTTCAGTTTTGTGGTCTCAATAAAAATGCTGGGTCTGTATCCACCTTTGCGAGTGTAAACACGGTGTTAGTTTTAAACATTAGGGCAATTTCATGCAATTTCAGCCAATAACTTGATCACCCAAGTTTAAAATGCATTTAATTGCAAAATTTGTCATTCATACTTTCATAGAGATCTTTGTTTTCGAAAAGAGAATTAAGGATGGCATACGGTAGCTTTTTTGTGGTAACTGAATGAGATTGAACAAATGAAATTGTCCATATTTAGCAGCTCTGAATTAAGCTGTTGAAATTCAGTGTACACAGTGTAAAATTAGTGGCCTCCCATTCCAATCCTAGCGGGATCTTCAAAGGCATCTTCTCCAAATTCAGTATATTAACATCTGATTTGTATGTACGGTAGGAGGGTGTGGTAGACGCATGTACTGGGTAATAGTCTTTGAATGTGGAATTATGTTCTTGTGTGGTTTCCTTAAACATGATCTGTACACAGGATGTAACTCATTTTCTTTTTACATGTGGGCTGCCTACCTACGTACGTATACCGGTACAGTCATGTCCCAGTGCAAAACTGTTGAAATATACAATGTGTGCTGAAGGGCCTACATGTATGCATTTTACTATACATTGGGATTTCCCTCATGAGTCAGAGTCTGAGTACACCGTCTAGCAGTGGCACGCGTTACAATGCAACTCATGATGTACGACTTGGCACTAGCTGCATTGCGCGAGATGCTACTACCGTACATGTACATGTAGTCCGAGTGATAAGGACCCTTTGCCGCTATGAAAGAAATCCTAATGATTTACCCTATTTGCCATCTTTTCTGTTTTGGGGAAATGCATGTTGAAGCTCGATATGTTTCAAAAGAAAAAAATGCTCAAAGATTGATCTTTGGTTTTTGTGAAATTGTTTGAGAAAATGTTGCAGAGTTGGCTGAAAGGTTTATGCACACTTCACAGTAGCAATGTTTGTCATCCAATCCCATTAGCCTTTGTGGATGTGTGTGCGGTATTGATTTCTTGACATCTTAGTTTACCGTGATGAAAATACTTTTCTGTTACCGGTATGTCATAACAATAAAGATGTTAAATACCTGTACATACAGAAATTTATTCGGTGTACCCGGTAGGTTTCATGTTATCCAGAATTGTACTGGTAGTTTCCGTAGTCGCCAAAGCATGCCAAGATCGTGAGTTTTTACTTCGCCCAAAAACAAATTTGCCATGACCAATTCGCCCTCAACCACTTCGCCCAAATGCCAGTTCACCCCCAAGCTCTTTCATGCGTACGTAATGCTGCATACATGTATTAGTTATCTTTTATTGGATTTCCATGAACAGTTCAGGAATACCGCAGTAATGAACTCTATACCGAGTTCATTGGTATTTCGGTATTCTCGCAAGAGCAATCGGTATCCGTTACTACACGGTATTTCCGAAATACCACACAAGCTTAATGTGCATAAGGTGTACCGGTATTTGCCTTAAAAGGTCTGAAAGGTTCGAACCTCCCCACGGCTACGGTACCTGTGCCCTTGGGCAAGGCACTCAACCACACTTGCTCCATCCTTCAGAAGGGATGTAAAGCCGTTGGTCCAGTGTGTTAGGTAATTTAGAACGCATTCTAAAGATCCCAGAGCATTCTTTCGTGAAGAGCAAGGGGGATCATCCCCGGTGTCTTTGGCCATTTCTAATTCTTCATGGGTTTCCTCACGCTTGCGAGTGACAGTGCAATGAGCACTATTGAGGAATCCTTGGTATGAATACCAGAAAGAAATAATAATAATAAAAGACTGAATTATTTGAAGTTGTCCAGAGCAATTCACATTTTGCATACTGTACATATTTATTCTGTACTTCAGTCTGCCATGTGCATCGCATAGCAACAAAAAGTTAGTCTGGTCAAGTAGATACTAAGTGTGCATATGAAAGGAAGTACATGTAAGTCAGTACACCAGACGCTATTTATGGGAAAAGGCTTATTGGACAATTGTTAAAGGGGCTGTGTCACAGTCTGCGCATGCGTAGCAAAACTGAAAAAGTTGGCCCAACTTTTTCAAGTTTGGATAATGCATATCTTGTTCAATCTTGGCCATCCTTTGTAATACGTCAGTAATTCAGACTATGGTGTAGCTTAAGTGTCTGGTTGTTATCCCGAATGCATCATTTCCTTTCGAACTTGCACTATTTGTCGTATACATAGAGAAATCCGGTAACTTGGGCCATCCATTGCATGGACTGTGTTTTGTTGTTAAATCGAACAGCGTGCAACGTGCCCGTTCAACAAACGCGCAATAGTTGGCCTTACATTTCTGAGCACGCACATACTTACATGTACGGTACGCCAAAACATCAGAAATATTTGGCGCATGCGCAAACCGTGACACGGCCCTTTAGTAATAGTATGGAGTGCTGGTGAGCACAAACAATACCGGTAGGCCTATACTTTTACTGGTAATTAAGCTGCAGTACACAATGTATGAGTACATTGAACCTTGTTAATAAGATGTCCTTGGGAATTTGCAGATTGCCTTGCTATAATGGGAATCACCCGTTGCCATGGTTACTGTGTCTACACTAAAACCAGTGAACCGTTTCCCTGCACTTTACCAGTGGAGGTTTCAGATTACCAGCAAATGTTTGGACCCATTTACCCTAGCGAGTCTTAAACCGCGTTTACACTCAAACTGGCAAATGTGGATACAGACCCAGCATTTTTATTGCAACCACAAAACTGAACATTTGCCGCATTTACACTATACCTCAATTCGGCTTCAACTTGCCCTCAGAAACTGCAAAAGTCACCACTAATTGTAACTGCATCGCATGCGCTGGTACCCTATAAGTCCACCATTTAAAGAATATAGTGCTCAGTACCACCAGTATAAATGTAACCTTTGAACTACTCAATGCAAATGCAGCAAAACAAGGGATGTTAGCTACCGTGACCGTATTGCGTTGTACTGTGTGAAAGCCTGCGATCAAATCGCAAGCGTCCTTGGCGTCAGACACCCCGCACCAATCATCGCAGATGTGTTTTTTCCAGCACGTTGTTTTAACACGTTGACTACCGACTAAGAGTATACTCGTAGTAACAGGTGTAGCGGATTCTGCCACTACGAGTATACTTGTAGAAAATGGGAACGCCCTCTGTGAGAACGCCCTGTGAAACTATACTCGGCAGTCAACGTGTTAAAGGCACAGGCTTGTCAGCAATGCGTGCGCCAAATTCGTGCCATGAAATAAGTAGCTCCATGTACCAAAGGCATGGAGCTGCATATTTCGTGGCACGAATTTGGCGCGCGCCAATGCTGACGAGCCTGTGCCTTTAAGCAGAATGTTTATTAGCCCCCTTGTTATCAAGGTTCGATTGTGCATATCTACACTTTGTACTGATGCTCATTGTATGGCCAGAAAATAATGTCTCCTGCGAGCAGCTACATGTGTGCTGTTGGCAAACAGAGCATTTCCTGATGGCCCATTAGCAGTCTATTACCACATTAGAAGGTGTTGTATGTGATTCTCACTTTACCAGGAAAACACAAAACACCCAACCATGGGGATTCACCATGGGTCCCACTAGGGCTCTACCTTTGGGTAGTGACTCATTCAATCGGCTTCCCAAATCTGCCCTTTATTTGCTCTTGTTTTGCCTGGGTGTTGTGCTTCACAGGTTATGGGAGGTTAATGCATTGTGTTATCGGAGTAATCCCATTTTCGGGGCAACAAAGAACAGTCTTATCTGAGACACGTTGGAACTTTGCACACAAAGGTATTAGTGTTTCTGGAACTGTGTGAATCATATCTTTTTGTGTTAGAAAATATTTCCAACAAGACCTTTTAAAATCTTTCCTGGATTTTCCCTGTTGCTTTGGTGGATGGTGATGTTATTATTGGCAAAATTACTGGCAAAATGTCAAAAAAACATCCCTCACCATGCGTTAACTCAATAAGCCAGCCTGAGATAAATACAATTCCTAACTGACCTAGTGGATTAACTTCCGAGTGGCCCTGCAGTAGGGAACAGTGTACACAATGTTCCCACGCTACACAGTGTTCCCACGCATAGTACATTAATGTTTAACCCCAAGGCTGTCTAAACACTGACTACAGTTGAATGTTGCTACAGATGGTGGATTGTTGTACACATTAAAAGAACATGTGCAGGTTTCTGTATTCAAATAGGAGACGTTTAACAATAGGAACAATAGAGTCCGCGATTGCCAAGGACGTCCGCGATTTCAAATCGTGTGCAAAACAGATGAGGGCAGTCGCCAAAAAACTAAGTCCAAACAAAAGAGGAGCAAGGCGATGTCCGCGGTGGGAGGTGGGTACAAGACTGTACATGTACATGTACGTACATGAACCTAAAGGTGTAAGTAACCTTGTACATGTACATGTACCGTTGCACTATGGATGGAACCCCCAAATGCTTCACTTTCAAATTGAGGTGCAGCTTTGAAAGTCCACATACTACAGTACATGTATGCTGTTGCTGCTACGTGGTGCACGCCATTGCCTGGCAATGAACAGTCTGGTTGCTTTATACCATTCTCTCATTGAACACGGTATGAATTCTGTACTTAACACCTGTACATGTGCTACCGCATGCACCTGGTCACATTACATAGCAACAGCAATTTAGTTTGGTCATCTGGATACTATATGTGGATGTAAAAGAAAGTAGGCCTACATGACCTACATTACGTACATCAGCACAGTAAAGGTGGCCTTTACCATGTTTATTGTGCTAGGTGACATATTATTTCTTTATGCCAATGTTGTACGGTACACAGGTTTTTAAATGTCCATGTATCCGAGTCAGCTTCTTGCAATACATTTTTATTGTTAAATGACAGTTTAATGTAAAGATATGTTACAGAGATTGTCAAACCGCTACAGTGTGACTGGAGCTGCACTTAGTTGGTTCAGGTCATACCTCTCTGAACGTACACAATCAGTTGTCATCAATAGCGTGAAGTCGGACCCGTCAGTTCTGACAGAGGGTGTTCCGCAGAGCTCGGTCCTGGGCCCATTGTGTTTTACTCTGTATATAGCGCCTCTAGAGGAAGTTATTGCATCATTTGACGGTGTCCAGCTGATGTCTTACGCGGACGACACACAACTTTACATGATTATTAATCCCAGGGAATCTTCATCTACATGTATTTCACAACTCGAACAGTGCATCATTAGTGTTAAATCTTGGATGATCGCAAACAGGTTGAAACTTAACGAAGGAAAGACAGAACTACTGCATATCACATCCAGGTTTCTGAAACGTTCCTCATCATCTACTGTTTCTATCGCGATCGGTTCAGATGTTATTCATCCAGCGTCATTCGTGCGCAATCTTGGGGTGACTATGGACGGACACTTGAACATGTCAACGCACATCAATAACATCTGCCGGGCTGGAAACTTGGCACTCCGTAGGATTGGACAAATTCTTAAATATTTAAATCAACCCACGGTGGAGAAATTGGTACATGCCTTCATTACCTCACGCTTGGAATAATGTAACAGTTTGTTTTATGGTTTGCCAGACCGGGAGATAGCTAAATTGCAGCAGGTTCAAAATGCGGCCGCTAGAATGGTTGTAAGGGCGAAAAAGCACTCTTATATAACACCGGTCCTCAGACATTTGCATTGGTTGTCAGTCCGAAAGCGAATTTCATTTAAGATTTTGTTATTGACATATAAGGCCCTCAATGGGTTAGCACCGGGTTATCTTGCTGAATTATTGTCAAATTACGCGCCATCACGCACTCTAAGGTCATGCAATAAGCATCTACTGACAGTAGTCTCAACATCATACACTAACAGTGATAGGTCATTTTCAGCGGCTGCTCCCAAACTTTGGAATCAGCTCCCATTGTCTGTTAGATGTGCACAGTCTTTAAATGAATTTAAATCATCACTGAAAACTTATCTTTTTAGATGTAATTAGCTGTTAGGTTTAATAACAAAACATTTTTATTGGGTAATGTGTGAAATATTTGTACAGCGCCTTGAGATGTCTATGGACATATAATGCGCTATATAAGCACCGTTTTATTATTATTATTATTATATAAATAGGATTTGAAGTTTGTACAGCAGGGCTTGAATTTCAAGTCCTGGTACAGTAATCGCAAATCTGACATTGTTCACTGGAAATGAAACGGAAATCTGTCACATATCCTACATGTCTGCCTATGTATACAACTGTAACAGGAAATGCCTGTAGTGTTTGCATAGGAGAGTTTTGATTTCCGATGTGTGGAAATTATAATGCACTTACATGTGAAATCGCTTCGTTCGACGATGAGATTTCCTGATGTGAACGCACGCCTCTTCATTCAAAGATTAAAATCTCTTCGTTCGACAAAGCAAAATAGTTTTATTCGACGAAAAGATTGCTTCATTCGACGAAGCAAATTTGTAATGTGAATGCTCCATTCGTTCGACGAAACGATTTGGCAGGCCTGGTTACACAAGCGCATTGGCCATCAAGCACCTAGCAAACGTTGTTTTTGACGCGCCACTGGAAAAACACAGCATGTCTAGATGCTTGAAGCTCAGCACTTGATGCGCGACGCGCATGTACGACCAGGGATAGTGGCCTCCCACAGCTTCATTCGATCTTCATTAGCGGTCGCTTAATGTGAACGGTACCGCTCTTCGTTCAATCTTCGTTCGATCTTCGTTCGATCTTCGTCATGTTTGTTAAGTGAGATGTGAACGCATGCTTTATTAACTAACAATGATTACCGGGTAACTAATTTTCGTTGAACGAAGCGATTTTTCTATTGAGAACGGTGTCTAAGATAAATTCACGATCTGAAGTAGGAATTTCACCAAAGATTTTGTACATACCGGTATGGTAACATTTCCTATCAACATTCAATGTTATTTTTAACATGTCACAAAAGATGATATGAAAAGTAGAAATACAAATCTCATTGCTCATTGTTTTATTAAAAATAACTGGCATATTTTATAATGCTATTTGCTATGTCAATATATTTTCTTTATTCACCCATGATGAATGTAAATTATTTTGAGATATTCACATGGCGTGACAGTGTGTGAACTGGGCATGTTTATACATACATGTGTAGTGTTGACATTCTAGTCAAGTCTGCTTTGTTCAAACAATCTAGGCTGTTTTAGCAGGAATATATTTGGAGTGGGACTGGGTGGATGGCATTTGACATTTTCCCTGTATGAACATTTTCTGTTTTTGGAAAACACGCTTATGGGGTGTTATGGCCGAGCGGTCTAGTGCATCGAACTTGTGCAATAACGATCTGTACAAACCGATGCGCACAGGTAAAAATGAAAATGCCGATTAACCTGCTCATTATTACAGCTACAATGTACCGGTACAGTGTACTTCTAGAAAGGGGATGCCTACATGTAGGGTAGACTGGTTCCCTTGTCCACATATTTACTTCCCCTCCGTCGTATATGAGGACAGGTACACGCCGCCATGTTTGGCATAAATATCCAGGAATTCCTGGATGTTTATGCAAATTAAAAGGACTGTGTCGCGGTTTGCGCAAGCGCCAAGCAGGCGCCCAGAATACAGCGTGTTGCGCGCCTTCGTTCGATTTGGCATCGCGCGCGCTACGCAATGTATGTCTGGGAAAATTACAGCGGCGGCAGCAGCGGTATTTTTGCATCGACAGCAGAAGATATGCCTGTAAAATTGCTGTCAGAACCAAATAAACATACTGGTTTCGGTGGGAATCAAGGTTGAACAAATAGCTCTATATCCAACCATGTACGTCATTCATATCATTCGATGGGGTTTCTGTCATGTTTTGTCGAGTTTTTTTATGCGATGAAAAACTTTTTTTGAACAACGGCCGCACTGTGATATTGATGTTTCGCGGCTTAAAAATACGGCAAACAGCGCCATTTCAAGTAAAAAGTAATGTATCAGTACAAACCTGGGCGTTGACGAGTACACCACTGCCAAAATTACTAAATAATTATAAGGGATGGCAAAGATTGAATAGGATATGCAAAACCCAGCGACAAAATGAACGATTGCGAAATTCACTCGTTGTTGAGCAAATTCTAAAAATAGATCATAATGCATATATATTTAATACGACCAATCACGCGTGGTAATACAACGGCCAATCACCCGTGGTTATTGCTCGGCGTGTGCCTGTCCTTGTATAGCGAGAGCAGCGTAGTGCACATGGACAGGGGACCAGTCTACATGTAGGGGTGCTCTCCCAAGTGAGCATCCCCAAATTATGAGATTTGATATTTAAAAATCTGCATACATGTACTATCACCGACTGTGTAACTGCTTTTGTGGGTATTAGTGTGCCCCCTCTAAAGTCTTGTGCCCCCACTATGAAATGTATGACAGTGTTGTTTCAAGTAAATGGTAGATGCTAGGTAGATGGCTTGTGTGTTATTTCAGGGTGTATGTACCGGTATGCATGTACATGTACAAAGTACATGTATGTAGGCCTATGTGTACATGTACAGTGGTCAAAAACTTCGGACGTGGCAACAGTGTACAGTATTTGTACCATATCATGCAGAACTGCACCCTTGTTTACTTCAATACATGTACCGTACCATTGAGTATAAAATGTTCGCTCTGTAGTAAACCCAGATTTCCTAAATAATCAATACCCCGCAACACTCTGGCTGTCCTGTGCTGACAAGTTGTAGTGCCCAAAATACGGTAGCACAGTCTTGTAAGTACACTGCCATTTTTAACAGACGCATGTGTTTTTCATTTGCAGATAGAGTGAGCTGCAAGGGTTGTGTGCAAGGGACATGAGGGAAGCATGGCACTCTTTATGGGTTTGTTTTTGAGGAACGGAACTGGGCAGATTCCTGTTATTTGGTAGTTTTGGGATAGTGCTTCCTGTCTACAGCCAAGAACTGTCTTTCTGGTTACCCGCCCCAACATAAAAAATCATGCAGACCCTTTTATTTAAAAATGTTGAGGGAAAAAAAATGATTGTGCCTGGTTTGTTTGTTTGTTTGTTTTTTTAAATTTTAGATTCAGACTAGCCCTGGACGATATCGAAAATTTTGAACTGCGATATTATCGTCGGATGATATCGCCGATATGACTATATATCGTCAAGATTTTCAAAAAATTAAACAACCTTGTTAACAATGAACCAAACGAGAAAACGACTACGCAAAAACGATGAAATGACTTGTCATTTAAAATAATATTGCTGAAGTTGAAATACTTTGAAGTTCCATCATAGGAAACAAAGCGGCCGAAGTCTGAAGAAACAGCGCATTATCGATCAGCGGCAGGAGGGCGACAGCGTGAGCCTTCCTCTGTGATCCATTACTCTGATTGGCCAACTGCACTGAGAGCCTGAAAATGGGCGTTATTTTGAGAGTCAAGATGACTGGCTGGGCTGCTGGCCGGGTGTCCGGATTGGCTGTTGGTTTAAATAAAACTTCCCACAACCATGATGTTCGTGACAAACAGATGGAAGCTTATCTTAGGACGTACTTGTACATTGTATTAACTTGTTGTTGTTAGCATCCTTTGTGGAATACCGTCTTGGCGGCGTACAAAGCAATAACCTCTACCTTGTTTTTGGTTTTGAGTGGGGGGAGGGCGCGAGTGTCTGCTAATCCGACTGTCAATCATTCTGCGATCAGTTTTCAGTTCTTATTAATCTCTCCGGGCCTGGGTGACTGGAAAATAATCATTCTCGAGACATAAGGGAGGGAGAGCATGTTTGAAAACAGTAATCAGGCTGTGATTGCGAATCCCTGGTACCCAGTACCCACTCATTTTTGGATAATAACTACCCTTATGATTTCTAACAACTATTTTCACGTTTACTACTGAATACAATTATGCGGTACAGGTAGTAAATAATATAAAGGTTATCAGAACATCGCGAAAAGTCACACAATACAACTTTTTGGGAGAACAAAAAGAATGTTTTTATTTACACATGACTCGATCACAACTTGTTTAAGGCTCAACAAATTAAACGCTGATGGGTTTTGTCTAGAGCGTGGTGAAGATGGACCAGCAGTGTCACTGTCAGAGCCTTCCTCCTGTTCAGGATCTATTTGATTCAGCATTTCAGCAGATGGGAGGAGTACCGGTGGAAATTCTTCAGAACCAACGAAGTCGGTGTTGAAAATGGTGATGCTGATGTGAAATGTTGGGTTATTTATGAGCCAGAGGCTTCATGTATAGCTAAGGCTGACGCGAAGTTTGTTGTTTACGGACGCAGATTAAGAAATAAACAAAACAGATGATGGGCGCCACTGACTGGCGTTGTCTGTGATTTATTGTCAAGACCGTGTTGGCTTTATTCTCTCAACTAATTCAGACGACTAAAGTCAAAGACCCCTTAAAATGTATTTGTAAAGGTTTATTGAATCGTCTTTGTGGCGGCTCCTCTGTGTGTAGTGGCTGCCTAGTTTACCAACCACATGAAAATAATTTGGCGGCGCGCGCAGTCGATAATCCTGGATGTTACTTCTACATCATTTTAACATGGGCATTAATCTACAGTCGGCAGCGGTCGTTCGCGGCAAATCTGACAGATGTTTTTGACGGGCGCCTGGACTGTCATTGTTCGAGTTTTAAACCTCAAAGTTATGTAGCACTTCGCAAATTGACGATAGTTTTAGAATTATCGTCCATGTTTTTCAAGGTTTGAGAATATCGTCTTTGTCACGATATTTCGATATTTACAAAAACAAAGTCGATATAGTCGATATTGTTTTCATTATCGTCAGTCGGCGATAATATCGTGATATCGTCCAGGCCTAATTCAGACATATTCTAAATGTCACCTAACCAGTGAATGTACATTGTACAGTGCTAGACATCTACATGTCAAAAAGGTGCAAGTGGGTAAAACATTTTTGTTTAAACCCTGAATATAATGTAACATAGGTCTATGGTACTTGTGAAAATACTCTGCTCAAGATTTATGTCCTGATTACAAAAACCTCTTCGTTTGATCTCAGCTGAGTAGGCCTAATGGGTAATCTAATTTTGAAATCAAGATCAACATTAATTTTGAAGCACCTGGGGTTCGTTTCACAACCAAGATGCATCTACGTGTACGTGTAGGTGTAGGTGATCATAATCCAATTGTAAGACTTCAGCATGTACATGTACTATGTATCTCCAACACCTTTTCCACCAAGTCCTGTTAAAGGCCCTGTAGATGATCTGTTTTTGAGCGATTCTGCGAATAAAACCATTATAAATCAAAAGAAAGACATCAACAAACTCATCCGAAGAAATTTCAGCTTTGTAAAATGTACCACGTTTTTAAAAACCATGAAAATCCATATGCGTTTTCCTGGTTTCTCTGTGGTGCGCATAATATATGGCGTGTGAGCGCGATCCATAAAAATGCATCGCGTTGGAACACGCACACGCACACGCAGTACACAGCGCCCATGCATTTTTGACCGCGTAGATGCGAACCAAAAATAAGTAAATCGTTGCAAACGATCTAAATAATTTCATCTTTACGGATTTTTTTCTGGTAAAATTATATCATTTTAAGCGGAAAACTTTCATTGGGTAATTGCTAATAATTCAATCTTTACTTTCAGAACTTTTCCCCTGTAAACTCGTTGATTACTTTTTGGGGTCATTGCAAATGATACACTGGGCCTTTAAGTTTAATTGTGAAACAAATGAAACGTCGTACATTTTTACAAGTTTTAAAGGCACTGAAGATTGAGTCATGCATACAAAAATAATAATATTTTTACTGAATTTTTCCTTGTGAAGACCACCATTACAGTCCCAGGTCTTTCCAAGATCAAGTCTCAAGTTAAGATTCAAGTAATTTCAATTAGGTCCAAAGTTCCAAAATATTGTGACTCACATGCACTCGTCACACACAGCTTTAGTCCAAGTCAAGTGAATACATGTAGGTTACCTTTTTATGGTAATTGATGCATTCATTGCATTGTGCATGTACGGTACGTGTGTACATACCGTATGCACACTGTATACATGTAGTTCTTTCTGCCCCCTGAGCAAGATGGCGTCGATTACTGTGAAAGGGTTTATTAGTCGCACCAACTATCCTTTTTAATCTCATCTCACACTGACTGTTTAGCAAGGCAAGATTGTTCTGAGTACATTGTAGCATTTTGCCCGTTCTGCCTGCGGTATTTCACAAGACCGTCTGTTGCCTGTTGAGTGAACCAGACATAGGTTTCTTTGTGACTTGTCCAGGGCATTAACCTAGGATTGAGACTTGGCTTTTCCTCAATTATTGGAGTATAGCATTTTGACCTGATTATATGCAGCACAAACTGACTTACGCAATTGACTACTAAAGTGAAAACGTCACCCTTTGTGTGTTGTCATGGTTATTAGGTCTAAACTAAAACCAGTGAACTGTTTTCCTGCGCTATACCAATGGACGTTTCAGATTACCAGCGAATGTTTAGACCCAATTACCATGGTAACTGACGTCACACTTTAGTAGTCTATTGAGGTTTCGTAAAATTTACGACTGGATTTCTTATTAATTCGGAAAATTTGCTTACTTTTCCAAGACACGGACAAAAACTTGATGGCATACCTATGTACATGACCTACATGTAACTAAAACCAACCAACTGAAACCACTCATACATGTACTATAAAGAAACACATTTATAAGGCGTACGAGAATTTGCGAAAAGGCTGCGTCTTGCAGTTCATAGGCTGGAGGGTTCTATTGCTGGTGGGTTCTACATGTATACCACATTCGAGATGGTAATTCCGGGCTGCGTGTAATAGTACATGTATTTTAAAGCCAAAATGCTGTAGCCATTGGCAAAATCATGACATATGGTTCCACTACAGGTTGGTTTGACTGGCCTTTAATATTTTGATGACAATTCAGGCGATGTGGGCTTGTAAAAAAACCAATATATCATATCTAAAACATACTTTCACAAAATACTGTGTACATTGCACTGCAGACATACTGTAAGTACATGTACTTTTTGGTAGTTTTTGTGTTGTCATAATAATAAATGATGTCATTTATGAACAATGCAGGCCGGCGGCGGGCCACTTCACCAGACAGTGGATTTGTCATAATACTGAATTGGACCGATTTCTCGGTATCCACAAAGTTTTCCCTGTCCTGCACCCATTTAAATACCAGCACTTGGCACTTTGTGCAGTGAACTGTTGCAACCTTGTTCCGGGACAAAATAGGTACTGACGTCAATGGACATTCATTTGGGGTAATCAGCTGATAGGCCTATTCTTTGTGTACTACAGAATTTTACTACACGGACACAAATGTAAACATACCACAAAGATGTGTAACACAGTGACAATTTGATTGTGCATTCATTCAATAGTTGGCCTTATGTACGGTACATGTGTGCGTGACAATGTGTGGAAATTTGAGTGGATGGGATACACGTAGATCGACATTACGTGGCATTTAGAGACAAGTTGATGTTTCTGTATCATTGAAATCTGTTTCTTATTCACGGAATTGGACCACTGCCAAGCTAATGGACGTTCGTAAGCCTTCAATTTTCTGGTAGGCAACAGCTTTCATCAATTGGAATCTATTTACTGTATACCATTGTGTGAGTTATTGATTTTGTTTAGTGTGTTTTATTTTGTTTTGATTTGTTAATGGGTTTTTATTATGCTTTTTGCATTTAAAGGCCTATAGATTCTGGGAATAAAACCTTTATGAAAAGAAAGACACACAAAAATTCATCAGAAGAAATTTCAGCTCCATCAAATGTACCACATTTTCAAAAAACATGAAAATTCATGTATGCGTTTTGCCGGTCTTGGCGGGGTGTTTCAAAACAACTTGTTCTCAATTCGACTCTTCTTTCTCATTCGGTCGCATACTCTGTGGCTTGCGCCATGCACTCTGTGGCTCGCATGTGCGCCCCAGAAATTAACGACTGAAGGTGGTTTTCTTTTGTTACCATTATTAATGGCACGGCCGCTTCGCTATCGCTACAGCTAGCGCGGCATGCACAGTGCGTGCGACTGTACATGTAGCCTTGTGTAAGTATTTCCAATACGTTCTCTGTGCAACGATACAAAAAGCCTGTGAAGAGCAATGGGCGTAAACTCAGTAAATCTGAGTGAGCGGCTTGGTAAGAGGCCAACTCGTGCCTACATGTAGTCTGGTTCCCGGACCGTCCAAAAGATTCCCGACTGATCTTTAGTGGGGCGGTAACCAGTCTAACTCGTGCCGATCACCGTTTTGTTAACTTAGCCGTCATTGGCCAGAATTTAGTAGCAACATATAATATTTTTAGCAGCCAATCAGCATGCGTTTTACAACACGAGTTGGCCTCTTACTTTTGTTTTCAAAACCTGCACGTGGTGGATCAGCTGGGAGCAAGTTGTTCGAGGGACTGGGGGGGTGGGGGGGGGGGGGGGGGGGGGGGGTTGGTGTGCTGGCGGTGTGTGATTTCATTTATAAATTATTTGTTGAGATTGACAAAGTTTGACAGATTGAGCAAATATGTTCTCCTGAAATTGGGAGCTCAACAGATATTCTCACAGAGCCATTAATTTTAAATCTGTTTCACTGAGAAAGACAAGGTCTTACAAATACTGCAACCTGTTTTTGTCTTCAATAATAGAGGCACTGTCATGTTACGGTACATACATGTACGTACAATGTAGATGTACCTTGAGTGTCTCGTGTATGCAGGTAGTATTTTAAAGAAATAAAAAGTTGGTTTTTTTAACACAAAAAATAATCCAGAAAATCATTTGCTTTCTTTGGTACACACAGTAGATCATACATGTATATGACTGTAGTAACAATTAAAAAAACTGTTTAGTAGTTATGGAGAATATTTTTTATATTATGTGTAAAATGGTTGACATTTCCACGAGAACCAGATATTTGGAAAACATCAATATAAATATTACTGTCACAATTGATAATATTGTTTTTCATGACTTTGTTGTGGGTAGATACATGTACATGTACAATGTAGGCCTGTAGCTCCTTTAAGAACAGGGCAGCACTTGCCTTATTCACCAACATGTGACCACTGCTAAATTAACCCCTTACGCTGCGAGTGTTTTACGTGTCTATTCTGGGACGGACACCTTTGAACCTGTTAATGTCCATATTCCTTAGCCCCATGTACATGTAGGGTAGGGTATGTGTGTACGTAGGGTCAGGCAGTTGGGTTTGTTCACTCACAACCTGTGATCCCTCGCTTCCTCCAAAAGGAAATTCACCAACTGGCATTGGGACTTGAGTCACTGTTTTCTGATTCAGATTCATGAGAAGTATAGTACAGTGCACATACATGTACATGTATGCTGTCGCCCTTCCTTAAAGACTGATCCTCCGTTCAATTTGTATGACGCAGGCAAACTGTGCTTTTACATGGATTTGACATGTTTGAGTGGACATTTTACTTGCTGTCAGAGGGGAACTGCGTGTTCACATTTGCCATTAGATACAAGGTATACATGTACTGTACATGGACATACTTTGGAAGTTTTGTTCAATTGTATGATTTTTCTTACCTTGTCATAAATGTGAGGTCCCACAATTAAGTGTCCGTCTTTTTATGTACCGGTAAGTTTATACAGGGAGCTTTAAGTAAGGTGTTTCCAGACAATTTGTTACCTTTTGGGGCTGAAGATATAGATCAAATTGAAGTTACAAGGTGTTTCTTCTATTTTGAGAGAAGATACATGTACCGGTAAGTGTCTGTAAGTACATGTACCATTGCCAAACTAGGCTCCAGACCTGAGAAATAGCCCTAATACATGTATACATGTACATGCCATTTATACTAGGCTTTAGACCTGAGACTGAGCTTAAAATAGGCTTCAATATTCTGTATGGCAATACTTGATATGAGTATGCAGCTCTACTGCACAGACCTGACTGGTTCTTACTAGACAGGAAACTTGACCTCATTTAATATGACAGACTAGGCCAAAGCAGATAACATATCATTGGTTTTTGTGTATCCAGTGAATGTGCAATATGTACATGGACTTGACAGAACCATTTGAAGGCCAACCTAGTGTGTACAATGTATTACATATACTTACTCTACATTACCTACATGTACCCAGTACTGTACATGCATGTACTGTGCATGTACTGTAATTAACATGAGACACTACTGGTACAAATGTATGAAGAAATTGGCACATTGAGTATTCTGCTACATGTATTACTGTTCTTTCAAATGCTTACATTTCTCTGGCTGTGTTTTCTAAGGCTGCGTTCAGGCGTGTACTCGTGTTAACACGAGTTATACTCCTGCGCGCATGAACGGCAAGAATAACGACAGTGAGAGTATGCTCTCACTACTCCCCAACAAATGGGGAGTGTGCTCGTACTCAGTGTCATGTGATTTGTAGGAAGATAGTGGAATATGGGTGGGATTTTTGGTGAATTTGCTCAACGTGTCAACTCAATAACTGAAACAACAACTCACTAAGGTTTGTTTTAGACGGCATCAAAGGTTCTCACGACTTACGGCCTGTATTTCCTCAGTTTCTTGTGAGCAATGAAACTGCATTTTTTTGTGCAGTGATGGCAAGAGACGTCCATCTTCACTGATTGCCATTCGCGCACGCGGACTGCGGTTTTGTCGTTCGCGTTATGTGACCCGAGTGCAATGCGCACGCATTACTCCCGAGTAACGAGATCTGCACGCCCGAACGCAATCTAAAAGTCTGCAGTGAAAATACTGCACAGTGACCTCATGCATGAGCTCATTACCCTAGGGTCATTGTATCACACCAAGCAAGGTTAGAATTAAGAATAGGTTACATTGGTCATAATAAGCTGGAAATGGACAGTAGATGTTGGGGTTTTGAGAATCTTTGGGTAATTTGTTAATGTACGCGTAATTTGAAAGCAATATTTTTTGCTTTGCGAGAGTAACGTACAGGTAAAATCGTCATAAGCATTACTATAAACCTTTTTTTTTTATCAATTTTAATCTCTGAGAGCTCAGAAAGCAATATTCTCTAAGAATATTGTTGGAAGCTCTGAATGTGAAAGGGTAGTGGCTGATTGCTAAAGAGTAGTGGCCATTTGCCAAAGGGTAGTGCGCAGACACTTTTGAATTAAAAACCACCTTGAGGAGTTAATTTGTTACAAAAAATGCCATGGACAGGAATAAATTCACGTGGTGTTTGTTACTATACATGTAGCTATCAATACTTTGAGAGTTTTTTTCTTGTCGACTCATGAAGTAAAATATTGGTCATTGCAAATTATACAATTGTCTTTTAATCTGAATAAGTTGCATTCTGAAAAAAATTTGATATTTTCTCAACACCCATATTCTACAAGGTACCTGCTGACAGCCTATTGTTGCCTGTTACTACGGTAGTACATGTAGGTGTACAGTATGGACCACCTCCCTGTGGAAATATACCAGGGCATTGTCTGAAAATCAACAACTTGGTTGGATCTAGCTGTGCACAAATCCCTTGAGTCATTGCTCAGTGTTATAGTTACTCTCTTTTTAGATGTTTAGGGGCAATTTTTTCACCTTTAAACAAAATAACAAAACATTTATTGGAGGCTTCAGGTCAGAACAACACGATTGCTCACTGCAAATGGTGGGAAAATATTATGCACTCCTGCCTGAATCAGTCCTACATGTACATTGTACATTGTATAGGCCAAGTGCCTATACTGATTGGAAAATTACCAGACTCAGCATTCCAATCCTCGTCTTGACAACAAGATTTAGACCGTGTTTACACTGGTCCCGAGCTCGGGATCAAGATTGATCCCCAGAATGCGTCAGTGTATACCGCAATGATCCTGTTTGCTGCGTTTACATTCTGCAGTTGATCTCGAGCGCTGTGCCAGAAGTTGCAGTCAAAGGTCATGCTCTACCGGTATGTGCGTACATGTATGTACTGATCAATGTGTGCATGGGTTGTGCATGAACAGTGTACAAGGCCACTTGAATTTTGCGGGCTTTTCCCCCCGCTAAGGCTGTGGAGCGGATGCGGAAAGATTATCTAACCGCAAACTGATCCCAAGCGCGGGATCAAACCCTCTGCCAACGTGAGATCAAAATCTCTAGGTCTGATCCAGGGCCAATATTATTGGTCCTGAGAGCGTTTACACTCGGTTTGTGATCCAGGGCTGATCTTGATCAAGTGTAAACAGGGTGTATTTGATACATTAATTGTGGATGTCCCTGGCTGTTGGCTGCTTGCTGCTCGCACACGTACCCTAGCCGGCTGCTGCACTATCTATTGAAAGGAAAGCAATTTTACAAATTAGTAATCAATGAAACGATGAACCAGATGCACGGAAAATGCTGTGGGCGAGGGTGCGCATCTGCAAACTCTCAGTAGTGCGTCGTCTTGTTTCCGCTAAAAAAGTGAGTACGCCACAAGTTTAGAGCGCTGTTCTATTTCATGGGTTGCTGTGCACGCAATTTGCACATGTAACCTTGAAATTTGCCTCACTTAAATAATGAATAAAACTTTGGGAGAAAAACAAAGAAATCTAAAGACATCTGGTTCAGGAGGACTGGATCGCGATTTATTTCCCAGGTCAGGACACAAAAAAATGAAAATCGACAATTGGCTGATGACTATTTAAAAATGGATCTTTGTGTTCTACTAAAAAATTGAGGTTTGTGAATGAAAATTTAACAAGAAGAATTTAAATATAAAAATTGAACAAAAACCCAACACAGTGCCAAAAGCGGATAACTCGAGTGAACAATCTGACAAAAACCTGTAAATCAACAAAAGAAATAAAAAGAAAAATTAAGTATACAATAATTATAATGCAATGGGTACATGGTTAAAAATAAAACTTATTAAATCACGTAAAGAACATAAAGGAAAAACCAAACTTCTAAAAAGTAACAAGTTTCAATAATAGACTGGTCACCATATACCTCTGTATCACCACTATACAGGGCACTCATGCATATTAGCCTTATAAGTACAGTACAATATAAAAACACTAAATTGGCTAGTCAGCCAGTCTATGTGACCACGAGGTCACTGACCAGTCAGTAGGTGGCCTTCAAATCCAGGCACCACTGCTCATGAATATTCATGAGTAGCCAGTACCAGCCAGAATTGTTTATTGGCAAGTAGACTGGCCATGGGTCCTCTGTGCTTGCTAACTGCACTATGAAACATGACCCAATGCTAAACAAGTCTATAAAATGCAGTGCAGACTGTGCAAGTCTAATCCTTTGTTCTGCACCACATGGTCTAAAACTGAATTTTCCTTGTAGATTTATACATGAAAAGTGGATTAATTAACTGAAAATGCTAAATTTTAAGGAATGATTCTAAATCTGAAAGAACTACAGCAAGACATACATTTAAGAAAGTCTTGTAGGAACATAAATAAGTCTAAAATGGTTGGAAAACAGGGAGTTTTGAAAGATGGAAATTCATCTAACGTTTCGCTCTTAAAATAACCTTTTATACATGATAAAATATAACAAAAAGTACATTTAAATCTAAATAGCAAAAAGTCCACATTCTGATGGTACACTTCAAGCCAAAACAAGTGTATAAAAAAGAAGAAACTTTGCTAAAAGAAAGTAAATGAAAACCTCATGCTCACATACTTTTCGTGAGTCGGAAAACTTAAGAAAAACTTGATAAAAATACAAAACTATTCAATGTTGTCAATGTGGACTGCTTAATTACAATAAACATAGGAAAATAAAGTAAAAACTCACCCAGCTGTGACTGGTGAAAAGTGTAGAAGAATGCGAATGTAAAAGGCTGAAGAGAGCTGTGAGTGGTGATGTTAACTCTTCAGCAGCATGTTCCAGTCTGACAGGCTAACCATACAAAGGCTAATAAACAGTGCTAAAACTATGTGTGGATGCAGGGTACCAAACAAGTTACTGGCTAAACTAAGGAAGCTATGTAAAAGAAAAGGTGCCATGTTAAGAATATTAATCAAAAGACAAAACCCAATTAATTTTCCATCTCACACACACTCGGTTAAAAAACAATGGATCTTTTCACCGGGTGACGTCACTCCGCCCTCGCCCATACATTTTGTATCATCTGTGTACATGTACACAATATGTACAAATATGCAGAAATGTGAATACCGGGTAACCCTTTAGTGCACAGGTGCATCAGAGGGTTAATATATGCATAGAATTTGCATACATTACGAAAATATATTGTTGGTAATGGAACGAAACTAACCAATTTGTACATTGTATATATGCGTGAAATACACAGTGCACATCTGCAGGTGCTACAGTACATTCACTCTGTACAGATGTAAACATACACCCACACCTGTTGCAGTTCACACTAATACCACAGTACATGTACATATACAGTCTGGTACATCTCCTGTTGTTCCTGGTGCTTGTTTGTGAAAAACACGCCTTCAGAGAATTGAATGAAAATACACAAATGTATGCATGGATCCTGATATACTGTACAATCAGTATGTACCGTACATGTACCTGGAGATATGAAATGTAATGAATCATGTCAGTTTGCTTGAAAAATGTGTTGCTCCATACAATATTTGTATTATTTTTTTTAATTAGTGAAATTCATTTGCCATTACCGGTACATGATGCAGTGTGCAACATACAACCGATACGCCACTTGCATGGAACAGCCATATATTGGTAAAACAGCGAGGCTATACTTACACATGTACATGAACAATGACTCCCTCGCGGTGTAACCATGATGATTGCTGTAATGTTGACTTTTGTCCATTGTAAACTGTGATGTGAATACACGGAAAGCCTCGTTTTGACCGCAACCATGCAAGTGGCAAAGCACTTTTCTCCATATGCTGTGTCGAGCAGTACACACAGAAATGCTTGTTTGAGTTGTTAATCTAATATTATTTTGTTTTTGCCTTTCTAAAATTATTTTGCAGATTGTTATAACGACTACCATGCTTAGAGAGTTTAGGAATTCATTACCATCTACCAGTAGCAGCCAAGGCCAGAAGGGAGAGCATGTCTGCCACATCTAAGAAAACTGCCGTGTCCTCGGGACTTACATGTAGCACAGAGGAAAGAAATGGCAAAGTCTCTGACCATACACCACCCAAATCCAAGTCTGCAGTGACTAGGAAGAGCAGCGGCGGCTGTGTTGCAAATGGCAGCTTATCGGAAAACGATTCATCGCTGAATGTGTCCATGCACGAACGTACAGCGTCCATAGAGCAGCGCAAACAAGGTACCCTGACTCAGTCTGCATCATCCAAGAGCCGAGCGGAAGCATTATTATCTAGGAAAGTCACAGGGTCAGCTACGTCGGTGAGAACATCGGCGCAGGTGGCATCCAGGCCGCCAAAGGGTCCACGAAGATCTACCTCATCTGATAAAGTGCAAGTACCTGTAGGGACCGAAAATGGCTACATCTCAGGTCAGACCCAGGAGCAATCAGTCCCAAAGCCTTCGGGTACTCGTCCTAAACGGGAAGGTAGCTCCGCTAGCTCCGCTAGCTCTAGCTCCAGCTCTGAAGGCGATGAGAAAGGACTCAAAATACACCCCGGGAAGAAGACGCCCATCAAAAGTTCAGGCCCAGTGGATGAGATGACTAAAAAACCTTGGGGAAGCGGTCCGGGAAATAACAAGACCGCCACAACCTCGAAATCAAAGACTCCTCCAAGTGCACGAAGAAAGTCTTCCCCACCATCTGCCGAAAGCATGTCGCGATTCCAACGGCAGTCTTCGCTGAGGTCATCCCAAAATGGAACCTCATTGTCGCTTGGCAGAAAACCTTCCTCCAGAACCCCTTCTAATTCATCTCTAGAAAGCGGATTATCCCCCACAAATCTAGCTGAGAGTGACAGTAGAAAACTGAGAAATGGAACTGCTAAAAGCAGCAGTGAGGATTCTATAAGTGACACTGAGCGGAAAACAAAGAGTGGTCTCTCACGGACTCCATCCGCTAAGAGACGAGTTTGTATGGAGATAGTCATGGAGAAGAAAATAATCAGTCATTCAAATGGAACTGTGGCTGGAAAAGCCGACAGTGGCTTGGGTAAATCGCCATCTAAACATAGCCTGTCATCCCCGACAGACGATAATGCCAACCCAACTAGGACTAGTCCAACAAAAGCAAAAAGCGTGACTGCTCCAAAGTCCAGCACAACAGGAGCCCAGACGGGCGCAAGAAGGAAAGTAAAATCCGTTCCAAGTGACGCGAGTTCAAAACACAATGGTGCATTTAACGCTGATAAATCACGAGGTGTCAGTGCGCCAGTGTTACGGAGAACCGACAACAGCCTGCCAGGAATCTCGCCTGGTGGACCACTACGAGCAAAATCAGGAGTTATGAAATCCAGCGATGCGAAGCCAAACCTGAAGAGCCCAGATCGTGGTCGGGTCATGTCCAAGGGGCTGCTTCCTCAGAGATCCCGAGCTAGAGCTAAAAGCATGGAACCGGTTGCAAGAAGGGCACCAGTCATGGCAGTCATGACGACCATCGACTTGTCCTCTGCCTGTCCTGATCCCACTCCAGAGAACACGTCCACAACCACAACCACCACCACCACCACAACTATCATCCGTGCACGCAGGAGTCAAAGCGTGGAGCGCAGGGGTAACAGGGATAGCTTTGTCGCCTCCCGTCGGCAAGCCTGGGAAGATAAAGCCCTCCAACCTCCCCCAGACTCTAAGAAGTCGCCTGCTCCTCCGGAGAAGAGATTTCAACGTGGTGCTCCCGGACGGAGGTCCCTAATTGACGAGAGGAAAGCGATGTTATTTGGGACAAGGGGCCAAATCAAAGGTGCCGAGGTTGTCAAAAAACCAGTCATCCCCAACAAACCGGAGAACATATCTCCCAAACCGTCCGCTCCAAAGGTTAATCAGCGAGATCGGATTGAGCTGTACATCAATGAGGATCTACCTGCTCCTAATTCTGACACCAAACCTGTTACAGACGTCACTAAACCAGCAGTGTTGCAGGAGAATGTGCAGAAGGTTCAACCCAATGGCATCAACCTGATTCCAAGCAAGATTCCGCTGTCTACCGATGAAGTTGACTCTGCTATAAGGTTCTCATCCAGCAAGGTAACGGCTACGACACCTGGCAAATTTTTAAGCTTTAGATATTAAAAGTGAGCAATGACAAACCCACGCTAAAGTATTTTCCAACTTGTACCGTACTCATGTTTCCCTCAGGTTGACCTTGTGGCAACATTAAACAGTTGGCAACTGGCTTTTTGGGACCAAGCTGCACTTGTCGGCATCAAATTAGTCGACAATTGTTTTGAGACCCGTGTGCCCACGATTGGCTCAGTTTTGTGACCTGGGGCCAATTTCATGACGCTGCTTAAGCGCTAGCTGAAAAGGTGTGCTTACTGTAGCAGAAAAGTTGTGCTAACTTTAAGGCTATTTCACGGCCACGGCGTGCTTTTAAAGCTTGTGCGTGCTTGGAAACGGGCATTGTTGCGTCACTAGTGTTTAGCAAATTTGCCTCTGAAGCTAGCAAACCTTTGCCAGTGCTTACAGTTACTGTCTCCATGAAATATATTTGTAGCTGGAGCGTCTGTTAGCACAAAATGGGCTGCTAAACAGCTCCATGAAATTGGCCCCTGGGCATTACATTTGATTCTGTATCAAGCTCTCTTGTTCCGTCGTAGCACAAGAGATTTGTAGGTCGACCAGGGGTGCGGCCTAAGAGCACACAACAGAGCTATGCAGCCTGACTGTTCCTACCAAAAGTTATGGGCCAGCACTTGCTTGATAATATAGAATGTGTGAAACAGTACCGGTACAACAAGCAGCAGTTCATTGTTCTGAGCATCATGAATCTGCACATGCTCAAGGCTACATGTACATTCATTTCATGAAACATGATATTTTTTTTTGTAATCGAAAGAATCGCTGCACTTACTCCATACATGTAGTCTAATGTAGAATGAATATTCTTATAGTTAGTTGTCAAGTTTCCTGTTGTTCAGATGATCAGATTGTATTATTTCACCTTTTGAACCGTCTTTGATATAAATTTGCATGTTTATCAGGAGAATGAGATCAACAGCGTTGCCAATGCCAAGATGTACCCCCAGAAGCCCCCAGCAGTAGACAACCAGGAGTACGGAGATGCCCTTGAGAAATGGTCCATGCTTAAAGGGACTCGGAGTATCGAAGAGCTTGGCAATAAGAGGAGAACAGACCTTAGTCTGGATAATAAGGAAGCCGAGAGTCGTCGACAAGCACTGCTGGAATTCAGCAATAGGTATGTGGCAATGAAAGTCTGAGAAAGAATGCAAAGTTCTGACCTGTCAATTAAGCCGAACCCGCGTAACCATCTATGACCAATCACAACAGAGCTATGCAGAAAGTGCATTAGCATATCGCTCACAACAGTTCGCACGTGGTTGTATGCCGTACGCGGTAGCGTATAGTTGTATGCAGCAACCCCAAGTGAATTTCGGTTTCAATGTCGTGTGATTCGCTGTTCAAAGGTAAGAAAGTGCATATTTTATGAATATATGACATCCCTGTATTACTAGTCCTTTACTCAGTGTGTGCCAAGATAACTGTCAACCCAAAAACATAAATACCTTTCAGTTTTCTCCAATGAATTTGTGCTGTCCATGCCGAATCCCATTGCTTTGTGTGTTTTGTGTCGCCATTTTGCGATAGCGTGTGAGGCATAGCAACATCCAAGGCGGCGGGGTTAATTGGGCAATCTCTGAACTATGCATTGCTTGTTCCTCGCTAGTGAGGATAAGGGAGGATAGTCTGTCTTTTTGCAGGCTCAGCAGTGGCTATAGAGTGGCGCAGACACTCTTGGGATGAGGAAATCGTCGGGCTGATGGTGTCGCAGGCCAGACTAGAAAGTGTTTAAAAACGGGCCAGCTGGTCTTTAAACACCGGGCCAGCTGGTCTTTATCGTCCATTTAAGACTGGCCATATGACATGCTCTCAGCCAATAGGGATACATAAACCATCTAAGGTACATGTATTTATAAATGTGTAATGAAATGTTTAAACTGGAAACTCAACTCATATTTTTGCTCTCTCAGGGAACTGGAGACATCAAATCATATCCGACAAATCGTCGAAGCAGGTTACCCTGAAGATTGCCCTCCGGAGGCGAAGGATGGCCATTATTACCAGCGCATCGTTAACGAGGAGCAGGCTCGTATTGAGTCACTATGCACTCCTGCTAACAAGGACCTGGAGAAAGAACTTTCAGAAGAAGGTCAGAAATATATTTTGAAGTACTATAAATTGAGCTGCATGTAAGAAAGTTGAACTGAATTCGAACCCAAATCTGTGGTTAAGACTGGACCTACGTGCACTGAGCCTTTTATTGCACGTAAAATTTATGCGCATCACTTTGCGAAAAAGTGTTGATTTTGTGGTTTGCAGTGTGTCGCTACACTCAAAATTCTCGCCACGCTGCTTTTTCTTAAAGCGACACGTGTCAAATTTATGCCTAAAAAGACTGTGTCAATCCAGCCTTAAATATATCAGCACTCTACGCACTGTGCTTTTGGAAAAACCACAAGTGTCCTTCAGAATGTGCATGTTGATTCTTTTTTTATGATACACAGCTAAAAAGCCTTTCTACTATGTACTGTTAATTGCCCCAATTGGCAGTGCCCTTTAGGTGGCCAAATTTGAGGCTCTGAACAGTATCAAGACATTGGGTCGTATGAATAAAAAGTAGCATTTGCTTTTACTTCAATATTTGTAGTATTTACTACCATCCGTATGAATAAAAATGAGTAAAAGCGTTTACTTGAAAGTATTTTCTAAATGTTAAAAGTATTTACTTGTACCTGAATAAGCATTTGCTTTTCTTTTTAGCGTTTACTTAACTCCGTATGAATAAAAGGGGGCAGATACTACAAATTGCAAGTAATTACTTGTCTTTTTCAAGGTAGCTCCAGAGCTACCTTAGGAATAGAGAAGTAAGGACTCATCTTCTTTATAGCACTCTCCTTCTCAGCTTTGACTTTTGACAGCTGTGATTTTGTCAACAGCACACTATTATGTGTCAATAATTTCACAAAAACGTCTTGCTTTGATTCTTGAGAACCAGAAGCGTGTCCTTCATCATGATGGTCAGAATCAACATCACTCATGGCTGACTTGTAGATTTTGGATTTAACTCTAACTTCTAACCTAATACTGCTTGTGTGACTTAGTGCGTGTGTGTGGAGTGTACGTGAATGGTTTTACAACACAAATGAAATAGTTTTATTTCTTCAAAGTCATTCGGCCATGCACGCAGCATGATTTGCAGAAGCATTTACTACAAAGAATTAAGTGAGTGCTTTGCAGTAAAAGAATAAGATTATTCATACGGAATGTAGAAGATGCTTTTACTGAATGCTTCTACTTTGAAGTAAATTCTTTTACTTTTTGCTAATACTTCTTAGTATTTACTACTTTTTATTCATACGACCCATTGTGCTATATGAAAGAAAACTTACTCCAGTAATCATACAGAAACCAAATATTCGGAAAATATTATGGAAAGTCCGTAGTGTTGAGTTTTATTTTTTGATATAAAGCATATATATTTTTCAATTGCTTTTTGGACAAGTAAATTCTAAAATGAGCATAATTATGGTGCACATTTACATTCAAAAATTCATTTGGTTGCTTCGTTTTCTCTGCAGTATCTGGTAAACTTCGAGCATCTATCGGCAAAGCATACCTGCTAACAAACAAGAAATTCAAACAGTTTCGAGGACTTTGTGAGCAAAACATTGTAAGTAATGCTGGTCTTATTTAATGTTTTTTGGCAAACTTTGTGGTAAGCGTTAGTGAAATCGACCCCAGGACACTGATAAGCATCTAGGCCCCTAGCCGATCTGAATTGTACTGTTTAAGACGAGCCAACCACACTTTTATCCTCATTCATAAATACCCTTTAGTGTAAATCAGTAAAAACTCACTGAAATTCATCTACAGTAAAATTTGCAGCTTAGGCAGTTTGTTATGTACTCTTTGTAGCATTTGTCGCATTCATTCAAATTGTGCATCGGGCTGTTTTTGTTCGTTTTATGCGTTAAATGCATCACACACGTGTCATACGCACATGCACACAGATAACCTTACACACATTTTGGTTACACTCCATCTAATTTGCTTTCGGGCATGTGCGGTTTTTGTGTGCATGTGCGTATTCCATGTGTGTTGAAACTGAAGATAGTCTTACAAAAACAACCAGGGCTGCGTTCCAAGTACATGAACGTTTGCAAACGTTGGCAACATTGGCCAACAATTTCGAGTGGAATGTATTGTGCGCCGCCAACGTTTGCCAACAAACTTTTAAGATGTTCGCGATGTTCGAGAGTAATTTTAAAATGGTGCATGCGACATGAAAGATGGTTTATTCCCTTATCGCTGGCGATACACAATCAATGGCAACGTGTCACATTTCCTTAAAAATTTTGTCAACATTACGTCACTACGACTGCTGGGGACTGTGGGTGCCGCCATCTTGACAATGTATTTTGGCCAACAATCCGTTCCACATTGAGCAAAACATTGGCGCCAACATTGGAACGCAGCCCTGGTCTGTTTAAGACCACCAACACCACAAGCTTTCTGCCAATAGGATAGCATAAAATGTATTTATGAATAAAATATAATAGGTTATTTCATGTTTTGTTCTTTTGTTTGGCTAGAACCCAGCTGGGGGCAAGGTCTTGTCCGTGACCAACTTGGACCTTACCGGCTTTTGGGAGATGGTCTTGCTTCAAGTTGATGACGTCAACGGCATGTTTGCTGAAATTGAAGCGATGCGACACAACGGCTGGAGAACACCCAAACCGTGTCCTCTGAAAACCAAGGTGCGTGGATATTTCATGTTAATGACCAGCTGTAACATTCAACACTGTGTTTGTGATGTTTGTTTTGCTCGTTAAAAAATGCAACAAGTGGTTGCATTTCATTGAAATATTAGTTTCACTTGAAATATTTTGTTTTTCATTTTCAAACCAATTACGTGGAATTTGATACAAATGTGGAGTTTGAGAGATCTGGATGCAGTGAAAAACAACTTTGCTCCACCGGGATTCGAACTGCGGACCTTCTGCTTAATGTACAGATGGCGAGACGCCCTACCAATTGAGCTATGAAGCCAAATTGGTAGGGCATTTGTACATTAAAGTGAAGGTCCTCAATTCGAATACTGGTGGAGCCAAGTTGTTTTTTACTTGCTCTAGATTCCTCAAACTGATGGACTTTTGTCCTCATTTGTATACAATTTATTCACTTCGGCCGGCAGTCCCTTTAGCCTTTAGTCAAGGCGTCCGTGGCGAGTTTTATTTCACGAGCGGTTTTGCTATGCCTGAGGAAAGACTAGCACGCACGGACTGTCCGCCGTGACCGCCTTTAACAGACTGTTTTTGAGGGCTTATGTTTTTCTTTATTTCTGTCTACCGTTTTGGTAGAGGGGTTTCGGTAGAGGGATTCCCCTCGGAAACGCTATGGTAAAGGCGATTGTGGCGGACAGTCTGCAGTGTGCGCAAACAAAACCGTACAGAGAATAAACCTTCCCACGAAAGCCTTGACTAAAGGCTACGGTCCCTGGATCATAACCTAACAAAAAAAATCACCTGCGGCCAATTTCATAAAGCTGTTTAGCAGAAAAATTTGCTTAATCAAAAATTTGTTTGCTTTATAAAAATGGATTACAAATCAAAATTGTATCGCAACTTGTGTTCTTTGCAAGAATAGCATATATTCTTTTGAAAAACACAAGTTGACATGCAATTTCGACTATTAACCCATTTTTATAAAGGAAACAAATTTTTGATTAAGCAATTTGTTTTACTAAATAGCTTTATAAAATTGGCCCCTGTTGTGTTCATACACATTTCTGACCAAGTTTTTTTTATTAGCCATACATTTTAACTGCATTGTCTTGACGCATATATCTTAACTTTTTTTGCAGTCCATCTACAAGAGGCAGCCCTCCATGACCTCCCCTCCCCCGTCCCCAGGAGTCTACAAACCCACAAACCACCCGCTCACCCCAGTCGATCCCCGCGCTAAGGCCGAGAGGGAGAAGAAAGCAGCCAAGGCGCGGCAAGCTAGGGAAGAAGCTCGTAGGAGACTAATGGCGGCGAAGAAAGCAGCCGCTCGCAAGAGACTGAAATCAGAGGAGGCTGGTGAAGAACCTCCGCCGGTTGGTGTCGAGATATTTGTACCTGACAAGCCGTTGACCTGGGAGGCCTCACCAAGTATGTAACATTTAAGACTTTCTCAAAGAACAAGTATAAGAAGCAATAGACCGTATCGATTATCTGCCATCTTGTAAGCACAATACGTGAAACCATGCAGGTCCTCTAGGAACAAGGAAACTGCCCCACATTAAAGATGGCGGCTATTCGATACGGTCTATTGATGTGGAGATATTTGTACCTGACAAACTGTAGACCAAGTAGGCTACATGTATGCCGAAATGATGAAACCAATTTTTGAAATCATCTAACTGGTAGGGCATCTACACATTAAGCAGAAGGTCCGCGGTTCGAATCCCGGTGGAGCCAAGTTGTTTTTCACTGCATCCAGATTTCCAAAACATTTGTATCGAAGTATGAAACGGTTAAAAGACTAATTCAAAGATAATGTGACCAGCTATTTATCCCTGCAATGCGATCCCTAGACAAAACGGGCAGGTGCTATGAGGCACAGTGAGTATGCTCTCAGAATTTTCCTAAGAACTAAAATATTTGGTATGGTGCAATTTGAATCAATATTTAAAAAATAGAATGAGAGAAAAATTATAAAGTCCTCATCTGAATTCGAGCCCGAGACCTTTGTCACTTGAAGCATAACGGTATATTTTAGCAGCTGAGTTGTCAGGCACAGTGGAATTTCCTGAGAACTCTTAGCGGCTTTAAAAATGTCTACTCCTAGCCGGAGAACCACTGTCAGTGGCTGCTGCAAACATAAACAAATCTGGCTTTCATTTAACTGTGTCATGGACCTTGAAATACATTCTGTAGTGAAAGAGTTGAATTTGGCTCCCAAAAATTGTAGATATGTAGTATGTTGACTACATTTTGTGATGCGTACAACAATAGTACAACTCAGGAGATTAAGTGATTAAGAAGTTGATATCAGAACAAAATGATTATGTATATATTTAGTGTCTCCTTTTTTTACAAAGAAATTGTAGAAATGGCAATACCAGCTGTACATTTTGTCACTTGCATGGTAAATCAATTTGTTCTTGTAACGGATACATGTTATCCAAGTTAGTATATAGTTATCCATCTAGTATAACACGGTAGTTTTTGTAATAATTGTAGACTTAAGCTATAGTCCCACTTGAGCGATAACGGTTGCGATCTTAGCGACGCAATGATTCGCCTAACTTTAACAAATATTTTACTTGACAGAGGTAAGAATTTGCGAAAGTTTTACGAATATTTACGACTAGTTGCGAAGGCATTTGTGTAATTTTGCGGTTATTTAGTTATATTTGGAGGCGATTACATGTATTTGCGAAGTCTTTACGAGCATTTACCATGCACTTATAACTATTTGCGAAGCACTTGCGAATAACTTGCGAATACTTGAGATGGTTGACGATGTGTTCACGAGTATTTGCGATGCTGTTAAGACACGTGGCAATGCGCGGCACCAATTTTAGGTACTTTGGGTATGTTGAGAACGACGACGTTGATTCGTAATCGTGGATTTTGCTCTTGCAGATTACTTGCGGTCATCTTACGAACATGACAATGGCATTACGATACAACATGTTTACGATTATTTACGATACAATTGTGAATCATTACGAAAAATTCCATATTCACCTCGGCTTGCGAAATGTTTGAACATTTTGAAATTGGCGGGCGACTCAGAGCGATGCGACGATTGTTTTAAGACTTCAAGCGATGGTTAAAGAATGATTACGAATGTCTTGACGAATAGCTTGTGACTACCGGTGATCTAAAATCATCACGAGTCGTAAAGACTTTCGCATAAGTGGGACTGGGGCTTTAGAAGACAGTGGGAAATGCATGAATTTTCTTTCCCTTTTTTTGAACACATGTACATGTAGTTAATAGTATAAATGGTTGCTTGTGAAAGTACATTGAAGTCAACAATATAAGACAAGTTTGATTAGCTTCCTCGAGTTAGCCCTGACCTGCGACTATGATAAGTCAAAGACAATAATGGTAACGTCGTTTAGATCAAACTCGTGGAAGCTAATAAAATATGCCCATGGTAATTTTTCTTGAAAAATGTGACCCTGATTTTACCGACAATTTTGTTTCTTCAATTTTAAATCCATAAGCATTTTCGAGAGGAAATATTTAGCTGCTGTGTACATCCTACAACATGTACGGTACATCTTTAGAAATGAGACGCGTCAAAAAATGCTGGGAAAAACATCATTTTTTTAAAAGAAAAAAGCTCTACTGTAACTGACGTACCAATTGTAAATCAGTTAATACAGAGCATTTCACATTTTTGAAACTAAATATTCAAAACCGAAAAAAAAATCCTTAATTTTCAACTAAAAAAGACAAGAGTTACGAAGTTGATCAGAATAGAATTTTTTTTTTTTCTTTAAAATAACTCAATACATTGGAATGTGCAGATTTGATGGAAAAATCCAAAATTTCGAGTGGGAAAAATTTAAGATTTTGTGAGGAAACAAAATCCCGTCTTATATGTTTTGCACACAAGGTCTGAAGCCATGATCAACTTCTCAATTCTTTCCCTGGAAAATGTCTTACACTTTACATTTATGACTACTAGTACAACGTTCACAAGCATGCCTTTTATGCTACATGTACCGTACATAAACTGTAGAATATCTAGTAATCCGTAGTGTTATCCAAGATGTTGTTCATATTTTGCCAATTTCTTTTTGTTTTCACCGTAATGCTTTGATGTATAAAACTTGCCATGTTCCATGAAACTTCACTGCGAAGAATTTGTAAAAAAATGTAATTTGAAATCAGTCAAGCATTATGTGGAACAACTTTGTAAATCATTCCTTTATTTGTTGTAAAACTCCAGTAAGATAAAACAAGGCATCAATGGTAATTGCTACCGGTATTACGACTGTTTTAACAAATTAATGTTTTTGTTACTGCTGTACAAAATTGTAAAATTAATTTCACATTTGTTAAATTATTGGAAGATGTCACATTGTAATTTTGTGAAGAAAACCAGAGGGCATCAGAATTTCAAGCACGATTGGAATTTGGTTAAGAAATGTCCACATCAGACTTTTGAGTCTAAGCAAAACCGCGTCTATTGGCTATATTTACGCTGCACGCAGTAAAAGTAATGAGCAGATAGTGGGGAAAAATTAACAACTGGAATTGGTAATTAATACAATGACTTTAGTTGAGTCTTTCCACAGTAAAGGGGGCATTTCGGCAACAGACCATATTTTCCAGAAAATACCTCTGTCTGGTCTCCAAAAAAAAAGAAATACATTTGTTGTTCTAAAGAGATATCTTAGGCCCAAAAAGGGTTTACAAATAGTGTGACAACATGCCTTTCTAAAAACCCTGTGTCCAAATTTCCAATATACGCTCGTAACCAGGACGGCGTAAAATGTAACACAAGTGTCCGTCCCGGTTACTAGCGTATGTTGGAAATTAGAAAGACATGTTGGCACACTTTTTGTAACCCTTTTTGGGCCTAAAGTTCTCTCTTCAGAACAACTGAAACTTATTTCTTTTATTTTGAGACCAGACAAAGGTTATTTTCTGGAAAATATGGTCTGTGTTGCCAAAATGCCCCCTTTACTGTGGAAAAACCCAGTTGTATTTCAGAATTGCAAAATTTCACAAATTGTCAACGTTGTAAGGTAAACCTTCAAGAACCTACCGTATGGTGTGTGTGTGAAAAGTATTACAAGAACACCATAGTCTTGGTACATGTACCGTATGACTTTCCATTTATTATTATTGGCCAAAATTTAATATTTTGTTCATTGTGAGTTAAGCACAAGTACCAGTGATAATTTATTACGAGTTGATATATTTATATTATGTTGCTTAATGTTTCGTTTTTGAAGTGCCTTACTTTGGATTGGTGTATGAATGGTCGAATAAAGGAGATGCACAGGTAAATTTGTTTATGAAATAGCTGTGCACGTGTAAATGGCGTTTTCATTTTGTTTGTGTACAGAATCACTCTTGTGACTTTTTAAATTTGTAGACGGCAGTATTTAGATTTTGGTAGTGTTCAGACATTTATGTAGACAATTTGATTACACAGAATTCAAACATTTTGGGTGGCTTGTAGTTCAAATGGATTTTAAAGGCACAGGTTCCTCAGCAATGCGCGCGCGCCAAATTCGTGCCACGAAATATGCAGCTCCATGCCTTTGCTATGGAGCTGCGTATTTTGTGCCTTAAAATGGGTGCAGATTTTAGACGTCATGTAACTCGCATGATTTTGGATGATTTCATGAGAAACCAAATTTCAAAGCATAAAACCAATATTCCCAGCCAATTTGACTTGATGAATTTCGTTCTGCACCGCATTGCTTAAAAGTCAATTTTTAATTAATTGTCTAGTATTTTCGTCATTTATAACATGTGATACTCAATGATTATTTGCGTGTGGGTTGGTGCAATGTGTCTGCTTCAGCTATTATGTATTAACCATCTGCCAGACGGTCCGGTTCCCATACTGCCTAAGTGCAGTGTAAACACTTGTCTGTGTTTTATGTCTGGGCGCTCTGTCTGCCCTGTGCACAACCCACGTTGAATATTTCTTTGGGCAGTTTCAGAATGGATGGTTTGGGCTTTGACTCGATGGAATTGTGACCTGTGATGAAATGATTCAGATGTTGCAGTCTGTGCAGAGTTTTCTCAACCGTAACCAGATACCGGCTGTAGATCAAGGCCCATTAAAATGCAAATGACAGTCTGAGCAGTCCCTGTGTACATGTACCACCCGGAATTTCCATTGTATTTTCATATTTTATTGATCGTGGATCTGCCGGTATTTCTAGATAAAACTGGTTGCGAAAATTTGGCACAGACTGTGTGACATCAGACTCATTTTGCCAGAATGGGTCATGTTTTAGAAATGTTAACTCTTTCAGTGCCAATGTCGTACATGTACGATCTTGATTGTATCAATTTCCAAAGAATTTCAAAGGATTATGAAAAACGCGAGAATCTAGGCACTGAAAGAGTTAAAGGTTTTTAAAAAATGCACAGGTATCTTTCAGCCCATTACATGAAACTTGTGGCCACCCTCGGGACCGTAAAAACTATATTATAGTTACTATACTATATTTATAGTTACTATACTATATTTATAGTATAAACAGGTGGCCTCTTTATAGAGGTTGCATTAGCATTATACACATGGTATTTGGGACCAAAGACGGGTGGCCACTATTTACAGGTGGCTTCTTTATCAAGATGGCCTTAATAGCAGGTTTCACTGTATCTATTGAGGTTTTTTACCCATGTACCTTTTGGACGTCCGTGTTTACATTCTAGCTACATTATAGAAATACACACATTTGAAAATGCACGCACGTCTGCTGACTTGGAACACTTCCCGAAGATATGCTAATAAACCTTTGGACGTCTCGTGACGTAGCGTGATAAACCTCCCTAGACAAGTCTGAGAACTTGATGAAGACTTCTGACAGTAACCGGTTATAAACCTTGCAGGATAAACAGTAGTCATAAGCCAGTTTTACTCGGATTAGCTGGTCCAAGAATTGTACAGAAACATTGTGTTTGTGTGTGTTATATGTACAGTGTATAAAACAACTTAATGTATCAAAGTCTGTAAATGTGTATCTTTGAGCAGTGCTCTCATTAGCTTGTATATGTACGGAAATAGGCAATTTCAGAAATTCAGACCAACATTTTAGAGACTTTGACGGATTGAATGCTTAATGTGTTCAAGTTGTTTGATTTTTATCATTCTTGATGGAAGTGTAATTCCTGAAAAATTGCAATGCCTTTCTTCGTGGCACAAACGTGGTACACAAAAATAATCAGTTTTGGATGAACTCAGAGAATACAGTGTACGTCTAAAACTGATTTAAAAAAACCAACTATCACGCTTATTGAGAATGACATTACAATACATTTTTAAGGAATGCTTGAAGAAAATGTGAAGAGTTTCATCGCAAAACGCAATAAATGCCATATATACAAAAAAATTAGATAATGTGTCAGTACATTCTCAATTGGTGGTCTTAAACACTCGCAAATAGATTATTGGCAAACTGTGTTATATCCCACAAAAAAACAACTGTTTTACTTATTGGAATTTGCCATTGACTGTAGTGCTTAGTTGTAACACAAAATGCCAATATAGCGTTTTGCGATGAAACTCTGTTTAAAATCAAACAAAATGTGTAGCATTACAAGCCCCAAAGTCTTTGAAATGCATGTGTGAATTTATAGAAACGCCCATATTTGTTATTTTTCTACACTGCTAGAAAAACGACAATGCAGTAGAACATTACAAACAAACTGTTTAAACAAGGTACAAACCGTTTTACCAGTGAAAAGTGGTTGTAAATAGACGCCAAAGGTATCATATGATATTTGCAAACGTTCAAATGCAAAATTGCAAAGTTATTGTGGAAAAGCCGACTGATAGACATGTACTGCATGTACGATAGAAGCAAAGGTCATGTGAAATTGCTGCAGTGGGTATGTTGGTATTTTCAAGAAGAAAACAAATTGGTTGCAATGCCTAAGTGTGAATTGATTGTTCACATGCAGGTGCCAGTATTGACTTCACACTTGTGCACATAAATGCAGGTGCTGGCACTGACATTGTCATCAGAAAAATATAAAAACCAGCTCATGTACGAACACCGATTTCTGTTTTTTTCCCAGCCACGTGTAGAGATAAAACTTTTTACAGGTTACTAAAATGGCTACAAATGCATCAATTTTCCATATTTGCAACAAATTAACATTGTACGATACCTTTATTTACTTTGGCTGCATTCTATAGTATTGTGCTTGTTGCTCTTGAGTAATGCTTTTGCCATTCACTTGGGTCACATCGCGCAGATATATGCTCATGATAACACAAGTGAGTCTTTCCACAGTAAAGGGGGCATTTTGGCAACACAGACCATATTTTCCAGAAAATACCTTTGTCTGGTCTCAAAATAAAAGAATTAAGTTTCAGTTGTTCTGAAAAGATAACTTACGCCCAAAAAGGGTTACAAATAGTGTGACAACATGCCTTTCTAAAAACCCTGTGTTCAAATTTCCAATATACGCACGTAACACAAATGTCTGTCCCGGTTACGTGCATATATTGGAAATTTGTACACTGGGTTTTAGAAAGACATGTTGTCACACTATTTGTAACTCTTTTTGGGCCTACATGTAAGTTATCTCATCAGAACAACTGAAACTTATTTCTTTTATTTTGAGACCAGACAAAGGTATCTCCTCGAAAATATGGTCTGTGTTGCCAAAATGTCCCCTTTACTGTGGAAAGACCCACGTACATGCTCAAATGCAACGTTTAAGTTCTACTGTACATTTTTTTAGTAACGGCATTTTCAGGGTTTTATTTATTGGTGGCATAAGCAGTTGCAAATATTGTACAAAAAGTAAAACTCATAAATGACATCTATATTTAGTAAGTCATAGACGGTGTCACGGCAGGCATCAAAACATTGGGGGTGTGGCTATAGCTGTGCGCACACATCTTGCTGTGCATACATTTGGATAATGAATCGCCGGCACAGATTTCTATTAAAAGCTAGATTATAAGAATTTAGTGTGTTATTGAATGGCACAACACCATAACCAGTTTGGGTCAGTTTGGACCGCATGCGCGTTTTGTGTTCGAACATAACGCGCAATCGTCACATATGCACAGCATGATGCGTGCGCGCAACATCAGGCAAAATTTGGCTTTAGATGTAAACAAAGGGTCACACGGTCTATATCAGACTTGGCATCACTATCATAGTTGCCTCATGAAGTGTTCAAATCAGGAATATAGTATTGCAGTATTAGTTTAATACACAACTTTCAACAAACAGTTCGCATTTGGTGTGTGGTGGCTGTAAGAATTATATACTCTTTCCAAAAAAGAAACGTAATTTTCTTAAAACTTGATTCGAATAAAAGTTTGTCGAATTCAACTTGTTGATAACGAGGCATTGATTGACCAATCGCTTTAGAATCACTTTCAAATCTGTTCAGTGATTTCCACCAGGTCAAAGACATTGTAAGGTCTCATTACAGAACCTTGTGTTGGGGAATACAATGGTACTGATGGAAAAGTTTTAGGGACACGTTTTTGAATTTCTGCTTATCTTAAAATTAAGTTAAAATGTCACACTTTTTTTTATTAAATTGCATGTACATGTATGTATTAAAGTAGTACAAACTGTCATACATTATGATAGTCTCAACGGATGTACATGTATGCTGCAATCTATAAATATATTTTGGAGCCATATTTTGACATTGATGTAATATAAATGCAGGTAGATGAACACCATATCAGCTATTATGTAATGCTCCACATTATAAAATATAGGCTTTGCAATTTTGCTACGCTTTCATGCGTAGCACACTTTTTTTAAAGCGAAAAAAAACGTGACATTTTGACTTGTAACCGAAAAGTTTGACATAATAATAATAATAATAATAATAATGAAAATTTATAATGCGCCGGTATCCATCAAAAAAGATGCTCATGGCGCAGATCTGAAGTTGGGTAGGTTTTGTTTAGGTTTGGGGCCTATTTCATAGGGACCGTAACCGTAAGCACAGCAAAACATTTGCTAGCTTCAGAGACAACATTTTATAAACACTAGTGACGCAACAATGCCTGTTTCCAAAAATGCGCATATTTAAGCACGCCGCGACCATAAAATAGCAGTAATGTTAGCACAACTTTTCTGCTAAAGTAAGCACACATTTTTAGCTAACTCTTAAGCAGCGCCATGAAATTGGCCCCGGGTACCACAATGAGCACATTCCATAGGAATTATTTACAAACAACATTGGTAAAAGAGAAGATAAAAATACATCTCAGAACTGTAGTTATTTATTTTTCCCAAGCTTTCCGTCTTTCATTGTGAGGGTAAAAGCTAAATTGTTGTATTTATACTTGTGACTTTGTCCTTTTAACCTTGGTGCTTAGGCATTGAAGATGTCGCATGGGAATATAAATATTGAAAAGACTGCTATTTCAGAATTATACTATTACAAACAGTATAAGCATGCACTAAGGTATATTTATGAAATTCCACATCTTTATTATTCATCACTCTTGTCATTTACTTTTCCCACTAAATGTTTTTAATGGATTTGCAAGTATTTTCTAGAGCAAAAAAAAATAAAAAATACATGTATATTTTTGAATTTGACCATTTCTAAATGTGCATTCCCTACAGTTAGGTCATTTTTATAATATTTTTCGGTCTGAAGAAGTTTGCGCAAGGCACACCCTAGATACCTTGCTGATGATTTTAGCACTATATTTGCAGTTTTTACACTTTTTGCTACAGAAATTGCCGTACACCCTATTCCCAAATAGACAATTAAAGTGAGGTCAGTTGCTAGGGTTTAAACATCCATTGCTGAAGTGCAGAGTTACAGTACACATTTGTATGCTTGATGGTTAAGGGAACACAATGTGGAGGAAATTATTTGCATAAAATTATTCAATTACAGTCATTTGGCTTTTCAGCTGATTTTCTCATTTTTAGTTCCTCATTTGCGTCATTGATCCTTGAAAAACACCGTAGAAAGTGAAATTTTTGGCTCTTTTCCAAATTTTTAACAGAAATATGATCTGTTCGTTATATTTCTGCTCCAGATTTTTACAATGATAAAAGTCTATTTCCTTAAGATTTTGGTTGTTGGCCAACATTTGTAAGTTTTATAAAATTTGCCACAAGTAGTAAAAATCGAAATATTAAGCTCTATTTCCATGCATGCAAAGCAATTCTGCCGGCTTTTTTTCTTTCCATTTTTTTCCCCGTAGATTGTAATTAAGGAGCACAATTGAATTACATGTAGCATGGTTATGAAGTATTACAAAAAATAAATATGGAAAGATGAACTGGGATATCTGCATTCATGAGTCAAATTTATTGTAGATTTTGACTGTTTGGTTTTTAATGGTGTCATTTTAAAGAAAAAAAAACCTCCCATTGTCCAAGATTTGAGAATACAGCAGCACAATTTCCTCATAAATGGCTCTGTATGTCAAACGCAAGGAAAACAAATCGGGGAACATGTGGTTACCGTTGCAAGAAAAATGACCTAACAAATTAACTCTATGAAATGCTCAAGTAGATCCTTGTCATTTGATTGGGGGATTGTGGTTCACCAGGGCTGCGTTCGGGCGTGCAGTTCTCGCCACTCCGGAGTAATGCGTGTGCATTGCACTCGGGTCACATTACGAGAACGGCAAGTGCACAGTCCGCATGCGCGAATGGCCATCAGTCAAGATGGCAGTCTCTTGCCACGACTACACAAAAAACGCCGTTTCACTGCTCACAAGAAATTGAAGAAAATTACAGACCGCAAGTCGTGAGAACCTTTGATGCCGTGTAAAACAAACCTTAGTGAGTTGTTGTTTCAGTTATCCAGTTGACACGTTTAGCAAATTCACAAAAAATCCAACCTATATCCCGCCATCTTCGTACAAATCACATGGCATTCGTCAGGAGTAAGAGCACACTCCCCATTTGTTGGGGAGTACCGAGAGCATACTCTCACTGACCCGAGTGTCGTTAATCTTGCCGTTTGCGCGCGCAGGAGTATACTCTAGTTAACACGAGTACACGCCCGAACGCAGCCATGGTGTTCAATATTATTAATAAGACAGACCTAGGGATGGTGTTTGTGGTATACACACTCCTCCGCACAGTGGGGTACCGTGGCCGAGTGGTTTGAGTCATTGACGCATTCATAGGTGAAAACGTGGGGTTGCGGGTTCAAACCTCCCCCTGGCTGCGGTACCTGTGCCCTTGAGCAAGGTACTCAACCACACTTGCTCCATTCTTCGGAAGGGATGTAGAGCCGTTGGTCCAGTGTGTTAGGTAACGGCAACGCACTTTGAAGATCCCAGACCATTCTTTCGTGAAGAGCAAGGGGATTAATACCCGGTGTCTCTGGCCATTTCTAATTCTTCATGGGTTTCCTCGCGCTTGCTAGTGACAGTGCAATGGGCACTTGAGAGGAATCCTTGGTATGAATACCAAAAAGAAATAATAATAATAATAATGATTCTGTACATTGACAAAAGGATATAATTTTAGTTAATTATGCCTTGGCATAATCAACTACGAGAAATGTTTTGCTTTATGTGTAAGACAATTTTCATAAGACCAATTCCTTGTCCCCTAGATGTCTGAAGTGATCCTCCACGATGTCGTCTGTCACCCCTTCCAACGTGTCGGGGCTCCACTTTGGGTTGTTGTCCCTGTCAACTAACACGGCTCGGACGCCTTCGTAGAAATCTCTGCCTCGCTGCGTTTTGAGCATTTCAAGGTGGAAAAAAGAGCAGGGTGGAAAAAGAAGCAGTTTTAGCAGAAGTACAAAGAATGGCAAGACAGTCACAGTGGGGACTTTCACAGGGCCATCACAATGCCCTACAAACTCTTCAATCTACAAGTCAGCCCCATAGATTAAAGGATTTACGTCAAATACAGTGAACAACCAATCACTTTGGAATCACTTTCAAGACTGTTCTGCTTCAGTGATTTCTTCCAGGTCTAGGAGGACCTATATGAAGTGATTTCCACAGTAATGAAATGCGACATTTTCATGTTCTTTAATTTGTTGGGTTTTAAACGGATTGAACCTGTGTGAGACAAGCTCACCTCTGCAGAAGCTCAGGGAGGCACTTCAGGTAGAGTGGTACACCCTGCCTCAGTGGCTCTTACAGAAGCTGGTGCAGTCAGCCTTGCCACAAGAGGTGGTCATAAACATTATTGACTGATAAAATATGCTACATCTCTAAGCCTCCCTAATCTTTTATTCAAAGTATAATTTCCGTTTCTTACTTTGAGGTGTACAGTTCTTAGCTGGATTAGAATTCTGCTTGGTGTGCGTAAGGGGCATATTACACTTGGAATACTATAGCACACTATATGGGACGCAGACGCACTGCATGATACCGTATTCCACTCATGCTGTGGGATAACTAATAACAAAATCCCAAACCATACTTACAAGGCAGCCAGTTGCAATGCGTAACTCCATGGGTAATATCTCCTGTAGGCTCATATTAGCTCCTAGTGTCAGCAGGCGGTGGGTGATTTTCATTGATGTTGGCGACATCGTTTTTAAAATCTGTCACAATTAGGAATGAAAATTTTTAAAACACCAACAGGTAAAGTTGTTTGATTTATCACAAGGTCACATACTGTTTATGTGCTGAGGGTAATCGTTCTCTAAAGATCGGTTTTATGAATTCCAAACTTTGTTGCAAAAATGAGACTTGTAACACATAAATAATCTTGCACCTCCCCGTGTGGTCATACTACTGTGTACTATGTACACAGGGGTTTATGGGGTACATGCATTGTTGTCCTATTTTCCCTTTTCTTTAGAATTCCTCTGTGGGGTACCACTGTTCCTTTTGAATTTCTTTATGGGGTACCATTGTTCCATTGTGTTAGACCACTAGGGTATGAAGCGGGACTCCCAATCAGAGGTTGTGGGTTTAAGCCCCACTTCGACCAACGTGTCTGTGTCCCTGGGCAAGGCACTTAATCCCAGTTGCCTTGTCAACCCAAGCGATATTTGGGAAGCTGTTAAGGGGAATGCTACAATCTAACTGCTGATAGGGTTGAGCACCTGGCCAGCAGCCACCTAGTTGAAGCGAATTGGTTCTGGTGATTCCCTGATGGCAGCGGTAATAATGGCAACAGCGCCAGGAGCACCCCGCAGGATGGACATGTGCACTATATAAAAATCCACCATTATTTTTATTATTATCAACAAATTACCATTTACAGAATTTACTCAGGGCACATGACTGAAAAGTGTTACTGCATAAATTTAGTAAAGTCTACACAGTTGGGTACAGACAAAATAGCATGTGTTAACTGACAATTGAAGAGCTGCTATTGGCTAACCTGTAGCTGTTTAATCGACCAATCAGAACCACCACTCTCCAAAGCTTGGAAGATTTCCTCCAATGAGCTTCCAGCAAATAGCTGGTTGATTCTGTCTACGTGTGGTGCCAGAGAAAATGGCTTATCTGCATCGAGGGGACTCTATAAAATTAAACGAATGAGTTTTTCATCTTGGTTTATACATGTAATTACATTTTTCATATCCTACACAATGAAGGATTTAAGTTATTATGAAAACAACAGCAGGGCTGCTTGGTAGACCAAGCTTTTTCTTTAAAGGTGTTATGCCGTGGGGTACCGTGGTTTAGGTGTTATGCCGTGGCCGAGTGGTTTAGGTCATTGACTCGCAATCACAGGTGAAAACCTGGGGTTGCAGGTTCGAACCTCCCCACGGCTACGGTACCTGTGCCCTTGGGCAAGGCACTCAACCACACTTGCTCCATCCTTCGGAAGGGATGTAAAGCCGTTGGTCTAGTGTGTTAGGTAATGAAAACGCACTCTAAAGATCCCAGAGCATTCTTTCGTGAAGAGCAAGGGGGATCATCCCCGGTGTCTCTGGCCATTCTAATTCTAATTCTTCATGGGTTTCCTCACGCTTGCGAGTGACAGTGCAACGAGCACTATTGAGGAATCCTTGGTATGAATACCAGAAAGAAATAATAATAATAATAATAATAATAATAATTATTTTTGCATGTTTCTATTCTTTGATATATTAATTATCGATTTCTTATCTCGTTTTACATTTTATATTAATAAAAAAGGTGAAAATTTAGGCTTAATTCCAACCCATGATTTTCCTCTTTTCTGGAAACTGTCGAAATCCCGCCGCTGCGGGCAGCAAACAGATTTGGCCAAATTCGTGATGTCATTTTACGGAGACGTTTTTAGCCAAGAAAGGCTCGCGCACAATATCACTCCGCGCCAATACAATAGTCTGGTGTCGCACACATTGTGTAAGAAGAAACCTGTGTTTGGTCTTGATCCCACCGCTATGGTCGGTATGCTCGCCCGCGTGCGTGCGTGATCAAGTGCTTTGTGAAGTACACGCCGAACGAACGGCCCGCCAGCCGGTATGGTTTCAGCGAGTGCGCGCTGAACATTCTCGTAAACTTGTTACATTGCATTATTGACACAGTCACATCACAAAGCGCCCCCAAAACACTGCTGGATAAATGTTCTAGTGTTGGGATTAAATTTAACATACACAAGTATCAAATGAAGAGGAAAGAACAGGTCTAAGTTTTTCCATCAAACGGATATTTTAGGCTCAAACAAACATCATGGTACATTTACCATGAAAACTTCCAAGAACAAAATAATTATTGACGAAAAAGGGTTGAGAAAAAGTTAAGAAAGAAAGAGAAAGCCGAGGCAGTACCGTTCCAGTTTCCTGTTGTCGACTTCGGTCGTCGATTCGAACACCGGACTCGCGTTGTTCTCGGATTTCTTCACTGGATGATTCTTCATCGCTGTCGTCATGAAATGAATGCGATGAGCAACAAAAAACATCGCTATCTCCATCGGAAAAAAACGTCAACACTGGAGTCAATTGTCAACATGTTCCAAAACGCCACGTTGTGGAATAACAAGAAACAGCCGTCGGCCGGACGCGTCCGTAAAATGACGTCACGATTCCGTTGATTTTCCAATGTCAAACTTTTAGGCCCGACGGCTGTTGTTCAGATTTTGCTTCGAGTTTGGGCTGAAAAGTGGGCTAAAAACTGCTATTGTAAAAAAACATTCGCACAGTCAAATTTTTTTCTGAACAGTTTTCCTGGCATAATTAGATGTATTTAATGGTTAAATGTGTAATTTTGGTAAATTCCTCTCTCCACGGCATAACATCTTTAACAGTGGTAATGCAATTTCTAAACTGTGGTGTACCAGGGATCCCAAAAAATGCTTTCAAGCAAGATGGATCGTACACACTTGTGTAGCATTACGTTCCCAACACCTCAGACGAACACTCAAAAAGATTTTAGTTATCTCGTTGGTTGCGAGAAACCTTATGTCAAATTCACCCCCAAAACAACTTCGTGCACAGGCCGTGGTTCAGGGTGAAGTGGTTCGGGGTGAAGTGGTTCGGGGTGAAGTGGTTCGGGGTGAAGTGGTTCGGGGTGAAGTGGTTCGGGGCGAAGTGGTTTTGGGGCGAAGTGGTTTTGGTGCGTTTTCTCAAAAGTTAGATGAAGTACGGAGCTGATTTTTGCTCTGGTTGGTTTTAATCATGGATACCCTCAATCACACAGGGGAATAAAAGTATTTGTAACGATTTACCAATCATGTATACTACCTTTAATGTCTCATGAAATCATGACCATACCTCATTTTGGAACCTGTCCAAGAGTTGAACAATATCCGACTGGCTTGGACTGTCTAACGTCAGAAGCTTGTTCTCCAGTTCTTCCATCTTCAAGGAAAACAGTACAAACAGACTACTATAAATAGTGATGTACGTGGTAAATGTGTGCCTCATCTCTTTTTAAAATACATGTACATCCAGGCTATACCTAGTACAAGTTATGACAGAGAGAGTACGTCATCCTCCACCTTAAGAGAATATACTGCAATCGTCATGAAAATAGCGATTTCTAATTTCATGACTCGTGCTTTATAATCTTATACTCAAAGCCATCCAATATAATATAATTAAGGCCAGTTTATACTTCACACAAAAGCGAATCTGAATGCAAATCTGACATAAATCTGAACATTTTGTAGCAAACTTTTGCGCAAACTTTCTGCAGCAAAGTATAAGTTAAGTATAATCCAGGCTTGAATCTACCAAAAGCTAACTCCCTTGTGTGATTCAACAGTGTGTAGCCACTCCTGACTTGAGCACGTCCCTGGCCCTCAACCGGTACCCCGTAAGGGGTACAAACAGCCCCAGTTTGCCTTAAAGTCGCGGCAAGAAATAGCAACCACCAACGTCTGGGAAGACTGGTAACCCAACTCACCTTGTGTGATTCAACAAAGTGTGTAGCAACTCCTGACATGAGCACATCCCTGGCCCTCAACCGGTACCCCGTAAGGGCTAGAAACAGCCCCAGTTTGCCTTGAAGACGCGGCAAGAAGTACCCTCCACCGACGTCCGGGAATAGACCAATGGCTGTCTCGGGCATCGCAAAGAGTGTCTTCTCTGTAGCAACTCGGAATAGGCCGTGGACAGACAGACCTACACCCTGTGGAATGTAGAAACATAAAAACAATATCATAGTGAATGATAGTGATAATTAGATACAGTTATACCTCGTTAATAGATGTCCTTGGGACTTTATAGATTACCTCGTTATAACAGGAACCTTGTATTATCAGGAATGAAAGCAACGAAGAACAAAGACTTGGAACTGAAAACTAATACCCTGTTTACACCGAAATCCCAAGGGACTTGAGAGTGATTTACGAACAAAAATTTGTCAAAATGGTATTTCCTCAGGAGTTGGTCGGCAAGATCTTAAGTTCCTCCTATGTTACTTGTCAGAAGGTCGTAAGTTAGTCCTGAACATTCGCAATAACTCGGGGGGGTTGGGGGGATCGCCATCGCTCGGCACAAGTTCCCCGATAGTATGGAACGGTTCAAAACGGTCGGGAAACTTTCTCGGTCGCCCCCTTGACAAAAGTTTCATGACCACTCACGAGTCCAAGAAATACAGAATTTTACAACTCATAAATCGACCCTAACTTGGTCGTGCTTCGGTGTAAACATAGCATAAGCCACGGCATATACCCCGGGCGGATTATAGTCCGAAAATTACAGTAATTTAAAAAAGCAGATCTTCTGCTTAACGTGCAGACAACCTACCAATTGAGCTATGAAGCCAACTGGTGGTTTCGAATCACGGTATTGCAGTTGTTCCTCACTTATTGGGCTAGGCAAGCCCTACAGAGGGATAAACCCTTCAATGAGATAACCACCCCTCCCAGAGATCAATATAAGATACGCCCCATGACAAGATTTCAGTCATTTTTGCAATTTCACTGTACAAGTGATTCAAGAGTTAAGGAAAACCACTACATGTATGTTTTTATGGAAACATGGCGTTCAAATTATCCACATCAGCAAAATTCAAGTAAATATAAACCACAAAATGAATTTTTCTTAACCTACCCCTCCCATGGTGATGCCGTCAATCAAAGCGATGTACGGTATTGGCAGTGTGGCTATGGTGTTGTTTAATATGTACTCCTCTCTGAAGAAATTGGCTGCTTGAGGATCGCCCGCTTTGCCCATCTCAGTTACAGCTGGGAAAAAAGATGCGCAAAGTTTCAATACTCAAACCGAGAAAAATGTGATCCTTGGTATTTATGATAAACTTCAAACAACTCTGCAGAGACCTCTTATTTTAAAGTTTTTCAAGCCCTTTAACATGAAATAAAAATTAGAGAAATTAGCAATTTTGGTGAATCTGCCTATAGTCACTGCAGAAATGGAAACCAAATATAAGGCGAGAAAAGATGAAAAATGCGAAAATGGGAAATTAGTTCAACAATGTAGCTCCAACAGGTAGTAACCAACACCCCACAAGCTCTAGTCCCCTCTTCTGCCCCTCAAAGCTGCCTCAACGTGCTCCGCCCTCCGCCCTCACCCCACTCATCCTAGTCACTTGCTCCCCCTAAGACATACAACAGCGACACCCAATATACACAACTGCAACAACCTTTGTGAAGAGAATTAGTGAGTCAAACATTTCAAAAACGCAAAATTTGGTATGGTGCCTAATCACCATTAAAATCAAACAACCAAACATGGGACGAGAGAAAAATCATATAGGCCTTATCGTGACTTGAACTAGGGCTACGTTCCACTTACGCAAACATTGTCAACGTTCGCCACTGGTTACAGTGCTTTTGTGCACTCGTCTTGGCGAACGTTGCAAACGTTAGCAATATTCGCATGTTTGGAACGCAGCCCTGGTGTGTCAGAAGTCTCGTGTTCAAATCCCAACGAGGCTTATGTGATTTTTCTCTTATCTCATCCCATGATGGTTAAAACATCTTAGGCAGTGTCAATTATTTTCAACTCCCTCTTCAAGAGCCAGTGTATACCTTTGATATCCCCTCCAGCACAGAATGCCTTTGTCCCAGCACCTTTAATGATCACCATTCTGTTACTACTGTCTGATGCCCATTCCTAAAAAAAGAAGGAAATTAGGATTGAGCGAAATTCAATTTTCTTAAAATGAGAACAGAAGTTGCTGAATACAGTGAACTTGTGGATAACAAGGCACTGATCAATTAATCACTTTGGAGTCACTTTTAAGAATGTTCCGCTTCAGTGATTTCCTCCAGGTCTAAGTGGACCTGTTTGAACAAAGTGATTTCCCACAGTAATGAAATGGGACATTTTCTGTTTCTGGGAGAATCCGGAAGTTGAGGGACCACAGAAATGATCGAACCCGCAATTGTTGAATTGCGGGTTTAATCAGTGGTGCAGCATGCTGAATCCAAAACTCTATGGTAAATCCACAGGTCGTGGGTTCGAATCCCATCCCGGCTTTTCCATGGTGTGGGTGCTTTTGGGCAAGGCAATTTGGACAACGAATTGCCTCTCTCCACCCAGGAGGAACTGGGTACCTGTGAGGGTAGTGAAAGCTGATGTGGTTGATTATTTGTGCGCATAACCTGCACGCGACTTAATACTCCCCAGAGAGTTTAGAAGGATTAAGGAATGATACTACTGAGACCAATGACTAGGGGTAATAATGCAGAAAGCACATTGAGATATCCATCGGATCTCAAATGCGCTATTATTAATATAATTAAAAAGTTTACTGAAAAGTCTTTGACATTATTATCTAAAAACTCCAATCCAAAATTCCAATATTTCAGCAAAAGATCGGACGCACCTTCAATTTTGGAGTTATTTTCCTGACCATGGATAAGTCCAGGGCGTTGAGAGCCTTTGGCCTGTTGAGCGTTATTACACATTTGCCATCTATTTTATCAAATACAACATCTTCCCCGTTCGTTGATGATGACATTGCTGCTCTACTAGGCCGTAGATGCCTTGTTAGGACCAATGCACGCCTCATGGTAGATCTGGTGAAAGAATTAGATTAGTTCATATAATTATTTCACACAATCATTGCAATATTTTTCAGTTTTTTCGCTGGCAGAATCATGACGTCAGGGTCATAAGCCTTATACGTATCTGGCGGCCATCTTGAAAATAGCGCCACCATTCGACTTGTTGGAGACAGTCAAAGGGAACACTTTGGCTGCTGGCGCTCGTGGATTACGCACGTTTGTATGGTCATAACAAATATTAGGTAGGTTTATTGCCAGATTTTGCAATTTATGCTCATTGTGCATGCCTTTTGTGCCAATTTTTGAGTTTGTACGGTAATATAGAAGGAGTAAAAGCAAATTTTATCGACTCATTTTTTGTAATTTAGACAAAAACGTGGATCAAACAAATAGTTGTTTTGCCCGGTTCCGCAAACGAGAATTGTCCGAGGCGCCCGGCCGCACAAAAACCTACTTTTATGGAAAGGTAATCAGCCAGAAATATCCGGAATTTATTCAGCTATCCAAGACACTAAACATTTTTATAACAATCGGTTTGAAAAAATGCTTCCGAGCAATTTTTAGAGGTAGGAAGATTGCCCGGTTTCGCAAAAGTTTGCCGGTTCCGCAAATAGCGCCTTAGCATATAGAAAGTATTGTATTTCCGACATGGCCGGTCGTGTGCACGTCGCGCTCGCGCGCGTGTCACGGTAGCTCAGAATGGTCATTGCTTCATTTCAAACTCGTGCATTTTGCCGGGATGTGATTCCTCTGGATTTTCCTGAATTTTAATTTGCTTTTTTATCATTTTTGTAAAAAAATACTTAACCAACAAGTTGATGTGATGTTTCCTGATGGAGGCTTTGCCAACTAAATATCTATCAGATTCAGATTTGGTGGCGACTTTGGGGTTGCCAAAATGCAGGGATTTTAACAACTATATAATGCTCATGCTGGTTATTTTTAGCAAGTCATGTAGCCTAAACTTGTACTTCATCCATGCTTTATCTCTGTTTTATTCCAGACCATCATTGCAGAGGAATACCGAACATCATCAGGATTTGGTGCAACTGCTTTCCTGCATTTTTAGAGATATTATCAGTGGAAATTTTCACTCCCAAAACATGGGGAAGATGCTGAATTAGCCATTTGCATGTTTACATGAATACTTCATTTTTATACATGTAGTCATGTACACTAATTATCTACTTCACCAGACAAAAATGTTGTTGCTATGTGGAGGCTATGCAAATGTAACACTCAAAAGGCCAATTGGATGAAATGAAAACAATTTACCTCTGGCTATAACAAAAGAAAAATAGAAACAAATGCACGCTGCAACAATGAACGATGCATGAAAACAAAGCGTAGAGTATCATATTAGTACCGTGTATTATGTCGTTAACAGAATTTATAAATCAAGAAACGGTCACCAACAGTATAAATGGAATGTAATATGTCTTGTAGCTGTTGAAAGTTTTAAAATGTTCCGACACATGTATATAACAGCACTCTAAAATAAATTTAAAAGCACATGTCGGAGGAACATTGTCTAGTTTTTCTATTGACAGATTTTTTATTCTTTGACCGTAATATATGTTGTATGAAATTCTTTAATCAAACCAACTCGTCTTAAGGGTAATAATGTTTATCTCTCCATTAGAAGTAGCTATGCTGTCGGTCTATACAACTGGAATCTGAAAAAAATAAAATAATAAAAAGCTTAATATAATAGCAAATTGTATGCTTCATCATTCAGGTCGCACACGTGTTGTCGTGTGCAGCTACAAGACTTTATATGCTAAGGCGCTATTTGCGGAACCGGGCAATCTTCCTACCTCTAAAAATTGCTCGGAAGCATTTTTTTCCAACCGATTGTTATAAAAATGTTTAGTGTCTTGGATAGCTGAATAAATTCCGGATATTTCTGGCTGATTACCTTTCCATAAAAGTAGGTTTTTGTGCGGCCGGGCGCCTCGGACAATTTTCGTTTGCGGAACCGGGCAAAACAACTATTTGTTTGATCCATGTTTCTGTCTAAATTACAAAAAATGAGTCGATAAAATTTGCTTTTACTCCTTCTATATTACCGTACAAACTCAAAAATTGGCACAAAAGGCATGCACAATGAGCATAAATTGCAAAATCTGGCAATAAACCTACCTAATATTTGTTATGACCATACAAACGTGCGTAATCCACGAGCGCCAGCAGCCAAAGTGTTCCCTTTGACTGTCTCCAACAAGTCGAATGGTGGCGCTATTTTCAAGATGGCCGCCAGATACGTATAAGGCTTATTGCTATGCGGTCAATAAGTATATATGGGCCTATGTATACTATAAGTAAGAAGAGCCACAACCCCACCTCCTTAACCAAAAGCCAGATCCACCCCTGTGTTAGGTATCTAAAAACAAAATAATCCTGGTAATTTATAAATTATTTAAAAATCACAAGTTATGCTAGTGTGTATTCATCCTACATAAATCCCTCATCACATGCACACCCACCATGCACCCAGCACGTGTCACTACAAATAGCGCCCTCCATAGGTTTACAGAGAGTTAGGCACTTGCCCACAGCCGTGGCTGCGTTCGAGCTGCGCTTCTAGGCTCAGCAGATCCTGCGCATCATGCACCTTTGGATCATTAATACTTTACCGTCGTTCGGACGCCCGAGTATGCTTGTGTTAACAAGAATAGACAACATCAGCACAGTCTAAGAAAAGTTCGAGAAACGACTAGAGTTTATCTGTGTCAAGAACAGACCAACCGAACATTAACCCGGACCCGAACGATCCGTGTCGTGTCGTTGCTCGAACTTGTGGTGAACTCGTGCTATACACGAGTATTCGCCGGAGCGCGCTCAAATAAAATGCATTTAATTTTGCACGCTCGTCCGGCCGGCAACGCGTCCGACTCGACCGGCCATGTACCGCGCCGGCCAGCTAGCCAGGCGATCGTGCGTGTTGAAGAGATAAAGTCGTGAAGTGTAGGTTCAAAATCAAGCCGACGGGAGTGAATTTGATCCGAATTTCTTCATTTTATCGTCATCGTTACAATGAGTCTTCTTGAGCAATACGAGGGTGAGCAACTGAACGTAAACAAATTGCAATGGGGATTGGAGACTTTTCTGTACGAGTTGATGATTGATGTCCTGATTTTTGTGTGTGAAGCTGCGGCGCGGCAGTGTTGATAAACTAGCACTAGTACAGGCGACTTATAAAAACAGACTAGGCTAGACTTAAGTCGAGGTTAGCCTTGGCCTAAGCAACCATAAAGCTACGGATTTATCAATTATATGCCAAGCCTATACCAACACAGTTTTGTGCATGGTCCTGCTTTTTAACTTAAACATGTTAAAGTAGACATTACTCAGTTTATTAACTCTGACTTAAAAAACAAAAATTCACATTTAATTTTTCTACTTTTTCCCCACAAAACCTGTACCTTCCTGGCATTTGGATCTTTCTACACCGCAATCTATCTGGTGCCACTGTGGTGTTAATAGAAGCAGCAACATGGTAATACTAATATAAATACTTCTTTTATGTAAACATTTTAATTTTATGTATTAAAATTGTTATACTGTTTTTGTGGGGCTAAAAAATGTTACTTTTTTGCCAGACATTTGATTGTTTGGGCAAAAAAGTCCTAGTAACAATGGAAGATGTCTAGAAATTGGTGTTCTAGTATGATAAAATATCAAGGGAATATTAAATTAAAGGTTTAAATTAAGCAGAGGTTTGCAACTTGGAGTTAATAAAATGGTAAGTAGCCTACTTCTGTTGTTTGAGAATTGATTTTAAATTTTTGTTAAAAATGGTTTTAAACAGAGTCAGGTTTCAAATCAACCACCCGGCCACCCCCCAAAAAAACAAAACAAAACACCAGATTTGATGAGGCCAGGAAAGTAATTTGATAGACCAGCTCTGCCCTAACCCAGCTAATTCTGTACTACTGCGCCCAAGGCATACACATGAGCCCAAGCCAGCAAGTTGAAAGACCAGAACAATGTCCTGGTACTGTCCCAGCTAATTCTGTACAACCACGCCAAGGCATACACAGCCAGCAGAGTCACCAAAATATGTTTATTCTAAGCATATTGATGAAATGTTTGATTATTTAGTGCAGTCCTTGTGTGACAAATTTGTCTGTTGGCCTTTGCAGGTTGGCCTCGGCAGCTGAGGAGTGCCAGAAGACCAGTAACATTGATCTCCAGCACATGATCAGGAGTTGTGAGAACTGCCGGCTACTTGTCAGCAAAGTCTTGGAGATGGACACTAACACTGTCAGGCAGGTATGGATTCCTTTCCGGCAATCGACCAGTCACTTTTCAGTCAAGACCGTTCTGCTTGAACAGTGATTTTCTCCCAGGTCCAAGAGGATCTGCTTGAACAAAGTGATTACCACATTAATGAAATGTAATATTTTCTGTTTCTGGAAGAGCCTTGTAGCTGCGCTAAGAGCTCTTAGAAAGCCAGTAATGTTGGGTTGTGAGGTTGAATTTGCAGATAACATTAAAGGGCCCCTGAAATTGCATTTTTATGAATGAAATCTGTGCTATGGAACTAGTCCATTAATTTACAATCATAAAAACCCTACTTGGAAGTTGTTTGGGGGGTTAAAATCAAGGTTTTTGATTTTTATGCTAATGAAAGTTTACATATGCATAAGCAAAGTGGTGATGTCACATTATGAAAACACAGGAAAATCTCATTCAACTGTGCACAAAAGTTTCCACAATTTTCTCCAACTTGCTAAAACTTTTGTAACCCATGACGGTTTAGGTTTGTTTTACATATGTTGCCTGTTGTAAGCAATGAGAAAACTAAGGCTGGAAACTGCAGCATTTTTCCACAATTCCAGTTTGAAGTCTTATGTTTTTTCTTTGCTTTTCTGCTGTGTGTTCCTAAAGTGACATGCCCCAAACAGCGCCCTCTTTCTGTGAGTTTATGTGAAGAAATCTTCAAAGTTGAAAAAATGCCACTTTTTATTCATGGGGCATCAAAATGAACCGTAGTATTGTCTTTTTAGACAAGTAATCCTTCATATACAGCAAACACTGTGCATAGAGTTATTGAGCATTTCAGGAGCCTTTAAGTCACAGATCGACAATCACTTTTCAAATTGCTTTCATGACGATTTCGCATTCAGTGATTTTCTCCAGGTGAATAAATACTGAATTCCACATAATGAAATGTGATACTTTCTGTTTCTGGGAGAATCCATTAGAGGGCTCTCAGATAGCCATTAATGTTAACAGGTTTTCAACCTGATTAAACACGTGTTGGATAAGCTGACCACACAGCTCTAGAAGTGCAGGAGCTCCGGGAGACACTTCAGGCAGAGCAGCGCACCCTGTCTCATTGGTTTTTACAGAGGCTGGTTCGGTCAGCCTTGCCACAAGAGATGCAAGTTCCTAACCATTGAAACCAAACAGCAGGTTAAAGATCTGATTCAGTATAGTACATAGGTCTGACACTTGAACATTGTTTTCACATAAATAATGGCTGTTTCGGGGCTGTTTTCAAAATCACTGGATTCATCTTCAGACTTAGCTTAGTTATTGAGATATCTTTGTCTGTGTGCAGTCCCCCCTTTTGGCCTTAAAAATCGTGTTAAGCAGAGAAAAAATTGGAGTTAGTGTTGAAGCTATCTGTTTAAGCTTTCACAGCGTTAATAGTTTTGAGATGTACCAAGCATGAGCCATTTCGAAAACAGCCTTTTTTGTACAGTTCACTACTTTCAATTTGCAGACTTTCACAGCCTCATAATCAATGATAAACCCTTTGCATGACAGCCATCTTGGGGGCAATCACATTGTCACCTTACATGATGCAAGAGTAGATGCCCTGTGGATCCATTGCCACATTATTTAAAAGTGAAAACCCACCCCTATAATGGCTGCTGGTGCAAATTATCTATTCCTCAGGCAGCCCTTCAGCAGCTGATGATCACCCTGAATGATCACTTGGAGATACTCAGAGCTAAGAAGGACCAGCTAGTGTCCAAAAGCTTGACCAGTAACAAGAGAAAACCACAGACAGATGACCAAGGTACTGATCAGTCAGTACTAAACATACTTTAGCCTCCTACTAATCAATTATTCCCCCCAGGCAGCTGATTATCACCTTGAATGACCACCTTGAGATATCCCAGTTGCTCCTTCCTTCCGAAAGGATGTAAAGCTGTAGGTCCAGTGTGTTGTGTTTTAGAGCATTAATTTTCAAAGACAAGGGGATTCTCCATGGCATTTCTGGCTTGGCTGCGCGTCTATGTATCGCGATGCTAAGGTGCACATTTGAGATATCAGCAACATAAAATACTCTGTATAAGAACTAAAAACTGAACTAAAATTAACTAAATTTTCCAATCAGCCAGTATCCAACTCATTGATATGTGGGGTATTATGGCCTAGTGTTCTAGCAAATCAAAGTCAAGACCTTAATTCTGCAGGTCGTGAGTTCAAATTGGTCTTTCCACAGTAAAGGGGGCATTTTGGCAACACAGACCATATTTTCGAGGAAATACCTTTGTCTGGTCTCAAAATAAAAGAAATAAGTTTAAGTTGTTCTGAAGAGATAACTTAGGTCCAAAAAGGGTTACAAATAGTGTGACAACATGACTTTCTAAAAACCCTGTGTACAAATTTCCAATATATGCTCGTAACCGGGACGGACACTTGTTACATTTTTGGGCCTAATTAGTTATCTCTTCAGAACAACTGAAACTAATTATTTCTTTTATTTTGAGACCAGACAAAGGTATTTTCTGGAAAATATGGTGTGTGTTGCCAAAATAACTCCTTTATCGTGGAAAGACTCGAATCCAGGCCGGCCACCGTCCATGGTGCATGTGCCCTTGGGCAAGGCAAATGTGTATCTGTGAGGGCAGTGAAAAGTTTGAATAGCTCATTAGTTTGATTAGCTCATGAGCGCATTGATGTTTTATCTTCATCTCGATCCATTTCAGTTCCTGAGAGTAGAGGAAGCGGAGACACCCACTCCACAAACCGTACCCTAGCCATAGAAGACACCATCATTAAGAAGGGGACAGTCAACTTCAACGACGTGGCCGGCCTGACACAGGCCAAGCAGATACTAAGGGAAGCCATCGTCATGCCATTACAGTTCCCTCATCTCTTTACTGGTAAGCTAAACAATATTAACCCATTAGTCCTCAAAGCACCCAAAACCGCCCAGCAGCTTTCTCCTCAAACCACCCCAAACCACCCTGCAGCTTTCTTCTCAAAGCGCCCAAAACCATCCAGCGGCTTTCTCCTCAAAGCACCTAAAACCACCCTGCAGCTTTCTCCTAAAAGTGCCTATAACCACCCTGCAGCTTTCTCCTCAAAGCACCCAAAACCACGCTGCAGCTTTCTTCTCAAAGCGCCCAAAACCATCCAGCGGCTTTCTCATCAAAGCACCTAAAACCACCCTGCAGCTTTCTCCTAAAAGTGCCTAAAACCACCCTGCAGCTTTCTCCTCAAAGCACCCAAAACCACGCTGTATTTTATTCCATGTTCAACTCGGTGAAATTCAAGTTTCTGCAAACACACCCTCAATTGATAGGCATGTACTCATAGCTTGACTCATTATCTTTCAAATCTTGTGTTCAGCAAGGGTGGCTACTATTGGATTATAACTGTGGTTCTTGATCTTGATAAGTAAGTTTACGTCACATCCTAAAAAAGCTCCGAGTAGTAATAAGACACACTACTCATTACAAGTGAGTGCTATTGGGACCAATCAAGGCCAGTTACCTTTTTTTTTCACTGGCAAATTCACAAAAGAGTGTTTACTGATGAAAAAGGCATGCAACTGCATCAGGACAAGAAGGGGAAAGATTCTACTGTGTGTCAAGCTCAGATCTTAATAATAATAATAATAATTAAACTTATATAGCGCATATTCCATATGAATATGTTCATATGCGCTTTACAGATAAAACAAATAAATAAAAATTTACCCACCACACATTACACAACTTAAACAAAAATGCAGTATTGTACACAACTATATACTTTCAGTTAAAAGCTTGTTTAAAAAGGTACGTTTTTACTTTCTGTTTAAATAAATTAAAAACATCAATATTCCGAATTTCACTGGGTAGCTTGTTCCACAGTTTGGGGGCAGCAGATTGAAATGAACAGTCTCCAAGTGTAGCTTTACATCGGATACTGGCTGGGATCAATAACAATCCATTACTTGAGCGAAGACTATACCTTGTTTGGTGTGCAACCGATAATAAATTGCTTAAATATTCTGGGCCTGTACCGTGCAAACACTTAAAAGTTAAAAGTAATATCTTAAAATGAATACGATAAACTACTGGCAGCCAATGAAGGTTATGTAAGACTGGTGTGACATGACAAAAACGTGACAGACCTGTGACAAGTTTGGCAGCCGCATTCTGAATTCTCTGCAGCTTTAAAATCTGTTTGTTAGGGAGTCCATACATCAGACTATTACAATAGTCTAATTTACTAGTAATAAAGGCATGTACTTTTTCGTACTTTTTCGAATTTTTCGGATGTTATACAAATAATAAAATGCTGAACTACTTATTTTATTGATATGATCAGCCATCTGGTATCAAGCTACTTCCGGTTTTTGGATTTTGTTTTATTTCTAGGAGCCAGGAAACCCTGGAAGCGCATCCTTCTGTACGGACCGCCGGGTACGGGCAAGTCACGCTTGGCTCAAGCCGTGTCTGCTGAGATAGACTCTACATTCTACTGTGTGTCTAGCTCAGATCTGGTCTCAAGCTGGGTTGGAGAAAGTGAAAAGTAGGTAGTGCTTCAAATTGATGAGGAGAAATATTTTCCCCCACACTATTATGACCTTTTCCCACTAGATCAAATCTTGGGGGTGGCCCCAGGGCGACGCAGGGTTGAAAATAAGCCTTATTTTCCACTTAAAATTCTTGCCCCTGGGCAACCCCCCCGAGATTGCTCATTCCCTGGGGCGAGTTCAACCCTGCTCAGGACCAGGGTTGAAAAGTTTGGCCCTGGGATGATACACTTCCCCCCAATGTGAGAACGGTAGTGGGAAAGGGGCGAGTTCTCACTAGGTTGAGTGAGGGACGAGGTGCCGATCTCCGGGGTAAGTTTCAAAACAACATGTGTGGATCAACGCAGGGTTGAACTTGGGGGTGAGTCACGCCGGGGCGGCCCAGGGGCAAGTTAGCCCCGGGTATGGTTGTTCTAGTAGGAAAAGGTCTCAACAGATAAAACAGAACTAAATGCTCCGACTGTCGAAACCTCTTTTAAAAACTTTCAGGCAATTTTTGTCTTTATGAGAAGACAATTCTTATTTGTAAATTCTTAAACTATTTGGCAAGCCTTTAAAATGATTTTGTTTCACATGACTGCCTTTTCTTTCTCCAGGTTGATCAAAGAACTCTTTGCCCACGCCTCTCGGAAGGAAGGCAGATCGGTAAGTTGAAGATGAACATTCTGTCTAAGATCTGGAAATGAATTGTGGCACTTTAATGCTGTTTTAACCCACAGATACCGAAGACTATCTTGGTTGATTACAGTAAACCAAGGTTTAGAAGGTACAGGTTGTTGTGTGTGTAATAGTTTTGGCCCAACATTTCATAAATTTTATCAATTCTAAGACGCTTTCTATTATTCAGATCCCCAATTATCCTTCCTCCTAGAAGTACAATTTGCATATTTATGCACATTCAAAGATTTGTCAAATAGCTATTCGGGGAAAAAAGAAGAAAATTTCTCAAAAAATGTTTTGGGCTTGGGACGCTACCATTAACAGAAATTTGTGGCACTTCTTAGAATGTTGTTTGATTTACTTTCTTCAAAGGTCATCTTTATTGATGAGATTGACAGCATCTGCCGTGTGCGCAGCTCAAGTGAGGAGGAATACACACGTCGCATCAAGACAGAGCTTCTACGACAGATGGAAAGTGCCGACAATAGCTGTGCATCAGAACACATCTTCCTATTGGGTGCAACCAACCGGCCCTGGGAATTAGACACGGCATTCTTAAGGCGCTTCCAGAAACGTGTCTATGTGCCCTTACCAGACAGGTGAATTGAATATACCTTCCCCGCTCCCCCTCCCGCAACAGCTGGGCATCGGAACACATCTTCCTATTGGGTGCAACCAACCGCCCCTGGGAACTAGACACAGCGTTCTTAAGGCGCTTCCAGAAACGTGTCTATGTGCCCTTACCAGACAGGTGAATTGAAAATACGTTTCCCCTGAAGTTTGAAACACAATAGGGGAACAATGGAAGGGGGCGGGGTGTACCCTCTGCCACATATCGTGCACCAAATGGGTTCAATAGAGCCTTTGCACGGCCGGCCATGACAGGGGGCAGTCACATTGTCACCGTGTGTCATGCATGAGTAGGTGCTTTGTGGTTTATTTGTTAGTTTATTTGTTACTTCATTTGAATAAGAAAACCTGCCCCCTGTCATGGCTGCCAGTGCAGACGCTCTATACCCAGTAATGATACCTGTGCAATTGTGTCATCCTTCGGAAGGTATGTAAAGCAGTTGGTTCAGTTTTGTAACACACTTAAAAGATCCCAGAGAATTCTTTTGTGAAGAGTACAGGGATTCCCCGGCGTCTCTGGCCATCGGCTGCCAATGGCGCCACCCACCAATGTACATGTATCTCGATGTTTAGGTTTTAGACACTTGTAAGCTTCATGCAATTAAGTGTATGGCCTGCAATTTTAAGTTTCATGAACCATTACAAAACAATTTCCCCAGAGAGGCCCGCATTGCCATCCTCAAGATCCATTCGTCTAGCAACCTGACTCTGAGTGATACTGACATGCAGTCATTTGCCGATCACACCGAGGGCTACTCTGGGAGTGACCTGTCTAATGTCATCCTAACTGCTCTCTTTGAACCGATACGTGACATCCAAATAGCGACCCATTGGATTAGGGAAATCGGTAAGTCAAATGAAAATGCCTCGAAACAACCTGAAGACATTTCTTTAATAAAGAGTATTGGGACCTATTACATATACCTTGTCACAGAAATGTACCCAAATAGAGTGGAAAGGCCCATATCTTGTACATGAACCCTCTAAAACATTATCTACTGATTGAATCAGGTACTGCACTATTACTATCCTATTTTTCCTCCCCAGATGGCAAGTTCACACCATGCAACATGGACATCCCTGGCTGCATCGCTAGCAAGATGACCGATTTCCCACCAGAGATGGTCAAACCACGCGACGTAGCCCTGCAGGATTTCATCAAAGCATTGCAGTCATGTCATCCAACGGTCACTGAGCATGAGCTGAAACAGTTCCAGGGTTTCACCAACAATTATGGACAGAGCGGCTGAATTGACTGCATCGCCAGCAAGATGACCGATTTCCCACCAGAGATGGTCAAACTGCGCGACGTAGCCCTGCAGGATTTCATCAAAGCATTGCAGTCATGTCATCCTACAGTCACTAAGCATGAGCTGAAACAGTTCAAGGATTTAACCAACAATTATGGACAGAGCGGCTGAATTGACTGCATCGCCAGCAAGATGACCGATTTCCCACCAGAGATAGTCAAACCGCGCGACGTAGCCCTGCAGGATTTCATCAAAGCATTGCAATCATGTCATCCTACAGTCACTGAGCATGAGCTCAAACAGTTCCAGGGTTTCACCAACAATTATGGACAGAGCCTGAGCGGCTGCATTGACTGCATCGCCAGCAAGATGACTGATTTCCCACCAGAGATGGTCAAACCGCGCGACGTAGCCCTGCAGGATTTCATCAAAGCATTGCAGTCATGTCATCCACCGGTCACCGAGCATGAGCTCAAACAGTTCAAGGATTTAACCAACAATTATGCATAGAGCAGCTGAATTGACTGGTGCAGAATGCATATTTTCCACTCGATCGTGTTTACTGCTTGGCATAAACACTACAGAGCACCGACAAAGCCCAGTATGCACAGAATGGTATTTCTTTGCTTACCAGTGCTACGTGTATCGAATTGGCCCCCTTACCACAAGATGCCAAATCCTTTGTTTACCGGTAGATAGAATTCTGGTGACATCATGCCTTCCCTATTTTAGTGCTCCAGTAAAACGAGTGAGAAAATCATATTGGTTGCTCTTATGTCTGTAACCTTGCCTTGTTTATTGTTGTGCTGAATAAAATGTTTTTCTTCAGGCTTCATTGTGTATCAAGTCCTTGAGCACGCATATGCAGCATGATATGGGGCCAAGGGTATCCCCCTACCATTGTTCCCCCATCCAGGAAATTTCCAAGGAATTCCTTTCAGTTTTTAGGGAAGAGTCTGTTGAGTCATAGGGGTGTTAGGGGGTGGGGAGTCCTAAGGCCCCAAATCGTGCTGGGTATTTGAGCACGTGCTTATTATGAACATATTGATCAATATGAGCAACTAACAATAGAAATTGGGCACAAACTATTGTTATTAACAATGGTGTGTGCCAAATTTCCATTGTTAGTTGTTCATAGTGTGACCTCTCTCAAATGAAATCACTTCCTACAGATTGCCACGTGCATCAGGATCTTAAACGTATCAGCTGCGCCGTATTTCGAACAAATTTCGTGCGTGTTTAGAACATTTTCCAGGTTGTGCATGCGCGTATTTGATGGCGTTTAATACGCAGCAGCATTTTTCCTACAAAGATGGCGTCTTTGAGAGTGGTCAATACTGCTCCCCAGTTCATACAATTGCTTGCATTTCACCAAACACACGTACGTACTTCAGTGAAAGTCATACAACCAGTCTAGGGAAGGCATTGTCTTTCCTGTAGTTAAGATGGCGGACGGTTGCTTCTTCGGGGAGTTGCTTACCCATTCCATTGTGTATATACATGTAGGTCAGTGGTAAAAATAGTTAGATGTAGCCGTTGCTTAAATTTGCACTTAGTTTCACTAATTTATTTCTGTAACACACAGAAGTTATGTACAGACGTTTTTGCCATGATGTACAGTATTGCAGTTACAAACATTAAGGGATCATTTAAAGTGTTTATTATGAAGGCAGTTCGTTATAGCGAACACATGGATACATTATAATTTAATAGTTAGCAGCCATGACTGATGTTCACAATTGCAAAATACTCATTATAGTGTTGTTTGTTATAACCGTCTACTGGACTGAAGATTTCAATACGGTCACTTTTTGAAAAGCCAATAGGGGCGTTTGAGATGCTTACACCGATTAAGCAAAATGATTTACAGCCCTATTCTCTCCTATTTTGTCATAAATCTGTGTTTTACTTCATACTCGTGTTGCGATTTCAAACTGTCCGCCATGTTTTACTACTTGCGGTTACTAGGTGACGTCATTACACCGAGTTTTACACCACAGACCCTGCCACGAGCTTGGGCAGTGGTGGCTGCCACCGGGGCAGACTCGTGTGTCTCGTGATTGCTAAAAGAACGCTCCGTTGTAAGTTGGTGTTACACGGTGTAAGCATGTCAAATGCCCTTAATATGATCATGGCTAAAATGTTACCCACTGTGTCCCACCACCAAATTATTGTAGAAGAAACAAAATATTCTCAAATTGGCACCGTTCAGTGGAGCCTTTTGCTATATGAGTAATTCATATTTCACCCAGAAACAGTGACAAGACATTTCACATTGTGACAGTTTAAAAATGGTGCTTGACAGAAGTTATTCACTTTTAGAATGTTATGACCAGTTAAGTATTTAAATCCAAAGACTTAACTGATGTTTGAAAATGAAAAGAAAAAAGAAGCTAAACTTATTGAGTGTTGTCATCTTTTCTTGTTCTTTTTCTTCTTTCCTTTATCCTGGCCTGCTGATGAATCGCTCCCACCGCCTTGTTTCTGTTGTCTGGTCTTTAGTTTGGGAATCAACTCGCAGATGTACAGAAGAAGTGCTTTACCTAGAACAGAGGGAGAGAAAAGAATGAGTACAAATCTCATTTCATATGATCTTTAAGCAAACTTCCGTGTTTCTGATTGGTGGATCCATGGCAACAACAGTGACACATTGTACCATCACGATTTTTTGTCGCACTGCGTGATGTGCCCAGGGGCCAATTTCATGGCGCTGCTTAAGCGCTAGCTGAAAACGTGTGCTTACTGTAGCAGAAAAGTTGTGCTAACTTTAAGGCTATTTCACGGCCGCCGTGTGCTTGGCAATGGGCATTGCTGCGTCACTAGTGTTTGCCTCTGAAGCTAGCAAACGTTTGGCAGTGCTTAAGGTTACGGTCTCCATGAAATAGCCAGAGCCTCCGTTAGCACAAAATCGGCTGCTAAACAGCGCCATGAAATTGGCCCCTAGTATTCCAAATGCACTGCATCCCCTACACGGAGCAGCATACCATCATTGTGAATTCAGACGTGACGCGTGTTCATTTGATGCGACTTGTTATACGCATGATACTCTCGCCATCACCCGCGCATTTGTGAATCAAGATTGTTTGAAGATAAATTGGTCAAAGTTCAACCAATTCTGCGCCCCATATACCAATTGGCTTTCGGCCTTGTGGTATATGGGGCGCAGACACAATACCTTATGCCGTACTCCACTCGCACTCGTGGGATAACTAATGTACCCCTTCCGATTTGTTGTCACTCTCTGCGTAATGCGTCCGAGTATTCCAAGTGCTTTAAGTATGCGTGATACTTTGCACGTACTTCCCAAGTTTGCTTTTCCATTCTTGTTTGGGGGAGGGGAGTGTGGCGCTGAGCAGGGTGGGAAAAGTGAGCTGCATGGGTAAATTGCTGCTTGTCAATGGACTTGTAATTTTATTTTTCCTGGAAGTCTGATAAACTTGACTACAACACTGACTTACGAGTTGCATATTCCTCTTTGACAGGCGTATTATCTTCATTCTTGAGCTGAACTCTGACCCTGCCTCGGTATAAAGGGTCTTTGTTCTGGTCTCGTGGGTAATACTTGGCTGCCTGCAAACAAGGGGGAAAATAGAATAAAGATAGGAGTACATAATTGTTAGTCCAAAATGTCTGAATGACAGGCCAGCCACACCCAGTCACACCGATTATACCTGCATAGGATGATCTGCCTTCTGGATTTGCATGTCTCCCAAACAGCCCCAGAAGTGCAGGGGGAGGGGGAGGGGGGCGTGCACTTTAGGAAGAGTGGCGCACCCTGTCTCAGTGCCTCTTACAAAGGCTGCTGCAGACAGTCTTGCCAGGAGAGTTGGGCATCTGCGTTTCTAACCAGTAAAATGTGTCACATTTTTCAGCCTCCTTCATATTTTTGTCCGAGTATAATTTGCATTTGTTCTATTTTCTTAACCATTTGATGCCAGGATCATTTTGGGCAAAAATACCAATTTGTTGAGGAAAATATGATTGGCCAAAAGTTAAGACCAAACCAAGCAGCACAAATACACAAATACTGACCCTTGAGAGTCACTTCTACCGGTACATTCATTGTATGAATCTTCTCATCAAAAGATGATACTTTGCAACACTGAGGCAGCTGCCACGGAGTAAGATTTGCTACACTGACAGGCCGTCCACAGCCGTCAAGTTCAAGTTGGGTGTGTACAAATAAATGGACAATGAACGTATTTTCTCGTCAACCATGTACGGTAAGACAGCAGCAAAGCTGATGTTTTAACTCGTCAACCTGCCCCGTGACTGTACACTGCCAGAATGTGTTTACACGTCAGCCGGCATCAAGTGATTCAAGGCAAATGATGAAATTTCAGCTTCTCTAAGGACAAGCACGGCACAGTTTACCACATATCAAACAAAAGAAATGTCAACAAAGCCTATTATTATATAAAATGAAGCTTTTGTGGATACCGTGCATTTCTGATACTGTGCAGCACAGAGCCTCAATCTGGGGCGAGTTCAATAGCACAATACGTACGCTGGTATTGGGTATTTTCCTATACCTTCACTGTTGAAGGTATTGTCGGTATGCATACATATTGCGCTATTGAACGTGCCCCTGATGTGCGTGCACACTAGGCGCACCCAAGCACACGCGTACGTGTGCATCGAGTGAGTGGATTGCGCGCGTGTGTGTTACGCGCACTAGTCTACTAGAGTACAGTAACAAAAAATACTGTACAACAATAACAAAACCACATGCAGTTGTAAACTGAAATCTTTCAAAACAAAGCTTCATTTTATACAACAATAATAATATTGGATGTCTTTTCAGGTGATATGAGAATATACCGCACGAGTCATGAAAATACCGAACTCGTTCCGTATTTTCATGACTCGTGCGGTATATTCTCATATCACCCTTAAACCCTTAATTACACTTCGTTGAGTCAAAGAAAAAGAACTCGGAGGAAACGTAAAAGAAATGATTTCCCGTGTGTACCTCTAAAGCTACTTGAAAACCAGCTGCATGGCAAATGTCTTTGATCTCGTTTGCTGTAGGGTTATCGATGGCTTTATTCTTAGGAATCTTTCGTCCTTCTGGTATTGTCTTCTTGCTGTTGATGTACGTTGGATAGATGCATATCCATCTGCAAGAAAATGAACATAAATTATTTATGAGTCGCACTAGTCATGTTCCGAGTAGCATTTGGTAGGCTTTGTGGCTTTGAAACATTGTTTTATAATTTGAAATGGAAGTAAGGTCCTAGCCTCATACCGTGGCCAAGACTCCGCAGGGCTTCGACTTGGCCAGAGATGCATATAGATAGACCTTTCTGACAACGAGCGCTTTTTAACTACAGTTTCAGAAGCCGTAACTCACACTAATGTTACCTTACCTCACCCTAGAAAGATGTATATGCATTAGGTAGGGTATCGTACGATGCCTACTTTCCGAGAAAATACAGCGGGAATTCCACCCAAATTTCACCGTTTGCGTTTCACACTCCATGCATCGAGTACTGTACAATGTACGTACCGACGGTACTGCACATATGCGCATTGACCCTTCAATGGCACAATGCAAACGGTGACATTTTGGTGGAATTCCTGCTGTATTTTCTCGGATAGTGTGAGATAGTCTGAAACTGTAGTTTAAAAGCACTTGTTGTTGGAGTTGTTCTTGAAAGGTCTAGCTATATGCATCTGTGGCCAAGTCGAAGCCCTCTTGGGGTTTAACGGTCCGAGAACCAGTTGTTGAATAACAAAACATGCACACTGACGTCATTTTGGATCTGCGGTGTAGGTTCTGCGGTAGCTAAGATAATCTCAGCTCTTTTTTTATCATTTTTCATTGGGATGTGGTCTTTTCACGTGTAGAGCTGAGAGAAGTTATGTTCAAAAACAACCAAGTGTCTAGTCTGTGTACAAAGGAATACCAATGCGCATTGGTTACCAGACTTGACCTTTACGTCCAGACGTTAAGGTCAAGTCTGGTAACCAATGCGCATTGGTATTCCTTTGTACACAGACTAGGCAGATAGACTTTTTAAACACAACATGACAACGGTTAGGCTGTGAGCATACCGGTTTGTTTTGCTGGAATTGTTGGCAAAATAATCATCGTGGCTGGTTATTTCCCTCAAGGACCTGCGTAGTGGTTATGCCTGGCAAGGTTTGGGTGAGTTTTAGGGGGAATTAGTGTGTCACGGTGAGAAAATGACACATTTGTTTTGTCCTGTTTTTGCGATGGCGGGTTCATGTTCATAACTTCTCTCAGCTCTACACGTGAAAATACCACATCCCAATGAAAAATGATAACAAAAGAGCTGAGATTATCTTAGCTAGTTCTGCGGGGTAGTTTGCAATAGACCATATCGCCAATCTTGTTTTACCAACAGAGGGCACCATTCTGCAAAGCACTATGGGATTTATCAGGGGTCGGTAGTTTCGACCATCGCCATCGGTAGTTTGACCCCTCATAAATCCCATAGTGCTTTGCAGAAGGGCACCCTCTGTTGGTGAAACACGATTGACGATATGGTCTATTGCTTCTACTTGGAGTAGGGCTATCTCAACGGAATTGTCTCATCAGGCAACTTCCAGAGTCGAGTTGTCTAAACGGTCGAGATGTCCAACATACGCGACATTTTGTATGGAAACATATGGCTTTCAGTTTTCATTCATCAATCAAACTTGTTTAACCATAAAATTCTGACGAAAAAACATGCAAAAAGGCAAATACATAATGGATCAATCAATGCTTTATCAATACGACAAGATTATAAATCGAGTTTTAATACCTGTTTCTCTGTGCAGGATTGTGTTGTTCATCAACGTGCGCCATATTCGCTTTTTCCAAATAAAGGGCGCCCTCTCAGCTCAAGATTTCTAACAATTGCGTTCGCTTAGCTTCCATGCATGGGCTAACCCAGCATGAGTAAATACTCGAGCTGCCGCGGTGATGCATGTTATCACGAGCATGCTCCTAATCATTACGCCCGCGATCGCGAAGGGCGAAAAAATACAATCGTGTCCCCTGAATCAGTTTCATAGAATGCAAACGGCCAATTGAAAAAGTGCCAGTTACGTATGCGTTTCAAACCTCGCTCTGAATACGAGGCTTGGAATGCGTTAATAATCTGGCACCTTTCCAGTTTTCAATCAGCATTTTGGACTTTATAGAACTGAATCAGGAGGTCCGATTGTATTGGTACCAGACTTTCTCGGGACTCTTCAGTTGGTGCATGACGGGCAGAATTCTGCCCGTCATGGCTTACTGATCGTCATATTTTCGCAATAAGCGATAGGATCGGGAACCAATCTAGACTGTGGGGGTTTTATATTACGTGTAGGGTTGCAAGTTTATCTCTAAGACAGAAATAAAAGGTCAGATTCAAAATTTTATGAACTTTTTGCTCAGTTAACTTTTCTCACAAGTAATAAATGGGATTTTAAGATTTTTTTTACAGTGGACCCCGAATCGGTAGGTGTAATGCTAATTTTGACGTGGTGTCAAAATGGTACTGAAAAAACGGTTGCTGCCCGTTGTTAAGATGCTATACGAGGTCTCCGGAAGTCGACGAGTCTCGCGGAGTCCCGCACGTTCTCGAGGTCAACCTACACGGTCAATTAGCCTGTCCCAGCTATCGATATATATACACTGGATAAAGTATGCTTGAATTATCATGACGGTGTTTACACGATCGAGTACGCTGCGCGAACGCAGCTGCCTCAACAGACGATCCCTGACTCGACTCGACTGCACTGCTGACTGTGGAAAAATAAAACTGACCTTTGACCTACGCACGTCCCTAGACGTCCGGCGATCGATCATTACAAAGGCCGTGGTTCTCCGCCCTTTTTCAACCGATTTTCCGTCGCTTTCGAGCGTTTTTCGGCAACAAAATGGTGTTCGAATCGCTCGTCGTGGACCTGTTAAACCGTTTTCTGGGCCAGTATGTAGAGAATTTGGATGCGTCGCAACTAAAGCTCGGCATTTGGGGCGGTGAGTATAGGCCCCCAGTTTTGTCTTTTTTTCGCTGTACAGACAGGCGCAGGGCCAGGGAACCATCAAGGCATCATGGAGGAAGAAAAACCTTGGCTACTTCAAATTTGGCAACTGCAAATTTTAGAATTTTACCTTTTTATTTAGTTAAGAATTCATACTCGCACGTCACTATTTTTTCCTTAAACATGTTAAAATTACTTATCATCAATATAGGCCTAGTACAAATCTAAGGCCATTCGATCATGAGAATGAAAGTTATAGATTTGCGTCCGGGCATTTTTGAAATGACATGAGGCTTTTTTTCATTATTCATTATTCATTATTTTCTCGTACTAGCTTCTTCAACGATGTAATTGCAATATGTATGTAGTTATTAATGCTAGTGATGCGTAATACCATGTGTACTGCATGCTTATACATACCCCTAGTTCGTGGAGACGATAGCGGAACGAACCTCTCATAGTTCTAGGAGTAGCTTATACATATCTATTTTGCTTGTGAAGGAAACACCAGAAACTACTGAAAGAGTTTTTCATTAAAAACGTCATAAAACTTTAATAAAACATGCTCCAAAGTCTACATCATTTTAGAGTCAAGATCAGAGAAAAAGTCCCGTTAACATGAATGATCAGGCTGTTCCATTTTGTTTGTGAAGGTAACACAATAAACTACTAAAATGGTTGTTCTTTGCAATATGAAAACTTATTAAATCATGCAGGGATTAATGACCCAATGTCTGCATGAATTTGTCCAAAATTGTAGCGCCTGGACAAAATCGTCGAGCGCGCGCCCCGTTTCGAACACGTGCGAATATGCCATTTTGGGAGTCAAATAATGCTGAGTCATTGTGGAAGCAATGTGCATGCGCGTTGTGTGTGTCTCTGGTGGGCGTAACGCGGTTTAGTTCACCAATGGGAGCCTCATCATAGCGTGTTTACTCCCAAATTACGTCATTGGCACGAGCTCAATAGGGCTAGGGCTGCTTTCGAGCGCGGCACCAGGGGATCCCTAGTGTTCCCTGGTGCGCGTTCGAAAGGCACAAACTGCATGTGTGTGACGTAACGTTACCAGCGCCTGGGAGCTGGTGGGAGCACCAGGGACGAGTGCTCGAAAGCAGCCCAACAAGTCGATCTTTTTGTATTTATAGTGTGCAGCGACTGGTACCCAGAAGTCGGCTATTTCGTAACGGCATTTCGCATGCATTTTTCTCTGTGTCGCAGGGCATCCTGACTACATTTTTGGTCGATGAACGGGACCTTGTCTACTAGTAAAATGCGTGAATATAACCTTTTACCATTGTTTGATGATTTGAAACTTGAAAATTCGTGATGCAGAGTCTTTTTTGTAAAAATAATGAAATTTTTCGGCGGTAGCTTTCAGAGCATGCGGGCGGTGGACGCAAATCTATCATTTTCATTCTCATGGCCTAATGAAAAAAAACAATTTAGAGGGGAAAAATTATGAAGATTTTACCAGGAAAACCTTAACGTAAATATCGGCATAGTCGCCAGGTCCGTGAGTTCGCCACTCTATTCATCAGCCACTGTTCATTAATAAGGTGGCGAGGTCACGGACCTGGCGACTAGCCGACTATGGCATGCCAACAATCGGACATTTACGTTAGAATTTGGTATTTTTTTCCTTATACATTGTCATTGAACAAAGATTTGAAGGAAATTACCTCCTGGAAACAGATCATCTAATTTTAAGATATAGGCCTACATGTACTTCCCACTTGCACTTCTGTCGGAAATGTTGCATTTCTGAGATAAATAAATGATAAAATTACTGCATGTAAATGCAAAAAATTGCGGTGCGAGCGGTCCGTGCGTAAGCGCGACAACAGAGGGCGCTGCGCGCGCGGGTGAATGGTTATCTTTTGCACTACTGAATGCAATTTTTGAAGGAGAAAATGTGATTTCTCTACAGAAAAGCAACATTTGCGACAAAAGTGCAAGTTGGAAGTATACATGTATATCTTAAAATTAGATTATCTATTAATTCTAGGAGGTAATTTCCTTCAGTTCAAATCTTTGTTCAATGTATATGGAAGAAATACCTAGAATTCTTCTGAGTTGTCCCATATAAACCACGTAAAAATGTTAGTTTGGTTATAAAAATGCAAAATATTAAAGGCGGGGAAATCTTTTTGAGTTGTTCCGATTCACGCTACACGGGTCGAAACCTTACACATGTAGAAAAAATGCCGGTGTTGCGTTTAGCAGTATGAAAGCGTAGCCGATTGGACCCGTGTTGAAATTTTGAAAAGTCTACACGGGACGGACCCGTGTAGATTTCGACACGGGTCGTACGTTCATAGTGTGAAAAGGCCTATTACAGTTTATGACCATTTCAAGACGTACCAGCCAACCACATCTACCGGGGTACATCCTCTAGCTGTTTCTCTCTGTTTGCACATTCACAGCGTTGATATTAAAAAACAAATGTGTGCTAAGTCTGTGGTTGTTGAAATAAACAGACTTTTCATACTTTAATGATATAAAACAACTAGCTTAAAAGCCAATCATTTTCCAAGAAAATAATTGTTTTGACATTTTGTTTCATTTGTCAGGAGATGCTGTTCTTGAAAATTTGGATGTCAAGGAGGGAGCTCTGGTAAGTCTGATTCAACACGTTCCGATTTTTTGATGTGATCAAACAAAATGTTTGTAGTCAGGTTGTCTTCTTCTTCTTCTTCTTCTTCTTTCGTGTAACGTCAGAGGTCCAACTCGGTGTCGTTTAGCCATGCCCGCATCTCTGGTCCTAGGTCGAAGAGGCTGGCTTCCGAAGGTGGTCTGTATATGGGGCATGTGGCGATTATATGGTCGGCAGTCTGCTCAGGGTCACCACACTCGCATTCCGCACTGTCCACCAAGCCCCACTTCTTCATTGATGTTTTGAAGCGACCGACCCCAGTCCGAAGGCGGTTTAGCGTGGTCCATTGCCGGCGTGGTAGGTCGTCTCCTCCTATGGTGCCATCTCCTCCTGGGTCCCAGATGTAGCGGTGGACGCGGGAGGGCCCGGCTGACTCCCATTCCTGCTTCCAAGCAGCTGCTAGCCATGCATCTTTGGAGATGTCCTCAGAGGTGGAGTTGAGCATCTCTTGTGCCGCCTTGTTGTAAGGGTGGCGGGACTTTAGTCTGCTTGGGGGCGCTGCCGTTGTTGTAATGTGGTGCAGGATATGCCAGTCATGTTTTTGTGCCTTCCTGGCCAGGGCAAGGGTGGCAGCCTCCCGCCGGAGGCCTGCCGGGGCTATTCCTGCGAGGACTGGAAGGAGGGATACAGGGGTAGGCTTCAGGCATCCGGTTATGATTCGGAGGGCGTTGTTTATTGCCACATCAACCTTTTTCGCATGCGTGCTTCTGCTCCAGACTGTGGCGCAGTATTCTGCTGCAGAGAAGACCAGGGCTTGGGTAGATAGTCGCAGAGTCTTAGCCGAGGCTCCCCATGTTGTTCCCGCAAGGCGGCGTATCAGTGTCAATCTAATTTGTTTAATTTCCTTGTTCAGTTGGTATTACCAACCACAAATAGCGCATATGTCCACCCTGCAGGGTGCTCCTGGCGCTGTTGCCATTATTACCGCTGCCATCAGGGAATCACCAGAACCATTTCGCTTCAACTAGGTGGCTGCTGGGCAGGCGTTCAACCCTATCAGCAGTTAGATTGTGGCATTCCCCTTAACAGCTTCCCAAATATTGCTTGGGTTGACGAGGCAACTGGGATAAAGTGCATTGCCCAGGGACACAGGTGCATTGGTCATAGTGGGGCTAGAACCCACAACCTCTGATTGGGAGTCCCGCTTCATACCCACTAGACCACAAGCGCTCCCTAGCTAGTTCACAGTATAATTTTACTCGAAGGAAACATTTATTAAAAGCACGAGTGAGACCAAAACCAAATATAAACTTGAAAAAACCTTTATCTGTGCATGGAGGAAGAAACAAAGGTCTGAGGAAAATGATTTTGAGAAAATGACATTTTAAATTGGGCTCAAGCACTTGGTGGATCCAGCCTCATTAAAATACAATGGAGTTTAGGGCAGGTTCCCACTGCACTATTTTCATCCGTCAGACGTACGTAAAATCGACGTACGTCGTCTCCGGTCCGTCGGTTTTTGGTCCGTTGATACGTTTTCAATGTGAACCATCTGAAGATCAGCTTCATTTACGTATGTCGAGTAGAAAAATCAACGTATCTGAAGGTTTTATACGTCAAATTGACAGATGATGGAAGTCTACTTGTCCGTACAACAGTGCAATCAAAACGCATCCAACATAGGACGGTTTTCTGAAGCAGTTCGCTGAATGAAATATCCTGTGGTGGATGTATTCTTTGTTTTTCAATGTGTAGTAAATGGGTGTCAGAATCGAATCTAGCTTTAGCCAGGTGGCTTAAATCGACGGATGATACAACACGTGGCGTTGTGACGTAAGTGAATTTCCTGCGCGCACGCGCATTTTGTTCAATTCCCTACATGGTTGGATGCATCTAGTGTGAACCACTGGTGAAAACGTACAGAGCCGGCAGCTCCTGGAACAAATTCAACCCGTCTGTTTTGACGTGTGGCAACGCGACGTATGGACGGACGAATGTACATGTAACGAATGAAAATAGTGCAGTGGGAACCCGCCCTTAGGGATGAGACCCCTGCTTGTCCACTGTGTTCCTTTATTTTGACTGGATGTCGTCAGTCTGCTTTATGTGCTTGTACCTAGCCAGTGTTTGCACAAATGGTCTTTTTTCTTGTTTCAAGGTGTATTGTCAGCCTTGTATAGCTCTAGATTTCTTTTTTTAAATTTACAATATAACTTGCTGTTGTAAAATAGCTAAGTACATGTTTGAAATTTAGCGAAATTTAGCTGGTAATTTCTATTTTATTTAAACATTTAAACATTTTGCAGAAATACTAAAACGTTACAGTAAAAAATGGGTTTAATTCACAAAAAAGTGAGATATCTCATTTTTTAAAATCCAGTTTCAGATGTCTTTTTAGCATCTCTAAAATGGTGGTCACAATTCCTGCATTTATTTTAAAACTGACACACATGCTAATATAGGCATAGCCGAAGCCTAAGACACCAATTAAAAAAATGCACAGCATCTTTGTTATGAACTAATCAAGGGAATCCTACATTAACAGCATAAAATGAGCAAACTTGCTCTCCCATAATTACGAAGGCCAACAGATGGCATGTCCTCAGGCTCTGACCTAACTCACAGTCTACTGAGGTATCCGTGTCATCAGCAGCTGTATGCAAATTATGATCCCACTGTGCTAGAAGCCATACTCTAGTCTAATCCCTTGTCATCATGAATATTTATGAGGCATGACATTGTCTGGTTGCCTAGACCATGGAGGAAGAAACAAAATGTCTAGACAGATGTAGCCTAAGTTTGCAATAATTTATGCTAATTGTTATTGAACAATGATTACACCAGTTTGTGGGTGAGGTGAAGTGGGATGTACATGTACTGTAAAATACATTTGTTTATGTCTGTATGTCGTAGAATGTAGACTGTAATGTACCCTACATCATGTACTGGGATAAATGCTACAGTGCCTTTGAATGACAGTCATGTTATTTATATAATATTGGATGGCTTTGAGGGTGATATGAGAATATACCGCACGAGTCATGAAAATACGGAACGAGCCGAAGGCGAGTTCGGTATTTTCATGACGAGTGCGGTATATTCTCATATCACCTGAAAAGACATCCAATATTATTATTGTTAAAGATTTCCGCGAGATTTTTGTCTGTTTGGTGTTGAAAACTTCAGTTTACAAATGCATGCGCTTTTGTTACTGTTGTACAGTATTTTTTGTTACTGTACTCTGGCGCGTGCTGCACACGCACGCAATCCATTCCCTCCATCCATAACGCACGCGTACGCGTGTGTTCGTGGTGCGCCCAACGTGCATGCATATCGAATCTGGGCTCTGTGCTCCACAGTAACAGAAACGCACGGTGTCCGCAAAAGCTTCATTTTATATAATAATGTTATAAATGCTCTGCTATTATTATTATATTAAACGAGAGTTTGAAAGCAAAAGCTGTTCTCCAAATACTGTTTCATAACTTTTGGCAAATGAACTAAAAATACATTTATTTGTACGAAATGGGGGAAAATACCGGTATATCCTATGGATTTTCTGTAAGGTTCTATTTAACAAACTGACAAAATTCAGTGCATGCACGCTCGCCTATCCATAGAGCAAGGAACAGCTCTATAGCCTATCCCAGTTGAGGCTAGGTTGTGGATATCTTTCTTTTCATCAAAACATATTTTGCCTTAAAAAAATAAGGTCATCTTACATGCAATACATATAGATTCCTTTACAAAGGGAAAAATGTCATGCATTGGTGTATAATACGTCTAGGCCTACATCATAACAATGTACATGTGTTGTACACAAAAGTGCAGTACCGGTACATTCCAAGTGCAGTGACACAGACACGATGCCTGACAAAAAATAAGCCAAGTTTGTTAAATCTGGCTAAATCCCTGATTTAAGAATTAGGTATATAGTTTTCATGAGTACATAGGCATTATATATATGCAGTAGGCACATTTTGTGGATGTCATTTGTTGAAAAACAGTACAGGCTACGTGTACACTGGTATGTGTGCTGTACATGTATGTATGTGTACTTTGCATAAATGCCATGATTACCCGAACGCGTGCATTGATTGCTGACATGAAGTACCTGCAGTCGAATCTCATTAACCTTCCCCAGGCTTCCCGAGTTCTGTTTTTTTTTCTTCACCCCCTCGCTTTCAAGCCACGTATATTTGGTGCATTTTGAGGGAGGGTTTACCTTCCTAAGGGTGAGAATCTCTAGAAAATTTGAGTCAAAAACTGACAATTAAGACATTTTCTAATGAGTAGCAATCCGGTCATGGAGGTTTCTGGTCCAAAACCAGGGGGATTGTGTTGAGGGAAATGTTCCTGCGGTATGTGCATGGTTGTGGATATATCCTACCAGTACATTATTTTAAGATTTTTCAAATAATCGAGCGTAAAACTAGTCTGTTGGGTCTGTAATTATAAAGCGGGCCTCCCACTGTGCAATATTTTGCCACGAATTTCCAACGATTAGCTACAATTTGGTGAGATTACCAGAGGCTGTCTATAGACTCTATACATAATCGTAGGGGAGGGGTGTGTGGGGATCCAGCTGATCTGGAGCCCTTTGTTCGACCCTGAGCTCGACCCTGAGCTCAGGATCAAGTGTAAACAGGCTGAATGGATCTATTGGGACAAAACAAAAATTGTCCTTGTCATTTAGCAGAAGGTTGTTCAACTGCATATATACATGTATGCATGACATATACTGTATCTGGACTGTGTAGCACTTTGTAACAGTAATTTACCCAGTACAGTACATGTACGTTTATTTATTTAGTCTGCAAATCTGGAATTCTACACATTATGCACTACAAAATGTTTAGTGCTGTATTTTCTGTCTTCATGCTTGAATACATGTGATGTGACATTAATTTTTATGACCAAAGGTAGTTTTACAAAAACAACAACAATTCAATTGTGCCATGTACCAGTATACTGTATTTGGGTCATAAAAACAGGAGCTGAAGTGTTGATGTATTTGTAAAAATGGCTTTACCAAGTCTGAATCGTTTTGCATAAGGGATGCGGTGCACTTGGAATACTAGGGTACATGTACATTACGTGGAGTGCATAATTAATTGGCCAAGGAAGGGGGAAATAGCTTTATGTACCACGGTCCAGTATCATGGATCCACCAATCAAAATCACGTACACAATTGGAGTGAAACGATGCACTGAAACAATAGTAAAAATCACAGAATCAACCTGGGCGGAAAGTGTTTATTGTGATTCGATCTGTGATTTTCTTTGTACCATTTCACTTCAAATTCCTTCCACTGCAGAGTTTATTCGCAAAGTGACGCAAATCACATTTATGCACGAAAAGGCTTGTGAATGCCCCTAAGCCTGTGTAAATTGTATTTCCCATGCTTGGCTGTACCAAAGTGCCAAAAAGCCTTAAAATGCTTAAATAATCCACATGGATGGTACATGTATGTTTGAATTGTAATTATTTCATATAGTACCGGTACTTCTAATAGCATTTGATGGAGTACCGGTATTTTTGTACTGGTATATGTTCCTTTCTATGGATATGACAATTTTCCTGTGATTTATAACCATTGATAGCCAATTCTCATGGCATTACATGTATGTTTGGTGAATAGCTGTAAATAGGCCTACATGTACACACACAAATGCATGGTCTTCAATGTGGAAAATATACATTGAATTGCACTTTTCTGCATGTAAACTGCTAAGACCTTGAACCCACCCCAGACACTAGCAACCTCCCAAATAATAGCACCTGCCTCTGCTTGTGCTGAAATCCCAGTTGACTGACCATATTAGGCATGTATACTGTATCTTCATGCAGGCATTTTGGCAACACAGATAATATTTTCCAGAAAATACCTTTGTCTGGTCTTAAAATAAAAGAAATAATTTTTGGACACTTGTGTTACATTTTAGGCTGTCCCGGTTACGAGCGTATATTGGAAATTTGTACACAGGGTTTTTAGAAAGGCATGTTGTCACACTATTTGTAACCCTTTTTGGGATCAAGTTATATCTCTTCAGAACAACTGGAACTTATTTTCTTTATTTTATGACCAGACAAAGATATTTTCTGGAAAATATGGTCTGTTGCCAAAATGCCCCCTTTACCATAAAAATACTATAATCTGTGAGAAACACAAGCCAGTTTTGTAGATGTACAGTTTCTTGAAAGAGTCCTACCAGCTTGCTAGTTTGATGCCCTGATTTTCATCCTAAATGTGTTGTGCTCTGCAAAGTACTGTGGGTTGCTTATGAAAAGATGGGTCACATATTTTGGCTAAAAGTTTACTAGACCTGTATATGTTTTACTGGACCAAAAATACTTTTATACTAGATCAAAGCCAATAAAGTACATTGCTTAAATGAAAGAAGTGGTAAAAAGATATAACACTTGATCGTTGGTCTAGTGCAGGTCAAAAAGCACTAGACGAACTTCTATATTACTGGCGTTAGTCCAATGGTCCAGTGGTATTTTTATGTATTTCGAGCCCTAAAAAAGAAAACGTTTATAACGCAAAAACTATTTTGGAGCATTTTATAAATTTACAATAATTGTTATTGTGACAATTTATAGAACTCCCAGGAAAGCCATTAAGAAAATTTTAAAAATCTGATCGGTGAAATCTCTCTTTGTGGAAGAATACTTTACATGCTGTTTTTGAAATCCCTGGATTTGATTTCAAGCTCAGTTTGTGTAATTTTCTGTCTTTGTGTACCGGTACACTAAATATGTTCTTGCCGATGTTCTTAATTTTATTAAACGGAGGTGAAAGTTTTAGTTAGTGTTAATGCCAGTTATTTCTTTGGCATTGTTTCTGAGATGCACCAAGGCTGGGCCAGAGATGAAGCTGGGCGTATTGTAAACAGCCTTAGGATATACAGTAGCTCAGTTTGTTTAATTTTCTGTCTTTGTATACAGGTTACTTGTAACATGTCTCTATCTGTAATCCTTCTGTTAAAAATGCTAAACAGAGGTAAAATTTAAAAATTTCTGAGATGCACTAAGGCTGAGCCAGAGACAAACTGGCCATTTTGTAAACAGCCTTACATTTACATTAATTAGCCACTGAACCCTGTTTGGTGTACGCCTGCTCACAGAAAGTACAAGATATCTAATAACAACACAGTGAACAGTACTGGCAATAACTCGGTCTATTAAAATGCAAAGATGGATCCACAGCTAATCAACAGTAATTGGATGCCTACACATGGATGGACATATTAGTCTTTGTTGCATAATTTGCCCATTAGATTGCATTGACTGGAGTACACACTGTACATGTGTATGAGGCCTTAAGGGCATCCTCTGCACTAATGCACATTGTAGGTAATCTGTATTCCTTCAAGAAAGGGCGTTGTATGGAAACGAAAATGCAAATTTGGGATTTTATTCTTGTAATTCTAAAACAAATGTTTTTGTTTTGGATTCCTTTTTTTTCTCTTTAGTAGTCTTATTGGCTTACATGTAGGCTAGTACAGTGTATACATAAAACTACATTGTACTACACTATTGCGTTTCCTGGCGACTCTATTCACCGATACTGTAGTGTAAGGGTTTAATATAATGTTAACCATTTATAAGCATAAAATCTCTTTTGTACTGAACATGTTCAACAACTAGAAGAGGCCGGCCAAACTATAACCGATCATTGGGGGCAGGAGTCAAGAGGTTTTTTTTACTACCCACTTTAAATTGGCAAGAGGTGTACTTTGTCATTGTGACTGACATTTGACATTTATTTTCCGACTTAATCCCTGACATTTGTTTAAATGTTTAAATATTGTCTATATTTTTTTAAACTTTCGTTACTGCAGATGCCAGATTCTTACTAAAAATTGTGATGTGCATGTAATGCATAAAATAGTTTGCACCATGATACATGTATTTGACTGAGGGTTTTCTATTTCCATTGTGGTAAACTTGGGGTTGCGGGTTCGAAACTCGCCCCGGCTTAGATACTTGTGCCCTTCAGCAAGGCACTTAATCACACTTGCTCCATCCTTCGGAAGGGATGTATAGCCGTTGATCCAGTGTGTCGGGTATCGGAAACGCACTTTAAAGATCCTAGAGCATTCTTTCGTGAAGAGCAAGGGGATTCCATGGTGTCTCTGGCCGTTTCTAAATCATCATGGGTTTCCTCACGCTTGCGAGCGACAGTGCAATGGGCGTATTTGAGGAATCCTTGGTTTCAGTACCAGAAAGAAATAATAATAATAATAATATGAGTGCTATAATGAAGTATATTACACACTCTGATATATTTGGGAGATTTTTCTCAGTATTTTTTTTCTTTAATTCCTTTGCTTTACAGGATGAGTTGGACTTGCCAGTCAAAATCAAGTCGGGCCACTTGGGCAAATTGACCCTCAAGATACCCTGGAAGAACCTGTACTCAGCCCCTGTTGAGGCTACGATTGAGGGCCTCTATGTCTTGGTTGTACCCAATACAGGCAAGTAAAACAAGCCACAAGTGCCTTATGATGTTCTTAATCAAGTTACATTGTACAAAGACTAAAAAAGTGTTTGAGTCATTCATTTTGATCCCATATTTAACAGTGGTTAAAGGAGTACGTGTATGTTCATATCACAAAAATTAACCCCACTTAACTCAAGGGAGTTGTGATTTTAATACATGTATGTCATATTTTTCTCATTACCATTTCGTGCTTTCAATCCACATCTCCAAGGATATCGTAAAAAACAAAAACAAAACAAAAAAACACCAATGTTTTGTAAACTAATTTATCCAGAACCGTTAAGAAGGGTGGTGATTTCCATATTATCCAAATTGAAGAATGGATCATATTTGTGCATCTGCACAATTCCCTGCAGTACCATTTCAACTGTATAGTAATTACCCACATTAAAACCTTGATGGAAATATCCATGTGCGTAGGATCAATATTTCTCAAGACACAAGACGACCTTGGTGTTGAAGCGAAACAGCCTGTTGATGTTCCTTTATCGGTGGTGTTATTGTTTACAACAGTTTAAAACTCTGATTGACTGTCACTATTGTTGTGGGTGACTTGCCTTAGAAAAGTTACGTTTTCTTCTTTTCTCTCTTAAGACATCAAGTACAATGATGAGAAGGATGCAAAGCAGAAGTTTGAGGTTAAACAGAGGACGTTGCAGCGAGTTGAAGACACCAAGCAGAAGGAGAAAGAGAAGGAGGAAGGAAAAGGTCAGAGGGAATGACCTAAAGGTCAACATTTATTAGGGCTTATTGCGTTTAACCCTCTTAGACGCAGTTTATTTCAATTGGGTAACCTGGAACTACTTCCTCTAAAAAGAAATTCAAATTTTACTCTGACAGAAAGATCATGGAGGTTAAGAGATGTAACATATTTTAGTGGTCAGTAACGTGTACATGTATGACCAACCCTTTGTGTCGAGGCTGACTGCACCAACCTCTATAAGAGCCACTATAAGTGCCTCCCTGCCTGAGCTCCAGCAGTCGATTTCACGAAAGAGTGCGCAACTTTTGAAAAATGGCGCAAGCCCTATAGCTTGCGTGTTATCATCGCTAAATTGTTGCGCGACTTACGCAATAAAACGTTGCGCAAGTGGGCTTACGCAACTGCGTAAGTTTCGTGAAATCGGCTGCAGCACCTTTAAGCTTGTTAGGGAGATGCACGGTTGTAGTGGTCAGCTCATCCCATGCAGGTTCAATCAGTTTGAAAACCCAACAAGATGGGTTTTTAGGTACAGCAGCCGATTTCACGAAAAATTGCGTAGCTTGCGCAATTTTGGAAAATTGCATAAGCCCCACAGGCTTGCGTGTAATTATCACATTAAAAGTTGCGCAAGCGTGCTTACGCAGTGCGTAAGGATTCGTGAAATCGGCTGCAGGATTCTCCCAGAAACAGGAAATGTCACATTTCATTCAAACAGGTCCTGGAGGAAATCACTAAAGTGGAACAGTAATTGGTCGATTAGTTCCTTGTTTTCCGCAGTGCCTTGTTATCAACAGACTTCAGTTCTGACCAAGAATTGTTATTTAAAAAAAAAAATATTTGTTTGTTATTTTGTCACATACTGGTATAGATTTCTTTTGGTCATGCACATATTGTAATTTCTTGATTTCAGGAAAAGATCCCAAAAGCGACTCCTTTGTTGAGAAGATGGCCACCAACGTGATCAAGAACCTTCAAGTTAAAGTAGCTGACATCCACATGCGGTATGAGGATAAGACAACCAATCCTAATGCTCCATTCTCTATTGGTGCCACACTGCACAATATCTCACTCAAGGTATGAATCAATCAGATATGGGGTGAGAGAAAATGTGTATTGGGGTCTTTCCACAGTAAAGGGGACATTTTGGCAACACAGACCATATTTTCGAAGAAATACCTTTGTCTGGTCTCAAAATAAAAGAAATAAGTTTCAGTTGTTCTGAAGAGATAACTTAGGCCCAAAAAGAGTTACAAATAGTGTGACAACATGCCTTTCTAAAAACTCTTGTGTACAAATTTCCAATTTACGCTCATAACCGGGACGGCCTAAAATGTAACACAAGTGTCCGTCCCAGTTATGAGCGTATATTTAAGAATTTGTACACAGGGTTTTTAGAAAGGCATGTTGTCACACTATTTGTAACCCTTTTTGGCCCTAAGTTATCTCTTCAGAACAACTGAAACTTATTTCATTTATTTTGAGACCAGACAAAGGTATTTTCTGGAAAATATGTTCTGTGTTGCCAAAATGCCCCCTTTACCGTGGAAAGACTCATTGGGATTTGAACCCGAGACCTCTGAGGACATGTTTGTTTCGGACGGATCAGAATCCAGATCTGCACAGATCTGAGGTGCACTTGTTAACTTTGTGTAGATCAGCTATATAAGCCGCGAGGTCTGTGAAACAATTTTACCAATATTTCACCAGTATTTTAGGTTTCTTCCACCTCATTAATGTCTGTTGATTTCATTTCTTTGCAGACTACCGATACAAGCTGGAAGGAGTGTCTAGCTGATGCATCAACAAAACTCATCTACAAGGTATGGAGCAAAACAAGAACATCTAACAATAACATAAAGAAACTTAAAAAGCGATTCTGTGCTGGTCTGAGTTTTCAAAAGTTATGCTTAATAACACAGTGGAAAGTTGCCATATTATTAGTTATCCCACAAGTGCGAGTGGAATACGGCATAATATAGTGCGTATGCGTCCCATATCCCACGAGGGCCAAAGGCCGAGTGGGATATGTGACGCAGACGCAATACATTATGCCGTATGCCACGAGCGCGAGTGGGATAACAAATTTATCTTCAAGCAGACTTGACGCACTAATAACGTGCGCACTCTGCGCGAGATCAAAGTACCACTCTGTGCATACGCTCATGACACGTAGGTACGTACACGTATCTAAACGCATATGACGGCAGGCTGCAATACACAATAGGGACGCAGTGCAGAGAATCACCCGTATAACAAGCCGTATCTGACACACACACACACGCGTCACGTTTGAATTGGCAGTAGTGTATTATACAGCCCTGCAGCGTAGGGACGCAGTTATCTTGGAATACCTTGGCGCATTACACAGAGTGCAATATGAGTATCAGAAGAGGTATGTGGAACATTATCACACTGTTCGTTGCTAGTGATTACGTCAGAAACCTGTTGCTAACATTTCACTAAATTGACCAATTATTATCTTTGAGTGATGAAACTTGAACCTGACCATTGGTTGAATCAGTGATAATGTCAGAAACATATTTTCCAGATTCATTTCCCACTCAAAATCCACTGCTGGTTTTACTATTTGTTATGTTTGTTTGTAGATGTTGCGACTTGACTGCTTGTCTGTGTACTGGAATTGCAACAGTGAATTGTTCTCGGACCTTGATCGTCAACAACAACAGGTAAAGGAAATTGGAGCTAGCTACAAACAATTCTTAATTCTTGGTGAATTCCTACATGAAGAATTATATAATATTGGATGGCTTTGAGGGTGATATGAGAATATACCGCACGAGTCATGAAAATACCGAACGAGCCGAATACCGCACGAGTCATGAAAATACCGAACGAGCCGAAGGCGAGTTCGGTATTTTCATGACGAGTGCGGTATATTCTCATATCACCCGAAAAGACATCCAATATTATTATTGTTATATAAAATGAAGCTGACACACTTGTAACATTTTTCAGACAGTATAATTTAAAATTCGAAATTGTTGAAAGTTCCACAAGCAACAGTAAACATTTCACCCTGGCACCATGGAACTCCTTTTGTAGCTCCATGCTGGCACATATGGAAACTGTTTTCAAATACTTTCGTAATCCCACGTAGGCCTAAAACTTACGGAGAATCGCATTCAGTTCAACTTTACTTAAGTCTTCAAAGTCCTCTAACAATTCCTTTTCCCTCAAGTACAGCTTCAAAATGTTCACTGCTTTTGTGGTGCTTCTCCGTGTCGCTCCGCTTTCTCTATTTTGGAGGATGTCATCGTATTCATCGTCTTCTATCGTATCAAATCTGGGCTCGCCATTTTCTTTTCATTTCGTGGAATTGAAGTGCGCGCGCGAGCTCGGTTGGTTCCGGTTGTGCATACATGCAGAATCGATACTGTTGTACAGTATTTTTTGTTACTGTACAGTGTGTGACATTTTCCACCCACAGAGGGCGCTATAACGTACAGTAACAGAAATGCACGGTATCGCTCACAGCTTCATTTTATATAATAATCTCAGTTCTTGTTAAATTGAAGACCATGCATTTGTAGTTTAATAACTATAGTTCGACTGTTTACAACCAAACGCAGTCTAGTCAATGATGGTTAGTCGTGTCTGGTCGACCATTTGAAACTAGCCCACGGTCACGCTGGTCACTCGTACCCATCATGTATCGAGTTGATGCAGCGTTTTGCATTGAACAAGTTGACTAACCAAAGACATTTGCACTTGAGCGTTAGTGCGCATGTACTTTGCCAGGATGACGTTTGACCAGTGGTTAACTAGTCGTGAATCAAAGTTGCACATGTATGCACCTTTATTTATAAAATGACAAGGCTGCTTGTTTTATTGACAAATCTTTAGGCCAAGATGAAAAGCTCCATCACCGTGGATCCTAAGAACACACCGCCCAACTTTCAGTACTGTGAGTAACATCTGTTTATTATCGATGGGTCCATTTTTAGATGACCTGTCTTCTTGATTGTCTTGTTTATTTTAGGGACAAACCAGACCTCAAAAATCTTTTTAAGGAGTTTTAGTATAATACTCATACAGAGTCTGATACAATAGTATCACACTAGTATAATACAGGGTAAGAAATGCAAATTTTCCTTAGAAAAATGTAAAATCATAATTTCTTATCAAATTATGTTGGCGTCAAAACTAATCAAAATAAATGGGAAATGTGAATATATATTTCAGTGATTTTTTTTGTACATGGTGTTCATTTTACTACTTTGTACCTTTCATGATGCTATGCAGAGCTCTTCTCTCCTGGAAAATTGGTCAAACTCCCAACACATCTAACAAACGTTTAATAATAGTGAGGTTTTGGCGTGACCGTGAGTACGTTTAGCAAAATCCCCTAATTCTTTACCTTTCGCTGTCCATTTTGTAGGGTGTAGAAGCATTGTTGTCATTGTCGGTAACAAAATTATACTGACAAGATTTGTGTAAAGTACGCACACACCGATAATGCAAAATACATTAAAAGTCATCATTTTGCTTAAGTGTGTGTGACCAAAACAATTCGTAATTAACCTATACATGTACCTTACTTTGGGTTTATATTTTGTATCTACTAAATATTCAGTGGTGGAGCCGATCTCACTAAAAGCTCAGCTGAAGCTAAACACCAAGCCAGAAAACGACCTGTCGAACCCCAAAGCCTGGTTGAATCTGGTCATTGATAGCATAGGCCTTGCCTTCCGAAAGAATCAGGTATGTCATTGTTATTATTAAATTTGTTTTTGGTACCAAGGATTCCTCAAAAACTCCCATGGCACTGTAGCTCGTAAGCCTGAAGAAACCTGTGAATAGAAGACAATGAAGAAATGCTCAGTTTAGAGGTGGGAGGAAAACCCCTACACACAATCCACATACTGACTTGGGATTTTACGGGAAGGGTTCTTGGTGAGATGCGGTGGTCTAGTGGATGGCGTGTCGGACTTTGGCGTGATAGGTCCATGGTTTAAAGCCTGGTCACTGCTATTGCATTGTGTCCTTGGACAAGACACTTTACTCCACACTGTCTCTCTCCACCCAGGTGTATAAATGGGTACCGGCACATAATGGTTGGGAAACCCAACTAAATGCTGGGAGTAAACCTGCGATGGACTCCCATCCAGGGGGAGTAACAATGCTTCTAGTCACTCCATGCCATGGAAACCGGGGATGGGTACCGGCCGTATGAGCCAGCTTGGCTCATGAAGCGACTTGACCTTTACCTTCTTGCATATGCAGCACGATATGTGGCAGAGGGTATCTCCCCTACTATTGTCCCCTCATTGTGCCTCTAACATCCAAGGAATTTCCAAGGAATTTCTTTTAATTTTTGGGGGAATTGGTGCGTTAACAAAAAAGTGAAGAGTGTGTTGAGGTATAGGGGCATTAGGGGGGAGTCCAACAGATATGCCATCGGTTGTCTGCTATGAGTATTCACTATAAGTACAAAAGGTTTAGTAGTATCTTGTCATTATCAATATCTTTAGCTATCGGACATCACCTTGGCAGTGAACCTGAATGAGAGAAGTGATCACCTGGCAAACTGCTTATGACAACATGCATACGTGATATCATGCATACATGTACATAATTAGCATAGGCATTAATGCCAGAATATAAACTTAATATTTTATTGCATAAAACTTTAGGAATATTCCTAAGTAGGATTTAGGAACATTTATCATTCCTAAATCCAAATTGTTCCTAACTTTAGGAACATTCCTAAAGTTCTATTTCATAAAGCAATTTAGGTAACAAATCGTTCCTATCTTGGTTGAAATTGTTCCTAACTTTAGGACTGATCATAATCAGACCCAAAGGTAGGTATCACATGAAAATTTGGCGGGAAAATTTTAGAAATGATAAATGTTCCTAAATCCTACTTAGGAATATTCCTAAAGTTTTATGCAATAGGGCCCAGGTAGGGTTAAGCAGCAGGACACAAACAATGTACCCCATCAATCAAGTATGCTATTCATCAAGTGTGCTTTCAGTACTAATGATATAATGTATATTATCTTCAAGCAAACTTGAATCCGTGGTTCTGATTGGTGGATCCATGGCAACCAACAGTATGATAATGTTCCATATACCTCTTCTGATTCTCATATTGCACTCTGCGTAATGCGGCAAGGTATTCCAAGATAACTGCGTCCCTACGCTGTATAGCTGTATAATACACTACTGCCAATTCAACCGTGACGCATGTGTGTCTGATGCGCTTGTTATGCGTGTGATTCTCTGCACTGCGTCCCGCGCGTGTATTTCAGCCTGCGCGTGTATTTCAGCCTGCGCGCATTATTAGTGCGGCAAGTTTGCTTAAAGATAATTTTGTTATCCCACTCGTACTTGTGGAATACGGCATAATGTAGTTTCGGCCTCGTGGGATATGGGATGCAGACGCACTACATTATGCTGTATTCCATGAGCGCAAGTGGGATAACTAATAATGTTATCAACATTGGCTATCATAACTTCAAGGTTGCACTGACCATATGTTGCTTTACGATCACAGTTCCATGACGTGATGCAAATGTTAGATTCATTCGAGCGCATATGAAGTATTCCTTTACAACATGATGGTGTGCTTTCAGTAATGAAATAAATGAAATGAAACTAATTTGTTAGTATAGTTTTTCAAGGTTACATTGACTGTATGTTGTATATGTTGCCTTATGTTCACAGTTCCGTGACGTGATGCAGATGTTAGACTCATTCGAGCGTATGTCCCGCAATGAGCCTTTCAGGAAGTATCGACCAATATGCCCAGCAAAGGGAAATGCTAAAGTCTGGTAGGTTAAGCAACAAAGACAATAATATTATATATTCAGGCCTAGGCAACTGCCCCTCCCCACTTCCCTCAAATGCCTGCCCCTACCCTCAGCTGGGAAAGCGTTTTGTTGTTCTATTTACTAGCCAAGGGTGTGCCCAAACAATTAATTAAGACCTTATTCCATTGGGTCCTTATGAACATACATTTCGTTCATTGTCAGATAATCCTGAGGGTTAATTAAATCATGCATCGTTGTCACTGTGGGGGACATTTTTCTAAATGCAAAACTGAGCATTCAGACACAGCCAGGTTAGACCGAAAAAGGTTTTTCTTTCATCATAGCGCTGTGTCTTGACTTGCATTAATTTAAATATTACATAAACATTTCAGTTATGTGCACCAAAAACCGCAGTAGTAAACAACCCACATGCCTTAACACGGGAACATCACAGCAGCATCTTAGACCGTTCAGACACAACTGAGATAGACTGTTTTCGGTTGAACCAAATGTAAACTATTTTTACTGTTGCTGTTGACAAGTCCGACTGTCCTTTATAAATCATATTACACATTTGCTGGTAACCTGCATTTTGCAAGAAATAAATTGTTTTTGTTTGCTCACCCCCCTCCCCCTCCCCCTCCCCCAATGCTGACGATATTAAGGTATAACATTTGGTAAGTCGAATTCTTTACTGATTTGGTGTTTATTTCATTCAGTGATACAATCTCAAAATTTATTATTTGCGACAGGTGGCACTACGCCATGAAGTGCATCATGGAGGAAACGGTGAGGAGGCGACACAAGATGTGGTCATGGCAACACATCAAGGAACATCGGAAGATGCTCAAGGACTACAAGCAACTATATGTCAAGAAATTAGACACTAGCAAACCGGGAAAGGACTTGTTAGCTAGTCTAGAGGTTAGTCATCAACAAAGATTTTTATTATTTTTTTCGGAATCAGAGTGCTGTTGAACGGTTTGTGTCCAGCCTGCTTTCCCACCCCTTAATAGACAGCCGAAGTGTGACGTGGGTTGCCATGGCAATTGGCTCTAAACATGGCCATCGGAACAAGTACCATTGCAAAAGCACAGGGACACGGTTCAGTGATTTTTAGTGTAGAGCCATTGCCTAGGCAACTAACAAAAGATGACGTATTTACTTCGGCAGTCTGTTGTTGATTGGTCAAACTCCTGCAGAATTGTTTTAATTAATTTTTACTAAATCTTGTGAAGTAACAACTTATTTGAATTTGGATAATTAAATTTTTATAAGTCAAGAAAACAATAATGGGATAGAATTTGGATAAATGAACCCACTTGTATGTAACCTGTAGATATTTTGTCGGTCAACAAGCTTTTATGTGACAAGGTGTGTCTGCCATGCAGATACAATTGTCTAATCATATACAAAATCATTCAAGCGGAAAGCATACCCTCAACAAAATATCTGCATACACCCCACAATATCCCTAACTTTTGTGAATAGTATAAATGAATGTTTGGCTAATTTTTTGTTTCTTAACAGAATTTTGAGAAGCAGCTAAGCGTCATGAACATCACCATGAGTCGACAGCAGGCAGAGGTAGAGTTTCAACGACTCGGCAAGCAGCGTGCTAAGGAAAAAGAAGAGAAGGGGTGGTTCGGGGGGTGGTTTGGAGGAGGGAAAAAACAGGAGACCAAGAAAGAAGGCGATCTAGGAGACATTGCAGGTTAGTTGTTTTGTTTTTAGGAGTGTTTTTCTCTGGAACTTTGATAAAACGTAGATCTCGCGATGAAATCAGGTGGAATGAGATGTATGTTTTGATCAAGTTCTGTTCACATTTGCCATTTAAAGGCCCTATGTATCATTTGCAAGATAATTTTTTTTACAGATTCGTGGAATAAGAGTGTAACATATCTAAGGAAGAATGTTAGTAAACTAGCCTAAAGAGATATTAGCTACTTAGATGCATCAATGCTTCAAAAACCTTGAAAATCTATATATGGATTTTGTGTACAAGTGAATAGTAAAAAAGTCCCGTGCACTGGACTTTTTCAGAAAACCACCTTCGGTTGTCAATTTCCAGCATGAAATACCATTTTGAACAGAAATAAATTCATGTGGTGTTTGTTACCATTGCTATCGACACTTTAAGTAAGGTTTTTCTTGTTAACTCACGAAAAACAAAATTGAGTCGTTGCAAATGATACAATGGCCTTTAAGCCTGGTTTATACTTCACGGAAAAGCAAACAAGAATGCGAATTTGACATTATGGCGAAGTTTTCGCGCAGTAAATTCGCAGAAAAATGAACTGGTTTTAACTTGCGCAGATGTTCTCCGCAAAACGTTTGACGTCAGACTTGCGTTCCCGTTCGCTTTCATGTGAAGTATGAACCAGGTGTGAGAGGGAAACCCTAAAACAGTCACAAGACATTGTCTTAGCTCCCAGTGACTTTTGTGTAATGTTTTTACGTCCATTATGGTTTCTGTAATAAAACCACAGTTGACAATGTGATGTTTTATGCTTCGTTTTGCAGGTCGCTTCCAAGAGGCAATGACTGCTGAAGAGAAAGCAAAACTATTTGATGCTATTGGCTACAGTGAGAAGAGTACAGATCCAACCTTCCCTAATGATGTAAGTGATAAGATTCGATCACTTGATAATCAGGAAATGTCTCAAGGGTCTACAGTTAATAGTCCGGTGCTGTAGTCAAGTCCTTTTGTATAATGATATCCGGACACTGGCTAGTCCCATTATGGTTTGTGTATAAAGCTGCTGACCAGGGCGCGGGCACAGTCGCGAGCCAGGCTCAAAAGTGTTTAAGACTGACAGGGCATTTATCGCTTGTTTAAAACTGCCCACGTGATGTGCTTTCAGCCAATAGGGATGCGTAAACTGTCCAAGGTATTTATGAATATAATGTTAAATTAATTACGACTGAACTTGAACCACTTCTGTCTACACTCCCTCCACCCTGCCTCCATAGCAATGCCCCCTCTGCTTTATTTTAATTCTCCACTTTCACCCTTGGTTGAGCGAGATAGTAAGTGTGGAATTTGCTCTTTTCCTCCAGTATGTTGGGATTCAGGCTCATCTCAACCTTAAGAGCACCAACATCAAGATCCTAGACGAAGAGCGCAAGACGCCTCAGCTACTTGACCTATCGGTCACTGAGCTGAAGGCCAACTTCAGCCAGCGACCAGCCGCTGAGGCTATCAAGTAAGTAGCCATCTTATGTGCATTATAGTTCAGTGGGATTGCAATTATTCAGAAAATGATTAAATGCAATCCCCATTGTTAAATGATTCGAACCAGCCATTCAACACCAGCTAGTTCGGTGGTTGAGTGGTTAAGACGTCTGCTTCGTTTGGAGGTCGTGGGTTCCAGTCCCACCCGAGCAAGCTATACAGTTTTTCATAGTGTCTCGTTAAAGCACTGAGTATACAGTGTTAACAATTACGTCAGGTAAGGGCAAAAAAAACCTCAATTCACTTTCAGTTTCCCCGATGCAAGCTAAATCAATTTCTGACTGCTTGTAGTTGCCGGAAACGTCAGTTGCCACTAGTTGCCACTAGTTGCTTCCAGTTGCAAGGTCGATGTACGCTAGGCTTTAGGCACAGTGCTATAATGCCCTCAGTGCTATAATGCCCTAATTTTTCTCTGTGTTGCAATGTTTTAGTATATAGTGCCTAATCACCAGTAAAATGAAGGATTGAAAAGAATAGAAAAGGAAAAGGCAGGTAAAGATTTAGCATTTTTATTGCAACCACAAACTTGCCGCATTTACACCACATGTCGATTCAGGTTCTATCCGCTTTTCAAACTGCAAAAGTCACTGCTGAAATGTACTTGAGTCTTTCCACGGTAAAGGGGGCATTTTGGCAACACAAGTGTCCGTCCCGGTTACGAGCGTATATGTATTGGAAATTTGTACACATGGTTTTTAGAAAGGCATATTGTCACACTCTTTTGTAACCCTTTTTGAGCCTTAATTATCTCTTCATAACAACTGAAACTTATTTCTTTTATTTTGAGACCAGACAAAGGTATTTGCTCGAAAATATGGTCTGTGTTGCCAAAATGTCCCCTATTACTGTGGAAAGACCATACAATGCATGTGTGGGCTGTTTTGCGCTTGTGCTGGATTTGTGGGTTGATTGCTACAACATGCTTCGTGCAAGGACACTAAAATTGCCGATTCTGTATTTGGGTAGCAGTTACACTTGCTACTGGTTCAACCATACCCAAAATAGGGATCGGAAAAGGCAAATAAGACCTGGGTCTCATCATCCTTTAAACTGCTGATTTTAAACTGCAGGTTGGAAGCCACACTGGATGATTTCAGCGTCTTTGGAGCCCTATTGGACGAGGGTTCCGCACCTCAAATGGTGGAATCACAGAACCTGGAAGCAGATAAGAAGACGGCCCTCTTGAGTCTGATGGTGGAGACTAACCCGATGGACGGAAAAGCTGATCAGAGAGTCAGGCTATATACTAAACCACTCAAGATTGCCTATGATGCTGTGAGTATTTGGACGTCTTAAACTGGCTTGTTCATATTTTTTCGGAAAATGGATTTCATTCTAACCTAACAGTTAGGTCCCCAAAATACTCTCCTTTGGAAAAAAACAGGAAATTTGCATTCTTCAATTTACATATGGAAGCAAAAAGGTTGGTGTAATCACTGCATTGCTTTATTGAACCGGATAAATTACATGTAGTTTACAAGACATCTGTGTTTTTTGACGTTATCCTTGAAAATGTATGGATTGAGAGCACATTTCAGAGTGGTAATGAGAAAATTATGACAAATAATATGGTGTCAAAATCTTAATGGGGCGTTAATGTGATCTGGACAGCCGGCCGCACACCTTTGTGATTTACTGGCCAACTGGATGCGGGAAAAATACCTCATTAATGTGCCCTTCCATTGTAATCTCCACTGTTTGAGTGAAACCTGTCTGTCTTTTCTTACATACAGAACACCATCAACCAGATTGTGAAGTTCTTTGAGCCGCCTGAGAATGTACATCTTGACGAGTGAGTATTTTGGGCAAAACTTGTGATTTCTTGTTCAGAATGTTGGGGACTTTGGTGACTTTACCTGAAAAGATTTGTATTTCAAAAGGAAACTTCGAGGGCCCGCAGAAAAAAATTGATCTTTTTGTACACCGTTATTTGTACACTTTTCTTTGTACACCTTTCTTTAAAAAAAATAAATGGTTGATTTTAAGTTTTAGAGACTTGGCCTCCACATCGTCAACAGCCACAGTGTACCCTCTAGGTGAATTCACCCCGCAGTCCTCCACCGGCCTGCAGTACATGGTAGACAATAAGAACATCTTAAGACGTCTCGATAGACATCAATATAAGCCCTGTCATGTCTTATCCCATCTTGTTACAGTTTGTCAGCTGCCACGGTGTCGTCTCTCGGTGAATTCACTACGCAGTCTTCCACCGGCCTGCAGTTCATGGTAGACGATAAGAACATCTTAAGACGTCTCGATAGACATCAATATAAGCCCTGTCATGTCTTATCCCATCTTGTTACAGTTTGTCAGCTGCCACTGTGTCGTCTCTAGGTGAATTCACCACGCAGTCCTCCACCGGCCTGCAGTACATGGTAGACGATAAGAACATCTTAAGACGTCTTGATAGACATCAGTATAAGCCCTGACATGTCTTATCCCATCTTGTTACAGTTTGTCAGCTGCCACTGTGTCGTCTCTAGGTGACTTCACCACGCAGTCCTCCACCGGCCTGCAGTACATGGTAGACGATAAGAACATCTTAAGACGTCTTGATAGACATCAATATAAGCCCTGTCATGTCTTATCCCATCTTGTTACAGTTTGTCAGCTGCCACTGTGTCGTCTCTAGGTGAATTCACTACGCAGTCCTCCACCGGCCTGCAGTACATGGTAGACGATAAGAACATCTTAAGACGTCTTGATAGACATCAATATAAGCCCTGTCATGTCTTATCCCATCTTGTTACAGTTTGTCAGCGGCCACGGTGTCGTCTCTAGGTGAATTCACTACGCAGTCCTCCACCGGCCTGCAGTACATGGTAGACGATAAGAACATCTTAAGACGTCTTGATAGACATCAATATAAGCCCTGACATGTCTTATCCCATCTTGTTACAGTTTGTCAGCTGCCACTGTGTCGTCTCTAGGTGAATTCACCACGCAGTCCTCCACCGGCCTGCAGTTCATGGTAGACGATAAGAACATCTTAAGACGTCTCGATAGACATCAATATAAGCCCTGTCATGTCTTATCCCATCTTGTTACAGTTTGTCAGCGGCCACGGTGTCGTCTCTAGGTGAATTCACCACGCAGTCCTCCACCGGCCTGCAGTACATGGTAGACGATAAGAACATCTTAAGACGTCTTGATAGACATCAGTATAAGCCCTGACATGTCTTATCCCATCTTGTTACAGTTTGTCAGCTGCCACTGTGTCGTCTCTAGGTGAATTCACTACGCAGTCCTCCACCGGCCTGCAGTACATGGTAGACGATAAGAACATCTTAAGACGTCTTGATAGACATCAATATAAGCCCTGTCATGTCTTATCCCATCTTGTTACAGTTTGTCAGCGGCCACGGTGTCGTCTCTAGGTGAATTCACCACGCAGTCCTCCACCGGCCTGCAGTACATGGTAGACGATAAGAACATCTTAAGACGTCTTGATAGACATCAATATAAGCCCTGTCATGTCTTATCCCATCTTGTTACAGTTTGTCAGCTGCCACTGTGTCGTCTCTAGGTGAATTCACCACGCAGTCCTCCACCGGCCTGCAGTACATGGTAGACGATAAGAACATCTTAAGACGTCTTGATAGACATCAATATAAGCCCTGTCATGTCTTATCCCATCTTGTTACAGTTTGTCAGCTGCCACTGTGTCGTCTCTAGGTGAATTCACCACGCAGTCCTCCACCGGCCTGCAGTACATGGTAGACGATAAGAACATCTTAAGACGTCTTGATAGACATCAATATAAGCCCTGTCATGTCTTATCCCATCTTGTTACAGTTTGTCAGCTGCCACTGTGTCGTCTCTAGGTGAATTCACCACGCAGTCCTCCACCGGCCTGCAGTTCATGGTAGACGATAAGAACATCTTAAGACGTCTTGATAGACATCAATATAAGCCCTGTCATGTCTTATCCCATCTTGTTACAGTTTGTCAGCGGCCACGGTGTCGTCTCTAGGTGAATTCACCACGCAGTCCTCCACCGGCCTGCAGTACATGGTAGACGATAAGAACATCTTAAGACGTCTTGATAGACATCAATATAAGCCCTGTCATGTCTTATCCCATCTTGTTACAGTTTGTCAGCTGCCACTGTGTCGTCTCTAGGTGAATTCACCACGCAGTCCTCCACCGGCCTGCAGTACATGGTAGACGATAAGAACATCTTAAGACGTCTTGATAGACATCAATATAAGCCCTGTCATGTCTTATCCCATCTTGTTACAGTTTGTCAGCTGCCACTGTGTCGTCTCTAGGTGAATTCACCACGCAGTCCTCCACCGGCCTGCAGTACATGGTAGACGATAAGAACATCTTAAGACGTCTTGATAGACATCAATATAAGCCCTGTCATGTCTTATCCCATCTTGTTACAGTTTGTCAGCGGCCACGGTGTCGTCTCTCGGTGAATTCACTACGCAGTCCTCCACCAGCCTGCAGTACATGGTAGACAATAAGAACATCTTAAGACGTCTTGATAGACATCAATATAAGCCCTGTCATGTCTTATCCCATCTTGTTACAGTTTGTCAGCTGCCACTGTGTCGTCTCTAGGTGAATTCACCACGCAGTCCTCCACCGGCCTGCAGTACATGGTAGACGATAAGAACATCTTAAGACGTCTCGATAGACATCAATATAAGCCCTGTCATGTCTTATCCCATCTTGTTACAGTTTGTCAGCTGCCACTGTGTCGTCTCTAGGTGAATTCACCACGCAGTCCTCCACCGGCCTGCAGTACATGGTAGACGATAAGAACATCTTAAGACGTCTCAATAGACATCAATATAAGCCCTGTCATGTCTTATCCCATCTTGTTACAGTTTGTCAGCTGCCACTGTGTCGTCTCTAGGTGAATTCACCACGCAGTCCTCCACCGGCCTGCAGTACATGGTAGACGATAAGAACATCTTAAGACGTCTTGATAGACATCAGTATAAGCCCTGACATGTCTTATCCCATCTTGTTACAGTTTGTCAGCGGCCACGGTGTCGTCTCTCGGTGAATTCACTACGCAGTCCTCCACCGACCTGCAGTTCATGGTGGACAATAAGAAGATCTTAAGACGTCTTGAAAGACATCAGTATAAGCCCTGACATGTCTTATCCCATCTTGTTACAGTTTGTCAGCGGCCACGGTGTCGTCTCTCGGTGAATTCACTACGCAGTCCTCCACCGGCCTGCAGTTCATGGTGGACAATAAGAAGATCTTAGATGTGTTGATCGACATCAAGCCATCTTATGTCATTATACCAGAGAATGGAGTCAATGATGGGTAAGGATGTTCATTCATTAATATAAAAATACAACATGGGTTGATCGCACCTCGGGAGATAGTCCCAATCATCCAACACCGAGGGGTCATTACATGTAGTTTTCACTATTTTTCCTGAAACCATGTTGTATCTGTTTTACTATACCTCATAAATATTCATACAGTCAATAGTCAGGCAGCCACGGTATTTCATGGATCTGAACATTCATTTCTGATATCGCAAAGCGAGCACTACCCGGACGTCGGTTTGATTTCTGCTGTAATAGACTGGTACAATGTGCTCACCACTGATTTCCACGGGCATGCATGCACGTAAAACGCATGCATAGTTGGTGCTCGCTTTGTGACCTCAGAAATGATGGTTCAGATCCATAAAATACCGCGGCTGCCTGACAGAATATTTGAATCTGTCACCAATAAAACATTAAAGCTGTCACCTCATAGAATTGTAACCAAAGTCAGGTGTGGATGATTTTCTGATATTTTCTTTACTACTTTCATTAGAAATGGTAGTGCACTGATTATCGACCTTGGCAACCTCAAGATAAATACAACTAACACGGAGAGACACAAGGGCCCAAGACTTGCGGTAAGTGGCAAATCCATATTTCTCTTAATCGCGTACATTTTTTTTTGCAGCCTTTACATGATCTCTCCTAGCCTGTTTCTCCACCTTTCTGTTCAAAGAATCATTATATGTAATGCGATTAAAGGTAGTCTACTTGTTTGGTACTTTTTGGTAATGTTTGGTAATGGTAGTAATCATCCTGTGAAATTATTTTGTCTAAATTGCCCCCATTCATGAGAAAAATGACTAAAGTATTTGAATCTTCAAAGATCGCCTGTAGGCGATCTTTGGAGCCATTCATTCATGCACAAAATCGTACTTGGATTTTTCAGGTTTTCTAGAGTATTACTGCATCTATGTGGCTGAAATTTATACAAGGTAGTTTTCTTTGACCTATGCTTTCAATTACCAATGGAAATCGTGCCAGTTTTTAACAGTTTACCAAACAAGTATACTACCTTTAAACAAAATCAATCTGAAAACAGCAATCCTTGTTTTGGGTTATGGACCAAAATATGATTATAGGGGGTAGTAAAGTCAATTGTTTTTAGTAAAGTTAAACAAAACAAAAAATTTACTTTTTACTTTTTTTTTTTTTAAATTCTCCTTTTACATAAAAATAATCTTTTAAGAAAATTCAGAAGGGATGTGGGAAACATATTGACTTTTTACCCCGTCCAGCTTTAACAATTGTCAAAAACTCTGAAACTTTGGAAAAGAAGCCCGTATTTGACATGGTACTCGCCTTCTGCAGTGAATGATAAATAGTCGGCTTTTTGTTTGTTCAGAACGAGTCATTAGAGGAATTGATGAAGAAGGCGTATGACACATTCAACATTGAACTGCAATCGGTGCAAGTCATCCTGGCCACAAATGGTGAGTTTATTGGCCAAAGCCTTTAAAAACCTCTTCCCCTCTTTTTACAAGTTTCATGCTTGATATAGTTAAACATTAGATGCCACTGTGACCAAAGTCTTTATAGTCATAGTGAATGTAATGAAATAGTTGAGAGCCGTAAAGAAATCGTGCAAAGCCGCTGTCCTATTCAAGCTGGTTCTGTGGTTATACTACATTGATAACAAAACCATAATTAGTGGCCTAGTTTCTTTCACATGAGGGCGCCCTTGTGAAAATGTGTGTGCACATGCATTTATATACATATAATTCCATCTTCAATAGACAGCCGAAGTGTGACGTGCGTTGCCATGGCAATTGGATCTAAACTATCATGGCCGCCGGGAAAAGTACCATTGGAAAAGCACCGGGACACGGTTGAGTGATTTTCAGTTTAGATCCAATTGCCTAGGCAACCAACAAAGGGTGACGTATTCACTTCGGCAGTCTATTATCATTTTTGTAGAAAAAGACATCTCGGCCGGAATCACTGCATTAGACAGTTTAAACAACTTCTATCTTCCATTTGAGTTTTTCCAGTCAAACGGTTGATTACAATTTTGGGACATTGCAAATCCTGTATAGTGTAATCCGAATAGCATTTAGTGAGCTCGTCTTCTTGTGGTTATTCCATTGTCACTGCGGAATATGTGACGTCATGTAAATGCATTGAGAGTGCGCTGCAGTTTTCTTTCATCAGATTTCTGATTAGTCTATATGGGCTTGTAAATGGGGACACAATGGATGTGGAGTTCCCCGCTTTGTGATCTATTAACAATAAGGGCAAATTCCAGTTATTCCTTACGATCTCAAACTTCTAATCTGCTTAGTCTACCCAGTGGAAAGATGTCAAAAACACTCGGTGACAGAGCATTTTTTTGTAGCTGCACCCACTTTATGAAACCGACTGCCCCAAAATGTCTGCTCAGCTCCGACTCTTGCTGATTTTATGCGTAAATTAAAAACAAACTTGTTCCTCGGTGCATATGTATGAATGATTGATTTACAGGGTAATCGATTTTTGTTATCGTACTTTTTATGTTGATTAGTATGTTTTTCTTTTAACCAGTTCTTTAGTTGTAGTACGAGTACACAGTATTGTTATGCGCATTTGAACATAATTTCTTAATTTATGGAATTTGTGCAGTATAAATTATTATTATTATTATTGCACATATGATGCACCACATCTACATGCTTGTTACTGACGATGTTCTGTGTGCTTTTCTATTGATCTTTGATTTAACAGGTGATGATTGGCAAGCTGCCAGGGAGCTGAAAGGGTCGCCACTCCATCTTCTACAGCCGCTTGATTTAAACATTGCACTCAATAAATGTGTAGTGGAGGACTCTAGGCTGGCCAAGTGAGTGTGCGAACGGTCTTACTCTCTTGTAGTCTGAAACATTTCCTGCTTACATAATGTACATCGGACATGTCACTACTAAAACATTTGTGTCATGCTCTTACAATAGACCGATCCAGTAAGCTCCGCCCATTTAGAAATTGCCTAGCAACATGCCACACATGTGAGGCACGTGCAGTAGAGTCGCGTGGCCGCGCCGTGCGTCAGCGTCCGCGCCCTGGTCAGCGTGTATTGAAACACGCACACACAAACTGCACGCTCGAAAGCAAAATGTGCACTTAAGTATCCGGTCGTGTGCGTGCACGTACAATACGCCTGCAATACACGTAACGCGAGCGATCGAACAAAAACATCTCGACACACATCTAGAACGCAGTGAATGCACAACATAGCAAAACGACAAGCTAATTTTGGTGAGTTTTTCCCGTTTACACAAAAACACATTTATGAAGGGATTAAAAGTAGGTTAGGATAGTCTTATACAATCCGTTTTAAACCGGCTAGGGTCCTCTGCGCTGATAAAAATTGTGTTTTTGCGTCACTCGTGCTGCATTTGCCGTAGCTCTGTGCACAAAATTGAGGACTCGGGTAACCAAAATGGAGATCCACTTTTTGGTTACCTGAACCTGAGGCTGTGATTGGTCAATTCCAAAATGGGCGGAGCTTACTGGATCGGTCTATTGTATCCCAGTCAGCAATGTGCATTTTATTATGATTGAAAATGACCTACCGGGTATAGTTATCCAGGCAATGTCCTTATAATGACCCAGCAAACACATTTTGGATTAAGCAAATTTTTCTGCTAAACAGCTTTACGAAAACAGAATTTTGACTCTTCCTTCAGGATCAAAATCTCAGGAGAGCTTCCTGACTTGACTGTTGATGTGTCTGATCACAAACTGCAAGAACTGCTGAAACTGGCTCTGAGCATTCCGGTTCCAGAGACCAAAGAGAAGCCACCACAACCAAAGTTTGCTACTAAGGTAAGACAAATTGTTTCGTTTTGTTATTGGGAAAAACATTTTTCAGTTAGCTGCGTTTGGGATGTTAGTACATGTGTACTACAACCATGGCCTTTTTCCAAATCTCGACTTGGGCTCAGGCTGAGGCTCCGGCTCCATGGAGCCTGAGCCTGAGCCTGAGCCTGAGCCCAAGTCGAGATTTGGAAAAATGCCCATATATATTCCCATTAAACTGATTCTTGTGCTGTGAGTCAGAAAACTATTGCAAGTTGACTGTGTTTGTGGGGGACCATGGCCGAGCGTTGTAGCATACTGAATCCAAGACTTTGGTTTGTCCATGGGTCGTGGGTTCGAATCCCATGAATTTGGTATCACAAATGCACTATATATTGTTGAGCGGTTTGGTGCATTGAACTCAAGAGCATGTCTGATTCCACGGTCGTGGGTTCGATTCCCGGCCGCAACCATGGTGCGTGTGCCCTTGGGCAAAGCACTTTGCCATAAGTTGCCTCTCTCCACCCAGGAGTAAATGGGTACCTGCAAGGGTTGCAGCCCCTGAGTGCTTGTGTCAGGCTGCCAGGGCTGCATACACCCCAAGGAGTTGTGCCCAATGACCAGGGTAATGATATTGTAAAGCGCCATGAGTATCCTCCATGGTGCATGTGCCCTTGGGCAAGGCACTTTGCCATAAGTTGCCTCTCTCCACCCAGGAGTAAATGGGTACCTGCAAGGGTTGCAGCCCCTGAGTGCTTGTGTCAGGCTGCCAGGGCTGCATACACCCCAAGGAGTTGTGCCCAATGACCAGGGTAATGATATTGTAAAGCGCCATGAGTATCCTCCATGGTGCATGTGCCCTTGGGCAAGGCACTTTGCCATAAGTTGCCTCTCTCCACCCTGGAGTAAATGGCTACCTGCAAGGGTTGCAGCCTTTGAGTGCTTGTGTCAGGCTGCCAGGGCTGCATACTCCCCAGTGAGTTGTGCCCAATGACCAGGGTAATAATGTTGTAAAGCGCAATGAGTATCCCGCAGGATAGATATGTGCACTATATAAGATGTCACCATTACCATTATTATTATTAGAACCCTAAGCTTCATTTTGGTACCAATTGCAAGTTGATCACTTTCTGCATGACTGAGTAATCATTGTTTGTCTGAGGTGGGTACAATGACTATTGCTGCATGGTAGAAGGTATGAGTATAAATGAAATGAACAACTGGGTTTTGCATTTCCTTTCAAAACAAAAACTTTAATATACATTTTTTAAAGGAAGGGACAACACTTGTTTGAAGTTATCGACGAATTTAATCAAAAATATTACCGATGTATTGCCCGGTGCATAAACCTTCATGAGAATCTTTTTTTCAAAGTCAGCAACCCAATTAATTTTGATGATAAACTCTGCAACTATGTGCTGTGCCATATTTGAAATTGTGAAAAAGATGATGACGTCAACCATGCAACGATTGCATGGATGACGTCAAGATTGATGCCTTGTTTCCCCGACTCCCATAGACCGTGAAGTATGTAAAAATCTGTTGAGTCCTGACTCGCGCCCCTCTCAAGTCCGAGCGCCGAACTGCAAAAGATGGCCACTTACACGAAGCGTACAGAGTTAGGCAACCCTTTGCAAGTGTTGTCCCTTCTTTTAAACAGTAGCAAATATTTTCATTTCACGGCACTGCCTCGTTATCCTTATACTCCAATGAATTCCCCAGCCCAAACAGTATGCACAACAGGATCACCTCTTGCCATCTGGCTTTTCATTGCCTTCGGTTGATGGTTCACCACGGCCTTTAAGTATGGAAGACCCAAACGATAGCTCCGATTCTGAGGAGTATTATTCAGCCAGTGAATACGTCCTCGACCAGGCAAGACGCAGGGGTGAAGCTGGAATCATCAATTCTTTTTGTTGTGGTATCATTGCCTGGCCTGTTATCATTTTGGTTGAGCATTTGTCATCAACATTTCTGGAGCTTCTCATTGATATGTGTGGTTCCCAATCCCCATGTCACTATATTACCTGCAGATTGGCATCATTCATGTATTTTGGTGCACATGGAGATTTAGTCACAAATTTAGAAGGCAAATACCAGAGGTTAAAATATATTTAATCTTTACCTCTGTACGTTAATGAAATTATGGATACCCTGTTTTTTAAAATGTTTGACATATTATACTCTTAGGGTGTATTCACATTAAACCATTTTCATGCGTTGTGGAAATGAATTTTACCTGTCGCCTCGAAAATGCGGCGATGGGGGATTTTGGTGTGAACAGACACTCTGAAAATCACAAAAGCACTTGCTACCGAAGTTAATTCTGTGGTTTTCAGTGCATTGTTTAACTTATAATTTTCTCAACTTTGTGTTTTCAGGAGGTGACCTGCGTCAGAAAAAGGTTAAATGTGAATCCACCTTAAATCGCGATGCATGTATACTTGTCTGATTAACTAAACAAAATAACCCAATGCAGTTATGCTATGCTGTACCACCATCCTGACCATTGCATATTCGACACCTTGACCTATTTTTTCTTTTGGAGCACAAATACGTCCTTTTTGCCAGTAGTCTGATATATCCCCTTTACAGGGCAAATCTGTTATAATGTTTTAAAAATTTGGACTACAGAATGCTCTGTTTCTTTGCAGGCTCAGACCTCTGACCCCATTTATTCCTGTCCCTCTTCCTGCGTCCTCACCCCCCTTCCGCCCTGCCACAAAGTTTTGACAAACCTAATTTTACTGTGTGCTAAAAATATGAAGGCTGTATTGAAATTATGTGGCTATGTTTTCAAATTACACACTGATCATGATACATGTAGGTGCTAGTTAGACGGATTGTTCACTTTACATCTACTCGTGTGTAATTTCGAAGCAGAGCCAAATAACTTGGACACCGTATGCACAGAATGATGATTCTAACATGGCTGAAATCACCCGAAGCAGATAACATATAAGAGCTTAATTATACATGTATCAGAATTTGGTAAACCATTTTTACCTTCACAAAATGTAGAAGAAAAAAGCTTGCAAACATTAATGTGGGTTGACAAGATAAAATAATTCCAAGTAAACAAATTTTCATACAAATATTTGTAAAACAAATAAAAACAAAAATCTGTATCATAACAACAGTTAACTTGATTGCAGCATATTTGAATTGTGCACAAAATATAAAAGTGATTTTGCTATGCTATAGACCTTTATCACGGTGCGTCCATCTTTGTCTCGTTCCCCATAGTATGTGCCAGGCACGATCAGTGCGTCTGTGCTACTGCGCGTGTAATCTCCCGTTGAGGATCACTGCTCTCTTGATCGCACAACGCCTGTGTCATTGTGATGCACACAATGAACAGTTTCAAAACGGGACCACGCTATTTTTAGGAGAAAAGGGAAGATGGCTGCACCGTGATAAAGGCCTATAGTTGGACCAAGTTCCTCAAGCGATGGTTAATTTCCATTGTTTACCAAATGTTTGGATTTGTGAAGGTAACACATTGGTGATGGCGGCCATATTGGTTCATTTGCAAGTTCACTACCATGGGATACAAGTGACTGGCGGCCATATTATAATCATTGATGGCTTTATTTTGGGGTTTAAATTTTTGTAATTACACATGTAGGTAAATGAAGTGCAGTTTTTCTAATTTATCTTTACTTTACATATTTTCCATTTTTCAGGCATGAGATTTTTCAGACTTTTTGAATCAGAGAGAATCGCATTATAAAAATTGAGGATATGCATTTTCAGATATTACGTCAATTTTCATAATTTCGTCAATTTTTGTTCACTTGACAATTGACAAATTTAAAATTAGCACTGCGGCAGCCTTGTTTAAGATGCTGAGCCTATTGATTGCTTTCCGGTGACGTCACCCCTTCCATCCACCATTTTGGTGGGCATTTTTCATGACCCACGTGGCTTGAGTAATAACCGGCAAAAAGAGCAAGAAGGCGCATTGGTTGCACTTACCTTTGTTGCTTAACCTTGCTTTATGTTGTTGCGCCATGGCTGTTGTATCGATAAAGATAAAAACGCATTTCTTCAGGCTAAAAATCGCGATCAACTAAAAGCACTTTCGTTTTTACAAGCCGAGTGCATACTCAATAATTTGAACGTATCACAACGCCCGCGTGCGGCATCTTCGAATGAAAATACGCTGGTGCGTATTTTTCCGCGTGTTCATGTGCGTCCATTGGCGCACGCGTGTACGCGCGTGACTGTTGCCCACCAAACATTCCCGGATGTTCTACGTCATCGAAAGCAATCAATTGTATTACGTCGCAAGTCTTCTCATTTGCAAATTCTATCACAAAAGAAATCACTGAGAACCTCCGTTTCAAAGACAATTTGAAATTCCTCTAGGATACCAGTCCTGATTTCAAATAAAAAATTCTGAATTTTTTCTTTATGTGATGTTTTGGTTTTTCCAGAGAGATCCGATCATTCCATCTGATAAACCCATTGCAGCCAGTTTGGACATCAAGGATGAAGAGGGGACTCCAGTAGACAGCTATGAGTGGAAGTCAATTGGGACAGGGGAGAGTAGGGAGTGCCTGGCGGATACACAGAGGAGTGATCTAGAACTGCAGTTTGAACTCAAGAAGGTAGGGTGCTGCACGTTTTCTTGATCGCGCTACGCGTATATCGGTCGTGGTACCTGTGCCTTTATATATATATATTCCATTTATTTACCCATGGTGTGCCCAAACAGTTTACAAAAACTGGTTTTCTTTGGGGCCCTGCAAACACATAGAACAAATATACTAAATTGAACAACTCCACAATCACAAAACAACTGGAACAAGATACATTTGTACAACAACTACAACATCAAAAAACTAATGGTTACAGAAGAACAACATCACAAGTAATTATTATACATGCACGTGACACTAACATTTACACTAATTACGGAAAGGGTGAAAAAAAGAAGAAAAAAAAAGGGGAAAATTCCCCTCCGGCTCCAAAATTAAAGTTTGATTGTATGGCAACCAAGTCATACGACTCCGTAAATTAGCATTTGAGTAAGGCATTTAACCACATTTACTCCATTTTTCAGAAGGGATGTAAAGCCGTTGGTCCAGTGTGTTGTATAACTCTTTCATGAAGGGAATTACCATTGTCTCTGGCCGTCGACCTTGAGATAGCCACCCTCTTACTAAAGACCCTCTTTTGACATATTGTCTGTGCGTTTGTTTTCTCAACAGGTGGCACTGATCGTATCGCAGCACATCTCTGGAGAAGACAAACCACTGATCTCTGTGGCCATCCATTCCCTTGGAGCTGGCGTCCACATCAGACAATTGGACATGAAGGCCAGTGTCTCACTCGGCTCTGTGTCTGTGCAACACATGCAGTTCCAGGGTTAGTAATTAGAATAATGAACATGATGAATCATAGTGTCTTGGGAAAGCACCGAGTATACAGTGGTAATCTAGTCATGTCTATTCCTGGGTGCCAATATCCACATCAGACAATTGGACATGAAAGCCAGCGTCTCACTCGGCTCTGTGTCTGTGCAACACATGCAGTTCCAGGGTTAGTAATTAGAATAATGAACATGATGAATCATAGTGTCTTGGTAAAGGACCGAGTATACAGGGGTAATCTAGTCATGTCTATTCCTGGGTGCCAATATCCACATCAGACAATTGGACATGAAAGTGGCCAGTGCCTCTCTGTAAAACACATGCAGTTCCGGGGGGGGGGGGGGGGGGGGGGGGGGGGGGGTACAAAGGCCGCATAGGACTTTACATACTCTGTAAAATGTTGACATTTCATGGTACTGACAGAATTTTTTTGATAAGTAGTATTTCGGGGGGAGGGAGGGGAGGTGGTCTTGAAAAATACTATACTCTGTAGAACTGTACAAATGTTGACAACTTTGGACAGCTCCTTAACGAGTCATGTCTCAAACATGTGAGAAGTAAAATCCGAACTAACATTAGGGGCGTTCGAGATGCTTACACCGGGTAACACGGGGTTTACACCGGGGGAAGCCTCCAGAAGATGCAAAACGAACGACACGGGGTTTCTGGGAACACATGTCAAAGGTTGTTGCCGGGTGGAGCTTTATAAACGCTGTTATCATTTGACTCACGATGAAAAATTAAGCCGGCGCTACGCAAAAACAGTTGCCCTAAAGTACCGCAATAAACTTTGTCAATGCCCACAGACATCTACTGATTAAGCAAAACGTATTTACAGCCCTATTCCCTTTTATTTTGTGTCATAAATCTGTGTTTTTCTTCGTACTCGCGTCGCGATTCGAAACTGTCCACCATGTTTTACTACTCGCGGTTACTAGATGACGTCATTACACCAGAGACCCGCTCACGAGCTCGGGCAGTGGTGGCTGCCACCGGGGCAGACTCGTGTATCACGTGATGGCTAAAAGAACGCTCCGGTGTAAGTTGGTGTTACCCGGTGTAAGCATCTCGAACGCCCCTATTGGAGTTTCTTGGGGGTCATTTATTCACGAGACTCGTGTCACAAGTTACTGCGTGTTGTGCATTTGTGAGATGTTAAGTTCGCAACACATGGGAGCCCCTGAAATGAGCATGTGACTGTTCATGTGCCTTGTGACTGTTCACATTACCAGTACAAGTCATTCATTCAATTACATCAATTACATAAAAAAGATAAATATAAGTAAAGAAAAATATATTGAGATAAATTAGAATAAAATAAGATAAATTACTTTATTATTCCGAGATATTTTTGTTCCCCTCTTCAGCATTGGAAGGTGGACCCCTGTATTTAGTCAAGACGCCAGCCTACGAAAAAGGCACTGATCGACTGCTGTCCGTCAATTACCTAAAGGTATACAAAGAACTTGCATTTATTGGAAATGTTCTTCAACACTGAACGCTGGTTCAAAATCTGTAGAAATATATTTTTTTCAATCAGTAGAAATTTTAAAATTCTGGTTCTCGGATATTTCATGTATTTTGAAGCACGACATCTATGTCTTTAGTAATATAGCATTTTGTTTTGTTTTGATTGAGACAACATATAATAAAGGCACTGAACACTGAACTTTACCTCTATGTTCAAATTGTTCTCATTTTTGTGTAGGATTTCAGTGAGTGTCCTAATTCATGATAAGTTTCTTTTTGATGCTCATTTGTTTCATGTTTTAAACATTATGTTTTGCTTTATAATTGAATATGTACCGCTATATATGAATTTTTAAATGAACCAATTTTTAATTAAATGTTATTTAGAATTTTAGAAAATTTCTCAACATGTCTTTTTGAATGTTGTTTCATTAGGCTAAGAAAGACAGCCCTGAGTTTGCCAAAACCTACAACCTGACCGAGCAGGACATCAATATCCATTTCACAACGCTGGAAGTCGTGGCACACTCTGATGCTATCCTCAACCTTAGTGAGTTTGCTGATAAACTAGTAGCGAGTCTAGACACGGGCAAGAAGGAGGAAACGGCTGAAACGAGCGACACGGAGGATGAGGGGTACCTCAGTGAAGATGAGAAGAAACCCAAAGGTAGGGGATTTGATTCTGATTAAAGCCTGGTTCATACTTCATGTAAAAGCGAATGCGGATGTAAATTTGAGGTCAAACATTTCACCGCAAACATTCGTGCAAGTTGAAACTAGTTCATTTTTTTGCGGTGCAATTTTTTTTCGCTGTGACGTCAAATTCACAAATTTCGTGTGAAGTATGAACAGAGCTTTAAACAGCGTTTCCAAGTGTATGAATGTCGATCCGAATCTGCACCCACAAAACGTGATTTCATGTGTGCATAGAGAGGTGTGCTAAGGTCTAGCGAGTCTGTGTAAAGGGGGGGGAGGCAACACAGTATTTTAGTTTGGTGACAAAGGGAACAAAAGAATTCCCCTAGATTTGGCTCCACACCAACCATTCATTGCTAGCTGTCTGCATGCGCAAAAAAATTGCTCCCCACCGATCCAAAATTTTATGCACCGGTTTGGGGATTTGCATGCGCGACACAAAGCTCCACAATAGAATTGGCAATAGAATTGGCGGGGAGCCATTTTTTGATAAATTTTATTGATTCGTGTTTGATAATCCTTGCAGGCAAGAGGGTTAAGAAGGTCAAACCAAGTGATGTCATCGATGTCAAACTAACGGCCAATCTAGATATCATCTCACTGGTACTCTGCAACAAGGACACCAGCTTAACTGAAGTACACATCAAAGGTATGTTTCGTTCCATATTGGTGCTGATATGCGTTCCCAGAAATAGACCGTATCGAATAGTCGCCATTTCGTGGGGCAGTTTCTTTGTTCCTTGAGGACATGCATGGTTGCACATATTGTGCTTCCATTGTTGAACGGTTTAAGTAACATAAGGTGCCCCACAAAATGGCGGCTATTCTATATACCCCTGTTCTGTGTATGTCAAAATAAACGACATAGAAAAGAATTGTTGAGAGAAATCCTTAAATTTTTATTTTGTATCTCAGAAAAGGTTCACATTTTGAAAATGGTTTTCTGCCCTCAAAATGGTTTTTGGTTTTAAAATTCCTCTTGCACCAGTTACAGTTTCCTAGTTTCTAAATTCAGAAAAGATTTGAGGGTTTATCTTCCAGATAAATTTACATGCTCCTTTTACCTGATCCTGGTACTTGTGCCCTTGAGCAAGGCACTTAACCACAATTGCTCCATTCTTCAAAATGAATGTAACGCCATTGGTCCAGTGTGTTGGATAACAAACTTAAGAGTTCTCTGACCATCGGCTGCCAATGGCACCACCCACCTAGGTAACTCAATGTTTAAGTTGAATTCACACTGAGCCATTTCGTGTGTAAATTACGTAGCTTTAAGAAGGGAAAAAAACGTTGTGGAGGGAATTTAGAATAAAACAACGCACTGCAAACTACAGAATCAACTTGGTGGAATGTGGTTTCGTGACGCTGTAGTTTTCAGTGCATCACTTTTAGGTGGAACACAGCCTGCATTACGTGCTTTCTCAATGTTATCCTATATCCGTTACATCAGGTTTGGAAGCTGGTGTGTTGCTTCAGAAGCATGTGACTACAGTGACTGCCTCCCTACATGACATAACGGTGACGGACCCAACACCAGGAGCCCTGCATCCCAAGGTGAGATAACGAGGACAATTTGACTGGGTCTTAAGCCGTGTCTGCATTGGACTTGTTTTTTGGGAGGTTTTACCGAGACGATGGTATAATGAAAAATGGCTAAATTTGACTGCTGTCACGGTAACATTTCACCGAGAGCATGCACAGTGTCCCTTTGCAGTTTGACCTTCACGGCCCGGACATACACTTCCAGATTGCTTTGGGAAAAGTTACCTGGGAACTTTTCCTGGGCAGCAGTTGGCCAGGAAAAGTAACCGCTGGACTCGGGAAAAGTTCCTGAGAGGAAAACGTCCTAGGCTGTCCACATTGGACTTAATATGGGAAAAGTACCCATTGTCTCGGTAAGTTTTCCCCAAAAAAGTCCAATGCGGACAGGCCTTTACAGTATAATTGTGCTGCGGGAACTGGCATTATGCCGATGCGTTGGACAACAACTTTAATTATTATTTTGGCTGTTTCTACTTAAATTATCAGTCATTAGGGAGGTTTTATGCACATAAAACGCAAACTTGAATGTGAAAAGACTTGAGCACTGGTTATAATCTTTAGGAGTTCTCAGAACCCAGGTTCAAATTTTGGTCATGGTGAAAGAGTCATCATGCCACGAAAGTCATTTTTGTGGATTTTTGTTAAAGTGCTCAAAGCATTTCGCGGTCACATTCGTGTTTTACGTGCATCTAAACCTTCCTATATGGTGTGTTACGCATGCACGAGCACAGCAGTTGGAATGTGAGTCCCATTAAAAATGTTATCGACTGTTTCTACAGCCAAAATACTGTTGTGCACAATGGCAAATCCTATGTATCTCAATGTTTGGGTGGAAGACACTTATAAGCTTCATGCAATTGGGGCAAGCCGGGCAGGGGTTTGGGGCGTATCTTAATTGATCTCTGGGAGGGGTGGTTATTCTCTGTAGGGCTTGCTAAGCTCACGTGAGGAACAACTGCACTACCGTGATTCGAGTTGGCTTCATAGCTCAATGCATAGTTCCGACCTGTCAATCAAGCCGAACCCGCGACCAATCACAGACGGCGCCCACAAAGGTCAAAGTGATGCAATCATCGATCACAATCACGCAATGTTTTTGCCCATACAGTTTGTATGTTGTATGCGCCAGTGACCGGGTGAATTTTGGTTTCAATGTCGGGCGATTCGCTATTCAAAGGTAGGAAAGCGCATTTTTATAAATATATGTCATCCCTGCATTACTAGCCCTTCGCTCAGTGTGTGCTACGGCAACTGTCGACCCTAAAACATAAATACCTTTGAGTTTTCTCCAATGAATCTGTGCTTTCCATGCCGAGTCCCGTTGCTTTGTACGTACGTGTCGCCATTTTTTTTCGATGGCTTGTGAGCACATAGCAACAATATCTAAGGGGCGGGGTTAACTGGGCAATCTCGGAACTATGCATTGGTAGGGCGTCTGCACGTTAAGCAGACGGTCCGCGGTTCGAATCCCGGTGGAGCCATGTAGCTTGTACGTTTGTCATATGGACGTTTGTCCACATTTGTAACGAATTCATTCACCCCGGCGGTCCCTGGGTCATAATCCCTAAAACAATAATCACTTATTCAAGCTTCATGCAATTCAGCTTACGGGCTACTAGTTGAAGTTCCATATTAAGCCCATTAAAAAGAATACCTAATGGATAAATTTCACTGGTTTAGCCTGATAGTAACTTGGCCATTTTATTCATGGTTTTCTTCGATTGTTCTTGTTTCAGATTGTGTCCATCGTCGATGACGAAGTCTTCAAAGTCAAAGCAGAACTATTCAACGGTGCCACTGCTGCTGATGGGTACTCGGACATGAATGCAGTAGACATTAAAGTTGGGCTCAGCATGGGGCGAATGAGGGCCATCTTCCTTAACAAGTTTGTCATGCGCCTCTTGGTAAGTACAAAACTTGCCTTCGGCTCCTTTGGTTTTTTTCATGACTCGTGCGGTATATTCTCATATCATCCTCAAAACCATTCAATATTATATAATTGCTAGTGTTTCTTTGGTATGTGAGTAAATGCTCATTATTTGAATATATTTCTGTTTGTCCTCAGTCCTTCGTAGACCAGTTCTCCAATGCCAAGGCAGCAGCTGCTGAAGCCAGTGCCAACGCCGCTGCGGCAGCCAAGAAGACGGCTGAAAACCTCCACGAACGCAACGTTCGTATCGCGCTGGACATTATCATCAAAGCACCCCTCATCATCATCCCTCGAGGCTACGCATCGCACGAAGCCCTCGTAGCCGATCTAGGCCAGCTGTTGGTGCAGAATTCATTCAGTATCGCTGAAGGGACTGAAAGCAAGGATCTACCCGCTGTGCTGGAGAAGATGGAAGTGGCACTGCAGTCCATTCAGCTCTCAAGGTTAGTATTCTCTGTATTTATAGACTGATTATCATGCCTCGTAGCCGATCTAGGCCAGCTCCTGGTGCAGAATTCATTCAGTATCGCTGAAGGGACTGAAACCAAGGATCTACCAGCTGTGCTGGAGAAGATGGAAGTGGCACTGCAGTCCATTCAGCTGTCTAGGGGCATAAAGCTGTTTAGCAGAAAAAGTTGCTTAATCCAAAATTTGTTTGCTTTTTGAAAATGGGTTAATAGTCAAAACTGTATGTCAACTTGTAAGAATAGCAAGAATAGTAGAATTCCAGTCAATTTTAATACACATCACATAGGAATTTGACTGAAAACCCATTTTTATAAAGCAAAACAAATTTTTGATTTAGCAAATGTTTCTGCTAAACATCTTTATGAAATTGTCCCTAGGTTAGTCAAACAGGATTCGAACCCATACCGCAAAGGTGGAAGACAAGGAAAGTACTACTACCTTAATCTGTTCGATTCGTGATAAAGTAGAAATCATTTGCTCTGTTTATCCTGTTTATTACAGAGCCATCATGGAGGCAGGCCGCATCAAATCAGAAGTCCTCATGTTGGAGCCAATGGCCTTAAACGTTAACCTGACACGCAACCTTGCAGCCAGTTGGTACCACAAGACCCCTGCCTTGGGGCTGTCTGGGAAACTGCAAACCATAAAGGTATGATAATAGTTGTAGAGCACATGATTCTATTGGGGGAAAATGGTTTCTGCCAATGCGGTGTACAATGCCTTTAAATGTTATCTTGTCTGTTTCTACTGGATACAAAATACCGGTTATTTGACGAACGCGCGCAGCAATTGGAACGACGCATCCATTAAAAAGCATTAAGCCTAGCATACATCGACCTTGCAACTGGAAGCAATTCAACTGATCAGTTGCGCAACTAGCAGCAACCAAGAGCATCCAGCCATGTCTACATTTCCAGAGCGCGCACATCGACACGGCAACTCGGTAAAGGCCTAGCGTACATTGACCTTGCAGTTGCTTCCAGTTGCAGTCGATGTGCGCGCTCGTGATCAGATGCGCGCGTGCAACTGACGGCATCTAGTTGCAAGTACTCGTACATGGACACAACTGACCGCAACTGGATACAACTTGTTGCCAGAATATAGAATGTGAGCAACTCGCGACAACTGGGATTTTTCCAGTTGCCAGTAGTTGCAAATGCAGGTACATTAACCTTTTTAAGCAACTGATCAGTTGCTCCCAGTTGCCGCGAGTTGCTTCTAGTTGCTGGAAACACCAGTTGCCACTAGTTGTTTTCTGTTGCAATGTCGATGTACGGTAGGCTTTAGGGGCCGTTTAAAGTTGTCAACATTATTACCGCTGCCATCAGGGAATCATTAGAACCATTTTGCTTGAACTAGGTGGGTACCCGGCCAAGGTGCACAAATCTATCAGCAGTTAGATTGTGGCATTCACTCTGACAGCTCCCCAAATATCGCTTGGGTTGACGAGGCAAATGACATTAGTGTCTTATCCACAACCAAATTGGCACTAGTGAGGCTCAAACCCACAACCTCTCGATCATGATCATGGCTAGACCACAAGTGCTCCCATTTAAAATAGTGGCCTCATATCAGTGATATACAGTATTAAGTTGCTATATGAAAAACCACTATAGTGACCATTCTGCTATAGTGAACATATCACATATATTATGGAGGCAGTTTATGGTGACTTGCCTTGCCTAAGGGCACACACACCATGGATGTTGGGTACCGCGGCCGAGTGGTTTGGATCATTGACTCGCAATCATGGGTGAAATATTGGGGTTGCGGGTTCGAATCCGGCTGCAGTACCTGTGCCCTTGGGCAAGGTACTCAACCACACTTGCTCCATTCTTCGGAAGGGATGTAAAGCCGTTGGTCCAGTGTGTTAGGTAACGGTAACGCACTCTAAAGAGCATTCTTTCGTGAAGAGCAAGGGGATATTCCCCGGTGTCTCTGGCCATTTCTAATTGTAATTCTTCATGGGTTTCCTCACGCTTCCGAGTGACAGTGCAATGAGCACTATTGATGAATCCTTGGTATGAATACCAGAAAGAAATAATAATAATAATAATGTGTCGGCCTGGGTTTAAATCCGCAACCTGCAGAATTAACCGAGGTCTTGAGTTAAACTAGACCACTCAGCCATGATACTCCATATATTTGTGGCAGCTCATGTTCCTATTAATGATTGACACCTTTTTATCTTCCTAAACAGGTTTGTATCGGTCCCGATGACTTTGCCTTGATAATGGGTATTCTCAATGAGAACATCGCCGAGGGGCAACCTGAATCATCCATTGAGGAAACAGACGGTGCTGCTGCTAGTGATGCTGCTGCTAGTGATGCTGCTGCTAGTGATGCTGCTGCTAGTGATGCTGCTGCTAGTGATGCTGCTGCTGCTGCTGCCCCGAAAACCTCTCAAGCTGATGCCAAGCCAAAATCAGATGCAAAGACTGGTAAGAATATTACACTGCTCTTTATACAACATAACTTGAGATGAGAGAAAAATCATAAGGGCCTTATTTGGATTTGAACCCGAGACCTCTGACTCACTGGGCAGACACCTACCAGCTGAACTACCAGCTGAACCAGTTGGCATACTCCCTCAGGTTTCCCCTATGGACCCAATTTTTCTCTCGATGTTGCCTGGTAGTGCAACTGGGCACGATTTGTCATGCCAAGTTTGGTTGTTTTATTTCAATGGTGATTAGGCACCAAACCATATGTTGCGTTTGTTCTTTATACACATAAGGTGGATTAATGCTGAGCCCTTTTGCACATTAATTTGCTGCGCATTGTTCTCAAAAATAGCAGTGCGTAAAAAAGGTCGATGCACCCGCACTTGCAACTACTGGCAACTGAGTTGCTCATGTTCTACTTTCTGGCAACTGGTACTTAGTTGCAGTCATTTGTGTCTATGTACGCGTACTTGCAAATAGTTGCTGTCAGTTGCACGCGTGCATGTGATCACGTGCGCGCACATCGACTGCAGCATCTGCAAGCAACAGTTGCTTCCATTTGCAAAGTCAATGTACTCTGCGCTTTACAAAGTTTCCGCGTCGATGTGCGCGCTCTGGAAATGTAGACATGGCTGGATACTCCCAGTTGCCGCTAGTTGTGCAACTAATCAGTTTTTGTCGATGTGCGCGCTACGCACACATCGACGGCAACTGATCAGTTGAGTTGCAATGTCGATGTACTCTAGGCTTTATGTGCATGCACTCTTTGCAAACATAGCTTCCGTACATTATTGCAATGGTTCAGTATTGTGTGCTATTTTTGAGATAATTGTAATTTTTCTCTTAGAACACCGGTGTATGTAAACGTCTGACCTCAACTGTAGAAGTGATAACCAGGACAAGGAGTTAAATATGTTGCTTTTTTCTCTTTCTGAATCAGAAACAAAGAAAGAACCCGCAACGCCACCAGCAGAGAGCACCGAGGAACCCTGGGAACAGCTGTCTGTGGACTTTGAACTGGAAGGAATCTACGCTTCACTGTACACTGGTAAAATGGACCTGGTGAGTCACACAGTGTCTTGCACTACAGCAGTTTGTTTTATCAGTTGAAACTCGACAAGTGACTGATGCGTGACAGACGCTTGACGTGTGATGGTTGCGTGACATACGTGTGACGGTCATGTGACAGACTAGACCAAGTTCGATTCACGACTAGAGTTAACATCTGGTCGAAAGTCATTCTGGCACACATGCGCATTAATGTGCAAGTGCAAATGCTCTTGGTTAGTCAGTTGGTTCCGCTAAAACGCTGCATCAACTTAATGCGAGGTGGTTACAGTGACCAGTGAAACCATGCCCTGTGGGCTGGTTCCAAATGCTCAACCAGACACGACTAACCATCATTGACTAGACTGCATTCGGTTGGAAATAGTCAAACTATAGTTAACTATAGTCGTGAATCAAACTTGCGCCTAGTGACAGACTAGTTACTATTATTGATTATTATTATTACATTTATATGACGCATATTCCATATGGATATGTTCACATGCGGTCCACATTATAATGGGTTTAACGAAGCCAATACTCCACCTAAACATCGAGATATATAGGTGGGTGGCGCCATTGGCAGCCGACGGCCAGAGACACCGGGGAATCCCTTACTCTTCACGAAAGAGTGCCCCTGGGATCTTTTAAGTGTGTTACACAACACCCTGCACCAACGGCTTTCTCCGATGGATGGAGCAAGTGTGTTTAAGTGCCTTGCTCGAGGGCACAGGTACCAAGGCCGGGTATCGAACCTGCAACCCAAAGTTTTCACCCGAGTGTTGCAAGTCAGTGGCCCAAACCACTCGGCCACAGTACCCCACAGAAATGTGATGTGACACAACTTTTGTCTTGTTATTCTTTATCCAGCTCTCCACTGAAGGTCGTCAGGAGCGTATTGCCCACGAGGCCCTAGGCTGCTTTGCTATCTGTCAGCTGGATGTCATGGCTAGCATACGGTCAGACCAAGCCATCAGGGCCAGTGCTAAGCTAGCTAAGATCCTACTGGATGACATCAGGCCTGGGAGAGAGGATGGAATCACTAGGTAGGTCTTGTTGAAGGTCGTCAGGAGCGTATTGCCCATGAGGCCCTAGGCTGCTTTGCTATCTGCCAGCTGGATGTCATGGCTAGCATACGGTCAGACCAAGCCATCAGGGCCAGCGCTAAGCTAGCTAAGATCCTACTGGATGACATCAGGCCTGGGAGAGAGGATGGAATCACTAGGTAGGTCTTGTTGAAGGTCGTCAGGAGCGTATTGCCCACGAGGCCCTAGGCTGCTTTGCTATCTGTCAGCTGGATGTCATGGCTAGCATACGGTCAGACCAAGCCATCAGGGCCAGCGCTAAGCTAGCTAAGATCCTACTGGATGACATCAGGCCTGGGAGAGAGGATGGAATCACTAGGTGGGTCTTGTTGAAGGTCGTCGGGAGCGTATTGCCCACGAGGCCCTAGGCTGCTTTGCTATCTGCCAGCTGGATGTCATGGCTAGCATACGGTCGGACCAAGCCATCAGGGCCAGCGCTAAGCTAGCTAAGATCCTACTGGATGACATCAGGCCTGGGAGAGAGGATGGAATCACTAGGTAGGTCTTGTTGAAGGTCGTCAGGAGCGTATTGCCCACGAGGCCCTAGGCTGCTTTGCTATCTGTCAGCTAGATGTCATGGCTAGCATACGGTCAGACCAAGCCATCAGGGCCAGCGCTAAGCTAGCTAAGAGCCTACTTGATGACATCAGGCCTGGGAGAGTGGATGGAATCACTAGGTAGGTCTTGTTGAAGGTCGTCAGGAGCGTATTGCCCACGAGGCCCTAGGCTGCTTTGCTATCTGCCAGCTGGATGTCATGGCTAGCATACGGTCAGACCAAGCCATCAGGGCCAGCGCTAAGCTAGCTAAGATCCTACTGGATGACATCAGGCCTGGGAGAGAGGATGGAATCACTAGGTAGGTCTTGTTGAAGGTCGTCAGGAGCGTATTGCCCACGAGGCCCTAGGCTGCTTTGCTATCTGCCAGCTGGATGTCATGGCTAGCATACGGTCAGACCAAGCCATCAAGGCCAGCGCTAAGCTAGCTAAGATCCTACTGGATGACATCAGGCCTGGGAGAGAGGATGGAATCACTAGGTAGGTCTTGTTGAAGGTCGTCAGGAGCGTATTGCCCACGAGGCCCTAGGCTGCTTTGCTATCTGCCAGCTGGATGTCATGGCTAGCATACGGTCAGACCAAGCCATCAGGGCCAGCGCTAAGCTAGCTAAGATCCTACTGGATGACATCAGGCCTGGGAGAGAGGATGGAATCACTAGGTAGGTCTTGTTGAAGGTCGTCGGGAGCGTATTGCCCAAGAGGCCCTAGGCTGCTTTGCTATCTGTCAGCTGGATGTCATGGCTAGCATTCGGTCAGACCAAGCCATCAGAGCCAGCGCTAAGCTAGCTAAGATCCTACTGGATGACATCAGGCCTGGGAGAGAGGATGGAATCACTAGGTAGGTCTTGTTGAAGGTCGTCAGGAGCGTATTGCCCACGAGGCCCTAGGCTGCTTTGCTATCTGTCAGCTGGATGTCATGGCTAGCATATGGTCAGACCAAGCCATCAGGGCCAGCGCTAAGCTAGCTAAGATCCTACTGGATGACATCAGGCCAGGGAGAGAGGATGGAATCACTAGGTAGGTCTTGTTGAAGGTCGTCGGGAGCGTATTGCCCACGAGGCCCTAGGCTGCTTTGCTATCTGCCAGCTGGATGTCATGGCTAGCATACGGTCAGACCAAGCCATCAGGGCCAGCGCTAAGCTAGCTAAGATCCTACTGGATGACATCAGGCCTGGAAGAGAGGATGGAATCACTAGGTAGGTCTTGTTGAAAGTCGTCGGGAGTGTATTGCCCACGAGGCCCTAGGCTGCTTTGCTATCTGCCAGCTGGATGTCATGGCTAGCATTCGGTCAGACCAAGCCATCAGGGCCAGCGCTAAGCTAGCTAAGATCCTACTGGATGACATCGGGCCTGGGAGAGAGGATGGAATCACTAGGTAGGTCTTGTTGAAGGTCGTCAGGAGCGTATTGCCCACGAGGCCCTAGGCTGCTTTGCTATCTGTCAGCTGGATGTCATGGCTAGCATATGGTCAGACCAAGCCATCAGGGCCAGCGCTAAGCTAGCTAAGATCCTACTGGATGACATCAGGCCAGGGAGAGAGGATGGAATCACTAGGTAGGTCTTGTTGAAGGTCGTCGGGAGCGTATTGCCCACGAGGCCCTAGGCTGCTTTGCTATCTGCCAGCTGGATGTCATGGCTAGCATACGGTCAGACCAAGCCATCAGGGCCAGCGCTAAGCTAGCTAAGATCCTACTGGATGACATCAGGCCTGGGAGAGAGGATGGAATCACTAGGTAGGTCTTGTTGAAAGTCGTCGGGAGTGTATTGCCCACGAGGCCCTAGGCTGCTTTGCTATCTGCCAGCTGGATGTCATAGCTAGCATACGGTCAGACCAAGCCATCAGGGCCAGCGCTAAGCTAGCTAAGATCCTACTGGATGACATCAGGCCTGGGAGAGAGGATGGAATCACTAGGTAGGTCTTGTTGAAGGTCGTCGGGAGCGTATTGCCCACGAGGCCCTAGGCTGCTTTGCTATCTGCCCGCTGGATGTCATGGCTAGCATACGGTCAGACCAAGCCATCAGGGCCAGCGCTAAGCTAGCTAAGATCCTACTGGATGACATCAGGCCTGGGAGAGAGGATGGAATCACTAGGTAGGTCTTGTTGAAGGTCGTCGGGAGCGTATTGCCCACGAGGCCCTAGGCTGCTTTGCTATCTGCCAGCTGGATGTCATGGCTAGCATACGGTCAGACTAAGCCATCAGGGCCAGCGCTAAGCTAGCTAAGATCCTACTGGATGACATCAGGCCTGGGAGAGAGGATGGAATCACTAGGTAGGTCTTGTTGAAGGTCGTCGGGAGCGTATTGCCCACGAGGCCCTAGGCTGCTTTGCTATCTGCCAGCTGGATGTCATGGCTAGCATACGGTCAGACCAAGCCATCAGGGCCAGCGCTAAGCTAGCTAAGATCCTACTGGATGACATCAGGCCTGGGAGAGAGGATGGAATCACTAGGTAGGTCTTGTTGAAGGTCGTCGGGAGCGTATTGCCCACGAGGCCCTAGGCTGCTTTGCTATCTGCCAGCTGGATGTCATGGCTAGCATACGGTCAGACTAAGCCATCAGGGCCAGCGCTAAGCTAGCTAAGATCCTACTGGATGACATCAGGCCTGGGAGAGAGGATGGAATCACTAGGTAGGTCTTGTTGAAGGTCGTCAGGAGCGTATTGCCCACGAGGCCCTAGGCTGCTTTGCTATCTGCCAGCTGGATGTCATGGCTAGCATACGGTCAGACCAAGCCATCAGGGCCAGCGCTAAGCTAGCTAAGATCCTACTGGATGACATCAGGCCTGGGAGAGAGGATGGAATCACTAGGTAGGTCTTGTTGAAGGTCGTCAGGAACGTATTGCCCACGAGGCCCTAGGCTGCTTTGCTATCTGCCAGCTGGATGTCATGGCTAGCATACGGTCAGACCAAGCCATCAGGGCCAGCGCTAAGCTAGCTAAGATCCTACTGGATGACATCAGGCCAGGGAGAGAGGATGGAATCACTAGGTAGGTCTTGTTGAAGGTCGTCAGGAGCGTATTGCCCACGAGGCCCTAGGCTGCTTTGCTATCTGCCAGCTGGATGTCATGGCTAGCATACGGTCAGACCAAGCCATCAGGGCCAGCGCTAAGCTAGCTAAGATCCTACTGGATGACATCAGGCCTGGGAGAGAGGATGGAATCACTAGGTAGGTCTTGTTGAAGGTCGTCAGGAGCGTATTGCCCACGAGGCCCTAGGCTGCTTTGCTATCTGTCAGCTAGATGTCATGGCTAGCATTCGGTCAGACCAAGCCATCAGGGCCAGCGCTAAGCTAGCTAAGATCCTACTGGATGACATCAGGCCTGGGAGAGAGGATGGAATCACTAGGTAGGTCTTGTTGAAGGTCGTCAGGAGCGTATTGCCCACGAGGCCCTAGGCTGCTTTGCTATCTGTCAGCTAGATGTCATGGCTAGCATTCGGTCAGACCAAGCCATCAGGGCCAGCGCTAAGCTAGCTAAGATCCTACTGGATGACATCAGGCCTGGGAGAGAGGATGGAATCACTAGGTAGGTCTTGTTGAAGGTCGTCAGGAGCGTATTGCCCACGAGGCCCTAGGCTGCTTTGCTATCTGCCAGCTGGATGTCATGGCTAGCATACGGTCAGACCAAGCCATCAGGGCCAGCGCTAAGCTAGCTAAGATCCTACTGGATGACATCAGGCCTGGGAGAGAGGATGGAATCACTAGGTAGGTCTTGTTGAAGGTCGTCAGGAGCGTATTGCCCACGAGGCCCTAGGCTGCTTTGCTATCTGTCAGTTAGATGTCATGGCTAGCATTCGGTCAGACCAAGCCATCAGGGCCAGCGCTAAGCTAGCTAAGATCCTACTGGATGACATTAGGCCTGGGAGAGAGGATGGAATCACTAGGTAGGTCTTGTTGAAGGTCGTCAGGAGCGTATTGCCCACGAGGCCCTAGGCTGCTTTGCTATCTGTCAGCTGGATGTCATGGCTAGCATACGGTCAGACCAAGCCATCAGGGCCAGCGCTAAGCTAGCTAAGATCCTACTGGATGACATCAGGCCTGGGAGAGAGGATGGAATCACTAGGTAGGTCTTGTTGAAGGTCGTCAGGAGCGTATTGCCCACGAGGCCCTAGGCTGCTTTTACTATCTGTCAGCTGGATGTCATGGCTAGCATACGGTCAGACCAAGCCATCAGGGCCAGCGCTAAGCTAGCTAAGATCCTACTGGATGACATCAGGCCTGGGAGAGAGGATGGAATCACTAGGTAGGTCTTGTTGAAGGTCGTCGGTAGCGTATTGCCCACGAGGCCCTAGGCTGCTTTGCTATCTGCCAGCTGGATGTCATGGCTAGCATACGGTCGGACCAAGCCATCAGGGCCAGCGCTAAGCTAGCTAAGATCCTACTGGATGACATCAGGCCTGGGAGAGAGGATGGAATCACTAGGTAGGTCTTGTTGAAGGTCGTCAGGAGCGTATTGCCCACGAGGCCCTAGGCTGCTTTGCTATCTGTCAGCTAGATGTCATGGCTAGCATACGGTCAGACCAAGCCATCAGGGCCAGCGCTAAGCTAGCTAAGATCCTACTGGATGACATCAGGCCTGGGAGAGAGGATGGAATCACTAGCTAGGTCTTGTTGAAGGTCGTCAGGAGCGTATTGCCCACGAGGCCCTGGGCTGCTTTGCTATCTGCCAGCTGGATGTCATGGCTAGCATACGGTCAGACCAAGCCATCAGGGCCAGCGCTAAGCTAGCTAAGATCCTACTGGATGACATCAGGCCTGGGAGAGAGGATGGAATCACTAGGTACAGTTGTGGTCCAATGTTGTGTGCACAGGTCGTGGGTTCGAGTCCCAACCGAGCACGCTATGAAGGTTTTCATAGTGTCTCGGGAAATCACTGAGTATACATTGTTAATAATTGCGTCGGGTAAGGGCAAAATAAAAAACACTAAATACGTGCAGTATCCCTGACGCAAGCTAAATAAATTTCTGATCAATTTTGAATTGCACTTGACAAATTGAGATACGACCTTGTTACATTGACCTGATGTCATGCTGTTAAGACACGAGTTGCACTCGCGCCCTTTGACTCACACTTTGTACTTGACGACATTTTTCCTTTTTACCTTCTCCCTAAAGGATGCTGGGGTCTCACAGTGAAGACGCGGATGACATGGAAACGATATCCGTCAAGTTTGAACAGAAAGCTAACTTGGACAAAAATGGTAAAGAAAAATCTACCCAAGAAACAATGTGCTGAACAAGTTCAACTTGTACATCATTTTATACAAAGAGCAAGAAATATGAACTTCACAGAGAATGACAAAAGCAGTGATACCATGTAGAATGGACGCCACCATTTTGTCTGAAATTGGGTGAAGAATGTTGTTTTTGCAAACGACCAGAGAAAAATGAGACATTTGGGGAAACCAAAGAGAGTAATACCAGTTTGCTTTACAGCTCAGATGATATAGCATCAGCCTAGTGTGATTATTTAATTTTCATAGTGATTAGGAAACCTAATTAATTGTTTTTAATATGCAAGTTGCCTTATTATAAGACCCACAGGGTAAGGCCACTCGAGGTAAGGGCTACTGAAGACGATTACAGAGAAACCAGCCCTTCACGCCGAAACAAGACCAGCATTGTTAGCCTCTTTACGACACGAGTGGTGCTGGGAGGGGTAACTAGTCCGAATCGAGACAACCAAGTTGCCTCTACCCCTATTATGAGCAAGCATGATAAAGTGCCTTGCTCAAGGGCACAAGTGCCACAACCTGTCGCGGCCAGGAATCAAACCCACATTCTAGTACTAGCACAGGAACTTGAGTTTGATGCACTAGACCGCTCGGCCATAACACCCCACTTTGCTCAGTTGTGAATCCTTGCGCAAATTAGGTTCTTGGAGAAAACTTGAGGGAGTATACCACTACGCCACTAATCTCAGCTGGTAGAGCATCTATCAGGTGTTCCAGGAGTCTTGGGTTTGAATCCTGATGAAAACTGTATGATTTGTTTTAGCAAAATTACTCTATCAACATTTAACATTATTTATTTTGCACAGTGGAAGCATCAATAAGCAACTTCCAGGCCTGCGTCTGCGCCGAGTTCCTCATGACAGTCGCCGAAATCTTCACCAAAGGTCTGGAAGGGGGCGCTGTTCCCAAGACCGACAAGCCCAAGAAGCCAATCAAAACATCTACGCAGACACCGACCAACACCCCGACTGAACCCTCCGAGGACTCGGAAGCCACTCCGCCTCAGGGAGGGGTTATCACCGTCAAGGCTGTCTTGGATAATCCTGAGATTGTGCTTGTTGCTGATTCATCTAAGAAGGATACTAATGCTTTGGTTCTCAGGGTATGTACTCGGACATATCTTTCGATGAACAGTTTTTTGTATTGACCAGGGCAATGCATAGTTCCGACCTGTCAATCAAGCCGAACCCGCGACCAATCACAACAGAGCTAGCAGACGGCGCCCACAAAGGTCAAAGTGATGCAATCATCACACAATCACGCGAATTTCTGCCCATACAGTTTGTATGTTGTATGCGCCAATGACCGGGTGAATTTTTGTTTCAATGTCGGGCGATTCGCTGTTCAAAGGTAGGAAAGCTAATTTTTATGAAATATATGTCATCCCTGCATTACTAGCCCTTTGCTCAGTGTGTGCTACGGTAACTGTAGACCTCAAAACATAAATACCTTTGAGTTTTCTCCAATGAATCTGTGCTTTCCATGCCGAGTCCCGTTGCTTTGTACGTAGTCTCCCATTTTTTTTTTGCGATGGCTTGTGAGCACATAGCAACAATATCTAAGGGGCGGGGTTAACTGGGCAATCTCGGAACTATGCATTGTCCGAAGAATAAAAATATTAAATAAATAAATAAATAGTAGTCCTGTAGAGATGCATGTTTTCCTAAATAAGACAAACTTGGTATAACACTGTGTTATGACAGTAGTGTTGGAAGCAAACACCTCAATCAAATCTGTGGCCCATTTTACGGCGCTGTTTCGCACAAAAGTTTGCTTATCACAGAATTTCATTGCTTTATATTGCAAAAATGGGTTGCCAGCCAAAATCGTATGAGATGTGTATTTTCTGCTACTGTTTCTAAAAACACAATTTGACATACAATTTTGGCTGGTAACTTATTTTACAAAGCAAAGATATTCTGTGCTAAGCAAATTTTTGTGCTTAACAGTGCCATGAAATTGGCCCCAGATTTTACAGAACTTTGCATCAGACTGACCCAAGTATGTATTAATTTATTATCTTGGCAAGGCTTTTAGACAGTTTGCTGCTCTTAATATTTTGATAGGACAGCCGCCTCTGGTCATGCTTGCCAAACTCTAACTAATGTTTGGGGGAAATTGTTTGACATTTTGCCAAACTGAACACAACCTGAATTTGTCAGCTATGTTTAAGCACTATATTTTCCAATAATCTTATCTTTTATGTCTAGACTAGCAGACCTTATCTTATGCATGAATTTTTCTAAAAACTTCCCTATGAATGTGACAAATCACACTCCTAAATTTTTCTGTGGCTGCAGCAAACTTTTTACATGTATAAAGTTGGGCAGGTCAACTAGACACTGCTCTACTTAAACCAAAATGAAAAAGCATACCTGTGATTTTCTAATCACTTGGTATTAAGCTTGTGCATTGGGGGTTTGACTGGAACCAGATGTCGTATTATCTTAACTGCCTCGTTTTGGGGTACTCATAAAGCTAACAAGAACATGGATTTCTTAATCCAGAAGTGAGGGTTGTTGATTCATTATGTTTGCCTTTTAGCAAGCAAAAATAGAACCGGGTCATATTACATGTTAGATCCTCAACACTGGCTTTATACTATTGTGTGATTTTTCAGACGTACGGTGAGGTCAACCTGACGATGGCTGACAAGACCATGTCCATTAAAGGCGGTCTACAGCAGCTACGCATCAATGCTTGTCCATACTTGGAGGATCAACGCAAGGGCAAGATGACCAAGGTACAGTCTATGGTTGGCTTGTTAATTTCCTTTCATTTTTTCAGTTGACTAACAATATTGACATTGTCTTTATGGGCGAGGGCGGAAATCCAGGAATTTTTAGTAGTACATCATCTTGTTCCCAGCATCATTCGCTTAAAAGTGAATAGGCCACAAGTTTAGAGTGCAGACTCGGCGCGCTGATCTTTTTATCGGTTGGTATGCATGCAATTCGCACACCTGACGAAGTGACAAATATGCGGCTTTAAAGCCGCTGCACATTCGTGACTTCATCAGCTATGCGACGTTTTAACTGGCTGACTTCACCCCCCCCCCCCCCCCCCCCCCCCCCCCCCCCCCCCCCCCCATCCCCCCCCTCGCCCATAGCACAAATAACTACCATGCAAGTGCTCAGGGCACTGATAACATTAAGCATTGAGATACATAGGCAGGTGGCGTCTCGGACAGCCAAGCCAGGAAGAATCTTCTTCTCTTTGTGAACAAGGGGTGTGGGATCTGTCAAAGTGCATCACACAACCTACTGGACCTACAACCTTACATCCCATCCGAAGGATGGAGCAATTGAGGTTACTTTCCTTACTCCAAGTACCTCATGTGGTTTTGAACCACAACCTTGGGGTGTTTCCACCTGGAGTTTGCGAGTCAGTGACCTAAACTGCTTGGCCAAGATACTCTAACTAAAATAGCCAAGTTTATTTATTCTTCTGCAGATAAACTTAAGACCCAAAACTGACAAAAACTTGTTTTTCCCCCAGGTGCTCGTGCCTACTAATGTGGACTTTGCTCTGAATGCACCGGAGGGCAGAGGTCAACACATCAGTGTTATGATGGAGGAACTTGCTCTAAACATCAGTCCAGAAGTTATCAAAGTCTTGAGCTCTGTTAGTCAGACATTGACTCCTCCTAAGGTAATGCAGTGGGTCCGAGCTGTAGAGTTGTGAACGAGTCATCGTAACTTGGTCTCAAGACGCGAGTTGTGAACAAGTCTTCGTAGGTTAGGCTCAAGTCGCGTTGTGAGGTCGGAGGAACTTACATTAAACATCAGTCCATTACCAGTTACATTAAACATCAGTCCATGTAAGTCTTACGCTCGCTCCTAAGGCTGGATTCAGCCTTTTTACACACAAATTTGACGTGCTTAGCTTCGAGAAAAAGCAGTGCTGAGGAAATTTGAAGGTCTTGGGAAGTATACCACTGGGCACCATAGATCAACTCGTAGAACATCTGCCTTGAGAATCCGAGGACTCGGGTTTGAATCTCGATGAGGCCCATATAATATTTCTCTCATCCTATGTTTGGCTGATAAGCCTGTGGTTTACTTGATCAAGAAGACCGGAGGGGTGGAGGAAGATGGTGAACGCGGCGAAGTGCCGTTGTGGCACATGCTCCCACCTGACCTGACCTTTCTCGATCAAAACCTGATCTATACATCCAACTCCCTCCTACGATTCACATCTAGTACAATTAGTTGCTTTCAGTTTTCTCTGCATTTCCTTTATAGACTGAAACTGAGGAGGAGAAACGCAAGGCAATTCATACTGATCTCTGGGATGCTAAGAAGGTCTCCGACTGCAACTTCTGGTTCCTCAAGGAAGAAGGTTAGTCACATCTCATCTAAAGATCTTAATAGCGTACTGCCGTGCATGAGCAGGCAGCGGCATTTTGGGAGTAAAAGGGAAAACTCGCAAAACATGAAAATATTTTACAGATCTGCCTCGGGGGGACGAGATTGGCAATTGCTTATTGGTCATTAAAGGTAGAGTACATCATTTGCAATGACCCCAATTTTGTTTTTCACGAGTTGACAAGAAAAACCTTACTGAAAGTGTTAATAACAATAGTACCAAACACCATATGAATTTATTTCAGTCAAATGGTATTTTGTGTGAGAAATTGACAACTGAAGATGGTTTTTAAAAAATAGTCTTTTGCAAAAGACTTTTTTTACCATTCAACAGAAGTATTACTGCCTCTATGTGGCTGACATTTCTACACGGCAGTTTTATCAACATGGGCTTCTAATCACGAGTGGAAATAACGCCCCTTTTAACAGTTTATCAATCATGTGTTCTACCTTGAGGTCTATTTTTTCATTTCCAATCTAATCTACAGCTATTAAGTAAATGAAGACAGTTAGTTTTACTATATTGATTATAATCGCTGGTTAAGCAGATCTATTTTGGGAAGTCAAGCCCAGCAGCACATACATTAAACTTCATTACCTTCTTCAGTATATATTTCTAGAAACATGAAACTAATGAATTTCGGGGCAGGAAATTCGTCACTGAAAGGGCACTGCCATTTGTGTTTTTGGAGGGCACTACCATTGGAAAATGAAACATTCTATAGGAGAATTGCAAAAGGGCACCAAGACCAGGGGCAACGGAGGCAATGGCCTCCGTGAATTTCCAGCCTGAACTATTATTAAAGTGAAATTAGTATTGTATGGCAGAGAATCAACAGAGTCTAAGCTTCCAGTTTATTGTCTCCCCTATTTTTCATCTCCTCATAATTTCAGTGAGATTATTAAATTTAAGCCCTTCAAAGAGTAAGTGCCAATGTAGAAATTTGCAGAATATTTAAATGGTAGCGGGTTTGTATCAAATTTGTACTTTCTTTTTGACGCGCTTTGCATTATATTTTTGAAACACTCTTCTACATTTTGCCATCTTATTCAAATTTTACCCCTGTGTCGCTACTGTGTCACTTGCTGTGACGTTGATGACCCATTGTAAAACATGGCATTTGCATATACATGTAGAGCCTCCTTTTGAACACAACCATTTGCATATAGAGCCTCCTTTTAAACACAATCATACTTGGAACCCATGGTGTTGGCAGTTGACCATTTTTTTTCAACAGTTGAGCCTGTTCGGACCACCACACACATGCGCTTTCTGTGTTGTTTTGAGAGTCAAATGAAACCACTTCACAATGCATTAAGTGCATGTTGCGCCTTTTCAAATGCAGACACACAGCGAAACACGAATGAGATGCCTTAATTTTGACTCCCAAAATGGCAGTCTGCACACGTGTGCGGTGGTTCGTTATGTTAAATGCTAATTATGTTTTGCATACATTCTGCTGGATAATATGAGATCTATATTTTTGTCTCAAGCTGATTTCTGCCTTTATATTTCCAGTATTTTCATTTCATTCAAAGTCCCCAGGGGCGGTTTGACATTGGCCATATTTTTCCATTTTTTTCCATCCTTTTTAAATAATAAACAAAAAATGGTGTAGTCTTATATAGCACATGGCTCTCCACAACATTATTGCCCTAGCACAACTCCCTAGGGAGTTTGCAACCCCGGCAGCCTGACACAAGCGCTTAGGGGCTACAACCCTTGCAGGTACCCATTTGCTCCTGGGTGGAGAGAGACAGCTTATGGCAAAGTGCCTTGCCAAAGGGCACACGCACAATGGACGTGGCCAAGAATCAAACCCACGACTGTAAGATACAGTCTTGAGTTCAGTGCGCCAAACCACTTTGCTATAGTACTCCATAATACAAGTTTGGAGTAGTAGAAAAAGCTTACACCGCGTAAAATGTCACCTTAAAATCTCATTTCAAATTCCACAGAGGGTGTTGACGTGAATGACCTACTGGAGCAAGCGGTAGTTGACGCAGTAGAGCAGCCCAGAGGAGAGGAACTGATCGCAACCATTAACAGCATCGTGATCCGTCTTGAAGCCAGCGTGGGCCGTCGTACCGTGCCTATGCTGACTGTAGATGCTAGTATGGAAGCAGTGGTTAAGGATTGGTCATCCAAGGTATGGGAAATGTTTGCCTGCCAGTTGTGGCTATCGGCTTTAGTGGTTCTTGCTCTTTATCTGTTTTGTGTGTTTCGTTTCAGCCCATAACCCTGTCAAATCTTTGATGTCTGTTATAGTTTACGTATAAGAGCTACGACGTGTCCATAGACTGGGCGGCCATAATAAGGCAAAATTATGTATCCAGTTACAAAAACATGCATTATGTGATGATGCTAAGCCGTTTAATTGTTGACACTTTGAACAATTTGTGTGTGTGTAAAGAGTGCATGGGACCATAACATTGATGTTTAACATTTTTGTTTATTGACGTTTCTTCCTACAGTTGCATGTAGAAACCCGCATGACTGTTGAAGTTGCTTGCTACAATGAGGGCGCTTCAGCGTGGGAACCACTCTTGGAGCCACTGGAAGCTGAGCCGGGACAACATAAGCCTTGGGACCTCATGATTGATGTAAGTAGACCAACAAAGAAAATTACAATAGAGCTTTTGCACGGCGGCCATGACAGTGGGCAGCCACATTGTCATAGTAGGTCAAGCACGAGTAGTCACATTGTCACATCATTTAAATATGAAAACCTGCCCCCTGTCATGGCCGCCGGTGCAAAAGCACTATAGTAAGCCTTGGGACCCCAACATTGATGTAGTTAGTCCTATAATGTAACTTGGTCGTAAATGTATAATTTTAATCTTTACAACAAATTAATTTCTCTTTCCTTTTCGTTTGCTTTCAGGTTGTAAAGAATGAAGACTTAGTCGATGTCTCATCGGTCGCCGCGTCTGGGGAGAGTGACGAGGAGCCTGAAATCAATCTGGCCCCACCCCTCATGACGATCACCGTATCGTCCAGTACCATGATGCAGCTGACAATGACCAAGACGTGTCTGGTCATGCTGACCAACTTGGGCAAGGTTAGTGACAGGGAGGGGGAGGGCGGGGCATGGCAAGGGGGGAGGAACCTGAAACCAACCTGGCCCCGCCCCTCATGACGATCACCGTATCGTCCAGTACCATGATGCAGCTGACTATGACCAAGACGTGTCTGGTCATGCTGACCAACTTGGGCAAGGTTAGTGACAGGGAGGGGGAGGGCGGGGCATGGCAAGGGGGGAGGAACCTGAAACCAACCTGGCCCCACCCCTTATGACGATCACCGTATCGTCCAGTACCATGATGCAGCTATCAAAGTATTGCCTAAAGAATGAAATCCTTTATTGTCTCGAGGAATCACTGAGTATAAAGTGCTAATCAAGTTACGCTGGGTAGGGCAAAACGAACCCTAATAAAAGCATAAATTCACTGACACAAAGATTTTTTAGTTTTTTTCCTCCATTTATTTACCCAGGGTGTGCCCAAACAGTTTACAAGAACTGGTTTACATCGGGGCCCTGCCAACACTCGTAAAACAAAAATATTAAATTAAACAACTTCACAATCATGAAGATACAACTACAACATCAAAATTCACAAAACATCAACACTCGCACAATTGGACAAAAATAATGGTTACAGAAGAACAAAATCACAAGAAATATACATCCACATCAATTGCTAATTACGGGAAGGTCTAAAAACCTGCAAAAACCCTTTTTAAGAGAAAAATATGGGAAAATTCCCTTCTGGCTCCAAAATTAAAGTTAAATTTTATTGCAACCAAGTCATACGACTCCTTAAATTAACATTTCTCCCTTGAAGTTGATCATGTAAATATATTATGTACACATGTATATGTTTGGCGAAGTGCCGATTTGAATGAGCTCAAAGAAGACATATTTCTAAAGTTTATTCATAACTACTCCTAATTATACATAAAAGAGCAACAGACTCGGTATTTGGTATGAAAATAATTCAGGGTGTGAAGGTTTAATCATTATGGAAATGAAATAAGCAAATGTGTGATCAGTGAAAAATCATATGGTTGTCCTGAGGATTCGTACCTGAGGTCTCCTGTTACACTGGGCAGAAGCTCTATCAGCTGAACTGTGAGATTGTGATTAAAAGTTAGTAGCAAATTAAAGATTTGCCCTGAATGTATGAAAACGTTTATTGCAACTTTAGCGGCTAAGTCTACTTATCCCCATCCTGAGATCTCAGGGAATTTCTACTCTGCAAAGCGACGTTACAATACCCTGAGGAAATCCACGCAAATCTGTGGAGTGAGCCGGCTGTTGTCTTGAGCCAACATTTTGATGTAATTTAATCAATTCGGTCATGTTATGCCGAAAAGAAACAATTTCTATACTTTCCAGAAATTGTATTGGGTTCCGTTCCTTATGACTGTCCCATTTTTCCAAACTTTCAAACGACGATCTCAATTTACTCCGCAGTTTTTCAAATTAATAACAGGGATGCATGCTGACGAATGTAATGGAACGGATTCCCCAGTATGCTTTAAATAGCAGCCAATCGCCGACGCGGACAACGGCCAGCATTACCGAGTACATGTATCACATGCATGCACGGTGTTTACAATCTGCGCGCGTTACATTTGAATGCCTGCCATCATGCTGCAATGCACTGCCAAGCGTCCTGATTGGTCCAGCAGAGGCGACAAGATTTCTGTCGCTTGTTCCACAGCGAAATGGGTTTCAACAGGGCCACTGTACGCAGGAGTTAGGGAGTGCATTAAAGGGGCACTGTTGCAAGAGGATGACTTATCCCAAGGGACACATACATCCTGTCTTTTAGGATAAGATTAGCCATATTTTCATGTACTCTATACTCATTACTCTGTGTTTGTTTATCAGGCATTTGGTGAAGCAATGGCGGATCCAAACACAACAATCCACGATGATGTGGTCCAACCCGCCTGCACGGTCATCAATCGCACCGGTCTACCGTTGGTCGTACAAGCTGGGAACTATTATGCCGTAAGTAGCCCTGGGTTGTTCTGTACATGATTCTAATCCAGAGGTGTGTTGATTGCTTTTGCACCTGTTAGAGCAGTACATACAATAGTGCAATACTGAAATGCAGTTGAACGTCTGTGTACGTTGCTAAGAAGTTCATTTGGTATTTTCAGGGGTCTTTCTCTCCATTTTTCCCCCAAGTCCCCTAGTTTGCAAACTTCTTTTGGCCAAGTTTTGTCCAGTGACCAAAATTTATATACACTCGACCAAAAAAGTTTGGATTTATCAATGTCTTGTCAAAAACCTCCAAATCAAAATGATTAAATTGTCCAATCTGAATCGTGCCATTGCATTAGGTATGGTGGAAGCAAAATACTGAACTGTAACTCCCCTTGCTTGAGTGCAATAAAGTTGACATCGTTGTTTTTTTGGTGTTTTTCATTCTGACCCCACACTCCTTTGTTGCATTCCTGTTCAGTTAAGCTTGCCATCATGATCTATCTTGAGCTCTATTCCTTTGAGGGATATGTTCAGCTAAAATTTGATATATTATTTTGCTACATTAAATCCAATTTAATAAAAAATATTTACAAATGTCTTACTGGTGACATAACTTTTTTGGTCGAGCGCCTTTGAATGTTTTTACAGATCAAGTGCGCTTTATAAATGCTGTATTATTATTATTATTATTATTAGAAAACTTATTTAAAGCCATTTTAGAAGTAACCAAAATCTAATTTTCCAGAAAATTAATTTTTATCTTTTTTTAAAAGATGCCCTCGGACGAGTCCTCAAATGGCAAGTGCCACCTAAAGAACAACGGCCAAGTCGGTTTGTCCCTAGCAGTGGCACCCTCCACGAGCGTCAGGCAGAAATCCATTCTCAAGTCGACTGAGACAAACCTGCGGCGAGAGATATCTGTTGAGGTAAAAGCTTTGATCAGTTGAAGACAAATAATACGATTCACATTATTATTCTTTAAAGGCTCTATGTATCATTTGCAAGATAAAACTTTTTACAAATTCGTGGAATAAGAGTGTAACATATCTAAGGAAGAATGTTGGTAAACTAGCCTGAAGAAATTTTAGCTACATAGATGCATAAATGCTTCAGAAAACCTTGAAAATCTATATATGGATTTTGTGTACAAGTGAATGGTAAAAAAGTCCCGTGTACGGGACTTTTTAGAAAACCACCTCCGGTTGTCAATTTCCAGCATGAAATACCATTTTGGATGGAAATAAATTCATGTGGTGTTTGTTACCATTGCTATCAACACTTTGAGTAAGGTTTTTCTTGTCAACTCATAAAAAACAAAATTGTAGATAAAACGTTTTAAAAATTCCGGGAACATTAGCATTACATAACTAAAGGCTGAGGTTCTCTACATATTTCCTCTTTTTCTGTATTCAGGTTTTGTTAACATTTTTTGTTGGTGTATCGTATATGGCAGATTTTGGTGAAAAAAAAATCGCCACAAGACCATTTATCATCTCCAATAGACCTTTATCACGGTGCGGCCATCTTCCCTTTTCCCCTATTAAAATGAACGTAACCAAAGCGAGGCTTGCCGAAATAAAATAGTTTGGCCCCGTGTTGAAAATGTTCATTGTGTGCATCACAATGACATGCGCGCGGTGCGATCAAGAAAACGTGCAGCGCGGACAGTGATTCTCTCAAAACAACAACAGAAGACTGCACGCGCTATCGCATAGACACGCACAAGCACTGATCATGCCCGACACGTACACGTACTATGCAGTGGGGAACAAGACAGAGATGGACGCACCGTGATAAAGGTCTATAAACCTGCAACTTAAACAGGGTTTTCACGTACATGTACGTGACAAGGTAATCCCTAGCAACCGACTTGGACCACAAACTATGCGATACTTATGGACGTGAAATGTCAACATTTCATGTCTTGTGTATGTGAAACGTTTTTCATTTCAACAAACGGATTTCATGTACTCCGGCTTCACGTTGTAATAGGGTCTTTCTATAAATTAGGGGTCCAAAAGTGTGACATTTAGTGTCCCCCGTTACACCTGATTGTTATTTTTCGTACAAAAATCATTAAAATGGCTTTTAAACCATTTTGTATGAATTGTTCTTTATGTACTCACTCTTTGAGATGGAAAGTATTCAAAGAATGTGTCCTGAATTTACAAAAACAAGATGTAAAATGTAACGGGGGACACCAACATTGGACCCCTAATTTATAGAAAGGCCCAACAAGGTCATTGAAGGCAAACTCATGTCCTGATAAGTTATGAAAAAGTGACAGTCGGTATAGAAGTACCAAACTAATTTACAAACCCTATTCTTTGCTGTAGGTTGAGGGTTACCATGAAGTGACAAACATCGCCGTTTTCCGTGCTGGTAAAGTCCTGTACAACCTGACACCTTCAAAGAAGACACATTCAGCAACGGTGATTTCAATCGTTCTGGACATTGAAGCTCATCTGGACTCACGGACAGTCACCATCAGATCACCACTTCAGGTGAGGCCGTTGGTCATTATTGGGGTGGGGCATTGATGGGGTGGGGCATTGATGGGGTGGGGCGGGTCACTGATGGGGCGTGGGGGAGTTCATCTCAATTATACAGGACATTATTTATTTATTTTATTTATTTCTGATATTTAACCAGGGTAACCTGTTCACATACTAAACGTGGTCTTCCACGGGGACCTGGGGTCTTAAAATGATTAAGAAATAATAAATTTAAAATATAAAATATTGTTGTATAGGCAGACCCAGAAGGGAGCACTCATAAATATATATAAGTACATGTACACATAATTAGAATATAAAAGGTACACCTAAAATACATTCCACAAAAATTAAAACAGGAACTAAAATGAAGCTAAAAGAATGTGAATTCCATTAAAAAACATTAAAGACAAAACAAATAGTTATAAAAATTAAAATTAAAAAATTAAAACCATTCAAAACATAATTAAAACAATACAAAACAATACAACAGAATTACACACACACACACACACAGAAAACACAGGGCAAATGAAACAAACAGATAACAAGGCAGAGAAACAAATGAAACTAGTAGGATGTACAGAACTAATGGGATATGTGGAACAATAGGACAAACAAACAATATGGCAGGTCATTCAACGTATAAGAATTTAAAACGAACAAAAATACAAATTTAAAATTACAAATAAAAAATAAAAAAATTAAGAGGCAGATTCTGCAAGCCATTTCTTTACTCTAATCTTAAAATTGTCAAGTGAGCAAGATAACCGTAAGTTTGAAGGTAGGCTGTTCCACACCGTTATACCAGTTACAAGCGGGCTATATTTCAAGCAGTCAGTTTTAAATTTTGGTAACAACAAATTGTCTGATGTTGATTGTCTTGTTGCATGACTATGAACACTTGATAGCTTAACGGTACATTCATTTAGATAAGTAGGCATAATATCATGATTACATTTATACATAAAAACTGCCCTAAGATAAAAAAATCGTTTATCCAAGGAAGGCCAGCCAAGATCATTAAATAAATCACAAGAAGGGTAATCATATCCTTTCCCTAAAATTATTCTGGCAGCATACTTTTGTAATTTAAGAAGTTTATCCAAATGTTTGTGAAATCGCTGCGACCAAATCTGCGAACAATAATCAAAGTGAGGTAAAACAAAGACATTATACAATAATTTTAAAGAATGCACTGGCAAGAACGGCTTTACTCGTCTCATCATACTCAGTTTGGCTTGAACAGTACTTATAACTTTTTGAACGTGATGAGTCCACTTTAACTCTTCGTCTATAATAAGACCAAGACATTTGACTTTGTGAACACGATTAATTGTGTTACCATTCACCTCAATTTTAAAGTCAACAATGCTCTCTAATTTAGGCTTAGTTCCAATAATCATTACGTTAGTTTTATCATAATTTAACACCAGACGATGTTTATTCAGCCACGTACTAATTTCATCAAAAGCGACAGATAATTTCTGACTAATTTCAGTTGAGGTTTTACCACAAACAGTAAGAGTTGTATCGTCTGCATACATATCCACTATGCCTTCACTTACTGAGTTTGGCAACGTGTTCACATAAATAGAAAATAACAAAGGACCAAGAATTGATCCTTGTGGCACACCACATGTGACTGTAAGTGGACTAGAAAATACATTGTTCAAGCAGACCTTTTGAGACCGCCCAGACAAATAGCTTTGAAACCATTTAAGCGTGATCGCAGTTGATCCGATAGATCTAAGCTTGGAAATAATAATATCATGGTTTACAGTATCAAATGCTTTCCTAAGATCAATGAAAGCCACGCCATTTAAATTACCATTATCAACATTTCTGCTCCATTGTGTAACCAATTTAAAAAGGGCTGTAGTAGTTGAGTGTTGTGGTCGAAATCCTGAATGGTTCTGGTGAATGAATTCATTGTCATTTAAATAGGTGAGTAACTGGTCATACACAGCCCGCTCTAAAACTTTACTTAAAACTGGTAAAACGGAAATCGGGCGATAATTACCAACATCAGATTTGTCGCCTGATTTATAAAGAGGGAACACTTTGGCCTTCTTCATACCCTCTGGAACATATCCTTTTATTAAGGATAAATAAATGATTTTAGTAAGCTCATCTGGATCAGAAATGGTACCTGCTGCTACATGTATGTGATTTGAACCAGCCATTCAACACCGTCCAGCTCAGTGGTAGAGTGGTTAAGATATCTGACTAGTATGCAGGTTCGAGTCCAACCCAAGCACACTATGAGGTTTTCTCGGGGAAGCACTGAGTGCTAATTAAGTAATGTTGATTAACTCTTACATAAGGGTAAAACATCCTAAGCAACTATGCTACAAAGTTGAGCATTAAAGGCCCTATGTATCATTTGCAAGATAAAACCTTTTACAGATTTGTGGAATAAGAGTGTAACATATCTAAGGAAGAATGTTGGTAAACTAGCCTCAAGAAATTTTAGCTACTTAGATGCATCAATGCTTCAGAAAACCTTGAAAATCTATATATGGATTTTGTGTACAAGTCAATGGTAAAAAAGTCCCTTCGGTTGTCAATTTCCAGCATGAAATACCATTTTGGACGAAAATAAATTCACGTGGTGTCTGTTACCATTGCTATCAACACTTTGAGTAAGGTTTTTCTTGTCAACTAATGAAAAACAAAATTGGGTCTTTGCAAATGATAAAATGGGCCTTTTGAAGGATTGTCCTTTCTGCCGTCTTTCTGTTCCCAGTTCCACAACCATTTCACAACAGAGGTTGAGATCTACACCCGCGTCTCTAATTGGACAGAGAAGCTTGGCACCGTCCAGCCAGCAGAGAAGTTTGTGGTTCCGCTCAATGTAGCACACAATGATCAGCTGCTGGTAAAACCTATGGACAAAAGGTATGATCACTATAACACCCATGGATTATTAATTCTTGACTAAGGAATGTCATGCAAAACAGTTTTGTTCAAAGATGGTCTGATTTGTGAAGAAGATACAAATTTATTTGGGAATTGTTTTTCAATTTTTAATACTGTGTGCCCACAGGCTTTTTGCCACCGAGGACTGTCCTGCTGAGTTTGCCCCGATGCCCCTTCATTTTCTGAGGCCAACTTGGCCAGCATGCTTTACCCTGGTAAAATTGTATAAGTAATAACCAGTACACATTTAGAACAAAGTTGGCTGTGGTGCCCCTCCAGTTGGTACTCTTTGACATTTGGACAAAATCAAGGCCAGAATGACCTGCCTATATTTTTCATAAAGTCGATACCTGCTGTATGCTGTAGGCAAGGTGCAAGAATGTGAAAGGAAAAAAGGGTTCAGTGGTTCATTTTGTGATGACTTTAGGGAATGAAAAAGACTTTGGCCCAGTAGATTGATCCAGAAACATTTGGGTTCCTCTAACCAATCATTTTAGAGGACAGTTGTGATTCATGTGATCCACTGATTGTGTGAAGTTGCTAGACGTGTTGCTAAGTGGGTAGAAACTCCTGGATTAGTCTAATTCAAGGACCGATTGAAAACGTCAACTTAAAAACTGTTCTATTATTGTCTGTCTCTATTTTTCCTACATGCATTCTCTTCAGAACTGCAGGTGCAGACAAATGGAACTTATTACATACATGAGTCTTTCCATTGTAAATGAGTCTTTCCATAAGTCTTTCATTTTGGCAACACGCACCATATTTTCCAAAAAATACCTTTGTCTGGTCCCAAAATAAAATAAATCAGTCGTTGTTCTGAAAAAATAACTTGGGCCCAAAAAAGATTTCAAATAGTGTGACAACATGCCTTTCTAAAAACCATGTGTACAAATTTCCAATATACGCTCGTAACCGAGACGGCCTAAAATGTAACATAAGTGTCTGTCTCCACTACGAGTGTATATTGGAAATTTGTACGCAAGGTTTTTAGAAAGGCATGTTGTCACACTATCTGTAACCTTTTTTGGGCCCAAGTTATCTTTTCAGAACAACTTAAACTTATTTCTTTTATTTTGAGACCAGACAAAGGTATTTTCTGTGTTGCCAAAATGGCCCCTTTACCGTGGAAAGATCCACAGGCAATTTACAATGTCCTCATACAATTTGAAGCGTTGAGCCACTTTAATTTAAAAATAATACCATTCTTAAAATAGTTCGGAAAATTAGACAAGCTCTTGTAATAGAACAGACAAACTCTTTTATGTACTATTTAAGCTTATAATTTGTGCCATTTTTGTTTGATTTTCTTGGTGGTCCTGCCATCTCTCTTGCAGTGATACTGAGTAAGTGAACCTGTTACTGTCTGTAGCAAGGTTGCTATTAAGCATTACACATCAAGCTACAGCTTGCTGTAATAACCCATCAAGCGCTTTAACCACCGATCACCGCCCATTGTTGAGTTTACTAACAACTGCCTAACGCAATCAGTCACATCATATACATGTACTATGGTAAATGTTTGGGTATAAAGGGAACTTATTGATTGCTTTCCGGTGACGTCACGCCTTCCATCCACCATTTTGGTGGGCATTTTTCATGACCCACGTGGCTCGAGTAATAACCGGTAAACAGAGCAAGAAAAGCGCATTGGTTGCACTTACCTCTGTTGCTTGAACTTGCTTAATGCTTTTGCGCCATGGCTGTTGTATCGAGAAAGATAAAAATGCATTTCTTCAGGCTAAACATTGCGATCAAGTAAAAGCACTTTCGTTTTTACAAGCCGAGAGCATGCTCAATAATTATAACGTATCACAACGCCTGCGTGCGGCATCTTCGAATGAAAATACGCTGGTGAGTATTTTTTACTCGTGTTCATGTGCGTCTATTGGCGTGACTGTTGACCACCAAACATTCCCGGATGTTCTACGTCATCGAAAGCAATCAATAGGAAGATTGGCCACCAATAAGAGACGAAGTGACTATTATGCTTTCCTCAAACCGGAAGAATCTGTGTCGACTATGCTCTGAATAACATCTATTTTTGCTGCGAAACATCCTTGCTAAATATGATTGCTTCTTCAAAAACTGTGGTTTGAGTCGTTTACTCAGAACACGTGGGTGAAAACTGCGGGTTCGATACCTGGGCTACGAAATTAAGTTCCACAAACCTAATATACAGTTCACGTGAACATATTAATCTAAAATGTGCGCTGTATAAATGCAATCATTGTAATTATTGGTGCCCTTTCATTGAATTTGAGAAAAATATGAATTCTTAAATGTCACCAACTGCTTAGACTAGTGAATATTCTACCTATGCAGCCTACCTTATCACAGTTTTCACAAACTTGGTCATGCTGCCTTTTCACCACTTGCACGGAACCCCCATATTGGCAAAACAGCGAGTTTTTTTTTGCATGAACAATGACTCCCTCGCGTCGTTACCATGTTGGTTGCTGTGACGTTGATGTATGATGTATGATGTATGCAAGGAAAACCTGATTTTGAACGCGACCGTGCAAGTGGTAAATTGTTAACAAAGCTGGGTTTTGTTTTATGGCTTGTGATGTAGATTATGGACAATTTCAGTTTTCACGGCTATATTACATTTTTAATCAAAGTTTTTTTATTTGCAGAATGCTCATTCATATTATAATCAATTAAAACACCAGTCGAGGTGTACCGCAAAATCTTTTAGCATTTCATTGCTACTTATACTTTTGACCCAAAGAACATTCATCAGGCTATCTCATTCATTGATCATTCCTATGCCCCACGATTTGGTAGAGCAGATTTTAAAGTAAAATTAATCTAGAATTAAAATTTAAAAAAATCTTTGCTTCGTGTTTTTTCTTCAACTAATATTTTATTTGAAACCTGCTTAAACCAAACAATCAAATCAACTGATAATAAAAGTCTACAGGTACAACATTGCTCGCAATAGACTCTTTGGATTTTAATGAAATAGGGAATCCATCAACTACGTCGGTTGGAGAATGTTTGAATGTTTTATTTGAGCATTAACTTTGTGAGCATGACAATGAAAAAGGACCCCTGAACGTTGTCACCACATATGTTTGAATCCTGCTTTATGTGCATGAGTTTGATAAAGTGATTTTTAAAAATAATCTTTACTTAACCATGTCATCCAGCCATAATTACAATATTCCTTTTTTTTATCACATTTTCATACAGTTATATTTTATTATTTGTTTTCTAAATATGTATTTAACATCACCACTTTATTTCATTTACATGTATGATACTCAACATTAAGAGTAAATCTGAAGCCTAGCGTACATTGACATTGCAACTGGAAGCAACTAGTGGCAACTGGTGTTTCCGGCAACTGGAAGCAACTTGCGGCAACTGGGAGCAACTGATCAGTTGCTCAAAAAGGTCGATGTACGCGCACTTGCAACTACTGGCAACTGGAAAAATCCCAGTTGCCACGAGTTGCTCATGTTCTACTTTCTGGCAACTAGTTGTACCCAGTTGCGTCGATGTACGCATACTTGCAACTAGTTGATGTCAGTTACAAGCGTGCACATGCGCGCACATCGACAGCAACTGGAAGTAACAGTTGCTTCCAGCTGCAAGGTCAATGTACTCTGGACTTTACCGAATTTCCGTGTCGATGTGCACGCTCTGGAAATGTAGACATGGCTGGATGCTCCCAGTTGCCGCTAGTTGCACAACTAATCATTTGCTGTCGATGAGTGCGCTACGCACACATCAACAGCAACTGATCAGTTGAGTTGCTTCCAGTTGCAATGTCGATGTACCCTAGGCTTAAATTTATTTTATTTAATCCAAATTCTTACAGCCCCACTTTGTCTGCTTGAAACCCTTTGTATTTTTCTGTATTGAAAACATTAAGTTTGCATCGTGAGTTTGCATTATTACTCACAACCTGAATTGACAGTTATTGTTTTAAGAAAATGAAATGTTAAATGTAATGAGAAACATGCTACGCTGATTTACATATGGAAAATATTAACAACCATTGGTAGTAGCTATCCATTGGGTTGCCTATTAAATGTTATGGTATTTGGGCAGAATTTGGTGCAAAATAGTTCAACACTGGACACATTAGGGTCAGTAAATTCCATCTTGTAATTGCCATCATTTCTCTGTATGTATTGGGCATCTTTGCGATTGCACAGGACAATCTTTGTCCAATCTATTGTCAGCGGGATATTTGTTTGCTTGATCGTGGTGTGTGTGTGTGTGATAGTTAGATGGTGCCAAACTATCTTTCCAGCCTTGAATTGGTTACATTAATTTGAATATCAGAATAAGCAAGATGGCTTTATCATGAATAAAGGTTAACTCCATTGCACCACTAGTCTCAGTTACCAGCACCATTTTGTAGGGGAAAAAAAGAAGCTTACTATTCACACAGAGCCTTTTTGGGCATAAATTTGACGTGTATCGTTTTTAGAAAAAGCGGTGTAGAGGGAATTTTGAAAGAAACGACACTGGAAATAACAGAATCACAAGAACACTTTCTGTCCAAGTTGATTCTGTGGTTTTCACTGCGTTGTTTTATTCCCAATATCAAAGTAACACACGTCAAATTGTGATCTTTAGAAAATAAGTGTAAGATTGACAAGTGGCTAGGGGCAAGGGGCAGGGGAGTTGGTTTTGGAATTCACTATTTAGTCAGAGTCATCATCCCACACTGCATGTTGCCCTCGGCCATGTAGGCGTAGGCACTGCAAATTATGCAAACTAGTAGACAAAATAAAGGTACGCATTAATACTGCCACCCCACTAAAGGTTCTGTTAAACACAAACACAAAATGTAGACCAAAGTACATATTTCATATGTTTATGTGCTTCTCACTTGCATGTCATGTATCTGTTATGCAATCTTACATTAGTTTTCCCTTCTCATATGCCCAATTTTACCAAAATTTAGGCTGCAGAACATAGAGATACTTCTGACCCCTCCCTCTCCCGCAAAAAGCATTTTAAAATCCAAATAAACATGAGAATATGGCAAAATACCAACAGACCAAGATTAGAGACACCAGAGGTCATGTTCTCTGTGTGAATTAGCACCCTGCCCTCCCTTCACTCCCCAACAAAGTTAAGTCCCGACACTTAAAAACCGTTGCAACATATCCAATCATTTTCCTGTTGTCGTTGTTCGTCACATCATGGACGTTTTTTCACCAAACTTTGTCACATGTCCTATAGATACAGCCTCTGCGATGCCTCCGTCATGTGGCAGAAACTGTGGGAGGAGCTCCAGAAAGGTCGTTACAGCGTGACCTTTAAGTGTCCATCCAAGACCGAGGGGCAGACGGCATCCTTCATCAATGTGAGTTGGATTAAATATTAACCCATCCCGACATCTTTGTTTAACCCTTTAGAGACTATACATTCGTGTGTACTTGGCTGTACGCCCAGAGATAAAAATGGGATATCTCTGGATAACAATTGGAAACATTTCCATAAAAACTAATTGCAATCCCCATTGCCAAATGATTCGAGCAGGCCGTTTGTCGCCGGCTCGCTCGGTGGTCGAGCGGTTGGGACGTCTGCCTCGTATGCGGGAGGTCGTGGGTTCGGGTCCCGCCCAGGCACGCTGTGAAGTTTTTAATGGTGTCTCGGGAAAGCACTGAGTATACAGTGTTAATAATTACACCGGGTAAGGGCAAAAACAACCTTACTTAAAATACACATACTGGTAAATTAGGGGATATCCAAAGTTGTCAACATTTTCACGTGTCTACAAAGCATAGGGAGGAGGGGAGAGGTGTCGAGGGCCGCAAAGGACTTTACATGCACTGTAAAATGTTGACATTTCATGGTAGTGACAACAAGTTTCGATAAGTAATATTTCGGGGGGAGTGAGGGGTCTTAAAAAAACCTACGCTCTGTAGAACCGTGAAAATGTTGACAACTTTGGACGTCCCCATAATCAAAAGCTGAATACTTAAACTTCACAACAAAATTGAAGACGTTGAGCTGATGAGTACAGTGTGTACATACATGTAAAGTATTCAAACATCGTGGGGCTGCTGGGTGCTTACAGCCACCATGGGTGTTGGGCTTCAGGCCACTTGTGGCTGCTATAGTCACTAAATTGTTAAAATACACAAATGCAGTGGAACTCAGGGGGTCAGGACTCTGCTGTTCCTGTGTGTTTTAATAAGGCTGGATCCACCACTATTAACAGAAAGGACTCTTTGCCCCTGACAATAAGCTGTAAGGGGTCTATATTAAAACATAAATTATTCTATTTTATTTGTATTTTTCTGTAGATCGTGACCGAGCCAGACACACTGCGGTTTGTGTACGGCAACTCGCTAACTGCACCCAAGTTCACTCTTCACCTCTATCCCGTAGTGATGCTTCGCAACCTCATGCCCATACCAATCTCATACAATCTGTCGGTAAGTCAAACTCTATTTCATAAAATTGATTTCAGTTGGAAACATTTTCTTCAAATAACAGCATTCACACATTAAATACGTTCAATGTCAAGCTTTTACTAGCAAGGTCATTAGCTAGTATCAATCTTTTTTGAAGTATGGTTAAACAAAAGAAGTCAAATTTTTATTTAAAATGTAAAAATTTCTTTCTGAAAACTTGATTTAATATGTAGCAATTATGCTGGATAGATGGAATTATGAATAAAATTAAAATATTTTCTTTGAATTCAGTCCCAAACCAAAGAATTCCTATTGTATGCAAATGCTTCAACAAAATTGGACTGCACCCATGTCTAGAATATAGGATGCCATTTTTGTGGACCATTCCCATGTGCATTGCTATTTAATAATTCCAAACATTTAGATTTTCACTTGTTATCTCAGCTACAAATTTGGTTTATTGGGGAAACTTTCTGACTAAAACGGTGCCTTTCTGTGAATTTGTTTTTAACGCAGGGGTCTAGTGGAGAGCTCAAAATTGAATCCACAGAGACGAGTCAACTATCCAACGTTGACATGGGCAATACCATGATCATGCTATCGGTAAGATTGTTCGTGTTTCAATTGTTATTGATTTTGATGGGATTTTTAATGCACACACTGTTAGAAACTGCTTACCAACTAGCAGGACCCGAAGTAAAACTGTAAAATTAGAGCAAGTTCGATTAACGACGAGAGTCAACCACTTGTCGAATGTCATCCTGGCAGCACACATGCACATTAACATGCTAGTGCGAACGCATTTGGTTAGTCAATCGGTTCCTACAAAATGCTGCATCAACTTAATGCTTGATGGGTACCAGTGACCAGCGTGACCGTGCCCTATGGGCTGGTTCCAAATGGTCGACCAGACACGACTAACCATCGTTGACTAGACTGCGTTTAGTTAAAAATAGTCAAACTATGGGTTAACTATGGTTAACTATGGTTAACTATGGTTAACTATGGCTACTTTTTTTAGCCCCAATCCAATTAGCGGACTCGGCAGGGTTCGCTGAAGCTAAAGTGAGTTAGTCCAAAATGCCCTCTTGTTCAAATGGTGATGATAACTCCGGAGCTACAGTTTCAGAGGGGCTAAAATGTTGTCAAATTTGATAGCATTGGCCAGATGCCACAGAGCGAGGTCTGTTGCGTTCAGTCAGTAAATAATGGTAGAGCTAAGTCATAAAAGAAACCCCGCTGTGCTGAAAGTGGGGCTAAATTTGGGAAGGGTTAGCCCCGGAGCTAGCCTCGGAGCTAATTGCTATCTCTGGAGCTAGCTCCAGAGATAGCCCCTCGTCTAAACGACCTCTATAGTCGTCAACTTGCCCTTTGTGGCCTCATGTTCCAACCCTCAAACATGTTTAGCTTGGGTGCAGGTGATTGTATTTAGTATTGTGTTCATCACATGAGCAGAAAAATCAAAGTACATCACTTTTGGGCAATGTTGTATATCTTTTGGAGATTTTGTTTTCCATGTTCGAGTTGGCATCATCTTGACATTGTACCGGGTTTCTGATATGTGTAAAAATTACAGAAGTCAAGACTGTAAATGTCTTTAAATGTTTGAATTGTCTGTCTTAGCACAATGATGATATTTGTAGACGACTTGCTGGTGATCCGGAGGTAACTGTATACAGCCTTTAATTGGTCAACTTCCAGCATTCACCGAACACCCGTTTCATTTGTCATTTAACAACTAATAACAGTTATTCCAAAAACTATGAATGCTAGGATAGGGCGACATTTTGTGTGTAAAAAGCTATATTAGGGCGACACGCTCAATAGGGCGACATTTTGGTGTCGCCCTAATATTTATTTTTTTTTAAAATCATTTTTTTAGGTCAAAAAACTTTTTTTAGGTCAAAAAACTTTTTTTTTAGGTCAAAAACCATTTTTATTAGGACTAGAGCTGTTTCTCTTTGGTCTGGAACCATTTTTTGAAGCTTCGGTTAACAAAATAAGGTGTCATTTTGAGTGGTTCTTGCCGAAATTTCGGTAATCCCCGTGGGGAGACTTCCCGAAATGTTGCCCTATTGCGGCATCCAGAGTTCTTACAACTATACCCATTATTAACTATGGTATGCCACAGACAATAGTCATGGCCATCTCAGTAATGTCATAAATGAACAATGTTATAAATGAAAGTTTTCAACATGATTATCATAATTTATATTGGCTACATAAGGTCCTTTGAAAATGTTAAGGCCCAAAAAAAAGAACTCTGTGTAGCGTTAGCGCGTGTCACTTTCAACCCTGCGCGTCAAATTTGTTGTTTGTTTTTGTTCGATTGTTTTGATTAAAAACATGCCTGTTGGCTCATGTCAACGACTTTATTGCTTGGAATACACTTACCCCGCCCCCCAAAAAGCGAAAAAAATAAGCCGCGTCACCCCGTCATTTTGGGAGACTTTAACTTATGCTAAACATAGTTCTTTTTTGGGGGGGTTCCTAATCATAAATACAGCCTTGAAAAAAATTATTGGACCACCTTTGTCTTGAATTATTCATAAAAATCACTCCTCTTTGTCAGCAGCCGGGCTTATGTTTATGTTTGGACTTAGGCGATGTAAGTCGTTACCTCAGAAGGCTTGCATGAGATCCAATATTGCTATAAGACATTCCTTGACAATTGTTATGTACTTATTTTTGTTTGTCAGGTCGTAGGTGGTCCAATAATTATTTTCCATATGACATTTTAAAAAATTTGGTCAAAAGATAACATGAAACATTTTAACAGTTGTATCCATTTATGAAGCAGGTTTGAAGACATGTGCAACCTGTACTTGGCTTTTTAAATTTTGTTTTGTAACAGCCAAATATGCAATCACATCCAAATTCAATTATTTTTTCCTCCACATCAAGTTTTAATTTTAATTTTTTTTTTTGGGGTGCCACACCCAAAACGCACGCACTGTATATCTTTAAAGGCCCAGTGTATCATTTGCAATGACCCCAAAAAGTAATCGACGAGTTTACAAGGGAAAAGTTCTGAAAGTAAAGATTGAATTAATAGCAACTACCCAATGAAAGGTTTCCACTCAAAATGATATAATTTTACCAGAAAATAATCCGTAAAGATGAAATTATTTAGATCGTTTGCAAACGATTTACTCATTTTTGGTTCGCATCTACACGGTCCAAAATGCATGGGCGCTGTGTACTGCGTGTGCGTGTTCCAACGCGATGCATTTTTATGGATCGCGCGCACACGCAGTATATGATGTGCGCCACAGAGTGCATGACGCAAGCCACATAGTACCCGATCAACTGAGAACGAATATTTGAAACACCTCGCCAATACCAGGAAAACGCATATGGATTTTCATGGTTTTTTTTAAACATGGTACATTTGACAAAGCTGAAATTTATTCGGATGAGTTTGTTGATGTTTTTCTTTTGATTTATAATGGTTTTATTCGCAGAATCGCTCAAAAACAGATCATCTACAGGGCCTTTAACCTGAATCTGAAATTGACCTATCTTCACCTGAATCTAAAATTGGAGTCAAAGTCATTTCGCTGTCACTGTGTGATATATTGGAACATTTCTACTTTGGGATTTGATCAAAACTCAACAATTCTTTCACACACTGTACATAATCAGCCCCGATACTCGTTACAATAACACAAGTTACATGTACCAGTCATTTTCACTGTAAGTTATCAGTGACATTTCCACATTCATGAAAAACAGTAAAACAAGTTGGGGCCGTGCCCTGCCACTTTTCGTTGTATCTATATATTTTAATGAACTTGATAGAGCACCACAAGTTGCCTGTAATATAATTGAAATTTTTCATATTCTATACATCACTTGTTTCCATTGAGTATCAATAAATTTCTCATGTACAATCAATCAAGTGCCGTCTTCTCTCAGAAGGTTGGCTGCAATGGATCTCCATCTATCTCTGTCCTGAGATACCCTTGCACATTCTGTGTAGCTCAGGCCAGTCCAGGTGTTCGTCTTCTTCCTCTTGATCTGTTCCCCTCTATTCTGTCTTTCAAAAGGGCCTTCTGCAGCATTTTATTTCTCATGTATAGAAAGTATTTTTTTCTGAATTAAAAAGACAAAAATGTTATTAAACGTAATTTCATCATACATGTATTTTACCTCATTTCGCCCTCATATTAAATGTATGGAGGCTTACCATTTATTTCACTCTCAATGAAAAGGAGCCAACTACATCTCAAATATTTTTTTATCTGCATTTTGGTGTCACTGCACCCCCAAATGTCACCACAACGTCTTTCCTTGCTTCTTTCAATACTTGCGGAAGGGGTGTTTTAAAAATTTTTTTTTACAAATGGCATTTTCATGTGTGATTGAGGACGTACGCACACATGTACAACATGTGAAGCCCGTTTTAAGAAAAAGGCTTGTATCTCCAATTCCCGACGTCGGAAATTTAATTTTTAAATATTTTTCGTTACAGAGACACATAATCTTTCTAATTTTGTTCGCTTGTGTAAATTAATTTTTTAATCCTTTAACACAAACACGGACAGTCCATCTTTAAGCCTTGGTAGCATACATCTTGTTACCGCTCATTACAAGGATTGTCAATGCATCACTCTCGACAGGCAACTTTCCATCAAATCTCAAACACCGGTATTAAAGAAAACCACTCTTGATCATAATAGTTTGCAATGCTATCGACCCGTTGCCAACATTCCATTTTTATCGAAGATCATTGAGAGGGCGGCCCTATGCCAAGTCATGGACCATGTGGACAGCAACAGTCTTGGGGACCAGTACCAGTCTTCGTATAAGCGACACCATAGTACAGAGACTGGTCTTCTGAGAGTCAAAAATGACATTCTTGGGTCCCTTGATAACAACAAAGCTGTCCTCATGGTCCTCCTTGACATGTCGGCCGCTTTCGACACCGTCGACCATCATATTCTTTTGCACAGATTTGACACTGAATTTGGGCTACGTGGTTCAGTCAAGTCTTGGTTTAGTTCATACCTCACCAACCGTAATACAGTGGAACTTGTCTATAGTGGCCACCCTCGGGACCGTAAAAACTGGCCTCTATAAACAGGTGGCCTCTTTATAGAGGTTTCCTAAGCATTATACAAATGGCAGTTGGGACCAAAGAAAGGTGCCCAGTGTAAGCAGGTGGCCTGTTTATCAAGGTGGCCTTAATAGCAGGTTTCACTGTACTTGGGTTTCAATTAAAGGAGAGTTATCCACGGAACAAACTCTCTCATACTCACTGCCCCAGGGTTCCATTATCGGTCCACAGGCATTTATATTGTACACCACACCAGTTGGGGCCATTATTCGTGATTTCCATGTTTTGTTCCATGCGTATGCTGACGATATTCAGCTTTATGCTGAATTCGACCCGAAGGTCGAGGGTGATTGTCAGTGTGTGTTTGACCGGTAGTCCTCCTGTGTCCTCGCAGTGAACAAATGGATGGCTCAAAACACTAAACCACAGATATCTAATAACAATAAGATAAGAAACGGAGGCCGTACGCGCATAACCGCGCCTTCTTATTAGCATAGTTTTGGGCACCCTCATTTACATAGTTTTGGGCACATTTGCGTGGTTTAAGCCACCTCATTTGCATGATTTTGGGCACCGTAATTTGCATGATTTTGGGCACTTATACATGGGTTTTCGCGCATGCGCACAGATGAAAGCTGCTGTCGCGTGACTCGCGTCGCGTCCTTAAGTTTGGATACGCGCGATGCGCACGATGTGCACACGCGATTAGGAGTAGTGTATACGCAAAGCCCCATTCGCGACGTGCGCGCTGTATTGGCACCCGTACGCATACACCAGAAGGATGAACGAACTTGGTTTCTAAGCTGTATACGTATATTGGTATTTCTGTGCACAATTTAGCGTGACTTTTTGCCATTTTCATCCGGATTAAGCCGTTTGGTGATGTGTAGGGTATTTCTAAACCCGTCAATGCCAGAGATTAGGACACACGGAACCTTGTTTGCACATCAGCTTCCAGCACAAGGTAGACAATTTGAAAACCTTTCTTATAAAGTTTGTGCCATGTTTTTGGAACTTCATATCCCGGACTCCGTCCGCTATGTAGTATATGCGATAAGGAGTCCATACCGTCGCGACAATGGTCGAAATTGTCTTAAATAAACCTTGCATTATCGCGGCAGATTGCTTCAATTAGATACAATATTTAAACTACATAACCTTTATAGCTCCATGGTTACAAGTTTAAAGTATATTTTAAGCATAATAAGCCTGGAATTCGCGCCACACTGGTCAAAAACAAGATGGCCGTTTTTAAATTTTTTTCTCCGGGTATGTTAATTTTGACGTCATGAGATCAAACATAAATTACATAAATATTTAATATTACGCACGCGCACACGTTCGGAACCGCCCCAAGCCGGTTACGGTGATGTGCCATTCAATAACACAGTCGTTTCCTATCTTGTTGTTAATAGATATCTGTGAACTAAACCAAGACAAGACCGAATTCATTGCATTTGCCAACAGTAGGGTTTTATCCTCTTTCTACAATTGAGTTGAAACTGGGTGATTTGGTTATTCCTGTTTCAAAATCTGTTCGGAACTTAGGCGTTATGTTTGACGGTACAACCAACATGTCGTGTCATATTGCTTTTCTTTGCAAGTCTATTAATTTTCATCTGCGTAATCTCTGGCGCATACGGCGATTCCTAACAAAAGAAGCCTGTCATCACGCCGTCAGAGTACTTGTCTTGTCGCGCCTCGACTACACTAATTCACTTCTGTTCGGCGCTCGTGAATCTGACTTGCAGCGCTTGCAGCGTCTTCAGAACAAAGCCTCGCGGCTCGTCTTTGCCTGTGGACGGGACCATCCGTCAGCTAACCTGCTGGAGGAATTACATTGGCTGCCTGTTTAATAGATAACGCATTATTTTTAAAATTATCACTTTCATCTATAAATGCCTGCATGATCAGTCTCCATCATATTTAGTTAACCTCATACAGTTGCTTAACTTCAACAGTTCTAACACCCAGAGACAGCGACTCCGCTCAGCTTCAGATCGCACCCGGCTTTCCATTCCAAGATCCAAGAGGAAAGCCAGGGATAATTCCTTCAGCATTGCTGGTCCTCGGTTGTGGAACATGTTGTCAGTCGATCTGAGAGAAACTGAGTCGCTGTCCCACTTCAAGCGTTCTCTCAAGATTTTCTTATTTTGGTTTCCGTTTGTGAATAATGTACCCAGTGATTCACGTTGACTACTGTTTTGTTATGTTTGTCTTCTCCCATTCATTGTTACGCGCTCTGATCTTTGTATAGCGCGATACAAATGCTCAGTATTATTATTAGTATTATTATTACATCGACCTTGCATCTGAAAGCAACTCCCGGCAACTGGGAGCAACTGATCAGTTGTTTAAAAAGGTCGAAGTATATGACTTGCAACTACTGGCAAATGGAAAAATTCCAGTTGCTGCAAGTTGCTCATGTTTTACTAGTTGTATCTAGATACGGTTAATTTTTGTCGATGTACGCATACTAGCAACTAGTTGCTGTCAATTGAATGAGTGCGTCTGAATACGTGAGTTGCACATCGACAGCAACTGATCAGTTGAGTTGCTTCCATTTGCAAGGTCGATGTACACTAGGCTTTAACCGTGTCGATGTGTGCGCTCTGGAAATGTAGACCGGCGTATTGCTCCCAGTTGCCACTAGTTGGGCAGCTGATCAGTTGCTGTCAACATGCGCGCTACGCACAAATCCACAGCAACTGATCAGTTGAGTTACTTCCAGTTGCAAGGTCAGTGTACTCTGGGCTTTACCAAGTTGCTGTTTCGATGTGTGTGCTCTGAAAATGTAAACATGGCTGGATGCTCCCAGTTGCTGCTAGTTGTGCAACTAATCAGTTACTGTTGATGTGCACTATGCACACATCACAGTTGAGTTGCTTCAAGTTGCAAGGTCGATGTATGCTAGGATTTAATTACAAGGTTGCTGAAAGATGACAGTGACATTTTTCCTGTAAATAACCCCAACTGTGTGTTCTTGTGTTTGTTAGCTCCTGGGCTATGCAGGCACCGACTGGCGCGGTGAGCTGACTCTGAAACCAGGTCTGAAGGAATTCTTCCAGGTCGGCTTCAAGGGCGGAGCAAACAACGAACGCTGGCTGGAGCTGGGTGTCCTAGCTGACTACAGCGGAGGATACCTAGAGATGTCCTTGTTTGCTCCTTACTGGCTGATCAACAAAACAGGCCTGTCTCTCAGCTTCAAGGTAATGATCTTTAGGGGGAATTGGTTGGGATAGCGATGTTGTAATGAACATGATATAGTTTGGGTATGTGAAAGGAAGAGTGTCAGTACATCATTTTGTTTTGAATTGTCTTGAAACTTGAAGGCAGTTTGACTTGACTTGGGACTCGAAGGCAGTTTGACTTGGAACTTGAGGGAAGTTTGACTTGACTTGACTTTGGACACGAAGGCAATTTGACTTGACTTGGGACTCGAAGGCAGTTTGACTTGACTTGGGACATGAAGGCAGTTTGACTTGACTTGGGACTCGAAGGCAGTTTGACTTGACTTGGGACTCGAAGGAAGTTTGACTTGGAACTCGAGGGAAGTTTGACTTGACTTGACTTTGGACATGAAGGCAGTTTGACTTGGAACTCGAGGGAAGTTTGACTTGACTTGACTTTGGACACGAAGGCAATTTGACTTGACTTGGGACTCGAAGGCAGTTTGACTTGACTTGGGACATGAAGGCAGTTTGACTTTACTTTAGTACAAGTCCAAAAGTCCATTAGCATATTTTCTGAATGAATGTATTGAGAAATATTCCCTTTTTCCATTGCTCCCCTTCAAAGGCCGGTAATGACGTCATCGAGCACCCAGCAGACAAGAAGGAACCAATATTGTTTTCATATTCAACCCACAAAGGCTTCAGCCCTGGCAAAAACAAGGTGAGCTTTTTTTTTCTTTAACAAAAAAAGACGTGGTCTAGTGAGTAGCCATGCCCATGATCAAAAGGTTGTGTGTTGGAGCCTCACTGTGTCTATTTATTTTTTATTTATTTATTTTATTCACCACATCCAACAGCGGAAGGACCGCCAATTACAGGAATGGTATCAATTAACATAGATATTTGAATAACTATTAACTTCTAAGTTGAATTAGAAACGGCCAGAGAAATCAGGGAATCCCTCCCCTTGCTCTTCACGAAAGAATACTCTGGGATCTTTAAAGTGCGTTACCTAACACACTGGACCAAGGGCTTTACATCCCTTCCGAAAGACGGAACAAGTGTGATTAAGTGCCACAACCCGTCACGGCCAGGAATCGAACCCACATTCTAGTACTGGCACAGGAACTTGAGTTTGACGCACTAGACCGCTCGGCCATAACATCTGTAAGCAAGACATTTAATTGCAATGCATAGTTCCGAGATTGCCCAGTTAACCCCGCCCCTTAGATATTGTTGCTATGTGCTCACAAGCCATCGCAAAAAAATGGCGAGACTACGTACAAAGCAACGGGACTCGGCATGGAAAACACAGATTCATTGGAGAAAACCCAAAGGTATTTATGTTTTGAGGTCGACAGTTACCGTAGCACACACTGAGCGAAGGGCTAGTAATGCAGGGATGACATATATTCATAAAAATGCACTTTCCTACCATTGAACAGCGAATCGCCCAACATTGAAACCAAAATTCACCCGGTCACTGGCGCATACAAACATACAAACTGTATGGGCAGAAAATCGCGGATTGTGTGATGATTGCATCACTTTGACCTATGTGGGCGCCGTCTGCTAGCTCTGTTGTGATTGGTCGCGGGTTCGGCTTGATTGACAGGTCGGAACTATGCATTACATCTAGCGATAATTGCAGAGCTGATCTGTGGAATGCCACAATTGGAGTGTCATTAGGGTTGTGTTCCTTGGCCAGGCAAGCCACCTAGGTGAAGCAAAATGGTTCTGGTGATTCCCTGATGGCAGCGATAATAATAATAATGGCCACGACGCCTTTGAATAACTGTCACGTTAAATACTTTGAGTCTTATAAGTCTGCTATTATTGATATTGTTTCAATCATTAATTTATAAATATTGTTTGTGTGTTGTAATGACAGATTTCCATGAAGGTGGGCGAGTCTAACTGGTCTGATAAATTCTCCTTGGATGCTGTTGGCAGTACTGGTTTCATCTCATGCAAAGTGGAGGAGAAAACGACTGAGGTATGGTGAATGGAGGGGTGGGGGAGGGGGTTGGGTGGGGGAGTGTGAGGTTATAAATTCTCCTTGGATGCTGTGGGCAGTACTGGTTTCATCTCATGCAAAGTGGAGGAGAAAACGACTGAGGTATGGTGAATGGAGGGGTGGGGGAGGGGGGTTGGGTGGGGGAGTGTGAGGTTATAAATTCTCCTTGGATGCTGTTGGCAGTACAGGGTCGCGTTCAATAGCGCAATATGTATGCTTACCGACAATACGGTGAAGGTATAAGAAAATACCCAATACCGGCATACGTATTGTGCCACTGAACGCACCCGTGGTTTCATCTAGTGCAAAAAAGATGAGAAAACTTAATATCTTGCTCTAGCATTTCAGAGTTTAAATTTACCAGACTAAATATTGTCTGACAAGCTGCAGGTAAACGTCGTAAGCAGTGTTGAACTTCAACTAAAATTACAAAATGAAGTCCAAATGACCTTTATCACGGTGCGTCCATCTTTGTCTTGTTACCCATAGTACGTGTCGGTCATGCATCAGTGCGTCTGCTCAACTGGTCGATAGCGTGTGTAATCTTCCGTTGTTCTTTTGAGAAAATCACTGTTCTTTATCGCGCTATTAAAGTGTGTTACGTTGTGATGCACACAATGAGCATTTTCAACACGCGACCAAACTATTTTTCCTGCAAGTCTCGCTTTGGTTACATTCATTTGAATAGGGAAAAAGGGAAGATGGCCGCACCGTGATAAAGGTCTAATGAGACACAGGGAACTAGCATCCCTGTTATGTTACCGTGGCCTTGATCTAAATCTTACAAGCTGAGAAAGGCCACAGAAACGTTCCTCTTGGCCGTGTATTTAATCCAATGGGAACTGTTTGGACTTGTGACTGAGTAAAATCCATTGATTGTGCAATATTTTAGCAAGACATTCCAGAATCATTGTTTTTCATCCATGAGACATGCATACAGACATCCATTTTGACTTTCAATTTCTTGGTGACCATTTTGAGTTCTTTCAGCTTCATAATCTTCCATCCATGTCTTGATATTTTAAAAACCAAAATGCCAGTTGTAATCGCGGAATACCAACTGTCTTTATTCCTTTGCTAGCATGGGCAACGTAATAACAAAAAGCAAAACAAATCACTGTGGTCAATAGACCTGCCACCGTTCTAGACCTGCCACTTCTCTAGGAATGGTATGAGTAAGGAGCTGTTTTAAATATATACTGTAAAAGCCAATATTTTCGCGTACAGATATTTTCGCGCATTTCAACATTACTGACATTTTCGCGAGTTGTTATTTTCGCGGATGGAAATTATGTTTTGTTTTAGGGATCGCCACAATTGTTGCAAACAATATTTTCGCGGGTTGTTATTTTCGCTGGTTCTGTCTGGTGCGCGAAATGCGCGAAAATAAAACCACCGCGAATATTTCAGCTTTTACAGTAAGTTGATCTCCTGACTTCAGATACATCTACATGTATAAATCTCTGAGGTTGTTAATTGACAATCCAGGAGGGTTTTTATCTGTGTCAGGAGTCACGAGATCTGAAATCATTTTCCAGGAAATCTGTTGGTACCATCCCTTGCTCATTTTAAATGAAGTACATGTAAACATTCTTCGGTTCATTTCAATTTCTTTTATTTACCATGCCACCACGTCCATCCATGTCATATTCATACCATGTTACATTCCATGTGACATTCTTTCAGACCAATGCATCCGGTGATGGGACTCCCAAGAAATACGGTGTAAGAGGGTTCATGTGGAATTTCTGTGTCTTTTTCTGACTTGCATTAACAGGAACATTACTTGAGAACTCTTTAGTTTTGTTTGCATGGATCGTTTTTATTTTAAATATGCATTTCAAGATGTGTGTGCATGAAGGTTTGTGTGCATGAAATGGTGTAGATATAAGTTTATAATCTTAAAGATAGTATACATGATTGGTAAACTGTCACAAATAGTTTTATCCCCCTAGGTGTGATTTAAGATATGCATGATTAAAACCAATCTGAGCAAAAACCAGCTCCGTACTTCGTCTAACTTTTACAGTCATTTCGCCACAAAACCACTTCGCCCTGAACTATTTCGCTTTGAACCACGGCCTGTGCACAAAGTGGTTTTGGGGCGAAGTGGCATTTGGGCGATGTAGTGTTTGGACGAAGTAATTTGGGGAGAAATGGCACTCGGGCGAAGTGGTTTGGGGCAAATTGAACTTTCATCTCATGAGACGAAAACTAATTGTTTTACTCATTTCTCAAAGACTATAGCACTTCAGACAAAACCATTTCAGGGGAAGTTTTCTGCGGTCATCATGTTTATATTGTGTAAGTTAGGCGTAAATCTTTGAACATTTCTGATTTTCGAGATTACCAATGATGTATACTGCCTTTAAAGTAGCTTTAGCCTGTTTGTTTCATTGTTTCTTGTTTGTTCTTATTTTAAGCACATTAATACCTTTAAATCCAGTATTTCTGAAAATGAAAGCCAAATTCATTGCTTTAATTTCCTTCAAAATGACAGAAGTACCCTAGTTTAAATTTGCATGCCTTAAATGCCTCAGTGATGAAAGCTTTGCATGAGATAAACCCTGTTCACGTTAGCGAAATGACTTCTTTTGACTAATATTAGCCAGTCATTGTTAGTTAATGATGCATGCATACATATCTCACTACAAAAATCAAACAAAGAGTCGTAACAATCGCATTAAGCAACCGCTAACGAAGATTGGAATAAGCTGTACGATGCTCCTATCTCGATATGTGTCAAATCGCTTAATCGAACGAAGGGAGCGTACAATTTACAAATTTGCTTCGTCAAATTAAGCTATTTTGCTTCACCGAATGAAGTGATACTTATCTTTGCAGAATAAAGAGGCACGCATTCACATCAGAAAATCTCTATGTCGAGTCATTGTCAAATCTTTATTGAATGATGTCCTTGATGTCAACATGGTCAATGTCGCTGTTTCGTTACTGAGGAATTTTTTTTCTGATTTGTGTAAGAATTGAGGGAATAAAGTTTGTACAGAAAGACAAAGTTCAAAAAAAGTTTTTATGAAATTGTAAATTTAGTCATTGACGTTCAGTTTGTGACATGATGATTGGCATATACATCAGCAGCAACCCTAACTGTCCTAAACATTCACCTTTTTGTAACAAACTTTAAAAATAAGGACGTGGGAGATTCATTAATTCTTTTGTATTTAAAGGAGCATGTTCGGATCACATTTTTTGAATCCCTCATTTTCCCATGAGAGTGTGGAGATTTTGATATATCATTTGTCATATTTTTCTCATCATTCTAAAATGTTTGCGCTCTCAATCTGTATATTTTCAAGGATATCATCAGAAAACCACCGATGTTTTGTAAGCTAATTTATCCGTTCCATAAAGCAGTGCAGTGATCACACCAACCTTTTTGCTTCTACAACCGAATTGAAGATTGCTAATTGCCTGTTTTCTTCCCATGGATAGTATTTTGAGGAGGTATTTTATATGATTGTTAGGTTAGAATGAAATCCATTTTCTAGAAAAATCTGAACAAGCTTCTTCGACTTCATTCATTTTCTGTCTCATCGTTAACACTTCATAACTGGCTCGCATGCCTCCTCCAACTCTTACCTAGAGCTGTTTTCACAAAGTATCTTAATCGTCTTTTGCAGGTCGGAGTTCAGATTAATCTGAGTAACTTTGGCATGACAAAGATTGTGGTGTTCAACCCTCGATACCTACTGGTCAATCAGACGGATTCTCCCGTCCGCTGTGCCGAGGTCTTTCAAGACAAGATCATTGAGATTCCTCCTAAGGAAGTAAGTTACACAATTTCTTTCTTGGTTTACTTGTTTAAAACCCCAATTGATTGCTTTCCAGTGATGTCACGCATTCCATCCACCATTTTGGTTGGCATTTTTCATGACGCACGTGGCTCGAGTGATAAGAAAAGCGCATTGGTTGCACTTACCTCCGTTTCTTAACCTTGCTTTATGTTGTTGCGCCATGGCTGTATCGATAAAGATAAAAACGTATTTCTTCAGGCTAAACATCGCGATCAAGTAGAAGCACTTTCGTGTTTACAAGCTGACTGCATGCTCAATATTTTGAACGTATCGCAACGCGCGTGTGTGGCATCTTCGAATGAAAATACGCTGGTGAGTATTTTTTACGCGTGTTCATGTGCGTCTATTGGCGCGCGCGTGTACGCGCGTGATTGTTAACCACCGAACATTCCCGGATGTTCTACGTCATCGAAAGCAATCAATACATCATTTGCAGTTAACATGGGTTTCGAACAGTCTCTTCTAATTGATTAGCATGGATTGATCAATTTATAAGTGCGTGCTATTTTTAATGTAATTTCAGTGCCTTGCGTTCTGGCCGATTGACAAGAAATCAAACTCCAAAATGGTAGTGTTGGCGGAGGACTCCCAAGAACGATCCCTGCCGTTTCACTTCACCAACCCCCACACGACGGTCCTTAAACTAGACTCACAGGTAAATGTTAGGACAAGAGCTCTTAATTAACCAACCGAGAACTAGTAACATGAATCAAACTAAAAGAGACATTAGTGAGTTAAATTTAAAATGTTTTTAACAAAAAAAAAACAAGTTTTGAGAGATTGCTGTTTTTATTTACATTCTATATGTACAATTTCCTGAATTCCTTAAAGGAAACACAATTTTTGTTCCTGCCTTTTATTTTTAAAAACCAATCAATCTGAGAATGGAAATTTTAAGCACACTGAACTGAAGTTTTATGCAGTATAATGCACAACGAAGCTGTTATTTGAATATTTTGATGTCGGCTTAATTGCAAAATAAATTTTCAAATTTTGATTCAACTGTAAATTCATGCTTTGTTCTATTCTGTTGCTCGGTATGAATTCATGTTTTAAAAATTGGAATTCAATTTTAATTTTTTCTCTCTCTTTTTCTTTCTAGATTGGTGGCATAATTGTAGAAACCTCAGTGTCTGAATCGGCTACCGTGGTCAGTTTCTCGTCTTTCAGCAAAGGTAACTTCACAGTGCAGCTCATTAATGCTACAGACAGCATGCCAGTCAAGTACCATCAGGCGTAAGTTGGCTCGTTTTATTCCTTTTCGCCATTCCATCATAACTCTGAGTGTCCACTGTAAGTTCTCACAAATCCTCGCAAGTCCTTGCAACTCCTTGGCCAGTCCTTACAAGTCCATTACAAGACCCTGCAAGTCCTTAAAAGTCCTCACGAGTCTTTGGAACTTGGAAGCCCATGCAAGTTCTTCAAAGTCCCTGCAAGTCATCACAAGTCCATCAAAAGCCCCCAAAATGCCATCACCAGCTCTACCACTTAGAATTCAAGCCACATAATTCCATTTTCCAAATAATTTAATAGTAACGACATACTAAAGACATACTAAAGCTTTCCGACTTGCACTCATCAGAGCAAAACGCAAGAATGGCGTGGGTGACGTTATCGATAAGGCTAAAGGTGGGAATGACGTGTTCAGAATGCTGCGCGCTAATTGGTCAGCTGACAACAGCAGGGAGCACGCTATTGCGCATGCGCAGTTAGACTACGTGTACAAATTCTTTCTGACGACATAACACAGGTTTTGTGAAGTAAATAAATGTAGCCTCGAGCATGTGCAGATGCATGATACTGCATGCTCTGGCCAGTACAGTGAACTGCTGTTCGCTGTATTGTTTCGAGCACTCGGGGTGATCAAGCAAGTGTTGTCCTATAGCAGATGAGCACAACATGCCTTTCTAAAAACCCTGTGTACACAAATGTCCGTCCCGGTTACGAGCGTGTATTGGAAATTTGTACACAGGGTTTTTTAAGGGCATGTTATCCCACTATTTGTAACCCTTCTTCGGCATAAGTTATCTCTTCAGAACAACTGAAACTTATATCTTTTATTATGAGACCAGACCAAGGTATTTTCTGGAAAATATGGCCTGTGGTGCCAAAATGCCCCCTTTACCGTGGAAAGACTCGTTTACTCTTTGTTAGCTATGCGCAAATTGTGGCTACCTTGAAATTACAAAAATTTCAGGACACAGCCAAATATTTCAGTCGCAGAGATCATAAAGTTAAAGGAATCTGGTTTCCAATCTCAACACAGTAATGTGAAGGAGGAGAGATGCTTAGAGCCAGGCCAAGCCATATTGTACACATGGCAGGATCCTACAGAGTTACGAGAAGTCGTCTGGAATGTGGGTGAAAAGGACCACAAGAATAACCTCATCAAGGTAACATGTGATTGGTTTATTCATTGGGTCGTATATGAATAAAAACTAAGCAAATACTGAAAGGTATTTACTTTTTACTTGCTAAGCCGTTAGCATTTGCTACATTTTATATGACTGTGCGCTAGGCAACCAACCACAAGTATTAAGCATTTACTACAATTTCTACTAATTTAGTAGATGCTGAACAGTAAAAGAAACTTTTATTTATTCGAAGCACATGTTTATTCTAAATGCTTATACTTTCTAGTAAATGCTTTACCTGTTTACTTGAGCTTCCTAGTATTTGCTAGTTTGTATAAATACGACCCAATGTATTCTCCAATGAAAGCTATTCTTTACTATTTCAGCAAAAAGCAGCAATAGAGTAGGTTTATCTTTTGGTGTACTGTGGTTGATCGGTCGGCAATAGCGTGTGCAATCTCTCAACGTCGTTAGCGGAAGAACAATTTTTCAGCGCTGTGTTTGCTCATTCGCACTGTATGCGTCATTGTGATGCGCTCGCAACAATTTAAACACGGGGCCAAACTATTTTTGCTTCAAGCCTTGATTTGGTTTTAATATAGGAACAGGATAAGATCATTTTTAAAATTTATTTATGGGTTTAATGAACTTCACTTCGCAGCCCGTAGGCTAAATTGCATGAAGCTTACAAGTTATGTTCCACCTAAACATCGCGATACATAGTCGGGGTAGCACCATTGACAGCCGACGGCCGGAGACACCAGGGAATCCCCTAACTCGTCACAAAAGAATGCTCTGGGATCTAAGTGCATTACACAACACACTGGACCAAATGCTTTACATCCTTTCCAAAGCATGGAGCAAGTGTGTTTGAGTGCCTTGCTCAAGGGCACAGGTACCCCAGCCGGGTATCGAACCTGCAACCCCAAGTTTTTACCTGAGTGTTGTGAGTCAGTGACCCAAGCCGCAAGGCCATTATGGTACCCCACTACTCCAAGTATTCTGCTGGATACCAAGAATTTATTACAAGCTAACCGATTTTATTGTTTTATGTATTTGTAGGACGGCATCGGTGAATTCAAATACAACGACCAGACGATGTACTGGGTTTCCTTCCTGGACGGTACCCAGCGCATGCTGTGCTTCACTGATGATTTGGCCAAGGCAACCAATGCGCAACAGGTGAAAAATATTAGAAGTAACTTCCCTTAATGTAAGGGGCCGTCCAAAGTTGTCAACATTTTCACGGTTTTACGAGCGTAGTATTTTTCAACTCTACGCCCCCCCCTCCCCCTCCCTCCCTCCCTCCCTCCCTGCCCCCTCCCCCAAGTACTACTTATTAAAATCGTTTGTCACTACCATGAAGTGTCAACATTTTACAGTGCATGTAAAGTCCTAAGCAGCCCTCGACTTTCCTGGCTACGCTTTGTAAAACCGTGAAAATGTTTGGCTACGCTTTGTAAAACCGTGAAAAAGTTTGGACAGCCTGTTAATGTAAAAATTACGTCAATGTTGCAGAAGCACACGTTTCTGCAATTTCATGGAAAAAAAGTGCTTCTGGCCTGCTAATCACAGACATGTTATTACACCTTGGTTTTCAAGCGGTATGGCGTGTTGAATCCAAGACTGTGGTCAATCCACAGGTCGTAGGTTCGAATCCCATCCCGGCTTTTCCATGGTGCGTGTGCTCTTGAGCAAGGAGGAAACGGGTACCTGTGAGGGTAGAGAAAGCTAATGTGTTTGATTAGTCCCTGTGCGCATAAGCTGCACGAGAAGGATTAAGGAATGATATTACTGAGCCCAATGACCAGGGGTAATAATGCAGAAAGCGCATTGAGAGATCCGTTGGATCTGTAATGCGCTATATAAGAACTGTCTATTATTATTATTATTATTATTAATAGAGCCATGTCCGGCAGTCCTATCAAATTTTATACTGCATTTAAAAAAAGTATACCCCAGAAACAATTTATATTGTGTTTAATAGGTGTAACCCATACATTATTGGTAAACAAAGAACAAGAAATATGCCCCACTGAAAAACAGATACGAACTTCACAAAAAATGGCAATTGCAGCGAAGCCTTGTAATATGGGTGCGGTAATTTTTTACGAAAATTAAGCAAATAAATATATTTTTCAGAAAAACATTTTCATGCTTTGCAAAAGGTATTTCTTCAGAACAATATATTTCTTTAATTTTGAGAAAAAATAAAAACATTTGAAAGTTCTGGGATCTTCTACTTTGTCATAGAAATGTTCCCTACTAGTGTGGAAAGACCCATCTGCCCTTGGCTGACAAACAATTTCTATTCCCTGATTTGTTTTTTTCCGATAACCCGTTTTCAGGCAGCTGAGTTGGAACAGTCTGATCTGGAGCTTGTGTTGTCTCTACCTGGTGTTGGTCTGTCACTCGTTAACAACATCACCAGGACTGAAGTGACCTACATTGGCATTATCAGGTACTGTCAGAATAACTGTCATTCATGTTTTAATGGTGTGTTTTGCCGGTCTTCAACTGTATCTTTAAGACTGGTTGGATGCTGATAATGGCTTAAGCCGAATGCCCCGTCTCTACCTGGCGGTAGTCTGTCACTGGTCAACAATATTACCAGGACTGAAGTGTTTTTTTGGCTTTATCAGGTACTCACAGAATAACTGTAATTGATGTTTTAATAAGGAAATAAATGTGTGTTTGACCGGACTTTTTAAGGTGGGAGAAAAATTCCAAACATGTGGGGGGGGGGGGAACCCACGGGATCAAGCAGAGACTGGAAACCCAATCAACATACTGACCCACGTCCAATTTCTTAAAGCTGTTTAGCAGAAAAAATTGCATAAAGATGCAGGCTCGTTAATGCGCGACAGACAAATTTGTGCCACGAATTTCACCGCGCTTAATACCTTCCCCTGGCAGCTGCTCTTACGATCCCGGAGGGTGTAGGTCCATGGTGCAGGCTAATAGCCTCGCCCATTCTGCAAAATAGGGTGTGTATCTTTTCGAAAACAAATATTTATCACACAAAACACCCTTTGTAAATTCATACATATAGTTTCAGCCGTATTCATATTATATTACAGATATGGTCTCATTTGCTTCAAGAAAGTGTCATATAGATGGTTGGATTGATCGTTGAATATGGGAACTCTTTGGTACAAACGACATACAACAACACACACACAACATAGCGCGTGCGCATGATTCAATTAGCCTAGGCCTAGCAACGCATAAACACACTGTGGTGAGCCTGCATAAATAATGAGCCTCCACCCTCTGGGATTGTAAGAGCAGCTGCCCTACTCGGGCAAGGTATGGAGCGCGGTGAAATTCGTGGCACGAATTTGTTTGTGGTGTATTCACGAACCTCCGTCTTTAATGCAAAATGTCTTTGCTTCGAAAAAAAAATTAGCTAGCAGTCAAAATTGTACGTGATCTGCTACTATTTCAAAAATATACAAGTTGACATAATTTTTTTCAAAGCAAAGAAATTTTGCATTGAGCAAATTTTCCTGCTAAACAGCTTGATGAATATGCCCCCTAGACAGGATTTAAACCCAAGACCACAGAGGTGGAATGCCACAGAAATTGAAGTTGCAACTCTCTGAACAAACTGTTAAATTTTCCCTTTGCACGATAGCTCTGGAATAATCTGGCAGAACAAGATCCGTCGGCGATGGCGCGACCTGACAGGCAAACAGATGAAACTCTTAGAGGAAGGTTACCAGCGAGTTCAAGGTCAACTGACTGCAAATAAAGACGCTCCACCTAAAGCCACCAAACTGGAGAAAGATTTTGAGGTAATCTTTGAGAAATATTGCAAAAAATGTGGAATGTGCATTTTGCTCAGGGTTCCTGACATCCTGAGATCTCAGGGAATTTCCACTCTGCAAAGCGACGTAACAATACCCTGAGGAAACACACGCAAATCTGTGGAGTGAGCCGGCTGTTGTCTTGAGCCAACTCACGCCCGAGTCATTTTGATGTAATTTAATCAATTCGGTCATGTTATGCCGAAAAGAAACGATTTCTTATGACTGTCCCATTCCTACCAAACTTTCAAACGACGATCTTAATTTACTCCGCAGTTTTTCAAATTAATAACAGGGATGCATGCTGACGAATGTAATGTAAGGGATTCCCCAGTATCCTTTAAATAGCAGCCAATCGCCGACGCGGACAACGGCCAGCATTACAGAGTACATGTATCATGACATGCATTTTTTTTTTTGCATGCACGATGTTTACAATCTGCGCGCGTTACATTTGAATGCCTGCAATCATGCTCCAATGCACTGCCAAGCGTCCTGATTGGTCCAGCAGAGGCGACAAGATTTCTGTCGCTTGTTCCACCGCGAAATGGGGCCTGTTTCAACAGGGCCACTGTACGCAGGAGTTATGGAGTGTGTTAAAGGGGCACTGTTGCAAGAGGATGGGTTCCTGATGCCGTCAAAAGGACGGGGATGGGAGGTGTGGGGGTGCTGAGGTATGTGAACAGCATTTTTCCTGGATTATTCTCAAATTTCACAGCGGTATTTTTCCCCCCAACTTGGCTGCAATGCCCTTGTATTTTAGCTCCTAACGATGACAGTAGACTACTCTGCTGCTAATTCCCTTCTGTCATACTTGCTTTTCTTGTCATCCAACAAATAAGATAATTAACACCAATATTATTGAGTAATTTCCAGGGAGCGTTGGTCTGGTCGCATACATTTGTACATGCACACATGTGTTTGACGAGCATCGTGTCGCACATGCACACATGTGTTTGACGAGCATCGTGTCGCACATCGAAAGTTGAACTTGAAGCATCTGATGCTCTGAGTGCTGTGTGGTTTTCGCTTGACAAGTTGCTTCGTCTAATGAAGGGAGTGTCCACATTACAAATTTGCTTCATCAAAAATCTTTTTATTTAATTAAGCTTTTTTGCTCCATCAAGAGGACAAATACTAATCTTTGTGAAATGAAAAACTGTGCATTCGCAATTGGAAATCTCCATGTTAAATCTTCATTGAACAAATTGTGTGGATCCACTTCTCTACATCCAAATAGTTATCCATTTCAAAACCCTTTTTTCTTTTCGCTCAATCCACAGGTTGATTTCCGCACCATGAGCATGCTAGTCCCCAAACGCCGCTCCATCCGTCGTACCTACCATGCTGGAGTCTGGGCCCAGATACGGACAGCTAAACATCAGCTCCAGATACACCTTATGATCCATCGTATTCAGATTGATAACCAGATGCCGGCGGCCATCTTCCCGACCATCCTGGCACCGATTCCGCCACCCAAGAGTGTGTCGGCAGAGAGCGGTAAAGCAGTACTTTTAGACTTTTCACTTTTAATGTTTGATAATCCAAACTACTTTTAAATGTGACCTGCCATGGCAAAATGGGGAATGTCTCCCACATTTTAGCTTTTTTTTTTTTTTTTAAGAATAAAGTTCCTGGGACCGCTAGGGTGAATTAACTTGATACAAATGTAGACAAGTGAGTTTAAGAAATCTGGAAAAACAACCTGGCTCAAACGTGCAGATGCTCTGCCAAATTGGGCTATGAAGCCAACTGATGAAGCAGTTGTTCCTCACTGATTGAGATTGGCTATCACGTGAGCTTAACAAGCCCTACAGAGACATAAACCGTTCAATGAGATAACCACCCCTCCCAGAGATCATATCCCAGAGATACGACCCAAACCCCTAAACCATACTTACACGTTCTTGATTCTAGCAGGGGACAAGAGAGATGACTTGATGCATGCGCAAAGCCTTAACGAAACATCAAGCAGCAGTACACAGTCTAAGGCCGGGGTCACACATTGCGGCCGTCTTCAGCATAGAAACTCGCTCTAAACCCGTTCATTATTGACTCTTTCACCCCGCAGCCCCCAAGCCTATGATTGAGTTCAGCCTCATGATGCGATACTCGGAGCATAGTAAGGTCAACCAGGTCAAGTACCTCAAACTCCTAATCCAGGAGATGGCTGTTAAGGTGGACATCGGCTTTATCATGAGCCTAGCGGCTGTCTTCAGCAGTGGACAGGAGGCTGCTGTTTCAGAGGTACGTTGACCAGAAGTTTGATGCAGTATTTAAATCTTCTGCACGTCACCTATTTGAGGTGGTGTTTGTTCCGTCATGGATCTAAATCCACATCCAAAGATGTGTCGCCATGTGGAAACAAATAAAACTGTGCCGATGAGAATCTCAAGTCACGTCAATCATAAATTATCAAATTTCTGAACCAAATTTCGCTCATGACGTTTATCTTAAATAAACAAGCGGCCTCAATTTGTTTAGATAGTGTGTTGTCAATGAGAATTGAAATGACACAATTTAACCACACAACAATCTTAGCAATGTGTACGTCGCCATTTTGGTTCTTGCACTGAGCCACCACTCGAGAAGGATTCCAGCGATGACATTTCGATCAAGATCTGCATGAAATGTATGAGTGCCCCACAGATCTATTAAAATCTGCATGTAAATTACCAGCAGCCAGCTAAATTTGTCCAGTCCGGGGCTGTTTAACAGCCCATTTTCCGTTAATCGAGCGTCAGGCTATTTCATAGACATCGTTAACGGTAAGCAACTGAAAACCTGCCTTAACCGCAGAGCAAAATTTTGCCTAAGATAGTGACGCAACAATGGCGGTTTCTAAGCGTGCGCATGCTTAAGCACGCCGCGGTCGTGAAACAGCCTTAATGTTAGCACAACTTTTCTGCTACAGTAAGCACACGTTTTCAGCTAGCGCTTAAGCAGCTCTATGAAATTGGGCCCAAATGTCTGATGAACTATCTTTGGTATTTCATTTAAAATTAATAACTAGCATTTTTATTGAGTCTTATTTTTCATAAAATTCGGCTGTAAGCATGCACAATATTCCTTCATTAATGATGTCCTACAATTTTAACCATGTCTATCTCTGCATTGCCGTACATTGCCTTAATAGGCGGTCTATCAAGAACAAACAATTTGTGTAAGTTTGTATTTTTTTCTTCATATTTTATGTGGTAAAATATGTAATCCTTTCTGCAGTATGATTTTTTTTTTTTTAAGTTTTGTTTACTTGAGTGTATTGGTTTGTCTTTCTATAGTGAGCATGCTGCTGCTCTGATATATCCTTCACATATCTGATATATCCATCAAATTCTTACAAAATGAGTCTTAAGTCAATTTAAGAAAACATTCTCCTGATAATTCCCACAGCACTTTCTGCATGATATCTTTTAACCCACCAAGTTTATGCAATAGTTCTCTGGAAGTACATGTAGCTTTTCTTTGCTGAATGCCAATGCAATGTGGCCAAATGCATAGTTCCGAGATTGCCCAGTTAACCCCGCCCCTTAGATACTGTTGCTATGTGCTCACAAGCCATCGCAAACAAATGGCGACACAACGTACAAAGCAACGGGACTCGGCATGGAAAGCACAGATTCATTGGAGAAAACTTAAAGGTATTTATGTTTTAGGATCGACAGGTACCGTAGGACACACTGTAATGCAGGGATGCCATATATTCATAAAAATGCGCTTTCCTACCTTTGAACAGCGAATCGCCCGACATTGAAACCAAAATTCACCCGGATCACTGCATACAACATGTACATGGGCAGAAAATCGCGTGATTGTTGTGATGCAATGCACTTTGACCTATGTGGGCGCTGTCTGCTAGCTCTGTTGTGATTGGTCGGCGGGTTCGGCTTGCTTGACAGGTCGGAACTATGCATTGCACCCCAAGTTGGTTTCAGCAAGATTTCAATATTTCCTGCATACTTTGTCGCCTTTTGGCACACTGAGTATGCAAAGTACGTTTTTACTGTGACTTTTCATTTAGAAATGGAAACAGATAAAGGAAGAAATCAATATTGTGAATGTGTTTATTACAAGCATAAATCCCAAAAAAAATTATTTCTGATCTGTGACTCATTTTGTATGATCTAATCACATTTTAATTTAACTATTTTTTTCATATTAGTCTCATCTCGTTCATGTAACCTTTTTGATTTGATATCTTTAAGAGATACATGTGTGTGCAAGTATAGTAAGGTGATATACATGTACTAGCTCCAAGTCTTTGCAATAGTGCTGTACTGATCATTGTTCTTTACTTCTTAGTTTGATGTCACAATCGTAATGTCATGTTGGTGATGCTATTGAGGCGCAAAGCGTCACAAAATACAATTTGTGTCATAAAAACACCACTAATCTTGTTATAACAGTTTGCTCATTTCATAGTTACGAAGTTTCACATTTCAAGCACAAAATTAATTATCCATACACAGTTCATTTCAAATGTAGCAGATCACCTATGTTAGAGAAACAGCAACTTGGAATGTTTTTAGTTGCTCCATACATCAACATCCAATTTAACCTATCGACAGTTAATCATGATACTGACACAACAGCTGTTACACACAATTGATTGTTTTCCAGTGACGTCACCCCTTCCATCCACCGTTTTGGTGGTCATTTTTCATGACGCACGTGGCTCGAGTAATAACTGGCAAAAAGAGCAAGTAAAGCGCATTGGTTGCACTTACCTCTGTTGCTTGACCTTGCTTTATGTTGTTGCGCCATGGCTATTGTATCGCGAAAGATAAAAACGTATTTCTTCAGGCTAAAAATCAAGTAGAAGCACTTTCGTTTTTACAAGCCGAGTGCATGCTCAATAATTTGAACGTATCACAACGCCCGCGTGCGGCATCTTTGAATGAAAATACGCTGGTGAGTATTTTCAGAGATGTATAGATAAGTCTCTGGTATTTTTTACGCGTGTTCATGTGCGTCTATTGGCACGCGCGTGACTGTTGACCACCTAACATTCCTGGATGTTCTACGTCACGGAAAGCAATCAATACTGAATCTTGACTTTCAATCTGAATTTTAATTCTGCCTCACAATACTCAACTTTTATTTTTAATACCTCAATACTACGGATTACACAATTTTACCATAACTCACAAAGTTTTATAGTCTGAAACGTAACATTGATAGTTAACTTTGTATAAAGCTACCCTTTGATTTTAAACATGATACAGACTCTTGAAACAAGCCTTAATGCAGCATTCACATTATCGTACAAAAACCACGCTTGTGCTGCGCTTAGGGCATTGCATGAGCTCCGAGTCACGGATTTTTCCTGAAATGAAAATTCCACTTTGGTAACTCGGAGCTTCTCCGATACCTCATTGGCTGCGCGTTGGAAAGGTGTGAGTCAAAGTTCACCAATTTTGAAATTTGACTGCAGCTCAAAACGCGTTGTGTGTCACAAAAGGCTGCACTCAAGCAATTGCACAGACAAACGCAAGACCATTTTTCCCATGATAATGTGAACGCCACTTAACTCCCAAAATTGGATCCTGCCTCTGAAAATATTGACGCTATCAAACTAATCTCTGAATCCTAGAACCTTCCCCTGACTTAAAGCATTGAATCCCTAAACTAGACCTCAACTCTCACTTCAGTGCCCCGCTCACAGCGACTTGAGAAGCATCTACGTCCAGTCAAAGCCACTGCTAGTTTCTCACTGAGAGCAATAACTGGCTTTTGTTTATTTACATCATAGACCTTGAAAAAAATCTGTAGTAAATAAATAATTAAATAATACAAGCATTTGTAAAGCGCCATCTATCTATATGTAGACATATTCCGAGGCGGCTGTTGCCATTATTACCGCTGCCATCAGTAAATCACCAGAACCATTTCGTTTCAACTAGGTGGCAACCCGGCCAAGGCGCACAACTCTATCAGCAGTTAGATTGTGGCATTCCCCATAACAGCTTCCCATATATCGCTTGGGTTGACGAGGCAACTGGGATTAAGTGCCTTGCCCAGGGACACAGACACGTTGGTCGAAGTGGGGCTCGAACCCCCAACCTCTGATTGGGAGTCCCGCTTCATACCCACTAGACCACATGCGCTCCACAAGAAAGATTTAAACTAACAAAACATGACCCTTTCCTCAAAGGGCGCTGTTCTAGCTGCCATACTGCAATTTTTAATGTGCAATCGAAACTTTTAAAAATCCTTTTATATCTTCTGTTTTTCTCATCATCGTATTTTATAAGTTGTTCATACTCCTTTTTCAGTCAATTATTGTGTCGGATGTGGAGTTTTTGCCTTGATTTGTGCAATATAAGGTTGACTTTTGACTGAAAGTTTCGTCGCGGTGTGCATCAAAATGGGCGACTATCATGGATTACGTATTGTTGGACCGATAGTGGTAACGCTCCTATGCTACATCTGCTGTGTGTCGAGTGTGTCTACGAGTAGACTGCATTGGAATTATCGTGATTATGGACTTATCGAGCAAAACTTTACACGAATGGCCTGTTTCTCCAACAAAGAATCAATGAATCATCGTGATGATATTGCCAATGTTTTTTCGTCTCAAGCACCAGTGTGTACCTGTGTTTGTACTGTGCCGTTATTTGTGAATGTACGTTTATCTATTGTGACCTTTTGCGGATTTCGTCACCGGATTCCGGTCGTAAAGTGGAATAGGCGTGGACATATTTTGCTCTATTCTGCTGGTTTCGACCCCCCTTTGGACATCACTGTCTACATGGACGTTTCGTCAAACCCAGGACCTCGAGAGACGTATAAATGTGATTCGGCCGAGCACCCCATGAAATGCGACTGTCAGTCATCAAATGTACAGTGTAAGGAGTACATTAAATATTCCCGTCATCAACTTCTTGCTAAGCGTAACATTTCTAAATTTGCTGTAAATCGTCAACTTTTAGAAATTCTTAAGGCAAATGGCCTTTTACAATTTAGAGGCAAGAGAGCTGGCCGTAGAGTTACTTCAGGGACTGGGTGTGACAGTGAATATCAAATTCCAGTCGTTCAAACAACCCAAAGAGTTTTAAATGTACACGCGACAGTGAGGGGAATTGACAGATCTGTTTTGATCAACACGCACACCATCCAACAGCCAAAAAGTTTTCCGACCATCATGCTTTTCAACGCTCGCTCGCTTTGTAATAAATTAGATGACTTGGAAGCGAGGCTCTCCACTTATCAAAAAGCGGTTCATGTGATTGGAGTAACGGAAACGTGGTTTTCTCCTACCAATCCAAGCTCTTCGTATCAGCTTACAAACTTCAGACAATTTAATCGTGATCGTGAGGGCCGCAAAGGTGGAGGTATTGCTTTATACGTATCCCAAGATCTTGTTGCTAGGGAGGTCTTTGCCGAAAACATCCCTCCATGTCTGGAGGTTTTGTGGGTGCATCTTGGATCTTCCAGCTCTGTTCGCCTCATACGGAACATTTATGTCTGCGTATTGTACTCACCGCCTCGTTCGCCTTATCGAGATGAATTATGTGATCATCTTATTTTTATGGTGGACCACATTCGCATATCTAAACCGAATGCATCAATACTGATTATGGGTGATTTTAACGACTGTGATACCGGCGTACTAGAACAGCAAACAACTCTTGTGCAGGTGGTCAACCAGCCAACTCGAGGGGAGGCAGTACTGGACAAGATTTTGACTGATATGAGCGAGAGTTACCATGATCCTGTTGCGGCAGCACCAATTGCAACGAGTGATCATGCTGTCGTTATGTACACTCCCGAGTCTGTAATTGCTACCATTAAACCATCGACTGTTTCTATACGGCCGTTTCGGGATTCCTCAATTCGGAGATTTGGACAATGGCTAATGGATGCAGATTGGACTGATTTATTTGAAATGAATGACTCTAATAGTATGGTTGAACATTTTCAAGAGGTTATCTCTGTCAAATATAGACAATGTTTTGATCTAGTTAACATTAGACGGAGATTTAATGACAAACCTTGGTTTAATGATAAAATTTGGAGATTGATCAAACAGCGTGATGTTGCTTTTAAATGTGACAAAAGGGCATATAAAGCACTCCGTAACAAAACTCAACGAGTAATTAGGTTAGCCAAAGAAAATTTCTATAATCGGAAAATTCAACATTTGAGACAATCTGAACCTGGTAAATGGCACCAACAAATTCGAAACTTGACAGGGTTAAAGAAACAATCTTTTTCTTTACAGATGGATGGTAAAACTGATTTGGAAATTGCCAATGAAATTAATAAGTACTTTGCAGAAATTTGTTCAAGTTTGCCACCTCTTTGCAATGCCGCTTTAACACCATACTTACCTGCTCCATCACCACCACCTGCAATTAATAGGTTTGAGGTTTATAAATATTTAAGCCAGCTCAACGCATCTAAAGCTACTCATCCTAACGACTGTCCGGTCCGGTTATATAAGGAATTTGCATATGAGATTTCACAACCACTGACTTTTATTTTCAATACATGTTTGAAAAATGGTTGCTTTCCTACAATTTGGAAAAATGCCTCAGTTTCTCCTATTCCAAAAACCTCTCGAGTTACTGGTTTGGATCAATTGCGTCCGATTTCCATAACCTCGGTACTTGCACGTTTGTTTGAGGGTTTTTTGGCTGACTGGGTAATGAGTGACATAAAGCATTTAATTGATGTCAAACAATATGGGAATATGAAGGGTTGTTCATTGGTTCATTATCTTCTGGATTTATTGGATACTGTTCATCGAAGTATTGATAAGGGGGGAGTTTTCGTTAATTTATGTGCAATTGATTTTAGAAAGGCGTTCGACCATATTAATCATACGACTGTTGTTGAAAAACTTATTTTATTAGGGGTCAATCGCGCTATTATTCCAACCATATGCAGTTTTTTGTCTGATCGAACTCAAATTGTTCGTTATCAAGGTGCTAGGTCAATTCCTCTGAATTTATCTTGTGGAGTCCCACAGGGAACAAAATTGGGACCGGTGTTATTTTTAGTTATGATAAATGATGTTTCTGCTGATATAATTAATCATTGGAAATATGTGGATGATTTAAGTTTGGTTGACATTATTTCTAGAAATGGAACTTCAAATTTACAATCTGATGTTGATTCGGTTATTAATTGGTGTGTTTCAAATGACATGAATGTGAACCCTTTGAAATGTAAAGCTATGCAAATAAGTTTCTTACGTAGCCATGTTCCACCAATTCAAGTGCTTGCTAATGGGGTTCCTTTTGAAACAGTTTCATCATTGAAACTCCTTGGTGTAACAATACAGAGTGATTTAAAGTGGGACCAGCAGGTTAAGCAGATTGTAACTAATGCATCACGACGTCTTTTCATCCTTAGTAAATTAAAGAAAAGTAAAGTTTCTTATGCAGATCTTGTTGTAATTTATAAATTGTACATACGTCCATTATTAGAGTTCGGTGCAGTTGTGTGGTCCTCGAGTATTACGGAAGCACAGACCCAACACATTGAACGGGTGCAAAAAAGAGCCTTGCGAATTATTGCATATCCAACTACCATGTCATATCGGGAACTTTTGGTTTTTTTAAACATTGAATTATTGTCACATCGACGAGAATGTCTGACCTTAAAATTTGCCAAGTCTCTATTGGTTTCCAATAGACATCGCCATATCTTACCTGATGAACGTGAGTGTTCAGTAAATTACAACTTGAGATGCCTGGCAAGGCTTAATCAACCAAAGATGAAAACACAAAGATATAGGCAATCTCCAATACCATATATGACAAGACTCATTAACTCCACAGTGGTGCAATAGTTTGTTTGATGTTTTGCATGTATAACTATTTTTATTGTATGCTTATGTTAATTAATGGAAGCCAAATTGTATAAGTTTTTGACTTTTTATTTGGTTGTGTGTAACAAATAAACCAGAAATTGAATTGAATTGAATCACACTTTGTCCGGAGCCATCGGTAGCATATATGCTCCTTCATGTTGTCATTCGGTATCATTTAATGTGATGATAATCTATCTCCATAATTTGTCTTTTTGGCCGTGTAGTTGAAGTGGATGGAGGATGACTTGAAGATATGCAGCACCACCTACATGGAGGAACCGGCAGTCCAAGTTGCTCTAGCTGGCAATGTTAACTTCTTTGATAACTTCCACTTATCACCACTAAAGGTATTATCAAATAGGGTCTGTTCTGCCCTGCTTACCCGATGTAACTTGGTTAACACTGTATAGTTGGAGGTATTATCAGTTGATATCATCAGTTTGCACACCAAACCCCAGAGAATGTTTTAATGCATTTAAAATTATCTTGTAAAAAACTGTTGAGTTTCAGTACATTAAAAACTGTCAAACATGGGATTAGAGGAAAACATCGTATTATATGAGCCTCGTTGGGATTCAAACCGAAACCTCTGACACACTAGACAGGTGCTCTGCCAGCTGACCTATAAGGCACAGTGGTATACTCCCTCCGGTTTTCCCCAAGACCTCTGACACACTGGGCAGATGCTTTACCAGCTGAGCTATGAGGCACAGTGGAATACTCCCTCAGATTTTCTCTACGAACGCAGTGTTGCATGGATGCACAACTGAGCAAAATTGTGTTCATTAAAAACTGTGATAAAGTAACAACTGGGTCTGAAAATGTTTTGCTGGATTATTTTTTATAATGCTTATACATCAAAAATTACTTCGCAAATACTTTCATTTTCTTTTGTCCACCCCAGGTCCATGTCAGCTTCTCCCTGTCGGATACCGGCGGCGAGGAAGGTGATCATTCGGCAGTCACAAAGAAAGCTACGGTCCAGCAGAACGCAATGCGCCTCATCTTACAGAGTGTGGGAGTCACGCTAACAGACGTAGACGACGTAGTCTTCAAGTAAGCTCTTTGTGTTTGATTCGTTACCCGATACCACCCCACCCCCACCCCCCCCCCCCCCCCCCTCCCCCCTCCCCAAGCCTTCTTGATTTAATGTCCATTGACTCCAAGTCACAAACCAAGAGGTTGACCATCCAGCAGAACGCAGTGCGTCTCATCTTACAGAGTGTGGGAGTCAAGCTAACAGACGTAGACGACGTAGTCTTCAAGTAAGCTCTTTGTGTTCGCTCCCCCCCACCCCCCATTGACTCCAAGTCACAAACCAAGAGGTTGACCATCCAGCAGAACGCAGTGCGTCTCATCTTACAGAGTGTGGGAGTCAAGCTAACAGACGTAGACGACGTAGTCTTCAAGTAAGCTCTTTGTGTTCGCTCCCGCCCCCCCCCTCCCCCCATTGACTCCAAGTCACAAACCAAGAGGTTGACCATCCAGCAGAACGCAGTGCGTCTCATCTTACAGAGTGTGGGAGTCGAGCTAACAGACGTAGACGACGTAGTCTTCAAGTAAGCTCTTTGTGTTCGCACCCCCCCCTGATTTAATTTCCATTGACTCCAAGTCAAACAGCTGGTACTCGGTCTCATCATCGGTAACCTGTTTATAGCATTCTTGTATTGTGTCTTTGCAATGAACCAGGCTAGGCTTCTTTGAGCGTGAGCACCAATTCTACAGCCAACAGCAGCTAACATCAGAGATCATTAGTCACTACACGAACCAGACCATCAAACAGCTGGTACTCGGTCTCGTCATCGGTAACCTGTTTATACCATTCTTGTATTGTGTCTTTGCAATAAACCAGGCTAGGCTTCTTTGAGCGTGAGCACCAATTCTACAGCCAACAGCAGCTAACATCAGAGATCATTAGTCACTACACGAACCAGCCATCAAACAGCTGGTACTCGGTCTCGTCATCGGTAACCTGTTTATACCATTATTGTATTGTGTCCTTGCAATGACCAGGCTAGGCTTCTTTGAGCGTGAGCACCAATTCTACAGCCAACAGCAGCTAACATCAGAGATCATTAGTCACTACACGAACCATGCAGGCCATCAAACAGCTGGTACTCGGTCTCGTCATCGGTAACCTGTTTATAGCATTCTTGTATTGTGTCCTTGCAATGAACCAGGCTAGGCTTCTTTGAGCGTGAGCACCAATTCTACAGCCAACAGCAGCTAACATCAGAGATCATTAGTCACTACACGAACCAGGCCATCAAACAGCTGGTACTCGGTCTCGTCATCGGTAACCTGTTTATACCATTCTTGTATTGTGTCCTTGCAATAAACCAGGCTAGGCTTCTTTGAGCGTGAGCACCAATTCTACAGCCAACAGCAGCTAACATCAGAGATCATTAGTCACTACACGAACCAGGCCATCAAACAGCTGGTACTCGGTCTCATCATCGGTAACCTGTTTATAGCATTCTTGTATTGTGTCTTTGCAATGAACCAGGCTAGGCTTCTTTGAGCGTGAGCACCAATTCTACAGCCAACAGCAGCTAACATCAGAGATCATTAGTCACTACACGAACCAGCCATCAAACAGCTGGTACTCGGTCTCGTCATCGGTAACCTGTTTATAGCATTCTTGTATTGTGTCTTTGCAATGAACCAGGCTAGGCTTCTTTGAGCGTGAGCACCAATTCTACAGCCAACAGCAGCTAACATCAGAGATCATTAGTCACTACACGAACCAGCCATCAAACAGCTGGTACTCGGTCTCGTCATCGGTAACCTGTTTATACCATTATTGTATTGTGTCCTTGCAATGACCAGGCTAGGCTTCTTTGAGCGTGAGCACCAATTCTACAGCCAACAGCAGCTAACATCAGAGATCATTAGTCACTACACGAACCATGCAGGCCATCAAACAGCTGGTACTCGGTCTCGTCATCGGTAACCTGTTTATAGCATTCTTGTATTGTGTCCTTGCAATGAACCAGGCTAGGCTTCTTTGAGCGTGAGCACCAATGCATAGTTCCGAGATTGCCCAGTTAACCCCGCCCCTTAGATATTGTTGCTATGTGCTCACAAGCCATCGCAAAAAAATGGCGACATGTACGTACAAAGCAACGGGACTCGGCATGGAAAGCACAGATTCATTGGAGAAAACTCAAAGGTATTTATGTTTTAGGGTCGACAGTTGCCGTAGCACACACTGAGCGAAGGGCTAGTAATGCAGGGATGACATATATTTATAAAAATGCGCTTTCCTACCTTTGAACAGCGAATCTCCCGACATTGAAACCAAAATTCACCCGGTCACTGGCGCATACAACATACAAACTGTATGGGCAAAAACATTGCGTGATTGTGATCGATGATTGCATCACTTTGACCTTTGTGGGCGCCGTCTGTGATTGGTCGCGGGTTCGGCTTGATTGACAGGTCGGAACTATGCATTCTACAGCCAACAGCAGCTAACATCAGAGATCATTAGTCACTACACGAACCAGGCCATCAAACAGCTGGTACTCGGTCTCGTCATCGGTAACCTGTTTATACCATTCTTGTATTGTGTCCTTGCAATAAACCAGGCTAGGCTTCTTTGAGCGTGAGCACCAATTCTACAGCCAACAGCAGCTAACATCAGAGATCATTAGTCACTACACGAACCAGGCCATCAAACAGCTGGTACTCGGTCTCATCATCGGTAACCTGTTTATACCATTCTTTTATTGTGTCTTTGCAATGAACCAGGCTTGGCTTCTTTGAGCGTGAGCACCAATTCTACAGCCAACAGCAGCTAACATCAGAGATCATTAGTCACTACACGAACCAGGCCATCAAACAGCTGGTACTCGGTCTCATCATCGGTAACCTGTTTATACCATTCTTTTATTGTGTCTTTGCAATGAACCAGGCTAGGCTTCTTTGAGCGTGAGCACCAATTCTACAGCCAACAGCAGCTAACATCAGAGATCATTAGTCACTACACGAACCAGGCCATCAAACAGCTCTATGTACTGGTACTCGGTCTAGATGTCATCGGTAATCCATTCGGCTTTGTCAGGGGTGTGCAGACAGGTGTGGTGGACTTCTTCTATGAGCCTTACCAGGTGGGTTAGAAAGACGCAAAAATAAATGACAAGAAATGAAGACAAGAATTTGAATTCCAAATTTATACCCAGGGAAATAAAATACAATTAGGAAAATCTTGAAACCAGTGGAAATTTGTGAGCGAAAATTGTATATGCCTTAACACCATTGGGATTGAGGTTAGGTAATATTAACATGGAACAACGGTCGTCTTCTATGGGTTTAGGCAGTGATAGGTATGTGTGTTCAGACGATCAGATGTGTGTTCAGACGATCTCATGAGTAAACTCGTAAGTAGTGACCATGTAGGTGCAGTTTGTTTATAAGCTACTGACAATTTACTAAAGACAATTTACATATAAGATTTGTTGCATTTTGCTCTGATGAGTGCAAGTCGAAAAGTGCTTTAGCATGTCTTTGTTGTTACTTAATTCTATTTTCCGATATAAGATGAGTAAGGGTCGTGCGAACACCATCGTAGGTACATGTAGCCATGACCCATTCGTGACCAGCCTCGTAGTTAGCTTCTGGGACAACTGTCTGCCGATTGTGCTTGTACGTTATATTTTCGACATTTTCTGTGCTCAACAATTTAAAGAAATGGCCAAAACTGCCTTGGAGAGTCGCTGCTTGGGACACTACAACTTCCAAATATTTCCCGACGAGTTTCGTGGTGAGCTCGTGGGTAAAAGTGCTTGTGCATCTCTGTTAAAGCAACGTGCGGACACATGCTATTAAATTGTTACTTTAAAAGGTAGATCTTTTTTGAAAATATGTAATGTTTCTTTTGTCCAGGGTATTGTCCAAGGACCAGAGGAGTTTGCTGAGGGCGTCGCCCTGGGCATGAGAAGCCTGTTTGGCCACGCCGTGGGCGGGGCAGCGGGCGCCGTATCACGGATCACAGGGACTCTAGGCAAAGGACTGGCTGCGTTGACGATGGATGAAGAGTATAAACGGAAGAGGCAGCAGGCTATCAACCAGAAACCAGCAACGTTCCAAGAGGGTCTAGCCAGGGGTGGAAAAGGACTTGTCATGGTGAGTAGTAAAGGGAGCAATGTCCTAAAGATAGTATACATGATTGGTAAACTGTTACAAATAGTTTTATCCCTCTGTGTGATTGAAGATATGCATGATTAAAACCAACCTGAGCAAAAGCACTCCGTACTTCGTATAACTTTTGAGAAAACAGTCAAAAGAGAGTCATTTCGCCCCAAAACCACTTCGCCCTGAACCATTTCGCCCTAAACCATGGCCTGTGCAAGAAGTAGTTTTAGGGCGGAGTGGCATTTGGGCGAAGTAGTGTTTGCATTTTGTGATGAAACTCTTCATGTCCCGTTTTCTTTTTGTCCTTATAGGGATTTGTGGATGGAGTAACGGGTGTGGTTAAGAATCCTTTCCAAGGTGCCAAGAAGGAAGGAGCCAAGGGTTTCTTCAAGGGCGTTGGCAAGGGACTCGCGGGCGTAGTGGCCAAGCCCACAGGCGGAGTCATTGACTTTGCCAGCAGCACGTTTGAAGGCATCCGCAGGTTAGGATTGTTTGTCTGCCTGTCTGTGTTTGCCGTGTCTTGATTGTCTACACAAGGAAACATTTGTCGACCAACAAAGACCAACATGAGATTGGAACTTGTTGGGCGTTGCATGGATTCGCTCGTCCACACGACCCAACATGATCCAAAATATCTCGACTGCGGTTGGCTGCTGCCTTCAAATGACACGCAGTCTACTCTGCTATTGGTCCATTTCATCCAACAAGCTCTAACAAAGTTGAGCGATAGCTACCGTACATGGCCCAGCTTGTTGGATGTTGTTGGCTCGTGTGGAGAGGCCTTTATCATCCAAACCGTGGGGGAGAATAACAAAAGTACAGCTCTGTTATTTTTGTTCTATATGAACATTTTTGAAACATGTGGGCATCAACAATGTTTGTAATAAGGTTGGGAATTTACATTATTCAGCAACCGACTTGCAATTCTTTCAAGTGCCGGTTGACTGTTTGCCCATTTCGCCGACACTGTAAAGGGTGTAGCTGGCAACAAAACAGAAAAGAACAAAACAAAACAAAAAATGGGTGCTTACGGGCTTTATGATAAAATTTGCCCCGTTCCCTTGAGTTATCCGGATTTCACTGCATTCAATTTCTGCATTTAATGTACTTAATCCCCAACCCCCTCCAGAATCACAGACATGAGCGAGGACGTTGTCAGACTTCGTAACCCCCGATACCTACATCTCGACGGCATCGTGCGTCCCTATGAGAAACACGTAGCCGAAGGGCAGAGCCTATTTCACATGGTTGACAAGGGCAAATTCATTCAAACCGATAACTACGTTTATCATATGCTGCTGACTAAGGATAAGAAGCATTACCTGGTTGCCACAGACAAGTGAGTTGTTTCATTGTAACTTTCTCACAATCGTCCAAAATCATCCTTGTGTTTTTTTTAGGATTTTGAAAGGACGAGCTACTATATAGTGCACTCACCATTTTCTATAATGTGGCGTCATGTCTCAATTTTAATCAGAAAAAGTCCCATTGGGATTACTGGAAAGTGTAGATTTGTGAAGTATTGGTTCAACTCACCATTTTTATCAAAATTATATTTATACCAGTAGGCACATTTATGAGTATACAGCTATACATGTATGCCCAGGGATATCGTATGCATTTTGCGCAAGTGCATTCGCATCATAAAACCTCTATCAAATTGCCTGTGGTCATTCGCACAGTGGATTCAGCGTGCAATAGTTACAAGCGTGCAATGGAACAAAATACTGATGCTATGTGACCCATACTCCTCCAATCATATGACAAGGATCTACTTGGATGTTATGTAAAAAACAAACACACTGTACATACTGGTACCTTATTCAAATACTTGAACTATGTAACAAATTCAAGGTGTTGAGTAGAGCATGTGCATTTAAAGAATTAACAATTTTGACACTAAAGCCGAGTTCGGGCGGTTTGTCCTTGACACGGTTAACTTGTTCTCACGCCCGAATGACGCGAACACGGCACGAGAACACTGCACTTAGAAAGGGGATCAAGCACCACCTATCAATGAAACAAGTTTAATACCTGTGTCAAGAACTAGACTGCCCGAACTCGACCAAAGTGGCCACTATAGGCATGAGGCTTCATGGCCACTATATGGGCATGAGGCTTCATGGCCACTATATGGGCATGAGGCTTCATGGCCACTATATGGGCATGAGGCTTCATGGCCACTATGGGCATGAGGCTTCATGGCCACTATGGGCATGAGGCTTCATGGCCACTATGGGCATGAGGCTTCATGGCCACTATGGGCATGAGGCTTCATGGCCACTATGGGCATGAGGCTTCATGGCCACTATGGGCATGAGGCTTCATGGCCACTATGGGCATGAGGCTTCATGGCCACTATGGGCATGAGGCTTCATGGCCACTATATGGGCATGAGGCTTCATGGCCACTATATGGGCATGAGGCTTCATGGCCACTATGGGCATGAGGCTTCATGGCCGCTATGGGCATGAGGCTTCATGGCCACTATGGGCATGAGGCTTCATGGCCACTATATGGGCATGAGGCTTCATGGCCACTATATGGGCATGAGGCTTCATGGCCACTATGGGCATGAGGCTTCATGGCCACTATGGGCATGAGGCTTCATGGCCACTATGGGCATGAGGCTTCATGGCCACTATGGGCATGAGGCTTCATGGCCACTATGGGCACGAGGCTTCATGGCCACTATATGGGCATGAGGCTTCATGGCCACTATATGGGCATGAGGCTTCATGGCCACTATGGGCATGAGGCTTCATGGCCGCTATGGGCATGAGGCTTCATGGCCACTATGGGCATGAGGCTTCATGGCCACTATGGGCATGAGGCTTCATGGCCACTATATGGGCATGAGGCTTCATGGCCACTATGGGCATGAGGCTTAATGGCCTCTTGCAATTTCTGTGGTCTCTAGTTCCGAGGAGATATTAAGATGAAAAGCATTTGTGTCAAAAAATGCTTGAAATTTGAATTTAAATCTGTTATTTTGTGTCTCTTGATGATTGCTTGCAGGCGATTGATCCTAACCAGTAAGGGAGAAGTCTTGGGCCATTGGAACGTTGAGTTTCAGTATCTGTACCAAGAACTCAAAGATCCACCAGCAATTACTGATAAGGGATTGCAGATACTCAGCAAGGTAAAAAACAACTTTCTTGAAGAAATTTGTGAAAGAATTGAGAAGTTGATCATGGCTTCATATGACACGGGCTAAAAAATGTTTCCTTACAAAATCTTAAATTGTTTTCACTCAATTTTGTGTTTTTCCATTAAATCTGCACTTACCGATGCTTGATGAGTCATTAAAAAAAAACCAATTCTGATCAACTTCTCAACTCTTACTGGAAGTTGGAGTGAAACGACGCATTGAAAATCACAGATACTTTTTCTTCTCAAGTTAAAGGCACAGGCTCGTCAGCTATGCGCGCGCGCAAAATTCGTGCCACGAAATACGCAGCTCCATAGCAAAGGCATGGAGCTGCGTATTTCGTGGCACGAATTTGGCGCGCGCGCATTGCTGACGAGCTGTGCCTTTAATTATGTGGTTTTCAATGCGTCGTTTCACTCCAAATTCCCTCTACGCCACTTTTTCTCAAAGCGACGCGCGTCAGATTTATGCGCGAAAAGGCTCAGTGTGAATCCACCCTGAGTGATATTTTTTTGTCTTGATTTTCCTTTGTCTTGATTTTCCTTTTAGGAGGATGCTGAAAAGGGAGGAAAGAAGAAAGGGTTTGGTCTTGGATTACTGAAGGGCAAGTCAAGCCAGGGCAAGCTGATTCACGTAGCAGATCGTAAAGAGGCTGAGGTAGGTTTGATTTAGGGAATAAAAGTGGGGTCGGGTCAGGGCAAGCTGATTCACGTAGCAGATCGTAAAGAGGCTAAGGTAGGTTTGATTTAGGGAATAAAAGTGGGTTCGGTCTTGGATTGCTGAAGGGCAAGTCGGGCCAGGGCAAGCTGATTCACGTAGCAGATCGTAAAGAGGCTGAGGTAGGTTTGATTTAGGGAATAAAAGTGGGTTCGGTCTTCGATTGCTAAAGGGCAAGTCGGGTCAGGGCAAGCTGATTCACGTAGCAGATCGTAAAGAGGCTGAGGTAGGTTTGATTTAGGGAATAAAAGTGGCTTCGGTCTTGGCTTGCTGAAGGGCAAGTCGGGTCAGGGCAAGCTGATTCACGTAGCAGATCGTAAAGAGGCTAAGGTAGGTTTGATTTAGGGAATAAAAGTGGGTTCGGTCTTGGATTGCTGAAGGGCAAGTCGGGCCAGGGCAAGCTGATTCACGTAGCAGATCGTAAAGAGGCTGAGGTAGGTTTGATTTAGGGAATAAAAGTGGCTTCGGTCTTGGCTTCCTGAAGGGCAAGTCGGGTCAGGGCAAGCTGATTCACGTAGCAGATCGTAAAGAGGCTGAGGTAGGTTTGATTTAGGGAATAAAAGTGGCTTCGGTCTTGGCTTGCTGAAGGGCAAGTCGGGTCAGGGCAAGCTGATTCACGTAGCAGATCGTAAAGAGGCTAAGGTAGGTTTGATTTAGGGAATAAAAGTGGGTTCGGTCTTGGATTGCTGAAGGGCAAGTCGGGCCAGGGCAAGCTGATTCACGTAGCAGATCGTAAAGAGGCTGAGGTAGGTTTGATTTAGGGAATAAAAGTGGCTTCGGTCTTGGCTTCCTGAAGGGCAAGTCGGGTCAGGGCAAGCTGATTCACGTAGCAGATCGTAAAGAGGCTGAGGTAGGTTTGATTTAGGGAATAAAAGTGGCTTCGGTCTTGGCTTGCTGAAGGGCAAGCCGGGTCAGGGCAAGCTGATTCACGTAGCAGATCGTAAAGAGGCCGAGGTAGGTTTGATTTAGGGAATAAAAGTGGCTTCGGTCTTGGCTTGCTGAAGGGCAAGTCGGGTCAGGGCAAGCTGATTCACGTAGCAGATCGTAAAGAGGCTGAGGTAGGTTTGATTTAGGGAATAAAAGTGGGTTCGGTCTTGGATTGCTGAAGGGCAAGTCGGGTCAGGGCAAGCTGATTCACGTAGCAGATCGTAAAGAGGCTGAGGTAGGTTTGATTTAGGGAATAAAAGTGGGTTCGGTCTTAGATTTGCTGAAGGGCAAGTCGGGTCAGGGCAAGCTGATTCACGTAGCAGATCGTAAAGAGGCTGAGGTAGGTTTGATTTAGGGAATAAAAGTGGGTTCGGTCTTAGATTTGCTGAAGGGCAAGTCGGGTCAGGGCAAGCTGATTCACGTAGCAGATCGTAAAGAGGCCGAGGTAGGTTTGATTTAGGGAATAAAAGTGGCTTCGGTCTTGGCTTGCTGAAGGGCAAGTCGGGTCAGGGCAAGCTGATTCACGTAGCAGATCGTAAAGAGGCTGAGGTAGGTTTGATTTAGGGAATAAAAGTGGGTTCGGTCTTGGCTTGCTGAAGGGCAAGTCGGGTCAGGGCAAGCTGATTCACGTAGCAGATCGTAAAGAGGCTGAGGTAGGTTTGATTTAGGGAATAAAAGTGGCTTCGGTCTTGGCTTGCTGAAGGGCAAGTCGGGTCAGGGCAAGCTGATTCATGTAGCAGATCGTAAAGAGGCCGAGGTAGGTTTGATTTAGGGAATAGAAGAGGGTTCGGTCTTGGATTGCTGAAGGGCAAGTCAGGCCAGGGCAAGCTGATTCACGTAGCAGATCGTAAAGAGGCTGAGGTAGGTTTGATTTAGGGAATAAAAGTGGGTTCGGTCTTGGATTGCTGAAGGGCAAGTCGGGTCAGGGCAAGCTGATTCATGTAGCAGATCGTAAAGAGGCCGAGGTAGGTTTGATTTAGGGAATAAAAGTGGGTTCGGTCTTGGATTGCTGAAGGGCAAGTCGGGGTCAGGGCAAGCTGATTCACGTAGCAGATCGTAAAGAGGCTGAGGTAGGTTTGATTTAGGGAATAAAAGTGGGTTCGGTCTTGGATTGCTGAAGGGCAAGTCGGGTCAGGGCAAGCTGATTCACGTAGCAGATCGTAAAGAGGCTGAGGTAGGTTTGATTTAGGGAATAAAAGTGGCTTCGGTCTTGGCTTGCTGAAGGGCAAGTCGGGTCAGGGCAAGCTGATTCATGTAGCAGATCGTAAAGAGGCCGAGGTAGGTTTGATTTAGGGAATAGAAGAGGGTTCGGTCTTGGATTGCTGAAGGGCAAGTCAGGCCAGGGCAAGCTGATTCACGTAGCAGATCGTAAAGAGGCTGAGGTAGGTTTGATTTAGGGAATAAAAGTGGGTTCGGTCTTGGATTGCTGAAGGGCAAGTCGGGTCAGGGCAAGCTGATTCATGTAGCAGATCGTAAAGAGGCCGAGGTAGGTTTGATTTAGGGAATAAAAGTGGGTTCGGTCTTGGATTGCTGAAGGGCAAGTCGGGGTCAGGGCAAGCTGATTCACGTAGCAGATCGTAAAGAGGCTGAGGTAGGTTTGATTTAGGGAATAAAAGTGGGTTCGGTCTTGGATTGCTGAAGGGCAAGTCGGGTCAGGGCAAGCTGATTCACGTAGCAGATCGTAAAGAGGCTGAGGTAGGTTTGATTTAGGGAATAAAAGTGGGTTCGGTCTCCGATTGCTAAAGGGCAAGTCGGGTCAGGGCAAGCTGATTCACGTAGCAGATCGTAAAGAGGCTGAGGTAGGTTTGATTTAGGGAATAAAAGTGGGTTTGGCCAGTCTTGAACATGCGTTTAAAACCGGCTGGGCCTGGACGAGTGATAATGCGGAGAGGGCCATTATCACTTCACTTGGGGCCATTCATAAATACCTTTTTGTGTAAATCAGTAAAACTCAACAAAATGTTTCAATAATCTTGTCGTTTTGCATCACTTTTTTACATACATACACACATACATACATGCATGCATGACATGCATTGCATTCGTTCAAACTGCTGTGCGTCAAGTTGTTTTTGTTCGATCACGCTCATTACGTGTAATACATGCATGTAGTATGCACACGCACACGACTGGGTACTTGTCACAGTGCACATTTTGCTTTTGCATGCAGTTTCTGTTTGCGTGTGCTTGTTCCATACGTGCTGAATAGGATGCGGGTGCGGACCAGGCTAAAAAGTGTTTAAGACTGGCCTTTATCATCCGTTTAATACTAGCCACGTGACGTGCTTTCAGCCAATGGGGATGCGTAAACTGTCTAAGCTATTCATAAATGAAAAATTCACATTTTTTAAAATTATTATTTCAGATTTTCATTTCCAAGGTCGCGGAGGCCATGGCCAAAGCATTGAAGCTGATTGAGTAAATGCAGGCGCAGTTCACCAAGACAGTTAATTCAGTTGGTATAGTCACGCAGAAGGTGCACGGAAGAAGGCATCTCTCACATTCACGATGAACAGAAACTGGTTTAGCCAGCTACTACTGTCTGTTGTGTTTTAAGTCATTTTACGAGTTAAACACACTCAGTTTTTAATTAATTTTTTTATATATTTATGTTCTTAGTATATGATTTGTTTTTGTTTTGCCAACAAATAGAGATCTCTCATATTTTGTAGATTTAGTTAGCAGGATGTGTTAAATCGTGAACTGCTTTTTTTAGAATCTAAGGAAATTTATTTAGCCATCTAACACTGACTGTATATGTTTACACACATACTCAACTTGTATCACATTTGTATGTTTTTAGTACACACATTTTTCTGTCAACAAGTAGTTTTTAAAGATTTTGTTGGATGTAGTTGGATCGTGATTTTAGTGTTTTTCTAATTATAGTATTTTTTTCCAATTCTTTTTTTGAATATTTGTGTTAATAGCACAATTTTCCAACTATTTTTGCATTAAGAGATTGGTAGTTATCCGACAGTATTAACTGGTAGCCTGAAACCTGAGGCTGATCTGTATGAGAAACAAACTTGTGGTTACCAGCTAAATTTAAATGTTTGGAAAAAAATTGTCTAAATTACAAAACGAACATGCAAATATTTATAATTTTTATCTTATTTTGGTTGCTGGGTATTATTATTATTTTAATTTTCCTTGTATTTTTACTGTGACTTAGTAGGCACGTGTACTCCTTAGTCATTGAAAAAAATTAATTTAAACAGTGCGGCAAGAAAATGATTTTGATAAGCTATTATTTACCCTTGGGAAAAATGGTGATGTTGCCAATGGATTTAAAAAACAATAAATAAATATTGAATGTTTTAAAATTGAAGGAAAAGGTACATAAAATGCAAATATAATGTAATGAGCAGAGTTAATCAAAAATAAATGATGTACGTGATTAAAATAATGTAGGCATAATTCTAATGAGTATTATCCTCAAATATGTATTGAAATGTATACTTAAAAAGCCAATAGTATATCGTTGGTGTGCAGATGCATTGCTTATTCAAATTATCTGTCCATAACCTAATCTTGTAACTTGTTCATGTATTGCATTGAAAAGCTCTGAAAGTGAAAATCTTAAAAACTGCAGGATCTTAAAATACAGATATTTATGAATTGTTATACAATTACGAGGGATAATAATAAAAAGTAGAGTTTAGTGAACTAAGGTCCTTTTTTGGTTCCTTTTTTTTGGTCATAGCAAAAATCGGAGTTTGTCAGTTTGTCATTGCAGACAGTGGTTCCTGTTTTGCGATGAGAAAATTTATTAGCGTTTCTGCTCTTGGTACATGTAACTAAAGTCTGTTTTCCCAAATATAACGCAACGTATATTGTGTTATTGCGTAGAGTGATTTCGAAAACTAATTTAAAGCGTTTATGATTAATGTGACATTCCTTCTGTCAAAAAAGTCTGGTGCAGTATTTCTTGTTCTGTGCAATTGTTTCTTGCTATTATTAATGTGCTTCTTTAAAGCAAAAACTGACTTGCTGTCGCTATATGGTTGTCAAGTCTTAAGAGTATACGGTGTCGTATTTGTAAGGTTTTAACTATAACTGTAAATGTTACAAGTCTAAGAATGTTATTTGGAAGAGGTCTGCTTACATTTCTTTTATGAAAATGTTTTAGTTCATATTTTTTAGTTGTAGTTTTAAATTTGTAGTTGAAATAAGACAATGTCTTACGATTTATCAGAATCGGCATTTTATGCATTTGATTTTATGTGCTCATAGGAAAAACTTTGTCATTTTAGTTGAATTTTGCTGTCACTGACCAATCATGTGTCTTTAAAGCGATAACGACAAAATCTGTTTTGAAATGATTTCAATTCTGGAAACTACTTATGCCTGTTTTTACCAGTTAAAAAGAATGAAAGTGCACTATATTTTAAAGAGACACTTTCATACTTTGGTTTTAAAATTTGACTGTAGGCTTTAAGTAAGATTTAAGAATTAAATCGAGCTGTATTTCAATTTCTGAAGGGATACAAAGAGGAAAGAGAACACTGCGATATGGGGATTTGAATTTATTTTTTCATTTTCATTTTTGGATTTTGCAGTTTATAAGGGGATAAGGAAAATAAATGTACTTTTCTTAAAAGGCATATTGACTGTTCTTAGGGCCGATTTTGCTTCTTAATCTCAATTAGGGGAGGAGTGGCGAATTCATTAGCTCTTGATAAAAAAAATCTGGCAATGGAAAGTTAAGAAACTAGTGAAACTTTGTGGAACTTGCACTACATAACTTACTATCGGTGGATATTTCATTATCTCATTTAAAAAACTATAACAACTGGCAAATTGGCAACATTCTTCAATATTTATTCAAATTTCAAGCTAAAATCGGCCTAGACAATAAGCCTTTTACCTTGTGTGTGTAGTAGCTGCATAGTACTATAATGCGTAGTTTGAGTAGCCATGAGGTAGATTATTTGTGAACCATAGTTAGACTGGAATTTTTAAATTGGTGCCCCGAACACAGAGTTGTATGTAATAACAAAGTTACTGGCTTTATGTATGTATTTACACCACATTGCATTGGAACATCCATGTAATTTGGAACCCAGCTTGTTGTTTGTCCAAATTTCGAAGGGCACTAAAGCCAACTGGAGGGGCACCACGGCCAACTTTGTTCCAAATGTGTACTGGTTATTAGTGTATACAAGCCTCAAGGAGGTTTAGGAGGATACGGCATGCTGGCCAAGTTGGTGTTGGAAAGTGTATATCTTGAGAGGGAATGAGGCCATTGGCCTTGGTGGCCTCGGTTAATGTCTAGGCCTGGGATAGGGCATGTTGGCCTCAGAAAGTGTATATCTTGAAAGGGCACCAGGGCCAACTCAGCAGGGCATGAGGCTGTTGGCCTCGGTCGCTTGCATGAGATACGGATGTTAACTCTGCAATAACAGTATAACTCAGTGTTATATCTCCAATGTGATATAATGGTCTTGTCACCGCTTGTGCAGTTAATGTTGTGCTAATTCAGATTATTAAACAAATTCAGTGTCCGCTAGCTTAGATAAGGAAATATCAGTATATATTAATGTAGTACAAGTAGTGTTACAATAAAATCAAGTATAGAGGTATAAGGAGAGGTGTCAATGTGTTTCTGCTTTTGGCTAATTATGGGGATGCTTGTAGTCTAGTGGGTATGAAACGGGGCTCTCAATCAGAGGGTTGTGGGTTCACACTATGGCCAACCTGCCTTGTTGACCCATGCGATAATTGGGGAGCTGTTAGTGGGAATTTTACAATTAAAGTGCTGATAGGATGTGCGCCATGGCCGGGCAGCACGCCTAGATGAAGCGAGATGATTCTGATATTCCCTGATGGTAGTGGAAATAATGGCAACAGTGCCGAGAGTACCCTGTAGGGGGAATGTTTACAATCTAAGTGCTGATAGGATGTGCGCCATGTCCGGGCAGCACACCTAGATGAAGTGAGATGATTCTGATGATTCCCTGGCAACAGTGCCGAGAGTACCATATAGGGGGAATTTTACAATTAAAGTGCTGATAGGATGTGCGCCATGGCCGGGCAGCACGCCTAGATGAAGCAAGATGGTTCTGATGATTCCCTGATGTCAGCGGTAATAATGGCAACAGCGTTTTGACCCGCCATTTATAAAGCGTTATATAAGAATAACCATTATTATGGCCAAAAAGCTAAGCCACAGATTTAGCCTTTTGCGTGTTATATTTACATAATGGCTGGTGCCTCAAATTTCTCACTTTCAAATAAGGGTGCAGTTTAGAAAGTCCACTATGCTTTGTGGTGTACGCCATTGCCTAGCAATCAACAGTATGGTTGCTTTATGCCCTTCCCTCCTATACACCTCCGGCATGCACCACATAGCAACACAAATTTAGTTTGGTCAAGAGGCGTTGGTGCAAGAGGCAATGGTGCACGCCATTGCCTAGCAATCAGCAGTATGGTTGCTTTATACACCCCTGGCATGCACCACATAGCAACAAAAATTTAGTTTGGTGAAGAGGCTTTGGTGCAAGAGGCAATGGTGCACGCCATTGCCTAGCAATCAACAGTATGGTTGCTTTATGCTCTTCTCTCCTATACACCTCCGGCATGCACCACATAAGCAACAAAAATTTAGTTTGGTCAAGAGGCGTTGGTGCAAGAGGCAATGGTGCGCGCCATTGCCTCGCAATCAACAGTATGGTTGCTTTATGCCCTTCTCTCCTATACACCTCCAGCATGCACCACATAGCAACACAAATTTAGTTTGGTCAAGAAGATACAAAGTGTGCCAGGCATGTGAAAAAGACATTATTCATGCGAAACAAAAGGCTATTTAGACGTACAACGGAACCTCGTTAAGAATTTGGAGGGGACAATTGGGTAAGTACATAAAGCCTCATGATTAAGACAAAAGAGGTATCATATCCTTGTGTATCGTCAAATGTGCCAATTCTCATATCGAGTATATTTTATTTCTTCCACTTCTAAATTCCTCAGTTCATGGAAAAAAATAACAATACTATTTACACAGCAAACTGCAACAATATGTTGTGACTCGGTTCAACCATGAGCAAAACATCCTTTAAGTATAAAATTTTTACAATTTTATTTATTTTTTTATACAGAATGTCACATTTTTAAGTTTTTAGTTTTCGATACATTCACAGTTTTTAGTTGTTAATGTTGAGAAACTGTTCCCAATATAGTTTTTCTGTCCCTCCACACATTTGACAAAAATCCAGTGCAAATAAGAAATACACCTGTTGTGAAATCCACCTGTTGCGATGGGGATAAATAGAGTGACTGTGTGATCACAGAATGTATGTTTGTGAATACATGTTTACCCGATTATTAATCCACAATAAACCACAGTGTGAACACTCAACGACTCATTGGAGTATGGAACTCGTATCCCCTTCGATCACATTATGTACATTTGCGCACATTTCTTGAGCGAGATTTCATTTTCAGCCCAAATAGCTGTGACCGAAGGTGATGTAAACACAACGTGTACACATACATAAATACAGTGTTGCATTCATCAGGTACATTTCAAGCATGTGCGCGGCGCCATTTTGTAAAAAAACTGGGTGAAGATCATTCATGCATTCCTATGGCAATAGACCATTTCCTTCAGCGGCCATGACAGGGGGCAGGTTTTTACATTGAAATGATCTACGGTGACAATGTTACTGCTCCTCTCATGGCCAGCCAAGCAAAGGGTTCTGCACGAAAAAGTGGTATGCAAAAATGTCATTTTTAAAATTCTGACACCACTAATGTGGAGGGACAAACAAACAAACATAACAAGCTCATGCAACACAGCGACTTTGGAATCGACAAGTCATCAGTATTAGGCATATAAATGTTTTCTTTTTTTATTTAGTATAAACCCGCTTTGATATTTTGTTAAATACACCACAACTACACACTGCTTTCTCTACGTGACATCTAGCCTTTTAAAATCTGAAGGTCCAATCCGAATTCTCCAAAGGGTTAAAGGGGACGTTTACGTAAGAAACTCTAGACATTATGCTAAACAAGTGCAACTCGTACATTATTGTTATACAAAAATAAGAATATGACCCACTGAAAAGCGGATATATACTTCACAAAGAATGGCAATGCATAGTTCCGACCCGTCAATCAACCGAACCCGCCGACCAATCACAACAGAGCTAGCAGACAGCGCCCACATAGGTCAAAGTGCATTGCCTCACAGCAACATCATACGCGATTTTCTGCGTATACGTTATGTGGGGCCTATGCGGTGTTCCAGGTGAATTTTTTGTTTTAAGGCCGGGCAATTCGCTGTTCAAAGGTAAGAAAGCGAATTGTTATGAATATATGACATCTCTGTATCACTGGCCTTCTACTAAGTGCGTGCTACGGTAACTGTCCACCCTGAAACATGAATACCTTTGAGTTTTCTCCAATGAATCTGTGCTTTCCGTTGAAAGTCCCATTGGTTTGTGCAGTGTGTGTCGCCATTTTGACGATAGCGTGTGAGGCATAGCAACAATATCCAAGGGGGCAGGGTTAATTGGGCAATCTCGGAACTATGCATTGCAGTTCTTTATGAGGTTCTTTTTTTGTTCTCTGTATAACCGTAATGTACAAGTTGTACTTGTTTAGCGTAATGTCTTTTGTTGCTTGGGTATAATTCTCCTTTTAAAATTTGACCCAACGAACCTGGGTGAAAGTTGCTTTTGTTTCCTATACTGCCCACAGCTGGGCATTACTGGGTAATAAGGCAAAATGGATTTAATCGGCAGTATTGCATTACAATGCCTTAATTAAACAACAAATTGTGCACCATTATTCCATGGATAAGTATAGCAAATGCTGCTATATCAGTAACATTGCAACTGGATCGTTTTAAACACATACATATTTTAAACACACATACATATTTGACAGCCGAGATAGGTTTGCATTAACATTTTATTTTATCTGGCATAAGGTCCTATTGATCTCCCTCAAATGACGTCAGTTCCTACAGATTGCCACGTGCATCAGGAATAAGCATACGTTTTTGTGATGCGCATTAGCTGCGGCATATTTCGAACAAATTTCGATGTTAAACTTACAGGGCGAGAGAGATCGCGAAAACATTATGCTCGGCAGCGGGAATTTTACAGGGCTGTATTCTAGTCCAATGGGAACAGTTTCACCCTGTAAAGAAACATGACGCTGCATTAACTCTAGGCTTGTACAGCAAAGTTTACTGCAAGGTCGCGGTAACTTTCCGCATGGGCACTGAAAGCAATTGCAAATGGGAACGCATAGGAAGATTACACCGAGGAATGTTACCAAAGGTCACGGTAATTTTCCGCAAGACACCGGAAAAGTCAGTCCAATGGGAACATGCCTTCAACTGAGAATGCATTGACAGAGTCTATTGCTAAATGTAAAATGAGACGAAATGGTACTCGTCTCTGAAACTACTGAAAATCTGGTGCTGTAATTTCAGTGGATGGTTGCCAGTTTTCTGTACTTTTATATCATATTTTATGATAACTTTGACCTTTTTTTAGTTACTGCAAATCGTGTTATGTCTTTAAAACAGGTATGTCAGTGCACAGACATTTGAAGGCCCATTGTATCATTTGCAACGACCCAACATTTTATTTCATGAGTTGACAAGAAAAACCTCACTCAAAATGTTCACAACAGTGGTAACAAACACCACATGAATTTATTTCTGTCCAAAATGGTATCTTCCTGTAAAAAAATAACGACTGAAGGTGGTTTTTCAAAAATGAGTGTACACGCCAAGAAACATACATGGAATTCAAAGGTTTTCTAAAACATTGCCATCTGTGTGTTTCTACAGGGGAAGTAAAAGTGCGGGGACGCAGGGTGACAGTCCCCAGTTGAAACACGCGATGGAGAGTGATGCGGGTTAATAATCGTCAATAACTTCCAAAGGTGGTTACTATAGATGTGATATGCAGTAATATTTCAAGCAGAAACATCCGAGTGAACAATTTACAGGGTGGACCAGAAGTTGAGTATTTTGCTTAAATTTGATTGCTTTTGTATCATTTGTGAATGTATACATGTACAATCAGCAAACATGTGCAATGCACCTGAGCCACATCCGACCCAAGCAGCTTTAAGAACGTAATAATATTTTTCAGGACTTCTGGTCCCCCACTAATTTTGCGTGCAGTGATCGTCACTGTGTGTCACCCGACTTTTTATACACCAGTAGAAATGACCGGAGGTACCTGTTGACCACTAAAAAAAAACCATTCCAAAATTGGATTCGCAAGGAAAACCTGAGGCAGTATACCACTGTGCCTTATAGCTCAGCTGGTACAGCATCTGCCCGTTGTGTCGGAGGTCTTGGGGGGAAACCTATGGGAGTATACCACTGTGCCTTATAGCTCAGCTGATAGAGCATCTGCCTGGAGAGTTAGAAGTCGTAGGTTCAAATCCTGATGAGGCCAACACAATGTTTTTTTTTCTTATCCCAAGTTTGGTTATTCCAAAATGTAATCAGTAGAAACACACAGTATGTAGCTGAAATGTCAGCATGCTAGTACCAGAAGTTTGAACAAATGTTTCATGCGCAAATGATGCAATGGGCCTTTAAACAGAACAAAGGGATTATTTCATCCGTGGGAGTGTTTATGTATACATATTTATAATGTACACTTGAAACAAAAGGATTATAAAAGTCCAGTATTGAAAGAAAATCCACAATGTAAACATGTACAAAGCCAATAAATATACAATGTACAGTAAGCATTAAAATGGATGGAAAATGGAATCTCTGGTTCATCAGCATGGGGCAAACTGGGGGTAGTCATTTGGTAGAGAGATTGTGGAGTCAAGTGTCTTGCCTATGGACACAACAGAGCACTGTGATTCAGTCTACTAGCTTTTGCGTGTTCAACATGAATAACATCTGGTTTACTTCATTTACATGCACTTAGTATCCACTTGACCAGACTCAATTTTTGTTGCTATGTGGTGCATGTGGCAGGTGTGAAGTACAGAATCAATACCGTGTTCACCGTAGGAGAGAATGGCATGAAGCATCCAGGCTGTTGGTTGCTAGGCAATGGTGTGCACCACGTAGCAACAGCATAGTACATGTACAGTATGTGGACTTTCTAAACCCCACCTCCAATTGAAAATAAAGAAATCGGGGCGCAAGTCTTAGTGCAAGGGTTACACGCAAAAGACTAATTACGGTTCCACGCCGTCACGGGTCACTAAACATTCCCCGTGTTTGTCCTCCAGATCGGGAAGAGAACAATAGAGCCTCATGCTTTACTGTTCTATTGATCTCTCCCTGATCTGGAGGACAAACACGGAAGGGTCACTCTATAAATTTGGGGTCCAACGTGTGACATTTTGTCTGTCCCCGTTACACCCGACATACATTAAAAATGCCTTCAAAACATGTTTTTATGAATTGTACTTTAAGTAATCACTCTTTGAAATAGAGAGCATTTAAAGAATATGTCCTGAATTTACAAACTACAACATTTTACAAGATGTCAGATGTAACGGGGACAGAAAAATTGGACCCCAAATTTATAGAATGACCCAGGAGGGTTTAGTGGCCCGTGAAACCACCCTTTATGAACACAAACTTGTTGACATTAGGACATTTGTAAGACCTTTTTGGTCATTATGTGCTTGTAGATTAAGGTAACTGCTAAACATTCAGTGGCCACACTGATTTAGAGCTAACATTTGGAATATAACATTAGGGAATGGGCTTCATTTTTTGTTTCAATATTATTACACATACGCTTTTTTTTCTTCTTCTAATTCTTTTAAGAGCGTTTTGGACAGGTTAACGACATCACTGCTAGTCTTAGAAAAAGGCACTGAAATGTACATACTGATCACGTCATGTGACCGTTTTATACATACCCTGCAGAGGAATTAAACACATATGACTTGCCCATTCGCCGAACAATTCAATACGTATTCTATAACGGGTACCGTTTAATGTTACATGTATATGCTAATTTTGATACTCCACAAAACGTTACTGGGTCTACACTAAAACCAGTGAACTGTTTCCCTGCGCTTGGAAATTTCAGATTACCATCGATTGTTTAGATCCAGTTTATACCCCGACAACTGACGTCACACTTTAGTAGTCTATTGTTATGTTGGAATTGCCCATAAATTTCCTAAAGGGAATTTTACCAATTTATGCAAACCTTGTGATAGAGGGAATCATGCTTTTTTTGTTTTCAGGTTTTATTTATACTTTTTTTCTGTTTTGTTTGTGTTTGTTTGCTTCTTTTGGAGGGGCGTGGTTGAGGGTGAAAACTTTGTGGAGTATTTACTAACTTCCGCGTATATTTTCACATTCTAGTGTGGATTTCCAGTGGATTGTTCAGATTCAGTGTGGATTCAGTGTTGATGCACTGCAGGTAAAGTGGGAATGAACTGCAGATTATTATAGCTCAGCTGGTAGAGCATCTGCCTCGTGAGTCAGAGGTCTCCGGTTCAAATCCCGATAAGGCCCTTACGATTTTTCTCTCATCCCATGTTTAGATTATTCGTGGACACAGTATGAGTCGATCTTGGTTGTTTTTCCAATTGGTGCCTCATATACTTAGATAGGAACTGTTAAGCCTGGTTCGTACTTCACGTGGAAGTGAACACAAACACGAATTTGACGTCGCCGTGAATTCACAGGAAGTTGAACTAGTTTCAACTTATTTAGGTTTCGTCTTGCCCTACCCGACATAGTTTCAACTTGCGAATGTTTTCCGCAAAATGTTGGATGCCAAATTTATGTTCACGTTCGTGTTCAAGTATCAACCGGGCTCAACAGTTCTTAACCGAGTACACGAGGCACTGTTTGGAAAACATAACCACAGGTGAACAAAGGCCAGCCCAATTTTATGGAGCTTATCAAATATTTAGCAGAACACCAGACAGAAGTAATAGAGATGACAATAGAGTGTTTTCTTCTTAGCAGCTCAATAAACTTTGACCCAGGTTTGAGCTTTGTTGAATTTCTATTACCAAAACTTGAAAATATGACATTTTTTAAGACGAATTATGGTCTATTGGCAGAAAAAAAACGTTAATTACAATACAAGTAGTTAAAAAGAGAATTTATTTAGATGTTTGGGATAATTCATGATAACTGTATCAACCATTAATGTGTGCAATTTTTTTGACCCGCTCTGGTAAAATGACTCGGATGTCGCACAGTTTCGGTCGATTGTTCGTGACCATAATCAGAAATTGGTGGTAGGTCCAGGCCACAGATTTCTATTAACAAGATTAGAAACCAGTGTGTTATTGAATGGCACATCACCGTAACCGGCTTGGGGCGGTTTCGAACGCGTACGCGTGTGTAATATTAAACATTTATGTGAATTTGAAAACCCATGTAGAAGTGCCAAAAATCATGCAAATTACGGTGCCCAAAATCATGCAAATGAGGTGGCCCAAACCACGCAAATATGCAAATGTGCCCAAAACTATGCAAAAAGTATGCAAATGTGCCCAAAAGTATGCAAATGAAGGTGGCTATAAATATAGTAATGAGAAGGCGCGGTTATGCGCGTACGGCCTCCGTTTCTTATCTAGATTTTAATGGATATCTGTGATCCAGGCCCATTAAAATGCAACAATTCATTGGAAATTCTGGGGTCTACCTAGGCACTGCCTGGAAATGTTTGGGTACCACACGCAATTTCCGTTATATTTTAATAGGCCTGGATTCATCGCTGATTTCTGGTTAAGGTCGTGAAAACACGGCCCACACTGTGCAGCATCCGGCTCATTTTGTCAAAGCAGGTCACATTTTTTTAAAAGAGTTTCTAAATTGAAATAATATTTAATTTGACTTCAAATTTCATTTTTTCCCACACTCATATACAAGGTTTTGTTTTCATACCCAGATGGTGTGCATTTTGTTTGTCATAACGCCCTAAATATATAATATCACTAGTTACTGTGAGATTGGATATACCGGTATAAGTGGCTTTGTTCATTTAAATTGAATGTGGCATTCTGATGCACAAACAGTTCACTCTGGAACTATGAGCGTGTTTCCACTGCAGGCATCGCCATTAAACACTTTTTGCCGATGCGTTGGGCCAACAATTTTAACTGTTATCTTGGCTGTTTGTACTGCTGACAAAATACCGGTTATTTGGTGCGCTACGTGTGGCAGTCGAAAAGACACGCCTCAATAAATGTTATCGGCTATTTCTACTGCCAAAATGCCATTGCGCGCTCAGGTTTTAATTTGCTGTTGCGTACATCGGCAAATAACCGTTTAACCCATTAGTCCTCAAAGTGCCCCAAACCGCCCAGCAGCTTTCTCCTCAAAGCGCCCCAAACTGCCCTGCATTTCTACCATGTTAAACTCAATGAAATCTAAATTTCTGCGCAAACAACCTCGATTGATAGGCACGTTCTCATAGCTTGATTCATCCTCTTTTAATGGTGGCTACTATTGGTTAACTCTGGTTACGGACCTTGACAAAGAACATTACTTTACATTACCAAAGAGCTCTGAGAGGTAATGAGACACTGAGTGCTACTGGGTTATGGCTCATTCTACTTGATGTATAACGGTACTCAGGCGCTTCTGAAACGGAGCTTAGTAGAAACACACACTATGTGTTGCTTGGATGAATTCCAGTAACAAGTGAATACAAATGGACGTTGTACACAGGACAGGTGTTTACGCGAGACTTATCCACACACCAAGCCATACTGTAAGGCCGCACACTTCGTCTGGTATCCAATCTTCTCACATCAAACTGCTGGCTGACTTGACTGGAGGAGAGCGTCTGCATTTAGTCGGGTTCCTATTCCTGCACCAGGCAGGCAGACAGGTTTAGCGTACGTCACGTGACTTCCATAACGACCGACTTGTTGCTAGGTATACAGGCAGCGCTGGTGTCCAGTGTGTGGTTGGAGTCTTCGTGCTTGTCCCTGTAAGCAGAAGTTATAGAAAACACTGTTCATTTCAAATATGTACAGATTAAACAGCAGTTAAGTAAGACTTGAAGCTATACATAGTGGAAAGCAACGTGCAAATTATTTGTGGCATCACCATGTGAGATATATCTTTTTAGCAGATGTGTGGTTCTGAAAAGAACCAGCGAGTGTAAACTTGACGTTTTACACAGTCGGGGTGTCCGCGGGTCTTAAAAAGTCAAATTTAAGACTTTTTAAGACCTTTTTTAATGCCTTTTTAAGACCATACTCGGCCACCACAGGCCCAAAATCTAGCTAACAATTTAATACATTTTAATGCTTTCTAATGCTTCTTAATACTTTTTAAGGCCTTAAATTTAGAAAATGAATTTAAGACGTTTTAAGACCTGCGGATACCCTGACAGTGTGCTTTTCGTCTTCTAAGTATCTCAAACGAGATAGTTCACATGGTGCTGCCGCAAATAATTTACACATCATTAAACAACAGTTCCAAATTGTTCTCAGAAGCACAGTGACACACATTTCTTGTATTGTGTGAGAAAAGAGTATGCCATCATTTAACAAACTTTTACAAGATTTCTTCCAGTTAGGTTTTTTTTTTTGCGTCAATGTGTAAAAAAGCCATCAGGTCACCAAAATCGAGTCATTCCATAAAAATAAGAGACAGTGTCCCCCTTACATTGTGACAATTCTGGAGTTGATTTTATTAAATCTCCGCTAATAATGTAGTTTGAATCTATGAAGATCAGGTTCAACCAGCAGCTACTTTTTCCAGAAAAAAAATGGTTGATAAGACTTGAAAAGTAATCATAAGAGTTGAAAAATGCCTTGGTGTCCCCCTCCCCTTTACGTTGTTAAACACCTTTCTCAAGTATTATCAAGACTACGATACCAAGACATGTCCAACTATTTCTCAATTATAAATATTGTACACTATTTAGAAATTGTACAGGAATTGCACAAGATTTTTCTTCAAAGTCGGAAAGGCCAATCTTATAAATGCATCAAAATGTGTCTCTCCTTTTTTACGGAATAAGGCATATGCAGGAACAAACGAGACATTTAAGACGTTGACTGCCGACTACGAGTATACTCGTAGTAACAGGTGTAGCGGATTCTGCCACTACGAGTATACTCGTAGAAAACGGGAACGCCCTCTGTGGGAACACCCTGTGAAACTATACTCGGCAGTCAACGTGTTAACGTGTTTTTTTTAAGTCACAAGTTTGCAAACAGCCGACAGGTCAACAAACGCAAGACATTTACCTCGATATAACATCCAGGCTGTTGGTCTGCGATATCCTCTTCACAGCATTCGCGATGGAGACATTCTGCGCCGACGACATAACATTCGATCCGTCAAAGTCTAGACTGTTCCTCTGCCTGTCTACGAGGTTGTTTTTCCTCAGCGTGTCACTGACGGAACCCGCACTTAACACAGGTTGTGTCATTACGACATCGTTTACTGAGACAACGGCCCCTTCCATGGGGCTAGATATCGTGGTATTAGGGAGTATAGTCACAGTGGTGGTCGGTGTGGGGAGTTTGTTGGCTCCTAAGGGGTAGTTGAGCTGTAGTACTGTTGCGGCAGGAGCTGTGGAATGACCAATGGGTACTGGGAAGGGAAAAGGGGCAGATGTAAGAAAAGGTTATCTTCACTACAAAGACCCCGGCTGCAACAAAACCAGGGGTCGATTTCACAAAAAAATAATTTGCAACAACTGATGAACCTGCCGCAAAGTTACGACTACCAAATAGGTCATCGCAACTTTGCGAAGGGTTCTGTCTAAAGATTGTATAGTACTTACTTTGCGAAGGGTTCTGCCCAAATATTGTATAGCACCGCGTAGTGGTTCTGCCAACAAACTGTGACGTGTACCCGTCGTAAGTGTTATGTGAAATGCAACTATAAAATCCATCGTAAACTTACAAAGGGATCGGCGAGTTGCGATGGATTCGAGCACTTACGACGTGTCGCAAGTCTTTGTGAAATAGACCCCTGCTCGCACACAATAAGCAACTTAAGAGCTTATAATGAGTATGTGCACATGTTACCTTTGGAAGTTTACCTTATTCTATTTCAAGAGTTAGATTAAATTTTAAGGGTCAGATTTCGAAAACGTCCATTTTCTGTGAATGCAAAAAACTATTGGTTCTACTAACGTGAGCACAATGTTTCAGCTATACAAACACTTTTCAGCCAACGTTAAAATGGTTCCATTACAGTGGGCCCTGGGGCCAATTTCATGGCGCTGCTAAGCAGAAAAATTTGCTTAGCACAGGATTTGTTTGCTTTATTTTGCAAAATTGGATTGCCAGGCAAAATCGTATTAGATGTGTATTGAAAGGTATTCTCCTACTCTTGCGAAGAACACAAGTTTGCGTATAATTTTGGCTTGTAATCCATTTTATAAAGCAAATCAATTCTGTGCTAAGCAAATGTTTGTGCTTAGCAGCGCCATGAAATTGGCCCCTGATCACTACGCACCTTTGGTTGAAGATTCTAAGACTGCCCTGTGATTTAATAGTGTGTTGCTTGCCGATGCATTACTGTGATTCGCTTTAACTCCAAACATTCTAGACGGCGGCACCAAAACAGGCAAAGGTTCGATAACAACGGCTGAAGATTTGCGTTGCGCCGAATCGCAACTAGTGTCCATTGTGAATCTAGACGTGGGCTGAGACCCAAAGGAAAGGTTCAGATCCGTTGAGCTATCCGAGCTGTTCACAACATCAACCTCGACTGACTGCAAATCTTGCGATTCGGTCGCCGACGATAGCGCTGTCGTGGCGGGCTCGGAGGAAGCTGCGAGGGTGGACGAGGGCAGTGTTTGCTGCAAAGCGGAGGTTGGGAGTGCCGCATTCCCTCGAGTGTCCGTTAACATCGGCTTGGGGAGTTTGTTTGTGGACGTGGTGGTATTTGGGAATGAGCGACTACCAGGCTGACGGTCTCCCTCCTTGGGTACTTGCAAGGGCGGAAACGGGGATGACAAGGTCGTTGTGAGGGGTTGCTGGGGTGCAAGTGGGGGTGTCTTTGGTCTGTAATGCAGCCTAAAACAAAAAGATAATTCAAGCACATACAGAATTAAAACACATTGACAAATTACAAACTGGCACTGGCAGCCTCTTTCAGATGCAGAGTCATTGTCTTTTCATTTGCCGTGCAATTTTGTTCCATGTTTTGTTTCCATTGCATGGTGTGCCAACTGTATTAATTCAGTGCATGCACATGCACACACGAACATTCACAGGCACACACACACGCAGTACATGACTATGTTTGTGTCAAATGTTAGGACCCCGACACAATCTTTTTTTTTTTACAACTCACAAGAAACTTGAAGGGTAAGCCTAAATAATTTGTAAAAAAATGTAGGATGACAAGGATCTACTTGGGCGCTATAATTATTATTATTTATTTAGCCATTCCTGCAATACACAAAATAGGCAAAGAGCAACAAAAGTAATAATTACTGCTGCCCCAAAAATAGATAAATAAGAAGTTCTGTATGGAAATAAATCATTATATAAAACAAATAATAAATGTTTTAATTCGTGCAATGGGAGGAATATTTTCATTCGGTGAAGGAAGGAATATGTTCCATTCAACTCGGCTTCACCCCATGAAAATATTCCTCTCATTGCACTCATAAAACTCATTATTTGTATAATCTATCTTTAAACTTTGGACCAATTTTTCCATTGGGGGGTGTGGGGGGACCTAGAGGCCGATTTCACAATGCGGCAAGATCCATTTCAGGAAGGGTCACTCTTCTTACCTTGGGACACACTGAACTCGTTTTAACTTTTGTGAAATCAACCCATGGTTTGTGAAACTTACATTCTTTTGGACCTGATCTCATCAAGAAGAAAACTAAGTGGAAGACTTGTTTGTGAGGAGCTTGCAGAAGGCGACCGTAGTGGCGAGGTCTGCTGGCTGGGGGGATTGGACAAGGCGTTGTCAAGCTTCTTTAAATCTTGGAACGGTGTCCACGCTCTGTCAAGCAGGATTCTTAGAAGAAAAAACAGTAAAGAGACTCGTAAGTGGAAGACTTGTTTGTGAGGAGCTTGCAGAGGGCGACCGTAGTGGCGAGGTCTGCTGGCTGGGGGGGTTGGACAAGGCGTTGTCAAGCTTCTTGAAATCTTGGAACGGTGTCCACGCTCTGTCAAGCAGGATTCTTAGAAGAAAAAACAGTAAAGAGACTCGTAAGTGGAAGACTTGTTTGTGAGGAGCTTGCAGAGGGCGACCGTAGTGGCGAGGTCTGCTGGCTGGGGGGATTGGACAAGGCGTTGTCAAGCTTCTTGAAATCTTGGAACGGTGTCCACGCTCTGTCAAGCAGGATTCTTAGAAGAAAAAACAGTAAAGAGACTCGTAAGTGGAAGACTTGTTTGTGAGGAGCTTGCAGAGGGCGACCGTAGTGGCGAGGTCTGCTGGCTAGGGGGGTTGGACAAGGCGCTGTCAAGCTTCTTGAAGTCTTGGAACGGTGTCCACGCTCTGTCAAGCAGGATTCTTAGAAGAAAAAACAGTAAAGAGACTCGTAAGTGGAAGACTTGTTTGTGAGGAGCTTGCAGGGGGCGACCGTAGTGGCGAGGTCTGCTGGCTGGGGGGATTGGACAAGGCGTTGTCAAGCTTCTTGAAATCTTGGAACGGTGTCCACGCTCTGTCAAGCAGGATTCTTAGAAGAAAAAACAGTAAAGAGACTCGTAAGTGGAAGACTTGTTTGTGAGGAGCTTGCAGAGGGCGACCGTAGTGGCGAGGTCTGCTGGCTAGGGGGGTTGGACAAGGCGCTGTCAAGCTTCTTGAAGTCTTGGAACGGTGTCCACGCTCTGTCAAGCAGGATTCTTAGAAGAAAAAACAGTAAAGAGACTCGTAAGTGGAAGACTTGTTTGTAAGGAGCTTGCAGATGGCGACCGTAGTGGCGAGGGTCTGCTGGCTGGGGGGATTGGACAATGCGCTGTCGGGCTTCTTGTACTCTTGGAACTGTGTCCATGCTCTGTCAAGCAGGATTCTTAGAAGAAGAAAATGTAAAGAGACTCATAAGTACATGTATCACTAAATATGTCTCAACTACTCAGTTTTTCATGGAATAATTACCTGATGAATTTTCAAAATTCCAAAGTAATTATTTCGGCCTACAATGTATTTCCAATTTGACATACCTGTTGTACAGTGTACAGTGGATGCACTGCACATGAGCGAAACATAACAGACCATCTCACAATGTAACTTTTCCAACTTTTGAGGCATTTTGTTTATCATAAATTCCCTGAATTTTCCTCGACTGGAAATCTGACTAACAAATGAATACCTTTGTTTCACTAAAACGCATGAAGCACAATTTCGTTACCTGAAAAAGAATTTGTGATTTTTTAAGCAGAATTTTCTTTTTTTGCCTGAAACCAAAAATCATTGTCTTTTGAAAGAGCCTAGCGTAGCAATCACGCAGTTGATCGCCGTGTCACAGTGCGTTCCGATTATCGATTTTGTTCAATGAAATCAACCTACCTCCCTCCCCGACCAACTCGCCTCCTTGCCAACCCAACACATCGCCGTGGTTCTTTTAGCGATGTACAGCTATAGCGATATCTGTTGTCTGTCACGCCTCTCGGCGGGTCGTCTGACCATGGCCAGCTCTGCACGAGGTCTGGATGAGGCTGTATTTTAATCAAAAATGAATAAACGGTTTAATTCCACAAATCTCCAAATTTGTTCTTAATGCTGGGTGTAGCGCTCAAATATGTAACCAATAATGTGCAATAAAAGCCATGCCCTCAAACAATAAAATGTGCTACTTTTTGACCAAGCTCTGACTCAGTTTTTGGGATGTTATCCTTTAGACCTCCTTTAGGCAAAATAGTATACGACGGTTAGGTACATTTTAAGCTTCCAGATTTTAAAGGTCTCTGGTGGACATGAACTCCATGTTTCAACATGAATTTTCAACACCCTTTTCTTTACGAGTATTAAACCTAGGACGCTGAAAGAGCTCATTGTTTATGCAATTTGGATTTCTGTGGATAAGTAGAATATATTGTCAAATCAATCTTCGTTTAAAAGTGGATTAAAGTCTTCACATTCAAGATTCTTGCGTTCGAGTTTTTGAACAAAATGACCCAAGAACACACATGGTATTTTTAAGTCGCATTTAACTGACTATGATCAACTGACAATGAATTTGTCTACTTACAGCCACATACTGGCAGCCCTTCTTGCGACGAAAGGCAAAGATGCCGTCAGGATCCGCATCCTCCTCATGGTCTGATATCGATTGCACCTGCTGTAATATGGAAGACAGGTGGATTTATTTAAAATAGTTTTTTCAATGGTAGCAAAATACCTTAAGAAATAACAGAGGCCCTCAGTAACTTTCACTTCAAAAACACTCAAGTGAGAACATGGCTTTAGCAAACAGCCGACCATGACAATGTCGTAAATACTCAAGTGAGAACATGGCTTTAGCAAACACCCGACCATGACAATGTCGTAAATACTCAAGTGAGAACATGGCTTTAGCAAACACCCGACCATGACAATGTCGTAAATACTCAAGTGAGAACATGGCTTTAGCAAACACCCGACCATGACAATGTCGTAAATACTCAAGTGAAAACATGGCTTTAGCAAACAGCCGACCATGACAATGTCGTAAGTACTTACCGGAGAAAGCTCTTCTTCCGAGCATCTGATGGAAGGAAACCGTGGCGGTTCGAAGTCCCCAAATGACGAGGTGGTTGCCTGGCGTAGTTTCTTCTCTTCCTTGTGTTTTCTCTTCTTGTACTCGCGCTTCTTCTTAAGACCGGCCTCCTAGAGGGAGTGACAAAATAATGAATATTCATGTCTGATTGACCACGACGATTCGAGGTCACCGATAGACGAGGTCGATGCCTGGCGTAGTTTCTTCTCTTCCTTGTGTTTTCACTTCTTAAGCGGGCCTCCCTCTGTGCGATTTTTGCCACGAATTAGCTACGATTGGGTACGATTGTGTGTAGTCTATAGGCAGTCTCCGATAATCGTACCAATTCGTAGGGAATTCGTGGCAAAAATCGCACAGTGGGAGGCCCGCTTTATACTCAAGCTTCTTCTTAAGACCAGCCTCCAAGAGATTACAAAAGATTATTAATATACACGATTATAAAACACCTGAATAAATCCCCGCCATCTGATTGGTGCCTAGTCGGTCTCATGTCGTTTATTATTCGGTATGACGCACCACGCACCATTGTACATCCACGACGCGCGTAGGATATCTACCGAAGCAGCGTGGTATAACCACTCCAACTACGCGTTACGCGTAAAAAGTAGGCATGGCTGTGCAAATGGATGGTTGGCTAGCCGTGCGTTATCCTCTCGAAATAATGACTTTAAAATTCGTGCAGTAGTACGAATTATTTCATTCGGTGACAGATTGATTGTTTTCTTCCACTGGGCTTCGCCTCGTGGAATAGAACATTAAATCTGTCACCGAATGAAATTACTTGTACTATTGCACTCATAAACATTCACGGTAATGAATATTCATCATGTCTGATTGACAACTGGTCCTCTAAACCTATGTTCATATTGGACTGGATTTGCAGTACTTGACATTAACCAAGGCCACCAAGGCCAATTGGCTCATGCCCTGCCGAATTGGCCTTGATGCCCCTTCAAGATATACATTTTTTAAGGCCAACTTGGCCAGCATGTTCGATCCTCTTGTATTCACTAATAACCAGTGCACATTTGGAATGAACCCGGCAGTTTTTCACTTCCAGCTGGCCTCAGTGACCTTTCACATTTGGACAAAACCGACCTGCCCCCCTTATATTCATAACGTCAAGACCTGTTGCATAAATGAACGCTGCAGTGACGTTACTTACTGCTTTCAGAGACCACGTGCTGAACTGGCTACCATTGGGGATAGCAGGGATCGTGAATGACGGTTGGCGTTTGCTCAACTCTTCACACTCTGCTAGGATCGTGCCACCGAAATCGTCCATTTGAAACCTGAAAATAATTTTTATTACCAACTTCAAATTTCAATGTAAATTGGAAATTGCATAGGTATGAAGGGTCGAGGCTATGGGGGCGGGGGAGGTGGCAGGGGAGAGGCGCAGAGACTACGAGTGCTTTAACTTTTGGGATCGTTTTTGTACACATTTTCTCCAGCAAAGGCACCAGGTATTGGGAAAAAAATAATTAATGCGTCGCCGCATCAATTCCGGAACTTCGGTCTGACCAGAGACATAATACAAATTCTGGCTACTACTTACCTTTTTTCAAATATCTCCAGCGTTAAGTGGACATCTTCCTTTTTGCTTTTCTCCCTTCTTTTGACCATCTCTAACAACGTTCTAATGGGTACAAACAGAAAGTTGTGTAAGAAAATCTGCTTGATATCAACTGCCAGAGGTGGATGGTAAGGTGCTTTTCAAAATTGGTGAATTACACGTGATTTTAGTGTTTCAACTCGTTTTTCTTATCTTGACATCTAAGTAATTTTGCACTTGTAAATCACAAGAGCGTAAACAATGACAGATATCAGCAGAATGTGGAATTGTTCACTCTCAGTGAAGTGTTCATTTTTTGTAAATCTGACCGTAAATACATGTACCTCAAAATTTGGTTTTAATGAGAGGGTGTAATATATTCCATGACAAAATCTCTGAATTTTTTTTAAAATGTCAAATTAAACGGTCACCATCACAGCACATAATTCCCCCTATCGTGTCTGGTATCAAAATTTAGCTCAGGATTCCCTTTCAGGCAAGCCCAAAATGGCATTTTCGAAAAATTGACGCCTGTGACTAGTTTTACGACACTAACAAAATAAAGAAAAAAAATAAAGAAAAACAAAAACTCACACAGCCCTGTTGAGATCTCGTCTAAGCTTGAGCATCTTTTCATACGAGGCCTCGTCATTTTTTCTGTTTTTCCTCGTCTGCATTTTCTCCGTTCTCCTCCTGAAGGCTACGTATGGGTTGTTGCTGGTTGAGCCGTCGCGTTTCTCTTGCCTGACGTTAGGGATTAAACCACAGCCCTGATAAACAACAAAACAATTAAGATAAATCATTAATATTAATCCCTATTAATCCATAGTAGTCTCCTGAAGGCTACGTATGGGTTGTTGCTGGTTGAGCCATCGCGTTTCTCTTGCCCGACATTAGGGATTAAACCACAGCCCTGATAAACAACAAGAACAATTAAGATAAATCATTAATATTAATCCCTATTAGTCTCCTGAAGGCTGCCGGGTATGTATGGGTTGTTACTCGTGGAGCCGTCACATTTTTACCTGCCTGACGTTGGAAATTAAGCCACAGCCCTGATATATGACAACACAAGACAATGACAAATCCATATAAATCCATATTTTTAAATACCTTAGACAGTTTACGTATCCTTATTGGCCGAGAAAACGTCACATGGACGTTTTCAATCGACAAAGACCGGCCGGCCAATCTTGAACACTTTCTTGTCTGGCTCGCAGTCGCGCCCTATTCAGCACGTACATACCCCTGTAGAACAAGCACGCGCCCGAAAGCAAAATGTGTACTGTGACAAGTACCCTGTACAACACACCTGCATTACACGTAACGCACTCATACATATATAAAAAATAAATAAATAAATACAAATTTTAAAAAACACTTGATGCACAGCAGTTTGAATGGGCACGATGCATGTCATGCATGTACGCAAGTACACTGGAAAACATGGCAAAACGACAAGATTATCAAAGAATTTTGGTGAGTTTTACCAATTTAAACAAAAAGGTATTTATACAAAAAAATGTGCTTAATCCTAAATTTATTTACTTTATAGAAATGGGTTTTACATGTAGTAAAAAATGTATGCCAACTTGTGTTCTTAGAAAAAATAGCAGAACACCAGTCGATTGTACTACACATCACATAAGATTTTGACTGCTAACCCATTTTTATAAAGCAAACAAGTTTTGGATTATGAAATTGGCCCAAGACACATAATAATTATTTAAATCTATAGTTTAAAACAGGCTAAACACACGTTTATTCCATTTATGCAACACTGCAAGACAGAACAAAGGTTTCGTTTGTTCTTTGCCAACTGCAACATGAATGGCACATCATTATTCACAGCTGTTGCAACACATTGATTATTGATTATTACATTTCTATAGCGCACATTCCATATGAGCATGTTCACATTCACTGTGCATTATTACGAGTATATCCACCTAAACATCGAGATACATACATTTAGGTTGGTGGCGCCATTGGCAGCCGACGGCCAGAGACACTGGGGAATCCCCCTGTACTCTTCACGAAAGAGTGCCTCTGGGATCTTTTAAGTGCGTTACTCAACACACTGGACCAACGGCTTTACATCTCTTCCGATGGATGGAGCAATCGAGGTTAGATGCTTTGCTCAAGGGCACAGGTGCCATGGCCGGGTATCGAACCCGCAACCCCACGTTTTTACCCGAGTATTGCGAGTCAACGACCCAAACAGTGCCCCATGGTACATGTAGTGACATCAATGTGAATGAATGTGTTCTTAACGGCACTCACCGTCACCGACTTGAGACGCTTGTTGAGCCAGTAGTCATAGACAGCTATAATCAGGTCATCGTCCTCTTTCAAGAGAAGTTTGGCTTCCTTCAATGTCACCACCTGAAGGGGAGAAAGAAAATGTTTTCACCACGATAATACTGTCTAATTAAATCAGCCAGTAAAACATGTTGTGCCACTGAAATTATTTTACATGAAAATGGGATGCCAAAATAATTACTTCACCAAATGTATCCTGGCTTGTCTAAATTCAACCGACTTTGAAAAGAGCAAGTTGGTAGTTGGTATAGAAGCGATTAAAATTAATTCCAAGTTTGGAATCCAAATCCCGAGAATTTCTTTTGGAGGAATTGATTCCCATTATCCTGGCAATTACAGAAAATACTCGGCGATTTTATTGATAATGGACGTAGATATTATAAAGTTCTAGAAATTTAGGAGTGTTTTCTATCAGGTTTGCGAGATATTTTCACTAAAAGTGCCAACTTTTGTTTTGAAAATAGAATCAAATATGAGTGGAATTGACTCCCAAAATGCTGTAATCACTAAGCCTAGTTGGTATTTATACCACTGGCCACGCCATATTATCTGTGACCGACTCTGGCAAAACCCAACGCTTCTCGGCATTTCCCATTACGTGATATGGGCCCACAACCTAAAAAAATGGCCTCTGGGACCAACTTGAAAATTTGGCAGAATCAACATCGGGATACATTCAAGATTTGTTTTGTTGTTTGAACTGTCTCAAAATTCCTCATATTATTGACAAAAAATTAAATAATCAACTAGTTTGTCAAACTTTAAAGACCAATAGCTCCATTTCACTTTTTCTGATCTGTCATACTTTAATTGGTCATAACTTCGCCAAAAATTATCAGAATTTCCTCAAACATGTTTTAAAAGATACCTTTTTGTATGCACACTAAGCTGATACCAAAACAAAAATTTTGAATTTTCATCACAAGTGTTGGGTTTTGCTGGAGCCGGTCACATCTTGTCCGAGCACAACCTCATCAAACTGAATCTGTTATTGCAAAGATTCTGCTGTCAATCACTTAAACAAATAAATATTCATACCTAATGGCCACTCCCCTTCTCTAGCGCATCCATCACAGCCTGCCTTTCAATCCTTAAACACAATAAATATTCATACCTATTGGCCACTCCCCTTCTCTAGCCTATCCATCACAGCCTGCCCTTTCAATCCTTTAACCTAATGAATATTCGTACCTAATGGCCACTCCCCTTCTCTAGCCTATCCATCACAGCCTGCCCTTTCAATCCTTTAACCTAATGAATATTCGTACCTAATGGCCACTCCCCTTCTCTAGCCTATCCATCACAGCCTGCCTTTCAATCCTTTAACCTAATGAATATTCATACCTGTTGGCCACTCCCCTTCTCTAGCCTATCCATCACAGCCTGCCCTTTCAATCCTTTAACCTAATGAATATTCATACCTGTTGGCCACTCCCCTTCTCTATTCTATCCATCACAGCCTGCCCTTTCAATCCTTTAACCTAATGAATATTCATACCTGTTGGCCACTCCCCTTCTCTAGCCTGTCCATCATCTCTTCAAACTGCAACTCTGTGATCTCAAAGTTCTTGCTGTGTTTTCTCATCCATTCCTCGTCCTCTGCATCCATATCATAGTCAGGAATGTCCTGTTCCATGCTGAGGGCTGAAGTCAAATAAATGAAAAACTGTATGAAGAATCCCACAAACTTTATGATATTCTATTACACTTTCTCATTAGTAGCACTTGCTCATGTGCGTGTTGTACCCGCATTGGTGCTGCTGCGTACTATACGTGCTACACACGATTACTTCGTAAAGCGTAGCTTTGAATTAGTTTACTATGCTTGCTCATATAACATGAGCACGGATTTGGGTGCTCAAACACACTATGCGCGCCTGCGAAAAAGAAAAAAAACAAACAAACAAATTGACTACTAATAGGGGTGACGGTACAAAATAAAATCACCGAGGGGTGGTAGTTTGCACCATCGCCTGAATCAAGAGCAGTCAATTTGTTTTTTATACCTCATACATTGATTTGTTTGTGTCAAATGATTGGTATTTCAGAACAAGATTGAGTTTTGCCAAGAGCCAAAGTATACAAGCCAAAATGCACATTGTCCGCGTAAATACGAACACCACGCGTGTTCCATTGGCATATGCAGTGGGGAATCGTACTTAAAAATGTACTATTGTTTGACCCATGACGCGAAAGGTCAAACAAAAGCACCTTTTTTACTTGCACACAGAAATGGTGGAACTAATGGGTCTTTCTATAAATTTGGGGTCCAAAAGTGTGACATTTGGTGTCCCCCGTTACACCTGATATGTGTTATTTTTCGTACAAAAATCATTAAAATGGCTTTTAAACCATTTTGTATGAATTGTACTTTATGTACTCACTCTTTGAGATGGAAAGTATTTAAAGAATGTGTCCTGAATTTACAAAAACAAGATGTAAAATGTAACGGGGGACACCAACATTGGACCCCTAATTTATACCGGTAGAAAGACCCTAATCCATGTCTTGTAACCAAACAGTGAACGAAAATCAAAGTATGAGGTATATAACACACAACGGTGAATGGCCCAGTGAAAAGGGAATATGAATATGCATGAGGTATGGTAAAAACGATAAACAGCCAAATACGCAATGGTTGAAAGAAATGAAATCCTTAACTCACGTTGGACGTGGACGTACTGCTTGGGTTGCCTGTATGCAGATTCATAGAGCTGTTCATAGTAACCAACTGATGATTCAAAGTCAGGTGTTGGAATAACGAGTTGGTTGGCTGAGCCATACACCTGCTGAGCTGATATGGCCCTCTGTAGATGGTGTTCCTAATAATGGAGAGAGTAAAGAGGTACCTCTTTAGTCTTATGTAACTGCATTTTCAAGCTATTTGTCTAAATCGCTCCCGAAATGTATTTAAATTTATTCCCGATGTCTTACTCCCGATGAGTGCCATGTAATTTGCACAAAAATGGCAGAACATGGGTGGAATTCAGGTGCATTTGCTCAAGGTGTTAACTCGATAACTGAAACAACTCACTAAGGCTTGTTCTAGACAGCATCAAAGATCCCGCAAAAGTTCTCTGGGTCTATATTTTCTTCAGTTTCAGTCATGGCAAGAGACATTTTGACTGATGCCGTTTGTGCATGCAGACTGCAGGTTTGCCGTTCACGCGATGTGACCTGACTGCAGTGTACACGCATTACTCCGGAGTAATGTGAACGGTACGCCTGAATGCAGCCTATTAATTCACAAAAACGGGGCAGACACGGAAAGCAAAGTAGTAAGCAGAAACACTTCCATGTGTATGGGTTTGCGATAGCACTATGTGAATCTCTTTTATGTGTGGTTCTGAAAAGAACCGGTGAGTGTGAACTCAACGTTTCGAACAGTGTGCTCTGTTCGTGATGATACAGGGCTAGAAACACTTTCGTTTACATTGTAATATCTATTAACAGGTCAGAAATATCAAACTCGGAACTTGACGTTGATTTTCAAAATCATGTTAGTGAGTGTAGAATGTGGGACCTTATTTGTGAAGTCGGATTTTGAATATCATATTGGGTGCTTTTACAGGGGGTCAAAAGGTCACAGGTCACCATTGCTTGTCTTTCAAAACAGGAGATAACAATAGAGTCACATACTTTTCTGCTAGCAGCCACGTGCATTTCCCCACGTGAATCTATTGTTCTCTCCCGTTCTGGAAGACAAGCAATAGTGACCCGCGACCTTTTGACCCCGTGTGAAAGTGCCCTATTGGCAGAATTCTAAAAGTTGAGATATCAGCATTTTACTGATATCGATATATCGGCGTCTAAATATTGATTAAAACCGATATATCTGATATTAAAAGTAATTTTTTTACGTACATTTCAATGGCCAAAGAAACTTGATGGCTGAAGCCGAGCGCCTCTACAGGGCAGCCACAATGGCTAATGCTGCAGTTGCCTTTCTAATGTCCGCATGTGTCTTATAATGTGTCTTATAATGTGTCTTATAATCAACATCTTAGCATCACTTTTGCCGTGCCTCTTACATGTGTACATGTAACTTTATCGGCCGCCGTACTCGTACCCTTTGAAATGTCAATACACACAACAATAACACTTCCGAATGTACATGTACGTCGAATGTACGTACATGTGCGCGGGCGCCCCAGCACTGCATACGGCCGGTGATGTCGATCGCATGCAAAGTGATGACTTGGAACAATGTCAACACAGCTTACTGGGAAGCAAGTATTATACTGTACTCCCTCTGGAATTTATTGTTATAATGTATTTCCAGGGGGAGTAAAGTCGACATGACATGTGACTGCTCTAGTCGTGGTACTACTGTAGCTGTGTTGTGTGTACGAAAGGTCCACATACCGGTACACGCACTCATTTTGGCAAAAAGAACCCTGTGTTTTTACCAGCTAGCAACTTACATACAACATGCGCAAACAGTACATGTACAGTAAACCTCGGATAAGTCGGATCCAACGGGACTGACCAATTTTATCAGACTTAAAGGGCCTGTGACATGCTAAACAACTTTGTGCCTAAGCTTTGCTTCATAATGACAGATTACTTGTTCAGCAAGACATACTATTGTTCGTTTGGATGTAAAATCAATAAAAGGTGGCCTTTTTCAACTTTGAAGATTTCATTGCAATAAATCACAGACAGAGGGCGCTGTTTTGAGTGCATCACATCAGGAAGACAGAAGGGAAAAGTTAAGAAAAAACATAAGACTTCAAGTTGGACTTGTGGCAAATTGCTGCAGTTTCTACCCCCAGTTTTGTCATGGCTTACAGCAGGCAACATGTAAAACAAACTCAAACAGCCATAGATTAAAAAAGTTTCAGGAAAATTGAGAAAAAAGTGGAATCTTTTGTGCACAGTTGAATGTGATTTTCCTGTGTTTGCCTCTTGTGACATCGTGACCTTGGTCATGAATATGCATATTTGCATTAGCATAAAAACTAAAAAACCTTTGTTTTAACCCCCAATGCAAGCTCCAAATAGGATTTGTATGACTTTAACTGAGTAGAGTGGTTTTAAAGCATAGATTTCATTGATAAAAATCCTAAATAAGGGGCCCTTTAAGCGAAAATCCGACTAACGCAAAGTGGACAAAACACCGACAGATTCCAGCCACCTAAAGATCGACACTGCTTTGAGTTTGATTCAAACACCAAAACATTTTATTGTCAAAATACATTTTCATTTTCAGATGATATTGAGGCAGAAAATTGTAAGCATTATTTACCAGGCGTTATCATGCGTTTCATCGTCAAATCGTGGCCATGCAGTATGTACACACATGTACTGCTCAGCCCTCCACCTTAGCCAATGCAGCCTGTGATCATGTGCGCACATTTTTGTGCTTTGGCAGAATTGAAGTCTAGCAGCTTTGATGATGTATTTAGGAAGATTTTGAGCACTTCTTTTACGCGATCACATTACAAAAGATGAATAGTAAATGTTCAGCTAAATCATCGGGGAAAATGGACCAGGGCACAACATTCTTGAGACTGAAGGACCTCCATGGTATGTTTTTTAATGTTTAATTTTGACTGTAAGGTTAAATTTCAGATTGGTGAACGGCCGCCATCTTGGTCGTGCAGGTACCGTATGGTTAATATGGCATTATTTACAATAAAACCTTATCAGCTAAAACTGATTCATATTAAAGTCCCAATGTAAATGTCAGAAAATTACTTTTAGCCTTCTAAAAGTAGTCAGAGGGGATGCGGTGGATCATGGAAAGAGAAAGAAAGACAAACAAAATCGTTTTAAAAAGTTGCAAAAAAGTGGGGAATGTTTACGGTATTTTTTCCTTTAAAAATCCTTAATTGTAAAATGATCAATTGTTTTATCCTTTCTGATTCATTTTAAAAATATCAGTGTAGTGTATTCTGGGTTAAATCACTATTTTGTAAAACTCTAAATGATTTTACTAAGGTGACATGCACTTTGTACTGAATTATGCATATCATTACTGGAGAAGAGAATTCTGTGCAACAAACATGACAAAATGGCCGCCGAAAGACAAGGTCACGTGACTGATTTTTGAGTAGCTTTTTCTCCCAAAAATCCATGTAACTCACAACTAAATATGCAATGACAATCATTTTGGTTATGTTGTCCCTCATCCCCATATGTCAGAACAGTCCAATCAACAAGTACCTCCGAGTTTTCGACGGTACATTTTCCTGCGCGCCAAATCGGTCGAAACAAGATCAGTCCGGGAAAACTCCGAATAAGGAAACGTTTCCGAATAAGGAAACCTTGAGTTTCCGAATAAGGAAACGTTTCCGAATAAGGAAACCTTAGAGTTTCCGTATTCGGAAACTCTTGCGTTTAAGTCCCAAAAGGGAATCGAAAAAGGCAAGTTTGGAATAGTGAAAACTATACAAATGTGTTCAACAGTTCCTTACCCAAGTTTCTATCTGTGCAATTCAAAAACCTATCTGTGCGTTTTCTTGTAAATGGCTTTTGAAAATCAACATTCCACACTTCTCAAGGACTGCAAATAGCGACTCCATCTTGACTACCCTCGATCAGTGTTAGTAATTTTGTGCAAATATTTTTTATAAATAATATTTTGAAATGACACTGGGATAATTATAAAATAAATTAGATAATAAAATATATGTTATTAGTTTTTTAATTGGATAGAAAAATGAGCACTATATGAATATTTTAAAAAGTATTATTTTATAAGTAGTGACGTGGCTACCAATTGCGCGAAATACTTAGAAACGCGGGAACTTCGAATCGTGATTTTAGAGGAAGCACAAACATTATTATTATTATTATTATTTCTTTCTGGTATTCATACCAAGGATTCCTCAATAGTGCTCATTGCACTGTCACTCGCAAGCGTGAGGAAACCCATGAAGAATTCTAATTAGAATTAGAAATGGCCAGAGACACCGGGGATGATCCCCCTTGCTCTTTACGAAAGAATGCTCTGGGATCTTTAGAGTGCGTTTTTCATTCAACCTAATACACTGGACCAACGGCTTCACATCCCTTCCGAAGGATGGAGCAAGTGTGGTTAAGTGCCTTGCTCAAGGGCACAGGTACCATAGCCGTAGGGAGGTTCGAACCTGCAACCCCAAGTTTTCACCTATGATTGCGAGTCAATGACCTAAACCGCTCGGCCACGGTACCCCACATGTCAAATAGACTCGATATGCTGAAAGAAGCTGAGAAAGAGAAAAAAAAGGCGCAGACACAAGAAAAGCATGAATATCACGACGCCTATAGTAATTGTTGGACTTGCTATCACGGGGATAATGCGCTATGAATGGGCAAGTACGAGGACTCTCAAGAGCTAGCTGCCCAAAAAAGTACATGACATGTATGATATTGTGTGCATGTACATGTGTGCATGTACATGTACACATCATGTCTTGTAAACTGATTTATCTGGTTCCATATTAAAGGCAGTGCAGAAACTAAACCAACATTTTTGCATCCGTATCCAAATTGGAGATTGTAAATTTACCGTTTTCTATTCGTTGTAGTGTTTTGGGGAGGCATGTTAACATGGTTGTTTGGTTAAAACGAAATACATTTTTCTGAGCGCTCCTTTAAGTAAAGCCCAATTTACACGATCATACTTTTGTTCAAGAACTCCATTCAACATTTGTATGACGATGTTCACACTTAAACTTTAGAAGGCCCAGAGATTGTTCATGAATGTTTTGTGGATTTTCTGGCGACCTACAATACCATGTCATGATGTGAGCCAATTCTGTAGGGCCTAATCTGGTTGGTTTTAATAATAGAGCTCCATTAACATGTTCTTGAACATTAAAAGGTTAAAAGGTTGAAAGATAATGAACAGAAAGAAATCTTGTGATCTGGATGAAGGGGCTATATATAGGGTCTTTTAGGTTTTAGTTTTACAGTAATACCTCCCAATCAATCGGTGTAAAGTGTTGTTTTAAATAATTATAACTGCAGTTGAAAGTTGATAATTTATTTCTCTTCTTTTTCCGACATGTTTAAGAGGCTTAATTAACAATCAAAGTGAACAGTATAGTACAATCATTGTGTTTCACTTGTTTCAATTGTAGGTGCTGAAAAATAAAAGAAATACGAACCGACTCCGACAGAAAAAAACACCAATTACACCACTTTACCATGTTTACATTGCAGTTGTTATTAAATGTTTCTACATGTATGTTCTGCATTACTAGTTTACAAACAAGGAGACAGGCTAAATTAAAAAGTAATACAATATTAAATGTATAATCATGCCTTTAAAAGAGCTGTATAGTGATATTTAATCAGAAAACAGTATGAAATAAAAGTTATTTTAAATATAAAATAAACAATTCATGTTTTTCTTTTACATTTTTAAAATGCCTGGAAATATTTTTTTCTAAAATGTATTAATGTACCTTTAAATTGTTCCTCCAACGTGTGCTGCTCCACCCCTTAGATGGGGATTTTGTCACGTTTTTCATGCCCCAGGGTGGAGAGTTTGGCCCACTAAAGTAGGCATGTCTGTGCCTCCATCATGATCTAAGACTAAGAGCTAGAAGCGCAATTTACACCCGTGGGTGCATTGGGGATTTTTTTCACCTAACTTTTGCCCCAGGGGTGGGGTTTTTGTCACGTGAAAAGTGACAATCGCCTCTTCTTTGGGGTAGCCCGGAAATCCTGGGTGAAACAAGTGATTAAGGTGCATAAAAATCACTAAAGCCGCCTCACCCTCCCCCGCACGTAAACCACACCCCTAAACCCCCATATCCCAAGCCCTCCAACCCAACCCCACCCCACCCCATGCACACCACGAACCCCAGGACACTGCCACTTGACCCATCATCAAACTTACCACTGGGCATGGCAACACAACTCCCAAACAAACTCTAATCGGTAAGTTTCAGGATGTTTCTTTGTGCAATATCGCCATATGCACATTTACACCGGAAGTTTCCTTATTCGGAAACGTTTCCTTATTCGGAAACGTTTCCTTATTCGGAGTTTTCCCGGACTGAGATGGCCGCCAACCGGACCTCATTACGTATTCAAAAATATTTATGAATGAGGTATCGACGTGGACCTTACCGATTCTTCCTCTTTTTCCATCCCCGTTGGCATTTGTGGCACCGCACGATTGATTGCCGAAAAATCCGGCAAATCGGGCAGCTCCTCTGTCATGTAGACGGGCATAGGTTTGGTGGCATCGAGCGCCCGAGCACGAAAAGATAACTTGCTCATTTTGGACGATTTCAGCGCCGGTGAACCGGCCTGTGATCCCCTAAAATATCGCCCAATAAGGGGTCGGTAGCACGAAAAACCTATCCAAGGCGTGATCGTGGATATCTTCGTGGGTTGTCATGCGGTTTTCAAGTTATAAATCTCGCTGAAAACTACAAAACAGGCAACCAAATTCATATTTTTTCGCAGTGTTGCCGCGACATCATGGCGGATTGAGTATCCATCCCATGATGCATTGCGCACAGGGGCTCCTCCTGTATGCGCGCGCATCCTTTTGTTTTCGTTCATTGATACTGTACTACGGGCGGGGCGGGTCCAACGCGTGTGTGGCGCAGTCGGACCGGCCATCAGCAGGGCGGGCCGGATGTGTTAAACCGTAAAAGTTTGGGGCGAGAAATTCCCAGAAGAAACACTATATTACTCAATCAAACATTTTGAGGTTCCGCCGAGGGAATCACTCCGTGCATTTCAAACCGCATGCGTTTTCAATTTTGAAGAGAATACCACTTTTGACTGAGTTTGTAAATTTGTGAAATCAAAAGTTGTGCCTTGCTATATTGGGTTGTCTGGTATTTTTAATTTCTTGATCGTTGATTGTTTTATTGCTTAAAACTTTTATTCATGTCAGAGCCCAAATTTACGTTAATTGGTTACGAATTAAAACAAGCAAAACAGTTAAATTAAATCACATTATTATATAAAATAATAAAAACTTTCATTACAAGTTTTCATCATACTAGACCTTACTAATTGCATAGGTAGGGCAAAAAAAATTAAAAAAATTAAAAAAATAAAGTCGAAGAAACTGGATTTAAGGTGAGGAATGCGATTTGATTTGGCTTACGTCGGGGAGAATGAATATTAATTAGGTTTTTTTTTGCCCTACCCGACGTGTACGGACAAATAAAACTGAATTGTAAAGGGGCGTGACCAAATTTAGTCAAAAAATGGATTTCGTTCTAACCTAACAATCATATAAAATACTTCCCCAAATATATTCCATGGGAAGAAAAAGAACTTTTCAATCCCAAATTCTGATGTAGAACCAAAAAGGTTGGTGCATGCACTGCTTTATGGACCTATATCACCGTGGAAATGCCACGGACTGAGAGGGCGAAATTTCAGAATAGTATAATAGTATGATCTGGCCACGGTCCTTTAAATCGCCAGACCGTTTTCTTTCCAATGTTGTCACTTTAGTTTTACGTCCACAGCTAGTAATTTTTTTTTAAAGTTTTAAGACCTACCTTGAAGGAACGTACCAGATCACATTTTTTACCCACCCATTTCCCCCATGGGTTGTGAGATCTTGATACCATTCTAAACATTTGCGTTCCCAATTTTGCGTAAAAAAACCACCAATGGTTTGTAAACTGATTTATCTAGTTCCATAAAGCAGTGCAGTAACTACACCAACCTTTTTGCACCCTGCCTACCGTATCCAAATTGGAGATTGCAATTTTCCCGTTTTCTCTTCATGGATAGTATTTTGGGGAGGTATTTTACATGATTGTTAGGTTGAAAAGAAATCCATTTTTCTGAACACGCTCCTTTAAATGAGCTTGTCCAGATTCCCCCAAATACTACCCTTGGGGGGAAATCAGGAAATTTGCATTTTCCAATTTTGATGAGGGAGCACTATGTTCGTCTCTATATCACACTCGAGGGGGGATTTGAACCCACGACCATCTTATTTGACTTCTTTACCACCTACTGCCTTTTATTATACACTGTATAGGCAGGAGCTTGTAACCGAAGAAAACAAAATTCCCACAACGCAAAAAAAGTTTGGAATCGCACACGATTCGATCAATAAAACAGGAGGAAGCGTCTACGTGAAAAATAAAGATTTACGGGATCGGTGGGCGGGAACGTACAAACAGTTGACACCTACGGGTATTCCCCTTCTCGTTCCCATACATGTAAATATTTTCCGCGTAACCTACACCATACTAGACGGCAACGATTGAAGGGTCATGTGTACAGTTCTAGACCCACTCCAGGCGTCACGATTGCATGTGCGAGTTTGTTGTGAGTTTGTAAAAGCACAGAAAAGTGGGGGTTTCCTCCCACTTCTAAAACTGAGAATTCTTAATGTTTCCCCCACTTCGTGGTAGTCCTGAAGAACTTCATAGGTAACGACTTAAGTTGGATAATCTTAGCAACCCAATTCCTTCAGGGGATCATTCGAAAGAACAAATCATGACGTCATTTTGTCGCGGGTCTATTGTTCGAAGACCCAGAATGTTGCATCAAAAGTGGTTTGACGCGCTTACTGGACACCAAGCACGATTATAAAATTCGAAGCTCCCTTCAAAATCCTAAGTTTTTCCCAGCATCTCCACTTGTTTCGTCCAGCCCGAAACGCTCATGCTTCACACATGGACAATAAAAACCAGCTACGCATGGCAAAAGCACCACTGTTGAAATGAATGTATCATTTTTTTTTAATCGGCCAATTTCAGAACTGGAAAAGGCTACTCTACAATAAAACGAGTTTTAAGACCCAAAATTTAAAAATTAAGATCAATGTTACACATTCATAATTTCCGCCCTTTTCTTGGCGTTACATTCTCGTACCTTTTTTCCCTCAAAGATGTTAGAAAATCACCTTCCATTAGTATTGTTGTTTAACACAACCCACATACACACAAATTAATAAGTTGTATACTATACAATTTGTTTGATTACAATTTACATACATTTATATTATGTACACAAAATGTACAATTTATATACATAACGAGTACAGTTATTCAACTTTCAGCTGTAGTATTTTCTCTACACAAGCTGAAAGGTTTTTTTTGAATACATGTGGATCTTATAGAGCTTTTGCACCGGGCGGCCATGACAGGGGCAGGTTTTCATATTTAAATGATGTGACAATAGATCCACAAAGTGCTTACTCGTACATGATGCACGGTGGCAATGTGACTGCCCCCTGTCATGGCTGCCGGTGTCAAGCGTCTACTCATTTTGGTTTCAGGATTTTTTGCTGCATACTTTTGAACCCCTTTCAAATTGATAAACATGAATGATTCTACAACTGGGTATAGTACATAATAAAAAGGTAATTATTACGACACGATATCCTCCCAAATACTGATAAAATAGTCTACAATAACTGGCAAGGGTTAAGCTATTTGCAAGGGAAGAAGTTTCTTTAAAACAAAAGGCCAGCAGGACAGCTTTTACACGCAAGTCATACAAAAATTATATCCTCAATTTTGCTCATTGATCGCAACACCAGCCTTCACTGGTGTTTATACCAAGATGATTAATTTACTTTCAGAATATATCGTTTTGTTAAAAACGGAATAACATAAGAGAGTACTTAAGTGTGTTGCCAAGGTTACTGGGTCTACAATAAAAACCAGTGAACTGTTATCATGCGCTTTAGCAATCAACGTTTCAGATTACCAGTACATGTTTAGCAGGGTTGTAGTCGAGTCCATCACAAGTCTTTCTTAAGTCCAGAGCCGATAAAATCACAAGTCTGTGACAAGTCCCACACAAGTCCAGTAATTAGAAGCAAAGGATGAACACGGACAAATGAATGCCTTTGTTGGAGTTCATTTGAATAGCTTGGGACTTGTGGTGGACTTGTGAAGGCTTGTGAGAACTTGAGATGGACTTGTAATGGACTCGACTACAACCCTGATGTTTCTGGCAACTGACGTCCCACTTTTGTAGTGTATTAACTTCACTCAAAAACACCGAAATTACTATATAAGACCAAAAATACGGGTAAAACATAAGGGCTTACTGTACAACTAAAACAACTGGTTTAACAAATATTCAAACAGCACCAAACTAGGCAAAAAAGGAAAATGTTCAACTGGCGCCAAAATATAATACATAACGTGATAACGTGGGCAAAATGTCTTACTGAAATAAACAACATCTGATATTTGGTAATATATTAGTTACTGGAAGATGCTAAAACTGAATGAATAAGATTTTGAAAAAAGCAAGAGGACAATCTCGCCATGCATTTTTGGCACACTCTTGATAAATAGGAGGAAAAATACAGCAGAAAATGAATTACTTCATAAGGGTCATTCTATAAATTTGGGGTCCAATTTTTCTGTCCCCGTTACATCTGACATCTTGTAAAATGTTGTACTTTGTAAATTCAGGACATATTCTTTAAATGCTCTCTATTTCAAAGAGTGATTACTTATAAGTACAATTCATAAAAACATGTTTTGAAGGCATTTTTAATGATACTTGTATGGCAAATAGCAGTATGTCAGGTGTAACGGGGACAGAAAAATGTAACACGGACCCCAAATTTATAGAATGACCCATAAGTATAAATACCCAAAAAGCTAATTTTCTTTTAATTTCCTTTTTAATTACTGGCAACTACTATAATTTGTCTAAGAGCAAAAAATAGTAGCAGCACTGCCTTTACAAGCATCTGCACTTGGTGACAGGGAGACTCAGACATAAACTTTTTGCAATTTGTCTTCATGATTGATTTTGTGATTTATTTTATTTGTTTTACAAAAATACTATTTATTGCCCTAAACAAGAACGTCAAGGGATGTACATGATTCCTGTACTGGTTATGTCCCTAAGGTAGCACTCTGGTAAAAATTAAAACAAATTGTCAAAGTGGGACTTGCCAACATGTGCTACCTAAATCTGATTTACCATTTACGAAAATAAATACTTAAATATATTTAAGGTAGCAAACAAATCCTCGAAGAAAATAGACAGTCAACTACAGCATCAAAAATATCAAACTTTGGGTCATTGCAAATAATAGCAATGGAAACGAAGAATACATGATTGGTAAACTGTTAAAAGGGGCGTTATTTCCACTCGTGATTAGAAGCCCTGTAGACATTTCAGTAATACTTCTGAAACGTTTTTGTGTTGGTTTGAATGGTAAAAAAAGTCCTTTGCATTTACTTTTCTTTTAGAAAATCAAGTTTAGTTGTTAATTTCTTACACAAAATACCATTTTGGACTGAAATATAATCATGTGGTGTTTGGTACCATTGTTATTAACACTTTTAGTAAGGTTTTTCTTGTCAACTTGTGAAAAAAATGGGGTCACTGCAAATGATGTACTCTTTTCAAGCGACAAGGATGGAATAATGCAAGAATGGAATAGTTTGGTACTTCATTGCTACTTGTAATTTGAACATTGCCAGAGTTGTCATCAGTTTGAAAACAGCACTGCCAACCTCGGGGTTGTTAGTTTTCACTATCTCCCAACAAACCATGTTGTATTTGTATACTAACTGCTGGGGTAAAACATGCAATGGACTGGCATCCCATCTAGGGGGAGTAGCAATGCTTCGAATCACTTCATGCCATAGAAACTAACAACCTGTTGGAGAAACCCAAGTAACTGCTGGGGTTAAACCTGTGATTGACTGGCATCCCATCCAGGGTTGCCATTATTACCGCTGCCATCAGGGAATCACCAGAACCATTTTGCTTCAACTAGGTGTCTGCCCGGGCCAAGGCACACAACCCTATTACATGCAGCAGTTAGATTGTGACATTCAGATTAACAGCTCCCCAGGTATCGCTTGGGTTGATGAGGCAATTGGGATTAAAGGGACACACCAGCTTACTGTTTACATAACGTAGCGATCTAGCATCCTTGACAATAATATTTTGATGGTCGTTGTGAAAAACAAATTCTCAAAATGTCACGTAATTAACTATAAATGTTTAAAATTAACAAGAGATACAAATGTTGGGCTATACGCTTTACCAGTCGTCGTGATGTATTATGTATCATGTGTTTGTATAAAATAAAGGTGGCATTCAACACTCAGAAACCCTTATGAAATCTGTTGGCAGATTTTTGTACAAATTGGAAAATACGGTATGTACACGTACATGTATGTTCGTAGGACATTATTTTCCAACAAGAAGAGAAATCAGCCGCGAATGACAAAAGCAACTCGCACTTTGTGCTGGTTTCTACAGCTGGAAATACAACTAACTCACAAGACCACGTGACTTTTCGGAACCAGAATCTGGTTCCGAAAAGTCACGTGACCTTGAATTTATGATAAATGCTCAAAAACGCCCAAATTTGACGGCGTCTTTTCAGGATATATCTAATTTACTCTGGAAAGCGCTTCAGAATAATGTATGGGTCTATTTCGAGCCCAAAATAGCCCAACAAAGCAGGTGTGTCCCTTTAAGTGTCTTGCCCACAGTCACAAACACATTGTACAAATATCTTTCAAGGCCCTGAATTGAAGGTTGAAGTCTTTGAAGCTTACATGTAATTTTGCACTCAGTCACCAAATAACATTAACTCAAATTCTTTCCCATTTTCCATAACCCAAGTATTGCACTGGGGTTCTGCTGTACTACAGCAACTGCTTAATACTGATGGATAACGAGTGCTGAAAATAAACTGATAATGGCTGATGTTGATGCAAATCAGCACTTAATAGGGTTCATTATATGCTTGGGTTACACCATTCCAAAAAAGAATCGCGATTCCACTCCCGTAAAAAAAAATTCCGGGAAAATGCTAAATATACTGAGCATGTTTAAGTGCATGTACATTGACGAGACTAATTGTGTAGACAACGATCCAATTATTGGCACCAAGTGACACTAAACGTCCATAAAATGATGCCGGCCTGTGCCACACTTACCTTCCTAATAATGTGGACATTATCAGAAGCTGAATAATCGCAACTCCGATTCCCAAAGTGAAATTGATTCTATTTGTCTCCAGCATGGAAGCACACAAGCCTAATTTATTATACACGAGTTTGCCCTGCTTGCTGGAAAGTATTATTTATGTTTCCATCCTCCATACATTATTGCAGTTACCATTTGAAAATGGTTGTGATTTTTTAGTGCATGATCATTGTACATGGGTCTTTCCACAGTAAAGGGGGCATTTTGGCACACAGACCATATTTTCGAGGAAATACCTTTGTCTGGTCTCAAAATAAAAGAAATAAGTTCAAGTTGTTCTGAAGAGATGACTAGGACCCAAAAAGAGTTACATGACAACATGCCTTTCTAAAAACCCTGTGTACAAATTTACAATATAGGCTCGTAACCGGGACGGACACTTGTGTTACATTTTAGGCCGTCCCGGTTACGAGTGTATATTGGAAATTTGTACACAGGATTTTTAGAAAGGCATGTTGTCACACTATTTGTAAATAGTGTGACAACACTATTTGTAAATAGTGTGGTTTGGTCCAAACCCTTTTTGGACCAAAGTTATCTCTTCAGAACAACTTAAACTTAATTCTTTTATTTTGAGACCAGACAAAGGTATTTTCTGGAAAATATGGTCTGTGTTGCCAAAATGCCCCTTTACTGTGGAAAGACTCGCATAGACTGTTTGATCTTGGGTCAACACTCAAAATCTTCATCAGCTAATACCTAGCGAGTTTCTTTTAAAGTTGGCCAATGTTTACAAATAAGCGTGTGATACAGAACATGGTAAATGAAGCCAATAAATGAAGCCATCTTAATAGGAAAAACTGTGTATTAAAGGGGAATTATACCCAAGAAACAAAAGACCTTGTGCTCAACAAGTGCAACTTGTAAATTATTTTAATGCAAAGAACGAGAAATATTACCCACTGAAAAGCAGATATGAACTTCACAAAGAATGGCAATTTTAGCGATGCGTCGCACTATGGGCGCCGCCATTTTGTCCGAATACTGGGCAAAGAATGACGTATTTTCGTCCTTTGTGCATTCCTAAGGAAATACACGAAAAGGTTGTCCACAAAAACGTCATTCTTTGCTCAGTATTCGGACAAAATGGCGGCTCCCTTACTGCGAGGCATCGCTGCAATTGCTATTCTTTGTGAACTTTATGATCGGGATAATATTTGTTATTCTTTACATTAAAATAATTTACGAGTTGCACTTGTTGAGCACATAGTCTTTTGTTTCTTGAGTATAATTCCCCTTCGGAACGCCATGAGGCACATCATGTTAAATGTTCCAAACACGACCGCGTGGAGCTCAATGTTTGTTCGAAATTTGTTCGCTGATGTGCGTCACAAAAAATTACGCTTAAGATCCTGATGCAACATGGCAATCTGTAGGCAGTGACGTCATTTGAGAGAGGTCCATAGTTTACTGTTATATTTTTAGTACTCTACCGAGTAACACAAGAGTCTGGGAAATAGTGTTACTACACCTCATAAATATTCATAAGCAAATTGGAGCGCGTCATTGGCCGATTCAGGCGCGCGCTTAGGAAGTAAACATGCTACGCGCCCGGGTGACGTCAGCCCGGGGAGTATCCAACTGGCTGCCGTGCGGTATTCTTTTTGGTAGCACCAAAAATTCCCTCTGGAACCCGCCTCGTAAAAAATGTATTGGAATCTTAACGGAACCAGACTAATTCAACTCTATTGCCATGGTACGGACCTCTGCAGCTCATAAAACAACAATGGCAACATTTCTAAGTTTGTATTACAAGAAAATAAATGTTTTGTTGTAATTGTATACTGGCCTTGAATCTGTTATTTTGTCAATTTGCTCATGAACATTTCTGAGGTGTAGTAAAACAAATACAGCATGGTTTATTTCTAGAAAGTAGTGGGAATTACTGGTCCCTTGGTGTAGGTCAGCTTGACTACCTCCCTCCGCTTCGCGTCGGGAGGCAGTCAAGCTGACCTACACCTCGGGACCAGTAATTCCCACTACTTCCCCTCAAACCATGCTGTATTTGTATATTACTCTGTCATCGTATTTTAAAGCTGAATTCAAGTCATTCAAAAATAACCTTTGCGCTTTTCCGACTCTTTTGCCTTTCTATGTCTGCTGTACCCTAGCAAATTTTTGTTTAAAACCCAAATAAATGCATACATTTATTACAGAAGCTTCTAGAAAATGTGAAAAACAGAAAAATTATGAAGAAATCATTGGATATCACCTCAGCCGCTTGTTACATCTGGCCCTGGGTCTCGCTGACTTAGGCACTGACTTGGATTTAGATTCTTTGGCCTGATGTAGAAAATGGAAAAAAATACATAGTGAAATCTCAAAGTTAGGGTTAGGATACAGAGTTGAATAACTCTGTACTCAGATTTTTAAATAAGCAGAGTTTGAGTTAGTGGTAAATTCTTCAGGATAATGCAAGCATAGCAAGTGTATTTCTACTGAGTATGATAACCGTTTCCGAAATGCTTTGGAAACACTATCCTTCCAGCAGAAACAGCTTTACATGGTTGCAAAATAAAACCTGCTCAGAAAAGTTTTTTTGCTGGAGCATGTGACGGTATTTTGCCAGTAGAAACAGCTGATAACACTTTTTAATGGAGCGTGTTGTTCCAACTGCTGTGCGTGCATCAAATAACCGGTATTTTGTCTCTAGTAGAAACGGATAAGGTGTTTCCGATGCTTTGGTAAAACCGTTTGTTATATCCCGTCTTGAAATACTGCAATTTCATTGGACCAGAACGGTCACATGTCCAGTGCAAAAAATCAACTGAATACCACTGACAATTTGTTTTCATATCACCCTGCCGTATGCAAATTTTCTTCATATCACCCTGCCGTATGCAAATTTTCTTCATATCACCCTGCCGTAGGCAAAATTCTTCATATCGCTCTAGCATGGAAGCGATGTACGTGCGCATTGTGCGTCTCCATAGCATGCGTAGCGTGCTGTACTAAGGCTCCTATTGGTAAAACAAATCGCGTGTTACGCCCGCAAGAGGCACACACAACGCGCATTGCTTCAATATTTCACACGCTGTGCGGCAAAACAACAAACTGGTACACACGCAGACGATTTTATCAGTGTCGATGTTAGTTTGCAGGGGTACATGTAGCGGGTTACTTTTGCAGCACTTTCACGATTTCAGAGTGTATTTTTAAAACCAACCTATCTGTCCAGCACATCTGTATCAATCCCAGTTTAGCCTAAGAATGGATACAGACACTAATGACACAAATTCTCCGCCGACAAAAAAAAAATCTAATTTTAACAGTTCCAAAGAGGAAATCAAGCACCTCGATACTCCAAATTTCACTGAACTTTTTGTAGGCCTACAATTTAAATTCCACAGATTTAAAATAATACATAAAGAGACAAAGACAGGATATAACGAAACAATGGTTGACTGATGTAATGTGGGATATGGGTTTTTGTAGGCCTACAATTTAAATTCCACAGATTTAAAATAATACATACAGAGACAAAGACGGGATATAACGAAACAATTGTTGACTGATGTAATGTGGGATATGGGTTTTAACACCCTCGGGAGCTAAAAGCACCCGAGGCAACGCCGAGGGTGCTATGAGCTCCCTCGGTTGTTAAATATCCCACACCACACCAGTCAACAATTGTTTATTAATGCCGGTGCACGCATTAGAAGCATGCTCTTTGTTACAAAGGTAGCATAAAGAAGTATATTTTTCAAACTGTATCCCTTCTGACCATTTAATAAATCACTTTCTAACTTCTCTGCCCACAATTCCATGCTCATCAAAGACATCAAGTGTGCTTACTTGTTCCATTTTCTTGTCGAGTTCATTCATGGCTTCTTGGATTGCAGCCTCTAATGTACTGTTCATCCTCCGACCTCTAATCAACATATCATGAAGAGAAGAAACAAAAAGCAAAATAAACATTACTACATATACAGTGATAATTATGGCAACAACAGTGTGATAATGTTCCATATAGCCCCTTTCGATTAGAGGCGTACCGAGAAAATTGGTCAGGGGAGGATTTTTATTGTTCAATTTGGCATATATTGAATCAGAGCATCGAATTTAATTACAGCAGAATTGTCACCTACAGGTATTGTAAAAAACACCCAAAAAATCAGGGGAGCGGGGAGTGCGGCACTGCCCCCATCTAGAAACCACATCTAGAAACCAAGATGTTTCACCTTCTATTGCTCTGCCTCTAGACCCTCAGAGAGCGTCTTGAGTTTATCTGGTTCAACCCGAGTACAGCTATGATCACCAAACCATGGCACCCACATCTAGAAACCAAGATGTTTTACCTTCTATTGCTCTGCCTGGCACTGTGATGCGCCTCTAGACCCTTAGAGAGCATCTTGAGTTTATCTGGTTCAACCTGAGTACAACTATGATCACCAAACCATGGCACCCACATCTAGAAACCAAGATGTTTTACCTTCTATTGCTCTGCCTGGCACTGTGATGCGCCTCTAGACCCTTAGAGAGCATCTTGAGTTTATCTGGTTCAACCCGAGTACAACTATGATCACCAAACCATGGCACCCACATCTAGAAACCAGGATGTTTTACCTTCTATTGCTCTGCCTGGCACTGTGATGCGCCTCTAGACCCTCAGAGAGCGTCTTGAGTTTATCTGGTTCAACCTGAGTACAGCTATGATCACCAAACCACCTCACCCACATCTAGGAAACAAAACACACCACGAAAATTGCGTTATTACCTTGTTCAAGGAAAGACGTTTGATTTGACAACACCACATACGATAACTCATTTATGCAAGATAATGAATTAAACTTTGACATACATGTGTACACTCAAACCTCTGGTCGTTTGACCAAGAGTCAACGATGATTCGACAAAGATTTCCTAATGTGAACACACATCAAATGGAGTGTGTATGCTCCCTTCTTTTGATGAAGCAATTTGACACGTAACAAGACAAGGGCATCATATACTCAATCTTTGTTATTGGCTGCATAATATTCCGTAAAATATTGAAAAACAGCTTTAATTTTGCAAGAGCTCAGGAGGCACTTCAGGCAGAGTGGCGCACCCTGCCTCAGTGGCTCCTACAGAGGCTTATGCATTCGACCTTGCCACAAGAGGTGGTCATACACGTTACTGACCGATAAAATATGTTCTATCTCTTAGCCTTCTTGATCTTTTGATTAGAGTATAATTTGCGATTCTTTTTTTAACTGAAATTTTGGGTCTAAAATCATCTGGATAGTGGGAGATACCTTTCTCTCTTAAATAAGGTTAGTTTTTTCCTACCTGACGTAACTTGATTAGCACTATACACTCAGTGCTTTCCCCGAGACACTATGAGAAATACTTCATAGCATGCTTGGGTGGGACTCGAACCTATGACCTCCTGCACACTAGGCAGACGTCTTAACCACTAGGACACTGAGCTGGCCTGTGTTGAGCAGCCGGTTCGAATCATTTACATCAGGTAGGGCAAAACAAACCCTAATTAATATTAATTATCTCTGACGCAAGCTGAATCACATTCTCTCACCTTTCCCTCTTCTCTCCTTGATCGACCTCTGACCTCGGCCTCACTGACCAGCTTGCCTGGCCAGGAGGGGTAACCCCTGATGGGACCCCAAACAAGATCCCCAATCTCCAGATGACGTGGAAACATCGAAGAGGAAAACTCTGATGACGGATCTGTGGGAAAGAGACCTTTGTGTTACAATTTCTGAAATACTGTAATGTTACAAGGATGTACTGTCAATATTTGATGCCAATTTTACCTTTGAATAAAATCAATACCCATATTTCTTGGTTTGCCAATCAATGAGCAAATGGAAAATAATATAATCAAAAGTTGAATTTATGGAACTTCAGAGGGCATCAACGTTTCACTTTTTTGTGCCACAACTTCCAATGGTGAGACTTCTCATTTCAACGTTTAAAACCCTATTTTAAGTGCACAATAGAGATAAAGTAAAACTGGACCTGTGAAAGTATAGATACATGTAGTACATCTTCAAACACCATTCACAAAGAATTCACATTTGCATCAACTTCTCAAATTTCATTGATTTTACTTATTCTGACATATTATTTTAACCATCGTACATGTAAGTGAATTATTACCAAGGACACAATCACCATTGTTATTTGTAACTTAAACACGAAAGTGCCTAGACCCCAAATTAACACGTTGACTGCTGACTACGAGTATACTCGTAGTAACAGGTGTACCGGATTCTGCCACTATGAGTATACTCGTAGAAAACGGGAACGCCCTGAGAAAGTACATTGTATGCTCGGCAGTCAACGTATTAAGACCCCAACACTTGGTAAACTCAATATGACAGATTGCTACTTAAATATCTATACTGACTCACCTGTTCTGACATTCCCACGAAGCACTCTCGTTGAGCTCTCTTGGACCAGTCTGTCCTTCTTAAAACCCGCTTCCTTGGAATTCAAGAGTCCCTTCTGCATTTCTGCGACACTCCTCTTCAGGTTAGGTTCCCGTCTAATAGTACAAACATCCTGAGTGGATGACTCATCTGTCAGAGGCTTGTTCTCCCTGTTCTCACGTTCATCGTCTGATCCAGACCTGGTCTTGACTTCAGTGACGTCCTCCTCGATTTGATAGCTGGGTGATTGTCCCTGAGGTGTCTGAAAATCTGTAGAAATGTCCTCTAAGCCCTGAGACAGTGGCAGCCCATTCGAGGCAGAGACACTTTCCCTATTTGAAGATTCACAAGATGCACATGATCTGTCGGGTAATGGGTCTTGGATGGAAAATGAAGCTGACACAGTCTCCATTTCACAAGAGTTTACAACCTCTGATTCGGATTCTTGGAGAACATAATCTGACTTTATACAAAGTGGTCCATTTTCCGTGACTGCAGAATTGTCCGTCATTGACTTGTTCGAGTGTACAGTTTCGGAGGATAATTCCATTTGGGTTGGGGGATTTCCGTGTGCTGGCACTGGTGAGCTTGGTTGCAATGCAATCTCACTATCACCTGCAGTGTGTTGGGAGTTGCGAAGGTCATCACTTGGACATGGGGAAATCTCTGTGTACTTGCCATCCACTGTGAAGTCAGTGACCGCTTGCGGTGGTTTGCCAGCTGAACATGCTGAATTAACAACACACTCATGCTGTGGTATACTTCGGTTCTCTGAGACAGTTACCGATGTCACACATTCTTGATTGGTCACTCCAATGTGTGATCCACTGCTACAAGTTTTTGACTGCAATGAAACATTCCCATCCTCTGGCACTACATGTACATGTACATCCTGATTCCCCCGATGTTCGTCGCTGGATCCTTGACCAGTTGTTTCTATAGTTTCAACTTGGGTGCAAATTGAATCAATTATTGCTTCACTGTTTTTGTGTGAGTCTTCAGAAGATACACAGGTATTTGTTGTTGGTAGTTCTTTGACCTCCTCTCCTTTTTCTACTAATGGCTGAGCCTGCATTGGTGTTTCACTGTCAAATAATTTATGATCAATGCATTCAGCTATTGGATGTTTTTCCAAAGTCTCAACAGGTTTCGATTCATCTTTTGAATCATTCCGTCTTTCTAGTTCATTCAACTCCTGATCCTCTTTTACTTGCTCAATGTGCTCCAAGCTCACTTGTTCATTCACAGTCCTCTCATCTACATTTTGCTCACTCAGTTTATTTTCTAATAGCAGCTCGTTGTTTGACTCACAATGTGAGGGAGATAAATGCCCTGGTTCTTCTGGTTTGAGATCAATTGCTTCAACTGGGTTCAAAGATACACATACAGGAACTTGCAATGACTCACTGCTTTCAAACTGATCTTGTGGTAATAATTCAGTATCATCAGGGAAGTCCTGTGTTTCTGGGTCTTTGCTGTCTGAAATACACTGCTCATTGGATGGTGCATTTTCGAAGTCGTTATCTGATGAAGTAGTTTCCAAATGTTCAAATTTCATTTTCTCATGATCAGACTGGTTCAGTTCTTTATCCAAAAGGTGGTTCTCTTCTACCATTTCATTGCTCTGCATCGTGTTTGGGACCGGTTTTTCATATTTATAAATTACAGTGCAATCTCGTGAGACTGGCTCCTTGAAAGTTGTTTGATTTTGTGTTACCATTTCACTTTCCAGCGAAGCATCGTTTTTAATCATCTTATGAGTCGGGGCATCCTCTGTAACCATTTCAATGGATAATCTTTGGTCTTCTTTTATCAAATCACTGTTAATTGAAGGATCATGTTGAATTTGATCAGTGTCCATTGCAGGATCGTGGCAAACTGGCTCAGTATCCATTGCTTGAGCTGGCTGAGTATCAGTGAGGTGGACTTGGTTTAGTGGTTCATTGAGTGGCAACTGACCTTGCTTTTCTGGTTCATCAACGGAGAAATTCAGTTCCACGGGTTCATTATATGCAGGTGGCTCTCTCATAGGTTCTGCATCTTCTCTTGCAGAGTCACTGCTTTGTGAAGGATGCACTTCCATGTCAATGATGTCCATTGCAGGGTCTTCGGAAAATGGTTCATTATCCACTGCTTGAATTTTCCGACTGTCAACAAGATTATCTTGTTTTTGTGGTTCATTGAATACCTCAATGCCAACACAGGCATCCATTGGTTCCGACGGTTCATTATGTGCAGCTGGCTCCCTCAAAGGTTCAGTGTCAAGCATTTCATCTTGATTTGTGTATTTTTCTTCCAAGACGCCCTGATCTGCCGCTTTGGGGTAGAAAGCATGTTCTTGAGGTGGTTCAAGAACAATCTCGGGTTCATTACATACAGCTAATTCATTTTTCACAGGGTCACTATTGGGCATTTCATCTGAAGTCACTAGTTGCACTTCCTTTGATAGTTCCTGATCCATTTGTTCAACATCTGCAATGTCTTCTTGGAGTGGTTGACCGATGCCTGCTTCAGTTCTCTGTACTGGTTCAGTATCTGAATGTAAAACAGGGTGTGGTTCCACCGACAGGTTTTCTAAAGATGTGTCAGAGTTGACAGGTTCGCTGTCAACTGGTGTATCTTGATTCTCGGGTTCTGACTCAGTGGGATTTTCCACCTCTGGTTGATCAGCAACTAATGAATGCTCTTCAACATGTCTGTAGTCCATTGCCTGCTTGGGACTGTCTTCCAAGAGAGCAGTTGACCATCTCTCAACTTCTGATTTAGTACCTTCAGAACTGCTGTCTTGTTTGAGGTCACCTGACAAGTCTTGTTTTGGTTGTTCTGTTTCCATCCCTGAATCTGGTGAAGAATTTGGGGCAGTTTGCTCAGACTCGGGAGCACTATCTACACATTCTGTACTAAGCACTGCAAGTTTGCTGTTCTGTTCAAGGGAGACCTCCTGTGAAGAATCAATAACATCAGCATCTGTCTGATGTACCACGGATTTATTTTGCACATCCACCGATGGTGAAACTGTTGGACTACCATATGGGGATTCCTCTTGCACAGAAACTGAATTGCTCACAATGTCTTCAGGGCTGGTTGATCCACATGTGATATTAGCAACAGGCCGACTACACGTATGATCACTCTCCATGCCATAATTATCTGCCTGTTTATCTGATAAGTCACTTGATTCTGTAGCACTGATACAAGTATTCAGCCCTTCTACTCCATCTGACCAGGTTTCTGTCAGATTCCTGACAGGAGAACTCGAGTCAATGTTAGTAAAAGGCTCAGGCAGGACCACATGTTCCTGGTGATCAGTGGTGAGGTCTGATGAGAGGTCAATGTCCATTTTTACAACAGGTTCACTTTCTGGGCCTTCTAAAATAGGAACAATTGGATTTGTTTCAGTTAGAACATTGTTTTCAACTGTTGCCTCTGTAGCTTGTTCAGGCTCTGATTTTCCATTCTGTGTGCCTTCACAAAATGCAGGGGAGACTGTATCTTCTACAGGAGTTGCATCTACATGTAATTCCACATTTTTGCCACTCAAATGATTTTGACTTGACTTTGCCTGAAGAGAAGGCTCCTTAGATATGTTGCAGTCTTTGTTAAAATCTTGTATTTCATGGTTTTCTACTTCACTCCGATTGTCAGTACTTTTGTCTAGTATTTGTGAGGCTTCAACAGAAACCACATCACTTGGGCTCTTCGTCAGTGGTGGGTTACCTGTCAGCTCTGTTGGTAATTTGTTTCCTAGTGGGACCTGATCAGGGGCAAGACATTTTTCTTCCAGCGATGGAAGAATCTCCTGTTCAGAGACAGTTGCACTTCTGTCATCGTTTTCCACTTCAGTGCAAGGTTTCCTAGCAGTGAACCTTTGAACAGTCTTTGTAGGTGATACACAGGGACTATGTTCCTCTGAGGTCATCTGTTTCTGATTAGGATTTTCCAGTTGTAATACTTCTTGGCGGGAGGAAGGTACAGTCGTCTCAGTTAATGGTTCACTGTTCCGAGTCTCAAGGTCACTGCAACCAATGCTAGTTTCTACATGTGCATTGATCTGTTCAGCTGTTTCTACAATAAGGTTTTCATTGCCATCATCATCAGATTTCATTACTCTTCTAGGGGAAACAGTTTCATCTGAAACAACCCCTTCTGTGGCTTCTCGTTGTTCTGTCTGATCTGAAGAGTCTTTTTCAGAACCATCACATGGGGATTCTGAGATTTCTACACTCGTGGTGGCTTCTTGAGGGCTCTTTTTCTGCTCAACAATTGTACTTTCAGAAACTGATCTAGGTTGTGATTTACCCCCCTCTTTGATTACAACTTTCATTCCTCCACTCGCAGAATCCAGAACTGCTTGGAAGATAGCCTCCACGTGTCCTGCTTCGCTGTTGTGTTTCTTCAACGATCTCGTCATTGCGAGTATGTCTTTGACCTTCCTTACGCCAGACGGTTTGGATGCGGCTTTTATCCAATATGCTGCGTCCTTTGGCTCATCATCGTCAAAGTCAACTACCTGAGTAGAGCTAGGGCTCTTAGAAGTTTTCGTAGTTTTTCTACGTGGTGTTGAAGATCCGCCTTTGGGAGCTGTTGAACTGGATCCTTTTGTTGGTGCTACGTTAGGTATGTCCGTAGGTGGTATGTGTTGAGAAGGATCCGAATGGTGCATAGGGTTGATGTGGTGCTGCATTGGGTGATGAAAGCTACTATGTGGAAGCATTCCTAGATGTTGAAGTTTCTGCTGTTGCTGCTGTTGCTGCTGTTGTTGCTGTTGTTGAAGAAGCATCGAATGAAGTATGTTCGTCTTACAAATGTTTTGATTCTGAGGAACATTGGGATCTAATTGGTCCATTGGAACGTCCATTCTAAAAGGCATCGGGATCCCATGGCCATGATGCATCATGTGGGGGGCGCACTGCGGATTCACGAAACGATTTGGAAATCGGTGCATGTGTCCCATACCAGGGTGTTGCTGCATAGGTGACATTCGATGAGGATTACCACCCATCGCAATATACTGAAGCTCTTGTAAGCCCCTTGATTTGGCCTGGGGTGGCCGCATGTGAGGTCCCTGAACAAAGTGATCCATTGTTATATTTCCAGCATCCTGCTGCTGTTTTGATCTAAGCATGTTTGCGTACCATTCTTGCTGCTGCTGTTGCTGCTGCCACCTTGCAAATTCCAAATTCTCCACCGTCGGTTGCTTGACTGGATTTGTTGGTTTTCCAGTGGAGCAAACAACATTATAGGAGCCTGTGATCTTTGTCGAATCACATTGGTGCATTGACAAGAGTTTGTCTGCGTTTGTCGTAGGCACTTGATGGGTCAGCATTGCAGCTTCTAAATAAGCCAGGTTATGTTCAATCGAGTCACGTCCATGTGAACTGTCGCTACTTAGTAATCTAGTCCGCTTTAGGCAACTTTCAACCGTTTCTTCAGAGCTTCCACTGCTTATTCTTTTCCTACTGGCAGAGCTAACCCGTATTGATTCAAGAGCTAACTCTTCAGTGGTTGTTGTAACTAGACATGTCGTCTTGGGCTGGTTTTTTAAGCTCTGCACAGCATTTTCAAGGCACTGTATTGGAGACTCCCTAATCTCTGTTGGTACTGCGTCTTTTGAGCTTGTTTCAGTCAAATCAGTATTGTGCGATGGATTCACTGTAACATGTCCTTTGTTGACAGCTATCTGTACACTTCTGCCACCAATTACTGCACCCTTTTCAGGTTTTGAGTCTTTGTTGGTGTCCTCCGATGATACGTGATTAAACAACCCCATACCAGACATAAGGTCTCCAGCCTGATGCGGCACTGGACTGTCCGGAGACTGTGGCTGCTTTGCAACCTGAGCTCTTGCCGCAGCAGACAACAAAGAGCTCGCCGGAAAAGCACTTCCTTCGAGTGACTGTTTAAATATATCTTTAAATGATATATTGCCTCTAGAAAATTTCTGATCTGGCTTGGTATCAGTGTGCATAGTGGCAGCTTTGCTCATAGTTTTTGAAGGATTGCTTTCTGTTGACGTGCTGATGGGCAACTTTGACTTCATTTCTGGTTGTGCCGCACTGTCCAATTTACAGGCCTCACAAGTTGGTACATGTATGGATCTCGGAGTGGATTTGGAGGGATCTTTGACAGACTCGGCTTGCATAAATACAACCTCATCGCTTGGATTTGAAAACAAAGCTGGATTATTACTAACGTTGGCAACATTTAAGGAAGCCCTGTTGGGAGCATGGTACATATTGCTCTGCAATGGGATCACAGCGGGACCATGGGGATCTATTGAAATCTCTAAAGGGTGTCCGGTAACAGTCAGGTGTGCCTCACCATGAAAAGGAAGTGGGTACATACTGAGGTTATGAACAGGTCTGTCTTTAAAGTTTGGGGAGGTAAGCTCACTGCTTGATCGTGGGCTTCTGCTGCATCTTGAAGTGGTGTTCTGGGGACTGGATGAAGTGGGGTTGCTCTGAGCAGCACTGGAGACGTGTCTGTTTGGACATGTTTGGGGTGGGCTTGAGATGATCATTCTCCCGCCTCCACGGTCGACAGAATGCTGCTCTACGGGCGACAAGTGAGACTCGTGGCTTCGCCTCCGTAAAGCCGCTTGCCGCTGCTGGTGAAGCTGTTGCTGCATGTGCTGATGCATCATCTCCTGTTGCTGCATCTGCAGAAGTTGCATTTGGAGGAGCTGCTGGTGCTCGATGCTGTGCTGTTGCTGCAGACGGTGGTCTAACGGAACAGACTCCAGTCCTGGCAACATGCTAGCAATACCCGGGAACTGATGCATGTGTGCGCTCTGAAGGGCTAACATCTGTGACGATGGCATGTTCTGATGTTGAAGGTCAATGCTGCCTTCTGACTTTGACCGCTTTGATCGTTTTGATCCTGCCAAAAAAATTAGAACACATTGTGTTAATATGACACAACGAAAATGTAGAAAATAAAAATGCCTTGGCAACCAGCTAACCATTTAAAAAGTATGCGATTTGGCTTGGGCCGGGGAAAATGAATATTAATTAGGCGTTTTTTTTGCCCTACCCGACGTAACTTGATTAGCACTGTATCCTTGGGTTTCACTTTCTTGACAACTGGTTGCTATCCGCCATTACTGTGTCCATACTTTGGCACGTCAAAGCGAAAATAATTCAACACTGATAATTTAATGTTGACGCATATTTTCGAAAATGTTGCGCAAGGAAAAACAAGTTTTAAATGTTGATAGACTGTTTGAAACTGGCATACCGTGCTTTTACTGGCAAGTTTTTAAAAAAAAATTGAGACTTGTTTTTCAGGGTTGATAGTATGGACACAGTAATGGCGAACATGATAGTTGTTGAAGTCACGCGTATGGCACGCCAAAGCAGTAATAATTAAACACTGATAATTTTGCAATCAACCCTGAAGAACAAGTCTCAACATTTTTAAAAACTTGCCAACAAAAGCATGGCATGCCAGTTTCAAACACTCTATTGACATTTAAAAGTCATTTGCTAAAATATGCGTAAACATCAAATTATCAGTGTTTAATTATTTTCGCTTTGGCGTGCCATCGTATGGACACAGTAATGGCAACCGGTTGTCAAGAAAGTGAAACCCAAGAATACTCGGTGCTTCCCCGAGACACAATGAGAAAACTTCATAGTGTGCATGGGTGGCACTCGAACCCACGACCTCCTGCATACTAGGCAGACGTCTTAACCACTCGACCACCAAGCTGGCCGGTGTTGAGTAGCTGGTTTGAATCATTTAGCAGCGGGTACCGCAACCTATGAGAGAATGGGATTTGGCTTGCGTCGGGGAGAATGAATATTAATTCTAATATGATTAATGAAATTGGGCCTAGACCACTGAGCAACTGGGAGCAAGTTAGATTCACGACTAGAGTTGACCACTGGTCAAATGTCATCCTGTCATCAACACACATGCACACTAACGTTCAAGTGCAAACGCCTTTGGTCAGTCAATTGGTTCCGCGCAAAACGCTGCATCAACTTGATACCTGATGGGTACCAGTGACCAGTGCAACCGTGCCCTGTGGGATGGTTCCAAATGGTCGACCAGACACGACTAATCATCGTTGATTAGACTGCGTTCGGTTGGAAATAGTCAAACTATGGTTCATTATAGTCATGAATTGAACTTGCCCTGATTGTTATCTCTGGGGGCGCGTCCATAAAGTACCTACGTATCAAATGCCGACTTTTTAGACTCCCCCTCCCTCCTGTACACATGTCGTACACAGTGGCTCCAACAACCCCCCTCCCCCCTGTACGCATATATGCATGTATGCATTCCATATATACCTTAGCATTGGTAAGCATTGGTAAGCATTAGTAAATGGTTCAATACTACGTCATGTATAGTGCTATACATGTATATACTGTACATGTACTACTAGTATGATTCACATGTCGCCTCCAAAGTCTAAAATAAATAAGTTTTATTTTGCATTTTTTTAAACTTAAAGATAGTATACATGATTGGTAAACTGTTACAAATAGTTTTATCCCCGTGTGTGATTGAAGATATGCATGATTAAAAACAACATGAGCAAAAATCAGCTTCGTACTTCGTCTAACTTTTGAGAAAACAGTCAAAAAAGGGTTTGCAGTAATTTCGCCCCAAAACCACTTCGCCCTAAACCATTTTGCCCTAAACCACGGCCTGTGCACGAAGTTGTTTTGGGGCGAAGTGGCATTTGGGCGATGTAGTGTTTGAACGAAGTAATTTGGGGCGAAATGACACTTAGGCGAAGTGGTATGGGGCGAAATGGCACTTGGGCGAAATGGTTTTGGGGCGAATTGAGTTTTCGTCTCATGTTTTACTCATTTCTCAAAGACTATAGCACTTCAGACAAAACCATTTCAGGGGAAGCTTTCTACGGTCATCATGTTTATATTGTGTAAGTTAGGCGTAAATCTGTGAAAACTTTTGATTTTCGAGATTACCAATTTAAAATGACATCAAGTATCAGTAACTGCAGATTTAATGGAAAAATGTGAGATGTGTAAGAAAAATGTATATGCATTGGCTTGGACCCACCCTCCCCCCTGTACGCATTGTGTATGCAATGTCAACAACCCACCCCCACCCCCCCCCCCCCCACCCCCCCCCCCCCCCCCCCCACCCTCCCCCCCCACCCTCCCCCCCCCCCCCCTCCCCCCCCCCCTCCCCTTCCCCACTCGTCCGTGTACCTACATGTACTTTATGGACGGCCCCTAGTGAAGCTTATAATCCTGTTACTGCGATGATGTTATTGCTTTGTTCACTTTGTGAATGAATGCTAATTATCACATGCATTTATTTCAATATCACCATATCACTCGACTAGTGTTTGCCTGTTATCAAATAAAGGGTATTCCACTGTATCCCTACACCACAGTAAATGTACTGGTACATGTACATCATGTTACGTACAGTGCACATACCATACAATTCAAAAGGTAGCACTTTTAAAACCAACACAAGTGGGTCTTTCCACAGCAAAGGGGGCATTTTGGCAACACAGACCATATTTTCAAGGAAATACCGTACCTTTGTCTGGTTTAAAAATAAAAGAAATAAGTTTAAGTTGTTAAATAACTATTTTTCCCGTATTAGGACGACCGTTTTGGGTAGAGTGCTTACAGAGACCACTAAAACCACAAAATTGTCGGAAAGAAACTCATGAATTGACACCCATTTTCTCGACCTAATTATCTGAAAAAAATGTTTTGCGACCTAGACGAAAATGGTTTGTGACCTAATAAAAATGGTTAAGAACCTAATAAAAATGGTTTTTGACCTAATAAAGATGGTTTTTGAAGCACTTAGCGTTAGGACGACCGGCTATCGGTCGCCCTAATGCGGTCGGTCGTCCTAATACGCCTTTTTTACCCATAACCGGTCGACCTAAACGCGAAAGAGTAAGTTGTTCTGAAGAGATACATGTACGTAAAGCGTCAGTCACAACCCACCGTGCGTGTTTTTAGTCCGTAAGTTTTTTGGGGAGGCCACGGCCGCCACGTTTTTCTGAAAACGTGTGGAGGGAGTGGCAAGAGCAGGGAGGGAGTACGTCAACGCACGTCACCTGCACGGTTGCGCAAGGTGTAAGTACGTGGCCCGCACGCCACGCCTGGCCGTGAGCGGTTGCGTGCATCGTACGTTGCGCAAGTGGTAAGTGAGTTGTACGTGCTTACAACGTGCTTACAACGTACGATCTCCGTGCGATTGCCACGTTATCGGAAGAAGGCCGTACTTACACGTGCTGCTCACGTACGGTGTCCTTACTCACTCGCATGTTGTAAGTGCGTGCAAGTGCGATGAACGTGAGTTTTTATATATACTGCAGAAATCAGTGCACAGAACGTGCATTGTAAGTGGGGAGCACGTGCTTACTCGGTACGGTCCACGTGAGTTCTGCGTGCTCATTTGACAGTTGAACTGGGGAAGTGCCGAGTAAGCACGGACCACGCACTTATCACGTGCGCAGCACGCACGTGCTAAGTGCGCCGTCCGTAGAGCAACTGACCGTGGGAAAAACAGAGTCTTTGTGTACAAATGTGTACAAATTTCCAATATGTTCGTAACCAGGACGGACACTTGTGTTACATTTTAGGCTGTCCCGGTTACGAGCGTATATTGGTAATTTGTACACAGCGTTTTTAGAAAGGCATGTTGTCACACTATTTGTAACCTTTTTTTGGCCTAAGTCATCAAATATTTGCAAAGATATCTGTGATACAAGTATGCGATGTTCCTTGTGTGCCACTATAAATACCCTGTGCAGCTGCAAGTGCATGAAAACGCTATCATGCGCACGTCCATGCGAGCACACGCAAGATCAGCAATCATGTCGCCAGTCATGGGTAGCGAGTCCCATGACTCACGGCGCCACGCACGCTGGGCTTCAGCAGCGCTAAAAAGCGCCCTCATGCGAGGGTGCTGTTCATGTACGAGGGTGCTGTTCATGTACGATGGACATTCGTGGTAAGTAAACGATAATGATGCCAGTGGCAAGCGAATAATGTTTGGTGACTTAACATCTACATCTTTAAACTATTATGGTACAAAGAGGTAAAACAAATACTGTGACCATCGTCCTTCCTTTATATTTTTTGATACAAAATTTATCTGCCCACCCTAAATATTTCTTTGGATGGCCTGATGTACATTTTATAAAAATAAGTTTGCAAACAAATGCCTATAAAAATATGAACTGTACATGAACTTATTATACATGTACTGTATATGACACATGTGACCTGATGCTGCCACATGTTTTCAAATCTTGTCAAATTCAGGCACTTGCTTCAAAGAATTGGGCCTCAATTTGATAAAACTAATTACATGTATTGTTCCGTTATGTATATTTCTCATACATGGTACCGGTACAGGTTTCCTGTGTATGTGTGGACATGTACATGTTAGTTACGGTTAACTGTATACAATGACATGTTCAAATGAGGTCTGTGGAAGAATAATATACCAGCATGTGTAACTCGATGTTCAGCACTATTCTTGTACATGTACCGGTACATGTATGTACTGTATGCATTGATTACTGCAGTACATGTACATTTGTGCCATCATGCTCTGCATGAATCATAGACCACATATTTATGTAAGAGCCAATAAAACAGGGTACAATTTGTTTTACATGTATTTGTTGTAGAAAGAATTACACCTTTTATCATTAAATGTTTGTGTTTTTCTTTGCGGGACACTGTTTTTTTGGTAAAACAAAATGACTTTTCAAAATTAAAGAACTTATTCAGATTTTTATTTTTCAAAAAAATGGATTTTGTAACTATCACATAAAATACATGTACCGGTACCTTCCCAACACCTCTCCCAACACCTCTCCCAACACCTCCCACAACCCCCCCCCCCCCACCCCTCCCCCTCCCCAAAAAAACAAAAACAAAACAAAAAAACCCAGAATATTTGCGATCTCCAATTTGGGTATGGAAGCAAGAAAAGGTCTGGTGTAATCACTGCACTGCTTTAAATGTAACCAGGGGCGTGTTCAATAGCACAATACGTATGCCAGTATTGGGTATTTTCCCATGTGTACCTTCACCGTTTAAGGTATTGTCGGTATGCATATTGCCGTATTGAACATCGGTGTTTTTTTTACGATATCCATTGAGAGCGCCAAATTTCAGACTGGTAATGAGAAAAATGATGACACACGATATCAAAAACTCATCACCCGTAAGGCAAGTGTGGGGGAAGGGGGAGGGGAGGGGGCATGGAGCGGAGTAGCCCAGGTTGGACGTCGTCTTCATTGCATTACGAGTGACGTCCAGGTTACGATGTCTCTAAACAGGGGGACTGAAACTTCCACATAATTTTTAAGCTATATTACCTTTTAATGGACGTCGAATTTATGTCCATATATGCTTGAAGTCTTCATTTACAGGAACGGGAGGTTTAAATGTCATATGTATACACCAAATTTGATGAACAAAATAGTGAAATCTAAGGCACAACCTAACGTTAAAGTTCAGAGAAATAAATAACAGCTGCCGTCGCGTCACGCTTCGTGAAGTTTGGATAGGCTTGCGCGTGCGGCGCCACGATTCTAGGCACGCAATGCGCCAAGGCCATGGTCTAGTTCAGCGCACGGCCGGCCGGCACGCGTACGCGGGACTCGACTACGCGCGCGGTGAGAACAAAATAGCTGAACGTATTTACTTGGCTGGCTGTAGTAGTGGATTATTTGTGCACAAATATATAGCAAATTAGCGTGACTTTTTGCCGTTTTCCTCCGGATTATGCAGTTTGGTGATGTGTAGTGGATTTCTAAACCCGGCAATCCCAAAGATTAGGACACATGGAACTTTGTTAGCACATTACCGGCTTCCAGCACAAGGTTTTCCCCCTGTTTTTGGAACTTCATATCCTGGACTCCGTATCCCCATGTAGTATGCGGTACGGAGTTCAACCTGGGCTAGGAGCGGAGGGGAGGGGGGGTGGGGGGAGGGGTTAAAAAAATGATCTGGACAACAGCTTTAAGGACATTTCTGAACTAACATTAATAATGAAATAAGGGGCTGTCCAAAGTTGTCAACATTTTCGCAGTTCTACAGACTAGTAATTTTCAAGATTCCACTCCTTCCTCCCCCAAAATACTACTTAACATATTTTGTTACTACCATGAAATGTCAACAATTTTACAGTGCATGTTAAGTTCCACGTGCTACCCCCGCCCCCGCCCCCTTCCTACACTTGTAGAATCATGAAAATGTTGACAATTTTGGACAGCCGGGTCCTTAAACCAAAAAATTGTCTGTATATTTACCTTTGTTTCTTCCGAACACCACAGCTGAACCAGGAGGACCAACATTAGCCACAGTTTCCTCATTGCCTTGCATAGCTACCGCCATAGCTACTAGTTTATGCCTGTGTTTACACAGTGTGTTCACATGCTGGCTCTCAGCTAACACGTCTGAAGGAAGTTTAGGCCGGGCGGGGACCCGGGGGTTGAAGTTAAAGACTCTATCGATGATGAGTGGGCATTCAAGGCCACACTTACAGGTGCCTTCTACTAGGAGGTAGCGCTGTAGGTCCTCTGCACAGTGCAGCAGTAGGCCACTTGGGCTGTGGGGGGAAATTAAAGGAGCTTAATGATTATAATGATTAAGTAAGGAATTATTGCATCAGTCCAAACGATGTTAAGTGGAAGTGATTTTGCCCATTCACGACGCGGTATGCACTATACTGTACATGTACATGTACATGTACTAAGTGCTTTTCCCGAAAACATGCTAAACACCTCATGGCTTATTTAATAAGGGAATAAAAGTGGATTTGGCCAGTCTTAAACATACGTTTAAAACCGGCTAGGGGTCTGGATGAGTGATAATGGCCCGAGCCGCAGCCAGTTTTAAACGTATTGTGTCAGACCGGCCAAACCCACTTATATTCCCATTCATAAATACCGTTTAGTGTAAATCAGTAAAACTTACAAAAATTTGCTTGGTGTTTTGCCATATTTTGCATTGTACCGGTATGCATCGCGTTCATTCAAACTGCTAGCTGTGTGTGGAGTTGTTTTTGTTTAATTGCGCACGTTAAACGCATAATGCAGGCCTGTTGTACATGTACGCGCACGCACACGCACACAACGGGGTACCTTGCACATTTTGCTTTCGGCGCGTGCAGTTTCTGTGAGCGTGTGCGTGTTCATGACTAGGGCACGGGCGCAAACGTGGGCTAGGCAAATGTTTAAGACGAGGTGGGAGAGGGTGGGAAACGTGGATGGGAAAAAGGGCTAGGAATCATAAACCTGGATATGCCAGCTATAACGGAATATGATATTTATTTAACAAGCACTTCCCACAAATCCCATACAGCTCGGATCAGTTACTGGTCAAAACCACTTTATTCTGTATTATCACTTCATTTCTATTGTCAATATTTTTGGGTGAACAAAAGAAACAAAACTGATACATGTACCGGTAAGTTCTTGTGTTTTGGTCTTTTGGAGCAGTCATCTTTGTTGTTATATTTAATCAATAGAATCCAGCTCAACCCACCACGAATGTCACTGCACAAACCAGCCGTCCCCAGGGCTGGATCCAGGATTTTGAAAAGGGGGGGAGGGGGGCGTGAAATTTTTAAGCATGAAATGCTGATGACAATAAAAAAGCGAGCGCATAGCGCGAAGCCTGACAGCTTCTAGATGCTCTGTGGTGCGATCTGAGGCAATATTTAACCACTTTGAGCAGGAAAAGTGTGCACAAAAAGTGGAATGTTTATTTTTTATTTGATTTTTTTTTTTAAAGGGGGACTGCGTGCGCCCCCCACGCCTTCTACTGGATCCGCCCCTGGTCCCCACCCAATCAAAACCCAACACACAGCTACAAATAACTCACTGCACCATTTCCAGCACCACATCCAGTGCATGTGAAAATGCATCACCATTCAATTATACCTGGGCTTAATTTTACATGTACATGTATACCACTTCTTTACAGTGGATTTTCTGTCTCCAACTATTTCATAGAAACTAAATAAGCGTGTTCAGATTTTTCCAGAAAATGGATTTCGTTTTAACTTAAGAATCATATAAAATACCTCCCTAAAATACTATCCATGGGAAGATAACAGGAATCTCCAATTCGAATGGAAGCAAAAATTATGAGCGTAATAACTGCACCACTTTATTGAACCAAATAAATTAGTTTACAAAACATTTGTGTTTTTTTTACAATATCCTTGGAAATATACAGATTGAGAATGCGCTTTTCAAAATTGTAATGACAAAATGATATGGTATCAAAATCTCAACACCCATGGGAAACTTGGTGGCTCAAAGAAGGATTACCAGGAAACAAAAGACATTTGTGTTAAACGACTGCAATTGTAGATTAAAATTGTATGAGTTGCACTTGTTTAGCACAATGTCTTTTGTTTCTTGGATATACGTCACTTTTAGGCAAATATGCAAAATGTGCCTTACCTAACATACACGACTGAGCCATCTCCCCATATGGTCCGGTTCCAGCCCATAGGCACTGTGGTGTAGCCTAGTCCTTGGTTAGTCCCAGCCATGGCAACTCCAGCTGCACTCAAGTCCACTTTTCTCTCAAGATTCATGTTGCCTTCTTGTCATCTCATCAGCCACTTAAAGGATGCATAACTGTATTTTCCTCCCAGCTAACATGAGTTTTAGCAATATTTTTAAATTTTTACAAAACCTGAATGTGAATTTTTTTTAACAAAAAGATCATGTAACTCAAGTGAAAGGATCCAGCTCAGTTGGAGCCCAATTCCGTGAAAGTATGATGGTAGAAGTCATTGGCATTGACGAAACACAGGTCATTCCAGAGACTTTGCATCTGGAAAGGTTAAAAAAGGAAATTTATATAGATGAAAATTAAACACACAAATCATGTTTACAAATATTAGAGTTACAGGTTTTGCCACTTTTTACTGAAAGGATATTATTAAGGTCCTATACTTTCATTCGACCTAAATTTTTTCCTATAAAAAACGCGGCTCCAAACGGAATCTTTAACCAAGTCTTTTCACAGGAAACTCCAATTTTTTTGTAAAATCAAAATCTCTACACATTCTACATACCGCAGTGGTCGTTATACTCTCAAAACATGCGTACATTCCTTTTTCTCCAATCAACGAACTCATCTCCTTGTGAACACAATATGGCTGGCTGCATTGTATTATAAAATAACTTTTTAGATCACGTCTGGTAACCAATGCGCATTGGTATTCCTTTGTACACAGACTAGGCAGATAGACTTTTTGAACACAACATAACAACCAGACAATGGCTAGGCTGTGAGCATACCGGTTTGTTTCGCTGGAATTGTTGGCAAAATATTAATCGTGGCTGGTTATTTCCCTCAAGGACCTGCGTAGTGGTTATGCCTGACAAGGTTTGGGTGAGTTTTAGGGGGAATTAGTGTGTCACTGTGAGAAAATGACACATTTGTTTTGTGATAGCGTGTTCATGTTCTTAAAGCTTCTCAGCTCTACTGGTGAAAAGACCACATCCCAATGAAAAATGATAAAGCAAGAGCTGAGATTATCTTAGCTAGGTGACGATATCCCTGGAAATTTACGGATTGAGGGCGTAAAATTTCAGAATGGTAGGCCTAGTGAGAAAAATATGACACATGATATGGTATCAAAATTAAACATCGACCCATGGGAAAAATGGGGGTGCAAAAAAATGTGATCTGGTCACGGTCCTTTAAATTTTAAGTGTATAAATAGAAAGCTTTTGCAGACTTTGAGCTTGACAAGCTGCCATAGCTGGCTTGACATGCTTGATAAACATGATAAATAAATGGATCAATTTTCAGAAATTAATTTTGCAAAATAACTCACCATGTTCCACTTCAAAACATAACCATTTCCTTCTTGAATAACAACATAATCTGGGGATAGGCAAAATTTGGAAAACACAAAAGTGAATCCTGGAAAATTTGCTGTCATATTTTTCGATTCTGGCCATTCCTGTGATGTTGCAGACATGTTAGCTTTCTGCAATAAAAATATGCAAATTATGGCAAAAATATTAAAAATCGTGATGCAATAAAGTGTTACAAAATTATATTTTTTAACACATATTCATGTAAAATAATATATCTTAAATAAATATTATTAAATTAGTTGCTAAACCATATTCATAAAGACGTTTTTGTTATTAGTACTGCATTTCAGTTATATCAATTCTATATTCCTCAAATCCAAGATGGCGTTCGCCTGTCAGAAAAACAGTTACCTGAAAGAGGTATATTTTTATGTCAATTTTGGTGAAATTTAAGTGGGATACACCACGACTTCGCCATCACTTTAAAGAAGGGTCTTGCGAAGCCCCATTCTTTTTAGTAAAATCGCGATACGTTATTCTTTTGACAGTGAAACGGGACAGCAAAGTTAACGTTATGCGGCCCCCAGCCAAAAGAATCGAGCGATAACATGAGCCCGATGAGGGCGCTCTTTAGATTTTACGGTGCCCGCAAAATGCTCAATAACTTGATGCACAGTTTTTGCTGCATATGAAGGATTACTTGTGTAGAAAGACAATACTACTGTTCATTTTGATGCCCCATGAATAAAAAGTGGCACTTTTCAACTTTGAAAATTTCTTCACATAAACTCACAGAAAGAGGGTGCTGTTTGGGGCATGTCACTTTAGGAACACACAGCAGAAAAGCAAAGAAAAAACATAAGACTTCAAACTGGAATTGTGGAAAAATGCTGCTGTTTCCAGCCTTAGTTTTGTCATGGTTTGCAACAGGCAGCATGTAAAACAAACCTAAACCGTCATGGGTTACAAAAGTTTCAGCAAGTTGGAGAATAAACTTTTGTGCACAGTTGAATGAGATTTTCCTGTGTTTTCCTAATGTGACATCACCACTTTGCTCATGCATATGTAAATTTTCATTAGCATAAAAATCAAAAACCTTGATTTTAACCCCCAAAACAACTTCCAAGTAGGGTTTTTATGATTGTAAATTAATGGACTAGTTCCATAGCACATATTTCATTGATAAAAACACCATTTCAGGGGCCTTTTAAGACGGAACCAATTACACCCCCGGCCCCAACCCCCCGCCCCACCCAGGCATACAACTTTTCAGCTGATCAACTGATTTCCTCTTGTTTTTGTTTCCTCATCTGTCCCATTGAAAATCGAAAAACACTTGTTGGAGATTTTTTATTTTGCATTTTCCTCTTTTTTTGGTATGACACATGCAGTTGCATGCCTGCCCCTTCCCACCCCTTACTACTACTACATGTACATGTAGTAGGTGGGGGTTTATAATTGGTCACGTTTTTCATGCACCCAGGCTGCCGGTGGGGATATGGACCTATACCCATTTGTGCACCATGCAAAAGAGAAAAGTTGGTTTGTCAGGGAAAATTTGAGGGAGTATACCACTGTGCCTCATAGCTCAACTGATAGAGCATCTGCCTGGTGTGTCAAAGGTCTTGGGGGAAAACCTGAGGGAGTATACCACTGTAGCTGTGCCTCATAGCTCAGCTGGTAGGGCATCTGCCTGGTGTGTCCGAGGTCGTGGGTTTGAATCTCGATGAGGACATATGATTTTTCTCTCATCCCATAAAAAAACCACTTCTTTCGAAATTAAACATCAATACTTTGAAGCATTTTATTATTTTGTGGTCATTGTCCACTGGTTTATGGACAAAATTCAAAATCTCAAAATTAAGGAATGTACGCAAGTTGTTAGAGTATAACGACCACTGTGGTATGTATAGAGCGTGTAGAGATTTTTATTTTACAAAAAAATTGCAGTTTGATGTAAAAAGACTTGGTTAAATATTCCGTTTCGAGCTGCATTTTTGATGGGAAAAAATTTAGGTCGACTGAAAGTATAGGACCTTAATAATCTTTCAGTTAAAAACAGGGCCTACACTTTCAGCTATCGGGAAGTAAGGTCCTATATTCTCACAATTTCAACTAAAACCTCCACATTTACCAATATAGCTGCGAACCAAGGTAGTATCCTGCACGCCAGCAGAGCTAAAACAAGTCACCAATGGCAAGAAGGAACGTGTACAAGGATATGAAGTCATCACGGAGGACACTGTTCTGTTTCCAGAGGGAGGTGGCCAGGTAAATATTCATGTTCTGGTAAGCAGAGAGTTTATTTAATTGGGAAAGGAATGCAGTGTTTCACGGGGGTAATAGAATCTGAAACAACTGCGGTTGTTGTGCACAATTGTCCATAATGCTTTACTTTAAATTGGGTTAGTAGGAAAAACCCGAGGGAGTATACCACTGTGCCTCATAGCTCAGGTGGTAGAGCATCTGCCTAGTGTGTCAGAGGTCTTGGGGAAAACCCTGACTGAGTATACCACTATGCTTTATAGTTCAGCTGATAGAGTATCTGCCCAGTGTGTCAGAGGTCTTGGGGGAAACCTGATGGAATATACCACTGTGTTTCATAGCTCAGCTGGTATAGCATCTGCCTGGGGTGTCAGAGGTCTTGAGCGAAAACCTGATGGAGTATACCATTGTGTCTCATAGCTCAGATGGTAGAGGATCTGCCTGGTGTGTCAGAGGTCCTGGGGAAACGGGTTTGTAGGGAAAACCCAAGGGAGTATACCACTGTGCCTCATAGCTCAGCTGGTTCAGCATCTGCCTGGAGAGTTAGAGGTCTCTGGTGCAAATCGTAATTAGGCCCATATGACATTGTGTATGATTTTTCTTTCATCGAATGTTTAATAAATAAATGAAATAAATGAAATAAATGAAATAAATGAAATAAATGAAATAAATGAAATAAATGAAATAAATGAAATAAATGAAATAAATGAAATAAATGAAATAAATGAAATAAATGAAATAAATGAAATAAATGAAATAAATGAAATAAATGAAATAAATGAAATAAATGAAATAAATTAGATTTTTTAAGAGCAGTTTTTAATGTTATCGCTTCCTGTAATACATGTTAAGGTGTTATTTACATGAGGTCCAGCCAGCACTTGGGTCTAGTTTTCCCCTACTAAAAGGCTGTTTCTGTCCACCCTTCCTCCCCCTCCCTAAAAGTGTCGGTTACTCCGCTGCCAGTAAAGAAGCTGTTTTTGATAAATACACAAAGTTGACTTTTTGTCTTTCTATTTATTTTTCAGCCGGATGACAGAGGAACGGTAAGGGCATCTTTAGTTCTAGTAAAATAAAATAAAACATTGCAAAATTGTGCATGCATTGTATAGAAGAAATATTACTTTAAAAAGCTATGGCATAACGATATCAATTTCATTTTACAAAAGGATTGGTACAAAGGGTGATGGAAAATATAGTTCTGTTTAGATGTTTTTAGTTTATCTCAAAATTAAAGAAATTTGCTTTTATACAGTTCTCATGAGATCTCTTTTGTCCAAAGTGTACAAAAGATAGTTATTACATACATTTCTGAGAAGCTTATATGCACAATTTGCCAATTACGTATTTAACGAGGACAGACCAATGTCTGACATTTTTTTCTCTGTATTTGTCATATAATTTAATGGACAATTTATACATGGGCTTTTGAAATATATACGTGGAGGGACTATTTTTATTTTTATTATTATTATTATTTTATTTTTTTGGTGGGGGGAGTGGGTACTTATTTAATTTTGAGTTAAAATAAACTAATATTCAAGTCCATTTTTATTCAGTGAAAACCACCAAAATTGAAACAACTTGTTGCCACTTCCACCAGATGAACGACATTGATGTCCTACGAATAACAAGAAGAGGTGCTGATGCCATTTTATTTGTTGAAACACCGATTGAGCCAGGTACTGAAGTCTTACAGAAGGTGGATTGGACACGGAGATTTGATAACATGCAGCAACACTCAGGTCGGACAGTTGTTTTTTGTCTTCTTTTTCTTGTTTCTTTTCTACATACCCTTGAAAGAACAAAAAGAAACGCAATGTATACTCTAACCGAAAAATCAATGTCACTATTATAAAAAAATGAAACAATTTTCATTGACAAAGAATTACAAGTAATTTTACATCTGAAGGAAATGTAAATCCCATTTTAATTATTAAATTTCTCCCTGCAGGTCAGCATCTGATAACATCTCTTGCCATATCCATGTATGGCTGGACTACTACTTCATGGTGAGTTTAGATATTCTCAGTAAAGTTTTGTGCCAATGCTTTGCCCCATGCAGGGGGCACCAGTAAGAAAATGTGCTGACATGGTGGTTCTGGGTGTGGCAATCAAATTTTCAGACTGCCTATAACTCAAACAATTTAGGGGAGGGAGAGGGAGAGGGGATGTCCAAGTAGGTCTGAAAGCAAATTTTGGTTCAGCTAATTTTCTGACTAATGCCCCCTGGCTCTTCCCCAATTTGAAAAGTCTGGCGACACTGCATCTGAAACACTGACCCACGACCTCTGACACTACAGACTGATGCTCTACCAGCAGAGCTATGAGGCACAGTGGTATACTCCCTCAGGTTTCCCCTAAGACCTCTGACACACCAGGCAGATGCTCTACCAGCTGAGCTATGAGGCACAGTGGTATACTCTCAAGTTTTCCCCAAGACCTCTGACACACCAGACAGATGCTTTACCAGCAGAGCTATGATGAGGCACAGTAGTTCCCTCAGGTTTCCTCCAAGACCTCTGACACACCAGGCAGATGCTCTACCAGCTGAGCTATGAGGCACAGCAGTATACTTCCTCAGGTTTTCCTTAAGACCTCTTGAGTCTCCAGGAAGATGCTCTACTACCCTTCACCTCACTTTTGCATAGGTGCACATCTGGGTTTCTGCCTGGTATGTCAGAGTTACTGAGTTTGAATCTCAATGGCGACCATATGATTTTCTCGTCACACTAATAATTGCTTGCTACAGTGTACATGTATATAAGCTAGGTGTATCGTTTTCAAAAATCCTTTTTTTCCCCACATTTCCTTGCCTTTTTTAGGGCAATACATGTTTCAAGATATTTTCGTGAGGGCACTAGAAATGTGTAGGGGTGCACATGCCCGCAACCCCACCCCCCCCCCCCTCCCCCCAGCCACGTGCCCCTCCCACCCCCCCCCCCCCCCCCCCCCCCCCCCCCCCTCCCCCCAGCCGCGTGCCCCTCCCCCCAGCTACGCCGCTGCATACCACATCGAGTTGCAGGAAATATATTCCACTTAAAGATTGTATGGACCAACGCAATATTAATCATATTTCAAGTTTTCTTTTTTTAAATCGTAGGAATCTTGGGAAGGAAAAGTCCTTCATAGAAATGGACACGTCCAAAATCAGCTCAGAGGAAATGCAAGAATTGGAGAGAGAAATCAACGATGCAATCCGGAGACAGCTAGTGATGGAACCAAAACTAGTCAATCTTGGATCTGAACAGCTCAATGGAGTATGAAGCATGGATTATCATACATGTCAAAAAGAGAATTATACAAAATCTCCAAAATTTGGTTTTTTAATATGCATGTACTCTTTTAAAAATGAAACAAAAGTATTTTAATATATAAAATCTTGATCAGAACAGACGTTTCTTCAATACAGTGAACTTGTGGATAACGAGGCACTAGTCGACCAATCACTTTAAAAACGTTTTCAAGACTGTTCCTTTTCAGATATTTCCTCTAGGTCCAAAAGGACCTGTTTGAACAAAGTGATTCCCACAGCAATGAATTTTGGCATTTTTTTTGTTTCTGAGAGAATACTGCACTTAAGGGCTCTCAGAAAACCAATTTTATTTCAACCTGATTGAACCTGCATGGGGTGAGTTGTTCTCTGGAGCCATGTATCTCCCAAACAACCCTAGAAGTGCAGGAGCTCAGGGAGGCACTTAAAGTAGAGTGGCGCACCCTGCCTCAGCAGCTCCTGGAGGCGAGTGCAGTCAGCCTTGCCACAGGAGGTGGTCATACACAGTACTGATGGTGCAGCAGACGATAATGTATGCGTGCACTCCAGTCACGTGCTGAGCATAACCTTGCATTGTGAAATTTGTGCTCAAAGAAATTTATGATAATAATGTCCAATTCTTAAATACCAGTAGCACAGTACACAAACTGTCCCAATGCGCTTTACACTATTACCCCTGGTCATTGGGCTCAGTAGTATCATTCCTTAATCCTTCTCAGCTCCCTGTGGAGTATGCAGTCCCATGCAGCTTACGCACACAGGGACTAATCAAACACATCAGCTTTCACTACCCTCACAGGTACCCATTTCCTCCTGGGTGGAGAGAGGCAATTCATGGATGAGCCAGGATGGGGTTTGAACCCATGACCTGTGGATTTACCAAAGTCTTGGATTCAACGCGCCACACCACTCAGGCCATTGGTCCCTGATGAATGGGTGTCAAACGTTGATCTGTTTATTTGATGTTTGTTTAACCAGGTAAGAACTCTTGGATTGCCTGATGATCACGTTGGCCAAGTCCGAATCGTTGACATTGAAGGCATTGAGGCCACCATGTGCTGTGGAACCCATGTATCAAACCTCAGCCATTTACAGGTCAGTATCATATATCTAGAGGAAAATGCAAAGCCCATTTGTGACTAGTCTTGGCCCAAGACTACTCTAGTCGATATTGGTTTGTGTACGCGTTGGCCATTCCCAGTAGTGCGCCCTCTTGCAGTACTAACTGGCCAGCCCTTTGCTCACTAGAGTAGTCTTGGGAATCTCTCCCGGAAGTTCAGCATTGGGGGCGGTACCGTTTTATGTAAATAGCTGCACAGGGTTTTATGATGGCACACAAGGGACATGGCATACCACAGATATCTTTGCAAATAGTTGCAATGTCGCAATTATCTTCATAAACAAATGTATTTTGCGATGTCATACGCCTTTGCAAACATGTTTGTAAATATATTCGCGAACATTTGCCAAGAAAATTATGCCACCGAAAATATTAGCAACGATAAAACGGTCATGTTCGATGATTCTTGTAAGCCGCCTTATATTTTTCAAACCATTCGAAGCGCGTGCACGCGGTGTATTTGGGTCACGCGCTGTATCTGGGTCGCGCTCGCTGCATTCCGACGCGCTGCTGTATTTGGGTCACTCACTGATTAGTTCCCTAGGAAAGCCTAGGCAAAAACAAAGAAAAAGTTAAACCTTCCGGGAGAGATTCCCAAGACTACTCTAGTGAGCAAAGGGCTGGCCAGTTAGTGCTGCAAGAGGGCGCACTACTGGGAATGGCCAACGCGTACACAAACCAATATCGACTAGAGAAGTCTTGGGCCAAGACTAATTTGTGACCTGTCACAACGAAATGAGCGTAAAGTCGCACTCTGCCATAGATAACAACGGTTCAAATTTATAAATTGAAGGGGAGGTCATTTTTAGGGTTTTGTAATTTTCAGAATGAGTAACTCTTATTCTAATTGATTCCAAATTTTTAGCGTCGTCCAACAACTAAAAACATAATTTTCAGACCAATTTTGACAATGGCATTCTTCGTGCATCGTAAGAAATTCTGTTTGAAGATTTGAAAGATTTGCTTAAACACTACCACTTCTCGAAGCTGTGTTGCATTGGGGGAATAGTTTTACCTTATGTGTTATATACCAACGGAAAGCTCTTTTCTGCTGAATTCAAAAATACCAATATCAATTGTTTTAAAAAACAATTGAAGCCCAAACCAACCTGACCTAGCTGAGCCTGACCTAACCCAAACCAACCACACCAGACCTGACCCGAACCCCACCCCTCTCCACCCCACGCCACCCCAACCCAACTCAACTCAACCCTGACTCAATTCAACCCAACCCAGTCCATCTCCAACCAGACCCCCAACACAAACCCACCCTAACCCCAACCCAATCCAGCCAACCTAAAAAGTCATCTGACCCCACCCAGCTAAACCCATCTTTCTATGACCCAATTTTATCCTGACCCAACCCAACCTCAATCCACTCTGTTCAATCCTGGACCCAGCCAGGGGCCAATTTCATAAAGCTGTTCAGAAGAAAAATTTCCGTAATAACAAAATGTGTTTGCTTTGTAAAAATGGGTTAATAGTCAAAATTTTGTGTCAACATGTGTACTTAGCAAGAATAGCAGAACACCAGTTAATTGTAATAGAGTAAACAAATTTTGGATTAAACCGTTTTGTTTGCTAAACAGCTTTATGAAATTGGCCCCCTGATTGATCCTGGCCCAACTTGACTAATTCACACTTGAACACAACCTAATTCCACCCAACCCACCTCAAGTCATCCTATTCAATCCTGACCAATCCAATCTGGATCCAATCCAATCTGGACTCACTGCCTTCCATCAACCTATTTTATTATATTTTGTTTAAACAGTCCATCAAGCTCCTATACACAGAGAAAGGCAAGAAGAACCGGACCAACCTGTATTTCCTGGCAGGCCACAGGGTGTTGGACTACCTCGGCAAGTGCCTACAGAATGAGAAGCTTCTAACAGGCTACCTCAAGTAAGTTGGAAAATCCTCACAAATCTTCTTAAGTTTATACAACATTCTATTTATAACCAGGAAAATTTAAGGTTCCAGTTCCTTGTTCTTTAATGTTTTCATTCCTGATAGCCTAATGGGTCTTTCCACGGTAAAGGGGGCATTTTGGCAACACAGACCATATTTTCGAGGAAATACCTTTGTCTGGTCTCAAAATAAAAGAAATAAGTTTAAGTTGTTCTGGAGAGATAACTTAGGCCCAAAAAAGGTTACAAATAGTGTGACAACATGCCTTTCTAAAAACCCTGTGTACAAATTTCCAATATACGCTCGTAACTGGGACGGACATTTGTGTTACATTTTAGGCCATCCCGGTTACGAGCTTATATTGGAAATTTGTACACAGGGTTTTTAGAAAGGCATGTTGTCACACTATTTGTAACCGTTTTTGGTCCTAAGTTATCTCTTCAGAACAACTGATATTTATTTCATTTATTTTGAGACCAGACAAAGGTATTTTCTGGAAAATATGGTCTGTGTTGCCAAAATGCCCCCTTTACCGTGGGGCATTTTTAGGTATCTCTCCTCAGTTTGTTCAAAATGACTACTTTTTGTTTTCCTGCCAGTGTGTTTCTAGACCTGTGTTTAGTGCAGAGCTGCCAACCCTCTCGGATTTTGCAACAGATTCTTTGAAAAATGACTAATTTTGTGAGTCCTGACATAGATAAAAACCCTCCTGGATTGTCAATTAACAACCTTGGGGACTTTTAGATGTGTTTGGAGTCACGGAATGAACCTGTTTTCCCAGATGTCTTCCCCAAAATCGGGAGGGTTGGCAGCTCTGTTAGTGCAATATTTGTTTGGATGCCTTTCATTTAATTTATTTATCATATTTATTTACTTTCCCCCCCCCCCCCCCCCCCCCCCACTTTTTGCAGAGTTAGATTTGTGTTGTTACTGTATATAAGTTGGTTCTGTATCAGCTTTAATTTTGAATTTGTTTTATATTTACTCATTATTAAAACTATTTATTATTTTACTTATTTGTACTTTGCTGTGAGTGGGTCAGCAGGCCTGTTACTAGGTTACAGTGTCTTGTATACTTTTGTTGATCCTGGCCGTCATGGTAAAGTTATATTGTCTTTTTGGCCGAATAAAGAATAAGAATAAGAGTCTAATACATGTGACTCAACTGCAGTATAAGGCTTACATATAAAGATGCATACTTCACGCTGCCGCAAAGTAAAATGAGTGTTCCAACATGGGTAGTGATATCATGTCCATCTCCCTCTGAGTGTAAAAGAATGTAATATTCTTATACTGGGACTCTTCTTTTTATCTGAAATTGATTTAGTTTGCGTCGGGGAAACTGAATGTTAATTAAGGTTTGTTTTGCCCTTACCCAACGTATTTATACTCAGTGCTTTCCTGAGACACTATGAAAAACTTCATAGCGTGCTCGGGTGGGACTCGAACCCACGTCCTCCTGCAAACAAGGCAGACGTCTTAACCACTCGACCACAGAGCTAAATGATTTGAACCGGCCATTCAACACCGGCTAGCTCAGTGGTTGAGTGGTTAAGATGTCTGCCTTGTTTGTAGGAGTTCGTGGGTTCGAGTCCCACCCAAGTACACTATGAAAGCACTGAGTTTACAGTGTTAATAACAAAAACAAACCTTAATTAACATTCTTTTGATCTATTACTGGTATGCAGTTGTGGTCCAGAGAAGCACTCTCAAGCAGCTGAGAAGATTCAGAGTGCCCTGAAAGTTGCTAACAAGGTACGTCTTAAGACATGTCTTAGCGGAAACATGACAGGGGTATCTTGGGTACTTGCCTAATGTGTCAGATTTCTCAGGTCCACATCACTGATGGGTCTAGTATACAAATAATGAATGTTTATGAGTGCAATGGGAGGAATATTTTCATGAGGTGGGTTCGAACCTCAATGCGGTCGCAGGCTTTTCCGGAAAACTTAGCTGTACAACACCACCAGCATCAGCTGGTGTAGCGGGCCCCGTCCACCCAGTCGTTAATGGGTACCTGGTGCTTGCACTGGGGAAGGAAACTGCGGACCCAAGCAGTAGTCGACTCTATCTCCAGGTTTAATGCATGCTCACAAGGCCAAGGAGTCAAAAGTTGAGCGCCCGCAGCAAAACGCGGATACCGCGCAGCCCCTTCCTTCCCTTTTCTTCCCATTCACTGCCAAACACGTACTCTTGTAAATATTTTTTCTATAAAAACAAGTGTAAGTTTACTATTTTCAATGGGTGTTAAATACGTTCAAATGTTCATGTTTTTCCATTTTCTTGCCTTGGATTGCACAGCTTTTTGTCACACTTGATTCTCTTGACCAAGGGTGATAATGTTTTAGCACCTTAAGCGGGCCTCTCACTGTGCGATTTTTGCCACAAATTTCCAATGAATATAGGTACGATTTGGTGAGATGACCTGAGACTGTCTATAGAATCCATACACAATCGTACCAAATCGTACCTAATCGTTGGAAATTCGTGGCAAAAATCGCACAGTGGGAGGCCCGCTTTATGTGGTGAATATATAACTTTTATTACCCTAACGAGGACCAACATTTGTGTCTTTCAGAACACCACAATGCTACTAAGAGATTTAGCACCATTAGAGGCCGACCGTTTCAACAATCGGAATAACAATGATCCCGTCTTGGTACTTCATCGGAAGGAAGGCAACTTAGAGTTCCTCAACATGATTGCCAGTGAGATTGATCTCCAGGTATTCTAGTTCTTTTTTGAAATCTTAAAAATGTATAGCACTGCTTGAAAATTATTTATGGGTTAACGGAGCTTCAATTCGCAGCACATAGCCTGACACTTGCAAGTATCTTCCACCTAAACATCGAGATACATAGGTGGGTGGCGCCATTGGCAGCTGACGGCCAGAGACACCAGGTAATCCCCTTACTCTTCGCGAAAGAATGCTCTGACGTCTTTTAAGTGCGTTACACAACACACTTGACCAACGACCTTACATTCTTCCAAAGGATGAAGCAATTGTGGTTAAGTGCTTTGCTCAAGGGCACAGGTACCACGTCCAGGTATCGAACCCGTAACACCAAGTTTTCACCCAATGTTGCGAGACAATGACCTAAGCCACCTAAATCATAACACCCATAGTGGGTGTATGCAACCCCAAGCCTCACAGTGTTTGAAAATGAATTTTTCTCTCTTTCCATGTTTGGTTGTTTCATTTCCTCAATTCACTGGTTTTAGTATAGACCCAGTAACCTTGGCTATACACAAATGGGGGACGTATTCCTTTTTAGCACTCTATTCTAATGTTATGTTTGTGAAAATACAGTACCCAGAAAAGATTGACTATCACAGAAGTAAAATGTTCTTCCACAGAAATCACTCGCTCTCTTGACCGCTGGAGATGAAAAAGGCAATGGCATGTTCCTGGTTGCAGGGCCGGATGATATCATCAGTCAAGTTGGACCAAAGTAAGTCAAGACGTTGTATTTTTAAGCCTTGTGGTGCTTCCAAATATAGAGAAGTGCAAAAGGGCACCAAGGCCACTTTGTGTTCTTATTTTTATAGACAGCATTAGACTGATAGAATATTATTTATTATTAAAAGGAGCTTGTTCAGATTTGTCTAAAAAAGAAATGGATTTCGCACTAACCTAACAATAACAAAATACCACCCAAAAATACTATCAATGGGAAGAAAACAGGAAATTTGCAATCTCCAATTTGGATATGGAAGCAAAAAAGTTGGCGTAATCACTGCCCTGCTTTAAGACACGGATAAATGTTTTTTGACGATATCCTTGAAAATATATGGATTGAGAGTGCAAAATTTCAGAATGGTAATGAGGAAAAATCTCAACACCCATGGGGAAAAAAATGGTGGTGCTAAAAAAATGTGATCTGGACACGGTCCTTTAATGGATGGGTAATTACTAGCTGCCTGAACTTGTGTTGTTATTTGAAGGATCGCCGAGTGTCTAGAAGGAAAGGGAGCATGTAAGGCTGGCCGCTTCCAAGGAAAGGCAAATAAGATGAGTAAAAGACCTGTAGCAGAGGAGATGTTACGTCAATACGCCGACAGACTTGGAGGCAGTTGAAGGAGAGATATACCCTACTCCTAGAATCGGAAGCTACTCCGTCAGCCTCCTAGCTAATATATATTTTTAAATAGAACTAACTTCATCGGTTGTTGCTAGACGAATTACTTGCATCTAGAATTCTACTTTCTCAATTTTCCTTAAGTAATTCATCTATTAAAGGCAGTATACATCATTGGTAAACCCTTACAAACAGTGTCATATAGTGTCATCTTCCTGTATGAATAAAGATATGCATTATTAAAACCAACCTCAGTAAAATCTAGCTCCATACCTCGTCAAACTTTTGAGAAAACAGTGAAAAACCGTGTCGTTTTTCTTCCGAAATTGTGTGAAACGAAATGTCGAGGCGAGTTTTTGTACTAGCGCCCTCTTGCGATAAAATACATTACTGCAGGGATAAGCAGGCACTGTTTCATGTTTACGTAGTTTCTTCTAATACAACAGCCGTTTGATATGTGCGCAAATTAAGTAATCCGACACCGTCTCTGTACGCGCGCTAGCTGGCCGGCGGTTGGCAGCCGAGGTCAATTATATATACTGTATACAGTACAGTGTATATGGCATAGTAAACCGTATTCGTTGTACACGGTACGTGTTTTTTAGTAAATGTGTGTGTGTCATTACAAAAAAAGAGGAAAATGCAGGATTTTTTTTTATTTTCCGTATAAATACCATACACCCGCGCCACTAATCCTTCATAATATGACATAACACCCCACTGAGAAAGTGTAAAATGTAATGTTTTCTTTGAATTTTTATGCCATATGTTCCATAGATTTAGTGCATGAAGTCAATTTTCAATGGGATATGAGGAAACAAGAGGAAATCAGCTGATCAACTGAAAAGTTTTGTGAATTTTTTACAACTTTTGTGAAAACAAGGTGACGAGTTTGTTGAAAAACGCATCTCGGCCGGTTTTGTAGAATATTGTAGAATATTGGCAATTTGTGACATTTTCACAAAAGTGGTAAATTAATTTCACAAAACACTTACATGTACTTCTGCACCGCTGACAAAAAGAGACAAAGACATTCTTTATTTTTCTTAAATTGTGTTTATTTCAAATAAAGGCAGTATACATGATTGGTCAAATAGTGTAATCTCCCTGTGTGATTGAAAAACAACCTGAGTAAAAAATCAGCTCTTTACTTCGTCTAACTTTTGAGAAAAGTCAAAAACCGGGCCGTTAGTTATTGTCCTGAAATATTGCGTGGTTATTAATCTGAGAAATTCACATCAATAGGCCTCTGTACATGTACACATTCGCTCATTTCTTAAATAAACACGCAAAATTGTGATACAACCACCCGATTTTTCGAACCGCATACCGTACTTGTACTATTTCTAATGGTCCCCAATATAGTCTCTAATATGATGCGTACGGGAAACGTGTGCGACTCGGAAAAAAATAAGGTGGTTGTATCACATTTTTCATCTAAAACAACTTCCTGAAACATAGATAATGAGAATTTCACATCAATTTGCTCATTTACACATGCGCTCATTTCTGTAATAAACACGCAAAATTGTTATACAACCACCCAATTTTTCCATTTTTTAGTTGCACATAATATACAGTACATGTACTGTGGGTAGTAGGCCTACAGTACAAAACACTCTGTACACCGCTGACAAAAGGAGATACAGACCACAGAAATTCCTATATTTTTCTAAAGAAATTGTCATATTCTCTACTTGCAGATGATATGGTTGACAAATCGATTGCATAAATTTTTAAATACGCAAGAAAACATATTCCAAGTAGGCCTAAGCCTAATGTGAACAAATTACAAACACAATAATTAGAGGAAAATTGGAAATGCCGTTTGCAGTAAAATTTTCATTTTTTTTTCTTTTAGTCACTTCAGCTTTGAAAAACGTAGATAGGGCGGCAAAAGAATTCTTTTGTAACAGACATTTTTTTCGGCAACTTATTGCTTGCACCTGTTGATGAAAGCTTGACAAAAATGGCACGACGTTGGCACGACGTTGGCACGGCAGTGGCTTCAAACGTCGAACTTAATTGCAAACTCAAAGTCGAGCTTAAATACATCCAACATGGTGGATGAGTATTGTGCACGTCATGGACGTTGTGCTCGTGCGTTTTCCATTCTGTCCATTGTACGTCGCCATTTTATTATTTTGAAGCACTTGTTTGTTGGTTATTTCTTTACTAACATTACGCGCTGCGAGCATGCGCATTCCTAGTTAGGAACAAAATCGCGGACCAACTTCGAACTGGAATTAAATTTGACACGGCAGAAGCACGACGTTTGAAGCAAAGCCGTGCTTGTGCCACAGTAAATAGAGTTAGCACGGCAGACCCTGTCAAGCTAAAATCTTCTGCCGTGTCGAACTCATTTTGCCGAGCCAAATGATTTCAAACGTCGTGCTTGTGCCGTGTCGAATTTAAAAAAATCAAGTTGAATTTGATTCGACACGGCATAAGCGCAACATTTGAAACGGGCCTTAGTCTCCCTCTTGTCTATGAACTCCATGTATCTCCTTTGTGGCATTGTCCATGAATGTATATGTCAAGTACTGATGCAGAATGCCCTGGGCTATCATTTCGCCCATCACCTGCACAGATGTGGATAAAAAAAGACAACAATCAATAATGTAAATAATTGGCAAGAGTGAAACCTGTTATTATAGGCCAGGCCACCTTTCCAAAGTGTACACAAACATCTGAAGGTGGAACCTTGATATTAGGGCCCTCTCTAAACATGGTCAATGGGCCAGGGCAATAGATTTTCTTTGTATACAATTCTATAGCAGTTGAACCTGGATAATCTGGCCACATACAGTAAATTGCCTCATGTGCCACTACTGGAATATGGGTTCGAATCCTGGCCGTGACAGGTTGTGACACTTGAGCCCTTGAGCAAGGCACTTTACCATGCTTGCTCATAATAGGGGCAGAGGCAACTTGGTTGTCTCGCTTCGGACTAGTTACCCCTCCCAGCCCCACTTGTATGGTAAAGAGACTCGTAATTCTGATCTTGTTTCGGTGTGAAGAGCTGGTTTCTCCGTAATTGTCTTCGGTAGCCCTTACCTCGAGTGGCCATCGGGCCTTGTAATGGGCAACTTGCATAAAATTTTGTTTTAAAAAAAGGGAAATTTTATGAGAAGCCTAAAAAGTTGATAAAAACTTGAAAGATATCAACTTCATAATGTATTACTTCTACAGCGTAGCTGTATGTTATAAAATTATTGTTTCTCCATGCATGTGCCTTCTTAACCTCTGTGTAGGACCACCTGTTTATTCTGGCCAGATTTTGTTCGTCCCTTGGGTAGCCACTATAGTTTTAGTGTACATTGAATGCATTGATTATGAATAGTTATTATGGCACTTACAACATAACTTACCAAGAACCACAACTTTCTCGCCAAGGCATTTGTCCCTTGATTGCTGAAAGACGCCGGATGCCATGTCATCAATCGCGGGAAAGACAAATTTCAATTGGTAGCTGTGGAAAGTGTTTGGATGGAACATGTTCAAGTTAATGAACGTAAACATGAGGGCCACGTTCCTGTAATGGTTGCCAGACAGCACTAGTGCTGCTCCCAGCTTTAGATCTGCTACATGACTTTTTTGAATGGTCTCTTGGCAGCAAAAAGATGTGTGTCCCTCGGAACATTTCTGAAAAAGAAAATGCTTTGATTAAAGCAATTTGCAGAAAGCATCCTGATGCAATGATATCCACTAGAAAGTGATCAAGGTGACATTCAGATAAGTTTTTAAGTGCATGTTTAAAATTAGGTATCGAGGGTGATGTGTCATGGCTATTTGTTCTAAAGACAAGGCGCAGCCACAGAAAATGATTGGCTTTTATCAGATTGGCTTTTATCGTCACATGTTATGTTCAATCATGTATGTTCAATCATGTAAAACTTTGGGTCATTTGATGAGCTTTTTAACTAACAGAAATGTACACTAAAAATACACAATTCGGGCGTTTAACAATAAGAGCACCACCAAGCATTTCTGTCCGAGAGGGCATTTTAGTGACAGATCGGTCGACATTGGTGTGTTCATTTACTGCACACACACATCAGATCTGATTTAAAAACAAATACCCGAGGTTAAAGTCTCTTTAGGAAGCCATTTATTTAAACACCGTTTGCAGAGAAAAAGTTGAATTGCTACTTTCTTGAGAATATACAAAATATTGCTTTTTCGTAAATGGACCCGAATTGACAGTGTGAAAGACCCACTGAGTATCAGCCATATGTAATAAAAGCAGAAACTGTTTTAATACAAAACAAGTGAAATGGAGCAATTACCAACCCATGTTATGTGTGCAGACGTTCCTGACTTGGCTATGTTGATGTCATTTGGCTGTTGGCAAGACTGACAGTGGGACCTTGCCTCCAGTGTCAAATCTCTCAGCCTTGTCTCAGTTATGATGTAAAGCTGTGTAGATTCAGCTTCCTTGACTGAAGGTGCAACTTTATGAAGCCCGCTCTGTGTGAAGGATGGCACGTCCTCTTCTTCTGCTTCCTTGAAGTCTTCTTGCACTCTCCCATGAATCTCCTCATCCCCTGCGATAAACTCCAGGCCATCAGTTTTTTTCTGATAAAGAGAACATATTTTTATGTTGTGGACCATACACCATCTACAGCATCCTAAACATCATTCAAACCTCCATCGTCACCTAAAAATTATATTCAATTTACATATGGGTCATTCTATAAATTTGGGATCCAATTTTTCTGTCCACGTTACATCTGACATCTTGTAAAATGTTGTAGTTCGTAAGTTCAGGACATATTCTTTAAATGCTCTCTATTTCAAAGAGTAATTACTTAAAGTATTATTCATAAAAACATGTTTTGAAGGCATTTTTAATGATACTTGTATGGCAAATAGCAGTATGTCAGGTGTAACGGGGACAGAAAAAGTCGCACGTTGGACCCCAAATTTACAGAATGACCCATATTACATACCAACATATTAATTTTGTAATACATGTATATGTTGCAAAAATGCACAAATATTTCAGCCAATATATGATGTAATAACATCATATATTGGTGTGCATCTTTCAATTGGATTGTACATGTAGCACAAGTCAGCATGTAAATTATTAACATTCTCTTAACATCGGAATAAGTTGCATTTTCAACCTACTTGCTCTTGTAGGAAACTACGGGATGCCATGACTCATCCAGTTGTTCTTCGTCCGAATTGGTAGGGTCAAAGTAAAGAAATTCTTCATCCTGTTTGTAGTCGATGCTGATTCTGTAAAAATTACAAACTCGTACATAAAAATATATTAATATATACATGTACACAAAATGAAAGTAACTAATTTTCCTTACAAGGGTGCCCACATTTGAATAACAGTAGCCCAGCCCTACCCCACCAATTTCTTTTTTCGTAGTGTCCTGCACTTCCTACACCTATTTCTTTGAAAATGTCACTTTGTGGATAGTCGATGTGGTGTATGATTACAAATTTGTGCAATACTTGGTGTTAAAAGGTATGTAAGCGTATTTAGAAGTCAAACTAGGTACTTTCTGCTCGTTAAATACATGTATCAATTTTTAAAAAAGATCCGGAGGGTCCGACTTTCACAAACTGCCGTTTTTAACAACTCTTTTTCAAGAAAAATGTTGCCGGGCATTTACAGAAATCTGTAAGTTGAATGGAGACGTCGTAGACGATGTGATCGAACATCTAGCAGAGACGGCGATACGGGAGACGGGAGATGAGCGCCCTCTGGTGGTCGAAAGCACCAATGTGCCGTGAATTCGTTAAAAGCGCCCTCTCTGGACACCGAAGTACTTTGAATAAAAACGTCACTGCTTCCTGTCTTTATTTACCTTTTTAAAAACATCCCTCTCGTACCGCCATTTTTCTGGGCAAGAGTGTCTCTGGAGACGCGGAGACGGCTGTGAATGTTTTGAATTCGAGGGGGGTATCCCGTCGGTAATTAAAAGAAAAGCGCCCTCTCTGGACACCAAAGTACTTTGAATAAAAACGTCACTGTTTGCGGTCTTTATTTACCTTTTTAAAAACATCCCTCTCGTGCCGCCATTTTTCTGGGCAAGAGTGTCTTTGGAGACGCGGAGACGGGAGACGGCTGTGAATGTTTTGATTTCGAGGGGGGTATCCCGTCGGTAATTAAAAGAAAAGCGCCCTCTCTGGACACCAAAGTACTTTGAATAAAAACGTCACTGTTTCCTGTCTTTATTTACCTTTTTAAAAAACATCCCTCTCGTGCCGCCATTTTTCTGGGCAAGAGTGTCTCTGGAGACGCGGAGACGCGGAGACGGGAGACGGGAGACGGTTGTGAATGTTTTGAATTCGAGGGGGGTATCCCGTCGGTAATTTAAAAAAAGCGCCCTCTCTGGACACCAAAGTACTTTGAATAAAAACGTCACTGTTTCCTGTCTTTATTTACCTTTTTAAAAAACATCCCTCTCGTGATTAGTTCGTTGGTAATTAAAATAAAAGAAGTGCGCGACTCCGTCTCCGGCGACGGGATCGTTTCCGAGCGCGCCGCTTGAACAGTTCATTCCAAAGAGGGCGCAATATATAGGCTTGAACAGTTCATTCTAAAGAGGGCGCAATATATGAATGTGTAAGTCGTGACGTGTGTGACTCGATTATTCTGGGCAAGAGGGTATCTGGTGACGCGGAGACGCGGAGACGGGAGACGTCTGTGAATGTTTTGATTTCATTCTAGAGAGGGCGCAATATATATTAATGTGCGTCAGTGCGTGACGGTGACTCCGTCTCCGGAGACGTTGAGATTGAAGTATAGTGGGCCCTGTATTCTATAGTTGTGCCTTATAAAATACTAATAGCCTAGGCTACATCATACATGTACTTTACTTACTTATCATGCATATCCAGAAGCATTCTGGCTAGGCCTACATCTGACATGTCATGCATGCATGTCATGCATGCATGTCATGCATGTATGATGTAGATTCGCAGAGCTCGATGTGGATCGAGAGCTTATCCTCCTGCCTCCAGCGATCTGGCGATGCAGCATGGAAACTGGGAGTGCTATGTTGTCCGTCAAAAGCCGCTTGTTTTCTCGACAGAGGCGGTTTGAGGCAGACTTTGAGCGTTTTTTTTGCGCTGTCTGTTTGCTTTGCCTTCGATCTTCCTGATTTTCGCCGCTCCTTTTCCATTTCTCAGCTCCCGATTTGTTCAGCAACACGGCCCATTCGCGAATAAAAAATTTTCTTTTTCCAAATCTCGACTTAGACTGAGGTTGAGGCTCGGGCATCAACTGTAACTTTTTCACAAATACTGCTTGAGTGAACTTGGACAAAAGACAGAGTGACATTGGGCGAAGGTTGTTGAATAACTATCCTTCCCGCATATCATTGCAGTACTGTTGCAGAAGTATTTGCGAAAAGGTGTACGGCCACATAGAGCCGGAGCCTTAGCCCAAGTTTAAATTTGGAGAAGGGCATTTGCAAAGTTACATCTAGTCTGGTACCCAGACCAACAATCTTTTGACTAGACTGAATTTTCGTTGTATGTGGAATATGTGGAGCGGGAACCAGTCTAAGTTACATCCTGCAGACAATCGGTCGTGTGAGGGCAGCATTGAACGAAATGTTTAAAAAAAACGAATTTTCGTCTCATGAGACCAAAACTATTTCTTTTGCTCATTTCTCAAAGACTATAGCACTTTAGACAAAATCATTTCAGGGGAAGTTTTCTACGGTCATCATGTTTATATTGTGTAAGTTAGGCGTAAATCTGTGAACATTTCTGATTTTCGAATTACCAATGATGTATACTGCCTTTAACGGCCGTTGGAGTTAGACTTATTTCAAAAAATATGTAGGCTGACGGAGTAGCCTCCGATTCTAGGAGTAAAGTGTACCCAAGGAAAAAGACTAAACAAGTGAAACTCATACATTCTTTTTATTCAAATAATAAGAAATATGACCCACTAAAAAAGCAGGAACTTCACAAATTTCGTCCCAGAATTGGGCAAAAGATGATGTGAATTGTCATTGGAATGCAGAACTTGCATGCTAAAATGTCATTCCTTGTTCAGTCTTGGAACAAAAATTGTGGCGCCCATAGGCCATTCTTTATAAAGTACATATCTGCTTTTCAGTGGGTCGTGTTTCTTGTTTTCTGTAAAATAATAATGTTGTTCAACACGATATGTTTAGTTTCTTGGGAATAATTCTCCTTTAATGTACTCTTCTAAAAAGGAAATGCGATTTTCATAAATTATTGATTCTTGTTAAGCACAGATGTTTGTTGGATAGAGAAAACTAGAGAATTTACAAGGCACTGATTAAGAAATTGGACAACTTGATTTCCACAGTAATAAAATGTGACATTTTCTGTATCTGGGAGAAACCTGCAGTTAAGGGCTCTCAGAAATTCAATTTGCTGTTATCGACTTGACTAAACCTTCGTGGGATGAGCTGACCTCTTGATCTGCATGTAGAAGTGCAAGTCTCAGGGAGGCATTTTAGGTAGAGTGGCACACCCTGCCTCAGCGGCTCTTACAGAGCCTGGTGCAGTCAACCTTGCCACAAATGTTGGTCATACATGCAAATGACCGATAGAATAATTCATCTCTCAGCCTCCTTGGACTTTAAGTCAAGAGTATAATTTGCGATTTTTTTCTTCTTTTTTTGGGATACTTTCGAAGGGAATTGATTTATGATGTGAGTTATGGCTTGTGTTGTCTGACATTGCTATGTTTGCATAACGATGGATGGATATGAATACATGTATTCACAAATGTAGTTTATGAACAAATGCACAGAGAGAAATGCGTTCTCAGCAATCATGAAAGAAATTCTGCCAAAATATGTAAATGGAAGAATTGACTCCTTTCTACATAACAGTGATAACATTTATTTGCTGTGCCGCAGTCTGTACTGTATATTGTTTCATTCTGAAATAAATACACACAATTCTGGCCAAGTCTCAGGGAGTATTTGATATTCCATTAACTAATTGATTGAAATATATATATAGTAAAATTATACCTATGTTTGTACTTTGCTTGAAACGTTTTGTTTTCTAGACAACCTGGCACAGCCCATGTTAGGAGACGATGCTGCAACTACATAAACTCCTCAACAAAGTTTGGAAAGTCAAGTTTGACTGACGATTTCTCTCTTGTTACTAAATCATTTCCCTTGAATTTGGTATCATAAAGCCCTGTTATTCCTCTTTACAGTGATGTGTCATTTGTTATGATTAATCAATTGGGGGATGTGCAGTATAGCGGAATACAGGGGTGGGTGGAAAGTGAAATGTCACAAAAATTCACTGCTATGGTCATGCAGTGCATTCCCTTTTGCTTGGAGGATAGGAATGTGTCAATGCACTTTTTGACAATAGCAGTGCATTTTGTGACATTTCACTTTACACCCGTCCCCGTATTCAGCTGTGCTGCACATCCCCCCAATTGCTTAATCATAACAAATGACACATCATCGTAAAGAGGAATAACGGGGCTTTCCAATGATATAAAATTCAAGGAATATTATTTTGCAACAAGAGAGAGATCGTCAGTCAAACGTGACTTTCCGAACTTTTTTTGAGGAGTTTATTAGAAGCGTAATTCCCAAAATTAGGGGTCTAAAGTGTGACATGCTGTTAAAGATTTTTAAGTGTGTTTAGTGATTAAAAGTGGTTTTCCAGTAGAAAATATTTATTTTTATTTCCATAAACGCCACTTAAATTTAATGTTTGTGTGTGGATAAGGCACCAAGGTTAATGCAAACTCATTCTACAGCTAATTTTCATTGACGTAGGTAACCCGGGACACCAAATTCCTATTTAATATCATGAAACAAATTATGAGCCTTTATGGTCTTTTGTTTCAAACATTTTAATAATTCAGAACAAAATATTCAAGATAAATGATGCTGTCCCCTATAATGACAGCAGGCCACAGTCTATTACTGAGAATTTGAGTGGCGATTTTTGATGCACAGGGTATCGTACATAACTTGGACACCAAACGTTTTGAACCCATAATTTTGGGAAGCTCTCGCCAACTTTCAAATCTTTTGGGTCTAACACATACAATGTTAAATCATGGTTTCAATACTGGTTTCTTAAAACCTGTCTTTTAAATTAATCATTAGCTTCCCTTTTTCTGTTGGGACAATCACCTATTGAATCGTGTCCTTTTCATTTATTCATACCATTTGGACTTCCCAACTTTTGAAATAAAAATACGTTGTGTCCATAAATCACCCAATAGTCTGTCATTCTCGATATAATTCCAGTCATCATTGGTTCGAAGTTCTTGTCTCTGGGAGTTGTAATCTCGTTTTGTTCATTTTTCCTGAATCAATCATGTCACTTTGGTTGTCCCACCTTTTAAACAACAATTATCAATGTCCACAATTATTTATCATTTGCCTGTTTTTACCCTTCATTTTCAACAAAATTGTTATTGTCTGTGAGTGATAAACTCGTTTTGTTTAAAAATACATGTATTTGAAATTGTGGAAGCTGGACGGAATAAGCTTAAATTTTGACTTGAGCAATATTTTGAAATGCGTTTTTAATAACCATTTAACAAATCAGCGCTGGACTGCGCCAGTGGACGACAGCAGCGGGATTCGAACCCCGCTCACTTGAACTTTTCTACAGAACCAGTTGTAGCGATACGAAGAATCATATGTCTGCTTTGTCCGTGGACTGTGAATGAGGGCGGCATTTAAACAATACAAGGACGAAGCGGCGATAACTTCAGACGCTCTTAGGCGGTGACGCAGCGTTACCGAACACCAGCCGGTACGCATTGAAGTGACAAAGTACGCACGCAGTGCCGGGATTTGTATGGCATCTTGCGCCCCAAGTCCAGCGATCTATTCACCCCTACATGCTGGGGGTCATCCTGAAATGCCAACTATTATCGCTGCCCTGGAAAGAGGCCAAAAACACATTTTTCATTTTGCTTGAGAAATTGCACTGATTATTTTCCCCCTAAAAGTGCTGGATTGCGCCAGTGGAGAATAGCTGCGAGATTCGAACCCCGGTCACTTATATGTGCAGTTACCATAACCGTCTGCAGTGATATACGAAGCAGTCTCAGCTGAGCCAGCACGACAACTAATCGGAAAAGGACCCCTTATATCTACTAGTACAGTCACTATAGTACGGACGGGACTCGTGGTGTTATATTTTTGTATGTAAGGATGAATGTAATAATTAAGACGTAGTATTGGCAAATTTATAGAAATTTCTCTTTTTTGATGTTTTGTTGGCTCTGAGAAGAGCCGTTTGTAGGTTATCTCGGTGCACGTTACACCGCAATTCTTGAACCCGTCATAGGAAGCATTCTGTCGCTGATGAACATCCCAAGGTTGGTGGCTGTCGGGGACGGTTCTGACTGAAGACTTCCCAGGTTGGTCGGACAGTACTTGACGGTGTGGGCGTCATCTCCGCTAGCTCCACACAGCGGACAGATGTAAGCCCGAAGTCTTGGACATAGGCCTACTGTCTTATCTTGGCTGTTCTTGAGTATGTGCGAGGTGAACACTGCTTCGCTCTCTCCGTTGTTCTTTTAAAAAAACGCAGGTAGACTTCACCCATTGCGGGATCGTCTACAGCTGATAGCCTGCCTTTTATCAGGCAGAACTTGCGTAACCAAGAACTTTCAACGCAAGCTATATACCGACATCATTTTGGCGTCCTTGAGGTCACACTATGAGCAAATAACAATGGTTTGTGCCCAATTTCCATTGTTAGTTGCTCATAGTGTCATCCACTAAGAAGTCATACTTCTCAGCAGTCCGCAAGTGGATTTTGTATGTTCAGCACTCGGAAAGGGATTGATCCACTTCGTGCTACTGCAGCCAATATCCTTGACTGCCTCACAGAACATTTTCTTGGCAAAAGCTACAGTACATTAAAGGTACACACCGGCCTACTGTTTACGTAATTTAGCGATACAGAATCCTTGACAATAATTGTTTGATGGTCCTTGTGAACAAATATCGTCAGAATGTTCCGTAATTAACCACAAAAGCTTAAAATTAATAAAAACGGTAAATAGTCGAGTTATACGCTTTACCATCGCGCGAGACTCACGACTTTGTCTGAAACGATTCGCTTTTCACTTGGCAGCTTTTTGCTTTGGATATCTCTAATTTTCTGCTGAAGATTTCACTGGACGACCGAATGGGTTTTTCCGTTTTCCGTAGAGGAGCTGACATTAATGGTTTGTCTCCACGAACGTACAATATTGTAGTTCCACGGCACCGGTACTGGTTTTGGGCGGGCAACGTGTGTGTGCCGTGGGGCTAAATGTCACATTGTCTGGTAGACTGTTTATGGTGGAACTCGCTTCGGTTCCTCGGACTTTGTGTTAAAATTGTATGTTCGAATTTTCAGAGTTATGTTTAACTTTGTTAACTTTGTAACCTGAATAAATAGTCTCTTTTGTCAAATACATCTTTAAAAATCAGAGCTGAATTTGATATAGTACTAATAAACTTAAGGAATGAACTGTGTATCACACGGCCAAACGGCTGGAAATAAAACTAACTCCAAGGACACGTGTTTATATCGGAACCAGAATCTGGTTCCAATAAATCACGTGACCTCAAGTTTTGAAAAATGTTCAAAACGACCAAGTTTCTGTTCAGGTTCTCTTCAGTCTATTTCGAAAAGACTCAGAATCATGTATGGGTCTATTTCGAGCCCAAAATAGCCCAACAAAGCCGGCGTTCCCTTTAAACACAATGTGTAGTCCTTTGTCTGCGGTACTTCCTCCTATAGGCAGCCGAAGTGTGACGTGCGTTGCCATGGCAATTGGTTCTAAACTATCATGGCCGTCGGGAAAAGTACCATTGGAAAGGCACTCGGACACGGTTCAGTGATTTTTAGTTTAGAGCCAATAAAGCCTCTGCACCGGGCAGCCATGACGGGGGGCATGTTTTCTTATTTAAATGAAGTAACAATAGAACATCAAAGCACCTACTCATGCATAACACACGGTGACAATGTGACTGTCCCCTGTCATGGCCGCCGTGCAAAGGCTCTATTGCCTAGGCAACCAACAAAAGGTGACGGCAATTCCAAAATGGGCGGAGCTTACTGGATCGGTCTATTCAGATACCAGCGTCACGGTCTCAGAAAAAGGGATGAAATGAAGTGAAAAACGAAGACTCTATGGAATCATTGTATGCGCGCCTTCACTCCACAGGGGTATATTAGCTGATTGAGGGGCTTGTGAGCGCGGGGACCTCTTTATCCCTTTTAGATACTCTCAAGCGTGACATAACACTCCAGTGGAGAATGTAATCTCATTGTAAGTCCTTCGGTGTCAGACCCTACTGGCAATGAACCCCTGTGGAGAGTATCGTGCGAACATTCCTACGCACAATACAAACAGCCATCTCGATCATTCAAGCGAACACAACTAAATTTTATTGCTTTGTTGTACGATATGTGGGTGAGAGTATACACCCTGCTGGCACCTCCCATATTCCATATTCTTCTCCATTGTGTATCAAACATCCAAAGAATTTGAAAGGAATTCCTATTCAGGGGCGTTGGTGTGTTCACAAATTCATAAAAGGGAGTGAGTTGCGGAGTAATCAACCACTCTGCTACCAAGTCGCCTTGGGGAAACATCATCAGTGTTCCTTCGTCTTGTGAGTATACGTATGGTATTGGGGAGTTTCAATATGTACATGTAGGGTAGAATGGGGTAACTGGGACACTTAAGCATGTATTTGGTTGCAGTTTGTAGACAATAAGCTTTATTTATCAAATGAAAGGTTTTGTTGAATTACTAACACCTCTTGAACATATTTTAATCATATTTGTTTCCAAACAAGCATGTTGTGGGGAAGGAGGCGGCAAAACATGACGACCTGTGTTTGTCCCACTTACCCCGACACAATGGGGTAAATGGGACACCTAAATGGGGTAAGTGGGACGCACATAAAACACATGTAAACATATGGGTGTCAGCACCACAAACGCATGGCATTGCATTTGTTTAATCTGAATCATTAACTTGATCTTCTTTCACTATTCATTATTCATATTTAAGAAAAACAGGTCTTAAATTCTATTTGATACTGTTTCAAACGCGCTTAATTAGGTTCATCGTCTTTGCATTTCGCACATGCAAATTCGGTCAGTTCATTTGTTCGGCCGAACAGTCCAGTACATGATTCATGAAACCATTCCTCGCACTTGATGCATTGCCACCAGTCTTCTTTGTCCAAGTTGTCATCGTCTCCATAAAAACCACCACAATGTCCGCAGTAGTTTTCGGCGATATCGCGATCTACGTTTTCAGGAGTAGCGCGAGTGTTTTTTGTGTCCTTTTTTTTCTGTTTCTCCTGCTGAGCCGCTTCTCTGTTGCGTTTCTTTTCCTGTTGTCGCTGCTGCATTTCTAGTTTCTCCTGTTCTCGCTGTTCCCTCTTCTTCTCGCGCTCCACCTTCCGAGCCTCTTTAGCTGCAGCTTCTGCGTCTTTCTTGTTTTGTTTAGCCAGTTCGATATTGAAAACCTCATCGGAGGTGAGGCATCGCGCTTCTGTGACACGGCTAGATTTTTTGCCAGATTTGATGGTTTTGCTAACTACTGGCTTCTTGAGGACTGCTACAAATTTGTTGTTATCGCCGATTAGTGTAGCAGATATAGGGGAGACTGCGTTTGATGTGCTGGGTCCTGGTTCGATGTCCATAGGCTCAGGCTCTGGCTCGGGCTCGGTCTCGGGCTGTGATGGAATGGTTACCTCTTCCTGAACGGATGGTGGATCCGGTACCTCTGGGTTGGCATGGACGTCAGCAATGACTTCGATGATGACAGGCATAGACACGGTTGCTTCATCGTCTTGTGCAGGCTCGTCATCCTCATATGTCAGCTCTGTTTCCACAGAAGAGAACTGAAGGTGCTCTGGGGTGATAGCCAGTGGATTAAAGGGGTAAATCCCTGTTGACTTGAAACCACTGATGATGTTGGCCATTGTGAAAACATTATGATAGACATCAGCAAAAAGACCACTGAAGTCGTAGCGTGTGATTATGCGGTTTGGATTGTCGCGCATAAACTTGTCGCATCGCTGGTTGTAGGCACACTTCACCGACTTGAAAACTGACTTGTCAAGTGGCTGTGTGTGGTTCGTTGTGTGGGGTGGCAAACAGTACATGTGAACTGAGTTCTCACGAGCCAACTTCAGGGTAGAGATGCTGATGTGAGAACCGTGCCCATCAAGTACTAGTAGGACAGGGCGTACCTGTGGAATGGATGGCAGGAACAGCTTCTTGAACCACGTCTCAAAAAGCTCTGCGTCAATGAAGCTAGACTTGCTAGTGCCGAAGAGTGTGCCTGGTGGCGCATTAGCTGTCAGACCGGGATTGATGCGCTGACCCTTGAAGATAATGAAGGGAGGCAGTGTACTCCCTTGCGCATTGGCACATATTAGGACGGTCACATTCTCTCCGCGTTCTCCACTGGTTCTCGACTGCACTGTTTTTTTACCTTTCGTTGCGACAATGCTTGATGGTTTGTGGACCAAACTCAAACCTGTTTCATCAAGGTTGTATATCTGACCTGGGCAGGATTTGAGATCGGCACTGTCCATGACATCTCCGAGCTTCTTGAAGTGATCGCCGATAGTAGTTGGGTTCAGCATCGAGGCTCGTGCAGCAGACAGGGCTTCCGGTTTTCTCAGGGACAGGTCAGGGTGGCGTCTCATGAACCCTTCATACCAGTCATACCCCGCACTCTTGTTGATGTGATTGAAGCGGTGCTTCATTCCGGCATGCTCCGCCATCTCGTAAGCAAGCTTGCAGACAGCTTTAACTCCAATGCCGAAACCTTGGCTCTCCAACTCTTTGATGTGGCGCACTAGTTGGCCCTCGTCGCCCATAGTGAAGACGGGTGGCCGGCTTGCCGGTGAAGGACTCCCCATTCCCTTGCTTATCCTTCTTGACAGCGTCGATTTCGGAACACCATACTGCTTGGCGGCCTCTCGAACCCCAAGTCTGCCGTCAGTTACAGCCTTATAAGCATCAACCATTGCTTCTGCCTTCCATTTGCCTTGCTGAGGTGTCCACGTTTTCTTTTTGCGTGCCATAGGTGATCTGTAAAAATATAAATAAACAATACAAACACTGTTATTGTTATGAAGTCAATAATAAATTACTGTAAAATTTACTTCACATGTACAATGTGGACATTGTTTTGAGAATATCTTAGTTGCATCTCAAAATAAAACAGATTTATGATCATGCTCTGTGAAAAATTGCGTGTCCCGCTTACCCCATTTACGCATGTCCCACTTACCCCGCTCCGATTGTGTAAAATTACTTCATTGCAGTATAATTTATCATTTGTATAAATGGTTAATTATTCCCATTCTATGGATGGCAATTTAAAAATAATAACCAATCCTAGAACCTGACACACTTTATTCTACTCATCTGTTTACACAATGACCCAAACAACATGACCAAAAATGCAACATGTGTGCTCACCTTATAAAATCAAAATGGCCACCATTGCGATGTGCAAGCCAAAATTATTCCAACAATTTCATCTTTTTTTACCTCCTACAAACATTTCAAATTGATACAAATGCTTTGTAATATATGTAATTTGAAGACTTCTTGTGTTCCTATATTTTTTTCATGGTTCTATTGATGATTTTAAATATATCTAAATGGAAAAGAAAACATCATGGTTTTGTACACAAACCCTTGACAACAACAATACTTAATCCTTGAGACAAATCAATAACATCTTGACGGCTTTGATTAAAAATTGCAATATTGACCGTATTTTTGTACTGATTTGATCCATGCACAAAATGCTTACCTTCACGGAAGTAGTCTTTACACAATAGAGTGAAGAAAATCGCCTCAAATTGCTTTTTTTCCTTCAAAATAACGCCAATCAGTTAGCCTCTATTGTTCTGTGAAATACAATTATTAGTATTTTTGAAGTCAGGGTGGAGGGCACTCGAGGTCGACGGAGAAAAACTCGATTTTGGACTCAGAAACACGCGAAAATACAGCTCAAAATTGCCACGTTGGTTGGAGGTGTTTGTTCGCATGGCACAGACTTCTTATCTCAAGTAATGATTGCTTGCTAAGGAAATACAATGAAAAAACATAGACTTGTCCCATTTACCCCACTGTCCCAGATACCCCATGTTACCCTATGTATGGCCTTTGGTCTTTGATTGCTTTAGTCTATTGCGAGTTTGTGACTACGCATTTTCAATGTAATTTGTTCACCCTCTCGCCCAAAATAATTCTTCTGTGGTTAATTACCATGCACGGACGCATGGGATTTTCCTTGTTATTACATACAAGCCATGTAAAATGTTAGTTTGATGATAAGAACACACAATTAGGAGGGAAAAGTGTCGTGAATTTACAAAGGAAAAACGTGGATTTTGAGAGTTGTTCCATATGTATGGGGTCCCAGAGGGTGTCCGTGTAGGGTAATCTTTCCTTCCTTTTTTTTAGAAACCCACCTTCGGTTGTCTATTTCCAACATGAAATACTATTTTGGACGGAAATAAATTCATGTGGTGTTTGTTACCATTGCTATCGACACTTTAAGTAAGGTTTTTCTTGTCGACTCATGAAAAACAAAATTGGGTCATTGCAAATAATACAACGGGCCTTTAAAGGCAGAGGTTTGTCAATGCGCGCGTGAGGCCAATTTCGTGCCACGAAATACGCAGCTCCATGCCTTTGCTATGGAGCTGTGTATTTCGTGGTACGAATTTGGCCTCACGCGCGCATTGACGAGCCCTCTGCGCTTTCTTCTGCAATACCTTTAACTTTTCCTGACGGGTATTTTACAAGTTTACTTTTGTGTATCCATTCGATGCAGTTACGTCTGGCTGAAAGTTTGAGCAGCAAAAATGGATAAACTTCAGACCCAACTTCTGGCGAAAGCCGACAACTTTGTGAAGCTGGCGGAGTACGTATATTTCAACTATTTACGGGTCGTACATCAACTTGGTTTGCAACTTTTGCAGGAAAACAACTTTTTTAAAATTTGTTTAGGCAAATTGAAGGTGTTAGCTCACATTTGGGGATAAAATCCCCAATAAATCCACAATTTGTATTGCATTAATGTTAGTATTTATATAGCACACGAATTACGTATATCCTGGCGCTTCACATAATTACCCCGGTCATATAGGGCTCTTAATTACCCCTTTACCCTCGCATGGACGGTACCATTTACTCCTGGGTGGAGAGAGGCAATTAATGGCAAGGTGCATTTCCCACTATATGGCGCTGTCTGGATTTGAACCCACGACCGGGTTCTTGGGTTTAACAAAGGGGTCTTGAGCACGATGCACCAGACCGAGTGCTGCACAAGTTGACGATAACCAGATTTGTCTCTATCTACCCAGATTTTTTAAGAAAATGGACAAGGATGGAAATAAAATCTTGTCATCCGAGGAACTTCTTAAGGGCTTGAAAACCCTTGGGATTGAGATGACTGCAGCCGAAATCAAAGAAGTTGTCAAGGATTTGGACACCAACGAGTCTGGTGGTGTGAGCATGAAAGAATTCTTTGTGGGTCTAAGGGTGAGTTGGAAGTTTCACTTGGTAGCATAAAGCTTTTCATTGCGAATGAAAATAATATTGCCTCTGGATAATTTCAAATGGCAAAAACCAAAAATACTTTTTTTCTTTAAAAGGAGTTTGTTCATATAAAATAATTATACAAAACCTCCCCCAAAATAATATCCATTCAAAGACTAAATTTCCCATCTTCAATTTGGATGCGGAACCAAAAAGGTTGGTGTAATCACTGCACTGCTTTATGCAACCCGATAAATTAGTTTACAAACATTGGTGGTATTTGGCGACATCCTTTGGAATATGTGTATTCAGTGGCGGATCCAGCCTCGTTAAAATACAGGATTTCAAGGGGGTGGGGGTGTCCGACCCCCTGAATTCCACTGTATTTTAATGAGGCTGGATCCGCCTCTGGTATTGCGTTACATTTTAGAATGGTAATGAGAATATGACAGATATGCTATAAAAATCTCGACACCCATCGCTCCTTTAAGTGGGTGGGGGAAGCGATAAGACAATATTTAAGGACAATTTGTTGGCTAGAAAATGTGGGCAAATGAATGTCCATGAGTTCAGGAAATCTGGATGCAGTGAAATACAACTTGGCTTCATCGGGAGTCGAACCACGGACCTGCTTAACGTGCAGACTCACTAAACAGTTGTTCCTTTCCGATTTAGATTGGGCATCACCCGAGTTTAGCATAACCACCCCTCCCATTAACGTTCACCAAGTACATGTAGGCATATGGGGTGAAATTCATAAGTGTGGACAATGTCTGTAATAAAATGTCTTCTACTTCAGAGGGGGACCCAACCCATTGTGTGGCTCATGAATTGAACCAGCTCGAGGATTGTTTGCATCATAGGCCTACAGCCTTGGAAAAAATTATTGGACCACCTATGTCTTGAAATATTCATAATATATCACTCCTCCCCGGCAGCAACTGGGCTATGTTTATGATGTTTGGTCTTGGACAATAGTCATTACCTCAAGAGGCGTAATTGTCTTCAACGCAGCGCAGTCTTCTCAAGTTGAATATTACTAGGATAATTTAAATTTCAAGCAGCATGCATCGCAAATTGTCCGAAGCTTCGGTATATACGGCACTCCCTAACCCGAATCTTCCCATGCATGATTTTCGCTTTTCACAGGGCGTTCTCTCGGCAGTTAAATTCATGATTCTCATGGCCGTTTTCAAAAAGTTGGACACGGATGGCAGCGGGGAAATCCAGTCGAATGACGTGAAGAACGGTATCGATTCACCAATGTTCCGGGAAGCAACTGACGCAGAAATTGTCAAGATTCTCATGGCCCAGTTAGACCGCAACAAGGATGCAAAGGTACATCCTAATTTCCCTCCACGTAAAAGCGACGCACGTCAAAATGTTCAAAATGTTCAGATCGCCTACAGAACATTAGTAAATTAGCTTGCATATATTTTAGCTATCGAGAGCTCTTTTTAATAATTCTAATATTTAGTCTTGTTAAATGAATGTTAAAGGCCCAGTATATCATTTGCAGATTTTAGAAACGGCATTACATAACTAAAGAATAATGTTGATAAGCTGCCTTGCAGACATTTCAGCCACATAGATACAGTAATACTTCACAACCTCGAATCCATGCATGGTTTTGGTATTGAATGAACGGTAAACAAATTGTTTGCAAACGAAAACAAAAAGCACCTTCAGTTGGCAATTTCTCCCTCAAAGGTATCAATTTACATTAACGATTTATGTGGGGTTTGTTACCATTGCTATAACTACTTTCAGTATTTTTTTTCTCGTCAACTCGTGAAGGATTTTGTTCAGCCCTTTTCTTGTGAAGAAAAGGGAAAAACTGAAAACCACTCTATACACCGAGTAATGTTTTTCTTAATTTATTTCCGTCCAAGATGGTACTTTCTGTTAGAAATTAATAAAACTGAAAATGGTTTTAAAATGTGTGCACACTTTTTTACCATTCACTTGACACACAAACTATGCATGACTTTTATAGGTTTTCCCGAAGCATTGATTATAATGGAAGTTCTCCAGGCTATAGTCTACATTTCTTCTTTTGATATGTTATGCAAAAATTGCATTTTGAAAAATAATTATATACTGATCCATTAAATGCATAATGTAAAACGAACCATTTTTATTTACAGATCACGCGAGAAGAGTTCCTAAACTACCACGCCTCTTTCCAGTCGATGTCTGATGACGGATTTACTGAGTTTATGACTTCAGCGTGGAAGCTCGCAGAAAAGGAAATCGAAAGCGCTGTAAGAAATGCGCTTCATTGTATTCCTTAGACCACAAATCGCGTCGCCTCGTAGAAACGGCGGGGACCTGATTAAATTGTTGTAGTTGGGCCTATGTTACAGACAGAATTATCTACACAATAATTAAGTGTAAACTGGACAATGCAGTTATTTCGCAATTACTTCGAAATTATACCCAATTTAAAGTGCGCTCTCCTGTTGTGTCCGCATTATTTCAAAAAGATCATGCCGCCTATTTGTCTTGCATGTCGTCGTGGCATCGTACGTGTAACCGTCTTTTCACACTCGACTTCCACAAACTACCACAAGATCATTTCAGATACATTGTTTTTAGCGCGATGTTGAATTATTTAATGAGAACATTCGGTTGAGTTATTTTCCCCCAAGTACGCAATCGGGAAAAAACCACAATCAAATTTAAAACTACATGTATATAGCAAGTAAAACCAATAATGTTCTTACTCGTTAGCCAGTCCTTTCACCACACTCGTGCAAGTTGAAGGGAAAGGGGTCCTCACAGATGTATTGATTGTCGCCCTCTCGTATAAATGGTATCTATAGCGCACAATATGAACATCTCTCTAGTGCAGGCAAAAACGAGCAAAGGATATTTATCGAACAAAACGAGACCACATCAAACACAGTTGATCATTTTTCGACCTGTATTCTTTTCCTTGTGTTTTCGGTAAGGGCGACGGCAAAGGCCGCTTTATTTTATTGCTATATGGATGGGGTGTTCAGAATTCCGAAGCCTCGAAATGACTAATTTGCATTTTTCCCACTTTTTCACCCACAGTACGAGAGCTCGCTTTCTGCAGATAAATTGGACATCATCACAAAAGTCTTTAAGAAACTTGACAAAGACGGCAGCGGTACCATTACCGTGGACGACTTGAAAGGAGGCTTTGATTCCTTGCTCAGCCAGAAACATGGAACTAAAGCAGCTACCGGGATCCTGATAAAGCAATTTGACTGTAATAAGGATGGAAAGGTAGGTGTCTAATGTTGCTCTCCCAAAAAGGAAACGCAGTTTCCGATGAATGTTGCATCTCTTGGCCTCATCTGTACCTCGACACTTACCCCCTTTTAGCGCACCCCCAAAACAATCCTTTAAAATTTGTTCAGAACCAATAAAGGAACAATGGAAAGGGGATAGGAGAGGAGTTCACGCTGTATTAAAAACTTTCGTACACAATGTACAATTCCATAAATTTTGTGCAACACTTTCAAATGTTGCCAACGAAATCACTATTTCAATATTGCTAAAACAAATTTAACCATTAAGGGATTAAAATGTCGCCATTTAATTTCATATTCTCCGACAGGTCACTCGTGCCGAGTTTCTCAAGATGTATGCAGGCCAAGAGAAATTCTCGACTATGCCCGACAAAAACTTCGTGATGTACATGAAGGCTTCTTGGAAGATGACCGAATAAAAACCCGACCAGTTTCGTGTGAATAATCTGTCGAAGACAACTCTATTTTAAATTGACGTTTAGGAATTCGTATTTACCAATATAAATTTCATTACAATATCGGGTATAGTGAGCCTTTACAATTTCTTTTCCTTATGTACGAAATTAGTAATTCTTTAGCTTGAGACAAATCGCCAATTAAGTAAATTAAAGTTTGATGGCAGATTTTCCTTCCAATCACGGAACAAAGTTGTTTGTTTTAGAAAACTCGACATTTCTCTGGATTATTATGTTTACAATATTATAGTGTAATCGGACAGCTGACAATCTGCTTTAAAATATAGACATTTCAAACTGTGGTTGATAATCATGATTGTCCTCATGTTATTTCCAAACCAACTTGAATTAATGCACACAATATTGTTTTATTCTGGGTATATAAAGTACATACGTAACAAAATATAAGCAGTTGCTGATATCGGTATAAAGCCTTGGAATTTTTTATTTGGCCACCGTGGTTTGGATCATTGATTTGCAATGTTCAGGTGAACTCAGTGTTGCTGGTTCGAAACCCGGTCGTTGTACCTGTGCCCTTGAGCAAGGCACTCGACCACAACGGCTCCATCCTTCGGAAGGGATGTAAAGCCGTTGGTCCAGTGTGTTGTGTAACAAACTCAAAAGATCAGAGCACTCTTTCGTGAAGAGTAAAGGGGATTCCCCGATGTCTCTGGCCGCCCGCCTAAGTATCACGATGTATATAATGGTGTAAATTGCTGTGAAACCTCGTGTTAGAACGCTATATATACATACAACCCGACAACAATATTGGATGCCATTTAAACCCGAGCTATGACTATTGTCTAAGACGAAACGTCATAAACATAAGCCATGTTGCTGCCGCGGAGTGATTTTTATGAATTTCAAGACATGGGTGGTCGATTAATTTTCCAAGGCTGCAGTATCGGTACTTTTTCATTTTACGGAATGAATAATGTAACAACGTTATACATAACATCAATAATACTATTAAATAATGGACCGTATCGAATAGCCGCCATTTCGTGGGAAAGTTTCTTTGTTTCTTGATGGCATGCATGGTTGCACACATTGTGCTTCCATTGTTTAACAGTTATGAGTAACAAAAGGTGCCCCACGAGATGGCAGCTATTCGATACGATCTATTTCAACAAACTGTTAAGGATGGATTACATGATAGAAAATCGGTTACAAATGACGTTATCTACATGTACAATAGACTGCCGAAGCGAATGCGTCATCTTGTTAGTTGATTAGGCAATGGCTCTACAATAAAAATCACTACACCGTGTCTCTGTGCTTTTGCAATTATACTTTTTTCCGACGGCCATGATGTTTAGATGTTTAGATATACCAGCACGGCAACACGTCGTATTTCGGCTGTTTATTAAGCGGGCCTCCCACTGTGCGATTATCGCCACGAATTAGGTACGATTAGCTACGATTTGGTACGATTGTGTATAGAGTCTAGACAGTCTCTGGTAATCGTACCAATTCGTAGGAAATTCGTGGCAAAAATCGCACAGTGGGAGGCCCGCTTTTGTGAGGTTTCGGTGTGCACGGTTAGTGACTACGATTAGCCAAACCTCAAAATCGTTACCTTTCGCTGTCCGTTTTTTACTAAGGTGTAGAGGCGTTTCTATCGGTGTGAACAACAAAACTATACTTGGGATATTTGTGTAAACGTCACAAGTACGCACAAATCTTTCTTCTGCAATGCCTTTAACTTTTCCTGACGGGTATTTTACAAGTTTACTTTTATTGGGCGTTTTTTTCCAGGTGTATCTCGCACCCTACATCAAAGTGGACCATGTTATCCAACCCGAGTTTGATGATAACTACCCGATGACATAACGTGAAATTCAACGAGCAAAATAATTTAAAAGCACAGGCTCGTCAGCAATGCGCGCGCGCCAAATTCGTGCCACGAAATACGCAGCTCCATGCCTTTGTTATGGAGCTGCGTATTTCGTGGCACGGAATTGGCACGCGCGAATTGGCGGCGAGCCTCTGCCTTTAAAGATAGTATACATGATTGGTAAACTGTTACAAATAGTTTTATCCCCCTGTGTGATTGAAGATATGCATGATTAAAACCAACCTGAGCAAAAACCAGCTCCGTACCTCGTCTAACTTTTGAGAAAACGGTCAAAAAAGGGTTTGCAGTCATTTCGCCCCAAAACCACTTCGCCCTAAACTACGGCCTGTGCACGACGTGGTTTTGGGGCGAAGTGGCATCTGGGCGATGTAGTGTTTGGACAAAGTAAAATGGCACTCGGGCGAAGTGGTTTGGGGCGAAATGACACTTTGGCGAAATGGTTTTGGGGCGAATTGAATTTGTCTCACGAGACGAAAACTAATTGTTTTACTCATTTCTCAAAGACTATAGCACTTCAGACAAAACCATTTTAGGGGAAGTTTTCTACGGTCATTATGTTTATATTGTGTAAGTTAGGCGTAAATCTGTGAACATTTCTGATTTTCGAGATTACCAATGATGTATACTGCCTTTTAGCCACCGAGATACTTCAAAATTGAAAACAAAATACTCTTTTTATTGTTGAAATGCCTGGAAATTGTAAATATAATGTGTATGAATGGAAATGAATTGGAAATTATATAAACGAAATTATAAAATTATATAACGTAAATTCATACTCAAATGGATTGAGTGAAAATCTTCATAAAATTCACTCTTCTTCGGCAGCAACATGGCTTATGTTTATGGCGTTTCGTCTTAGACAAGTCATTAGCTCGGGTTTAAATGGCATCCAATATTGTTGTCAGGTTGTATGTATATGGGCATATATATAGCGCTCTTACACGAGGTTTCACAGCGATTTACACAATTATATACATCGCGATACTTAGGCGGGCGGCCAGAGACATCGGGGAATCCCCCTTTACTCTTCACGAAAGAGTGCTCCGTGATCTTTTAAGTTCGTTACACAACACACTGGACCAACGGCTTTACATCCCTTCCGAAGGATAGAGCCATTGTGGTCGAGTGCCTTGCTCAAGGGCATAGGTACCACGACTGGGTTTCGAACCACACCGAGTTCACCTAAACATTGCGAATCAATGACCAAAACCACGGTGCCCAAATAAATAAAAAAAAGGAAATTCCAAGGCTGTATACTGATATTAGCAATTGCTTATACTTAGTTACATGCATGTACTTTATATACCTAGAATAAAACAATATTGTGTGCATTCATTAAAGTTGGTTTGGAAATAACATGCGGGCTTGCACAATCATGATTATCAACCACAGTTTGAATGTCTATATTTTAAAGCAGATTGTCAGTTGTCCGATTACATATACTGTAAATATAATAATCCAGAGAAATGCAGTTTATATAAATAACTTTGTTTGGTGATTGGAAGGAAAATCTGCCATCAAACTTCAATTTACCCAATTGGCGATTTGTCTCAAGCTAAATAATTACTAATTTCGTACATAAGAAAAACATTGTAAAGGCTCACTATACCCGATATTGTAATGAAATTTATATTGGTAAATACGAATTCATAAACGTCAATTTAAAATGGTCGTCTTTGACAGATTATCCACAGCACGAAACTGGTCGGTTTTTATTCGGTCATCTTCCAAGTAGCCTTCATGTACATCACAAAGTTTTTGTCGGGCATAGTCGAAAATTTCTCTTGGCCTGCATACATCTTGAGAAACTCGGCACGAGTAACCTGTCGGAGAATAAGAAATTAAATGGCGACATTTTAATCCCTTAATGTGGTTTAAATATTTTAGGAATATTGAAATAGTGATTTCGTTGGCAACATTTGAAAGTGTTGCACAAAATTTATGGAATTGTACATTGTGTACGAAAGTTTTTAATACAGCGTGAACTCCTCTCCTATACCCTCTTTCCATTGTTCCTTTATTGGTTCTGAACAAATTTTATAGGATTTTTTTGGGGGTGCGCTAAAAGGGGGTAAGTGTCGAGGTACAGAGGAGGCCAAGAGATGCAACATTCATCGGAAACTGCGTTTCCTTTTTGGGAGAGCAGAATTGGACACCTACCTTTCCATCCTTATTACAGTCAAATTGCTTGATCAGGATACCGGTAGCTGCTTTAGTTCCATGTTTTTGGCTGAGCAAGGAATCAAAGCCTCCTTTCAAGTCGTCCACGGTAATGGTACCGCTGCCGTCTTTGTCAAGTTTCTTAAAGACTTTTGTGATGATGTCCAATTTCTCTTCAGAAAGCGAGCTCTCGTACTGTGGGGAGAAAGTGGGAAAAATGCAAATAAGTCACTTCGAGGCTTCGGAATTCTGAACACCCCATCCATCTATAACAATAAAATAAAGCGGCATTTGCTGTCGCCCTTATCGAAAACGCAAGGAAAAGAATACTGGTCGAAAAATGATCAAATTTGTTTCAATAGGTCTCATTTTGTTCGATAAATATCCTTTGCTCGTTCATACGTTTTTGCCTGCACTAGAGATGTTCATATTGTGCGCTATAGATACCATTTATACGAGAGGGCGACGCTCAATATGTCTGCGAGGACCCCTTTCCCTTCAACTTGCACGAGTGTGGTGAAAGGACTGGCTAACGAGTAAGAAAATTATTGGTTTTACTTGCTACATGTAGTTTTAAATTTGATTGTGGATTTGTCGATTGCGTACATGGGGAAAAAAAACACTGAACCGAATGTTCTCATTAAATAATTCAACGGTGATCTCACATTGTTTTTAGCGCCATTTTGAACGCAGTGTATCTGAAATGAACTTGTGGTATTTTGTTGAAGTCGAGTGTGAAAAGGCAGTGGTGTGGTTTTCTTTTCTATTTTCGACCGGTGGTCCATTTTTCTTCCGTTTTCGGCACACGATGCCACGACGACATGCAAGACAAATAGGCGGCATGGTCTTTTTGAAATATGGCGGACACAACAGGAGAGCGCATTTTAATTTGGGTATAAATTCGAAGTAATTGCGAAATAACTGCATTGTCCAGTTTGCACTTAATTATTGTGTAGATAATTCTGTCTGTAACATAGGCCCAACTACAACAATTTAATCAGGTCCCCGCCGTTTCTACGAGGCGACGCGATTTGTGGTCTACGGAGTACAATGAAGCGTATTTCTTACAGCGCTTTCGATTTCCTTTTCTGTGAGCTTCCACGCTGAAGTCATAAACTCAGTAAATCCGTCATCGGACATCGACTGGAAAGAGGCGTGGTAGTTTAGGAACTCTTCTCTCGTGATCTGTAAATAAAAATGGTTCGTTTTACATTATGCATTTAATGGATCAGTATATAATTATTTTTTTAAATGCAATTTTTGCATAACATATCAAAAGAAGAAATGTAGACTATAGCCTGGAGAACTTCTATTATAATCAATGCTTCAGAAAACCTATAAAATTCATGCATAGTTTGTGTGTCAAGTGAATGGTAAAAACGTGTGCACACATTTTAAAACCATTTTCAGTTTTATTAATTTCTAACAGAAAGTACCATCTTGGACGGAAATAAATTAAGAAAAACATTAATCGGTGTATATAGGGCGGTTTTCAGTATTTCCCTTTTCTTCACAAGAAAAGGGCTAAACAAAATCCTTCACGAGTTGACGAGAAAAAACGACTGAAAGTGTTTCTAGCCATGGTAACAAACACTACATAAATCGTTAATGTAAATTGATACCATTGAGGGAGAAATTGCCAACCGAAGGTGCTTTTTGTTTTCGTTTGCAAACAATTTGTTTACCGTTCATTCAATACCAAAACCATGCATGGATTCGAGGTTGTGAAGTATTACTGTATCTATGTGGCTGAAATGTCTGCAAGGCAACTTATCAACATTATTCTTTAGTTATGTAATGCCGTTTCTAAAATCTGCAAATGATATACTGGGCCTTTAACATTCATTTAACAAGACTAAATATTATAATTATTAAAAAGAGCTCTCGATAGCTAAAATTTATGCAAGCTAATTTACTAATGTTCGGTAGGCGATCTGAACATTTGAATAAACACCGATATATTTTATGAGTGGATTCATGCAGCCTTTCCGCGTAAAATTGACGTGCGTCGCTTTTACGTGGAGGGAAATTAGGATGTACCTTTGCATCCTTGTTGCGGTCTAACTGGGCCATGAGAATCTTGACAATTTCTGCGTCAGTTGCTTCCCGGAACATTGGCGAATCGATACCGTTCTTCACGTCATTCGACTGGATTTCCCCGCTGCCATCCGTGTCCAACTTTTTGAAAACGGCCATGAGAATTATGAATTTAGCTGCCGAGAGAACGCCCTGTGAAAAGCGAAAATCATGGGAAGATTCGGGTTAGGGAGTTCCGTATATACCCAAGCTTCGGACAATTTGCGATGCATGCTGCTCGAAATTTAAATTATCCTAGTATTATTTAACTTGAGAATACTGCGTTGAAGACAATTACGCCACTTGAGGTAATGACTATTGTCCAAGACCAAACATCATAAACATAGCTCAGTTGCTGCCGGGGAGGAGTGATATTCTATGAATATTTCAAGACATAGGAGCTCCAATAATTTTTTCCAAGGCTGTAGGCCTATGATGCAAACAATCCTCGAGCTAGTTCAATTCATGAGCCACACAATGGGTGCGGTCCCCCTCTGAAGTAGAAGACATTTTATTACAGACATTGTCCACACTTATGAAATTCACCCCATAGGCCTCTGCATGTACTTGGTGCGGAACGTTAATGGGAGGGGTGGTCATGCTAAACTCGGGTGATGCCCAATCTAAATCGGAAAGGAACAACTGTTTAGCGAGTCTGCACGTTAAGCAGGTCCGTGGTTCGACTCCCGATGAAGCCAAGTTGTATTTCACTGCATCCAGATTTCCTGAACTCATGGACATTCATTTGCCCACATTTTCTAGCCAACAAATTGTCCTTAAATATTGTCTTATCGCTTCCCCCACCCACTTAAAGGGCCCCTTATTTAGGATTTTTATCAATGAAATCTATGCTTTAAAACCGCTCTACTCAGTTAAAGTCATAAAAATTCTATTTGGAGCTTGCTTTGGGGGTTAAAACAAAGGTTTTTAGTTTTTATGCTAATGCGAATATGCATATTCATGACCAAGGTCACGATGTCACAAGAGGCAAACACAGGAAAATCACATTCTACTGTGCACAAAAGATTCCACCTTTTTCTCAATTTTCCTGAAACTTTTGTAATCCATGGCTGTTTGAGTTTGTTTTACATGTTGCCTGCTGTAAGCCATGACAAAACTGGGGGTAGAAACTGCAGCAATTTGCCACAAGTCCAACTTGAAGTCTTATGTTTTTTCTTAACTTTTCCCTTCTGTCTTCCTTATGTGATGCACTCAAAACAGCGCCCTCTGTCTGTAATTTATTGCAATGAAATCTTCAAAGTTGAAAAAGGCCACCTTTTGTTGATTTTACATCCAATTGCCAAACGAACAATAGTATGTCTTGCTGAACAAGTAATCCGTCATTATGAAGCAAAAAGTAGGCACAAAGTTGTTTAGCACGTCATAGGCCCTTTAAAGGAGCGATGGGTGTCGAGATTTTTATAGCATATCTGTCGTATTCTCATTACCATTCTAAAATGTAACGCAATACCAGAGGCGGATCCAGCCTCATTAAAATACAGTGGAATTCAGGGGGTCGGACACCCCCACCGCCTTGAAATCCTGTATTTTAACGAGGCTGGATCCGCCACTGAATACACATATTCCAAAGGATGTCGCCAAATACCACCAATGTTTGTAAACTAATTTATCGGGTTGCATAAAGCAGTGCAGTGATTACACCAACCTTTTTGGTTCCGCATCCAAATTGAAGATGGGAAATTTAGTCTTTGAATGGATATTATTTTGGGGGAGGTTTTGTATAATTATTTTATATGAACAAACTCCTTTTAAAGAAAAAAAGTATTTTTGGTTTTTGCTATTTGAAATTATCCAGAGGCAATATTTTTTTGATTCGCAATGAAAAGCTTTATGCTACCAAGTGAAACTTCCAACTCACCCTTAGACCCACAAAGAATTCTTTCATGCTCACACCACCAGACTCGTTGGTGTCCAAATCCTTGACAACTTCTTTGATTTCGGCTGCAGTCATCTCAATTCCAAGGGTTTTCAAGCCCTTAAGAAGTTCCTCGGATGACAAGATTTTATTTCCATCCTTGTCCATTTTCTTAAAAAATCTGGGTAGATAGAGACAAATCTGGTTATCGTCAACTTGTGGAGCACTCGGTCTGGTGCATCGTGCTCAAGACCCCTTTGTTAAACCCAAGAACCCGGTCGTGGGTTCAAATCCAGACAGCGCCATATAGTGGGAAATGCACCTTGCCATTAATTGCCTCTCTCTCTCCACCCAGGAGTAAATGGTACCGTCCATGCGAGGGTAAAAGGGTAAACGCGTTTGATTAATTATATTAAGAGCCCTATGACGGGGTAATTATGTCAAGCGCCAGGATATACGTAATTCGTGTGCTATATGAATATAACATTAATGCAATACAAATTGTGGAGTTAATCCCCAAATGCGAGCTAACACCTTCAATTTGCCTAAACAAATTTTTTTAAAGTCGTTTTCCTGCAAAAGTTGCAAACCAAGTTGATGTACGACCCGTAAATAGTTAAAATATACATACTCGGCCAGCTTCACAAAGTTGTCGGCTTTCGCCAGAAGTTGGGTCTGAAGTTTATCCATTTTTGCTGCTCAAACTTTCAGCCAGACGTAACTGCATCGAATGGATACACAAAAGTAAACTTGTAAAATACCCGTCAGGAAAAGTTAAAGGCATTGCAGAAGAAAGCGCAGAGGCTCGTCAATGCGCGCGTGCAATGAGGCCAAATTCGCACCACGAAATACACAGCTCCATAGCAAAGGCATAGAGCTGCGTATTTCGTGGCACGAAATTGGCCTCACGCGCATTGACGAACCTCTGCCTTTAAAGGCCCATTGTATCATTTGCAATGACCCAATTTTGTTTTTCATGAGTCGACAAGAAAAACCTTACTCAGTGTTGATAGCAATAGTAACAAACACCACATTAATTTGTTTCCGTCAAAAATAGTATTTCATGTTGGAAATTTACAACCGAAGGTGGGTTTCTAAAAAAAGTCCCGTGCACAGGACTTTTTACCATTCACTTGTATAGAAATCTATATTTAGATTTTAGGTTTTACCAACATTCTTCCTTAGATATTTTACACTCGTATTCCACAAATCTGCAAAAAGTTTGATCTTGCGAATGATACATAGGGCCTTTAAGGACCTACACAAAATTGTCTAAAGAAGGATTACCCTACACGGACACCCTCCGAGACCCCATACAAACATATGGAACAACTCTCAAATTTCAAGTTTTTCCTTTGTAAATTCACGACACTTTTCCCTTCTAATTGTGTTCTTATCATCAAACTAACATTTTACATGGCTTGTATGTAATAACAAGGAAAATCCCAGGTGTCCGTGCATGGTAACTAACCACAGAAGAATTAATTTGGACAAAGGGGTGAACAAATTACATTGAAAAAGCGTATAGTCACAAACTCGCAATAGACTAAAGCAATCAAAGACCAAAGGCCATACATACATGTACATATTGAAACTCCCCAATACCATACGTATACTCACAAGACGAAGGAACACTGATGATGTTTCCCTAAGGCGACTTGGTAGCGGAGTGGTTAATTGCGCCTCAACACACCACCTTTTTATGAATTAGTGAACACACCAACGCACCTGAATAGGAATTCCTTGGATGTTTGATACACAATGGAGAAGAATATTGGAGGTGCGAGCAGGGTGTATACTCGCCCACTTATCGTGCTGCATATGATCATCACGTGACCGTACAACAAAGCAATACAATTTTAGGTATGCCCTCAATAAATTAAGCAACAAACAAAGTGCCTGTGGGTCATTCCATGTCAAATCAACCAGTGGTCCCCAGGTGACCCTCTCAGATTTTGATGAAATTTCATAAGAATGATTGAGTGTGGCCCAAATAAACTAAGGGCATACCTACAAATTGTATTGCTTTGTTGTACGGTCATGTGATGACCATATGCAACACGATATGTGGGCGAGAGTATACACCCTACTGGCACCTCCCATATTCCATATTCTTCTCCATTGTGTATCAAACATCCAAGGAATTTTAAAGGAATTCCTATTCAGGTGCGTTGGTGTGTTCACAAATTCATAAAAAGGAGTGTGTTGAGGCGCAATCAACCACTCTGCTACCAAGTCGCCTTGTGGAAACATCATCAGTGTTCCTTCGTCTTGTGAGTATATGTACTATATGGTATCGGTGGTTTCAATATACATGAGCTTTGGGCTTTGGTCTTCGATTGATTTAATCTATTGCGAGTTTGTGACTACGCATTCTTCTGGTGTTAATTACCATGCACGGATACGCAGGATTTTCCTTGTTATTACATATAAACCATATATGTAAAATGTTTGTTTGATAAGAACACGAAATTAGGAGGGAAAAAGTGTCGTGAGTTTACAAAGGGGGAACAACTTTTGAGAGTTGTTCCATATGTTTAGAGTATGGGTTCCGAGGGTGTCCGTGTATAGGGTAATCTTTCCAGTGTTGTCATGTCTGTACGTACGCATGTATGCGAAAAACTGGTCCTTAAGCGGGCCTCCCACTGTGCGATTTTTGCCACGAATTTCCAACGATTAGCTATGATTTGGTACGATTGTGTATAGATTCTACCCCTAGAACTATGGGGGACTGTATCCCCCATAGGTTATGTTGTTTTTTTCCAATATGGCGGCGCCTGAACTTTAAGATCGGACCGAAACGGTTTAAGCTAGCGCAATAATCCGCTCCCCAATCGCCACCAAACTCCGTCTGATAGTTCTTGAGACACTCACCTTGCGTGTGTCTACGGAATTTCGGTACCATTTGTCCACTAAATTCTCCGAAAATAATGTTGGGAAATGAACGGGAACATGTGCGATGCATCCACATGCATCGCACCGAATGCCTCGATCATGCATCCACATGCATCGCACATGTTCCCGTTCATTTTCCAACATTATTTTCGGAGAATTTAGTGGACGAATGGTACCGAAATTCCGTAGACACACGCAAGGTGAGTGTCTCAAGAACTATCAGACGGAGTTTGGTGGCGATTGGGGAGCGGATTATTGCGCTAGCTTAAACCGTATCGGTCCGATCTTAAAGTTCAGGCGCCGCCATATTGGAAAAAAACAACATAACCTATGGGGGATACAGTCCCCCATAGTTCTAGGGGTATATAGATTCTACAGACAGTCTCTGGTAATCGTACCAGGGCCGGGCGGGCGCCCGCGGCTAATCGTTGGAAATTCGTGGCAAAAATCGCACAGTGGGAGGCCCGCTTTAAAGGCCGAGGCTCCGGCTCGTCGATGCGCGCGCGCCAAATTCGTGCCACGAAATACGCAGCTCCATAACAAAGGTATGGAGCTGCGTATTTCGTGGCACGAATTGGGCCCCACGCGCGCATTGACGAGCCTTTTCCTGACGGGTATTTTACAAGTTTACTTTTGTGTATCCATTCGATGCAGTTACGTCTGGCAAAGTTTGAGCAGCAAAAATGGATAAACTTCAGACCCAACTTCTGGCGAAAGCCGACAACTTTGTGAAGCTGGCCGAGTATGTATATTTTAACTATTTACGGGTCGTTCATTAACTTGGTTTGCTACTTTTGCAGGAAAACGACATTTTAAACATTTGTTCAGGCAAATTGAAGTTGTTGGCGCGCATTTGGTGACAAACTCCCTAATACATGCAACTCTACATGTAAACTTATTTAGCACACAAATTACGTATAGGCCTATCCTGGCGCTTCACATAATTACCGCGGTCTTAATATAATTAATCAAACGCGTTTACCCCTTTACCCTCGCATGGACCCATTTACTCCTAGGTGGAGAGAGTCCTTTCCCAAGGGCACACGCACTATGGCGCTGCCCGGATTCGAACCGAGATTAAACAAAGGGGTCCTGAGCACGATGCACCAGACCGAGTGCTCTACAGGTTGACGATAACCATATTATTTTGTCTCTATCTACCTAGAATTTTTAAGAAAATGGACAAGGATGGAAATAAAATCTTGTCGCCCGAGGAACTAATTAAGGGCTTGAAAACCCTTGGGATTGAGATGACTGCAGCCGAAATCAAAGAAGTTGTCAAGGATTTTGACACCAACGAGTCGGGTGGTGTGAGCATGAAAGAATTCTTTGTGGGTCTAAGGGTGAGTTGGAAGTTTCACTTGGTAGCATAAAGCTTTTCATTGCGATTGAAAATATAATTTCAAATAGCAAAACTAAACTTAACCCCCTTTTTATTTTTAAGGAGCATGTTCAGGTTTTTCTAGAAAATGAATTTTTGTTCTAACCCAGTATAATCGTATAAAAGACTTGGCTCCATCGAGATTCGGACCTGCTTAACGTGTAGACTCCCTACCTTATTGATGAAACCTACCATGCATTGCATGGTTCCGACCTGTCAATCAAGCCGAACCCGCGACCAATCACAACAGAGCCAGCAGACGGCGCCCACAAAGGTCAAAGTGATGCAATCATCACAAACAATCCCCGATGTTCTGCCCATACAGTTTGTATGTTGTATATTCTAGTGACCGGGTGAATTTTGGTTTAAATGTTGGGCGATTCGCTGTTCAAAGGTAGGAAAGCGCATTTTTATGAAAGATATGTCATCCCTGCATTACTAGCCCTTCGCTCAGTGTGTGCTACGGTAACTGTCGACCTCAAAACATAAATACCTTTGGGTTTTCTCCAATGAATCTGTGCTTTCCATGCCGAGTCCCGTTGCTTTGTACGTAGTCTCGCCATTTTTTTGCGATGGCTTGTGAGCACATAGCAACAATATCCAAGGGGGCGGGGTTAACTGGGCAATCTCGGAACTATGCATTGAAAGTGGGCATCACCCGAGTTTAGCATAACCACCTCTCCCATTATGCGTTCACCAAGTAGGCCTATAGGTTGAGGAATTTTAGGGACCGTTGGGGTTAATAATTACGACAGAGGGAGCCCACCTATAGACTGCGGAAGTGAATACGTCATCTTTTGTTGGTTGCCTAGGCAATTGGCTTTTAACTAAAAATCACTGAACCGTTTGCTTTTGCAATGGTACTTTTCCGATGATAGTTTAGAACCAATTGCCATGGCAACGCACGTCATACTTCGGCGGTCTATTGTGTGCCCCATGAATTTAACTAGCTCGCACATTGTTTGCATTATATACAGCCTTGGAAATCATTTTGACCACCAATGTCTTGAAATATTCATAAAATATCACTCTTCGGCAGCAACCGGGTATAATGTTAATGATGTTTGGTCTTGGACAATAGTTATCACTCCAGAAGGCGTACATGACATCAAAATTGCCATAAGACGTTCCTTAAAAATGCTCTGTACTTATTTTTGTTCTGCGGGTTGTAGGTGGTCCAATAATTTTTCCGAGGGTTGTAATTGTCTTCAACGCAGCGCAGTCTTCTCAAGTTGAATATTACTAGGATAATTTAAATTTCAAGCAGCATGCATCGCAAATTGTCCGAAGCTTCGGTATATACGGCACTCCCTAACCCGAATCTTCCCATGATTTTCGCTTTTCACAGGGCGTTCTCTCGGCAGCTAAATTCATAATTCTCATGGCCGTTTTCAAAAAGTTGGACACGGATGGCAGCGGGGAAATCCAGTCGAATGACGTGAAGAACGGTATCGATTCGCTCCGGGGAGCAACTGACGCAGAAACTGTCAAGATTCTCATGGCTGAGTTCGACCGCAACAAGGATGCAAAGGTATATGGGTAGCTTAATTCCCAAAATTAGGAGTCAAAAAGTGTGACATGCTTTTTAAGATTTCCAAGTGTTTTTAGTGATTGAAAGTGGTTTCCCAGTAAAAAAATTATTGTTATTTCAACAAATGCCACTTAAATTTAATGTTTGTGTGTAGATATGGCACCAAGGTTAATGCAAACTCATTCTACAGCCAACTTTCATTGCAAAGGTAACCCGGGACATCAAACTCCTATTCAATATGAAACAAATTATAAGCCTTTATGGTCTTTTGTTTTGAATATTTTTCAGGAATTGGAGAACGAAATATTCAAGAAAATGATGCTGCCCCCTATATAATCACAGGCCACAGTCGATTACTGAATTTGTGATCATGAGTGGCGATTTTTAAGCAGAGTGTCGTACGTAACTGGGACACCACAAATGTTGGACCCCTATAATTTTGGGAATTGCCCATATCCTAATTTCCCTCCACGTCGCTTTTTCTGAAAGCGACGCTCGTCAATTTTACGAAGAAAGGCTGCATGAATCCACCTATTAAAATAATTATATACTGATATATTAAATGCATAATGTAAAACGAACCATTTCTTTTTACAGATCACGCGAGAAGAGTTCATGAACTACCACACCTTTGTCCAGTCGATGCCCGATGCCGAATTTACTGAGTGCATGACTTCAGCATGGAAGCTAACGGAAAAGGAAATCGAAAGCGCTGTAAGATATAAGCTTCATTGTGGTATTCCGTAGACCACAAGTCGCCTCGTAGAACGGCGATGACGGGACGGGACGTCGTGTCTAGTCTCGCCTTCTTGAAGTATGACTCAAACAGGAGAGGTCGCAAATGCATTCCTTTCCAAAACCTGATTAAATTGCAGTTGAGCCTATGTTATCTACACAATAAATAAGTGCAAACTGGACAATGCAGTTATTTCGCAATTACTTTGAATTCATACCCAAATTAAAGTGCGCTCTCCTATTGTGTCCGCCATATTTCAAAAAGACCATGCCGCCTATTTGTCTTGCATGTCGTCGTGGCATCGTACGTGTACCGTCGCATTGTGCCCACGCCGAAAACGAAAGAAAAATGGACCACCGGTCGAAAATAGAAAAGAAAACCACTGCCTTTTCACACTCTATACTTCAACAAAATACCACAAGTCCATTTTAGATACATTGTTTTTAGCGCGATTTTGAATGCAGTGTAAGATCACCGTTGAATTATTTAATGAGAACATTCGGTTCGGTGTTATTTTCCCCAAGTACGCAATCGGGAAAAATCCACGATCAAATTTAAAACTAGCAAGTAAAACCAATAAGCATGTAGCAAGTAAAACCAATAATTTTCTTACTCGTTAGTCAGTCCTTTCACCACACTCGTGCAAGTTGAAGGGAAAGGGGCGACAGCAAAGGCCGCTTTTTTATATTATTGTTATAGATGGATGGGGTGTTCAGAATTCCGAAGCCTCGAAATGACTAATTTGCATTTTTCCCACTTTTCTCCTACAGTACGAGAGCTCGCTTTCTGCAGATAAATTGGACATCATCACAAAAGTCTTTAAGAAACTCGACAAAGACGGCAGCGGTACCATTACCGTGGACGACTTGAAAGGAGGCTTTGATTCCTTGCTTAGCCAGAAACATGGAACTAAAGCAGCTACCGGGATCCTGATAAAGCAATTTGACTGTAATAAGGATGGAAAGGTAGGTGTCCAATGTTGCTCCCCCAAAAAGGAAACGCAGTTTTCGATGAATGTTGCATCTCTGTACCTCGACACTTGCCCCTTTTTAGCGCACCCCCCAAAATTTTTGTGAAATTCGTTGAGAACCGATAAAAGAAGAATGTAGGGGAGTTCACGCTGTATTAAAAACTTTCGTTTCTTTAACCGTACACGATGTACATTTACAATTCCATAAAAATGTGCAACACTTTTAAATGTTGCCGACGAAACCACATCAAGGGATTAAAATGTCGCCATTTAATTTCATATTCTCCGACAGGTTACTCGTGCCGAGTTTCTCAAGATGTATGCAGGCCAAGAGAAATTCTCGACTATGCCCGACAAAAACTTCGTGATGTACATGAAGGCTTCTTGGAAGATGACCGAATAAAAACCGACCAGTTTCGTGTTAATTATCCGTCAAAGACGACTCGATTTTAAATTGATTTGTATTCGCCAATATAAATTTAATTACAATGTCGGGTTAGAGTGAGCTTTTAAAATTCTTTCCTCATGTACGAAATTAGTAATTCTTTAGCTTGAGACAAATCGCCAATTAAGTAAATTGAAGTTTGATAGCAGATTTTTCTTTAAAAAAAGTTATTTATATTAAAAACTGCATTTGTTTTAGAAAGAGAACTCAACATGTCAATTTCTCTAGATTGTCGGATTACACATATCGTAAATAATAATCTGTATTAAAATATAGACCTTTCAATCAACTGTGGTTCATGATTGTGCAAGCCCGCATGTTATTTCCAAACCAACTTGAATTAATGCACACAATATTGTTTTATTCTGGGTATATAAAATACATAACGAACTAGAAGCAGTTGCTAATATCAGTATACGGCCTTGGAAAAAAAAATGTATTGGACCACCGGTGGGGCACTGTGGCCGAGTGGTTTTGGTCGAAACCCGGTCGTGGTACCTGTGCCCTTGAGCAAGGTACTCGACCACAATGGCTCCATCCTTCGGAAGGGATGTAAAGCCGTTGGTCCAGTGTGTTGTGTAACACACTTAAAAGATCCCAGGGCACTCTTTCGTGAAGAGTAAAGGGATTCCCCGGTGTCTCTGGCCGTTGACAGTCAAATGGCGCCGCCCGCCTAAGTATTGCGATGTTTAGGTGGTGTATATAAAGATGTAAATCGCTGTGAAACCTCGTGTAAGAGCGTTATATGCCAATATACATGCATACAACCTGACAACAAAAATTAGTACATAATTTAAGGAATGTCTTATATAGCAATATTGGGTGCCATGTAAACCTGAGCTAATGACTATTGTCTAAGACCAAACATAAACATAAGCCGTGAGTGATTTATGAAAACTTCAAGACATGGGTGGTCCAAATGTTTTTCCAAGGCTATACACTATGAGCAACTAACAATGGAAATTGGGCACAAACTATTGTTATTAACAATGGTGTGTGCCAAATTTCCATTGTTAGTTGCTCATAGTGATAGTATCGGTGGTACTTTCATTTTACGGAATGAATGTCGCAACGTTATACAGAACATCAATAGACTACTAAAGTGTGACGTCAGTTGCCATGGTAATTGGGTCTAAACATTCGCTGGTAATCCGAAACGTCCATTGCTAAAGCGCAGGAAAACACTGGTTTTTGTATAGAGCCAAAAACCATGAAAACACACAAAGGGTGACGTTTTACTTTAGTGCTCTATGATAGACCGTATCGAATTAACAATGGTTTGTGCCCAATTTCCATTATTAGTTGCTCGTATAGTGTTAGTGCCTATACACGTTTCGAGCCCCCAGCAAAGTCCTCTTCAAAGGTAAAATACATATACAGATGATTTTGCCTTTTAAGAAGAATTATATAATGTCGAATCGCGAGGCCATTAACTTTACAGAGCGATCTCGAGGGTGGGGGTTACCGGTCATGTTTGTTACCATTGCTGTATCACAATTTTAGTCCGGTTTTTCTTGTCAACTCATGATGCAAATGATGTATTGGGGCTTTAAACTTACATTTTTCCTAACTGTGTCCCATGCAGTTCTTCAGGTTACTGAATGGCCTGATTCTTGCCATCAGGTGTGATGACGTCAGTTTACCTGCTGAACTGGCTCTTAACCTTGAGCCGTCAGCTAAACATCTACTACACGGGGATGGGCTACGGTTCACTGATTTTTAGTGTATAAGAGCCATTGCCAAGGCAACCAACAAGAAGTGACGTATTAACTTGGGTCTCCTTGTACGTGCTGCAATAAGATTTTTACTCAATCCCTTTGAGTATGAATTTACGTTATATATTTTTTATAATTCTTGTTTATATAATTTCCAATTCATTTCCATTCATACACACTTTATTTACAATTTCCAAGCATTTCAACAATCTTGCATAAAAGTATGTTATATTTCAATTTTGAAGTGTCTCGGTGCATGGCTTAAATTCTCTTGCTTGTTGAATTTCACGTTATGTCATCGGCTAGTTATCATCAAACTCGGGTTGGATAACATGGTCCACATTGATGTAGGGTACGAGGTACACCTGCACAAAAAAAAACACACCCAATAATACAATTCTCAATTACTAAATCTATAGTACCGGGGGTTAAAACGTCCGAGCACTTAGATCGCTCATTCAGGAATTTCAAATTGCAATAAAAAACGAGGGTCTCATCAGTATCAAAGACTGTCGGTGATAATTTGAAATTTGTCAATATAATTCAGATTAGGCACCACAGTCAAAATTATTAGGTATACACAATGTAATACAAATTATGATCTAGGGCAATTTTAGCAGCAGGAACCTGACTGCGTTCAAGTAACTGATAATTATACGTAGGCCTATACAGCCGCACAGAAAGGATGGTGATTTTCAAACAATCAAATTCAATACTATACAGGGTGTTCCAGAAAAAAACCAAACCGAGATTTATCGATGTTTAATCATACTTTAATCTCAATCTTTAATAATAAATGACACATATTTCGTTCCTCATCTTTCATTTGATACCACTCATACGATACATACTTCACGCATGAATGAATAAGGACAATATGAAGCAGGGCTACCAAAAAGTCGTTTGCACAACGATACCTGAATTTCAAAGAAATAATAACATTTCTAAAAAGTTCATTTCCTGCCCTTTCGTATGATATCTCAGTCAGGAAAAATAAGCCAGGGATGACAGAGATATCCTGCATTTAAATATGGATTGAATTTCCATGTTTTTTTTAAATCATTCGTTTTTTTCACACCTGACCGATTTTTCGCATGAATGGATTCGGAGATGGTCACGTGTGCATTAAAAACGTGCGTGTTGAAACCCCTGAAATTCAGGTATCGTTGTGCAAACGACTTTTTGGTAGCCCTGCTTCATATTGTCTTTATTCATTCATGCGTGAAGTATGTATCATATGAGTAGTATCAAATGAAAGATGAGGAACTAAGCTTTCCAAATTTGTGTCATTTATTATTTAAGATTGAGATTAAAGTAAATTTGGGTTTCGTTTTTTTCTGGGACACCCTGTATACCTCACATGTAGTATAACCGATAATTCCGTTCAGAAATGAATATTTACCCAGTCGTTACCGAATGCCTATTGTGAATTGCTCTGAACCTTTACCAACATAATTGCCCGAGCTCCTAAGTTTTATTTCTACCATGTACCAACTTTTCCCTGTGATGCCTCAACTGGATTGTTGGGGCGTTGTTAACACCCTGTATAGACGATGTGCCCTCTGACGTCACAACAAACTCAAACATGCCCGGTGTTATGCACACGCATCATGTTTTACATATTATTTGGTTTATAGGAATTAGGTCGCTTGTCAAATCGTCTTTAAATTTTGTGACCTGTGACATCATTATACCAAACCAAATTTATGTATAAAAAGTCATCAAAAGACAATTTCGTGTCTCCTGGCAATGCTCTGGCAAATTCTATATGCCCGATGTTGGGCGACAAAATGTGCCTTAAAAAGATTGCTCACACAATTCTTTAAAACTATGCGACAAAGGTAGGCTTTGTCATCATGCAGTCATTTTAAACTCGTGAACGCGAGTAAACCCAAAGGGGTTATTTTTTATGCTTTTCTTTAAAACTTCAAAAAGAGCTGAACAAGATAGTCGTCTGTTTAAATTTGACTGAATAGACCGTATCGAACAGCTGCCATGGGGCACTTTGTTTGTTCTTTGAGGACATACATTGCATTTTACACTGTAGACCAATTTAAATGACAATGAAAAGTCACCCTACAAGATGACAGCTATTCGACACGGTCTATATTTTATAAACTGGGATTGTCTTTGAACAGACCCTGCACCCGCATTTGATAATGCTTAATTACTCGTCTTACACTGTCATCTAAAGGCTCGTTAGCCATTTGCTCCAAGTCAGCGACGAGTTGCTTGAAATTCGGACGTTCAGTCCGCTCCTCCTGCCAGCATTTCATCATCAAATCATACCTAGGAGACCCACATGAACACACGACAATTAGCCTTTTTGAAGTATGGCGGACACAATAGGGCGCACTTTGCAGTGGGTATAAAATCGACTAAAATGCAAAATAACTCAGTTTTTCACTTTACACTTATTAATTTTATTTATAATTCTGTCTATGTATTATATTTACAATATGTAAATCAAGTTTTTGGAAAGAAATACAATTGATAAAATAATGAAATTGCGCCCTCTCCTTTTGTTCCGCCATACTTCTAAAAGGCTAATAGCAACGATTACCGAGGTTCCTAATTCAATAAATATATGTTTTAAAGATATACAGTCCGTGGTTTTCAGCAAATTTGATTTTTTTCTCATAACGAATTTTTAAAGCATTTACTTTATTTTAACGACAAAACATCATACTTTGTATTTTAGACATCAGCAACCCTGTGAAAAACGCTGTTTTTATATGCGCCTTCCCTGCCCATGTCTGATTTCCCGTGTTTGGTCTGTGGTGCGGTGCGTGCAGCGCGCCCTCTGGACTGGTGGCCTGTAAAGTATATTTTCTTCTATCTCGGAAGAACTTCTGAGACAGAAAAAAGGAAGAAAACAGATTGGACAGGCCACCAGTCCGGAGGGCGCACTGTGTGCTGCGCGTTGCAGATCGAGCACGGGAGGTCAGACTTGGGCAAGTCTACTCCTTGAATTATTGGCGGACCAATATTTCGAAATATTGACAGTTATTGTTTGATAACTAAACGTTGGTCGATTTTTTCGTTGATGTCTCATTTGAAAGCGAATAACTTATATATGTTTCTAGAAAATCCTAAATTAAAAAAAAAAAATTGTTCGAGGTGCCACACCCAAAACGCACGGACTGTATATATTTAAATCAACAACATCATCGATATCATCTAGAAAACCCAATGCACAGATTGACCAGGACGTGATTCGAACCCATTTCGAAATATTGACAGTTATTGTTTGATAACTAAACGTTGGTCGATTTTTTCGTTGATGTCTCATTTGAAAGCGAATAACTTATATATGTTTCTAGAAAATCATAAATTAAAAAAAAAAATTGTTCGAGGTGCCACACCCAAAACGCACGGACTGTATATATTTAAATCAACAACATCATCGATATCATCTAGAAAACCCAATGCACAGATTGACCAGGACGTGATTCGAACCCATTTCGAAGACACCAATTGAATAGCCCGATAGTTCCAAAAACGGTACAGGAGTACCGGTGCGCGATATTTGTTTCCGTACCGCAGTTTAGTGAACATTGCTTCTGATTGGTTTAACACCCTCGCATATGTTGCATACTGATGTGTTTTGTCGATAACTACCTCACCATACCACACTCTTTCCTCAATTAATAGTGAAACAAATTAATACGACTCAAAGGAGATTCGAACCTGCAATCTCTCGATTGATAGCACTACGTCTTAACCACTAGACTACCAAACGACTCGACAAACCCTTAAGAGATATGAATATTCATTTACAATGCACCAATCAGACACCTCGATGAAGCCCTGTAGCGAATATGTGGTACGGAAAAAATATCGCTACCGGCGCACATGGTAAGGTCCATGCGACAGGCATAGGACATGTTTAATATGTAAGAACCATCATAGAAATACTGTACGTGCTGCCCTTGAAACAAAATGCGATGCGTTTTCTCGACGCAGAAATACTGGTCACTGCAACATTTAAAAAAAAATACTGACGAGAAAATTAATAAAAAGAAGGTGATTACACTTGTTGAGCGCAGTTTTCTGGTTTAGGCATGCGGTATCCGTCCAGGAGCTTTTTAGCCAACGATCTGGTCTCAATTCCAGGGTACGGGGTGGCTCCTGATTAAGAGTGAAAAGAAACTGTTTAGACACTTGGTCCTCGTTGTAACACGAATCTTGCATTATATGGAATAAAATAATATAGTTAAACAGTTATTCGTCTTGAAAAGCAAATGGCGCAGAAGATTCATTCTGAAGACAAGGTAAGACGGTAGTTTAAAGCGGGCCTCCCACTGTGCGATTGTTGCCACGAATTTCCAACAATTAGGTACGATTTGGTGAGATTACCAGAGACTGTCTATAGACTCTATACACAATCGCACCAAATCGTAGCTAATCGTTGGAAATTCGTGGCAAAAATCACAGTGGGAGGCCCGCTTTACAATTAGACTACGACTGCCTTAATAATTGTGCATGACGAGAGTCTGCCCTAAATACGACTAGCTTATGACTGGCCTTATCTGACTGGTTGTGACTGGTTTCCAACTAAATAAGTTCTCACCAAATGTCGCTATCTCCCAAAGCAGAATTCCAAACGACCATCTGTGGTTAAGATACATTGAAACATTGAATTTCATGTTACGTGACAATCTTAATATCTAAGGGTACATTGAGCACAACAACTTAAAACATTAATAATGTTCTTCTTTAAATCTTTCGATGTCACAGACACACTAAATAACGACAATACACAAGGGTTAAAATGTCTACTTACACGTCACTTTTTGTTTCATAAACTCGGTCCGTCAAGGATTCGATGGCCAACCAGCGGAGGGGAACTCGGGTCTGAGGTAAATTTAATACATGATTTGTGACCAATTCAAATGTATACAATAAGACAAATTTTCAACTTAAACAGCATAGTTATTGCTAACTTGCACACTGTTAAGCCAGGTTTAATACTGATAACAGTTACTACTAACTTGCATATTGTACCATGTCAATAACCATACCATGGATGTCTGTACATATATGTCCTCTCCCCTGGACAGACCGAAATCAGACACTTTGGCGGTCAAGTCTTCAGCCAGGAGTATGTTCCTTGCCGCTAAATCACGGTGGATTATCTATGGAAGAAAAAAACGTTAGCGCAGATCAAGATGTGTTTGCAACAACAACAACCACACTTGGATATTTCTTTAAAATCTATAGATGTGCACGTGTGTTAATTTGCAATCATAAGTAGTTAGCACTAACCTGGTAAAGTGCCTTTTAGTACCTTGGCCCTTTGTGAAATAGCAGCATATATCATATATTTTTACAAATAGGTTATTAGGGAGACACCTTTAAGGAGTAAAAATGGGTATGGGGGACATTTCAAAAATTCAGTAAAAAAGTTAGGGCGCAAACCTGACTTATTAAGGCACAAACCGGACTTATTAGGGCACAAACCGGACTTATTAGGGCACAAACCTGACTTATTAGGGCACAAACCTGACTTATTAGGGCACAAACCCGACTTATTAGGGCACAAACCCGACTTATTGGGGCACAAACCCGACTTATTAGGGCACAAACCCGACTTATTAGGGCACAAACCGGACTTATTGGGGCACAAACCGGACTTATTAGGGCACAAACCGGACTTATTAGGGCACAAACCTGACTTATTAGGGCACAAACCTGACTTATTAGGGCACAAACCTGACTTATTAGGGCACAAACCTGACTTATTAGGGCACAAACCGGACTTATTAGGGCACAAACCGGACTTATTAGGGCACAAACCGGACTTATTAGGGCACAAACCGGACTTATTAGGGCACAAACCGGACTTATTAGGGCACAAACCGGACTTATTAGGGCACAAACCGGACTTATTAGGGCACAAACCGGACTTATTAGGGCACAAACCGGACTTATTAGGGCACAAACCGGACTTATTAGGGCACAAACCGGACTTATTAGGGCACAAACCATTAATGTTTCAAATTCCAGTTCGTTAGCTTTTGGTAAACAAAAATGTGCACATTTCTATGGAGATGTCTCCTTACGTATACCCATTACCTTACGTACCCATTACAGGGACGTTTTGAACCATCGGTGCTTATTCATCAATAAAGGTATTCTAGAATCTTGATACTCTAGTGGGTACTCTTGATTTGGGGTCATAAGAAAGAGGTTGCCGTTCTCCATAATTCAAAGTAATTGCAGAATAATTAGCTAATTTGAATGTCAGTTTCCACTCTTAAACTACACCATAATTATGTCATAGGCCTACCCCTGAATTAGAGAGGTGTTCCATTCCACGGGCCACGTTGATACCAAACGACATCAGATTGGATGCCGTCAGCACCCCAGCATCTTGGCCGGGTGTCGTCAGCACCCCAGCATCTTGGCCGGGTGTCTGTTCTGGAGTCTTCATCGGTCTAGTCTTCCTTAGGTAGTCACGGAGATTGCCTTTTGGTAAGAACTCCAGAGCCACGTACAAACTATCTGTAAAGCATTCACCAAGTGGCATTAAATAGTAAATAATTGGGCATCTACGGCTTTTTTTCCGATCTGCATCCAAGATGTTTTAAATAAGGCAATTTAACAATGTCAACCACACTGATTGTCTTTATGTTCCTTTGGTCTAGTCTGTGCCAACTGACGAGGTTTGGGAATAGAATGTTACGTAAAGGAGCGTATTCAGATTTGTTTCAGAAAATGGACTTTGTTCTATCCCAACATACATATAAAATGGCTCCCTAAAATACTATCCATGGGAAGAAAACAAGAAATTTGCAAGCTCCAATTTGGATGCGGAGGCAAATGTTAGTGTAATCACTGCACGTTTTATGTAACCGGATTATAAAACACCGGTGCATGGGTTTTTAATGATATCCTTGGAAATATGTGGATTGGGAGCGCAATATTTCAGAATGGCAATGAGAAAAATATGACAAATGATATGGTATTAAAATCTTGACACCCATGGGAAAAATGAGGGTGTTTATACTGCTCAAAATGTGGTATGGACACGCTCCTTTGCACGTAATACAATGACTTAGAAAGTTATCACTGACACCATCGACGCCGATAGTAATTTGAAGTTTGCTCCAGATTCATTGGCGAAATGCGTATACACACATTTCACAGACTCTGTGTAATTTCAAGATGTATCTCCAATGATTTTGGGCACGGCCTAAAGCGAACAATAAAGTATAAAGGGGCGTTCACACTATTGCAGAAAAATTGCTTTGCGTGCGCCAGTGTCATAGGTTTGCACAGGATCTGGTTTACCGCCTGTGCGCGGCTTGTCGCGACCATCGATATATATATATATATATGGATCTGTCCACACTAATGGGGTACATTTGAAAAATAGGTCAATAATTCCTTTCAGATATCTTTAGTTTATCTCAGAATTAAAGAAATGTCCTTGTTTTGTTCTCAGGAGATAACTTTTGCCTAAAAAGGTAAGAAATTGCTGCCACAACATACATTTTTGAAAAGCAAGTCTACAAATTTTCCTATTACGTAGGTAACGTGGACAGACAATGTTGTGACATTTTTTTCCGTCTTTGTTACATGCGTAATAGGAAAATTTGTGCACGAGGTTTTCACAAATGTATGTTGTATAGGATTATTTTTCTTACTTCCTGGTAAAAAAGTTATTTGCTCGGTTTAGCTTGATAATTTAAAGATAAAATTAAGACATTTGAAGTGAACTGGGACCTAAGATCTTGAATGTTACAGAAATGTACCCCATTACTGTGGACAGACCCATATATATATACTGGATAAAGCAACGACTTATAAAATTAAAGCCACCGTCCGCCATTGTACCCCATAATACAATTCATTGCCTATACTGGTCATATATCTTCACGAGTCTACGTCATGGTCTACAATGTGCTAAGTGGCATGCAAGCGACCGCATGGACCGGGGAGCAGTCTAGGCCACGCATTGTTCGTGGGGTACAAGGGTGGCCGGCGCATGGCTTCAATTCTCGTATAGCCAACTGCTATTGCATACTTCATCCAGTGCATATGTATCGATGGTCGTGACGCGCAAAACTTTTAAGCTGGGTCAAACGTTCAAATTTGTTGAACTTTGACCACGGTGCGCTGACCTTTCCAACGCGCAGCCAATAGACCGTATCGAATAGCCGCCATTTCGTGGGGCACCTTTTGTTACTATTATACCGTTCAACAATGGAAGCACAATATGTGCAACCATGCATGTCTTCAAGGAACAAAAAACTGCCCCACGAAATGGCAGCTATTCGATACGGTCTATAGACTGCCGAAGTGAATACGTCATCTTTTGTTAGTTGCCTATAAGCAATGGCTCTACACTAAAAACCACTGAACCGTATCCCTATGGTTTTGCAATGGTACGTTTTCCGACGGCCATGATGTTTAGACCAATTGCCATGGCAACACGTCACAGTTCAGCTGTCTATGAGGTATCAGAGAAGCCTCGAGTTACCGGTGGTGAATTTTCTATTTTTGAAAGATCGGCGATTGGGATCTCATACAATGCGGTAAGCGCAGCGCGGCAGTGTGATTTTTCGGCGATAGTGTGAACGCCTCCCAATACAGAAACACATGTACATGCAATCACCTTCGTGGAGACATGCTCCCAACAAACAAACCACGTTTGGGTGTTTCTTGATCTTTGCCATCGTCTTAAACTCCAACATGAAAGCATCCACGGCGTTCGCTATCCCACCAGCTGCACAGCCAAAATGAAAAACAAAGCCGAATATAGTTCTCAGTTATATAAGGCTTTTTAGTCTTTACTGTATAGCAACTTTAGTAATGCAACTTTAGTGTCATCATCCATCATGCGTGAGTAGATACCACCCACCACCCACCACCCACCACCCGCCACCTCCCCCCCCCCCCCCCCCCCCCCCCCAACACCTCCCCCCACAACACAACATGGCCACTATAATATATCATGGTCTTAATTAAAGTCACAAGCTATTCAAATAGACTATACAACAAAGGCATCCAATGTAATGCAAATAGGATGAGAAAAAAAAATTCCCCATCGAGATTCGAACTAGATGCTGTACCAGCATTTAGATCACAGTAAAATAATAATATAACAAATAAGAAAAACCGAAATGTTTTACCTTTGTGTGTTTTAATGGCCGCTTTGATGACCCTACCGTTGTTCAATACGTTTCCAGCTCGCACTTCACCAAAGTTTCCTTTGCCAAGAAAAGTGTCTGTCAAGTGAAGATTCTCCCATTTTATTTCTAGCTTAGTTGCCCATGCTGGCAGGCCAACGTCCTCATAATCATGGTCATCTTGCCTAGCACCATCGTTTTGGTTATCGTCATCGTTTTGGCTAACATAATCTGGCTTGTCAATACCATGCATTTCCACCTGAGTCGTCTTCGGTAATACCTATACCGTAACAAAAATATATAGATGGTAGCAATTTAAGACTAACAAATAGGGCCTACCGTATAATTATTAAATATGATAACACTTGAAATGGGACTGTAGAACACGAAGACATAAAATGCATTTACTACATTCGGTTTTGGCTAGCATTTTCTAGGCTAGCTAAAATTTGGTCTGTAATTTTCCGTTAGTCTTCTTCGATAACACCTGTCATTCAACCAAGTGGCAACAACATTGTAGAAATTAATGGATGTATAGAACACGCAAACATAAAATAAAAATGATGCTGTTGATTGTTAATAAACTATGATGTACACAAAACATTTCAATTCGCTTCCAAAGCTTTGCAGAACTAACCCTTTCTTTGTTGGATGAAGTATTTTGGCCTTTTCGCCTCTTCCATAACAAACATCCAACAATAGCAACTGCAGCCAGAATGAATACCACTCCAATAACGATACCAATAATTACTCCAACACCAAATCCTGGATACAAATTGGATAAACATTAAAAAGAAACAAGATACGTTTTCTCAGCTAGCTTACATTGAGAGCAAATTTTAATGCCCAGGACAGGACAACAGTACAGGGCCTACTACTCACAATAAGTTGGGGATATTGTGGGGTGTATACGCATATATTTTATTGAGGGTATGTTTTCCGCTTGAATAATTTTGGGTATGATTAGACAATTGTATGTGCATGACAGACACACCTTGTTTTGTACTATCTAAGAAATGTCTGCCATATTAGGGAACTACTCAATCGTAAGTCATGTCAATCGGCCAATCTTCTTTATGTGTGCTATAAATAGCAGACATGATGAATATAGCTTTACCAGAACATCATATCATCACCAATGAATACACGACGTCGATTAACAGAGGAAGAGCGCCACCTAGCCATCGCCTGAGGGTTGGAAGCACACAGTACGTTTGACGTCGTAACTGGACTTAGGGTGTCTCAGAATGTGATCTTGACTGTTTCGCCGTCATCGATCCACTGGTAGCGTGCGCGACCGGCCCCGAAGTGGAGTGCAATGTGTTACTGACCAGACCTACGCCCTATAGGTTACCGTGGTGCAAGGGCCGCTCATCTCCAGTCAGGTTTGCGAGATGTAAGAGGCACCGGGGTGTCCCGACATACCATCCGCAACCTACTTCATCACTTCAGATTGAATGCTAGATGACTACTTGTAGGTGATACCTTTGACACCCTTAGCGGTACGGCACCGACATGATCGCCTGCCGTAGGCAGCGTGGTCCACTGCGCTGTTGACGGGTGACGTCGGGGTGACGTCGGGGTAAGCGTAATTGCGGAGGCTAACATGGTTCAGAGACAACGTTTTGGAGGAGGGATGACACAGTCTGGGCAGACGTCAGCAGTTTGCGCAAAACCTAACTCTGCGAATCATCGTACACCCCATCATCAGCCCTGAGTACAGGAACACGACCCAGACTTCGTCTTCATGGATGACAATGCGCCTCCGCATCGCGCAAGAATCGTCTGAGATCGTCCCAATGAAGTTGGAGTGCCTAATATGAAGTGGCCAGCCATGTCCCCCGATCTCAACTCGATAGAGCACGTCTGGAATCAACTGAAGCTCCGCCTGGATGAACGTGCTCTTTCACCACGTGACCTTGTCGAACTGCGTGTAGAACTTGTGGATGAGTGAAATGCACTTCCCAGAACAATATCATGCGGCGTCGCTAACAAGCAGTAATTGATGCATTGTTGAAGTTGACAATTTCTAATTATGTGGATACATCTTAAAATATTAAATTTGTAGTTGATAATGTGTTTTTATTTTTTAGTAAATAGTCACAGGAATAGGTGCAAACAGTCAATTGAAAACTTAAAACTCAAAAATTGAACCACACCGAAAAACATACCAATATCCCTAACTTATTGTGAGTAGTGTATATTACAAGAGCCGATTTTACATAGATTACGAAATCCCAACGCGAGTACTGCCGTGTGTTTGTATACGTTTGTGGTACCAAAAGGCTATACGTTATCATAGATAACCTTGTATTGGCGCGAAAAGTCATACAATTCTATACAAAGCATGACATAAGTTCAGCTTAAATAGGAATATATTGCGTGAATTTGTTATCGCTCAATTTGACACGTACTTGCTATCGTATTGTGCATGCATGTTTATCACACTGAAACCACACTATATTTTGTGGTTTTAATGCCTGCATGTTTCTTACCGTTTCGCGCTTTAGTGGTAACCTTCAAGACACTTGCGAGTCCTGTATACAGTTGATTTCGTGCAGATACTCTGAATTCATATTTCGTCCCAGGCTCAAATGTTTCCCTGTGGTATCTTGGTGCAGTGACGTCGGTCTTCCGGAATTCCGGCCCTGCTTCGGAGGCACTATCATCGGTGTTTCCAATTATTCTATACTCTACCTACATTAAAAGCAATCACGGGATGAGAGATTTTAACCTGAGACATATTATACAGATACCAGCTGAGCTGTAGAGAACAGTGGTATACTCTCTCAGGTTTTCCCCAAGGCTTATTACACACCGGGCAGATGCTCTGCAAGCTGAGCTATGAGGTACAGTGGTATACTCCCTAATGTTTTCCCCAAGACCTCTGACACACTGGGCAGATTCTCTACCAGCTGAGCTATGAGGTACAGTGGTATACTCCCTAATGTTTTCCCCCAAGACCTCCGACAAATCGGGCAGATGCCCTAACAGCTGAGCTATGAAGCATAGTGGTATACCCCCTCAGATTCCCTAAGAACCCAACTCTTCTCTGTATATGGATGTTGCATAGATGCGCATCTGAGCAAAGTAGCGAATGCAATAATTGGTATGGTACCTGTGATCACGTATCGCCAGGAAAACGAAATAACCAAACATGGGATGAGCATAAATAACATGGTCCTCATCCGGATTTGAACCTGAGACACTAGACATTAGACATACTACATATCCAGTTATCTGTCCATTTGGGTCGATAGGCTCCTCCCACTCCAGGGATATCAACGTCTCGGTTACATTCGTCGAACGTAGATCTCTTACAACTCCAGGAACTGGATTAATGAAACAGGAAAAACACGGAACTTTGCATTCAGAAAATTTGCGTGATTGGTAGAACGACAGTTAAATCTTAAACTACTCAAAAATCCTACTAACTCAAAGCAAGTATATAAAAAATACAGTTTTCTTAACGGCTTCTTTATATTAATTAACATGCAGCATGCACCATGTACAATATTAGAGGCAAGTCTATAATTATCGTGCAACTATCTGAATGTTATCAACAATCGTCTAGAGCAAGCGAACTCTTTTTATAAATATCGCAATGGTCAGTCTCGTTAAGCGGGCCTCCCACTGTGCGATTTTTGCCACGATTCCCCTACGAATTGGTACGATTATCGGAGACTGCCTATAGACTCTACACACAATCGTAGCCAATCGTACCCAATCGTAGCTAATCCGTGGCAAAAATCGCACAGTGGGAGGCCCGCTTTAGCCGCGAAAATGACCCCAACCTACCTCCGATTTGAGTAAACGCTTGGACAGTCTCACTCCAGGGACCCGCGCCAACTGATGTCTTGGCTCGTATCTGAAATAAGAAAACATTAACATGTCTTCCGTTATTAACCTTAAGAATGTACGTCTCCAACATTGCTATTTTTGTGTTGTTCTTTCGAAATTGATGAAGAAAAATCAGACCTTTTCAATATACCTTGACATAATAAAGGACAGACGTTTCCGGATCCTGTATGCGATGTTTGAGGGACTGCCAGCCAATAGACACCACGGTGGGGGACTCCATGTTGGCGCTCGTCCAGTAAGCGATGTCATAATTGGTGATATTTCCATTGGGTTGATCAGGTGCTGACCACGTGACAGTAATGGAAACATTGTCCACGTTCACGATGGTGACGTCAAGAGGAGCCGTAGGCTCTACACAAGGGAATGGGAATGATTATGCTATTATTGCAGGTGCATATCCAACACAAAGCTGAGGTCACATGCAATGCACAGTTGATTTTACTTGTTGGCCATTACAGCCTTGGAAAAAAATAATGGACCACCTACAACCTGACAACAAAAGATAAGTACATAAAAACTTGTTCAGAAATGTCTTGTAGTGATATTTGAATGAATTCCACTTCAAAATCCTCCGATAGATGCCACTGTCACAATTGCGTATACCTGCTTCACGTGTCCACACAGTGAGAACTTGACTACTTGCTGCAACTGTGTTCGTACTTGTCAGGCCATCAACTTGGAAGCTGTACTCAGTGTACGGAAGCAGGTCATCGATTGTCGCTGTCTGTTTTGAAGTAACATATAACCGTATCACCAAGCCAGAACTCGCAGAGGTAAGTTTATACTTATATTTTGTGATAGGTTCATTTCTGATGCCACACGAGAATGTCAGGCTCCACGAGAATGTCAGGCTTCTTCTCGTAACAATGGTTGCTATAAGGACGACCTCTGTTTGCTCTGAAAACAAAAATAGACAAAGATAGCTATATCTATATCACTCAAAAACGCGACTATATTCCTGCCCATACTTACTTTGTTCCTCACAATGGTTAATGGCCTGCTATCGACTGTATGTGGCTTTCTCTCCGGCTAAAGGATAGTTATACACTGCGAATACAATAAGGGTATTGCAAATACATTATCCCTCCTTTTGTAATTACTTTTTGGTAAATGTGTTGTGTACCACTGGGTAATACCTTTTTGTAAATGGTTACCATATTTTAATTGGTGCCCCGGTTAATAACAATTTTAACCAGCCTCACGGCTGTCCAATTCCCTTGGTCTAGTTTGTTTGGATATGAATGTAACACAAAAAGACATAAGCAATTCTTTTTTAAACACTGACTGAAAGAAATGTTAAAACTTTTATAATTTACTTAAGCATTGACAGTTAACTCCGTAGTACTGGGAATCACAGGCGCCGTTGGTACATTCTCCAGTGTCTTTGCTACACGTTACTCCTGGTGCGCAATGACAAGTCTGCTTACAGTCAGCTCCATACATCCCCACAGGACATTCTGTTGTTTAGAAGATGGTACACATCATTAGTCTACAGCAACAGGAGCTAGCAGAGGTCATCGTGCATGTTCACTGAGTCACTCTCCATGCACATGGACAATTACAAGTCTAGCTGCTTATACAGTCAGCTCCATGCATCCCCACAGGCATATGCAGCACGATATGGGACCGAGGGTACCCCTCCCCTATACCATTGTCTCCCCAATCGTGTCTCAAATGTCCAAGGAATTCCAAAGGAATTCCTTTCAGTTTTTAGGGGGCGGGGTTAGTGCGTTAACAAAAGGGAAGAGTGTGTTGGGTCATATTGCCGTTAGGGGAGTCCTTATAGGCCCCAAATCGTGCTGGGTATACCCACAGGACATTATGTTATTAAGAGGATGGTACACACCATTAGTCTACAACAACAGGAGCTATAGCGCGGAGGTCATCATACATTGTACATGTTCATGTAGTCACTCTTCATGCACAATGACAACTCTGCTTTCATTGACCATCAATTCCTTACACAGGACTATCAAGTTCACATCAGAGTACTCGACCACTGAGATTCAATTCCTTGATGTCATTGTACGAAAGGAAAACAATGCATGGCCTAACCACAGACCTATTTGTTAAACTCACAGATAAACACCAGTACTTGCACTCAACCAGCTGCCATCCCAGACATTGCAAAACCGGTATTGCATATAGCCAAACTCTTCACCTTAAGAAACACCTTGTTTCACGAGGGCATAGTTCACGTGCGGTACACAGGTTCATTCAGAAAGCCAAGTCTCTTTCCAGGGTATTGATGTTCTTGGCCACCTGCAGACTCTGTTCGTCGGATTAAACGACTCCGCACCATCCAGCCACATGGTCTCAACATTCAGGAGGGAAATGATTAATATATCTTCCATTTCCACTTACTCCCATTTTTGTTTCCTCATTTTTGCCTGCCCCACCATCCCTCCCCACAACTCTGCCCCCCCCCCCCCTTTCCCCCAACTCTAATCCCCTCCTCCATTCCTACTCCCACCCCCATCTTGTACTTTGGTATGTTCCTGCTTTCTTGGTAATCCCTCTTTTGTTCCCTAGCACTCCATTCCAGGCAGACATGATGAAACAAGCTTTGTTCACTCATCACAACCCCTCTTTCTGCACATGACTGCCTCCCTTTGTGTTTACCTTAGCATCGTGTTTTAATGTGCTGTTTTGACTTTGAGAAAGTCAAATTACGGAACATGATTTTTTTTACTAACTTATACTGGTCAAAAGTCATCGACACTTATACCAAGTTTTCCGCGTTAACATGCCACAAATCGGCACGCTAACAATCACGCTTCCGCCATTTGGCCGGCAGACCACCTAATCTTGTTTGCCTTGCAGATGCCCAGTTTCATATACGGGGCATCGTCCGCGAGGATACACAATATGCGTATATAATCGCATATTATCCAAGCTCAACAACATACAAAAACCTTTGGGAGGAGATCATCCGCCGCTTTATGTTACTCAGTGGCCGAGTACTGTGCTCCAGTGTAGAGGAACTTTACACATACCAGCCTCGTTGATGTCCACCTCAACAGCACCATGAGGACCATTGCCGGTGCTGTCCGAAGCACAAGAACTGACTGGCTTCCATTCCTGAGCAACATTACTCATCCCGACATTCGTCGAGAGACTGCTACATCACAACTGATTCTGGTCTAACGTCCTAGACAGCAACACAACCTACAAACAATTAGGCCTATGGCAGACAAAGTGGGATCAAACCGACGTCCCGCAAAAGCCCCTGGTAGATGATCCCAGCACTCGGCTTCTGGGAATGGACCTACCACGCGGCCAGTGGTGTCTACTCAACAGGTTCCGCACTGATTCTGATTCTAGTCTACTTCAGATCACCCCTTTGTGACTGTGGCGAGCTTCATACGATGCACCACATAGTGGAGGATTGCCCACTTACCCGTCTGAAATGAGGCATTGTATAGCCCTCCCGCCCTACGCGTTGCACCCACTTTGACGAGACACCGCGCGTGCAAGTAGGAAGGGGGAACAACAATTCGGTATTGGGACAAGACTAATGTCCGCTGTGATACAGTCTGCGAAACACTGCAGCCCCCATATGATGGACCTTAACGGTTACCTGGCCTCATCGACAAAAAAAATCACTTATCTATCACGAACAAGCGTGAAACAGTCATCATCGACCGTCTTAAGGTGTCGTTCATGGATGACACTTCCGACGAGAGTGTGGCCACTCCATAATGTTTGGTGCCCCGCCAGCAGTTGGTGACTTTAATTTATTGCTCAGACAGGCCACAGACAGCCTCATCGCCACATACGCCAACCACACCACTTGCTGCGCCAACTCATACACCACCAGCCGATGGCTAAGACGTTTTGTGGAGGGTGTCAGAATAGGTTGAGCCTTCTATTCAGTTGTTTATCGACAGTTCATCTACCTTTCCTCCATTCACCATCTGGGAGGGGGATAGTGTAGTGCCCTGTCAACTTTGGCATATTTTTCTGGGACCTAAAGACAGTGGTGAATTTTTGCACATCTTTAAGCACTGACACCTCAGGTAACTGTTCAATTTCCCTTTTCTAAGAAACGCGTATAGTGCTGAACAAAATAAAACTGACATGGCGCCAACTGTCTCACCTTGCATGCAGTCTAGTCCCATATAACCAGCAGCACATGAGCACCCATAAGGATCAGGGAGACAGAGTAATCGGCCTCGGCAGGCGCTGTCGTGTGGATCGGTGGTGTCTGAGCAACGGTGACTTGCACCTTGCCCGAACACGTTACGGCCGTGAACTGATGGTATGAAGAAAACGATTTTAAATATTATATGTACCAAAAGCAGCATAAAATATACAAAACACACTCTAGACCTTTTGTTTTCATTTCAGTCAGGAATTCAGGCTTTCTTTGGAGCATGTACTTGCCCTTTTTACACTTTACTCCACTGAATCCCGGTGAGCATATGCAGGTGCCAGTCCTTTCATTACACACACCGCCATTGTAGCATTGATGACAGGGACTCAGACAAGCCGGTGGACCCCACATGCCTGCTGGACAACCTAAAGAGGAAACACAAGAACTCTTGAAAGATACAAGTCCCGGAGCAAGCTCTGATATTATGGATTAATTGCTTAAACGTTATGTTACTAATGCGTGCCTAATGTGCCGAATGTGGTTTTGTTAAGCCCGCCGCACACCTTTGCGATTTACCGGCCCATCGGACACCGGACCATCGGATCCGGAAAAATCAAACAAGTTTGATTTGCTCCGGTCTATAGCGTACGGTCAGATCGGCCCGAATTGTTTCAGCGCACACCTTTCCGGTAAGTGGTCCGATGGTCCGATGATCCGGTAAATCGCAAAGGTGTGCGGCGGGATTTAGGCCAGTCTTTTCTTTAAGATGTTAATGTGATAATGCGGTTTTGTTAGGCCTGTCTTTTCTTTACGATCCATCAGTCGTGAATAAACAAGCCTTAAGCCCGCCGCACACCTTTGCGATTTACCGGATAATCGGATAATCAGATCACTCACCGGAAAGGTGTGCGCTGAAACAATTCGGGCCGGCTTGACCGTACGCTATAGACCGGAGCAAATCAAACTTGTTTGATTTTTCCGGATCCGATGGTCCGGTGTCCGATGGGCCGGTAAATCGCAAAGGTGTGCGGCGGGCTTTAGATACTCGACCTCTGACAATAAGTCTCATGATGCCGTGAAGTTGCTGGTTTTCAAGGCCGCCTATGAAGCAGCTATACACTCCTCCGTGAGACGTAGTAACATCAGCAATAGACACACTCAGTTGGTTATCCCAGGATGGCATGGAAGCTTCGTTATGCTTCCATCTGTAGTTGCTGTTTGGTGCGTTGATATTTCGCATCTCCAGAGTCACTGAGTCACCAATGTTTGCTGCCTGCGTGCGCTGAGCGGGTCGGATGTGAACAACAGTGTCTGCAATGACATGATAGGCTAAGTATGACTTTTCAACATGTAATAGACCTTTAATATCACAGTGCCTCCATTTTTGTCTTGTTCCCCATAGCCTTGTCCAAGGGCTGTGAAATTATTTAAATCCGTGAAGAATTGGCCTGTATGCTATGCAGCGAAAGTGCGCCACCGCGCGGTAAATTGTAGCCAACTGCAAAATAGTCTGGTTACCGAAATATCTTGGTCTGAATCCTGACTTCACGCGCGAGGCTGAATCACAGCCTTGTTCTTTCTGTACTCGATGTGTTTTATGGGCGGGGACTCTTTATGCTAATTTTTCAAAGAGAGCACCGAGACGTAAAAGCTCATGGTTAACGGTTGTTTTTACAGAACAAAACGGTGCTGTTTGAAAAATAGCAAGTTGGTAAGTTAACAAACACGTCATAGGGCCTACCTTTACAGAAAATATGTGAGGGCTATCTTTTGGTCTTCGTGAAAGTTATCAATTTGCAATTCGTCGGCTACAGCATAATAGACCGATCCAGTAAGCTCCGCCCATTTTGGCATTGACCAATCACAGCCTCAGGTTGAGGTAACCAAAAAGTGGATCTCCTTTTTGGTTACCCGAGTCCTCAAAATTTTGTGCACAGAGCTACGGCGAAATGCAGCACGAGTGACGCAAAAACACCATAAACATAATTTGTATCAGCGCAGAGGACCCTAGCAGGTTTAAAACGGATTGTATAAAGCAGGCCTCCCACTGTGCGATTTTGCTACGAACTTGCTGCGAATTGCCACGATTAGATAAGATTACCTAAGATTGTCTACGATTTTCGCACAGTGGAAGGGTGTTTTTCGTAGGTAATCGTAGCTTGTCGTAGCTCGTCGTGAGGTTTCGTAGGTTGTCGTTACCTTTCGTGGGTTGTCGTAGAGTTTTGAACATGTTTAAAGCGGGCCTTCCACTGTGCGATTTTTGCCACGAATTAGGTACGATTGGCTACGATTTGCTACGATTGTGTGTAGAGTCTATGGACAGTCTCTGGTTATCGTACCAATTCGTACCGTGTCGTATCCTAAGGATTCGTAGCAAATCGTAGGGAATTGTAAGAATTCGTACAGTGGGAGATCACAAAGAAAATAATTGCAGACATTCGTATGCATTCGCAGTCGAATTCGGACATCGTAACCGTACATGAGAAAACAGTAGCGTATAGCATGACTGAAGTTATAGGGGCCGGGCAAGATTTCAGGCGGCCAAAACTCTTGACTGAAAAAGTCCTTTCTCCCATTGACCTTAGACGTACTAGTACTAGTACTAGTCGGGTGCCTGGCAAAAGGGCATAAGGGCTGAAATTGGTCACTGAAGTCATTTTTTTATTAATGCCCCATTATATCCTATTTTGTACGCGCTTTAATCCTATCCACTTATTGATTTCCCAAATAACGTCACTATGACGTAAAAACTAATTGTAAAAGGACATAAAGCTGACCAGACGGAATTTGTTCCCAGCAGAAGGGCATAAAGCGCCTTGCAACCTTCTGCCGAGACCAGCGTGGTCGACGGGCTTCCCGGCAGAAGGACATAACGCTTATAGGTTTAAACTGGTACACTGTCTTACTGTGCTTCTTCGTGGTGAAGCGTGCTTGAACGGAAACTGTTACATACAAAACTAACGGCATGGCGCGCAATGCACGACCTAATTGTGACAGGAAACCAGTTTATTGTGACCTTTGCGGCTGGAGACTCGACCCCTGATCGCACGGCGCGAAAGTTAATTCAGAATCAAATTTTGGGTTTATGAATTTAACGGAATATAATAGCAATCTGAATTATCCGGAAAAGCATTTTTAATGTAAAGGGCCTTCAGTAAAATTAACAAAAACAATTGCCAAACATCTTCATGCATTTAAGAGGAGTAGAAAGTATTACAAAAATTGAACATACATTCCTCTAAAGATTCACTTCAGGACAGTAAATAAATTACTTTTTTATTTATTCATTCATTTATTTAGTAATTTGTTTCATTTTGTTTAACCAGATTAGCCAAAGAGTTGTTCAAAGACTCTTCTCCTTAGGGGCCATGGATTATGGTAAACATAGGCCTAGTAGCAACGAACTGCAAGAAAATGGGGAACACCTTCAAAAAATCAAATCGTTTGTGTACATGTATTTTTCTTTTTCAATTCAATCAAATTTGAAAATGCATTTTGTGAATAAAGCAAATGGACAAATAACAATACAGTGCTGGAAATGTAACTGTTACTTAATGGATGTTATTAGTTTCTACCCCCTAGCCCGACCGCACCCCACCCCAGCCCCACCCCACCCCACCCCACCCCACCCCACCCTTGGTCGAGAGTACATACAAAATTCATTTAGACGTTATACAAACCAGACAAATTTGTGATCATAAGAAAACATCCGTTGCAAACCAGAACCTTGTTAAGCCCTTTAAAAATTGGCCTGAAACCCGAACTACACTCATTTTGTTTGTCTTATAGAATAAAGGAAAATTTTCGGTAATGCCCCTACGTTGTTGTTGTTGTTAATTTATGGCATCTTCGGCAACTAAGCCCTTTATGCCATCAACTATACGGTTTTAGCTTTAACTATACTTTATTATCAACTTGAGATGACGAAGAAGGAGTTGCAGTTTTAGAAGTGGGAGGAAAACCCCCAGAGAAATCCCCAGGGGAAAACCCACGCGGTCAAGTAGGGACTGCAAACCCAATCCACATACACGCCCCGGATTCGAACCCGGGACGCCAGAGGTGAAAGGCGAGGAAAGAACCACTACGCCAACCCGACCGCCCCATGCCCCTACGTCGTGTCAACGTCTTTTATTTATAAACATTCTTCCCGGCAGAAGGGCATAATGGGCATTTACGCCCTTATGCGCTCAACGAAACGCACCACATTCTTTCCGGCAACGCACCACTTTCTTCCCAGCAGAAGGGCATATGACCACTTACGCCCTTCTGCGTGTAAGCCAACGCACCTAATTGTTCCCGGCAAAAGGGCATATGCAGAAAACTGCCTCTATTTTAATGAAATTTAAACATTATCATCGGACATTGACATATTTTGTTCCAACAATTATAATACATACATGTGAACCTTTAAAAAATGTGTACGATTTATAAAACGCGTTCGAGAACGATTTTTCCTTCAAATGCGATTTTCTCGAAAAGTGATTTTTCGCGTCAGAACGGTTTTATGCCCTTCTGCAGGGCACCTGAAATAAGTACTCCCTTTAAAATTTTAACATGTTTCGGTGGTTATTAAAGATACAGTTACTATATACAGTTACTATACATGATTATACATGATTGGTAAACTGTTACCAATAGTTTTATTCCCCTGTGTGATTGAAGATATGCTTGATTAAAACCAATCTGAGCAAAAAACAGCTTTTGAGAAAACAGTCAAAAAAGGATTTGCAGTAATTCGCCCCTGAACCACGGCCTGTGCACGAAGTGGTTTTGGGGCGAAGTAGCATTTGGGTGATGATGTGTTTGGACAAAGTGATTTGGGGCGAAATGGCACTTTGGCGAAATGGTTTTGGGGCGATTTGAATTTTCGTCTCATGACTATAGCACTTTAGACAAAACCATTTGAGGGGACGTTTTCTACGGTCATATTGTGTAAGTTAGGCGTAAATCTGTGAACATTTCTAATTTTCGAGATACCAATCATGTACATGTATACTGCTTTAAGTCATAAGGTGAATAAGTGGCAACCAGTAAACGGAATTCTTTCCTTTTTCTTTTATACAGGTGAACAGCAGGCTACGCTACTGCCCCCCGCCCCCCACCATCAACCTATATGCTCCTTTTTTAAAAGTCAACATGGAAGGACAATTATAAGCTCGGATGCCCCCAACTGGTCCATCGGAACGTGTAGCATTAGAGTGGGTACTGGCGAGAATCATCGTTGGAGGCCATGTAACTGTATATCTTTAAAGGCTTAAAAAAAGGGCATAATGGGTGAGGTCACAATTCTGTGTGTTACGTGTTAACATATCTGTTTAACATGGCATTAATCTCGACCTCGAACTTAATGTCCATGTTAACATGTTGTTAACACCATGTTAATTCTCTGCACTGTACATAGGGCTTAGTCACAACATGGTGCTTAAGACGTTAACAAATCTGTTACACGAAGCACTGAACTGTGCCACAAAATTTGCGGTTCTGCGCACGTTTTTAAATACACGCTAACATGTTGTGTTAACACGGCGTTTGTTCCGATGTCACAATTTTGATTAAGATACATGTCACATCTGTTAACAGATCTGTAACACTAACACGTAACACACACAGAATTGTGACCTCATCTACTGCCTTGGATTGGGTGCTTTTGGGCTATAAAAATGAAATGAACACGACTGGAAAGATTATCAAAAAGTAAAAATATAAAGATCAACATTACATAAATTGTATGGTTTGTTTTTTTCGTGCCAAAAGTTTCCGCCATTTTGTATAACCAAATTTGTTTTGGCGAGGGGGCGGGTAGGTTTGGGGCGAGTTGACTTAACTCCCATGTGTGCAGGCATCGATGCTGTACCGGTAAGTTCCATGTATGTATTTTTTCCAAACATTTATCTGGTGAACAAAATTCATTAATTCAATTTCCGCAATTTTTTTGTTTAGATAATCACTGCTTCGGTCAATATGGTGTTAAACTTGCCCATGGATTCAATACATCGACACGATATGAATGCACTGGATATTAAGTGTGATTCCTGAGAACACGCTAAAAACTCAATGTGCTCGGGTGGGAGTCGACTTTGCATGACTTGGTCATTTTGAAGCTAGAAACTCTGTGAATTAGTCTGTCAGTGTTTTCATCACACTTTTATGATGCAAAAACAAAGTTTAACGTGTAACGCTTTTAGGAGGAAACCAAAGTTATTTTGTCTAAAATGTCAAATTCTTAAATAAGTTCGCAAAATTGTTTGCGCTGCATGTTTAAAAGGCTCCACGAAAATACAATATAACTAGAAATGTAGCTCCACAAATGTTAATGTGGTCTTTAAAGTTTCACAACTGAAATATTAGGGGGAAACCAAAGTGGTCCGTCCAAATTCAAAATAACCAGATTTTTATTGTTTGCTTAAAGGTACACACCGGCCTACTGTTTACATGATTTAGTGATGTAGCAGCATTGACAATACTGTTTTGATGGTCGTTGTGAAAAAGAAATCATCAAAATATGTTGGTGGGGGGCGGGGGGGGGGGGGGGGGGGGGGGTGTCATGGGGGTGGTAGCATAGCTTGCTGTTCCATATTCTTGTTTGTTCACCTTCATAACAAATAAAAATGCACGGTACAAAAAACTTATTTATCCAACCTGATTCCTGGTTAAAAAAATTCCATACTGATCACAATGCTTTTTAAAACATTCATTTTACAGCTAAAATTGCTCTATTTTCGCAATCAACAGTGCCACATCTCCAGAATACTTCTGGTCATCACATGACCGATCACCTTTCTAATTCAACAGACGAGTTGACTTCTGCAATTAAACGTACAACGGTCGAGTTGGTACGACGGTCGAGTTGGCAAACGGTCGAGTTAACCTGCACCTGTAGTGCACACTGTACGATCGTCGGTTTAGCGAACATAAAATCTCGTCAAACTTTACTTTTCGAAAATGCTAACACACCGATTTATGTATCAGTCCCCTGAATACAAGAATTTCTAGAAGGCCACTGACCTGAAAACCGTGAAATTTCATGAAGTCGCTAAAAAATGGTGAAAATGTGCCACGAAGACCAACATTTCCCATGCCTTTACACGTGTTTTTTTTGTCGAAAGCCGGCCCGCTAAAATGGCGATAGTCTGGCGCCGCGGTTACTTCACATAATCGGGCTCATTGCGGGTCCAGAATTTATATATACGTCCGTGATACAGGCCAATAGACCTTTATCACGGTGCGTCCATCTTTGTCTTGTTCCCCACTGCATAGTACGTGTACGTGTCGGGCATGATCAGTGCGTGTGCGTGTGTCTGCGCGATAGAGCGTGCAGTCTTCCGTTGTATGTTATTTTGAGAGAATCAATGTCCGCGCTGCGCGTTTTCTTGATCGCACCGCGCGCATGTCATTGTGATGCACACAATGAACATTTTCAACACGGGGCCAAACTATTTTATTTCGGCAAGCCTCGCTTTGGTTACGTTCATTTTAATAGGGGAAAGTGGAAGATGGCCGCACCGTGATAAAGGTCTATTCTTCGCGGATTCACATAATTTCACAGCTCTTGGACAAGGCTATGTTCCCCATAGTACTGTCGGGTACGATCAGTGCGTTCGCGCGATAGCGCGTGTATCTACCGTTGAGAATCACTTCCACACTGCACGCTCTTTGATCGCGCAACGTCTGTGCCATTGTGATGCACACAATTAACAATTTCAAAAGAGGACCAAACGATTTTTTTCTGCAAGCCTCGCTTTGGTTACGTTCATTTTAATAGGGTAAAAGGGAAGATGGCCGCACCGTGATCAAGGCGTATAAAACTACCTTTCATTGTCTTTCTAATTATAGGTCCTTAGATAATTGCACTGAGCGTCTCTGTTCATTTTGATAATTTTGAAACTTCTTGGATGAAGGAGGCTTTCCTTTTTTTCATAAATCTCCCCCCTTTTTTAATACAAGTTTTTAACAAATCATCCAGTATAGGCAATTAATTACATTCAATAGATCGTATGGAGAAATGCATAAATTACATCATTTCATATTAATTATGCTGCGATAAAGATTATAGAAGCATCAATTTGAGCATGGAAAGCCCGTTAATCAAGCGGTTATGATGTCTGTTCTGCAGCTTTACTGTGCAGATTGGATCGAGAAGGCCGATGGTTAGAACCTCCTCGAGCATAACTGATTTTAGCTTGTGTAAATAATGTCATCTCCAAAAAAAAATTCTGGACTGATGCAATAATTACATTAATTTAACTAGATTTGCCTGTAAAGTAGGTTGGGAAGATGAATGCACCGAGCATACACCCGATGTGTTCCTTTAATAATGGACATTTTCACTACAGATACCAACAAAGATGTCCAGTGAATTACCATCCTTGGGCAGTATAACAGTTTGGATCCTTGTCACACCGCTGTCTTCCCATACATCAAAGTAGAGGACTCCTGTCCTGTCCATTCCACCTGTAGCTGGTAACTGAAGACGTCTAGCTGCACATCCCAAGGATGAGTCACTTTCCTCAGCTGATCCTTGAGGAAGTCCAGAGCCCCCTCCTGTTGCTAACTGCCGACCGAATGACACACCAGCCCCAATATCAGTCGGTCCTTTGTACGCTGTGAGGGCGGCATCATCATCTCCAGTTGAACCGAGGAAGGCATGAGAGGCCACAAAAGTGAAATCCCCTGTAAATTTAACAACATTCTTCCATTGAGAACAGCTGATATAGACTAATAAAGTGAAAACGTCATCCTTTGTGTGTTGCCATGGTTTTTGGGTCTACACTGAAACCAGTGAACTGTTTCCCTGCGCTATACCAATGGATGTTTCAGATTACCAGCTAACGTTTAGACCCAAAAACCATGGCAACTGACGTCAGGATAATATCGACTTTTTATGTCTGTCTCCATTTTTAGTGTCTTGATGCTATGCGTGTGGTGTGTCTTGTTTAAAGGCACAGGCTCGTCATCAATGCGCGCGCGCCAAATTCGTGCCACGAAAGACGCAGCTCTATAGCAAAGGCACGGAGCTGCGTATTTCGTGGCACGAATTTGGCGCGCGTGCATTGCTGACGAGCCTGTGTCTTTAATGTATCTTTTATTTACAATTCGGCAACAAACATGCTAGTACTATTTTTTCGCTATCAAGCTATTAACTACATTTAATGGTATACGATACGTACTTCTCTTAAATTTTCTAAGCAAGGAATTTGGTATGATCATCATTTTATAAAGCGAATATGTTTCATAACAACATTTGGGCTGTATTCCATAAATGTAACACAGCTCTGAATACGTAGGCCTGTTTCATCAGCCTAGTATTGACCCCTTTCGAACACGTGCGAATATGCCATTTTGGGAGTCAAATAATGCTGAGTCATTGTGGAAGCAATGAGCGTGCGCGTTGTGTGTCTCTGGTGGGCGTAACGCAGTTTAATTCACCAATGGGAGCCTCACCATTGCGCGTTACGCATGCTATGGACACACACACAACGCGCACGCACATTGCTTCCACAACGACGCGGCATTGTTTTACTCCTAAAATGACGTCATTGGCACGAGCTCAATACCTTGTGGTAGATCGCAGGGTAACGGGATGACCTCACACAGAGTAAGGTTCGTTGTTCTGTTGATGTTGATACTGATGTAGCGAGCAGTCACACCATATGGCGGGTTGCACTCAAACTCTATCCAGTTGTTTGCTATGGCTTGGTATTCGCTAACTGGACTTCCACACATTGTATTATCAGTCAGGTTTCTGCTTATACCAGCTCGAACTGTTGCACCTTCGAGCATTGTCCTGTCAGTAGCTTTGTGGAAAGAGAAACAAGAATTCCTATTTAAAGACAGTGTGGAACGAATGACTAAAAGTACAATAAACTGCCCAGAGGAAAGTGAATCGAGTCTATTAAGCAAGGATTTATATAGACTATCCAATCGATTGAAAGCACAAGTTGAGTCTCTTGATGTGATCCTTCAGTCAGTGATTTGCGCCAGTAGCCATATGCATCAAGCCAAGACTTCGAGTCGTTACAACCATAATGTTAAAATTAATGTACATGGTCTAAATTTAAAGAAAGGGACAACACTTGCAAAGGGTTTCCCAACTCTGTACGCTTCATGCAAGTTGCCACAGCAGATTTTTACATACTTAACGGCACATGGGAGTTGGGAAACAAGGCATCAATCTTTATGTCATCCATGCAATCGTTGCACGGTTGACGGCGCAGCACATAGTTGCATTAGGTTGCAGAGTTTATCATTAAATTGAATTGGGTTTCCGACATTGAAAACAAGATTCTCTGATTCCCATGAAGGTTTATGCACCGGGCAATACATCGGTAACATTTAGGTCACATTGCGGAATAAGGAGCATCTCGACAAAATTTTTTCGGAACCCATGCCCAGATGTCACCCACTATTTAATGCGACGACGCGTTCATACGTTTAGTTTAGCAGTACACAGGACGCTGAAAATTTGATGCGCGCACGACCCGCAACTTTAGAGGGACGACTTTTTCCGCTTGTCGGGAACACTTCACCAGACTAAATTTTGTTGTATGTGTGCCATCTGATGGTGATTGCTTTAAAATCGCCAGAGCTACACACAGGTCTCAAAACGATCGCCGACTTGATGCCGACGGGCGTAGTTCAGGCGTAGCTTGGTCATACAAAAAGTTCCTGACTGTTCTGTGTCGCCTCGAAGTGTTTAAACGTAGTCATATAAGGTAAATGTATTCGTTCTTACTAAAGGTTGCATCGTTTCCCTTGACGAGGATTTTCCCGACGCACTGATCAGACATCAGATCAATCTTCCACCAAGGGTTCATTTCGGAATCTGATTAGAGTAGAAATCAGCGACAAATAATCATCATGCTTATGGCCTATGGTGTAATCTTAATTGTGGATACTTTTGTATGCTCATAAAATCTCATCTTTCAAAACAATCTTTAAAAAAAAGTATTGTTTGGAGTAAAAGAGTAAAACAATTACTTGGAGCTACAGCAGAAAGCTGAAACGTATGAATCTTTAGGGTTCACTATGCTCAAAAGTCTTGGTATACGTTTTAAGACAAACATCATGTAAGCACAGCTCTTCCGCCATTGTTGCACGGACAGTTACAGAGACCATTAAAAATGTGATATTTTGAAGAAAAAAATGCTTGTTGAATTTCTATAACCATTAGGCCTACGGTAGATAGCACTCACTTGTTCGGCTGCAGTGCGCCAATTCATACCGGAAATCTCGGTTGATAGCTCTAGATGCCTCAAAGCTATCTTCGCTACTGGTGTATGTAGAACTCTGTGTAATCACACTTCCACTTAAGCTAATGGCTGTCAACAGGGGCGAGAACATTTTTTGAGACAGCATTTAGACAACATGTTTCGATTGAAAAATTTGTGGAAATGCTAAAAATAAATGGATTTTCCTATTGAAGGTCAACACGAACTGCGAGTTTTTAGGGGAGTCAGCGCATTACACCTTAATGGGAACATACTGCCGGATCGCAATGTTGAAATAAAGCTGAAGATATTGAATCTCTTTTTACTCAGGAAAAAGTTCTTTTTTTTCGATTGAATTTGAGTTGCTTTCATTTTTATTTTAGCAAAGCCACTAACCTCTGCGGAGATTGCATCGTTTATTTAGGTGTGTGTTTTGAGGTATAGCTTTGTTTTGTAACATTTTACAGTTTATTGTAATATTACATACAGCCTTGGAATCATTTTTTTTGGACCACCTATATCTTGAAGCATTCATATAAATCACTCCTCTTCGGCAGCAACCCGGCTTATGTTTATGATGTTTGATCTGAGACAATAGTCATTAGCTCAAGAGGCTTACATGGCGTCAAATATTCCTATGGGACATTCCTTAGCAATTGTTATGTACTTTTTTTTGTTGTCATGTTTTAGGTGGTCCAATATTTTTTTCTCAAGGCTGTAGTCCTACATTATGAATCAAACATGTTATTTATGTTGTCAAAACAAAACATACAATCCCGTATTAAATTATACACACTAGTCCGAGTCATTGACTGTATTCGTGTATCGTTGTACATCCGACTTGATTACACCCCCATATCTCAATAGTGGCATCCTATAAAAGCTGCTACTTTGTGTGTGAACGTATCCGTGCCGTTAGAATACGTTCCCATATGCCTCCCCACCCTCCTAAACACCTCGAAACGCCCCAACCCCCTGAAACTTCCCGAACTTAGAACCAAGTTTAACGCTGGAAATGCTATACCTTGTTATCTTACCATTTGCTGCAACAGCTTGCTCATCTATGAATTCCTCCACCATGAATTCAGACATGTGGAGGAATTTCCCGGTCCCGTTCAGATAAACACTAAGGTAGCGGGCAGATACAGCAGGCTCAGCAATGAACTGGACGACTTGCTTTACATCTAATAAGACTTGATCAGGTTGGACTGTTCCTATTAAGTCTGATTGGTCATATTCAGGCTTGATTCCAGCTCTCACCTCTGCACCACTTAATCGAGGGACTGAAAACCAAAAATGAAAAAGAAAAGAGACTTTTATTGAAAATACAGGCAACGACGTCTTTTTGTGTAGTTTTAGCCCACTATTTTCTCACACTCAATTATACATGCAGGAGAAAACAACCATCAATATTCCAATTTTCTTCGAACAGCACATACACTTGCGACGAAAATGTCCCGGTTTGCGTCTCAGTTGGCCCCGGTGAATCCCGGCGCCCCTCATATATGGTCGACCGTGGTTTTGGGGTCGATTTCCGAATTCTGATCTCATGGTCCTATAAAGAAAACCGGGAAGGGGGACGGGAAGTCTAAGGCAAAGTCGAATGCTCCGAAAAAGTAACAGCAGTGTACCGGCTTCAATTTGGCTACAGACACACATTCCCAGTTTTGCGTGCCGGTGGCGCTATAGACTTGGTTCCAAGTCCGAGATCCCGATTTGTTTTCCGTATGCGTAGCGCCCTCTGTTGATTTGTGAAATGTATGGACAGGGAACTAGTCTATTTCGGTTCAGGATCTCGAGATCCTGAACCGAAATAGACTAGTTCCCTGTCCATACATTTCACAAATCAACAGAAGTAGGGACCATTAGAAATGGTACGCGTACGAGAAACGTTTGCGGCTCGGAAAAATCGGGTGGTTGTATCACAATTTTGCGTGTTTATTCAAGAAATGAGCGCATGTGTACATGAGCATATTGATGTGAAATTCTCATTACTTGTGTTGTTTCAGATTAATACCCACGCAAAATCGTGATACAACCACCCGATTTTTCTGAGCCGCATACGTTTCCCGTACGCGTATCATTTCTAATGGTCCCTAATGATACGCGTACGGGAAACGTATGCGGCTCAGAAAAACTGGATGGTTGTACCAACAGTTTGCGCGGTTATTTTGTCTGCACAACATAGGTAATGTGACTTTTACATCAATATAACCATGTACAGATCTGCACATTTCTTGAACAGCCACGTAAAATTGTGATATAACAACCCAGTTTTTGCGAGACGCACACGTTTCCCGTACACGTACCATTTCTAATGGTCCCTATTGTGTGTGTGCGCGTACTTGATACCGTTTAATACGCGGTAGAATTTTTTCCTACGAAGATGGCGTCTGTGAACGCAGATATTTCATTGAGGGTTAAGGCCCTGTCACACCTTGACGTTTTAGCCAGCGTATGCTGACGTATGAAAAATTTGGCGATTACGCTGCAGCGTACGTCGAATAAGTTATGGGTAAGTTTTGTATAAGTTAAGAGCACGCTGAAACACGCTGGTATACGTCGTAGTAAGGCGAGGTCGTCGAAAAATGTTGTGCTTGCACAACAATTTTTGGCGTATGCCAGCGTGTGGCTCATAAGTCCCGCATAAGTTGTAGGTAAGTAATACGATCGTTGACACACGTTCACACACGTTACTTGTAAGTTAATCATAAGTCGAAATACGTCGAGATAATGTCTAGCGTACCCAAAACTTATTTCTAACCTATGAGTAACGTGCTTTGAACCTATGTCGAACTTATCTCCAACTCATATTGACGTATGTAGACGTATTTGACGTGTTCCGGACGACCACATGACTTACTGAACGTGTTTCTAACTTACAGCTACCGTATAATGGCGTATTGGCAGCGTTTAGGGGAATTGGTATATACCAATGGGGTTCACAGGAGGAACCCGTCAGTACTCTTCAAGACTCCATGGTCTAGTGCGGTTAAGATTTGAATCGTCGAGCGGCAGCCTTTTTATAGGCTACGACACGTGATCGTCGGCGATACGCTGCCGCGCGCTATGCATAAGTTAGACTATCGTTGGGCATAAGTTGTGAACGCCGGCAACACGCTAAGCATTCGTTGGTATTCGTTGGTATAAGTTATCTAAACGTTATGGAAACGTTCTATGTAAGTTACTACTACGGTATGTACACGTCCAACTCGTTATGAATACGCTTTGTCTACGCTCAAAATTGAAAAAAACATCGATACTTCAGCGTATGCCAGCGTTTTAGTGTGACAGGGCCTTTACTACGACGTATACTAGCGTGTTTCAGCGTGCTCTTAACTTATACAAAACTATACCCATAACTTATTCGGCGTACGCCAGCGTATTCGCCAAATTTTTCATACGTCAGCATACGCTGGCTAAAACGTCAAGGTGTGACAGGGCCTTTAGCCCAGGTTGGACGTCGTCTTCATTGCATTACGAGTGACGTCCAGGTTACGATGTCTCTAAACAGGGGGACTGAAACTTCCACATAATTGTTAAGCTATTTTATTACCTTTTAATGGACGTCGAATTTATGTCCATATATGGGTAATTCCAAAAATTAAGGGTCCAAAAGTGTGACATGCTTTTCAAGATTTCCAAGTGTTTTTAATGCTTGAAAGTGGTTTCCCAGTAGAAAATAATTATTTTTATTTGAACAAATGCCACTCAAATTTAATGTTTGTGTGTAGATATGGCACCAAGGTTAATGCAAACTCATTCTACAGCCAATTGTCATTAGGGTAGGTAACCCGGGACACCAAACTCCTATCCAATACCATGGAACAAATTAAGCCTTTATGGTCTTTTGTTTTGAATATTTTTCAGGAATCAGAAAACAAAATATTGAAGAAAATGATGCTGCCCCCTACCATCACAGGCCACAGTCCATTACCTAGAATTTGTGGTCATAAGTGGTGATTTTTGAAGCAGAGAGTGTCGTACGTAACTGAGACACCAAACATTTTGGACCCCTAATTTTGGGAATTACCCATATGCTTGACGTCTTTATTTACAGGAACGGGAGGTTTAAATGTCGTATATACCAAATTTGATGAAAAAAATTGTGAAATATAAGGCACAGCCTAACGTTAAAGTTCAGAGAAATAAATAACAGCTGCCGTCGCGTCACGCTTCGTAAAGTTTGGATAGGCTTGCGCGTGCGGCGTCATTTGCATGACTGGGGATTGTGTTCAGTGTACACGGTCCGCCTATCATACCGGGGAACTCAGTAAGTTATGTCAACCGGCCACTCCTTCGTTTTTTAAGGCTATAAATAGGAAACATGATGAATATAGCTTCACGGGGCGGTCGGGTTGGCGTACGGGTTCTTTCCTCGCCTTTCACCTCTGGCGTCCCGGGTTCGAATCGGAAACGTAGGCGCACCGCGGTCAAAGTTCAACAAATTTGAACTTTAACCCAGTTCGAAATGTTTTGCGCATCGCGATAGGCCGCGTAGATTGGTTCCCGATCCTATCGTTTATTGCGAAAATATGAGGATCAGTAGGGCAGCCATAACAAGCAGAATTCTGCCCGTCGTGAATGCCCTTTACCGTGGTCATGGGTTATTATTATAATTTTTGTTTTAGTAAGTGCGTATATTTTGCATTGACATTTGTAACCGGACCCGGCCGTGCGTATCGAACATATCCAAATGTAAATAAAGTACATTGCCTAAGGCAAAGGGCTTCGCCAATTTTTAAATATAAAACACACAATGCGCACGCGCAAAAACGACCAATCACAGATCAAGATGAAGCGCCCTTTACATGTCCTCATATTCTCCTATGTGGAATATGTGGACGGGAACCAGTCTATTGGCCGCGCACTGCATGGTTTGCCGCTTGTGCGCGGCATATATATCGCGGCGCGCAAAACTTGTTGAGCTGGGTCAAAGTTCAAATTTGTTGAATTTTAAAGGCGGATACACACTATCTCGGAAAAATCACACTTTCGCGCTGCGCTCACCGCATTGCATGAGATCCCAATCGCCGATTATTCAAAAATAGAAAATTCTACTCTGGTAGCTTGTGGCTTCTCTGATACCTCATTGGCTGCGCGTTGGAAAGGTCAGCGCACCGCGCCCAAAGTTCAACAAATTTGAACTTTGACCCAGCTCAAAACTTTTGCGCGTCGCGATAGGCCGCGCACAAGCGGCAAACCAGTTTGTGTACAAACCAATGGATCAGTGTGATTTTTCCGCGATAGTGTGAACTCCCCTTTATCGCGGTGCGCTGGCCTTTCCAACGCGTAGCCAATGAGGCATCAGAGATGCACCACTGGGTTGAATTTTCTATTTTTGAAAGATCGGCGATTTGGTGCTCGTGCAATGCAGTGAGTGCAGCGCGGTAGATAGTGTGATTTTTCCGCGATAAGGCGGATACACACTATCGCGAAAAAATCACACTTTCGCGCTGCGCTCACCGCATTGCATGAGCTCCCAATCGCCGATTATTCCAAAATAGAAAATTCTACTCTGGTAACTTGGGGCTTCTCTGATACCTCATTGGCTGCGCGTTGGAAAGGTCAGCGCACCGCGCCCAAAGTTCAACAAATTTGAACTTTGACCCAGCTCAAAAGTTTTGCGCGTCGCGATAGGCCGCGCACAAGCGGCAAACCAGTTTGTGTACAAACCAATGGATCAGTGTGATTTTTCCGCGATAGTGTGAACTCCCCTTTATCGCGGTGCGCTGGCCTTTCCAACGCGTAGCCAATGAGGCATCAGAGATGCACCACTGGGTTGAATTTTCTATTTTTGAAAGATCGGCGATTTGGTGCTCGTGCAAAGCAGTGAGTGCAGCGCGGTAGATAGTGTGATTTTTCCGCGATAAAGGGGCGTTCACACTATCGCGGAAAATTCACACTTTCGCGCTGCGCTCACCGCATTGCATGAGTTCCTAATCGCCGATTATTCCAAAATAGAAAATTCCACTCTGGTAACTTGGGGCTTCTCTGATACCTCACTGGCTGCGCGTTGGAAAGGTCAGCGCACCGCGGTCAAAGTTCAACAAATAGGCCGCGCACAAGCGGCAAACCAGTTTGTGTACAAACCAATGGAACAGTGTGATCTTTCCGCGATAGTGTGAACTCCCCTATAGTGTGAACGCCCCTTAAAGGCACAGGCTCGTCAGCGATGCGCGCGCGCCAAATTCGTGCCACGAAATACGCAGCTCCATGCCTTTGCTATGGAGCTGCGTATTTTGTGGTACGAATTTGGCGCGCGCGCATTGCTGACGAGCCTGTGCCTTTAAGACTCTTTTTTTTTTCGCGAGTAAAGCGGCCTTTCCTTAAGGGGAGTTCACACTATCACGAATTTTGGCGCGCGCGCATTGCTGACGAGCCTGTGCCTTTAAGACTCTTTTTTTTTTCGCGAGTAAAGCGGCCTTTCCTTAAGGGGAGTTCACACTATCACGAAAAAATCACACTGCCGTTCTGCGCTCACCGTACTGCATGATGTCTCAATCGCCGATCTTTCCCAAATAGAAAATTCAACCCCGGTTACTTGGGGCTTCTCTGATACCTCATTGGCTGCGCGTTGGAAAGGTCAGCGTACTGCGGTCAAACTTCAACAAATATTAACTTTGACGTTTTGCGCGTCGCGGTAGGCCGCGCAATAGTACAGTTTTCCGCTTGTTTGCCACCGTGCAGTCCATGCGGTCCATCATGCGAGCCATGTTATGTTTACGTTTCGGAGGAACCATAGCCTCAGTTTGGTAGAACGAGGCTAGAATTTGGGAAAGATCGGTGATTAATAATAATAATGGAAATTTATAATGCACCGGTATCCATTAAAAAAGATGCTCATGGCGCAGAGACCTCATGCAATACGGTAAGCGCAGCGCGGCAGTGTGATTTTTCTGCGATAGTGTGAACGCCCCTCCTTTGGTCCGTTTTCATCCGTTTTGCATGCGTTGCGTTTGCGCTGCGGTCGTCCGTATGTATCAGTCTATGGAGCGATTCAGACGCAAACACAACCCATGCACGAGACGGATGAACAACGGACCTAAGGAAAGGCCGCTTTACTCGCAAAAAAAAATGAGGCTGTGTGAATCCAGTATGATCTGTTTTTGAGCGATTCTGCGAATAAAACCATTATAAATCAAAAGAAAGACATCAACAAACTCATTCGAATTTTCAGCTTTGTCAAATGTACCACGTTTAAAAAAACATGAAAATCCATGTGCGTTATCAAGGGGCGCGTTCAATAGCACAATACGTATGCCGGTATTGCATACCGAAAACGTTGAACGCAACCGAACGCACGGTATTTCCAATACGTATTGCATCCAACAATTCCAACTCGAACGTGGTACGCTTTACATACCAAGATGGCTGACGGATAAATCGTGACTACGGCCTCAGGGTTTCAAGTCAATATTTTGCTTCATAAGAATTCAACATTCAGCGTGTCGAGAAGAATTTCGAACTGTTTATTCTTCGACTGTCGTGAATGCCCTTTACCGTGGTCATGGGTTATTATTATAATTTTTGTTTTAGTAAGTGCGTATATTTTGCATTGACATTTGTAACCGGACCCGGCCGTGCGTATCGAACATATCCAAATGTAAATAAAGTACATTGCCTAAGGCAAAGGGCTTCGCCAATTTTTAAATATAAAACACACAATGCGCACGCGCAAAAACGACCAATCACAGATCAAGATGAAGCGCCCTTTACATGTCCTCATATTCTCCTATGTGGAATATGTGGACGGGAACCAGTCTATTGGCCGCGCACTGCATGGTTTGCCGCTTGTGCGCGGCATATATATCGCGGCGCGCAAAACTTGTTGAGCTGGGTCAAAGTTCAAATTTGTTGAATTTTAAAGGCGGATACACACTATCTCGGAAAAATCACACTTTCGCGCTGCGCTCACCGCATTGCATGAGATCCCAATCGCCGATTATTCAAAAATAGAAAATTCTACTCTGGTAGCTTGTGGCTTCTCTGATACCTCATTGGCTGCGCGTTGGAAAGGTCAGCGCACCGCGCCCAAAGTTCAACAAATTTGAACTTTGACCCAGCTCAAAACTTTTGCGCGTCGCGATAGGCCGCGCACAAGCGGCAAACCAGTTTGTGTACAAACCAATGGATCAGTGTGATTTTTCCGCGATAGTGTGAACTCCCCTTTATCGCGGTGCGCTGGCCTTTCCAACGCGTAGCCAATGAGGCATCAGAGATGCACCACTGGGTTGAATTTTCTATTTTTGAAAGATCGGCGATTTGGTGCTCGTGCAATGCAGTGAGTGCAGCGCGGTAGATAGTGTGATTTTTCCGCGATAAGGCGGATACACACTATCGCGAAAAAATCACACTTTCGCGCTGCGCTCACCGCATTGCATGAGCTCCCAATCGCCGATTATTCCAAAATAGAAAATTCTACTCTGGTAACTTGGGGCTTCTCTGATACCTCATTGGCTGCGCGTTGGAAAGGTCAGCGCACCGCGCCCAAAGTTCAACAAATTTGAACTTTGACCCAGCTCAAAAGTTTTGCGCGTCGCGATAGGCCGCGCACAAGCGGCAAACCAGTTTGTGTACAAACCAATGGATCAGTGTGATTTTTCCGCGATAGTGTGAACTCCCCTTTATCGCGGTGCGCTGGCCTTTCCAACGCGTAGCCAATGAGGCATCAGAGATGCACCACTGGGTTGAATTTTCTATTTTTGAAAGATCGGCGATTTGGTGCTCGTGCAAAGCAGTGAGTGCAGCGCGGTAGATAGTGTGATTTTTCCGCGATAAAGGGGCGTTCACACTATCGCGGAAAATTCACACTTTCGCGCTGCGCTCACCGCATTGCATGAGTTCCTAATCGCCGATTATTCCAAAATAGAAAATTCCACTCTGGTAACTTGGGGCTTCTCTGATACCTCACTGGCTGCGCGTTGGAAAGGTCAGCGCACCGCGGTCAAAGTTCAACAAATTTGAACTTTGACCCAGCTGAAAACGTTTTGCGCATCGCGATAGGCCGCGCACAAGCGGCAAACCAGTTTGTGTACAAACCAATGGAACAGTGTGATTTTTCCGCGATAGTGTGAACGCGCCTTAAGGCGGATACACACTATCGCGGAAAAATCACACTTACGCGCTGCGCTCACCGCATTGCATGAGCTCCCAATCGCCGATTATTCCAAAATAGAAAATTCTACTCTGGTAACTTGGGGCTTCTCTGATACCTCATTGGCTGCGCGTTGGAAAGGTCAGCGCACCGCGGTTAAAGTTCAACAAATTTGAACTTTGACCCAGCTCAAAACTCTTTGCGCGTCGCGATAGGCCGCGCACAAGCGGCAAACCAGTTTGTGTACAAACCAATGGAACAGTGTGATCTTTCCGCGATAGTGTGAACTCCCCTATAGTGTGAACGCCCCTTAAAGGCACAGGCTCGTCAGCGATGCGCGCGCGCCAAATTCGTGCCACGAAATACGCAGCTCCATGCCTTTGCTATGGAGCTGCGTATTTTGTGGTACGAATTTGGCGCGCGCGCATTGCTGACGAGCCTGTGCCTTTAAGACTCTTTTTTTTTTCGCGAGTAAAGCGGCCTTTCCTTAAGGGGAGTTCACACTATCACGAAAAAATCACACTGCCGTTCTGCGCTCACCGTACTGCATGATGTCTCAATCGCCGATCTTTCCCAAATAGAAAATTCAACCCCGGTTACTTGGGGCTTCTCTGATACCTCATTGGCTGCGCGTTGGAAAGGTCAGCGTACTGCGGTCAAACTTCAACAAATATTAACTTTGACGTTTTGCGCGTCGCGGTAGGCCGCGCAATAGTACAGTTTTCCGCTTGTTTGCCACCGTGCAGTCCATGCGGTCCATCATGCGAGCCATGTTATGTTTACGTTTCGGAGGAACCATAGCCTCAGTTTGGTAGAACGAGGCTAGAATTTGGGAAAGATCGGTGATTAATAATAATAATGGAAATTTATAATGCACCGGTATCCATTAAAAAAGATGCTCATGGCGCAGAGACCTCATGCAATACGGTAAGCGCAGCGCGGCAGTGTGATTTTTCTGCGATAGTGTGAACGCCCCTCCTTTGGTCCGTTTTCATCCGTTTTGCATGCGTTGCGTTTGCGCTGCGGTCGTCCGTATGTATCAGTCTATGGAGCGATTCAGACGCAAACACAACCCATGCACGAGACGGATGAACAACGGACCTAAGGAAAGGCCGCTTTACTCGCAAAAAAAAATGAGGCTGTGTGAATCCAGTATGATCTGTTTTTGAGCGATTCTGCGAATAAAACCATTATAAATCAAAAGAAAGACATCAACAAACTCATTCGAATTTTCAGCTTTGTCAAATGTACCACGTTTAAAAAAACATGAAAATCCATGTGCGTTATCAAGGGGCGCGTTCAATAGCACAATACGTATGCCGGTATTGCATACCGAAAACGTTGAACGCAACCGAACGCACGGTATTTCCAATACGTATTGCATCCAACAATTCCAACTCGAACGTGGTACGCTTTACATACCAAGATGGCTGACGGATAAATCGTGACTACGGCCTCAGGGTTTCAAGTCAATATTTTGCTTCATAAGAATTCAACATTCAGCGTGTCGAGAAGAATTTCGAACTGTTTATTCTTCGACTGTGGAAGACCACTGCCAGTTGAGTACTTAGCAGTTTTTATTTGCAATGTAATTGTCAGAATTTTTGCGTTAAACATGCAGCCGTAGTGCTTTGTAAACTGCATTGCATACAGTAGCTATGTTTGATTATACGTTTTGGGATGCCGTCTTTCGACAAGCCGTTTCGGTTGCAGAATACCGACACTGCCATACGTATTTCGGTATAGTGCTGTTGAACACGCCTCTGGTCTTGGCGGGGTGTTTCAAATATTCGTTCTCAGTTGATCGGGTACTATGTGGCTTGCGTCATGCACTCTGTGGCGCACATCATATACTGCGTATGCGCGCGATCCATAAAAATGCATTGCGTTTGAACTCGCACGCGGAGTACACAGCGCCCATGCATTTTGGACAGCGTAGATGCGAACCAAAAATAAGTAAATCGTTTGCAAACGATCTAAATAATTTCATCTTTACGGATTATTTTCTGGAAACCTTTCATTGGGTAGTTGCTATTAATTCAATCTTTACTTTCAGAACTGTTCCCCAAACTCGTCGATTACTTTTTGGGGTCATTGCAAATGATACATGGCCTTTAAGGTACGTTCACAATATCGAGGGAAAACAGTGGGGAAAATGGCTTTGCGCGCAGCTGCTCCATAGGTTTGTACAGAAACTGGTTTGCCTATCGCGACGCGCAGAACGTTTTGAGCTGGGTTAAAGTTCAAATCTGTTGAACTTTGACCGCGGTGCGCTGACCTTTCCAACGCGCCGCAGCCAATGAGGTATCAGAGAAGCTCCAAGTTGCGGAGTTGATATTTTTTATTTTGGAAAAAAATCGACGCTTGGGACTTCATGCTAGGTGGTGAGCGCAGTGCGGTAGTATGATTTTTCCGCGATAGTGTGAACTCCCCTTTAAGTGGCGTTCACACTATCGCGGAAAAATCGAACTGGGTCAAAGTTCAAATTTATTGAACTTTGACCGCGGTGCGCTTACCTACCTTTCCAACGCGCAGATTGTTTTCGTTCGCACGAAGATTGTTTTCGTTCGCACGAAAACTGTTTTCGTTCGAACGTAAACATTTTTCGTTCGCACGAACATTTGTTCTCGTTCGCACGAAGATTGTTTTCGTTCGCACGAAGATATTTTTCGTTCGAACGTACATATTTTTCGTTCGCACGAAGATATTTTTCGTTTGAACGTAAATATTTCTCAAACTTTTTTTTCAGTCATGTCCCTTTACGGGCTCCGTACTACGCCAAGATCGGCTACCCCTCATTTTTTGTCTGTGGTGAAAAGTCACCGGTATCATCGTCGGTCGACAGACACGCGGTTTGCAATCATTGGCTTATTACGCATGCGCGACTTTTTCGTAGTCTTTGTACGTGCGCTGTAACGAAGGATTACCCCTCGCAGTGGTGTAAAAAATAAAATGCGCCGCCGGCGCGGTGGAGACGTCAAGGTGACCGTTATGCAGAGGTCCCGGGACAACATTTTGGAGGAGGAGGTGTAACAGCCTGGGAAGGCGTCAGCAGTCTGCGCAAAACTGAACTAGCCATCATAGATGGGAACGTTACTGGACCGTCTTACCTGCGAGAGACATCGTATAGACTCCATCATCATCCCCCAGTATCTTTCCTCGCCTTTCACCTCTGGCGTCCCGGGTTCGAATCCGTGGATTGGGTTTGCAGTCCCTACTGGACCGCGTGGGTTTTCCGCTGGGGATTTTCCTCCCACTTTTATAACTGCAACTCCTTATTCGTCATGCATCCCAAGTTGATAATAAAGTATAGCTAAAAGTACACTCCTTTAGCAGTGGTTTGCGCGCCCCACCAGTTTTCCCGGGAAAAGAGGGCGCGCAAACCACTGCTAAAAGAGTGTAAGCTAAAAGTAAAGCTAAAATTATCGTACTGTTGATGGCATAAAGGGCTATAGTTGCCGAAGATGCCATAAAATTAACAACAACAACAACAACAACATCCCCAAGTACCAGGAACACGCCCTGGGCTGCGTTCCAAACACGCGAACGGTTTGTTAACGTTGGCGGCAACGTTTGCTCATGTGGAATATATTGTTTGCCAAAATACATTGTCAAGATGGCGGCGCCCACAGTCACAACAATCGTACCGACGTTGTAATGTGGCTTTCCGCTGCTTTCCAATTTTTTGAAGAGATGCGACACGTTGCTATTGATTGTGTATCGCCAGCGATAATGAGAAAACCACGAAAAGGTGCAATTTATTTGTCATTTTCCAATTTGCAAAACATCGTCAGTCGTCTTTCATGTCGCGTGTGCCATTTTGAAATGCCTAGCGAACATGGCGAACAACTCAAAAAGTTGTTGGCCAACGTTGGCGAACGTTGGTGGCGCACATTACGTTCCACTCGAATTGTTGGCCAACGTTGCCAACGTTTGCAAACGTTCGCGTATTTGGAACGCAGCCCCGGACTTCGTCTTCGTGGATGACAATGAGCCTGCGCATCGTGCAAGAATCGTCCGATAACGTCTCAACAAAGTTGGAGTGCCTCGTATATGGAGTGGCCAGCCGTGTCCCCCGATCTCAACCCGTCTGGGATCATCTGAAGCGCCGCCTGGATGAACGTGCTCTTCAACCACATGACCTTACAGGACTGCGTGTAGCGCTTATATAAAGGGACACATTGCCTTCAATTTCTCCAAGATTTTGCCGTTTAGAAATGTTCCTTATACCTTTGAAGAGGTGTTCATGCATTAAAACACTTATAATATGTTGTAATTAGAACGATGTTCATTCACTACTGTACCAAACTACGAGGGGGGTTGTGATTCCCTGGTTTCCCATTTCAACGACACACTCAACAGTATTCTCGATAACCATGCCCTAGTGAAAGCTCGAGATATAATACTATACGACCACATCCTAACGTGTTTGATAATTTTGGCCTCGCGTGCCAAAAGTCTCATCGTGTGCGCTGAAACGAAAGGCAAGTGCTTACGACTCATAGACTGGATTCACGGTTCACAACGTTTAACCCACTGGTAAAACCACTCTAACACACGTCAAAATAATTGTGCGGAGTGCCAACCAGTCTTTTTGTAGTTGGTAAAGAACGCATGCGCGGTGTCCATAAATCGACCAATAGACCCTTTCACTAATAAATTCAAATTTTATGCACGCATGTGCATAACGGACGTGGTAGGCGGAAGTGAATTGAGTCGATTTTACGTACACGTGTTTATATGGCGAGTAACGCCTTCGGCCGTTTCAAACTCGTAAAACGCGGTGAATTTGTGTTTTTGACACAAAATAACAACTGGTAATATAGAGTTCAGATACAGATTCAACCTACTGAGTATCTGTATGGGGCTTACATGGGCGTCTAGGGGTGGAAATTTTGAGATAACTGTCGAAAATCTGTGGTTACGGTATTGCGTGAAGCCGTGCGTGCATGGCGTCGCCAGTCATGGGTAGTGAGTCCCATGACTGGCAACGCCATGCACGCTATGCTTCACGCAATACCGTAACCACATATTTTCGACAGTTATCTAAAAGATTCCACCCCTAGACGCCCGTATAACCTCAAAACAGATATACAGTAGGTTGAATCTGTATCTGAGCTTTATATTACCAGTTAGAAGCAATATTCTCCTTGTTCTGCTGCCCAAAGAGTGATCCATTATGATTTCCAGTAGTTTATCAGTGAAGCCTTGGTTTCAAGAGAACTGCATTAAATAATAAAAAGAAATTAACACAAATTTCTGTCCCTCTCTTCTCTCAGTACTAGCCATGCTAGTGCACTTATGAGAATGGCTATTTAAACAAATAAATTTAATTAATTAAAATCTTCAGTTTTTCTCACAGCTAAATTTGTTTTTTTTAAATCAAATATGCACTTACCCCTACTGATGTTTGATACTGAAGGACAAGGAAATGACTCATCAAGTATTGGTATAAGTGTAGAATGTAGATGGGTAACATTTTGCATAACATTTTTCGGTAAGAGTTGGGAAGTTTATCAGATTTTCTTTAAAATGACTCATCTATAAGCATTGGAATAGGCAGATTCTCGTACGTAATTTTGTACACAAGTCAATGGGTTAACTGAGTTCTTGGCCGCTTCAAACTCGTAAAACGCGGTGAATTTCTGTTTTTGACACAAAATAATAACTGGTAATATAAAGCTCAGATACAGATTCAACCTACTGTATATCTGTTTTGAGGTTATACAGGCGTATAGGGGTGGAATTTTTGAGATAACTGTCGAAAATCTGATGTTACGGTATTGCGTGAAGCCGAGCGTGCATGGCGTTGCCAGTCATGGGACTCACTATACCCATGACTGGCGACGCCATGCACGCACGGCTTCACGCAATACCGTAACCACAGATTTTCGACAGTTGTCCCAAAATGTCCACCCCTAAGACGCCCATGTAAGCCCCATACAGATACTCAGTAGGTTGAATCTGTATCTGAACTCTATATTACCACTTGTTATTTTGTGTCAAAAACACAAATTCACCGCGTTTTACGAGTTTGAAACGGCCAAAGGCGTTACTCGCCATATAAACATGTGTACGTAAAATCGACTCAATTCACTTCCGCCTACCACGTCCGTTATGCACATGCGTGCATAAAATTTGAATTTATTAGTGGAAGGGTCTATTGATCTTCCAAAGTCGCATCCTTCACGGGAGAGGCTATAAGCCAGGCACTCCGTGCATGACGTAAGCTTTCCCATCACAGCCCGTGTACAAACCATCATGGTATAGAAGGAAATGTACCCATTGATGTTTACGTCATGCACGGAGTGCCTGGCTTATAGCCTATCCCCTTCCTTCACCAACTCACTGTGCGCAGCCATTTTGCAGTGTCAGGACACCGCGCATGCGTTCTTTACCAACTACAAAAAGACTGGTTGGCACTCCGCACAATTATTTTGACGTGTGTTGTTTTACCAGTGGGTTAAACGTTGTGAACCGTGAATCCAGTCTATAAGTCGTAAGCACTTGCCTTTCGTTTCAGCGCACACAGTGAGACTTTTGGCACGCGAGGCCAAAATTATCAAACACGTTAGATCTTTGCCTCAAGTGGCACGAGTGACCAAATGCTCACGAAAGTTGCCCGCACAAGAGAGCTATCTCCTTACGCCATCGGCCACGAATGAATTTTGGCTCAGCACATAGCTCTCGTGTGCGGCGGGCTTAAACAAGAGCGGCGCACGAGTGAACGGAGGTGGTTGAAATCTGGTCTAACGGTGGAAGGAGAAATGCACTCAATATTCAAGTGTCCTTTTGACATTGCGCCGTTGACGGCGGAAACGACTACGGAGCCAGCCATCACATGCGACGCTGAAATGGCATTAATAGAATTCCATATAATAAGGAGCATGAGGCGTCGCTGCCAAGCAGTAATTGACGCAAACGGTGGAAATACCCGTTACTGAAATTGTAAATGTTTAATTACGAGGGTACGTCCGAAAATATAGAATTTGAAGTTGATAATAATGTGTGAAAAAAATATCTGGGGTGTTTTTGTGTTCGTAAATGGTCACAGGAATAGGTGCGAACAGTCATTTGAAAAATAAAAACTCATAAATTGAACCACACGCCAAAACATACCAAATGATCCCTAACATACTGTGAGTAGTGTATTTATTTCACGCCACCTTTCCTACCTGCCCAGACAATGTCCATCCTGTTAGTTATTGTAATCTTCCTGACGCAGTAGACAGCCTCCAAGTCCACACGCCACCACGGGTCAAGCAGGCCATCCCATGATTCGCTATAGCGACGCGCCCAGTCTGTGGATTATGTAATAGTAAATTAATTACAAAGATAAATTTATTGAATGTATTTGGTTCAAGGGGAAAGCAAGTTCCGATATGCTACTTTGTAAACTTATTGATGGATGTGGAATGACGGGAGCTTTCCCTCGGGTGAAAAGGGTCCAGGCTGCTTTTTTGTATACAACTCAAGTGGACGAAGTTGGAGACATTGAAAGACCAGGAAATTGAAACAAACAAATAAAATAAACAATGATTGGTTTCGCTATTACGCCGACCGTCCGCCCGACCAGGCCGCTAATCTCCCATACGTCGCGTCGGTCGGCCGCCGGTCGAAAAATTAGTTAGCAGCAGAGCAGTTTTGCCAAATGTTTGGTTTTAAAGATACGTAACGTTTTTTTTTCTATTTAATGTAAATTAATTTTTAAAAATGTTTTAAATGGTGTCATTAGTGCAAATTTTCTGGTTTTGCCTTGAAATTAAACATGTAAAGTGAGAAAGCCGTCTACGTTGTGTCTATAAGTCGTGCGTAATTGCGAGAATATATGTTATTATTTGAACATAGCCTAATCTTATGCTGGTATTAAATTCCCAACGCTGCAGCCCCGTTGACATAATGTGCACTCGTAACTAAAATGTAGTGTAATTACCTGTATGTGCAAAGGTGTTAATGTTTCCATCAACGGATGCACCTGCTTCGAGGCTTGGATACCTGGGGTCAGTGTCAGTGGTGCTCTGCTCCGCTGGTTTACCACGCACGTCGAGCGATACACCTTCGTATTAAATGAAAAGACAAAACCCACTCAGAGACTGGCAGAAAATACGACTGAAAATTATAGTGATGGTCAACTTCAAAAGATTTGACATATGTGACCCGCTCTGCAAAAAAGGGTTGTTGTTGTTGTTGTTGTATATTTTATGGCATCTTCGGCAACTAAGGCCCTTTATGCCATCAACTATACGGTTTGTTAGCTTTAACTATACTATATTATCAACTTGAGATGACGAAGAAGGAGTTGCAGTTTTAGAAGTGGGAGGAAAACCCCCAGAGAAATGCCCCAGGGGAAAACCCACGCGGTCAAGTAGGGACTGCAAACCCAATCCACATACACGCCCCGGATTCGAACCCGGGACCCCAGAGGTGAAAGGCGAGGAAAGAACCCGTACGCCAACCCGACCGCCACCGCAAAAAGGGGTCTTAAGTCGCGCTGGCTAGTATTCTTTTTGCGACCATCAAAAGAAATCCGCGGCAAATCCACGCTCAATAAAATACCAAAACACAATGGAAATTCCTGGCGGTGCCCAGATACCGCCTGGAATGTCTGTGTTCCCCCCTGGAATTTCCTTTGTGTTTAGGTATTTTAATGAGCGTAGAAATGCCACAGATTTCTTTTTATGGTCGCAAAAAAGAATACTAGCCAGCGCTCCTCGCCTTTCACCTCAGGTGTCCCGGGTTCGAATCCGGGGCGTGTATGTGGATTGGGTAGTCCCTACTTGACCGCGTGGGTTTTCCCCTGGGGCATTTCTCTGGGGGTTTTCCTCCCACTTCTAAAACTGCAACTCCTTCTTCGTCATCTCAAGTTGATAATATAGTATAGTTAAAGCTAAAACCGTATAGTTGATGGCATAAAGGGCCTTAGTTGCCGAAGATGCCATAAAATATACAGCAACAACCACTAGCCAGCGCGACTTAAGACCCTTTTTTTTGCAGAGCGGGTCACATATGTTTCAGGCCTTCATGCTCGACAACAGCAGAGATCCGTCACTTGCATGTAACATGATCAAAAAAAAATCCACGATGCAAAACAGAACTCCATGATGCTTGGGGGGGGGGGGGGGGGGGGGGGGGGGGTTCAGAACCAGAAAGAAATAATACTAATATTAAAGGAGTGTGACCAGATCACTTTTTTTTACCCATAACTCCCCGGGACTTACCTTATGGGTCATGAGATTTTTATATCATAACATCCGTTATATTTTTCTGATTACGAAACTGAAACTCCCGCGCTTATTTCCGAGGATCTCGTCGAAAATCCACCGATTATTTGTAAACTAATTTTCCAGTATCAACGTTTATCCGCTGAAAGCCGACTCGATAGTTTACTGGAAATTGCGAATGTTTTCGGGTTTTTGGGACATGGGAGGTGTGTATGGGAGTTACTTGATAATATTGGTAAGTTACATCGAAAACTCCTTTAATAATAATCAGGGGGAGGTTTCAGTACCAGAAAGAAGTAATAATAATATTAATAATAATAATCAGATCTCATTCATCTGGATTCACCAGTAAAACCATTTGGAACCAGCCCGATGTGCCAGCCATTTTATTTATTCATTTGTATTTCCTGGTTTAATGAAACATTTTTAACTAAGTATTTGGATTACCTTGGTCGACAAGAAGCAGAACAAGTAAAACCCAGACCGGAACATCGCAGCAGAAGTGACGTGATCTACAAGTGGTCATCATTGATTTGAGTAAGACGAAAATTCAGCCCAATTTGATGCAAGTAACGACGACTTTTTAATGCATTTTAAACCCACCACATCACCGTTCGTTGCTACATTTTACATTAAAATCACTGAACTGTTTCCCCGGCCGTACTTTTAGAACGGTAGAGTCAAAATCAGGCGAGGCAGAGCAACATTTATAGTGAATAGACTGCCGAAGTGAAACGTCATCTTTTGTTAGTTGCTGCCTATATAGGCAATGGCTCTACACTAAAAATCACTGAACAGTGTCCCTGTGCTTTTGCAATGGTACTTTTTCCGACGGCCTTGATGTTTAGAGCCAATTACAAAGGCAAACGTCACACTTATAGGCTGTCTATACACATAACAAAAGATAAAACCAGTCCTGATGTTTTATTCATGTCACAATTATGACGTATTTTGCTGTACAAGACCTAATTTTTCTCTTCAGAAATGACGTATTGATGGTACGGCTTTGAGCAAATTCGGGACCACAATCGCTTCTACTATTGAATATATCTGGGCACGTCGTGTTGCAGCCGAAACGCTGCAACAACTCGGTGGGGGTTGTTCAAACACATAAATTGTTTCCTACTAATGACATAGATGGATTAATGGTCGCAATTTGGGACTGTAATGAAATTGTTTCCTTTATAACGCAGGGATTATAATATATTGGTTTGTTTGAGCTTGACATAAAGTGCAAACTTTAAAAAGGGATTTTTTAATTTGTTGATAAGTTTGGGGCTCGACACAAATTGTTACCTCAAATGACACTGAATGATAACATTATTTTGGGTGGCTGGTTTGTATGGAATTCTATTACTGCCAGTTCAGCGTCGCAAGTGTGGCGTTTTTGGCTGGCTCCGTAGCCGTTTGCGCCGTCAACGGCGCATTGTCGCGTCGTGCCGTCGCATTGTCGCGTCGTGCCGTCGCATAGTCGCGTCGTGCCGTCGCATTGTCGCGTCGTGCCGTCGCATTGTCGCGTCGTGCCGTCGCATTGTCGCGTCGTACCGTCGCGTCGTGCCGTCGCATAGTTTGTACTGTTTGTATAGCACCACTGCAGCGTCGCGTCGTGCCGTCGCATAGTCGCGTCGTGCCGTCGCATTGTCGCGTCGTGCCGTTGCATTGTCGCGTCGTGCCGTCGCATTGTCGCGTCGTGCCGTCGCATAGTCGCGTCGTGCCGTCGCATTGTCGCGTCGTGCCGTCGCATTGTCGCGTCGTGCCGTCGCATTGTCGCGTCGTGCCGTCGCATTGTCGCATTGTCGCATTGTTGATACTATGGTCCTTAGCCGTTTACGCCGTCAACGGCGCATTGTCGCGTCGTGCCGTCGCATTGTCGCGTCGTGCCGTCGCATTGTCGCGTCGTGCCGTCGCATTGTCGCATTTCGAGTGAAAAGTCCATTGTTTCGCCAGTAGGTGGCGCTATCCATTTACGCCGCAGTACTGCATGCGAGGATGAATCTGTTTTCTTCCTCTGGACAAATTGTGGATGATTTCACGGGTAAGAATTTACAAGTCGGATATCACTCTTCCTTAAAACGACCAATTAGCCAACTTTAGCCGTCTGTAAGTGCAGTTCTGATAGAAACCTAACTTTGGCAGGGCAAAATTGACTATTTTACTTGGAAAAAACTTGGGAATTGTTTTAGCCAATCTCATATGTTTTGTAGTTTTAGGTTATAAAAGATGTCCGATCCGACTTGTAAATTCTTTCCTTTTTTCATGTAAAATTGCACCTTCGGTAAGAGTTGACAAGTTCATCAGATTGTTTTTCTTTAAAGTGACTCAACAAGCATTGGAGTGTGCAGATTTGAGGAATAACCCAAATTTTGAGTGGGAAATATTTTAAGATTTTGTGAGGAAACACTTTTAAACAATCCTCATGTTTTGCACATAAGGTCTGAGGCCATGATCAACTTCTCAATTCTTTCTGGTACCTTTGTGGGAGAAATTAATGTGCTTTTAAAAAAATTATTTGCAAATGAATTATTTACCATTCATTCAACATGTTCAGCACAAAAACCATGCATGGATTTTATTTTGAAAGGTTTTCTGGACTGTAATGCTGTTGGTACTGTTTAAAAGTTTCCAATCACCTCTTTAAAACAAAGGAATGAAATCAATGATTGGATGATAGGGCCTAAACATTTCTTTGTTATGAGCAGATCATTTTACTACAGTACTACTATTATAACCGAAATTCACTGTATAGACCGTATCAAATAGCCGCCATTTTGTGGGGCACATTTTGTTATTTAAACCATTCAACAATGGAAGCACAATATGTACAACCATGCATGTCCTCAAGGAACAAAGAAACTGCCCCACGAAATGGCGGCTATTCGATACGGTCTATAGACCTGTTCGGGGTTTTCGCACACAATGGAATTAGCATATTTATGTATATTTGGCACAGCAGACCTTTGACATGTAAAGATTGGTTCCTGAGTAGATAACATTCCGCAATAGACTACTAAAGTGTGACGTCAGTTGCCATGGTAATTGGGTCTAAACACTCGCTGGTAATCTGAAACGTGCATTGGTATAGCGCAGACCCAAAAACCATGGCAACACACAAAGGGTGACGTTTTCACTTTAGTAGTCTGTTAGCGATAGGATTAGGAACCAGTCTATACATGACAAAGGTCAGCTGTACCGAAAATATATGAATATCATGGCTATTTCCATTGTGTGTGAAAAACCCCAAACACTGGTCTTTTCCGCAATTATTACAGCTTGCTGTGTTGCTACATCGATGCAGGCACGTACATAAATTTACTAGTCTTTCCACAAAAATAAATTTCCCAAGCACTCATGACTGTACATGTAAATAATAAACAAAAACTCAGAGGTCAGAGTTCAATTGTAATGTAGCGTTTATTTCGTGTAGTCAAAGGCATGCTTCCATGGACTCAAACACTGACAAATTTTGTTACATGTGCGTTTTTCCATACAGGACCAGGGCTCAAATTCATGCTGCTGTTTTAGCAGGCTATTTCACAATAAGTGGTCATTTGAGTAAATTACAGTATAACCCATCCTGGATAACTTTATCACTGCAAATACATGTTATTAAGCTACATAACTATTTTTACATAATTCTACGAGTTATTCGTTTTGAATTTCTCCATTTACATGCACTTTTAACACCATTTTTTAGTCTCATTTCAAGTTTTACATTAGTTTTAAGTGGAATAATTCGTTGATGATGCATTATTGTGGTGAATTCGGTGATCAATCATGAACATATAGTGTTCAACAATATTGTGAAACTTGGGTTGGTGTAATTCGGTCGAAAAATGTTAATTTTATGAACATTTCAAAATAAAGTGGATTTCCCGTTAAATAAAATATGTAATGTCCTCTCCAGGACAAGGTATTCATGACAATGGAATAGTTTGGAAATACATATGTACTCACAAGTATGTTTGTATCATCTACAGGACACAATTGATGGAGTAAATATGACAATTTGATCGTGGGTGAGATTTGAGTAAATATTATCAAGATCATATTCAGGGTTGTGGAAAATCCGTTAAAAATTTGTCCTCTCCAGGACAGCAGTTAAATTGATATAAACCTGTTACATTCGTTGTTAATGATGGAACACAACATATTTTAGGCTTTAGGGGTCGTCCATAAAGTACGTACGCATGAAATGCCGACTTTTTAGACCCTCCCTCCCCCCCCCCCCCCGTACGCATGGCGTACGCAGTGGCTTCCAACCCCCCCTCCCCCCTGTACGCATACGCATTCCATATATACCTCAGCATTGGTAAAATTTGTTCAGTACTACATGTATAGTGCTATATACTACTACGTGTAGTACGATTCGCATGTCGCCACCTAAGTCTGAAATAAATGACAAAATGTATAGATTTCTTTTGCATTTTGTTTTGTTTACTTAAAATGACACATCAAGCATCATTCAACTGGGGATTTAATGGGAAAACCTAATTTGAGGAGTGAGAAAAATGTGAGATGTGTGAGAAAAATGTGTGGCCTGTCTAATATATTTCGTACATAAGGTCTGAAGCCATGGTCAACTTGTCCATCCTTTCCCGATTTACTAAAAAGACATTTTCGGTTTGCGTACATACGCATTGGCTTGGACCCCCCCCCCCTCCCCCTGTACGCATGGTGTACGCAATGTCAACCCCCCCCCCCCCCTCCCCCCTCCGTGCGTACGTACTTTATGGACGACCCCTTAGAAGAGTGCACTCATATTTCATCAACACAAATGAATATGAGTTATGTGGAACTGTGTGGAAAGACATTTTCCACTTTTGTGGTACTTTATAAGTACATTTGTTTATTATTAAACAAAATGTCCTCTCCAGACAACCAATTACGCATCATTATTTCATTGCAAAAAATAAACATGTTAATCATAATGCCACGCTCTGATATTTTAGGAATTATTAGTATACATCCTGAAGTTTTCAGATGAACAGATTTTTTGTGAGTTGGACAAGTTTGAAATTTGACCCCCAGTGGGACTGAAAGTGTACACTTATTGTGAAATAGCCCAAATATACCTTCATACATGTAGCTCAGAAAAAAAAAGGAACTTTCAAAATCCACTAGCTAAACTCAGGACATCTGCTTGATTGGTACTGTTTTGAGCCAAGCAACAGCATGAAATTGGGCATTTTTACAGGGGAGTTTCCAAAAGAGAACACATAGTGTCTAACTTTGAACACTCACTGCAAAGTTCATGTGATATTTGGACAGTTTGCTCAAAATAAATTTCAACAAAGATTTCCAGGTTCATTCATGATTATCGAAGAACTGTCTTAGTACATGTACATCTCCATGGAAGTTGTTGCTTCCAAGTAGGTCTATATGTACATTTGAATACATCATGGAGTGTACTTAGGTGATCACATGCTCAAAAAGTGTCTGTCAAGCAAGGCTTTAATACACGATAAAGACTACTGTTTGTACGTGGCTGTCCTTTGCAATTGACGTAATAAAGTCACACCACTGAAGTCCATACAGCCAGCTCTAAGTTGCATGAGCATCTGAAAAGAAATTGTCTCCAGTCTAGCAGTTTCCCGTCATTCAATATGGAAGCCCAGGACACGAATCAGCAACATGACAGTTTACTTTAAGAAGACCAAAGCTTGGAGACTAAGAATTGCACACTCTTCTGTCAGAAGAAGCCACAAGTCAGGAAGTATAGGGACTGATGAGAATCCCGTGTGGGTGGAGGTCAATCTTATTCATTTTCTGAAGAAAAAAAAAATACAAAAATCGCTCACAATAGTAAATTGCATGGATTTTGGATCTGCCTAAAACGAGGTTTAATTGTAATTACTAAATTCATTTCCCCCGTGGCTCATCAAATGCACATCAAGGACACAGCCTTGTCCCCAGTATGAACAACTTGGGACCTCAAGTGTTGCTTGTTACATGTATAAGGTGGATCTTGTATATTAATAATGTGATTATTGTCACTGCTCCCCTTTATAATGACTGCAAAAGTAAATACGGTACCAGTTAATGCTCAACATCATGGGTTTGTGTCAGTGGCGGATCCAGCCTCATTAAAATACAGGGATACAATCAATTTCCTTTGTATTCCTGTAATTTATGAAGGCTTGATCCGCCACTGTGTGTGCCAGACTGGCAGGCGCTAAGTTATAAAGTAGTTGACTGCTATCCAGTGGCATTGTAATTTTTGAGGAAAAAAGTTCCCTGAAATACAACATATTTTACCTCACAGGAAAACGTTGCTGCCAGAGATTCATTTTTGACGTCATGCTTTATTGCAACTACACCTCTCTGCTAATATTTGTGCCTTGTGGGTCTGAAAAGGAGAAAAACAGAAACGAAAGATAAAGAAATGGTTAGATTTTATTTGTAGTACATGTACAAAGCATGTGCTGTATACAAAGCGGAAAGATGATCATGCACGGACACCTGGGACCCCACGCACTAAACCTATGAGACAACTCTGAAAAATTATGTTTTTTCCTTAGTACATGTATATTAATTAAAACTGACTTTTTCACTCTTAATTATTTAGTTTTTGTCATCAAACTAACATTTTCACATGGTTTATAGATCATAAAAAGGCAAATCCTGGGTGTCCGTGCATGTCCCCACTGAGCCTTTGGAAAAATGTATAAACACCGTACACCTTCACCACTAATTTTTGCTCTACCGGTATGTTCTTCTTAACATGGTAATGCCTCCGAAAGGGTCAATTTTGTCAGGAAACATGAGTTTAGCACTCAAAATATAGCTAGTTTTTCCTTGAAAACACTTAGCCGAGGTTACCTAAGCCCTAACTTTATCATGTGGTTATCTTTATTAGGGCTGAGGGAACTTGTCAACATGGACACAATATCTCAAAACATTGAAATCAAAATGTGTCATTTTCTCCCAGTGACACACTAATTCCCCCTGGGACTCACCCAAACCTTGTCAGGCATAACCACTACGCATGTCCTTGAGGGAAATAACAATAGGCGAGGAAATGTCCCCGATTATCTTTCACTTTCGTGGCACCCCTCTGAGAATTAAAAAATAATAGCTGTTTCATATAGATTTTGACACGCTGCATAAATATGCTTGTTGGGGGTCGTGAATTTCTGCAGTTAATTAGAAAAATGCAATTTAAAAAATTAAAATGCAAGACATGTATTTTCCCATAATGCATTGCGCTGCCAGAGAAATAAAATGACGTATTTCTTTTTCAACCAATGAAAGCACGCGGCTTGCACACAATATCTCTCGGGGAAGTCAACATCATGACATGGCAGCCTCGTGGCTGTTGGATTTCAAGCGTGTTTTAAGCAAAGTTTGTCACTTTTGGGACTCTTTGGAGTGTGAGATACAGTTCATCTCGAGGAAAATGATAAAACAACTGTTTTTTCCCGAAACGATTTGAGGGAAAGTATTTCGGTGCGTGGTGGACACAGCCTACAGCCACGAAATACATGTTGCAACTGTTCAGCATGCATGCATGTTCACTGACTGATACATGTACGTAACTGTTCAGTTGTGAAACCGGTAAGCACCTTTGTCATTAGACATCATCAGGAGGTAAGAGGGAAAGACATGATCATGGCTTCAGACCTTGTGTGCAAAACATGTGAGACAGGCTGAACATTTTTTTTCCCCATTAAATCCGCAGATTATAATGCTAGATTAGGCCCTAGTCATTTTAAAGAAAAAAATTATGATCAACTTCCCAACTGTTAGTCAGGGAATATTGCCGAAATCTGGGAACTAAATCCTTACCAAATTATTTCTTCACCAAATTGTTATTCAAGGTGTCTAGTAACATCTCCTAAAAAGTTGAAATTCAACTCCCCTAGGAAAACCCGTGACAGCTCTTTAAAGTTGGGGTACCAGGAACTATTAATCCGAAAATATTGAAAAATTTAAATACTGCAGCAATCATCTTGTGGGGGTCAAATGAGAGGTTTTTCGTGATTCTGAATCAATTGTAAACATTTATTTTGCATCAGATCGACTTTTGGATGACAAACTGTGATGCTTAGCTCTTTTTGTGATTAAACGTATATATATAAACATACATATGACTGCGCATTCAATTCAAAGGTAGTAGTCCATGGGTCAGAGGGACCCACCGTGCACCCCCCACCCCCCCCCCCCCCCCCCCCCTCCCCCTCCAATTGACGAAACAACATTTTTCTAGTAGGTTTGCATCTGTACTTCATTTTAACACTTGTTAACATGAGATTAACTGGGACTCACTACTTGATTTTGGATGTTACATGAACCCTCAAGCCCAAGACTTGACGTTAGGGTTAGGGGAAATTCAAATATCCATTGTTCCGTAAAAAATTGTCGTAGAGATACAAGTTACCCCTCAAAATGTAGGTCTTGGTGAGTTCTACACAGTGGTACATGAGTTATGTCTTTTAATTTAGTAAGTAGGTCAACGGAGGTCAAAGGGTCAATTTTAAAGGGAGTTTCGCTAAATTTGGTAATCCTCGCCATCAAACAAAACTGTACGTGTAAATTAATAAAGTTTTACTATAACATGATATTATTCTGTCTCAACGTATTTTATTAGCCATATAAATATAGGTTAATTTGATTATATTGGTAGAAAGGCTTTCTGCCACAACGTGGGAAATATGTGGGTCAATATAGCACCAAAAATACCCCGCAACATAAAAAAAACCTTACAGGCATGGAAGGGGTGGAGACAATGACTTCTCTAATATAACTGCTGATGTCAGATATAGCTAATTTTATTATTCATTAATGTGTATAACATGATACTGTGGCAAGACTGGCTGCACCAGTCACCATATGAGCCTCTAAGGCAGGGTGGGCCACTCTGCCAGAATTGCCTCCCTGACAACCTGCACTTCTAGGGCTGTTTTTGAGACATGGGGTCAGGCCCATCTGGTCAGGCCCATGCAGGTTTAATCAGGATAAAAAAAACTAACAAACTAGGCCATCTCGGTTCAGCCCGAAGCCATCCCGGTTCAGCCCGAAGCCATCCAAGCCAAGCTTAATGCCCTCCCAGCTATGCCAAAACCCCAAAACCCCAGCCCGAAGCCATCCCGGCCCGGCCCAGCCCGATGCCATCCCGGCCCAGCCCGAAGTCATCCAGCCCCAGCCCAATGCCCTCCCAGCAAAAACCTGAAGTCCAAAAGCCCAGCCTGAATTCCAAAAGCCCAGCCTGAAGCCCAAAGCCCCAAAGCCCAGCCTGAAGCCCCAAAGCCCAGTCTGAAGCCCCAAATCCCAGCCTGAAGCCACCCCAGCCCAGCACGAAGCAACCCCGGCCCAGCCCAAAGCTACCCCGGCTCAGCCCAAAGCCCTCAGGCCCAGTCTGAAGGCCATCCTAGTCCAGCCTGAAGCTGTGGGATGACTTCGGGCTGGGCCAGGATGGCTTTGGGCTGAACTTAACTGGGATGGCTTCGGGCAGAGCTGAGAATTAAGGCTTTGAACAAGGTTGGGAGGGTTCCGGGCTGCACTGGGAGGTCTTTAGGTTGGGTCAGAGTGCAGTGGCTTCGGGCTGGGCCCGGGGTGCCTTTAGGCTGGGCCGGAATGGCTTCGGGCTGGGCTCGGGGTACCTTCGGTTTGGGCTGGGATTGATTTGGGCTGGGACGGGATGGCTTCGGGCTGGGCTGGGATGGCATATGGCTGGGGTTTTGGGGTTTGGGCTGAGCTGGGAGGGCATTAGACTTGGCTGAGATGGCTTCGGGCTTGGCCGGGATGGCTTCAGGTTGGGCCGGGATGGCTTCAGACTGGGCCGGGATGGCTTCGGGCTGGGGTTTGGGGTTTTGGCTGAGCTGGGAGGGCATTGCAGGGGCGGATCCGGGGGGGGGGGGGGGGCGTGGGGGGCGCACGCCCCCCCCCCCCCTTTTCAAAAAAAACCACACACTTTTTGTGCACACTTTTCCTGCTTAAAGTGGTTAAATATTGCCCCAGATCGTACCACAGAGCATCTAGAATCCATCTAGAAGCCGTTAGGGCTTCGTGCTACGCGCTCGCTATTTCATTGTCATCAGCATTTCATGCTTAAAAATTTCACGGCCCCCCTTTTCAAAATTCTGGATCCGCCCCTGCATTGGGCTTGGCTGGGATGGCTTCGGGCTGAGCCAAGATGGCTTCGGGTTGGGCCGAGATGGCTTCGGCCTGGGCGGGATGGTTTCGGGCTGGGCCGGGATGGTTTCGAGCTCGGCTAGTATGGCTTCGGGCTGAAACGGGATGGCTTTGGGCTAGGCTTTGATGGCTTCAGGCTTGCCTGGCATGGATTCCGGCTGGGCTGGGATGGCTTAGAGCTGGGCTGGGATGTCTTTATAGGTTGGGGTTTTGGGGTTTGGGCATAGCTGGCAGGACATTGAGCTTGGCTGGGATGGCTTCGGGCTGGGCCGGGATGGCTTTGGGCTAAAACGGGATGGCTTAGAGCTGGGCTGGGATGGCTTCATGCTGAAGTTTGTTAGGTTTTTATCCTGATTAAACCTGCATGGGCCTGACCAGACCTTTTGATTCCCATGTCTCAAAAACAGCCCTAGAAGTGCAGGTTGTCAGGGAGGCAATTCTGGCAGAGTGGCCCACCCTGCCTTAGCGGCTCATATGGTGGGTGGTGCAGCCAGTCTTGCCACAGTATCATGTTATACACATTACTGAACAATAAAATTAGCTACATCTGACATCAGCAGTTATATTAGAGAAGTCATTGTCTCCAGCCCTTCCATGCCTGTACGTTGTTTTTATGTTGGGGTATTTTTGGTGCTAAATTGACCCGCCTATTTACCACGTTGTGGCAGAAAGCCTTTCTACCAATATAATCAAATTAACCTGTATTGATATGGCGAATAAAATACGTTGAGACAGAATAATATCATGTCGTAGTAAAACTTTATTAATTTACACGTTTAGTTTTGTTTGATGGCGAGGATTACCAAATTTAGCGAAACTCCCTTTAAAATTGACCTCTGTTGACCTACTTACTAAATTAAAAGACATGACTCATGTACCACTGTGTAGAACTCACCAAGACCTACATTTTGAGGGGTAACTTGTATCTCTATTGTTTTGACGGAACAATGGATATTTGAATTTCCCCTAACCCTAAAATGGCCGTCAAAAGTCTTGGGCTTTCAGAGGGTTCATGTAACATCCAAAATCAAGTAGTGAGTCCCAGTTAATCTCATGTTAACAAGTGTTCAAATGAAGTACAGATGCAAACATACTAGAAAAATGTTGTTTCGTCAATTCGAGGGGGGGGGGGTGGGGGGGGTGGGGGGTGGGGGAGGTGCACGGTGGGTCCCTCTGGCCCATGGACTACTACCTTTGAATTGAATGCGCAGTCATATGTATGTTTATATATATACGTTTTATCACAAAAAGAGCTAAGCATCACAGTTTGTCATCCAAAAGTCGATCTGATGCAAAATAAATGTTTACAATTGATTCAGAATCACGAAAAACCTCTCATTTGACCCCCACAAGATGATTGCTGCAGTATTTAAATTTTTCAATATTTTCGGATTAATAGTTCCTGGTACCCCAACTTTAAAGAGCTGTCACGGGTTTTCCTAGGGGAGTTGAATTTCAACTTTTTAGGAGATGTTACTAGACACCTTGAATAACAATTTGGTGAAGAAATAATTTGGTAAGGATTTAGTTCCCAGATTTGCCAAATATCGGATAATATTTCCTGACTATCTTACAACAACAACAACAACAAAAATCAAGATTTTCTAAATTCTAAAAAAAATACTAACTTGGAAGTTTTTTCAACCAGTCTAATTGCACAGGATTTGAATCCATGATCACTACTAAATTCTTTGCCTGGAAATAGAACAAGTCAGACATCACCTAAGACCTCGTGAGAGTGGCAGACAACAAATTTCTTTTTAAGTAAAATCCTAATTTTTTTCCTATCCAATTTTTGTTTTATATTTAGATTTGTACTTACTGATGACTGATAGGTCATGATTGCCAGGAGGAAGTGATGTAGGCTAGTCTTGTAAATCCTTATCGAAACCATTGGGATGCAAGGGGAATGATTTTTCCTTGCACACGCGTTTCTTTTTATGTAGTGTTTTTCTGATCACCCCTCTTCCTAACCCCAACCATATTTTTGTATTTTGTAGTTTGTCTCACTTTGTCCCTAACCCCCCTTTATTTAATTACTAGCCCTACCCGGTAGGTATAGGGCATAGGTATATTGAAAGCTAGGGACTGTGGTCTAAATGAGATAGGACAAATCCTTCATGTTGTTTGTAACATACTCATGATGCTTGCAGTAAAATTTCATGTTCAGTTTAATATTTTGAGCAGTAATAAGTGATTAATTTTAGGGATTATGACCCAGGGACCACCAGGGTGAATAAATTCGATACAAATGTGGACAAATGTCCATGAGTGACATTTGTCCACATTTGTATCGAATTTATTCAACCTGGCAGTCCCTGGGTCATAATACCTAAAAATAATCACTTATTCATACTTTATACTTGGGGCAAGCCGGGCAGGGGTTTGGGGCGTATCTTAAATGATCTCTGGGAGGGGTGGTTATCTCATTGAAGGGTTTATCCCTCTGTAGGGCTTGCTAAGCTTACGTGATAGCCAATCCCAATCAGTGAGGAAGAACTGCACTACCGTGATTCGAGACCACCAGTTGGCTTTATAGCTTTAAAGGTCTGCGGTTCGAATCCCGATGGAGCAAAGTTGCTTTTTACTGCATCCATATTTCCTCATGAACATTTGTCCACATTTGTATCATTAATATTTTGTGTTTAATGTTTGGTTTTATTTTGTACTTTCAGATCTAACCAACTGACAGAGCGTCTTCGTGTGAAGTACTGTAGGTACCCATGTTTTGTCACGCAGCTTTCACTCTACAAATGACTTTGTAATGTAGCAAACAGGTCAATGTTGGGTCGTTGATTGAGAGCATGTGGTCACCAATCTCGGAATTAAAAGTGTACCATTGATCAACATTGATTACCCATTATTTCTTTTGATTTCTTTTTTAGTGACATCAATCCAGGGGCGTAGCTGTAGCTGTAGCTAGTCCATTTTGATTGGTGGGGGGAGGGGGGGGGGGGCCTTCGCGGAGTCACTTAGCAATGACGGTCGTCTCGAGCGAACCGACAACCCAGCCATATTCATGTTCCAGATAACAAAAAATGCCATTCCCAATTGTAAAATAAACATGTGCATACCCAGACAGGCCAGCCATTTTCATCTCCCAGAAATTCGCACTGCACTCGGGAAAAAATACTTGACATATGATGGTCCAAAATTGTGGAATTCACTTCATCCTAATTTAAAGATAGTATACATGATTGGTAAACTGTTACAAATAGTTTTATCCCCCTGTGTGATTTGAAGATATGCATGATTAAAACCAACCTGAGCAAAAACCAGCTCCGTACTTCGTCTAACTTTTGAGAAAACAGCCAAAAAAGGGTTTGCAGTAATTTCGCCCCAAAACCACTTCGCCCTGAACCATTTCGCCCTGAAACACGGCCTGTGCACAAAGTGGTTTTGGGGCGAAGTGGCATTTGGGCGATGTGGACGAAGTGGTTTGGGGCAAAATGGCACTTGGGCGAAATGGTTTTGGGGCGATTTGAATTTTCTCATGAGACGAAAACTAATTGTTTTACTCATTTCTCAAAGACTATAGCACTTCAGACAAAACCATTTATGGGGAAGTTTTCTACGGTCATCGTGTTTATATTGTGTAAGTTAGGCTCTGATTTTCGAGATTACCAATGGTGTATACTGCCTTTAAAATGCATAGACAAATTAACAGCTTTCAAAAAAGAACTAAAATCTCAAATTCTAGAAAAATACTCTAGCTTGTAATTTCGGAGAGTTTATACCTATTGTTTCACTAAAAGTTTTGGTTTGTATTTTGCATGGCTGCGACTTCACTGCTTGTTTATTTTGCTTACATGTTAGTTTTGCAATTTATTTCATGTACCACCATATAGCTAACTTCCTAATAATGCTTTCAAATAATGCTTTCAAAAAAGAACTAAAATCTCAAATTCTAGAAAAATACTCTAGCTTGTAATTTCGGAGAGTTTATACCTATTGTTTCACTAAAAGTTTTGGTTTGTATTTTGCATGGCTGCGACTTCACTGCTTGTTTATTTTGCTTACATGTTAGTTTTGCAATTTATTTCATGTACCACCATATAGCTAACTTCCTAATAATGCTAAATTAATCTGCTTAACAATCGATTCCTCCTTGTTGTTGACTGGCTTCTAAATATTCTACCCTTGTTAGTATACGGGTTACACTATTATTTGCAATTTCACTTTATATCATTCCTTATCGAAAACTAATGTAAACATTTATATGGATTCCCACACTAGACAAGCTATGCTTTTTGTGGGTTTCCACCATATTTACATGCAACGGTACTTAAAACTTACAACATAGTATTGTCAAAATAATTAGATTACTGTGTGTGTAAATGCATCTATGGAAATAAAGTGAAGTGAAGTGATTGATTGATTGATTGATTGATTGAGCATGCCTCCATTTTTCGCTGCAATTATAGGCTGAATCTTCATCGTGGCTTGTTATTTCCCTCAAGGACATGCGTTAGTGGTTATGCCTGGCAAGGTTTGGGTGAGTCGCAGCCCGGGGAATTAGTGTGTCACTGGGAGAAAATGACACATTTTGATTTCAATGTTTTGAGATATTGTGTCCATGTTGACAAGTTCCCTCAGTCCTAATAAAGATAACCACATGATAATTAAAGTTAGGGCTTAGGTAACCTCGGCGTGTTTTCAAGGAAAAACTAGCTATATTTTTAGTGCTAAAATCATGTTTCCTGACAAAATTTACCCCGCTTTCGGAGGCATTACCATGTTAAGAAGAACATAAAGCAAAAAATAGTGGTGAAGGTGTACGGTGTTTGTACATTTTTCCAAAGGCTCAGTGGGGATTCATTAACATGCACGGACACCCAGGATTTTCCTTGTTATGACATAGGCCTATAAACAATGTAAACATGTTAGCATGGTTAGTTTAGTGATTACCAAAATTAGGCATGTTAGGAGGGAAAAGTAAAATGAACAAGATGAATTTACTAAAAGAAAAACTTGTTGGACAATTTTCCCATAGATTTAGTGCATGGGGTCTCAGAAAAATGTCCGTGCATGGTAATATTTCCATTCCCTATTATTAACCCTAACACGAACATGACTAGTAACAGTACGTAACACTCGTCAATCTTTCAAAATCAATGTCACATAGGCCAAGGCCTACACCCTGGCCGATGGTAAATTACGCATGTGCACAGACGCGGACAAAAGTCCATAGCCTAGCCCTAGGCCTACCTTGATGACTGATGTTCCTTCCTCTATGTCATACGTTTAGAACACGTTCTTTCGGGAGTATTGTAAGGCTATAGTTATTCCAAAAGGATACTGTCCACTTGGCCTTGTAAAGTGGGATTCATTAGTGTATAATCTATATTTCACGCACTGTACTATACTGCAGCTAGCTAGCTGTGCTTACTTACTGCTGCGTTAATGGATAGCGCCACCTACTGGCGAAACAATGGACATTTCACTCGAAATGCGACAATGCGACAATGCGACGGCACGACGCGACAATGCGACGGCACGACGCGACAATGCGCCGTTGACGGCGTAAACGGCTAAGGACCATAGTATCAACAATGCGACAATGCGACAATGCGACGGCACGACGCGACTATGCGACGGCACGACGCGACAATGCGACGGCACGACGCGACTATGCGACGGCACGACGCGACAATGCGACGGCACGACGCGACAATGCGACGGCACGACGCGACAATGCGACGGCACGACGCGACTACGCGACGGCACGACGCGACGCTGCAGTGGTGCTATACAAACAGTACAAACTATGCGACGGCACGACGCGACGGCACGACGCGACAATGCGACGGCACGACGCGACAATGCGACGGCACGACGCGACAATGCGACGGCACGACGCGACTATGCGACGGCACGACGCGACAATGCGACGGCACGACGCGACAATGCGCCGTTGACGGCGCAAACGGCTACGGAGCCAGCCAAAAACGCCACACTTGCGACGCTGAACTGGCAGTAATAGAATTCCGTAGGTTTGGGCTTGACGAATTGTTTCCTCTGACAACACAACGGGATAAATGGCAGTATGTATGATAGCTGTTTACGTCACGCGTATGGCACGCCAAAGCGGATATAATTCAACACTGATAATTTTGCCATCAACCCTAGAAAACAAGTCTAAATTTTTTTTAAAACTTGCCAACAAAAGCACAGTATGCCAGTTTAAAAACAGTCTGTCAACATTTAAAAGTCATGCCAAGGTTTTTTTCTTTCTTGCGCAACATTTGCGAAAATATGCGTCAACATGAAATTCTCCGTGTTGAATTATTTTTCGCTTTGGCGTGCCATAGTATGGACACAGTAATGGCGGATAGCAACCGGTTGTCAAGAAAGTGAAACCCAAGAATTCTTTAATGTCATACAATAAAAATTCCAAATGGAATGGGATATCTTTAAACCGTTTATCATGTATGCGTAGACATGTACTGCTATACTTGAATGCAGAGGGCAAAGCAACGGTTGTAATGGAAATATGCTTTGTGCCTGTTGTTATTTTAACGAAAGTTTACTTGTTCGGTTAGCTTTGATCTGTTACTTATAGGTAACAACCAATTTAGCTGTCGATGGGTGGAGAAAGAGAGTGCATGATACTGGTTGTGCTCATGAGTTTAAAACAAGATGCTTATCCTTTTTTAACACAATCAACGATCACACCAATAGAATTATTGGGAAGATCACGGCTTGCAGCTGTGACCTGGTTTATTCAGCTACCTCACATGTCTTACCATGTACAATCCAGTCACTTTGATCAAAAGTTACGTCACCATCGTCATCATCGTGAGGCACCGGCCGTGATCAGAGGTCCCCAGCACCCCACGGTGCCACACCCACGTGAGTCAAGGCACACTGATTGTTACGATGCAAAGTAAACTTATCTGTTAAGCAAAACCCCTTAACAAACCGAAGATCATCGCCGAGTGTGATCAGACTGCTAAAAATGTGCACATTTTAACAGTTGCTGTGTTGGTTGCCAGATACGAAAAACCACATAAACCCATAGGCCATTTCGACATTTTCGCGGCCATTTTGAAGGAGGTGCAAAGAGCGCCCTCAAGCGCCGCATGTGCGTGCACAAAACATATCGAAGGCGGCTTCGCGCACTGGATACAACTTCGCAATTAATTCTTTTCACTAATTAAATCGATGGCTTTGACTATAAAACTGGTTGATTATGATTCTATATGAATTGTTCTTATGCTTCAGTTGAAAAATCAAAATTAAAAGTGTCTTCTTGTCTGAATAAATCGCATTTTAAGACCCCTTCTTATTTCCCAATTTCTCTAAGATTAAGGCGGCTTGATTCCCGCACTGGATACAACTTCGCAATTAATTTGTTTGACTAATTAAATCGATTGCTATGACGATAAAGCTGATTGATGATGATTCTACATGAATATTTCTTATATTACAGCTGAAAAATCGAAACTAAAAGTGCCTTCTTGTCTAAATAAATTCGATTTTCAGACCCCTTCTTATTTCCTAATTTCTCTAAACTAAGGCGGCTTAATTCGCGCACTAGATACAACTTCGCAATTAATTGTTGTGACTAATTAAATCGATGGCTATGACAAAAACCTAATTGATGTTGATTCTGTACGAATATTTCTTATATACAGTCTGAATAAATCGATTTTAAGACCCCTTCTTATTTCATAATTTCTCTAAGCTAAGGCGGCTTAATTGGCTCACTGGATAAAATTTCGCAATTAATTTGTTTGACTTATTAAATCGATGCCTATGACAATAAAGCTGATTGATGAATATTTATTATATTACAGTGGAAAAATCAAAACAAAAAGTTCCAATGTCTGAATAAATCGATTTTTAAGGCTTCTTTTCTCATTTCACTTTTCTTCCAATAAAGTTTCTTGGAATGGATCCAGGTGACATCGCTTAAATCGTCGTCAGATTTCAGTCCTTGGCACTTGGAACCATACGTCACATTGGATGCTCTCCAGTCTATTTCGTCCTCTTTTATCTCAGTGGCGTCTAGCCACTGTTTATCACAAGTGCCGCAAAAGTATAGGTTTTTATTGATATACAGGGCACAGGTTTTGAAGAACACTGTTGCGCTCATTGCAACTTTTTTATAATGTTGTTTGTCAAAGGTATTTTTTTACGAACGTGTCCTGTTAAGTCCAAATAAAGCGGGCCTCCCACTGTGCGATTTTTGCCACGAATTAGGTACAATTAACTACGATTTGGTACGATTGTGTGTAGAGTGTATACATAATCGACCTAAATCGTAGCTAATCGTACCTAATTCGTAGCAAAAATCGCACAGTGGGAGGCCCGCTTAAGACTTGTTTAGCCTCTGCTAGAGCCATCTGGATGTTGATCTGTGTGAAATAATTTTGGCTTTGCCTCAATCTCACCTCTCCGTCGATCTCGTGGAGAAAGTCGCATTTCTTTACTCCTTCTTTCACCGTGCTGTTCTTGATAATAAAAGGACACTTAATTTCAATAGTCAAAACACCATGACAATTTTGAAATCTTTATCATTTGTTCCAATAATCATGATCGGTTTAACAGAAACAATACAAATTTCCCAGGAAAAGATCATATTTTATCATGGTATTAATTAATAGCCTAAAGTGTAATAAGTTACCAGAAATGTTGACAATTGTATTTTGTTAAAATAATTATTGAAAGGGTTATGTTTATCCTTTCTTGCTGCGAACTAATATCAAGCCTGTTCACACTTTTTTTTATATAACATACTTCTGTGATAAGTGGTCAGATACACTTCATTTTCCGAAGATATTTACTTGAAAAAAACAGTAGCTGGGAGATAAAAAGGGGGGCCTTAAAGATCGATTTATTCTGACGAGTAGGCACTTTTTGTTAAGATTTTTCAACTGTAATATAAGAAATATTCATGCAGAATCATCATCAATCAGCTTTGTTGTCATAGCCATCGATTTAATTAGTCACAAAAATTAATTGCGAAGTTGTATCTAGTGCGCGGATTAAGCCGCCTTAGCTTAAAGAAATTAGGAAATAAGAAGGGGTCTTAAAATCGATTTATTCAGACAAGTAGGCACTTTTTGTTACTATTTTTCAGCTGTAGTATAAGAAATATTCATGTAGAATCATCATCAATCAGCTTTATCGTCATAGCAATCGATTTAATTAGTCAAACAAATTAATTGCGAAGTTGTATCCATTGCGGGAATCAAGCCGCCTTAATCTTAGAGAAATTGGGAAATAAGAAGGGGTCTTAAAATGCGATTTATTCAGACAAGAAGACACTTTTAATTTTGATTTTTCAACTGAAGCATAAGAACAATTCATATAGAATCACAATCAACCAGCTTTATAGTCAAAGCCATCGATTTAATTAGTCAAAATAATTAATTGCGAAGTTGTATCCAGTGCGCGAAGCCGCCTTAGATATGTTTTGTGCACGCACATGCGGCGCTTGAGGGCGCTCTTTGCACCTCCTTCAAAATGGCCGCGAAAATGTCGAAATGGCCTATTGGGAAAAGTGGAAACGTACGCCTGACCTATGCAAACCAACGGCTTTCAGGCCAGCAATGCAACTGATAACATTCCTAAAAACACAAAATGTTAGCGATGTGCGCTGCAGTATGCAAGCAACGTGAGAATGCCCAACACCCGTGAACACCCCTTATTTATAACCCCCTAGAGCACTGAACCGTTGCTCTTACGCAACAAGGATAAAGCAGATTTATTCTAATTCACCGGGGCTCAAACGAATAAATCTATATTTATAAACTCAGAGAATGTAAAAGAAATGCGCCCGACTGGAGAAAAATAAAAGAGGAGACAAGGGTAAGTTTTCTTTGATCGTGTGTCCTTTGTACAATCAGTTTTAAACAAGCTAAATTCTTGAGAGAAGTCCTTTCTGAGACATTTTTAAAATAGTAATTTCTTGGCAAATTTCGAGAAAGATTGCTGAACCATCCCCTTATGAAATTTATCATTTTTGGCCAAACATTTTATGATTAAGATTTTCTTTAATATTGCACGAAAATTGCTTAGAACCCATTCATGATACTCCGTGAATTTGACCTTGACTGCTCATCTATAGGAAATGAAGAAAAAAAATCAAAACAAAACACGCAGGTCAGAATAAACTCCACAGGTTACTGGACTCGAATCAGTTTTATTTTTTTCTCTCTCAATTTACATGTACAGACAAATTAAATATCATCAATGGACAATTCGTTATGTACGCTATTCCTTAAAATAAAATACCAGATGATGAAAAGCCATGGAGATTTATTTGGTCCAGGTTTTGATGTTTTATGCTACTATACGATTGTGAATACATGGAATTTGCAATTTAAAATGTTTTCTGTAGTTTAAAGGAGCGTGTCCAGATCACATTCTTGAGCACTCCCATTCTTCCCATGGATGTTGAGATTTTGATACCACATCATTGTCAAATCTTTCTTGTTACCATTCTAGAATTTCGCGCTCTCAATCTGTATATTTTTAAGGATATTGGTCGTATTTTTAAAAACTATCAAATGCTAGGAGTTCAAGTAAACAGGTAAAGCATTTACTAGAAGTGTAAGCATTTACAATAAGCGAATGCTTCGATGTATATGAATAAAATGAGTTTTTACTGTTTAGCATCTACATGTAGGCCCTACTAGTAAAAACGGATGCTTAAAGATAGTAGGCCTATACATGATTGGTAAACTGTTACAAATAGTTTTATATCCCTGTGTGATTGAAGATATGCATGATTTAAACCAACCTGAGCAAAAACCAGCTCCGTACTTTTGAGAAAACAGTCAAAAAAGGGTTTGCAGTCATTTCGCCCAAAAACCACTTCGCCCTGAACCATTTCGCCCTGAACAACGGCCTGTGCACGAAGTGGTTTTGTGGCGAAGTGGCATTTTGACGATGTAGTGTTTGGACGAAGTGATTTGGGGCGAAATGGCGCTCCGGCGAAGTGGTTTGGGGCAAAATGGCACTTGGGCGAAATGGTTTTGGGGCGAAATGAATTTTCGTCTCATGAGACGAAAACTAATTGTTTTACTCATTTCTCAAAGACTATAGCACTTCAGACAAAACCATTTCAGGGGAGGTTTTCTACGGTCATCATGTTTATATTGTGTAAGTTAGGCGTAAATCTGTGAACATTTCTGATTTTCGAGATTACCAATCATGTATACCGCCTTTAATACTTGTGGTTCCCTGTACAGTTGAATGGCTTAACAATAGGGCTTCTATTGTCTGTGCTGAAAAAAGAACATTGGTTAAGTATCAGCGCGCGACTGGCAGGCACCTCCTTAATTCACAAGATATGATTGGTCATCCATTACCAACATTTCGTGTCTAAAATCGGTACAGATGTTTGTATTTAGATTCAGGACAGTCCCTTCTACGGACGTACATCTTTTCTTTTCTTTCCGTATACTGCAATCCGGGATGATGCCTTTTTGTACATAACTAGTAAATTACCTCGTAAAAATAGAAATTACTAGCACTTACTCATTTTATTCATACAAATTGAAGCAAATGCTACTGGTCTAGGAGATGCTTTCCAGTAAAATCATTTACTTAGTTTTTATTCATACAAACGCATTTAAGAAATTCTTCAAAAATTGTAGTAAAAGCAATTTCTAGTTTTTATAAATACGACCCATTTTGTAAACTAATTTATCCTTTCAAAAAGCAGTGCAGCGATTATACCAACCATTTTGCTTCCACATCTAAATTGGAGATTTTCTGTTTCCTTCCCATGGATAGAATTTTGGGGAGGTATTTTACATGATTTTTAGGTGGGAACGAAATCCATTTGCTGGAAAAAAAATCTGGACAAGCTCCTTTTAACTTTTGACGGGACGAGCAAACTGCAAATGCCACCAAATTGTTACAAATATCGTCAGGAAGTTGTTGAAATTAAAACGACTTTGAGCGTATTAAAAAAAGCCATCTTACAATGCAAATGTAAAATGCGAATCATTCTCTAAATAACTATCATCTTTTTACATCATTTGTTCATTTGTATCAAATTTACAGTTTTATTGCATTTACTTTTAATGAATAAATTACCCAAGTGGAAAGACACTAACAACCAAAATGATCATACAAAGCTGCACGCCCTTGTACTTTACATTTAAAAAGAAAGCTCACAAAATGGCTGACAGACAGTTAAGAAAGCACCAATTTAACAGATTAAAGTCATTTGAAATCATGGTCAAAATTAAAAGCTATTAAAGGCAGAGGCTCGTCAGCAATGCGCGCGCGCCAAATTTGTGCCACGAAATACGCAGCTCCCATGCCTTTGCTACACGGAGCTGCGTATTTCGTGGCACGAATTTGGCGCGCGCATTGCTAACGAGACTTGTCTTTAAGCTACATGAAAACATTTGAAATTTATATATTAGGACCGGCAATAAATATACCACAATGGCCATCTGCTCCTGATCGTTTTGAAGTTAGGCATATGCCTAACTTCAAAACGAATATTGCCAAATTGCGCAAACGTGCAACACCGGTTCTTACAAAATACAAGTTTCGTTATCACAACATATTCTATTTCTGACCAAGGACTGTACATTCCATGGTTAGTAATTTGTCATTTCCTTCAGGCGCAAAATCAATAATAGAGCACTGGGTTTATTTTTTATATTATTTTTTAAAATAATTTAAGATCATTTGACAGTGCAGAACGTCAACTTATAACACAAAGTCCGGTATCCCCCATATTATACTTTTAATCTGATTTTATTTGATTATAAATTGTCTGATTTTTTACATTTTTATCATTAAGGCAAGTGTGATTACTCCTAATTCGAGTGCTGAAAATGCTAGATATTAATTTTACGATTCTGACAATCTGACTGTGCCAGACATCACAATAAATACATACCCTAGCATTTAGCTTAGCAAATACACATAGCAAATACATTGCTCTCCCTGCTTAAAAAGCGAAGAGTTAAAAAAAAAGATTCACTTTACGACCAGTGATCTTTACATTTAACATTATTTACATATGTTCAGCTTATAAAAATGGATAAAATTACTGTTTTTTACTAAAAACACAAGGTAAACAAATTAAATAAGTTAAACAAACGAAGGAGTGTACAGAAGAAAAAACATATACAGAAAATACAGCAAAAACAACTTTTGTGAAAAAATGATAAATCCACAGCTATTTGGTATTATGGAGTTTTTAAAGCTAAAACAGAACTGAAGTTTCGTCATCACATTCTAAAGACTACCCAGAACACATCAATTTTCAAAATGTAATATCTCAGAAAATCCAATGAAATATACCGTCTACCGAGGACTGAACTATTCCAAAATGAAGTAGGCCTACCCTTCAACTGCACAGAAAAATTTACACACAATTGAAAAAATAACTTTTCCACCCTCATAATTGCATAGTACCTGCCTATCAATTAATTGCAATATAAAGAAAATGGATGACTTTAAACTAAAATGGATATTATTTTGGTGGTTTTAATTAGTTTGGAGGTGGGGGAAGTTAGGGGATTATAACGTTAGGTGCATCTTGATTTTTTCGTTTTCATCGAAAATACGTTTGTTTGTGTTTTGAATCGTGCTTTTCTATTTTGTAAAACATTATTTGGTGATTTAATTAAGTAGGAAAGATACAAATATTCCCCGGAAAATCTGGAGAACAGGGGGCACCGGTCAGACAAATTTGTTGACACCAAAAGCCTTGTAAAGTGCATTGCAATCAAATTTTTTGACCCCTGTAAAGTCAGAAAATGTTGGGCTTGGAGGAGCTGAACAGGTCTGAAAGCAAATTTTAGAGCTTTGTATCTTTAATTTTTCTGACCAGCACCCCCTGTGCAGGATGAAGCAGCTAATTTTCTATAAGAAGTTTTACTTACTTAAAAACGACCCTGTTCCTATCCTATACTAATTTAAATGAATTGGCTTTTCTTACGACAAAATCATCACAATTTTTTAGAACTCCTAAGATGGGTAATTATATCCACATTTTTATTTTAAATTCCTACGTAAAAATTGAGGCTGTATTAAAAAATATCTGTAAATTTGTTTTCACAAAAGACCACCCAAAACAAACGACACCCAGACACTATAAAGCACATTGGGGAAATCATCAAAGGTCTACTTCACCGTTGTATTTCTTTTTAGCATTGTTATCCCAGTATATCGAGTAGTCAGCAGCATGTTGGTACTTGCGTTTTTCTTCTTCTTTCCTTCTGGCATTGCGACTGGCAAAAGAAAAAAAACATGTTTATGAAGTAAGTATTTTAGTCTGGACTGTCTACTACAACGATTGATGACCTGGGGCCAATTTTATTAAGCTGTTTAGCAGAAACATTTGCAAAATCAAAAATTTGTTTGCTTTATAAAAATGGGTTTTCGGTCAAAATATTATGTGATGTGTATTACAATTGACTGGTGTTCTGCCATTCTTGCTAGGAACACACATTGACATACAATTGTTATTATTAACCCATTTTTATAAAGCAAACAAATTTTGGATTAGGCAATTTTTTCAGCTAAACAGCTTTATGAAATTGGCCCCAAATTTTGATAATTTTAAACAAATACACTAAAACATTGGGAATATCGGATTGAAGTCAAATTGCAAAGTGGCAACTTGAATGCAACAGAAGGGTTATGTCTCAGAGTTTCAATTGAAATAAAAATCTAAACAACTGACGAATATTTGAATTAAAATGTATATCTTACGATATTAATGTCGTCTTTCTCTCAGATTCAACAGTGGGCCTTAAATGCACGACTCACAATAAGTTAGGGATATTGGTGTGGTTAGGGTTAGGGTTTTGTTTTATAAATTACTTTTTTTCACTTATATTCTTGTCTTGATACAATTTTCTAATCATATATACAAAATCATTCAAGCGGAATGCACACCCTCAAAATATCTGCGTACACCCCACAATATCCCTAACTTATTGTGAGTAGTGTAATTAAAGGTAGAACACATGATTGGTCAACCGTTAAAATGGTTTTATCTCTGTGTGATTGAAGATATGCACGATTAAACCCAACCCGAGTAAAAGTCAGCTCAGTGCTTCATCTAACTTTTGAGAAAACAGTCAAAAAAAGCTTTCCAGTCACTTCGCCCAAAACCAACTTCGCCCTGAACCACGTGGTTTGTGCACAAAGTGTTTTTTTGGGTGAAGTGGTGTTTGGGCAAAGTGGGTTTTGGGCGAAGTGGTTTAGGGCGAAGTGAATTTTCGTCTCATGAGACGAAAATTAATTTTTTTACTCATTTCTCAAAGAATATAGCACTTCAAACAAAACCATTTCAGGGGAAGTTTCCTTCAATCATCATGTTTATATTGTATAAGTTATGTGTAAATCTGTGAACATTTCTGATTTTCGGGATACCAATCATGTGGGATAACCCATAATCAATGTTTTAGAAAATTGACATTGATAATTTGATTTTTTGCCATTAAAAGAAAACATTAATGTTATGGTAACTCTTTGGCCCACATTTATGCGTTTTGTATCATACACACATTGAAAACACTGACGGCCAATTCAAGAAATCTGTTTTTTACAAGCTTACCAGCCATAAATAACAGCAACTACGATAATAACGACAAGAATAAGAACTCCGACACAGCCAACGATGCCGTAGCCCCACGGTGGAATATTCTCTGAAATGAAAACAAATGACAAAGAAAGTTAAAATTTCAAATGGGAATACTTTGCGCTTCCTGAAAAATTAGCAATGTACTGTAAATTACGTTGTAACACCCCTGATATAAAGCTTTTTCCAATTTAAAAATCTTTGTTTTGGTTAAAGTCCCAGCCATTGCTCTATTGTGAATCCATTGGTTAATGGATCAACATAAAGTTTTAAACATGTCTGAAACTTTGTGCCGCATTTGCAACCCAGCCTGCATCTGTTGCATCGACAGCATTTTTCACTGCACCTAAAACGGCGAAGTACGGACGCAATTGATGCAAGGCCAAAAATCATCCAATTTGTCATGTTGGATTTCTTACCAAAGAAACCCGACTTGGCGTTATCTGAATCCGTGGATACAGTGTTACTTTCCGTCGTAACAGGCCGATTACCGCGAATGCTGTTCCCCGCTGTAGCACCAAACTGTGTGTCCTGGTTGGCACTAATGGTGTGGTCTGGTGTCCCGGGTTCTCTACCTTCATCCTGTATCATGTTCCATCTCCCAGTGCACTCAATGAGGACACCTGTTGTTTCACTGTCAAAACAAAAAGAAAACGAAACAAGCTTTGCAAAATGAGCTGAAAATTATATTTACTTGAAAGTTTGTTTGACTAAAACGATACACTTTCTTGACGAATCGTCTACAACCATACCACACATAATACACCGGTTCCCGTCTGATCACCGAAATTAAGCAACATGGGCTCGGTCAGTATTGAGGTGGGAGACCACCTGGGAATACATTTTGAAATCAAAAGCATCCTGTTAAATGGCATATAATTTGCCCATACACGATTATTAATAGAGAAAATAAAGAAACATGGGTTGGTGCATAAGCTCACCTGAACTTTGGCGTATATCCCTTCTTGCATTGACACGTGTTCTCTTCACTGCACAGTGAATGGAGGATGTCGCATTCCGGTTCACAGATGACCGAGGCACTGGGTTTCATGTCTACCAAACAGGCCCCTGGATTGGTCAGGTTAACATGACAAAGAGTTATGCCAGCAAGATAACGAAATCGCTGTCAAAAACGATATGTCGTTTACTCCAGGTCACACTTTGTGCAAAACAGTAACGATAAATCGTTGGTCGTGATCATCCAGTCAAATAACTTCTAACCCACAAAACGAGGACAAGTTCTTTGAATTACGTTTATAGACCTTGTGAAAAATGGCATCCACCCAGCTAAGGTCACCGAGTAGGGTCCACATTTAAAGGCAGAACACATGATTGGTAGACTGTTAAAAGGGGGGTTCTTCCGCTCGTAATTAGAATCCCATGTTGATAAAACTGTTCTGTAGAAATTTCAGCCACATAGAGTCAGTAATACTTCTGAAAACTTAAAAAATATATGCGTCGTTTTTGTGTTGAGTTGAATAGTAAAAAAGTCTTTTGTAAAAGAAAACCACCTTCAGTTTTTTTATTTCTCACACAAAATACCATTTTGGACTGAAATATAATCATGTGGTGTTTAATACCATTATTATTAACACTTTTAGTAAGGTTTTTCTTGTCAACTTGTGAAAAGAAAATTGGGTCACTGCAAATGATGATGTACGTGTTCTACCTTTAAAGGTTTCACATTGGCTGTGTTCAGAGGGACGGAGAGTCAGCTATAAAAGTGTATAACAATGTCTAAAAATGTATAAACGCCTTCCTTTACCTCCCCGTGTTGTGTCCACATGATAACAAACCCCCCAAGTTTCCCTCGAGGGAAGGGAAAGGCCTGGTACACTGTATAATGCATTCCCTCGAGGGTAAGTGCATCCACACGGCACAAACCCCCGAGTTTCCCTTGAGGGGTTTGAAACCTCCAAGTTTTCCCCAAGTTTTTTAGGGGGAAAATCGTCAGGGGAAACAACCCCCGAGTGCATCCACACAGTCACAAACCTCCAAGTTTCCCCCGAGTTTCCCTCGAGGGTTTGAAACCTCCAAGTTTCCCCCAAGGGAACGGCACCTGTGTGGACATGCCTATTGTAAAATTAGTGGACTCATTGTTCCGACCCTAGCAGGATGGTGAAATTGTGGCTGGTATCTTGCTCAAGTGCACAGGTACCACGGTCAGGTATCAAACCCGCAACATCAAGTTGTTCACCCATGTTGCGAGTGAGTGACCCAAACCACTCGGGTCATGGTACCCCATTATTCTAATGGACTTAGTTTTTATTTTATTGCTTTTTGAAGACTGAAGGCCCCTCACCTGTGACGTTAAGTCCATCTGACCTTTGACACCAAACCTCTCTCTTGCCTTTACGCCAAGGACCCGTATGCCACGTAAACTCATAACACGCAACACCTATTGGCAAAATAATGGAAACTTATATGCATATGCAGACTGGAGGTGTGTATGTGTGATGTCAAATTAGCTAACAAGACATGCGTATAATATAATACTCTCCCAAAAAGAAACCGTTTTCTAAAAATATCAATTCTTGATAAGAACAGAAGTTTGTTAAATACAGGGAACTTTTGGATAAAATGTACTGATCGACCAATCACTTTGGAATTGCCTTCAAGACTGTTCTGCTTCAACAATTTCCTCCTGGTCCAAGTGGACCCGTTTGAACAAAGTGAACATAATGATTCCCACAGCGATGACATGTGACAATCATGTACTTAAGGACTCTCATAAAACCCATTTGTTGGGTTATCCACCTGATTGAACATGCATGGGATGAGCTGACCTCTGGAGCCGTGCATCTTCCAAATAGTACTGCTAGAAGTGCAGGAAGGCAGTGGCTGGTGTTCATACACGTTAGTGACCAATAATTACGTTACAGCCTCCTCATTCTTTCAGTCCAACAGTAAAAACTATGAATGCTAGGATAGGGCGACAATTTGTGTGTAAAAAAGCTATATTAGGGAGACACGCTCAATAGGGCGACATTTTGGTGTCGCCCTAATATTTATTTTTTTAAAAATCATTTTTTAAGGTCAAAAACCATTTTTTAAAGGTCAAAAACCATTTTTATTAGGACTAGAGCTGTTTCTCTTTGGTCTGGAACCATTTTTGGAAGCTTTGGGTAAAAAAATAAGGTGTAATTTTGAGTGGTTCTTGCCGAAATTTCGGTGGTCCCCGGGGAGAGTCTTCTCGAAATGTCGCCCTATTGCTTGCATCCAGAGTTCTTACAATTTGCATTATTATTATTATTAATTTTTTTAAATGTATGCCATCAAGTTTTACAAAAAGGTATTTAACTTTTTCAATTATTTGAAATGAGCTTACCATTACATGGTTGTATCTCTATTTGGTCTGATGGACAGCCACTGTCTGGGCCCAAAGCTGCTCTTGATCTGACCTGGATTCCCTCGTTACCTGAACACCGCGAAAGAATCAAGTGAGGGCCATTTCACAGTGTTTGAAACAGAATATGTATATATTTTGTAACGAGACATGTATTTTGTATATAATTTGCAATCTATCCATATTAAATACAGATGGACACATTTTATTTTGTTCTTCATAGTCATCTTACTGAACAGTCCAACTTTAGCTTCAGTGATATCACATCTACCCCATTATTCAGCGGTAAGGGGTCATCTAAACTTGTCAATATTTTCACAGTTCTACAGAGAGTAGTATTTTTTCAAGACCCCCTCCCTCCGAAATGTTACTTATTAAATTATTTTTTTGTTACTACCGGTACTATGAAATGTCAACATTTTAAAGCATGTTAAGTCCTACGCAGCCCTCAACGCCCTCCCCTCCTGCCTACGCCTTGTAGAAGCATCAAAATTATGTCAACTTTAGACGGCGGCAGCCCTAATTAGACTGAAGACGGAGCGTTATACAAAATGCCAGAAAGCATAACATCAGAGGAATTCCTACGTAATTCCTTACCAACTGTTCTGCCTTGCAGGCAGGGTACATAACATTCACTCCAGTGACTCCACTGTGTATGTTGGCACTCACTGGGACATGGGATAGTGCAGGGTTGCTCTCTCTGAGTGTACAAAACCAAATAATTAAAAACCGTTAAAAGGCCATGTCTGAATTACGTGACTATGTCTGATCATCTATCTCATTTTTAGCACCAAATTCGCATGGCGCTTTAACTTCAAAATTACCTAGGTAACAACAAAAATGTTACATTGAGATTAAATGTTCATTTCCAATGCAGAGCTCAAATTCTACAACTGCAATGATTGCAATTGCCTTCGTACGTGCCCCTCTTGTAAAATTGAAAAATATCTTTTGTGCCTTTCTTTGCAGTGCCTTTTGAGTTTTAGTGGTAACTCCTACTGTAAGTAAAATGGTTGCGGTACCTCAAGTCTCTCTCGTCCCAGCTCGGTCACGTTGATGTTACTCTGATATGCTCCCGTCTGGCACTTTTCTTCACTCACGATAACACCATCCTCTTGTTGACACGTCACGTTGCGCTGCCGCCTTCCAATGCCGCAGTCTCCGCCCTAAAATACAAACATTTCAACAACAAGGAGGTTTAGATACACGTAAAACAAAAACATGAACATGCTTTGCGACTTCGTCGTTACTTTGAGGAAATCTTAGAACAGACGTGAACAAAAAATCTACAATGTGACTTTTATGGCAAGAAAAATTGCCTTGACCAAAATTCAAACCTGGGTCCTGAGACCTCATAAAGATATGACTATGGTGCTCAAGCCACTTCACATTCATCTTGTGTTTTTAATACGTGTATCTAAACCTACCTAATAATAGCACAAATTTCCACCCTTGTAGAATACTCCTTGCCATTATTATATCGCTACCATCAGGGAATCGGTAGAACCATTTCGCTTCAACTATGTGGCTGCCTGGCCAAGGCGCATAACCCTATCAGCAGTTAGATTGTGGCATTCTCCCTACAGGGTACTCCTGGCGCTTTTGTCATTATTATTGCTGCCATCAGGGAATCACCAGAACCATTTCGCTTCAACTAGGTGGCTGCCTGGCCAAGGCGCACAACCCTATCAGCAGTTAGATTGTGGCATTCCCCCTACAGGGTACTCCTGGCGCTTTTGTCATTATTATTGCTGCCATCAGGAAATCACCAGAACCATTTCTCTTCAACTAGGTGGCTGCCTGGCCAAGGCACACAACCCTATCAGCAGTTAGATTGTGGCATTCCCCCTACAGGGTGCTCCGGGCACTGTTGCTATTATTATCACTGCCATCAGGGAATCACCATAACCATTTCACTTCAACTAGGTGGCTGCCTGGCCAAGGCACACAACCCTATCAGCACCTAGATTGTGGCATCCCCCTAACAGCAGCACCACCAACCTCCTCCAAATATCGCAATTGAGATTTTAAGGGCCCATTAAAACATTTACAGATGAAACTTTTTACAAATTTCTGGAACAGCAGCATTATATATTCAAAGAAGAATGCAAATAAACCCTGTAGAAATTTCAGCTACATATAACCACCTTCAGTTTGTAATTTTGTTTTCATTTTGTTACCATTTTACACAGAAAAAAAAATAATTTCTTGTTTCTTACTATTGATATGAACACTTTTAGTAGGATTTAATTTGTCAACTCATGAAGTAAATTGAACTGCAAATAACTACAAATGATGCACCTTTAAGTGTCTTGCCCAGAGACAAAAACATGGTGGCACTAGCTAGTGAGGTTCGAACCCCAAACCTCTTTATTATGATCACGGCTGTGTACCCACTAGCCAACGCCAAGCAACGGTATGTTGCCTCAATTCATGAATTATATGTGACCCGCTCTGGAAAAATGGTAGCATAAGTCGCGCAGGCTAGGTCAAGTTTTTGCGACCATAAGAAGAAATCTGTGGCAGATCCATGCTCATTAAAATACAAAAACACAAGGGAAATTCAAGGCAGTGCCCAGATACCACCTGGAATGTCTGTGCTCCCGCCAAAACTTGACCTACATGTAGCCTGCTCGACTTTTACTACCTTTTTCCCAGAGCGGGTCACATACACGTATGCTTCCCAAATATTGGTTTTGGCTCAGTTCCAATGAGTTATCAATGTACTTACTTGCAGTGCATAATATAGATACCCAATTCCCCTCGAGGGCAAAGACATTTTGTTAAGATCTATTCTGCTGGATATATACCCAGCAAAATATGGGACTCTCCCTTATTTCCCCAATATCTCGCCGCACTTCCCCTTTTGTTATTGCACCAACCCCTCAAAATCCTGAAAAGAATTCTGTGGATATTTTAGACACAATGGGGGACAATGAAATGTTCCTGTGCTGTTTAGCAGAGAACGTTGGTTAGCATAGAAAAAATTGTGCTTAGTAAAAATTGGTTACCAATTAAAATCTCATGCCACCTGTATTATTTTTTATTGATATAGTCTGCCAATTTTTGCTCAGTATGAAAACTTACTAAGTAAAATTTTCTGCTTAACAGCATCTAGAAATTGGATCCTTGCCAACGTGTAACAGTTTAAAACCTTTAAAGGCCCATTGTATCATTTGCAATGACCCAATTTTGTTTGACAAGAAAAACCTTACTCAAAGTGTTGATAGCAATGGTAACAAACACCACATGAATTTATTTCCATCAAAAATGGTATTTCATGTTGGAAATTGACAACCGAAGGTGGGTTTCTAAAAAAAGTCCCATGCACAGGACTTTTTTACCATTGACTTGTACACAAAATCCATATATAGATTTTCAAGGTTTTCTGAAGCACTGATGCATCTATGTAGCTAACATTTCTTCAGGCTAGTTTACCAACATTCTTCCTTAGATATGTTACACTCTTATTCCACGAATCTGCAAAAAGTTGTATCTTGCGAATGATACATAGCAGGCCTTTAAATCAGGGTGGACTCTAAATTCTGCATTATCATGGCAATATTCTCATTTAAAAAAATTAAAAAAATTAAAAACAATCAGGAGTAGGTCTACATTAAAACACTGTTATGATTTATGTACCATTCGTTCAAGTTCAATCATCCACATACCATTCATGACGCAAGCAAAATTTAATACAGACAAAAACAATTGGCACAATCGAAACCCATACTCTGGCAATCAAAAGCTTAAATGCTATTTTTGGAAATCAATAGACTTGTAATATATTTTGGTACAGAGACTTCTGTTTAGTATTTTCCATTGCGTGATAAAGTACACAGGGCTGAGCAGGCAACAAAAACCCCTCCACACAATGAACATCACGCTTGACTGCACATAGCATTATCAAACTAGACATGTTTCTTACTTCCTTGTACCAATATGTGCAAGGAAACTCTACTGCACTGTGCTGCGATTACATGCAGTCAACCAAATTGGGTAAATCTGGAAAATTTGAACCTTCTGATCTGACAAACATGTGCAAGTGTTTATCATAACCAGCTTTTGATAACTAGTTGGGTGGCTAGTTCGCTTCTGATAGATTTTAACAGGCTCATCACTGTTAAAGTGAGAGCTGTTTAAGTAAAATTTCAAGACTCTTTTATGTTGTTTCAGAGGACTGCAAAAGACAGAAGGGGTCGATTCTTCTGCAAGCAACACCCCGAGGCTTAACATTTATGCTTCAACGAATCAGTGGTAAACCCCCGTGTCATTTGCTTGCTATACAAATGTCCATGAGTTTGGGGAACCTGGATGCAGTAAAAAACAACTTGGCTCCACCAGGATTCGAACTACAGACCTATACTGCTTAATGTGCAGATCATCAGATGCCCTACCGATTGAGATATTAAACTCTGTATTACAATTATCTATGACTGGTTGTAATTGCTTAATTATTCAACAACAATGGACGTTTTCAAAGCATGTGCATAGTGCATCATACGTGTAGCTTGTCAAGTCCGCTACTTCATTGACTACAAGATGCAGCCTTCTAAGATGCCTAAAAGTGGAGAAGTCTCAAATGGTGCCAGCAATGAGCCAAGCCGCCCACGTTCTAACAGTTTGACTGAATCACTTCTCCAATGTGACCGGCCACAACTGTCGTCACCGGTAACCTACATGCGCGATAGTATCTGCCAGGACACCGGTGATGCCGACCAACTAAACCTGGCTGATTCTGTTCTTAACATGGAGGTTCCGCGTTCTCATAGACCGAACAGACAGAGAGACAGACAATTCTCTTCTCCAGACTCAAGCAATCTTTCATTGCAGACTTCTAGTCTTGATCACCAGGAGGTCTTTGCTGAGACAGTAGACTTGCCAAAGTCATCACGAGTCAAAGCCAGGGACAGAAATACATACTGTACCATGCTTCCTTTGATGAAAGGCAGAAGAGAAGTAAGTTCCTTTTTTATGAGCATATTCAGATACCATATTTATAAATACCTTCTAAAGACAGTTTACACATCCCTATTAACCACTTGCACAGTCGCGTTCAAAACAAGGCTTTTCTGGCATACGTCATATTTTAAAATGGACAAAAGCCAACGTAACAGCAACACGATTAATGTAATTTGATGTATACTGTGGCAAAATTTTCAGCGCAAAAATAAAGAAAAACATAAGGTGATCGTCGCGCATGACACTAGGCGATCATATTGCTGAAGGTAATATTTGCATAAACTCATGCCATGTGAATTCGCCGTTTACGCTTGAGAATTGTGCCACTGCCACGGACAACAGGCGTGTTAGCTCACGCCCTGGACTATCGAACGCCTAACCAAGGCTAACACTACATTCTCACCAAAAGATTATACTTTGCAACACTCCGAGTCAACCACCCCTGTGACTATACATTGCCAGAACGTGTCTACACGTCCTCCGGCATCAAGTGGTCAATAAGAATTTTTCGAATAACATTAACAGCCATATGTTTTGCTCTTTTTGTCATTTTTTTGTCAGGTGTATGAAAACATGACTCTCGGAGCTGGATCGGTAGCTGTATCATTACTGGATATTATCAAGCAGAATCATCTTGTGTGCAACATCTGCAATAAGGTTTACAGGGAGCCGAAATCTTTGTCCTGCCTACACAGCTTCTGTGCCGAGTGTTTGGGAGCACTAGTACACTCTCAGAAAGGTTTGCTCAACAAGGTTATTTCTTGTCCCATTTGTAGGGAGGAGACAGTGGTACCTGACAATGGAATTGATAGACTGAGAGAGAGTATACTGGTGACGGCTTTGATGGAAGACGTTGCCAAATTACAGCCAAAGCTGCTCGAATTGGACCAGTATATTCAAGCTACATCCCAGGAGGAGGAGGGGGAGATGGTTCCACAATGCACGGGTGATGGTCAGGGAGTTAGTCTTGAGCTTCAGAGACCATTAGTCACAACTCGGAATCAAAAGGGGAAATGTGACACCAATAAGAATCAAGGCTGCCTGGTTGTTGTTGAAAAATGTCCCAGACACTCAGCAGAACACCTCTCTCTTTTCTGCAAAACTGACATGGAACTTATTTGTGAGAAGTGTGCAGCAACCAAGAAACATGCGTCTGCGCATCAGCATGTCCACGTGGCAACGTCTGTAAATGTCTGCAGGACCATGCTGGAGCAAACGCTGCCAAAGTTCGTAAAAGACGAGGAGGAAATTATGCGAGGCGTAAGCTCTGCTGCTAATGCATATGATAGGCTTCGTGTGATGATGCAGGAAACCAATAAGAAAATACGTAAAGCCGCGGAAAAGAAAATGGACATAATCCAACAGAAGAGCACTCGTTTACAGGAAGAGGTGGAAAACGTGGGTCAGACACGTATTGAGAAGATTAAGGAAGCACATGCTAGGTACTCTAATCTAGCGCAAGAAACACAACAGGTCATCAAAGAAATGACGTACGCATTGCGCGAAGCAAGCAGCCTTGAGCTACTAAAAAAAAAGGAAAGCCTTTTCAAAAATTTTACAAAGGTCAACGTTGTGACTTTAGTTGACCATTTGTCTTTTGTTGACTTCAAGGGGCATGATCCACTGCTTCGACAAAAGGATGGTTCTCTCGGCAAACTCTTGCAGGAAGAAATATGGGAATTAAAGATAGAGTTTGGGACAGAGCGTGGAAAATGGTTTAAACAGCTCGGATCTGTGGCGTCATTTTCAAATAGTTCCATTGCAGCTACAGATGTGGAAACTTGGCAGCTAACGGTGTCCAACAAGAAAGGTCACAAAGCTAAAGTCATCGATCCTGATCACGTTGAAAACAGTAAACTGGTCAAGCCTTACGCAGTCGCAATCAATACCAAGGATGACCTTATCATCATCGACAACTCAAAGGTCAAAGTCTTTGATAAAGACATGAACTTCTCATTCCTGATCCCAACCATTCCTAATGCAATCCTATCCTGCCTCGCTGTAGATATGAAGAACCGAATCGCCGTGGGTTACCGCGGCAGAAAAGTCATATCATTCCACAAAGAATCCGGTGAGGGTATCCGTGAGGTACCAGCTGAGCTAATCGACACGCAGCTTACAATTAGCCAACAGGAGAGGTTCATATACAGCAACTACGAGAGCAGAACGCTCATTGCCATGGACATTAAAGGGAAGATGATCTTTCAAGTTACGACAGGTGACAAACGGCCGACCGGGGTATGCTGCGATAAAGCTGGTTATATTTATGTCGCCAAGCACACCGAAGCCGCTGGACAGTGTGTGATTGATCAGTATAATTCAGATGGGTTCTTCGTTTGCTGCGTGGTGACAGGACTGGGCAATCCGCTTGGGCTAAGTTTCACCCAGGATGATGAAATACTTGTGGCTGATAAATATTCAGTCAAAATATATCACAGAATTTGAATAAACGTCTAGCCTTAGTTAAGAGGGGTAGGCCATAGTTGTACAGAGAAAGGCATAGTTTGAGGCCTGGTAATTGCACCAAGTTGTGTCCTTAAATAGACCTTCCATGTTTAGATGGGTAAAAGCAAATACTGTTAGGAAAACCCAACTATTCACTGGGGGTAAACCTGGGTGACATTTTTGAGCCACTACGGTACTTTTGACGAAAACAGTTTATTAGATATTTCAGCAATCTCTAGAACCAATTTTGCAATAGCCATATTATTACATTCCATTACACATAATTTTCTGCTGTGGACATGTTTTTTTTTTTTTAAATATATAAATAAAGCAAGCAGAAAAATACATTATGTCATTATACATGTACAATGTATATGTAGCATACCTCTTCTATCAGCATCTATCTTGGTCAAAAATGTAGGTTTTTTTTCGGGCTCTGTGTCAAACCAAGGTGAATATTACAAAGGACTCACAGAAACCATGAATATTAAGATTTTTACTTCCGCTTCCACACAATACATCGAACTCTGGCAATTCTTTTTGGCATGTGTGACCGCATTTCCAAAATAACAGTGTTATATGCATACTCTGTATGTACATGAATGTACAGCATGTAAAAACAACCCTGAACATCTACCAGTGCATAAAGTATTTGCAAAAATGTCAGCCATATTTAATTCCCCTGCTCATAAAGCATCCATTCCAAGCCTTGGTTAAAGCTGAAAAAACAACACCAATTGCATATCTTTCTTAAATTCTGTGTCATCACTTAATTATATTCGGAAAGGGGAATTTAGGGAAATTAGGTTTAGAGCATTAAGGGGTACTATTAGGCTGATTAGTAGATGTAGTTTCAAGCATTGGGTTGAACATATTAGCACCCAATTTTGCAATAAAAAGTAAACTGGGTTCGGAGTAAAATGTTCATGTTTTGTTTTTACGGCGCATGGATGCACTCATAATAGGCAGCAATGTAATGACATTTTTGCAAAGTTGCTATGATTATAGCCAGTAGCATAGATACAGCTAAGTCTCTTCTACCAAGATGTCAAAATTAATTATTACACTTACTTAGCACACATTTCAATGATTATGTTCACATGTGCTGCACAGCACAATAAGTTTATGGAACCTCAGCCCAGAGGCTGAATCTGACAGGCCTCGAAATACCCACTGGACCGGTGGACCGAGGCCAGTAATTTAAGCCTCGGTCTAGTGCTTTCTCCAATGTACTAGACCAGTGGTCCAGTGCATTTTTAAACTAACTCCATGTTCCTTGTGGCTTTGGTCTTGTAAAAATAGCGTCGGTCCAGTAAATGATTTAAGCTACTAACCCTGTAGTCTAGCAGATTTTTTCATGAAATTCGAGCCCTTAAATCACATGAAGCTTTCAACTGTTGTCTCTTTAAACATCAAGATATACATGTAGGTGGGTGGCGCCATTGGCAGCCAACGGCCAGAGATACCGGGGAATTCCCTTACTCTTCACAAAAGAGTGCCCGGGATCTTTTACGTGAGTTACACAACACACTAGACCAACGACTTTATATCCCTTTAAAAGGATGGAGCAAATGTGCTAATATGTGTCGTGCACAGGTACCACAGCCGGGTGTTGAACTTGCCACCATGAGTTTTCACGAGATTGTTGCGAGTCAACAATCCAAACCACTCGGCCATGGTACCCCACAGAGTTGTTATAATAATCAGCACTCACCCCTGGTAAGCATGACTCCCATGGCCCAGTCACCCATCGGTAGCACGGCGTGGCTTTACACGGTCGCCATTGACGTAATGATGAGGCACATGGACGCCCTAGCTCATTGGGTGCTCGCAAGATAGTCCGGCTACGCGTCCGTCCAACTGTACGTAAAACAAGAAAACAATCAAGGAAACATTCATTTAATAAAACCCTTTGAAATTTGCAAATGACCTTGAGACTTGATGGCATGTAAGGTTGTACAAGTATGTCTGCAGCGACGGGCTGCATGTGCATTAGGTTTTCTCTTAAATGCGCATGTGCGACAATGAACCTGCAGTCGTCAATGCTCTAGACTAATTGAGTAATGCACACAGTAAACAAGTTTCATGAGAACTTTTGCATTTTTTTTTTTCAGTTAAAAAGAAAAAAAAAGCAAAATATAACCCTAATCTTTCCACTCTCAAGGTGTTATGCGGTTACTAAATATACAAAATTGTCTGAAAATTAACTCCGGAAAACTCCCGTTTACTCAGAAAAACAGCTGTTCTGTTGAATTTATTTAAAAAGCGAAAATTTTAGACCAAATATGACCCTATTTTGCAACTGATCCTATAAACGACGACTTGTAGTTAAGTCTAGATTCCACTGAAACATACATTGTAAATATTCATAAATGAACCACGAATTAAACAACCAACATGACCATACAATCACAAAATGCTACTTCATGCGTGAAGGGAGTTTAAACTCTACTGTGTGCACGCACAAAAACTGGATGGTGTGCATAAACGTATGTGTGTCAAAATCTATTCTACACAAGCCTACAGGTTCTATTCCATTATCTGGAGAAATGTCAAATTAGTTTCACCATCAGTCAAGAAGCAAACAAGATATTTTCCATCTTTTTACATTAATTTACGGTTTCAGTTTTGCTTTTTGTTCCACTTTGGATGTTTTCCAATAGAGACCACTTCAAGAGTTTGACGCCAAAAAGTTTGTTTTGCTATGGAGGTAGAAAAAGGTTGGCTCTGTGAGTAAAACATGTGATGTTGTACGTCCTCAAGAGAACTTAATTGCTAGGCTTCCGACTGCACGTTCAGAAAACACGCTCTCCTAAAACTTGAGAATACTCTTAATGGCGCTTTGCTTTTCATGGCACACTGAAAATAAAATAAAATCACAAAAACACTTTCTGCCCATTAAGTTGATTCTGTAGTTTTCAGTGTCGTTTCTCTCCAAAATCTCTCCACGCTGCTTTTTCTCAAAGCGACGCGCTTCAAGTTTACGCGCAAAAAGAGTCGGTGTATGTCCGGCATGATGAAACAACAGATTTCCATTTAAAACTAGATAAGAATTGAGTGTGTTATTGAATGGCAACATCACCATAACCAGTTTGGGTCGGTTTGGACTGCGTGTGCGCATAGATTGTTTTGTGTTTGAACATAAAATTTAGATAGTGCACCTGCGCAAGGTTTTACATGTAATTCGTTGAAAAAGTGCCCAAAACCATGCAAATGAGATGACCAAAACCATGCAAATTAAGGTGCCTAAAAACCATGTTAAGCGCGTCCCGGCTCAAATTCGGTTCTAGATTTGTGTAGAATGAACTCACCACTGTGGCCACAGGCCTGTGTACACTTGCCCCATTCAGTCCAGGCACTTAAAATGCAGTCTTCTGGGCAGTAAACCGTACAAGAGGCTTCTAAATCCTCTGGCTTGGGAAGGTTCAACTGTTGAAAAAAAGTAAGTTAAAATTAGGATGTAGCAGGGCTGTAGTCGAGTCCCCACTTCCCGAGTCCGAGTCCTTGAGTCCGAGGCCGGCAAACATCCGAGTCCTCAGCAGGCCGAGTCCGAGTCCCGAGTCCTTATTTCAATTTCAAGTGCAAGTGTCAATGATCGTGTCTGTGATCTTTAGCAGCTCATAAGTTTGCTTTAGGCAAAGATAAATGTTTCTTTGGGAGGCGAGATACATTTTGAGTGCTCAAAATTATTTTAAGCGGTAGAAATTATTTATTTTACATTCTCAGAATTTTATTTCAAAATAAATTACAATAGACACTTCAAATAATTGTCGGCGCCTGTATAATGTAGTTTCTGTAAAATATTGTATATTTATTTTTTTCACTGGACTCGGATGGACTCGGCCCAAATCTCCAAGTCCATACCGCCGAGTCTGAGTCCTGACTAGCCGAGTCCGAATCTGAGTCCTTGAAAATCGGGACTCGAGTCAGAGTCCGGACTTGAGTGCTACAGCGGTGGAATTTAGGATAAAGATAGAAAGGTTTCGCAAGCTGACGGACATGCATACACATATGCTTAGCTATCCGTAACCGTTAGTGGCATTTCTTTGGTTTCGCAACTCTAAAATCTCACAGTGAGAAAACTACCCGACACAGATTTGATGCTCATTTTATTGTCAATCCAAAGCTTTGAAATGCACAAAAAGTTTGTGGACATTCCAAATTACTTTTATACTTTTTTCAACCTACCTATGTAAACGCAATGTGGACAAATACTAGAAATCTGAAATTTCACTACGTTTATAGTGCTCGCGCATAGCAAGCTTGATATCCGTCCTGTGCAAACACGTAGTGGATAGCGAATCGCGTATGACATCACTAGACCATGTGGCGGAGCAGTCTAGTGCAGGGGCGGATCCAGGATTTTGAAAAGGGGGTGCGTGAAATGTTTAAGCATGAAATGCGGATGACAATGAAATAACAAGAGCGTAGCGCGAAGCCCTAACGGCTTCTACATGGATTCTAGATGCTCTGTGGTGCGATCTAGGGCAATATTTAACCACTTTAAGCAGGAAAAGTGTGCACAAAAACAATTTGTAAACTTTTATTTTGGAAAAGGGGGGGGGGGGGGGGGGGGGAGGAAGGGGGAGCGTGCGCTCCCCCCGCCCCCACAATCCCCCTGGATCCGCCCCTGTAGTGGATCATATTCAAAACCTGGCTTAGATCTAAAGGTAGTGGATTTGAATCCAAGTCCGGCCCATCCATGGTGCCTGTACACTTGAGCAAGGTACTTTGCCACGCATTGGAGTAAAATGAGACCTGAGAGGGTAGCAAATGTTGATGTGTTTGATTAGCCATTGAGTGCCTGATACTGTGATAGGCAGCCGGGGCTGTCATCCTCTTGCAACAGTGCCCCTTTAACGCACTCCCTAACTCCTCTGTACAGTGGCCCTGTTGAAAAAGGCCCCATTTCGCGGTGACACTAGCGACAGAAATCTTGTCGCCTCTGCTGGACCAATCAGGACGCTTGGCAGTGCATTGCAGCATGATTGCAGGCATTCAAATGTAACGCACGCAGATTGTAAACACCGTGCATGCATGTGATACATGTACTCGGTAATGCTGGCTGTTGTCCGTGTTGGCGATTGGCTGCTATTTAAAGCATACTGGGGAATCCGTTCCATTACATTAGTCAGCATGCATCCCTGTTATTAATTTGAAAAACTGCGGAGTAAATTAAGTTTGGTAGGAATGGGACAGTCATAAGAAACGGAACCCAATACAATTTCGGCATAACATGACCGAATTGATTAAATTACATCAAAATGACTCGGGCTCGAGTTGGCTCAAGACAACAGCCGGCTCACTCCATAGATTTGCGTGTGTTTCCTCAGGGTATTGTTACGTCGCTTTGCAGAGTGGAAATTCCCTGATATCTCAGGATGCTGGGGCTGTATGCTCCCCAGAAAGCTGACATGGTATATGGAATGATTTAATGGAGCCCTATGATCAGGGGTAATGATAGTGTACTCTCTAAATGCAAAAGAGTGAATCATTTATAAAACCCCTCCAAAAGAGTAAAAACCACTCTAAAAGAGGAGCCATTTAAAGGACAACTCGAAAATGAGTTCTTTACATGGCTCCTCTTTTGGCGTGATTTTCATTTTTTTAAGAGTGATTTTTACTCTTTTTAGAGGGACTATCAATCTTTCGGAGTGATTTTATAAGGGATTCACTCTTTAGGAGAGCAAGTTTTTCTCTCTTTTTGAATTTGGAGAGTAGGTGCCTTTACAGGGGTTTCCCCTGATAAGTGTGCGGATTAAGATAACTTTATCACCAAGAAGAGACATGCATCTGCTTATGCTCGAGGCTATGTACATTCACTTCACAAAACCTATGTTGTTAGCAAGAATTTGTGCACACATTCCATGTGCGCAGTTTGCAAGTGGAGCCTTTTGCTGCAGACCAAATAGAGCTTGGCAATCTGATCATGAGATTCATGCCTATTATTTCCAAAAGTGCTTTCTCATTTTCCACATGCTTGTAACCTTTAAGTAATAGTACACACACCTTTCTAACATGAAACTGAGATACTGTTTGCATGGGTTTCATTTCCTTGTTGTGTTTTTCGGTATTTCATTAGCAGCCCACTACTTTCTTTTTCTGCTTTGTCCATTTCATTACATGAATAAATTAAAGATCAAAGTATTTTAACCACCTTCAGATCGGCCATTAGCGATCTCAGAACATGTTTAATTTTTTCAGAACAAACTGCAATTTTTGTGACCTTACAGTACTAAGACAATCGCTACCAATGGACACTAAAACAATTCCAGGATATACAGTTGATCTCTTGAAAGTTGCACAATAAGACATTTCAATGTTATGAATCAAGCAAGAAATTAGTTTTTTTGCTCATTGTCCACAGTTCTGTCGCAGTCCAAAAGATTCGTAGCTCGTTTTGAGGGCAACCTTTAGTCTGCTTATTAAATGTGACATTGTTTGTTTCAAATGCCATCTATAAATTGGTATCGGAATTTATAGTCATTTTTTTTTATATGAGTGGTAGTAAAACAGAGCACAGGATTTATATAATATTGGATGGCTTTAGGGGGTGAGAATATACTGCACGAGTCATGAAAATATTGAACGAGCCGAATGCGAGTTCGGTATTTTCATGACAAGTGCAGTATATTCTCATATCACCCGAAAAGACATCAAATATTATTATTGTTATATAAAATGAAGCTTCTATCTTTTTTTGTTTTGTAAGATTTCCGCAAGATATTTGTCTGCAAGATTTTTGAACTTCAGTTCTTTTCACGGTTTACAAATGCATGCGCTTTTGTTACTGTTGTACAATATTTTTTGTTACTGTACTTTGGCGTGCGTTGCACACGCATGCAAACCATTCCCTCGATCCATGACGCGCACGTAGGTGTGTGTTTGTGATGCGCCCAGCATGCACGAACATCGAATCTGGGCTCTGTGCTGCACAGTATTACAGAAACGCACGGTGTCCGGAAAAGCTTCATTTTATATAATAATATATTTTCTTGCATAATGTTTTTAAACAAGTGTAATCTGCTCTGTTGACTGATGTGGGGTGTTGCCGTTTGTTACTTCTTGGGAAAGAAATTGCAGTTCAATCTGCTCTGTTGACTGCTGTGGGCGGTCGCTGTTTGTCAGTTCTTGGGGCAGATCTTGCAGTTCAATCTGCTCTGTTGACTGCTGTGGGCGGTCGCTGTTTGTCAGTTCTTGGGGCAGAACTTGCAGTTCAATCTGCTCTGTTGACTGCTGTGGGCGGTCGCTGTTTGTCAGTTCTTGGGGCAGAACTTGCAGTTCAATCTGCTCGGTTGACTGCTGTGGGCAAGCGCTGTTTGTCAGTTCTTGGGGCAGAACTTGCAGTTCAATCTGCTCTGTTGACTGCTGTGGGCAAGCGCTGTTTGTCAGTTCTTGGGGCAGAACTTGCAGTTCAATATGCTCTGTTGACTGTTGTGGGCTGTCACTGTTTGTCAGTTCTTAGGGCAGAGCTTGCAGTTCAATCTGCTCTGTTGACTGCTGTGGGGTGTTGCTGTTTGTCAGTTCTTGGGGAAGAACTTGCAGTTCAATCTGCTGTGGGCCGTCGCTGTTTGTCAGTTCTTGGGGAAGAACTTGCAGTTCAATCTGCTAGTGGGCTGTCGCTGTTTGTCAGTTCTTGGGGAAGAACTTGCAGTTCAATCTGTTCTGTTGGCTGTGGTTGTCTGCCGGTGTGTGGCTTTTTAGGAAGAACATTCTTCAGTGCAGTTTGTGGTGTCATCCGTTGAGAATTGTCTCTGTGTTGTTTGGTACAGTTCCTTGGGTTTAAGAATGCAAATGCTTGCACAAATGCCTTCCTGTAATCTTGGTTGAATCCGTTGTACAGAAGAGTGTTGATGGAAGAGTTGATTGTGGTCAAAATGTCAGCGGCTATCATAAGGTTATATATTGAAGCATCATAATTAATATTTACTGGGATAACACCACCTTGAATAACTTCAAGTCCGCTGATGTATAGAAAATAGAGATTACCGCTTATTATTATAATTATGCAAGAAAAAAACACTGCTGTGTTAACTACAAGCATGAGCACAACCCTGGCTACACGTGGATGCTGCATTGATGTCGGAGTTCGTTGGTGCTTCAGTTTTAGGATTATGTGCATATAGATGCATGCATTAACAAACAGGAAAGATATTTCAATGAAAGTGCACAGGGTCAGATATAAAAAGCCAAATTTCCATGAGGCATTCACAGCAAACCCAATAACCCAAAGTGTTGCAATAAGCACTACTGTCACCCAAACTCCTGCCGATATCTTGGCTGCTCGGGTTTTGCTGGCTTTGGCTCTGAATGTCAGTGGATCACGTACAGCGAAGAATCTCTCAAATGCCACAGCAGTCACTAAGCCAGGGGATGCAACTTGACTTGTCCCACAAAGAAAGACAGACACCCAATTTGCTGTTGTACCTGCAGTATGCACCTTTATTACACTGCCAATGAGAACAATGGAGTCTGCAACAGCTAAGTTGGTCAAGTAGACATTGATGATAGAGTGCATGGATTTGACGCGACCAACAACGTACAGGAAAATCACATTCAGCAGCAGTCCAAATGGTGCCATACAGATTAATGTGTAATACTGAATTCCAATGATAAGCTCTGTATGCCTCTTCAACTTGAACACTTCGTCTATTGTCGGAGCAAAATATTGGTAATCATCATTCTCCATAGTGCTTCTTGATTCAGCCAGTGTCTTGTGAAAGAGCACTTGTTTGAATGCTGAAGGTAGCAGTTATATTACACCGCATGAAATGCTGACGGCAAAGGCACTCTCTGCTATTTATGCAAGAATGGTAACACAGACAACAATCACATGCAGAAACCAAAAGTCTTTGTATTATAAAATCAGTTAATCTATATAGGAGAGAAACAATTTCCACTCTGCTGCAAGGTAAGAATTTAGTTTGTGTAACTGTATCTTTTGTGATTTTTACAGAGTGTTTCCTTTGTCTTGGTTTTGGTTTTCTGTGTCATCTGTTTGCTGAGAAAACTTTCATCTGCTGCAGTATTTTAATTGTTCCTGGGAGCTTTTAAAAACAAGTTACACATGAAATGATCGTGGCATGCATACATACAGAAACCTGTGACGTATACGTCGTGCTATCCATGTGCGCTTGTGAAACCTCTGTACTGCTAAAAGAAGTCATTTATGTCATTCCATGAAAGATAGTATACATGATTGGTAAACTGTTACAAATAGTTTTATCTCCCTGTGTAATTGAAGATATGCATGATTAAAACCAACCTGAGCAAAATCCAGCTCTGTAATTCGTCTAACTTTTGAGAAAACAGTCAAAAAAAGGGTTTGCAGTCATTTCGCCCCAAAACCACTTCGCCCTGAACCATTTCGCCCTGAACCACGGCCTGTGCACGAAGTGGTTTTGGGGCGAAATGGCATTTGGGCGATGTAGCGTTTGGTCGAAGTGATTTGGGGTGAAATGGCACTCTGGCAAAGTGGTTTTGGGGCGAAATGGCACTTGGGGGCGAAATGGTTTTGGGGCGAATTGAATTTTTGCCTCACGAGACGAAAAATAATTGTTTTACTCATTTCTCAAAGACTATAGCACTTCAGACAAAACCATTTCAGGGGAAGTTTTCTACGGTCATCATGTTTATATTGTGTAAGTTAGGCGTAAATCTGTAAACAGTTCTGATTTTCGAGATACCAATCATGTATACTGCCTTTAAATAAATTTTAAAAAAACTTGAAATCGAAAATGTACCTTTTCACACAATGATTTGTCCACTTCAGTTTTCTCATCCTGTAGACACTGCAGAACCCTGGTCATTTTTCCTCTACCACACACGGCCTGAGGCGGAAACATGCAGGCTCCCCACAACAATCACAAAATGCTACTTCATGCGTGAAGGGAGTTTAAATTCCACTGTATGCACGCACAAAAACTGGATGGTGTGCATCAACGTATGTGTGTCAAAATCTATTCTACACAAGTCTACGAGTTCTATTCCATGATCTGGAGAAATGTCAAATCAGTTTCATCATCAGTCATCTAAAGAAGCAAACAAGATATCTTCCATCTTTTTACATTATTTTACGGTTTCAGTTTTGCTTTTTGTTCTAGTTTGGATGTTTTCCAATAGAGACCCCTTCAAGAGTTTGACGCCAAAAGAGTTTGTTTTGCTATGGAGGTAGAAAAAGGTTGGCTCTGTCATCAGTAAAACATGTGATGTTGTACGTCCTCAAGAGAATTTAATAGACCTTTATCATGGTGCGTCCATCTTTCTCTTGTTCCCCACTGCATAGTACGTGAACGTCGGGATGATCTGTGCGTGTGCGTGTCTGCGCGATAGCGCAATAGCGCGTGCAGTCTTCCGTTGTTGTTTTGAGAGAATCACTGTCTGCGCTGCGCGTTTCCTTGATTGCACGTCACTGTGATGCACACAATGACATGCACACAATGACATGCACACGGGGCTAAACTATTTTATTTCGTCAAGCCTCGCTTTGGTTACGTTCATTTTAATAGGGGAAAAGGGAAGATGGCCGCACAGTGATATAGGTCTATTGCTAGGCTTCCGACTGCACGCTCAGAAAACACCCTCTCCTAAAACTTGAGAATACTGTGGTTTTCAGTGTCGTTTCTCTCCAAAATCTCTCCACACCGCTTTTTCTCAAAGCGACGCGCTTCAAGTTTATGCGCAAAAAGAGTCGATGTATGTCCTAAGACAATCGAACCAATGGACACCAAAAAAATTACAGGATATACAGTTGATCTCTTGAAAGTTGCACAATAAGACATTTCAATTTGATGAATCAAGCGAGAAATTAGTTTTTTGCTCATTGTCCACAGTTCTGTCGCAGTCCAAAAGATTCGTAGTTCGTTTTGAGGTCAACCTTTGGTCTGCTTATTAAATGTGACATTGTTTGTTTCAAATGCCATCTATAAATTGGTAGTAAAACAGAGCACAGGATTAGATTTTCTTGCATAATGTTTTTAAACAGGTGTATATAGTCTGCTCTGTTGACTGCTGTGGACTGTCACTGTTTGTTAGTTCTTGGGGCAGAACTTGCAGTTCAATCTGCTGTGTTGGCTGGTGTTGGCTGTCACTGTTTATCAGTTCTTGGGGAAGAACTTGCAGTTCAATCTGTTGTGGGCCGTCGCTGTTTGACAGTTCTTGGGGAAGAACTTGCAGTTCAATCTGCTGTGGGCTGTCGCTGTTTGTCAGTTCTTAGGGAAGAACTTGCAGTTCAATCTGCTGTGGGCTGTCGCTGTTGGTCAGTTCTTGGGGAAGAACTTGCAGTTCAATCTGCTGTGGGCTGTCGCTGTTTGTCAGTTCTTGGGGAAGAACTTGCAGTTCAATCTGCTGTGGGCTGTCGCTGTTTGTCAGTTCTTGGGGAAGAACTTGCAGTTCAATCTGCTGTGGGCTGTCGCTGTTTGTCAGTTCTTGGGGAAGAACTTGCAGTTCAATCTGCTGTGGGCTGTCGCTGTTTGTCAGTTCTTGGGGAAGAACTTGCAGTTCAATCTGCTGTGGGCTGTTGCTGTTTGTCAGTTCTTGGGGAAGAACTTGTTCAATCTGCTCTGTTGACTGCTGTGGGCAAGCGCTGTTTGTCAGTCAGTTCTTGTGGAAGAACTTGCAGTTCAATTTGTTGGCTGTGGTTGTCTGCTGGTGTGTGGCTTTTTAGGAAGAACATTCTTCAGTGCAGTTTGTGGTGTCATCCGTTGAGAATTGTCTCCGTGTTGTTTGGTACAGTTCCTTGGGTTTAAGAATGCAAATGCTTGCACAAAGGCATTCCTGTAATCTTGGTTGAATCCGTTGTACAGAAGAGTGTTGATGGAAGAGTTGATTGTGGTAAACATTTCAGTGGCTATCATTAGGTTATACATTGAAGCATCATGTGTAATATTTACTGGGATACCACCATCTTGAATAACTTCAAGTCCAGTGATGTAGAGAAGATAGAGATTACCGCTTATTATTATAATTATGCAAGGAAAAAACACTGCTGTGTTAACTACAAGCATGAGCACAACCCTGGCTACACGTGGATGCTGCGTTGATGTCGGAGTTCGTTGCTGCTTCAGTTTTAGGATTATGTGCATATAGATGCATGCATTAACAAACAGGAAAAATATGTAAATGAAAGTGCACAGGATCAGATATAAAAAGGCAAATTTCCATGAGGCATTCACAGCAAACCCAATAACCCAAAGTGTTGCAATAAGCACTGCTGTCACCCAAACTCCTGCCGATATCTTGGCTGCTCGGGTTTTGCCGGCTTTGGCTCTGAATGTCAGTGGATCACGTACAGCGAAGAATCTCTCAAATGCCACAGCAGTCACTAAACCAGGGGATGCAACTTGACTTGTCCCACGAAGAAAGACAGACACCCATTGTGCTGTTGTACCTGCAGTATGCACCTTTATTACACTGCCAATGAGAACAATGGAGTCTGCAACAGCTAAGTTGGTCAAGTAGACATTGATGATGGAGTGCATGGATTTGATGCGACCAACAACATACAGGAAAATCACATTCAGCAGCAGTCCAAATGGTGCCATACAGATTACTGTGTAATACTGAATTCCAATGATAAGCTCTGCATGCCTCTTAAACTCGAGCACTTCATCCTTTGTCGCAGCAGAATATTGGTAATCATCATTCTCCATAGTGCTTCTTGATTTAGCCAGTGTCTTATGAAAGAGCACTTGTTGAATGTTGATGGTTGCAGTTACACCGCATGAAATTCTGACAACAAAGGCACTCCCTGCTATTTATGCAAGAATGGTAATACAGACAACAATCACATGCAGAAACCAAAAGTCTTTGTATTATAAAATCAGTTAATCTAGGAAAAACAAATTTCCACTTCGCTTCAAGGTAAGAATTTAGTTTGTATCTGTATCTTTTGTGATTTTTACAGAGTGTTTCCTTGTCTTGGTTTTGGTTTTCTGTGTCATCTGTTTGCTGAGAAAACTTTCATCTGCTGCAGTATTTTAATTGTTCCTAGGAGCTTTTAAAAACAAGTTACACATGAAATGATCGTGGCATGCATGTACAGAAACCTGTGACGTATTCATCGTGCTATCCATGGGCGCTTGCGAAACCTCTGTACTGCTAAAAGAAGTCATTTATGTCATTCCATGAAAGATAGTATACATGATTGGTAAACTGTTACAAATAGTTTTATTCCCCTGTGTGATTGAAGATATGCATGATTAAAACCAACCTGAGCAAAAACCAGCTCTGTAATTCGTCTAACTTTTGAGAAAACAGTCAAAAAAGGGTTTGCAGTCATTTCGCCCCAAAACCACTTCGCCCTGAACCATTTCGCCCTGAACCACGGCCTGTGCACGAAGTGGTTTTACTTTTGGGGCGAAGTGGCATTTGGGCGATGTAGTGTTTGGTTGAAGTGGTTTTGGGGTTAATTGAATTTTTGTCTCATGAGACGAAAAATAATTGTTTTACTCATTACTGTTTATATTGTGTAAGTTAGGCGTAAATCTGTGAACATTTCTGATTTTCGAGATACCAATCATGTATACTGCCTTTAAATAAATATTTTTAAAACTTGAAATCAAAAATGTACCTTTTCACACAATGATTTGTCCACTTCAGTACTCTCATCCTGTAGACACTGCAGAACCCTGGTCATTTCCCCCCTGCCACACACAGCCTGAGGCGGAAACATGCAGGCTCCCAACAACAATCACAAAATGCTACTTCATGCGTGAAGGGAGTTTAAATTCCCCTGTGTGCACGCACAAAAACTGGATGGTGTGCATAAACGTATGTGTCAAAATCTATTCTACGCAAGCCTACGAGTTCTATTCCATGATCTGGAGAAATGTCAAATCAGTTTCATCATCAGTCATTTAAAGAAGCAAACAAGATATCTTCAATCTTTTTACATTATTTACGGTTTCAATTTTTGCTTTTTGTTCCAGTTTGGATGTTTTCCAATAGAGACCCCTTCAAGAGTTTGACGCCAAAAGAGTTTGTTTTGCTATGGAGGTAGAAAAAAGTTGGCTCTGTGAGTAAAACATGTGATGTTAATTGTACGTCCTCAAGAGAATTTAATAGACCTTTATCACGGTGCGTCCATCTTTCTCTTGTTCCCCACTGCATAGTACATGAACGTCGGGATGATGTGTGCGTGTCTGCGCGATAGCGCAATAGCGCGTGCAGTCTTCCGTTGTTGTTTTGAGAGAACCAATGTCTGCGCTGCGCGTTTTCTTGATCGCACGTCACTGTGATGCACACAATGACATACGCACAATGACATGCACACGGGGCTAAACTATTTTATTTCGTCAAGCCTCGCTTTGGTTACGTTCATTTTAATAGGGGAAAAGGGAAGATGGCCGAACCGTGATATAGGTCTATTGCTAATGCTTCCCACTGCACGCTCAGAAAACACCCTCTCCTAAAACTTGAGAATAATGTGGTTTTCAGTGTCGTTTCTCTCCAAGATCTATCCACGCCGCTTTTTCTCAAAGCGACGCGCTTCAAGTTTACGCGCAAAAAGAGTCGATGTATGTCCTAAGACAATCGAACCAATGGACACTAAAAAAATTACAGGATATACAGTTGATCTCTTGAAAGTTGCACAATAAGACATTTCAATTTGATGAATCAAGCAAGAAATTAGTTTTTTGCTCATTGTCCACAGTTCTGTCGCAGTCCAAAAGATTCGTCGTTTTGAGGGCAACCTTTGGTCTGCTTATTAAATGTGACATTGTTTGTTTCAAATGCCATCTATAAATTGGTATCAGAATTTATAGGTTTTTTTTATATGAGTGGTAGTAAAACAGAGCACAGGATTCGATTTTCTTGCATAATGTTTTTAAACAAGTGTAGTCTGCTCTGTTGACTGCTGTGGACTGTCACTGTTTGCTAGTTCTTGGGGAAGAACTTGCAGTTCAATCTGCTGTGTTGGCTGGTGTGGGCTGTCACTGTTTGTCAGTTCTTGGGGCAGAACTTGCAGTTCAATCTGCTCTGTTGACTGCTGTGGGCAAGCGCTGTTTGTCAGTTCTTGGGGCAGAACTTGCAGTTCAATCTGCTCTGTTGACTGCTGTGGGCAAGCGCTGTTTGTCAGTTCTTGGGGCAGAACTTGCAGTTTAATCTGCTCTGTTGACTGCTGTGGGCAAGCGCTGTTTGTCAGTTCTTGGGGCAGAACTTGCAGTTCAATCTGCTCTGTTGACTGCTGTGGGCAAGCGCTGTTTGTCAGTTCTTGGGGCAGAACTTGCAGTTCAATCTGCTGTCGGCTTTTGCAGTTTGTCAGTTCTTGGGGAAGAACTTGCAGTTCAATCTGCTCTGTTGACTGCTGTGGGCAAGCGCTGTTTGTCAGTTCTTGTGGAAGAACTTGCAGTTCAATCTGCTGTCGGCTTTTGCAGTTTGTCAGTTCTTGGGGAAGAACTTGCAGTTCAATCTGCTGTGGGCCGTCGCTGTTTGTCAGTTCTTGGGGAAGAACTTGCAGTTCAATCTGCTGTGGGCTGTCGCTGTTTGTCAGTTCTTGGGGCAGAACTTGCAGTTCAATCTGCTCTGTTGACTGCTGTGGGCAAGCGCTGTTTGTCAGTTCTTGGGGCAGAACTTGCAGTTCAATCTGCTGTGGGCGGTCGCTGTTTGTCAGTTCTTGGGGCAGAACTTGCAGTTCAATCTGCTCTGTTGACTGCTGTGGGCAAGCGCTGTTTGTCAGTTCTTGGGGCAGAACTTGCAGTTCAATCTGCTCTGTTGACTGCTGTGGGCAAGCGCTGTTTGTCAGTTCTTGGGGCAGAACTTGCAGTTTAATCTGCTCTGTTGACTGCTGTGGGCAAGCGCTGTTTGTCAGTTCTTGGGGCAGAACTTGCAGTTCAATCTGCTCTGTTGACTGCTGTGGGCAAGCGCTGTTTGTCAGTTCTTGTGGAAGAACTTGCAGTTCAATCTGCTGTCGGCTTTTGCAGTTTGTCAGTTCTTGGGGAAGAACTTGCAGTTCAATCTGCTGTGGGCCGTCGCTGTTTGTCAGTTCTTGGGGAAGAACTTGCAGTTCAATCTGCTGTGGGCTGTCGCTGTTTGTCAGTTCTTGGGGAAGAACTTGCAGTTCAATCTGCTGTGGGCTGTCGCTGTTTGACAGTTCTTGGGGAAGAACTTGCAGTTCAATCTGCTGTGGGCTGTCGCTGTTTGTCAGTTCTTGGGGAAGAACTTGCAGTTCAATCTGCTGTGGGCTGTCGCTGTTTGTCAGTTCTTGGGGAAGAACTTGCAGTTCAATCTGCTGTGGGCTGTCGCTGTTTAAATTTGTCAGTTCTTGGGGAAGAACTTGCAGTTCAATCTGCTGTGGGCTGTCGCTGTTTGTCAGTTCTTGGGGAAGAACTTGCAGTTCAATCTGCTGTGGGCTGTCGCTGTTGGTCAGTTCTTGGGGAAGAACTTGCAGTTCAATCTGCTGTGGGCTGTCGCTGTTTGTCAGTTCTTGGGGAAGAACTTGCAGTTCAATCTGCTGTGGGCTGTCGCTGTTTAAATTTGTCAGTTCTTGGGGAAGAACTTGCAGTTCAATCTGCTGTGGGCTGTCGCTGTTTGTCAGTTCTTGGGGAAGAACTTGCAGTTCAATCTGTTGTGGGCCGTCGCTGTTTGTCAGTTCTTGGGGAAGAACTTGCAGTTCAATCTGCTGTGGGCTGTCGCTGTTTGTCAGTTCTTGGGGAAGAACTTGCAGTTCAATCTGCTGTGGGCTGTCGCTGTTTGACAGTTCTTGGGGAAGAACTTGCAGTTCAATCTGCTGTGGGCTGTCGCTGTTTGTCAGTTCTTGGGGAAGAACTTGCAGTTCAATCTGCTGTGGGCTGTCGCTGTTTGTCAGTTCTTGGGGAAGAACTTGCAGTTCAATCTGCTGTGGGCTGTCGCTGTTTGTCAGTTCTTGGGGAAGAACTTGCAGTTCAATCTGTTCTGTTGGCTGTGGTTGTCTGCCGGTGTGTGGCTTTTTAGGAAGAACATTCTTCAGTGCAGTTTGTGGTGTCATCCGTTGAGAATTGTCTCTGTGTTGTTTGGTACAGTTTCTTGAGTTTAAGAATGCAAATGCTTGCACAAAGGCATTCCTGTAATCTTGGTTGAATCCGTTGTACAGAAGAGTGTTGATGGAAGAATTGATTGTGGTCAAAATGTCAGCGGCTATCATTAGGTTATACATTGAAGCATCATGACTAATATTTACTGGGATAACACCACCTTGAATAACTTCAAGTCCGCTGATGTATAGAAAATAGAGATTACAGCTTATTATTATAATTATGCAAGAAAAAAACACTGCTGTGTTAACTACAAGCATGAGCACAACCCTGGCTACACGTGGATGATGCGTCGATGTCGGAGTTCGTTGCTGCTTCAGTTTTAGGATTATGTGCATATAGATGCATGCATTAACAAACAGGAAAAATATGTAAATGAAAGTGCAAAGGGTCATATATAAAAAGCCAAATTTCCATGAGGCATTCACAGCAAATATAATAATCCAAAGTGTTGCAATAAGCACTGCTGTCACCCAAGCTCCTGTCGATATCTTGGCTGCTCGGGTTTTGCTGGCTTTGGCTCTGAATGTCAGTGGATCACGTACAGCGAAGAATCTCTCAAATGCCACAGCAGTCACTAAGCCAGGGGATGCAACTTGACTTGTCCCACGAAGAAAGACAGACACAAAATGTGCTGTTGTACCTTCAGTATGCACCTTCATTACACCGCCAATGAGAACAATGGAGTCTGCAACTGCTAAGTTGGTCAAGTAGACATTGATGATGGAGTGCATGGATTTGATGCGACCAACAACGTACAGGAAAATCACATTCAGCAGCAGTCCAAATGGTGCCATACAGATTAATGTGTAATACTGAATTCCAAAGAGAAGCTCTGCATGCCTCTTAAACTCGTACAGAGCAGAATATTGATAATCATCATTCTCCATAGTGCTTGTTGATTCAGCCAGTTTGTCTTGTGAAAGAGCCTTTAAGGTAGCAGTTACACTGCATGAAATGCCGACGACAAAGTAACTCCCTGCTATTTATGCAATGTACCAGGACCAAGAATCTAGGAGAGAAACAATTTCCACTTTGCTGCAAGGTAAGAATTTAGTTTGTGTATCTGTATCTTTTGTGATTTTTACAGAGTGTTTCCTTGTCTTGGTTTTGGTTTTCTGCGTCATCTGTTTGCTGAGAAAACTTTCACCTGCTGCAGTATTTTAATTGTTCATAGGAGCTTTTAAAAACAAGTTACACATGAAATTATCGTGGCATGCATGTACAGAAACCTGTGACGTATTCATCGTGCTATCCATGTGCGCTTGCGAAACCTCTGTACTGCTAAAAGAAGTAATTTATGTCATTCCATGAAAGGGGTGGGATCAACGGTTAAAGGCCCAGTGTATAATTTGCAATGACCCCAAAAAGTAATCAACGAGTTTACAGGGGAAAAAGTCTGAAAGTAAAGATTGAATTAATAGCAACTATCTAATGAAAGGTTTTCGCTCAAAATGATATAATTTTACTAGAAAGCAATCCGTAAAGATGAAATTATTTACTTATTTTTGGTTCACATCTACGCGGTCCGAAATGCATGGGCGCTGTGTACTCCGTGTGCGTGTTCCAACACGATGCATTTTTATGGATCACGCGCACACGCAGTATATGATGTGCGCCAGAGTGCATGACGCAAGCCACATAGTACCCAATCAACTGAGAACGAATATTTGAAACACCCGCCAAGACCAGGAAAACGCATATGGATTTTCATGCTTTTTTTAAACGTGGTACATTTGACAAAGCTGAAATTTCTTCGGATGAGTTTGTTGATGTCTTTCTTTTGATTTATAATGGTTTTATTCGCAGAATCACTTAAAAACAGGGCCCAATTTCATGAAACCCGTTAGCACAAAAATTTGTTTAGCACAGAATTTCTTTGCTCTGTAAAATGAGTTACCAGCCAAAATTGTATGTCAAATTGTATTTTTAGGAACAGTAGCAAAATATCAGTAAAAACACATGACATACGATTTTGGCTGGCAACCCAGTTTTGTAAAATTAAGCAAAGAAATTCTGTGCTAAACAAATTTTTGTGCTAACGGGTTCCATGAAATTGGGCCATGATCATCTAAAGGGACTTTAAATAAATTTAAAAAAACCTTGAATCCAAAAATGTACCTTTTCACACAATGATTTGTCCACTTCAGTACTCTCATCTTGTAAACACTGCAGAACCCTGGTCATTTCCCCCCTGCCACACACGGCCTGAGGCGGAAACATGCAGGCTCCCCACTCTGTCGCATTCCACCGATGTGTCGTGCACCCATCGCCCATGTTACACGGTTCAACTTGCCGCAGTGGCGGGCAGTTTATGCTGCCCTCTATTGATGAGCTAGGGTAGCGCAGAATGGTGCGGGTGCGTTCGTGGGTGTGGAAGCTGGCGCTGTCGCAGTCCTGGAGGTGAAATCATTCAATGTTTTCTTATATCATCAAACCAGTGGTCTCTGGTTCAAATCCAGTTTGGTACAAATTTCATTTATTGTGAGGCAAGGCGATTTGGCTATTACATGTATTGAGAAGATTCATCTTAATTGGGACATGAACCCAAGACTTCAGGTTTGCTGTGAAGGGAGCTAGGGATCTATGGAGGCATTATAGTGATCCATTCATGGCAAAAAGAGTCGGATATCGTATAGTCTGGGTCAAGTTATCATAAAAGCGGAAATCATACCCAGAAATCATAACGAATCAATGGTGAATCCAGGCCCTTTAAAATGCAGGACTACAATATGGACACTCTGGGCAGTACTTGGGTATTGTTTCAAATTCTAGGGTGCATACAAAGCAGACGTCTTAACCCCTCGACCACCGAGCATGCCAATGGCGGGTTCGATGGTCCTACAGCAGATGACTGTAATAATGTACAGTTCTTGGCCTAGACAGAATGCATATAGTTCCGACCTGTCAATCAAGCCGAACCCGCGACCAATCACAACAGAGCTAGCAGACGGCGCCCACAAAGGTCAAAGTGATGCAATCATCACAAACAATCACGCGATTTTCTGCCCTTACAGTTTGTATGTTGTATGCGCCAGTGACCGGGTGAATTTTGGTTTCAGCGATTCGCTGTTCAAAGGTAGGAAAGCGCATTTTTATGAAATACATGTATATGTCATCCCTGCATTACTAGCCCTTCGCTCAGTGTGTGCTACGGTCACCGTCGACCTCAAAACATAAATACCTTTGGGTTTTCTCCAATGAATCTGTGCTTTCTATGCTGAGTCCCGTTGCTTTGTACGTAGTCTCGCAATTTTTTTGCGATGGCTTGTAAGCACATAGCAACAATATCTAAAGGGCGGGGTTAACTGGGCAATCTCGGAACTATGCATTGGACATTCTCTGTGTGATCTTAACTTATAGACATTACTTTCTTGATGTACTCAAAAAGTACTGAACTACAACTCTGCTACTTTTCCACAAAGTAACCTTGCAAATCCTTACTGAACGGATCAGAGCCATGTGTAGTTTACCTGTGGGCAGTGCGACCACTGTGACCAATCACTGAGTGCACAATCCCCGGCGCATGGTTTACTGCATGGTCTGGTCATTGGAGGCCTGATATTGTGGTCACATAGACTGGAGCTGTTGTCTGGTCCAAAGAACCCTGGTGGACCGTCAATCTTGCACCTGCAACCAATGTTACAATGTGACTGATCACAGCCTCTGCATAATTCCACTAAACAAAGATTTTAATCAAAGACCTTCTGATTTGAAGATCTTCGAGGCGTGTTCAACAGACCCTAATGAGCTCGTGCCAATGACGTCATTTTGGGAGTAAAACAATGCTGCGTCGTTGTGGAAGCAATGTGCGTGTGCGTTGTGTGTGTCCATAGCGCGCGTAACGCGCTATGCTGAGGCTCCCATTGGTGAACTAAACCGCGTTACGCCCACCAGAGAGACACACAACGCGCACGCACATTGCTTCCACAATGACTCAGCATTATTCGACTCCCAAAATGGCATATTCGCACGTGTTCGAAAGGGGTCAATACAGGTGAAAACATCACCCTTTGTGTGTAGCCATGCTTACCTGGTCTACACTAAAACCAGTGAACCTTTTCCCTTCACGAAATGTTCAAAAATTTCTTGAACGGTCGTATTATTGCACTGGTCGTAAGATATCGCAATAAAGTTGTAGTGTGTCTTAACAAGGGGCCAATTTCATGGCGTTGCTTAGCACGAAAATTTGTTAAGCACAGGATTTATTTGCTTTATAAAATGGATTACAAGCCAAAATTATACACCAACTTGTGTTCTTCGCAAGAGTAGGAGAATACCTTTCAATACACATCACTTACGATTTTGGCTGGCAATCCATTTTTGCAAAATAAAGCAAACAAATCCTGTGCTAAGCAAATGTTTGTGCTAAGCAACGCCATGAAATTGGCCCCAGGTCGTAAATCATCCTCATGCCATTGTAAAGGTTCTTATAAACCAATCCTTCAGCACTATTTCAATACAAACTTTTGAGATCTTTTAAGTTTTCTTTACAATTTAATACGAATGTAATTAAGTCATGTGATCGTCATAATTTCGATCATAATGGCATCGCATACGATAGTAAAAGATCGCAAAAAGTAGCAAAGAAATTGGAATGCATTGTAAAACGTCGCAATCTGATCGCAAACATTCGGAAAGTGTCGTAACAGTGTCGCAAGGATTCGCATCAAAATCGTTTCCACTTTTGCGATCATCGTATAATGGTTTCATCAGGGTCGTAAGGGGTCGTAACTTGTCGTAACGGAATCGCAACATATTCTTTTCGGTCGTTTCCGTCACGGTAATTAGGGATTTCTAGGCTTTTTTATTACGATGTAATGTGATTCTTATGTCGTGTTTATTCGTATCCAAAATCGTCTAAGTGCGAAAGGGGCTTAAAACCTGGCATCATCATGTTTCAGTCCAAATAGTCGCCGTGAAAATTTAAATCTCAGTTATCTTAGTATAGGAACTGGATAGAATCTGCAGGTTGTTTTTACCTGACTTCTCTCCTCTGGTGCCCATTGCCACAGCTTCCATTACTTTCTGTCATCTCACATTCTTGCCATGGTCCAGCGAACCACAATAGGCGACTGTGAGCAATGGAGCGGCATGGCATCTGTTGGTAGATCTGTGACAAATGATGAATGAATGAAGACCGTTATTAAAGGAGCGTGTCCATTTATCCCATGGGTTTCAAGATTTTGGTACCATATCGCCCCCTTAAAGGCCCAGTGTATCATTTGCAATGACCCCAAAAAGTAATCTACGAGTTTACAGGGGAAAAGTTCTTAAAGTAAAGATTAAATTAATAGCAACTACCAAATTAAAGGTTTCCGCTCAAAATGATATAATTTTTACCAGAAAAAAATCCGTAAAGATGAAATTATTTTACTTATTTTTGGTTCGCATCTACGCGGTCCAAAATGCATGGGTGCTGAGTACTCCGCGTGCGTGTTCCAACGCGATGCATTTTTATGGATCGCGCGCTTACGCAGTATATGATGTGCGCCACAGAGTGCATGATGCAAGCCACATAGTACCCGATCAACTGAGAACGAATATTTGAAACACCTCGCCAAGACTAGGAAAACGCATATGGATTTTTAAAAACGTGGTACATTTGACAAAGCTGAAATTTCTTCGGATGAGTTTGTTGATGTCTTTCTTTTGATTTATAATGGTTTTATTCGCAGAATCGCTCAAAAACAGATCATCTACAGGGCCTCTAAATCCAGAACAACCTATGTCCATTTTTGGCTAAAATGAGTTAATTTGTGGATAAGCTCTCCAAATGTCGCTAGGGTTTATGAGGAAATTGGGATTAAGTTTCTTGCCCAGGGACACAAATATGTTGGCACAAGTGGGGCTCAAACCCAGGACCTCTCGATCATGAGCACGGCTGTGTACCCACTAGAGCACACACATTGGTCATTAATAATAAAAGGGTGTCCTTAACAAAAAGTATAGTTATTTTTTAAATTAGGGGGCTGTCTAAAGTTGTCAACGTTTTCACGGAACTAAAAGCTTGCAGGAAGAGAAGAGGGGGTTGAAGGTCTCTGTAAAATGTTGACATTTCATGGCAGTGACAAACAAATTTGATAATTATTATTATTATTTATTTCTGGTACTGAAACCAAGGATTCCTCAATAGTGCCCATTGCACTGTCGCTCGCGCGGCAAGCGTGAGGAAACCCATGATGAATTAGATACGGCCAGAGACACCGGGGAATCCCTCCCCTTCTCTTCACGAAGAAATGCTCTGGGATCTTTAAAGTGCGTTACTTTACCTAACACACCGGACCAACGGCTTTACATCCCTTCCGAAGGATGGAGAAAGTGTGATTAAGTGCCTTTCTCCAGAGCACAAGTGTCACAACCTGTCGCGGCCCGGAATCGAACCCACATTCTAGTACTTGAGTTCGGCGCACTAGACCGCTCGGCCATAACACCCCACAAGTAGTACTTCAGGGGAGGGAGGGGTCTTGAAAAATACTCTGCTCTGTAGAACCATCAAAATGTTGACAACTTTGGATGGCCCTAATATAATGACAGAACTATTGCCGATTCCAGAGAGCGGTGGAAGGGTTTGAATGTCCTCTATTCAATGACATTAGGCTCCCATTATGTCATTGCCATGGATGACTGAACGAACAAGATGGTTCTGAAAGGTATAGACCCTCTGCACGGGCAGCCATGACAGGAGGCATTCACATTGTCACTGTGCATCATGCACGAGTAGGCAATTTGTGGATCTATTGTCACATCATTTAAAGACAGATTACATGATTGGAAAACTTTTAAAAGCAGGAACAACAGCATTACTCAACGAAAGAATAATGTTGATAAATGCCTTGTAGAAATTTCAGCCACATAGATGCAGTAATACTTCAGCAAACCTAAAAAAAAAACCATGCATGTTTTTTTGTGTAAGAATGAATGGTAAAAAAAGTTGTCAGCAGACGACTTTAAAAAAAAAACACCTTCAGTTGGCAATTTCTCCCACAAAGATACCATTTTGCACAGGGAAAAGATATGTGGTATTTGTTAGTATAAAGGTTTTTCTTGTCAAGTCAAGTAAAAATTTGGGTCACTGCAAATGATGTATTGGGGCTATAAATATGAAAACCTGCCCCCCATCATGGCCGCCTGTGAAATCAGCACTCTTGCACTAACCCTGTTTCCTCTATCCGATGTTGGACATGGCCGGCCAACATCAGATGATTCTTGCAGGATTTCACGCCATCTAGTACTCCGTCCAGCTTTTGAGGTCTCGCTGCATTCACTCCAGGACGACCATGGACTCAACTGGCAATCCTCAGGGCATGGGATTTCACATTTCTCCTCCATGAAGTCTGCAGGAGAAAGTAACATTTCAAAGTAAAAATGGTTGTTGCATGTTCTGTGAGTTTGAATTCTGTAAAGCCTGGTATACACTGGCACTTTTTCGGCCGACGCGACTCAACTCAACTAAACTAAACTCAACTCAACTCAACTCGAGCGAACTATAGACGGTCGGTAAGTGTATACCACTTCACGACTCAAATCAGAGTCAGTCGCTTCTAGTCTGAAGTTGTCTGAACTAGTCTGAAGTTTTTTAGCAGTGCTGAAAAACTAGACCCGACTTTCAGTTGAGTTAAGTTGAGTTGCGTTGTCATCTGCCAGCCAGTCGCATGTCGGTGAGAGTGGGTGCCCGGCACCCAAATCATGTGACCAGTGGTGCAATCGGCAAAATTGCGACCTCCGATCGAACTCAGTTGCGGGTTGGCATAGCAGTTCGTTACTCGCCTTCCACCAATGCGGCCCTCGTTCGAATCCCGTCCAGGTCAGTATGTGGATTGGGTTATCCCAGTCCCTGCTTGATTCCGTGGGTTTTCCCCACACGTTGGTGTGTGGGGTTTCCCTCCCACCTCTAAAACTGAGAATTTCTTCCTGTCCTCTCGCACTTCGTGGCTGAGCTGAAGAACCTCCTAGGTAGCTACAGGGCAACAACGTAAGTCAGCAAATCCTTCAGCAACTAGATCCCTTGAGGGGATCATACGACAGAAGAAGAAGAAGGTATAGTGTATACCCACCAGTCGGTTGTGGTTAGCGGGTCTAGCGACTCTCACCAACTGACATCAACTCTAGCCGAAAGTTGAGTTGAGTCGCAGCCGAAAAAGTGCCAGTGTATACCAGTAACATTTGCAAGTAATTGTAAGAATTTAAGGTTTGGGAAGTTTTCCTCACCCATGCTGCTATTGACTGCTCTCCGTGACGTAGAACATCCGGGAATGTTTGGTGGTCAACGATCACGCACATGAACACGTGTAAAAAATACTCACCAGCGTATTTTCATTTGAAGATGCCGTATGCGCGCGCTGCGATACGTTTAAATTATTGAGCATGCACTCGGCTTGTAAAATCGAAAGTGCTTCTACTTGATTGCGATTTTTAGCCTGAAGAAATATGTTTTTATCTTTATCGATATGACAGCCTTGGCGCAACAACATAAAGCAAGATTAAGCAACAGAGGTAAGTGCAACCAATGCATTTTTCTTGCTCTTTTTGCCGGTTATCACTCGAGCCACGTGCGTCATGAAAAATGGAAACCAAAATGGTGGATGGAAGGCGTGACGTCACCGGAAAGCAATCAATACACTACTTATACAAAAAGTTAGAAATATGTGGTTAAAATTTGGATTTTTAATTTAAAAAAAAATTTGTTTGCGAATAGTATTAGCAGCAAACTATACTAACCTGACTGGCCACCACACAGCCTGATATCCACAATCCCTCTCTCTTCATCCACACACATTGCGGCTCGATACCTAACGCCGAGGCCACACCCACCAGACACGCCCCCAGCTGAATCTCCCATCAAACCGCCTGACTCCGGTGGTCCTTTGAACTGGGAGGGTTCAATGAAACAATCTGACCATATGCCTGTTGGTTCCAGTGTGTAGGTGTGGCATCGGCATGGTTGGGATTCAGAGAGTGGGTAGAGGGTCTCGTCAATGCAGTCGGGCATTCGACGACTGTGGCCTGGAAAAATGATTGTGGCAAAAATTCACAAATATGTTGTTTAAATATGTTAGAAAGTTGTAACCGTTGCGTAATCCACATTGCAACTGACATGAATGTGATCTGGCTTGTGTGGGGAGAATGATTGCAGTACCCGCTGCTAAATGATTCAAACCGGCCAGCTCAGTGGTCGAGTGGTTAAGACGTCTGCCTAGTATGCAGGAGGTCGTGAGTTCAAGTCCCACCCAATCACGCTATATTTATATACCACATCCAACAGCGGAGGGACCGCCAATTACAGGAATGGGAGCAAGTGTGGTTGAGTGCCTTGCTCGAGGGCACAGGTGCCACAACCCGTCACGGCCAGGATTCGAACCTACATTCTAGTACTAGCACAGGAACTTACATGTAAGTTCGACGCACTAGACCGCTCGGCCATAACATTCCACTTTTTGTCATAGTGTCTCTGGGAAGCACCGAGTATATACTGTTCTAACAAGGTTACGTCGGATAGGGCCAAACAAGCCCTAATTGATATTAATTTTCTCTGATGCAAACCAAATCACAACTCTTGAAATAAAACATTGGATTATGGCAAATAATACAATGGACCTTTGATATAATGATTAATATTAAAGTAAAATGTTGGGTCATGGCAAATAATACAATGGGCCTTTGAGATAATGATTTAATAAGGAACATATTCAACCATGGAATTTAGTACATCTCCATCATGAAATTGTGTTTAGCTACAACAGTGTTTGTGTTGGAGTGAGCACACATTTACAACCTGCACTTCAATGCACTATAAACCTGGCCCATGGTACTCCACATCTTGTGAAAAGATGATATGATGTCTGCACACACTGACCTTTTAATCTCCGTGTCCTGACCCTTTGTCCATTACACGTTTCAGGGCAGTCACTCCATCGACCCCATTCGCTCAGATCACAATCTCCCTCACACAGCTCCCGGCAGTGCTGTGAAGCAGCAGGCATCGGTAGGCCGTAGCGAAGGCACAGGTCAACGTCTACTGGCATACCGCCCTCACGTTGACACTGTACCTCTGCAATAAGAGACGCGAGAACATATGGGGTTTTGAAAAAAAACTTGTAATAAGAAAATTGTTTGATAATATAAAGGCCTTGCTGCAGCCTTGTGATGGCCTTGAACCTGCCAAGCGCCGGCCTAGAGAAGGCCCTGTGACAGCCTTGTGACAGCCAAGCGATGGCCTTACCAAGGTCCTGTAAAGGCCCAGCTAAGACCATGTGCCAGCCATGGCCTGCTTGCACTAGTCTTGCACTAGTCTTGCGACAGCCTTGCAACGACCCTGTGATAGCCTTGCGACTGCCTTGCAACGGCCTTGATAGACTTGCGGTGGCCTTGCGATGGACTTGCAACAGCTTTGCGACAGCCAAGTGAAGGTCCTGAAACAACCCTACGACAGCCTTGTGGCGCCTTTGCGACAGTCTTGTGACAGCCTTGCGACGGCATTGTGATGGCCTTGCAACAGCTTTGCGACTGCCTAGCGAAGGTCCTGCAACAACCCTATGACAGTCTTGTGGCAGCTTTGCAACAGTCTTTGTGACAGCCTTGCAATAACCGTGTCGGCCCTGCATCGATCAGCCCAGCGACAACCTTGTGACATTATCATGGCCTTGACTATGGGGCAGACATAATTTTGAGACTGACCGATTGGGCTCTGGCAATTATTCAAATATTCGATCGATAACTAAATATTCGACTGCAAATTTTTTATTTGAATGTTTGAAAAGTACACGAGTGATGAGTTCTCAGTAAAACTAGAGAGAAAAGAAATGTATTTTTTACATAAGACGTGTATTCTCTAAGTTGCTACAATGGTATATGCTCCAAATGTATGCAGCAGACCCAGTGCATTTCTAGATTTATTAAATTTAGTTACTGTATTAACATTTCTACTATGGTATAGGCAAATATAAAAAATTTACACCCAATAAATCATGACTAAATCAGTCTAAACGAATATTCGATATTCAATCGAAAATTTGGTTATAATTCTCGAATAGTAAATTACTCAAATTGACTCAGCCTTACTGACCAAGTTCACCATCATCAGATAAGGCCTCTCACCTCTAGTTCTGATCCCATCTCCACACGTATCCCGATTGCCTGTCCCTCCACCAGGTGGAACACACTCTCCCCACAGACTGGGCACCCAATGGTAGGAATAGCATGAATCAGGAACAGGACACAGCTGGCGTTCCTGGAGTGGGGAGCAGGGTGAGCCCCCGTGGCGTCCTGGCTTCAGGACGTAACGATTACGCTCTTGGAGGAATCCCATACCTTCAGGAATAATTAAGACATTGGTTACTTCCAATTGTTCTATCTATCTATCTATCTTTTTTGGATCTGGGGTAAATCACTGAAGCGGAACAGTTTTAAAGTGATTGGTCGATCAGTGCCTAATTGTTATCCACAAGTTTACTGTATTCGACAAACTCTTGTTCTGATCAAGAATAGATATTTTAGAAAAATTGTGCCCCCTTTTGTGTTTTGAGCTGTATAATTCTTGTAAAGTTTGCATCAGGGAATATTGCACACAAATACCACGGACACCTGCTGAAAAATATCCACATACCAGGCCCGTAACCAGGGGGGGGATCTATTGGATCGGACGATCCCCCCCGCGGAACAGGGAGTTCCGCTCTACAAAATAAAATTTCAATAATTCGGTATTATTGTAATACTGTTGCAGTGTATTATTATTGTATTATGTTGTTGTATATCACACAGTGATCATATTTATCTGAAAAGGTAATTCCATGCATTCTTCGTTATGTATGCAATGTTATGTATAGCCGGCATTTTACTGTTTCAAACACTATTCGATCCCCCCCCCCCAAAAACTCGCTGGTTACGGGCCTGCATACTGTGCCAAAGATAGTTTTAAAGCTCACCTGTTTCACATGAATCTGGACAGGTTGACAACCCCCCGAAGCCTGTTACTTGGCAGTCCTGAGGACACGGTATGTGACAATCTCGAACACTAACTGGTTTGCCTTCCTCGCTACATCTACATTCACAAACAAGAATTGCAATAAATACGAGGTTTTGATTAGGGCAGATTCACACTGCTCTAAATCTGATGCGCACTGCCTCAACAAAAAAACTCGGCATTGAGAGAATTTGGTCCAAAATTACACACTGAAAGCCACAGAATCAACTCGGGCAACAAGCGTTTTTGTAATTATGTGATTTTTAGTATGCTAGTTCACACTAAATTCCTTCCCTCCACGCTGCATTTTCTTGAAGCGACCCCCATTAAGCACGTCGCATGTGAAAAAAAGTCCAGTGTGAATCTATAATTCTATAATTAGTTGCAGTTCTCGCTACTGAATGATTTTGACACCAGATTTATTTGATAATGATTTTAAAATACATTAAGTTAATTTCAGGTTAAATATTTTACATATTTCAGTGCAGAATGTACTTGATACTGATTTCGTAAAATTACACTTGTCAGTCTTGTACCCTGCCTACCGCCTACCTCTTCTCAGGAGCCTCTTTATTCTGCAGTGTGCGGACACACACCATTGATCTAGTCTGGCCACCCACTGTACACATGCCTTCCACGCCTACTAGCGGCACGGGTCTTAAACCACCGCGACATTCGTTCCACTCCGACGTGCTCCAGGCGAAATGTGCACAGCTATGGTCGTTGCAGGACCGCGTCTCAATTAGGTGTTGTGGAAGAGGGCAATTGTGGCCTCCTGATTGGATGAATAAACCAAGCAATGTTAAAAGCCCACTATCCATTTGCAAGACAAAACCTGTTATGGATTCCTGAAATAATTACATGGAACTACACGAGTCAATGGTAGCCGCTAGTTAGATGGCTTGAATATATATAAGGCGTCCTTGTTTGAATGAAACTAGGCTCCTGTCTATGGTGTTATTATGGCTCCATTGTCCATGCAGTATACATGTAACAGCTTTGCACAATGCATGGACACAGTGTTTTTATTTTGTTCTCTTAACATGGTTGAGGTACTATGTCAACAGGTTGGTTTTTATCATGCACATCCACAATTACACAGAGATAACACCATTTACTAATCCTGTAATCTACATGTATCTATAAAAATCAGAATAAAACATCTTGATTACCTGGCCCTGGAAAAGCTCTGATGTTCTTATAGCGAGTCTGTGTGCCGCCTTTACCGCATGCTAACGTACAGGGGCTCCATGCACCCCACTCCCCCACCACGCAGTCTTTGGGACATGGTACTAAGCACTCAACCACTGTATCTGGCTTGGGACTGATGGTAGAACACAGCTCATCATCGACGAGAATCTGAGAAGACAAACAAAGATAATAGTACAAATCATTAGAATGTGTGGCTTATCTATGTATACAAGACAGAAGTACAAGAAATCCGGCTCACAAAGCCGTGTGGTCTAGTGGGTATGAAGCGGGATTCCCAATCAGAGGCTGTGGGTTCGATCCCCACTATGACCAACGTGTCTGTGTCCCCGGGCAAGGCACATAATCCCAGTTGCCTCGTCTACCCAAGCGATATTTAGGAAGCTTTTGGGGGGAATGCCACAATCTAACTGCCGATAGGGTTGAGCGCCTGGCCAGCAGCCACCTAGTTGAAGCGAAATGGTTCTAGTGATTCCCTGATGGCAACAGCGCCAGGAGCACCCCGCAGGGTGGACATGTGCGCTATATAAGAATCCACCATTACCATTACCTTTAAAATGCACACAGTAAAATTCACACAGTAAAGTTGGGAAAAATTTAGAATTGGACAAGGATGTACATGTATCTGTCTTGGGACTGATAATAAATAACTCATCAACAAGATTCTGAGAAGACGAAGAAAAATAATGGTATTGAGCTCGTGCCAATGACATCATTTTGGGAGTAAAACAATGCCGCGTCGTTGTGGAAGCAATGTGCGTGCGCGTTGTGTGTGTTCATAGCGTGCGTAACGCGCTATGATGAGGCTCCCATTGGTGAACTAAACCGCGTTACGCCCACCAGAGACACACACAACGCGCACGCACATTGCTTCCACAATGACTTGGCATTATTTGACTTCCAAAATGGCATATTCGCACGTGTTCGAAGGGGGTCAATAGATCATTAGAATATGTGGCTTACAAGACAAAAAGTTATGGGTCAAAGTTGTATCAGAGACCTTATTACCCTATATTTTTTGACTTATACGAATTAGTCAGTAGTACCCAGAAATACCAACGGCTGAATGACAAATTAAAAATCTCCATTATTTGTGACAAAATATAGTAACATCAGTCAACTTAATGGAATTTTGTGCAAATGTCACACACATTTGGCAATTGTTAACATATTCCTTTGAAATCACGTCACACTTAAACTCTGCATTGGTTTGCTCTTTTAGTTTGTCATTTGTGGGGTATCATGGCCGAGTGGTTTAGGTCACTGACTCGCAATACTCGGGTGAAAACTTGGGGTTGTGGGTTCGATACCTGGCTGGGGTACCTGTGCCCTTGAGCAAGGCAATTAAACACAATTGCTCCATCCTTCGGAAGGGATGTAAAGCCGTTTGTCCAGTGTGTTAGGTAATGCACTTTAAAGATCCCAGAGCATTATTTCGTGAAGAGTAAAGGGATTCCCCGGTGTCTCTGGCTGTTTCTAATTCATCTGGATAATGGAAGTTTCATTTTGAAAATAACATTCAGCTGGGCATTTGGGTGAACTTTTAGTGTAACGGTACATCATATTGTCAAATTAAGCACACTTAAAATGACAAAGGACATATTTCTGTTGAGGTTTTATCAACATTAAAAATATATACTGCGGTTCAGTATATATTCAAAAAGGTACAGAGAAGCTCATTATCACTTCTGAACTTTCATAATCTCAGTTTCCCCCAGAGTGCATTCACAAGATTATGTTCAACAAAACAAGTTAGATCCCCGGGGCGCTGACTGCTATTTATACAAATCCATCACTGTCAAGTAAACACAATGACGTGCTTGCACAAGACGCAGGGTTAATTTTCTGTTTAACAAGAGTTGGCAAATGATCACCATGACGATATAACAATATCACAGTAACCATGGCTTCTGTTGCATGTTCTGAGAGCATGACGTGATGGGGAATCTTGATCAATATCTCTTATTATTTTGACCATAACTGGCAAATGTTTGCAGTATGTTAGGAACTTGTCAAACTGTGGATGATGACCTACAGGCACTGCACTATTTTTGACTAGTACCTCCTCCCACCAGCGGTGTTGCCAGACTTTTCAAAGTGGAAAGGGGAGAGGTGTTGGGGGAGGGGGGGGGGGGGGGGGGAGAGAGGTGTTGGGGGGTGGGGGAGAGGTGTTGAGGGTGGGGGAGAGGTGTTGGGGGAGGGAGATGCAATGGGGGCACACTGTAGACGGGCACAGTAATTTCCTGAAAGCAGCTTATGCATGCAATCTTTTCGATGACAAATTTCTTTGTTTAGGGGGTGGAGGGGGGAGGGGGGTGGGGGAAAGGGTGCTAGCAGACATCCTGTAAAAGTCCGGGGAAGATCTATGAGTTGTTTATGAATACCAACTGTGACTGCTGGAGTAATCTGCAGGGTGGTTTACAGGTCCAGTGCCGCTACAGGTCCCTGGCCACTGGCCATATGTTACTACATTCTTACTGTCACTATCACCATGGAGGAAGGAACCATGTTTACACTCGAAATGGCAAAGGTGGATACAGACCCACATTTTTATTACGACATCAAAATTAAACATTTGCCACATTTAACTTTACACTACATCTCGATTCAGCTTCAATTCGCCTTCACTGCCGTTTAAAAACTGCGAAAGTCACTGCTAATTGTGACCACAGCGGATCCATGGTTTCGTCGAAGAAACCTACCACACGGCAGGCACCGCCCCAAGGACACTCAAAATGCTGAATCTGTATTCGGGTAGCATTAACACTACAAGCGACCTTGACAATTTGCGGGGTTCAACCCCTTAATTGCGGGGTTCAACCATACCCAAAAGGTGACTTGAAAAAGGCGAATCAGATCCGGGTCCGATTCAATCCACCTTTTGCGTTTACACTTAGTGCCTAACTGGCTTCAACTCGCCATTTGGAAATTGCAGAGTTCGATTCGGCTAAGGAGAATAGAGTGTAAACGAGCCTTTACTTTCATTGACCTTCTTCAAGCAGAAGCATTTTTAGTCCCCTGTTCCCCAAGACAGTTTTGTAAAAATTCTGATTTGCCATACTATCTGATTTTAAATCATTTTAAATCCACCTACACTGAAGTAGTTACATGTAGGTTACTCTTCCATTTACCAGCCTGCTGGAAAACTAAAGAAGCCATTTGGCATAGCCCGGGGCAGTTTTTAAACTAGTATTTGTGAGGTGGGTTTGCATAAAAATCGATGCCTCCTACACACCGCACCGTGAGCCCGATCAACAAGCACGGTGAACAGCATCGCTGTTGTGCCCAAGGCATTTATTTTTTCATTAAAAGAAGGATATGGCACAATCGTGTAGAATGTCGTGTTTGATTTCGGAGGCCCCTTGTGCCCAGGAAAAACTATCAGGTTTAGTCTTTTGAAATGTCGCCGATAAGTAATATATGCGCACGTGTGTCTGTTTTCCTGAAGTGAACAGGTTAGGGTTGGAGACAGTGTGACTGGATACTAGGGGGGGAGGGGGAGCGGCATTTGTTAAAACGAGCAGAACTAGTTCATGATATCTTTGTCGAAATTGCTAATACACTGATAGAAATTGATTTAAGTGGAAAGGGCATGCATCTGTATTGTAATTGAAACCTTTCAATACTTGAACATATTCAGTTGAATAAAAAACAAATTCTGAAAGTTTTGCTTGTACTCAAATTTTCTTCCTCTGTTATCAACTGCAGACCTGATATTTAGAAAGAACCATGAAATATGTAACCAGAAATAAGTCAAGAGGAAAATTAAAACATTGTACGGCCCTCATCAGGATTTTAGCCACAGACCTCTGACACACCAGGAAGATGCTCTGCCAGCTGAGCTATGAAGCACAGTGGTATACTCCTTCAGGTTTTCCCCAAGACCTCTGACACACCAGGAAGATGCTCTGCCAGCTGAGCTATGAGGCAGATTGCTGTTATTCCCTTTGCTAATTTTTTTTACCAGGTTGGTTGTTAAATTCATATCTATGATAAAGAAGTGTTTGTTTAAAATCGAACAATTTGAATAAGTTGAGCATTCTACAAGCTGCCCTTCTGTGAATTTTAAGACATTCACAGTAACAAGCACTTCCATATTTTAATTAGGGTTAACACAGATAAGTTAAATAACACAGATGAGTTAAATTCAAATACATGTACCTAGCAACATTTCCAACAAATCTGTAGGCTGTATAATAGTGTTTCTTCCCCATCCAACAGTAATTAATTTCTTCCCCTCCAATTAACCTCGAAGGAAATCGAACAACACGCGTACGCCTGCAGTACGTCTCAGAATCAATACTGATGTTTGGGTATGTGACTTGATTCCTTTTTGACTTTCTTCCGATGGCAAGGATTGACCTGAGCAGGTTTCATCAACTCTTGTCGTCTTGAAGAAGAAACATCTTGTCTTTAGTAATGAGCTAGAGTATGGGATGTCAGATTGCTCGTTGGGGATTAATGATACTGGGTATTGGGTTGCATCATCTCTTGTGGTTTTCATTAGGGCCTTAGCGAGCAAAATCACTGTACTTGTAGAATGAAGCATCATTTGAAAGATGCAAGACTTTTTGGATTTATGGAATAAGGGCATAACATATCTAAAGAAGAATTATGGTAAATGAACCTGCAGAAATTTCAGCTACATAAATACACCAAAGCCACAAATAGTTTTTGCTTGAAGAGAATGATGAAAAAATGTGTGTAGGCACACTTTTTCATTTTTAGTTGTAAATTTCTCACAGACAGCACCATTCTGGACAGAAATAAATTCATGTGATGTTTGTTCTATACACCAATCCGAGAGCCTAAGTCCTCTTCTCTGTACGTCCGTCATAACGGGAGGCCATCCAGTGCCATGAACTGTGCGTTTTTTGTTGATGATAAGCTGTTACACTATGTTGTCACTTCGAACATAATTATTTTGCGCATTTATTTATTGTGCACGCAAAGGGGGCGCATTGTGCGCTGTTCGATTCAACAACAATTAACACAGAGCTCCCATGCAGTTCATGTCAGTGAATGGCCCCCAGTAATGGCGGACGTGCGGGGAAGGAGTCCTTAGCAACTGGATTGGTCTATACCATTGCTGTCAACAATTTTTTTCTTGTCAACTCATGAAGTAAAATGTTGGGTCCCTGCAAATGATACAATTGGCCCCCAAAATGTTTATCTGTGAACCCAGTGCAAATTACACCAGACACTGTTTTGTACATTAGCTCTCTCCGCTCAAGTAATGGGCACTGTCAAATACCGTTGGGGGAAACCCAACTAACTTAAAGGGATACTATGCATCACATGACTGTTTTAACTATTACGGTAAAAAAATATGCATGATCTATTTGTACGTACTCTGAAAGTGCTTTCATACATGAACGATCTCGATTGTATCATTTTTTTCTTCCAACACGCCAACCGTCGTGCATGTACGACTTCAATTTCAAAGAGTTACGAAAAACACAAAATGTTGGGCACTTTAGGGTTAAATGTTAACAACAATATTAAATCTTCATAATTTCATCTCTTAGAAAGAGAGCAAATAAAAAATGCAAAAAACTGCATTTTCCTACAGTTTTATTTTAACGTCATGAATACGAGACTCCTCTGATTTTATAAAAATTGTTTGTGGTCTTGAATATTACTGGACAGTTCCTTTCCTTGAAAGAAAAATGACTGATGTACAAATGCACTGTTTAAATCATTTGTCCTTGCACAATTTACAACTGTGGCGATCCATCATGATAGATATAAAAGTGTCGTCTGCCAATTGGGAGAGGCAACTGTATCAAATTCATTTCTCTGTTTTTGTGAAAGGCTGGCTGCCTTGACACGGCCCAAGATTTATAATTGCAGCAGCTGAGAATTACCGCAATGCACCAAATGTTTAGAAGTCATCGCATCATTGTCACGTCATATCTCACTGTAGAGTTCACGCCTTCCTATTTCATGCTCATCCTAGGGTGGCGATTTACAGCCAATAGCTTATAATATTGATATCCACAGGTGACAGTTGGGTTAGGATGAAACAGGAAATTAATCTTATCGTCAACTGTGCATTCTTGTCATAAAATGGACATCCGCTACTGTTGCAATTCATTATTTGATGCTTTGCACATTCATGATTATACACTATATGATTGATGGGTAATCTTTAGGAAATGAAACTGGTTATTGTGGCTCAGAAGCATTAATGTCCACCTCAAAATGTATTCAGATTATTTTATGAATAGTTCATTAAAAAGATTGCAAGGTACTTCACACAGTAACAAATTCAACCAAAAATGGGACAAGAGAAAAATCATGTGGGCCTCATTGGGACTTGAACCCGAGACCTCTGACACTTTGGGCAGATGTTCTACCAGCTAAGCTATGAGGTAAAGTGTATACTCCCTCATGTTTTCCCCTACAAATCCTACCAAATATTGCATTTGTTTCTTTAATCAGTTCCGTACCCTTACATCACCGGGAGAAAAAAATGGGTTCGTAGGGATGGAAAACCTGAAGGAGTATACCACTTTGCCTCATAGCTCAGTAGGTAGAGCCGCCGTCTGGTGTGTCAGACGTCTTTGGAAAAACCTGAGGGAGTATACCACTGTGGCTCAAAGCTCAGCTGATAGAGCATCTGCCTGGTGTGTCAGAGGTCTTGGGAAAAACCTGACGGAGTATACCACTGTGCCTCATAGCTCAGCAGGTAGAGCCGCCGTCCGGTGTGTCAGGGGTCTTGGGGAAGCCTGAGGGAGTATACGACTGTGGCTCAAAGCTCAGCTGATAGAGCATCTGCCTGGTGTGTCAGAGGTCTCGATTTCAAATGTTGAATGGATGTAATTTGCTCACACATGACGTGGTATTTGCCTTATACTAAATGCATTTCCCAAGAAAATGCTTTAGACTCATAGGTGGGACTTGAACCCTTGACCTCCTGCATACTAGGCAGACATCTTAACCACTCAACCACCGAATGGCAGATGGCGAATGGCAGTTCTATGGTCTTAAATGAAATAAGGAAATTATTGCGTCGGTCCATACAATAATAAATGGATGCAATTTGCCCACTCACGACGCAGTATTTGTACGAAGCTTTGTATAATGCTTTATAAAATACAAATGAAAGAAAAACACTGTATTGCCATACTATCTTCGAATCTCAAAGGGTCAAGGGACCAGCATCCAATTACTTTTTTTAATGACCAATCTTAGGCTCCAAAGATCTGACACAAGGCTGTATGAGAGACACTCGGACGTCAGGTTATGCCTTTAGTTGATTCACGGACAGACAGCAGCACAGTCAGGTGCCTGTCAAATCAAAACGAGTCGTCCTCTAAAAAAACAAAACATGCTCGAAATTAAACAGACAAAAATAAGATTGACGAGCCGTCCACAGAGAATTTCGTTTTTAATACCCCTTCATCTTACTTGATAAACGTCCAGACAGGTGATATTGAGCTCCTGTCCACCCGGGCCGCATCGCGCTGTGCCGTCGGCCGGAACGCAACCCCCGTTATCCTCTGCATGCCACGTGTAGCAGAAGGCAATATCGCAGGGTGAGTACTCCGTCAAGTGAGGGCAGTCTACTCCGCCATGCTCGGCCTCGGCTGCGACTTCTCTCATTCTGATCTTATGCCCTGTTGGGAGTAGTGAATACCAACTTCAGTTAATTTTAAGTTGTGCGACTGCTAGCAGTTATGTTAGACAAGTGGTTTGTTGGAAAACTTCTGAAGTTAAATTTATTTGAAAAAAATATTATTTAGAATGATGAAATTTAAAGTGGAATTTAAAAAATCTATTCCAAATATTCACAGCAATTGCTCACAAAAGTCCAATAATACATTCATACAAACCAATGCTTTATATGTTTGAGGTCCATCACAACAAACATTTTAAATTTGGGCAAAAGTGAATATTTTCAATTTTTTAACATTTAACACACTAACCACAGCCCAAACCATTTTCTTTTAAGTTTTAAAACAGATTTATAATGAAGTAATCATAATCATATTAATGGAATGTTCTTTATCATGTTATTATTAAAAAGTGAGAAAGAAAGTGTGATTCAACTTGCCAAGAATGTGCTATAAAAGGCAAGCAAAACTGATATTTGGCCGATATCTTCAAGCATCAATTAAACATTCCAATAAAATTTCAATAAAAAAAAGAAAAGAAAAGAAGACGACACACTGATTCCGTACTCTTCAACAAGCAGTTAGCAATTGTTTCCGAGTTCTGATTCTGATGACTCCTTCCCCCATTTTAAATCAGAAATTTCACACCACAAACAAATGCAATGTCTAACAGCAGACCTTAACAATACGTTGGCTGCCCCACGACAAATTAATTTAGGTACGGCCTTAGGGCAACCAACAGAATCAAACAGCAAAGGCAATAGCTTTAAACAAACACAGCAAAACAATCTTGTATCCTTGCTCAAACTCCTTATCCTGAGACAAGCTGAACATAGCTCAAATGAGCTAACACAAGACATATATAAAAGCACAGCTAGATGCAGTGACATTATTAATATAGCACAAACAACGCCACACACAGCCCAAGTTAGAATCTTGTAAAACACTGTCTAGATAAAAAATGCAAACAAAAAATGGGAGCTCAGTGTAAACAAGTTGTCGAAAGAGTCTCGTCAGCGTTCGAATTAGCACTGGTCCGTTGGCCAAATGACAGTTAAAATCATCTCGGGCCAGTTGGAAAGCCTCCCCAAATGGTCCGGCTGTCCAGTTGGGAAAACTACCAAATGTTTCTAATTTTTTCACTCAAATGTGGTTATTGCAAACATTAAAAGTCGACTGTGTGTAAAAAGAACAACCGGAAATTTGAACCAGGCCACTTGAAATGCTGACGGGCCAGTGAAGACTTAAGCCAACTGGCCCTGTTGGCCAGTTGGGAAAAAGTTAAGGGCAAACGCTGCTCGTGCAATCTTGTAATTTGAAAAGTTTATAACCTAGATATTGTATTTTAACTGAAATGCATGCTTTTCTTAAAACTTCCTCGAGTGGACATTCGAAAATGTCGAGTTGCCAAATGTTTCAATCCTACTGTGTGTTCACACTGGACATTTTCCTGACAGATTTGAGAGAAGATTTTTCCATGAATTTGACGAGTTCCTTTAACCAAGACGACGGTTTAAAAGCAGTGTTCTGGCCTGGCTGAAATCACAGGGCAGTATATACTGGCCTGTTATATTTTTCGCAGACGCACAGCGTCCGGTTTTGAAATACTGAACCCCATTTAAAAATGCTTCGCCCACCGAAAAATTGGGAGTGCCCTGATTGGTCATTCATATCCAACACAAACGGTGTTTTGGACACTGGAAGCGAAAAATCTGGTTGGCAGACATGATTTGGCAGACATGATTTTACTAGGATCCAACATGAGCCTGAACTCGTGTCTTTGCGCATCTAGATTCCAAATTTTTCACGATTAACTGAGCCCCACGGACCCTCCGCCGTTGAAGTGCCTATAGCAATTGGTCAGCAGCACCCTGTTTACTTCTGATCCTGACGAGAACACTGAAAAGGAATGGATTTGCTCCAAGCGGTCACTTTCATACACACACTGCACACATGAAAAGTTCTACATATGAATTAAAATGACTTGTTCAATTTTCCTGAGCTAGGTTGGCTGGTAAAAGTAGCAATTCTATTCAGGGAAAGTATCTGACATGAAATGCCCGCACTGCCAGGTCAAATGAGGACAGGACTAGGGAAATACCCTATTTTAGAAATGAAACAGAAGAAACACTTTCAGAAACGAAACTGCAAAGGTCAGAACATTTAAGCACAATTCACATTTATATTCTATATGTGTCGCTTCCTTGTTCTATTTATATTATATATGTGTCGCTTCCTTGTTAGTCACTTAGCAGTTGCAAGTTGCAGTGGTGAAATTTAAAATCTCGGTGCACACTGGTTAGTAACAACTAGGGGGTACCGCGGTCAATTGGTTTTATATGACTCGCAACAGCGGTGAAAACTTGGTGTTGCGGGTTTGATACCCAGCTGTGGTACCTGTGCCATTGAGCAATCAACCACAATTGCTCCATCCTTCGGAAGGGATGTAAAACCGTTGGTCCAGTGTGTTGCGTAATGCACTTAGAGCATTTGTTTGTGAAGAGTAACAGGATTAACAGGTGTATCTGGCCATCGGCTGCCAATGGCGCCACCCACCTATGTATCTCGATGATATAGGTAGAACATATTTGTAAGCTTCATGCAATTCAGCCTACAGCTGCAAATTGAAATTCATTAAGCCAATTAAATCAAATTACTCCAGTGTGACTTTAGTAAGACATTAATGCTACGATTAACACAAATCAGACATAACCAAGCTTATAGGCTCAAATGTTGGCTTAGTTTTTATCACAAATCCAACTCAAAATCAGCTGCAGTTAAATACATCCAGCTGTTTTTCCAGGAAGTAGCGAGTTAAACTGATAATCCTCATATAACATGTATTTTAAAGTCATCAGAGCCTGTGCGCCGGGAAAAGCTCATTCATGAAATCCGAAATCAAATGCAAGATGGTACATAAGCACATGACACATTACGCACGCAGCCGTTTTCTTCAAGTGGTGCACAACAGACAGGTGCAGAATCACACAGTCATTCGGCTAAGAAACCTAGTGACACGGTGCTGGCAATTTTCAAGTTGCTTTTCCAAAAAAGTGCAAGTGAGAGGAGCTAGGGAGGATGCAGGGTGAAGACAACTTGCCTTGGATAATGTTGTCCTGGGTTCGATCCCAAACCGGGGTGGAATGTGAAATGGGGTCTGCTTTGCATAAGGGGGTGAAAGAGAGATACGTGAATGGGATTGGATCACATAGAGGTTTCTCATAAGATACTGTATCTGTTAAGACAGATGTCTAAACTGTGATCTTATGAACAGTGTTTTTAAGCTGATCCTAAGCTAGAATACTGTAAACAGTAAATTGCAATTCCATGCACGTTCTAGATGTCCCAAGTTCGATTTCTAGACATGTTTGTAGTCCCTGCTTTACCGTGCGTATTTGCCCCCAGGAAATTTCCCTGGGACTTTTCCTTCCACTTCTAAAGCTGCATCTCCTCCTCCATCATCTTAAGTTGATAATTAAGTTAAGTTAAAGCTAACACCGTGCAGTAAATGACATAAAGGGCCTTAATTTCCGAAGATGCCCTGAAATTAACAACAAAATAAAATTAACAACATGTTATCGAGACTAAACGTGTTTCTAGTGCAGGCATCGTCATTAAACGCTTTTCAGCAATTCGTTGGGCAATGTCTTTAACCATAATTCTGGATGTTTCTAATAAAGACAAAGTACCAGAACATGCAATAAACGCGGCAGTGACACGACCCACTTATACGCATTATTGCCCTTTTTATTACTGCAAAAAATAACGTTGTGCGCATTGGCAAAACTTTCTCCTTGCAGGTTTTATTTTACCCTTGCGCCCATCAATAAATGGATGTTTAAGACTGTTTCTACTGGGTATATAACGGTACAGAAACATTTCCAAAACAATAATAGTGTTCAGTAGAAACCAACCTAAGACCACATCAATAAGACTCGAGACTGGCTTTGAGATCAACACTGGTCTTCGCTGCTGCAACACAGGTATGAACAATCACATTACCAGTGACATCAGATGAAAAACCTCTATGGGAAGCTAGTGTATAGGTCTATTTAAGGAATCCAAATACAGAAAGAGGAGTGCTTGTATAAACTTGAAGCATACTGACCTTTGAGTTTCTTGGAGTTCTGTGGACTGCACTGTTCGGAGACGCAGTCACTCCATTGGCTCCACGGAGTCACCTGACATGGGATAGGGCAAGGTACCTCACAGGGTCCTATTGGTTCTGGCTTAGTGTTGGGGTTGCATAGGCTGGGTGATACTGGAGCAAGACCTGGAAAGATACAAGTGGGACGTTTACTTTCCTCGCGCAAATCTTGCAATTCCTAGAAAATACTGACCGACAGTAGCAAAGCCTTTTAGTCTGCGTAACTCTGATCACTAAACATACTGTAGACCTTAACTTTACATCTGAAAACTTTCCTTTTGACTGGTGTTGAATGACCAGTCCAAAGCATTCAGAGAGTTTCACAAGCACACGGATACAGACAATACGACAGATGCGTCGCAGGTTTCTGTGACCTTGTGACGTCATACGCGACTCACTATCCGCTACACGATTGCACGGCATGGATAGAGCTTAATATGCGTGAGCACTAAACGCGCAGTGAAATGACAGTACGACAGATACGTCGCAGGTTTCTGTAATCTTGTGACGTCATACGCGACTCGCTATCCGCTACGCGATTGCACGGCACGGATAGAGCTTGCTATGCGTGAGCACTAAAACGCGTAGTGAAATGTCGGATTTCTAGCGTTTGTCCTCAATTTTTGTTGCGTTAATTTTTTTGTATGCAAGTTGAAAAGAGCATGAATTATTAATGTCCACAAACTTTTTGTGCATTTCAAAGCCTTGGATTGAAAATAAAATGAGCATCAATACCGGCCGTGTTGTGCCGGGTAGTTTTCCCAATGTCGGAAATAATAGCTAACATGCTGTAGTTTTGGAGTTGCCAAACCACGGATAGCTAAACGTATGCATAAATACACATATCCATCGGCTTATGAAACCTCTCTGATGTGGATTAAAGTGTCTTGTCTAAGGACAACGTGATACAGTGAAAGGACCAACTCGTGGACTTATCGCACAAAAGTCTGAATTGTGTGGGGCACGTGGTCACAAGGTCACAACAAGGTCAAAGGTCATGAATACTGTCTTACTTGTGTCATTCTGCATTGTGCAGAACACATCTCTCTCCCGTATCCCGCCGCCGCACAGACTTTGGTCTCTGCCAAGCTGTAGTCTCTCATACGGTGCTAAAATGGCATCCACGCTGCATTCACCCCATTCTGTTGAGTGCCATACGAAGCTGTAGAAAGAACAAAATGACTGGAAGTGAGACTAGCTGTAAATGTTAGCAACAAAAGAAACAACATTTCAGTTGAGTCAAAATTTAAAACAATCTTTTAAAATTAAGCTGACATCAAAATATTCACACAACAGCTTCATTACGAGGACTGCATAACAAGCGTTTATATGCTGAAATTCACAGATTCTCAGATTCACTGCTTTATTTAATAAAAAACGTTGAGAACATACAAAAATGGTAGAATTTATTGAGCTTATTGTATAGCACAACATAGAAAGCGAATGGTTGAGTCAACGTTTCTTTTGTTGCTCCGTATAAATGACTTGGAGGCAATGTACTTTGTAGAACATTTTCATACATTATTTCTGTATTTCATATTTGGTGGTCACTGCACTTTCTAAAAAAAGGGGGGTGGGAGGAGAAGGGGTGCTTGTTTTTGAAGTGCAAACCCTTATGTCACTTTATGCTTTGATTCCGACTATGCCGCAGTTCGTACTTTCATACATTATTTCTGTATTTCATATTTGGTGGTCACTGCACTTAAAAAAAAAAAGGGGGGAGTGCGGGGGGGGGGGGGGGGGGGGGATGGAGAAGGGGTGCTTGTTTTTGAAGTACAAACCCTTATGTCACTTTTTACTTTGATTCTAACTATGCCGCAGTTCGTCCTTTTCCCACGAAAAAAACAATCCTGATTACGCTGCCAAAACAAAAAGGTCATAAGAAAAAAGTACATTCGTACGAAATAAATAATTGTTGATACTGTATTTTGATAGTGGTCACTGCATGTGCAAATCAGTGTATCATTTCCCTTAAATGTGTGATCTGGAATTTCCATTCAAAAATTTTCACTTATTAACCCCACTTTGTTGGACCGCTGCAAATTGCGTCATCGTGCAGGAAACAAAGCATGCGATCCCTTATTCTACTCAGTGGACCTTGAAATTGGAAAAGTCGCACCGCCGGGTGTATCAGATTTTGCTAATTGTAAAAACATGCACAAAGTGCAACTGCAAATTGTCGGCAAACTGTAAACGGCAACACAAAGACTCATCTAGGTTGGCGCCACTGGAAATGCAATACACGCTAATTATTTCTTTTCTATGTTTTTCATAAGTAACCATGGCAACACTTTTTTTACAAGACTAAAGCTAAAAGTGGTACTTGAGTTTGAGTGCATCTTCTGTACCATAAAACACTTGGGGTGGATTGCAATATAACTGTCTTAAGTCTGAGACACATCATGTCCTAACTGAATTTATGACATCTTAGCTAAAATAAAACCTGCAAGGAGAAAGTTTTGCCAATACAAACAACGTTATTTTTTGCACATTGTAAAATGTCTTGCAATATCCATACATGTACATGTATGTTAGGACGTCTTAGCTGAGACATTAATGTTTGTATGCGAACGGCATTTCAATCCCATTCGGTGTGTTTGCATACCGTTGCGCATGCACATTACATTATTTGCCGGTCGTTGATGCCGCACATACATGTACGCGTGACAGTGGCGTGAAAAACATCGTGAACATAATTAACAGAGGCCCAGCTTGAATCGTAATTACCTTTAAGTGAAAATTCAGTTTGATAAAGTCAAACTATCAAAAAATAAATTTTTGATCCTAATCACAAGGCTCCTTTTTATGCACTGCGTAAGCCCGCTTGCGCAACTTGTTATTGCATAAGCTGCGCAACATTCCTGTGATAAATACACAATTTGCGCAAGATGTTGCATTCGTTACTTTGCCTAGTTGCACTACATGTACCATGCAACAATGTATACCAACTGTGCCTTATAGCTCAGCTGGTACAGCATCTGTCCAGTGAGTCAGAGGTCTCGGGTTCAAATCCCAATAATGCCCTTACGATTTTCCTCTCGTCCCAAGCTTGGTTGAAAATTTAGATGTACAGCAAATGAACATGTTAATAATGAGCTGCAGAAACACAATTACAAAAGGCCTCAATGCAGCTGTGATTGTCAGATTTCATCCATTTCACTTACAAAAGCACATCTAACTTACAAAAGCCCCAATTTATTACCCGACATTTTGCACATGGTGGGACCAAGAATCAAAGACAGTGATTGATCATCAAGGCTTGCTTAACATTAGAAACATTTCCTAAATCATTAGAGACAATTCAGGCTCCTGTCTGGATTCATCAGTAAGGACTTCGACCAGCTGGGAGGTTCTTTTCAAGAGGAGGGGGGGGGGGGGGGGGGGGGGGGGGGGGAGCTCAGGGTGGAGGGCCTTGGAGGATGCCTAGAGCATCCAGCAGACACAATTTGACAGCATGTGCTGTCTGCATTATGCTGTCTCAAAATAATTTTCTTTGAATTTATACCCATACCAAAATGCACCCTCTTATTATGTCGTCATGCCTCAAAAAGATTTCCGACCCATCCCTGTCATTGGATACAATGTCTAACTTACACCTATTTATCGACAGTTTGCACATGGTGGACCCGACAATGAAAGACAGCTAATGCCTCCAGAGATTGATCATCAAGGTTTTGCTCAACATTAGAAACATTTCCTAAATCATTAGAAACAATTCAGGCTTCTGTCTGGTTTCATCAGCATGGACCTGCACCAGCTGGGAATCTGTCCTTTAAAGAGAGGGGCTGGGGGACCAATCTAGCAGATTTTAATGGCAGAGACAGAAAGGCATCTGACAGCATGTGTTATCTGTATTACTGTAGAGTAATCAGGTTCACCGCCTGTGGTATTCTAGTTCTAAAAATCAGATGAGACCTCCTCATTATTTGTTATACTCTACATGTTAGGAGGCTACTGCCTCAGAGGAGTGCATCTTGTGTGTATACTATATACATTTTTTACGAGCACTGTGTGCAGCCAGCTCCATATCGTGTCTTTTTTTCCCAATTTTCCAAGCATATTTTGTTCAGGGGGGTGGGGGAATGTTTTAAATATCAACCTGGGTCAAGACTCTCAACCCAACTCTCGAGCAGGATTGAGTTTTGACCCGTGTTTATAGCTTTGAAATCTTGCAGATGCGAGTTCGATACCCAGCCGTGGTACCTGTGCCCTTATAGGGCAAGGCACTTAAACACACTTGCTCCACCCTTTGGAAGGGATGTAAAGCCGTTGGTCCATTGTGTTGTGTAACGCACTTAAAAGATTCCAGAGCATTCTTTTGTGACGAGTTAGGGGATTCCCTGGTCTCTCTGGCCATCGGCTGCCAATGGTGCCACCCACCTATGTATCTCGATGTTTAGATGGAAGACACTTGTAAACTTCATGCAATTCAGCCTATATGGACTGTAAATTGAAGTTCATTAAACCTATTAAATACCCATTAAATATACCGTACACGAATAGCTGCCATCTTGTAGGGCAACTTTTGTCATTTAAATTGGTCAACAATGTGTGCACAAAATGTGCAACCATGCATGTCCTCAAGGAACAAGGAAACTGCCCCACAAGATGGCAGCTATTCGATACAGTCTATATAGGTCAGTGGGTGGCCCCAGGATAGCCCCGACTGCAACAAAGCGCAAAACCAAGCAGCATCTCCGACTTGATTCACATCCATCCCAGCGGAGACCCATGGGAACAGTCACTCATCTGTTACTGCTCTTGTGGACAACTTCTTCTGCCAGTCACCCCTTTCAAGAACACTTCTTGCCTCTTATGCTTATTTACAACATCCACTCTGATGAGACGACTTCTGGAATGCACAGTGAACATCAGTTTCTCATCTCATGAGTTACTCTCGTTCATTTTAAAACATCTTGTGTTTTGGTTTATCACTCCCAACAGAAACACTGGCAAGCTGGTTTGGTGACTGTCGGCTTTTTATACTAGATTTAAACTTTCCTTATTGCATCTTTCAAATTTCTGATGGATAAATTATGATCTCTTGTCTATATCTGACTTGCTTTGAAATGTTTGTTTTTAACATTCTGAAGATGACTTTAAGGTCTGGTTGGTTCCATCCGTCCTATGGTCCCATGGAGTCAATCTCTTGCCACTGTCTGAATTGAATAGTGCACATTGGTCACAAGTCAGTAGGGCCCATTGCATCAAATGCGGAGCTCTGACATATTTCTTATTAATTCTTTGAACACATGAAAAAGGGGAATGTTGGTGAACCACTAAAACCAGCCTGGAGAAATCTCAGCTGCATAGATGGAGCAATACTTCGAAAAATGTTTAAAATCCATGCACGCTTTTTGAGTTAAATGAATGTGCAAACAAAGTAGCAAGTATGCATTAACAAAATCTTTAGTTGTTAAGTGCTAGTGTCGATAAAAGCTCTTACGCAAGAATGCAGAAAAATAACTTTGCAATACTTGCATACAATGTACTTGTATACATGTACTTACTGCTTAAGCGCCTCTGGTATACTTTTAGTCCCAAAATCAGTTCAAGTTTTCACTCGGGTTAACTCAATTTTGGAGTGTTAGGATCATACAACATAAATGCATTTTATAAGTAACATCTCAGCGAAATGTCTCCATGGACAATTTAGACCAAGTGGAACCAGGTTCACCTGTAGATGGTGAAGCCATTCCCTAATGGTAGGCCTAATTTGTGTACCACAGACCCAGTTTTTAAAATCTGGGCTTCATCTCAACGGATTGAGTAGATGACAGCGATAAATGGAGCTGCTGTGGGAGAAAAGCAAAGATTGCTACCGTGAGTAATGCTGAAAATAAGACGACGGGTCTCAATTACCCTCGAGGGTCCGTAGTGAATGGAGAAGGGGGCATAGCATCAGATCCCTGAGCTTACGCAGGGAAGATGCCTTTTAACTATACGCTCATCAGTGTGATGATAACTGTATGTCTTGGATTCCAAGACAATAAACACCGCCATTTGGGTACATCAATCATCGTGAATGTATCACAGACTACGGCACAGGACAGCTGCCTCTATGGCGTGATATTACAATCCGTAGGCTGGTATAGCGAAGGATTAGGGGAAGGGGGGAGGGGGGAGGGGGGGAGTTGGCGTGCGGGTTACGCTGCTTCCTTGCTTGCCAAAAAGCCAATCGTATAGAGTAGACTTGTTCAAACAAAAGCTAAATTAAAATGGAGCCGTCAGCCGAAAGGGGGGTCTGTCATCGTAATGCATCACCTCTTGTGAAAACGGCAACCGTCTTTCACTGTGCTGTTCATCAGCTCAACCACACGGCCCCAGATTGCAAGTTTTTGTTTGAAAGCGTATCGCTGTGTCATTTAGTTTTTTTGACGGGGGATATCACGGTCTGATCCAACCGCTTTCAGTAATCAAGGATTTGGCTCACAGTTGAGTCATACTTGCCTTGTCTCGTCTTTCAACTTGCGGACAGTGTCCTCTTGAGAAGATTTCTCATTTACCTTTATTTGAAGATGTTGAAAGTTGACTTAATCATCACTGGTGATCTACTAACTATATATTCTGCTATACTCTGTATTTTGTTATATTCTTACGTGGACATTTTATGGCTAAATTGAACATTGTATGATAAATAACTTTCTGTGAACTTAATACTACCAATGCAGACGTGTGGTCTAGTGGGTATGAAGCGGGGCTCGCAAATCGGAAGGTCGTGGGTTCAAGTCCCACTATGGCCAACGTGTTTGTGTCTCTGGTCAAGACACTCAATCCCGATTGCCTCATCGACCGACGCGATAATTGGGGAGCCGTTAGGGGGAATGTTACAATCTAAGTGCTGATAGGATGTGCGCCATGGCCGGGCAGCACGCCTAGATGAAGCGAGATGATTCTGATGATTTCCTGATGGCAACACTAACAGCACTTTGATCCTTCGAGTTATAAAGCGCCAAATATAAGAATAGCTACCGTATTATTATTATTTTATTATTTAGACACACAAAATGGTGTCACTGCTTTCAGGATGCATGTCCATGAGGATCTTAAAGGCACAGGCTCATCAGCAATGCGCGTGCGCCAAATTCGTGCCACGAAATACGCAGCTCCATGCCTTTGCTATGAGCTGCGTATTTCGTGGCACGAATTTGGCGCACCCGCATTGCTGACGAGCCTGTGCCTTTAAAAGTAAATGCAGCTAAAACTAAATGAACTGCTATGATACCACTTTCATACCAGGGACACATCTTAGATTTAGTTCTCAGGGTCTTGTCCTAATTTGGAAAAAAGGCTCATGAAGTTTACTTGAGGGCCACATAGCTCATACATCTGGGCTATAAAACAGCTACTTGGAGAAACAAAGAACATGACTGTTGTTCTCCTTATAAATCTTTTTTTAGATAGGCCTACTGAAAAGTTGTTTAATCACTTACTGCTGTCCTTCGTACATTCATAAATCACATGCTCATAATTTGAGGAAGCTGGTCCTCTGTGTGCATTTTTCTGCCTTTTATTGTGTTTGCGGGATAATATGTGAAACATCCTACACTTTGTCAATAGACAAAAAGGGAGGGGGAGAAACAAGATAACAACTGCTATATCATATGATGCTTTGATATCTTTCAAGATATATGTAACATGAAAGAGACACACATTTCCTTTGCTTAGGGCAGATTTCACTTTGTAAAAATCAATTTCAATGAAATGTGCATGGACAATTTTCAGTGTGTTAAATTGGTTAAATTTGGCACGAGACATTGATCAATAATATTCACTTTATGACACGATGGACAAGAAACTGCAGTTTACTGAACTTTGGCAGATGTCAGAGTTTCAAAATTTGTATTTTGGATATAATGTTCAAATTATAAGCTTGTCCAAGTAATTTATTACCAACTTCTTACTTTGAAAATCTGAATTAACCTTGGACTAAACAGAAAACCATGGAGGATTGTTTGAGCACCTTGCTGACACTGATGGGGTGGGGGGTGGTGGATACTGGAGCAAGTATCCAACACTATATGTACTAGAGCATTCCTTCGTATCTCAAGTACATTGGCTGGATCATTTTACTTCCAAGTTCCAACATCTCCATGCTCAAACGTAGTGCATTCTACACATCCTCAATACATACTAGGGCTCTCCTCAGATACCACAATCCAAGTAACTGAATTCACCACAAGCAGAGAGGCTCAATGTATTGCCTCCTTCTGCAGTCCTTGAAATCGCGGTAATCTGATTTGAGATAAAACAATTTCCACAGGAGAGGTATTAACCCAATAAAGACGGGAGCCCCTCACACATCAGAATCTGATAGAATCTGATCAAATCTGATCAAACTGCATAGTTATCTATTCTACTGGCAACTGCAGGGCTTGAATTGGCCTTTGGGAGAATGCTATAGGGCTGGTCGATACCAGGTAATGGAGGAATTTAGTTAGTTTTACATGTCATAAAAACATTAGTGGGTAAAGTGAAAAGTCTCGGGAGTCATATTTGCAAGTTTGATTTGCACGCAATGCACACGTTTAGAAAATCCCGTTTTCACATGCTGGCGTGGATTTTATTTTTTATATATGTTTTTAGAAACACAATGTATACTGTGATAGAAGTCCATCGATAAAATTAAGTAGTATTGTAATTTATATTAATTAAGTTTTTATGTTTTATATGATGTGTGTGGGCAGAATCTGTGCAATTTCCCGTTTAGGGATTAATAAAGTATTGATTGATTGATTGATTTACTTTTTATGTGCTGCATTTGGGAACACCGATTCTTAATCCAAACACTCCTCATTAATCCTATCAAATATTTTTTTTAAAAATAAACAGTAACTTTAAAATATCTTTTTTAAAACATTGTTGCATTAAATGTGCAGAAACTGAAGTGTTTTTTTAGACCAAAAGTCACACTTTGGGGCCACCCCTAGTTCAACCAAGTAGTATGTTACACTTGTTTCACGCTAATTACGATATTTTTACCTCAGCCCATGGATAGGCACGTATGCGATTCACACTTGTGCAGCACCAACCTAGGGAGAGTATTTGACAAGTGAGAAAACAAGTCACAACACAATACTCGTCCTGGGGTGAGTTTAACCCCAGTTGTTTCACTCTAATGTTTAACACTGGGGAGAGCCCTTTGTCCCAGGTTAAAGAATTATTCTTTCTCAAAGCTCAATAAAATCCAACCCATTGCAGTAATGACATAATTTAGCATCTTGATAATTGTTATGATAAAGGTCATCCAAGCCAGGTGTTAAACTATGATGGACATTAATAGGTAGTGGTAATAGGGCAGTATATTTACTAATGACTGAAGCTGCCATTAATGGAATGTTAAACATGCTTTGTGAAGAACCCTAAAAATCATTGCAAGGATGATCTGCACAAGGTCTTTTCCTAATAGACTTTAAAGGACCCTTTCAGAAGCTGAATCTAGGGGCGCATTCAATAGCACAATAAGTACGCCGGTATTGCAAGGGGTATTTTCCTATACCTTCACTGTTGAAGGTATTGTATATGCATACGTATTGCGCTATTGAACGCGCCCCTGCTCTGTTGAAGCCGTGTAGGCACTAACAGTAAACACAAAAGGTGGATTACAAAATACAGATTAATTAAACCCGGGTCCGATTTGCCTTTTTCAATTCACATTTGGGAAGGGTTGAACCCTTTGTGGCAGAGTTTCATCTCACATTTTTTTCACAACTACCACAAAACGGTAAACAGCATCGATTCAGCACTGTGACTTGTGAATAGTTGAAGATGTCAACCCAGGTTTTATTGGACAAATGCTGTCAGTTACAAAACCATGGATGCCGAATGCCGATACACTTAACCGGGGAATCGCAGAAGTCAAAAGCTTCAAGCCATCTTAAGGGAAAGGGGGGGGGGGGGGGGGGGGGGATAGGGGAGCTGATGAAGACAGACAGCCCGATTTAATTATCCTCCCTTGTTCTTCATCCCTCTGCCTCCTCTCCCTATGGGAGAATTAAATCAGCACCTTGTGACCTTAACCGTTCCTTGATTGCAGCTGGCCTGTACCTGCATAGTTTATGTCCACATCTGGGCTTTGCCGGCGACACTTCGGCATGCCAATGGACTAAGAGAGGCAGAAGGAGGAGTGCGTGACTTGAGCATCTCCTCTTGAGAATTACTCTGGCCTCTCTGCACGCTTGAGCAGAGCAGAGGATCTGGGAGTAAACATCAAGGGCAAGTGGAAATTCCTGAAGAGCGTACACGAGTGCCTGCCTGACATCTTCGTGATAAACATCGTAAAATTAAAGAGAAAGTCCCAAAGCTTGCTTTGTCTTCCATATTTTAGTACGTGCAAGATAAAGTTTAATTATAACTGCATATGGCTAATTCTAAAGCAAAAATCAGAAAGCACTCTTGTTGAAAATCACACTGTGGTAAAAATTTCAACAAAATTATCCACTGGGTTGACGCACAGTGAAATCATATTCTGCAGTTGATACAAACTCTTGAAGCATTATTCCCCTCAGGTAACAGTGGCAAAAGCACAACCCCTTTAATTCTGAAGTGAAAGGGAAAAACGCACACAGTACAATCACCTCATAGTATCAATGTCACTCAAACACAGGCTACTGTTTCCTGGCAATATCTTGACAGATCAGTAAATCGAAACACCTAATCCCACACCTACTCCAGAAATAATATATTCTTTGGCAGTTTTTGTTCTGTCACACCAAGGTGGGCTAACACTAACAGTAGAAGGCATGCACACCCTGCCAATCACCACAGACCGAGGGATAATCACATACAAGGGGTTCCCTGAAGGGAATTCTCAATTACAGATAGTTGAGCTGGTGATAAAACCCAAAATATCCCCTCTGGTTGTTCACTGAACCATGCCAACCTTTTTCTGCCTGTGGGGGCTTACCTATGAAAGACCTCTTTGGCTTCTATGAGCACCTATTCTGTCTAATCTCCCTATCATATTCTGTTTAGTTTGTGGTAAGGACAGTGTCCTTTAAGCCACTTTTGTAATCTAATAGGGGTTTCACACTATGCTGTTACCCAGGTTATCTTGGGGTTAACGAACAATTTAACCCCAAGATTACCAGGGTAATTTGAAATGTTCACACTACATGTACATTTCTCAGGGTTAGAAATTATCTGAGTTAACTGCTTCAAAACCCCACTTAACCCAGGTGATTTCTAACCCTGCTCGCGAGGTGGGTTAACCCACCAATCTCGGGGTTAACAGCGGCCTTGAGACGATTCTCTGAGTTACCTTCAGTAGTGTGGTTGCCTCCGGATTTTCTTCAACCCGGGTACGTTGGTTCGACCAAATACTCAAAGCATTTCCCTATTATAAAGACACCTCATCTAAAAACACTTCATGTTTCTCTTTACGTGTACTTAACGGATGCCAGTCTTTTGTGATCGGTAACTCGTCTCACCATTGCTACCATTGCTAGATCACTTTTAGTCATTTTTTCTTGTCAACTCGTGAAGTAAAATTTTGGGCCACTGCTAAAATACTGTACAGGTCCAAATATTGTATTATATTTAGATATTTCATGTCCTCAGACCTGAGTACTTAGACCTGATACTGGACTGCCTCAGTAACTGACAAGACTTGACACTTAAAAAGTAAAAGTAAATTCCCCCGAGAAAAATAAAGAAAATCCTTTAAAGGGCAGATTTAGTACAAAATCAAATGGAATGCATGCAAAGGATTTACATGTTTGACCTAATACACAGTAAATCTGAGGCCAAGGACAACCCGGAAAGATATGTAAAAATTGAGATCTCATTTTGATAACTTTTTTTCTGGATGATAAAAAATGACTTCTTATTTTGTATGGCCTTGGCCTAAAGTGTGGATGTGAGGGGTGTAAAGTTGATAGATTGAGGGTCATACAGAGATAATGCAACCCTTTCTCTCTAGTTGGAGCAGCAGTGAATTATGTAGGCTGTTTTTAATGGTTTCTTATTAGGAGTGGCATTGGGCCATGAAATGGATCCCAGGTCACATAGCCGTAAATCTCCAGCCCATTAACTGGTCAACAAGGTCTGTCGTGCGGCAAGTAGAGCGCACTGCGCGACGAAGCGAGCCAAACGAGGCGTGGGCGATTGGATGGATGCGTGCCGCATATGGAATACCGCAATCTCGTGGCCTGATTTCTTTTCACCGGACAGTGATTTGTGCTTCCTGTTTCGCACGTTTTAACCGAAATAAGAGATTAAAGGATGGTTTATTGAATTCCAACTGAACTAGATATGCCATTGATAGTTCCAGGCTCATCTCGTGAGCAGTTTTATTTGCAACTTGTCACAACACCCAGGTTCCGCGAAACTGCAAAAAATATAACCATGGCAAGGAAAAATTTACATGAATATTGAAACGCGTCAAAAACGCGTCATGTATAGTTGCAAGTTGAGGTGACAGCAGTGTCAACTACTGGATATTTAATCGTTATCAAATCAAGTCACACGGCATCTTAAAATTCATGAAATACCTCACACAGATTGTTGGATACTGACTGATTAAGCAGGCATCACATGGATAAATGATTAGTCCTTGAGCGACTGAATATACCCATGTCAGCGTTAAACATTAGAAATGGCAAAGGTGGATCAGTTTTGAAATGGATGAAGCTGCTCCGATATGTTCTGAATTACTGATTGAGTGTGTACATGTATAACAAATTAACTAACAAAAATAAATTTTTATGAGGCACTTTTTTTACTGTAAGTAAATGACAGTCGATCATCATTGGATAAAAAGTAACAAAAAATCTCTGTAAACCCCAAGCTAATCTACATCCAGACATGACGGTAAGAGTTCAATTCTTTAGGTTCTAGAACATGAAGGAATAGACCATATCAAGTAGCTGCCATCTTGAGAGGCAACTGACATATTGGTCAAAGTCAGCACTAAAATGTGAAACTGTAGTGAACACAAAAAGAGTTTGTTGAATATTCAATAGTCACTCGGGTGAGACAGAGTAGCCAATGTAAATGTGTACATGTACACCAGGTGTTCCTTAAGCCCGCCGCACACGAGAGCTATGTGCCGAGCCAAAATTCATTCGTGGCCGATGTCGTAAGGAGATAGCTCTCGTGTGCGGGCAACTTTCGTGAGCATTTGGTCACTCGTGCCGCTTGAGGCAAATATCTAACGTGTTTGATAATTTATTTTGGCCTCGCGTGCCAAAAGTCTCACCGTGTGCGCTGAAATGAAAGGCAAGTGCTTACGACTCATAGACTCGTAGTTAACTCGGGACAACTTATACCAGGCTCCTATCAAATTCGTAGCTGACTTAACCTACAGTTGAAGTCAGAAGTATAAATACATGTACACCACTACCATCATCACCCAAAATGGTAAACAGGACTACCAGAACCATTGCAATGTGTGCAAGCTACGTTTTACGTAAAGTGTAAGCACATGAGGAATTCCACAAAATCACGACTTTAGTAAAGACTGTTACAAAAATGGTTTTAACACTTGGTTGCATACAGTTGTATTTAATAAATCTGACTTCAACTGTTCATGTAACTCGTAGTAATCTCGTAGTATACTCGTAGACATTGTGACGCCAAGGGTTTTACCAAGAGTTTTCTGAATTCACCAACTCTTGAAGCTCGCACCCGAGATTTTTCCGTGTGAGAGATGGCCTTTACTATGTTCTTCCTTCTTTTTTTAATACAAGAACAAGCTTTTCCCAACATGAAAGTAACCAAATCTTCTTAACTCTCTCACTACGGCGCGCCGCTCACAGCGTCTCGAGAAATGTCTACTTCCGGCCTTTGCACATGAGCAAACGGTGGCCTTCAATCAATTACATCACAGACCTTAAAAAATATTCCGTAGTGAAAGAATTAATGTCAATCTGAATTCCAAAATCAAAGACATTTCGTCCTTCAGAAATATATAGACGGCATGTGATATGTCATTTAAAACGCACACAGGAGATGGTCTTTTTGAGATTTAGCTCTCAGTGAGCGCACTTCCTAAGCTCATAATTTCAGCAAGCGTAACTCTGGAAGCAATGAAGTGGCCTGCTAGGAGATGCAGAGGGAAAAAATCTGGTTCAATTTAAAAGTCAATTTCTGCCTATCGATTCGGCCGTGAACACATCCTGCTTATGAAATTTTCATTTTTTAAGTATGCTATAAAACGCGCGTGCTGTGAGATCAATTTGTGAGTGTGAACGGCATGAATATGCATGATGTTCCTGAAAGAGGGTGCAAAATTATGTCAATCCGATAATGGGAGTTATCGGCCGGAGTTTAAATGCGGATTGGTCATAAAGGTCTTTGGCCTTTTGAGGAATTTCAACCTGCAGCCATGTTTCAGGACAAGTTTTCTTATTTTAAATGATGTGACAATGAAAGTTTGTAAACACAAAGTTTCTACTCGTATCAGATAGGGCCCACATACATGTATGAACAAATTACTTGCCCCCTAAGAAGGCTGTCATACAAATCTTGGCCAACTTCAAACCTTGATCAACCCTAGTGCTTTTGCAAGCCTTCAGTTGGCTATTTCTCCCACAAAGGTACCATTTTACCGGGGAAACAAATAATGTGGTGTTTAATTTGTTACCACATGCAGCACTTTTAAGTTGGGTTTTTCTTGTCAACTCGTGAAGTAACATTGTGGGTCACTGCAAATGATGTATTGGGGGCTTTTTGGGGAGCTTTTAGTTTTAACCCATGTTGTCTCTTTTGCACTGTACGCCCGGCAACCCGGGTACAACCGAGAATGGGCATGTGGAAAATGGGACACCTTTAATTAATGGGCTGTACCAGATTTCAATTTGCCTCACTTCAAGAATATGCTAACCAGGGCTCAATTTCATAGAGCTGCTTAAGCACAAGCAGTAACGGCGTGCTTACTGTAGCAGATGAGTTAAGCACTATTTCATGGCCGCAGCATGCTTTTAAGCATGCGCACGCTTGGAGACGGCTATTATTGCGTCACTATCTTAAGCAAAGTTTGGCTCTGCAGTTAAGGCATATGTTTTCAGTTGCTTACCATTAACGATGCTCGGTTGACAGAAAATGGCCCCTGGGTCAAACATTCCCATGTTAAAAGTTAACTTGGGCAATTGCCTGTCAACCATTGTTAACTTCGAAATTGGTACATGTACATTAACAACCCACCACCCCCTAATCAACTCCGCCCAAATTGGGCACATACATGTAGGTAAAAAGCAAAACAAATAAAATCTGGAGCACTCAACCAAAAAAACCCAAACAAAATTCTCTATAAATTGAAGATTTTACACCCCTGAATTACGTCTATTTACAAAGAAAATTTACTCTCATGTAAAACTGATTAATGGCATAGTGTAGCCTAGCCTACTGTCACACCTGACATGTTGTACAAATACACCTACACAAAAAACAGGTGTTTTACCAATTCATAAAAATTCAACCTGGTCAGAGTTTCAGAAAGAGAGAAAACTCCTATACCTCATCAGAAATCAAGGCAGCAACTTGAGAAAGGGGACCCCCTTCACTCTTGCTGCTACAGAAGACGAGTAAAGGGAAATAGGGATAAAACATTCATGGGAAGTTCACACCTGGCTGGCTCGCATTACACGATTCACGCTCAAAGCGCCCGAAGAGATATAACCGGTGTTTATTTGCATTTTACACAAGACTCCCTCGTCTGTACGCCCTTTCGTTGCTAAAGGTTGAGATCATTACACGCACACACATACTGAGATTGGTCATTCAATACGATTAGCGTGCACCTGGAATATTGCAGTGCTGAATTTTGGGATTGTGTTTTGATTAACCATGGGGAGAAATATTGCACTCTTGCCAAGCTGTGGGGTGTCTGGGTAATGTGTGTTGGTGCGAGCTGGTTACGACAAGAGATGATGGAATTATGAGCAAGAAAGGACAATAAAATGGTGGAAAATATAAATCTGATAAAGATGTCTGTGATGTGTGTTTCACCACAAGTGCGTCATGCTGACAAATTGGTTACATTTTGTGAAACATTTATACAGCTATTTATTTGGCCAGTAGATTCTAATTTAGATTGTACTGGAATTGGGGGTAGGGGGAGGGGAGGGGGGGAGGGGCATTTACATGTACAATGATTCAAGGTCTTTATGACCAGCTGAATGGTAAATGTTGGCATGGGAAACTCTTAAAGGACAAAACCAACTCTGGGCACTTGAAGTCTCCATCCTCCACATAGGCCTACAGGCCCCTATTGATTGCTTTCCGGTGATGTCATGCCTTCCATCCACCATTTTGGTTGTCATTTTTTATGACGCACGTGGCTCGAGTGATAACCTGCAAAAAGAGCAAGAAAAGTGCATTGGTTGCACTTACTTACGCGTGCGGCATCTTCGAATGAAAATACGCTGGTGAGTATTTTGTACGCGTCTTCATCTGCGTCTATTGGCGCGTGCGTGATCGTTGACCACTAAACATTCCCGGATGTTCTACGTCACGGAAAGCAATCAATTAAACATTTCCTCTTATTTTGTTATGATACTTTTACTTTTGTTATACTACTGCATTGTATGCTTGCAAAATATAAAAGAAACAGAAAGCCTCAGTCAAAACTGGTTCTTGATGGAATAAGAGAACTTTAAACAAGGTCAAACTAACCAAGAGCTTATTTTTCACAAATTACCCCTCATAGGTTGAAGAGAAGAACAAAATGCTTTACTAATAAGGACCTTTTGGCAAACACTAGACACTTCAACCCTTCCTCCATGCTTCAACCATTCAGAGAACACACAAATGAAATAAGGTAGGCAGTCTTCACCCAATGTGATCTCAATACAATGCTTCTAAAGAAATGGTACAACAAAGTTTCTGCTAATTATCAAACACAAGAAGAGTTCTTTTGAGAAAGGAGACCTTTAAAATAGTACCAGACACTAGATTGTAGCTTTCCAGTGTGAATTCTGAGAGGGAACCTGCTGGATTCAGGCCAGTTTATGGCCAAGCAATTACAGGCTTGCTGTAAATCTGTCACTTCCGGAGGTTTGTTAAAATCCCTCAAGGGTACTAGAGTTCTAAACCCCCCTGGACTTATATGGGACACTTGGGAGGTGGTGGGGGATAATTGAAAGTGGTTTTCTCTGGCTACCATAAATGAGAGTATTTACAAGTTTTTTTGAGTTTCAGTGCAGCACTTAGTGTTTTTTAAGAGTGTGTTTCTTTGTGGAAAACTAGCAGCACATGAAGACAGATGGACAGTAATCTTGGAGGAAAAACAAATACACAAGGTCGTAATTCTTGATGAGGGTTCCATATTGTGGCCTTTTATGAACCATGCATTGATCAATTGGTTGATCGGTCCCCGAGGAGTTGCAAGCTCTCTCCAAGGCTCATCCCCAAGAGGATTGGGATTTTCACTTCAGGAAGATGCAAGAATGACAAAATATCCTGGTCTCTAGCACAGAAAATAGACCCTCCAGCAACACAACCGGAAATGAAAAACCTGGCCCATTTTCATGGTTCTGCTTTTAATAGTGGTTACTGAAAATAGAGTGTTTACTATGGCAGGGAAGTTGTGCTAACTTTAGTGACTGTTATTTCTTGGCCGGGACAATTTCAATGGATTAAGCAAGCACACGCTTGGATATTGCTATTGATATGGGGCCAATTTCATAAAGCAATTAAGCAGAAAAATTTGCTTAATCAAAAATTTGTGTGCTTTATAAAAATGGGTTAATAATCAAAATTGTAGTTCAACTTGTGTTTTTAGCAAGAATAGCAGATATTCTTGTGAAAAACACAAGTTGACATGCAATTTCGACTATTGACTCATTTTTATAAAGCAAACAAATTTTTGATTAAGCAAATTTTTCTGCTTAATTGCTTTATGAAATTGGCCCCAGTATTGTTGTGTCACTAACTTTTGCCTATGAAGTTAACATGCTTTTTGTAGAGCTTTGCGTCAGATCTCCAAGAAATAACCAGAAGCTAGCAGGCCTACATTTCTCCTTAGATCTGAAACTACCACACTTGGGCTTTTTTTGGTTTAAAACAAAACAAATATCTTCAGATGAATTGAAGGGTATAAAGTGGTACTTTCACTGAGATTTAAGGGGAAAAGATGTCCATAGTGATGCCTTAGCAAAGAAATAGCCATTTAACTTAAGTACCATGAAATTGTGTCCCGATTACAATCTCAACTTTTTCGAGAGAAAGAAATGAATTATGTCTTTCTTCGGTAGACACTATTTTTGTCTTCCTTTCTACTGGATATTTTCCAAATATGTGACTACTGGAACAATCCAACATTGTTTCTTTGGTGATTTAAACCGAACAAGTTTTAATCTTCCAACCAACAAGCCCATTTCGCCAAAGCTACATAAAAATGAGAAAAGCCATAAAATCTCCAGAGCTCTGTTAAATGACAAACTCTTGCGGTTTCTCACTGTTGTGATTTCCATCAACATTCCAAACAGATGTGGTTACTGGAAAAAGGATGGAAGAATCTTTCAGATCCATGGCAGAAAATGCCTTTGGGAACATCAAACCAGCACACCAGAGTTATAATTTATGGCAAGGCATTATTACCCTAATCCAAACAAGATTTTGCATCAGTCAGCACCCTTTGTTAAATCTCTCAAATGACAAAAAACAGAAACACCAGAAGCCATTTTTAGAAGAAGATGCCAGCCCTCCTTATACAAGGTCAGGCCAGACCCTATAAAGTATAATAAGATTTTTATGGGGAAATTCTTTGCTATAGGGATCATGGCCCCTTTCAGGTTATTAGTAACTGCCTTTTGTGGGAAAATGCTTTCATACTAAAGAATTTTCCTTTAAAATCAATGGTAAATCAAATTTTTCTTTTTTTGTGAGTTATACACGAAAGTTGCAACTGGAATGATATGACAGATGGTGTCTAATTTGGCCCGGTTATCCTACAGGCAGATTTGTTTATTTAGACTGATATATTTCAATATCTATGGGAGTCATCAAAATGCTCTTACATGTAAGTTAACAGTTTCCTGATGATGCTATTCAGGATTGTTTTAACAGACTACAGTATGTCACTGACCTTGTGAAAAAGAGATGCTATTGGGTGGGCTCAAATAGAACTGAAGTCCAAATTACAAGGAATGCTTTTTGTCCACAAATACCAGTAAGGTCGATTTGGACAAAGACAGTTGACCTCTGAACCCTTACAGGGAGGTCCAAAATGTGTTCCCCAAGGGACCTGATTAAAGGATGGCACAATGGACATTAACCTACAGGAACACCCTGTTTACACTTGATCTCGAGCTCGGGGTCGAACACCGAGCTCGGGATCAGCCCCGGATCACAAACTGAGTGTAAACGCTCTCGGAACCAAATTGGCCCCGGATCAGATCCCGAGATTTTGGTCTCGCGTTGGCGGAGGGTTCGATCCCGAGCTCGGGATCAGTTTGCAGTTAGACATGTATGCACACACAGGCACACATTGATCAGTACTGATACATGCACACATGATCAGTATACATGCACACACAGAGCATGACCTTTGACTGCAACTTCTGGCACCTCGCTCGAGATCAACTACAGAATGTAAACGCGGCACTCAGGATCATTGCGATTAACACTGACGCATTCTTATCGGGGGACCAATCGTTTCCGCATTGGACTTGTTTTTCGGCAGGTTTTACCGAGACGATGGTAAAATGAAAAATGGCTAAATTACACTACTGCTGTCCGCATTTGGACTTCTTCGACAAGGGAAAATTTACCAAGACCATGGGAGAGCATGCGCAGTGTCCCTTAGCAGGATGACCTTCACAGCCTGGACGTACGTGTACGCTTCCAAAGCGCTTTTACCAACTCGAAGTGTCTGCATTGGACTTATCGTCTCGGGAGAAGTTACCTGGTCAATTTTCCTGGGCAGCAGTTGGCCAGGAAAAGTAACTGCTGGACTCGGGAAAAGTTACTGAGAGGAAAAATTCCCAGGCTGTCCGCACTGGATTAAAAATGGGAAAAGTACCCATCATCTCAGTAATTTTTCCCCAAAAAAGTCCAATGCGGACAGGCCTAAAGGCTTGTTCCCATCACTGGACTTTGAGAATGTTACCGTGACTTTGCGGGAACATTCCTCCATGTAATCTTACCGTGCGTTCCCTTATGCCGTTGGTCTAAAGTGCCCATGTGCAAAGTTACCGCGACCCCGCTGTAGTCATGCACAAGCCCATGTTTTAGGCCTTCTGCGCGGTCAGGTTACTTTTACATGGTGAAACACAACACATCTAACTCATTTCACTAACTATGACGCACAGATCCGTCTACTAATGGCGCAGCTCATTATCTCACAAAAATAACCAATGGCACTTTAATACTCGCAGGGTGCATTTAATAACGTCATTTGTTTTTCCTAAGGACAGAAAAAATGTTGCGTGTGCTTTACTCTTGGATTAAATTACATCAATGATATGGGTAAGAATAATCGGTGCAGATTTGTTTGTTTTTATAAATTTCTATTTTAGGAAAGAGTAGGCCTACCCGATAATTTATCGATTATTAATCGATTTTCCTACAGGTTACATCATTCATCAGTTGCAATATAATTAAAATGAGAAAAAAATGACACTGAAATGTTTTTTAGGTCTACAATGTTGGAAATGTCATGGTAACTAATGACATTATAATACAAATGTCAAGCCAGAAGTACAGTACTTGTGTAAGGGTATACTCCCGGTGAGCATATTTTGCTTATAAAATATCCCAGTGTCATACACTTGGCCTTTGTGTTTTCAGGAGTTTCATAAAGTGCTTTTAAAAAGCCTCAGGTTTCTGCAGAATGTTGTTTTGGCTGTAAAAAGTGTAAGATAGAGAGAGGCACATGTAAAGCAATATTTTCAGTTTTCTGCCCAATTTCTTTCCTTTAAAGAAAGACTGCTCCATCTGAACAAATATAGGCCTTTTCACACTACCCACTTCCGACCGGGGTAACTTTCTACCCGGGTGGCTGCAAATAACCTGGGTTAAATTTAACCCGGAATTTCGTTTCACACGGGAAATTTTAACCCAGAGAAACACTTACCCGGGTAATCTCTTACACGGGTCATCAGCGACCCTTTTCCCAGAGACTTGGTTTGCGATCATAGCAAGACACATTTTTCTGACATAATTACTAAATAAATGCTCAGCTCCAGACTGATGAAGAGTGATGGGGCTGATGAAGAGTGATTAGTTGAACCCGTGATCGGCATGAAGACATAGTTGGCGATAATGCTTCTTGTAATTTGTCTCGATCTTTTGTGCGGTATATCGGAACACTTTCAGCGCAATTGGTGTTTGACGTGTTGTGACAACGCAATGGCTCCACACATATTCCAACTGCATGCCAAGCACGCGCAGAAGCTTTACTGCCCGCTTTCTCCAAGGACATGCTATATAACCCGGGTCAGCATGCTAACCCATTTCCTACGGTAAACACAAACCCGGAGAATCATCTCAAGGCTGCCGTTAACCCCGAGATTGGTGGGTTAACCCACCTCCTGACCAGGGCTAGAAGTTACCCGGGTTAAGTGGCATTTTTGGCCACTTAACCCGGGTAATTCATAACCCCAAGATTTGCCGTGAGAAACGAGCCCTTAACCCGGGTAATCTCAGGGTTAAATATTTATGTTACCCGGGTTATCTTGGGGTTAAAGTGTCGTAACTAGAGCTGCCTAATCCATATGATAAATCAGAATTTGAAAAAAATAGGGCCTAAATATTTAGATAAATCAAAGGCATTGGAAAGTTTTTGTGGTGGCTACCAATGTTGTACACAAGTACCGGTATAGTCCTATACTCTCAATAAAGCATGTAAAGAGTTTCATCGCAAAACGCACTACTGTAAAAGCCAATATTTTCGCGCATTTCAACATCACTGACATTTTCGCGAGTTGTTATTTTCGCGGATGGAAATTATGTTTTGTTTCAGGGATCGCCACAATTGTTCCAAAACAATAGTTTCGCGGGTTGTTATTTTCGCGGGCTCTGTCTGGTGCGCGAAATGCGCGAAAATAAAACCACCGCGAATATTTTAGCTTTTACAGTATATGCCATATCCAAAAAGATTGAGATATGATGGTATCAGTACATTTTCGATTGGTGGTCCTATACATTTGTCAAATAGATTATTGGCAAACTATGTTACATCCCACAAAAAACCTGTTTTACTTACTGGAATTTGCCATTGACTGTAGTGCTTAGTTGTAATACAAAATTTCAGTTTTCTCAAATTGCCTGAAAATGGATATATAGCATTTTGCAATAAAACTCTTTATATTTTGTTTTAATACCCAATCGACTTGCCCTTTTGTACAGTAAAGAAAGCCTCTAGGCTTGAGAGATATAAAGCCAAAACAGTTCCTCTGCATGCCAAATTATCTCTACATGTCCGTAATACTACCGTAACAGTAAAGCTAAACACGATGGAAGGCAGTAAACACCATCTTATGTTTCAAAAACAGCCAAGTATTCGGGCACAAAAGGTCAAACGAAGATTTCAGGATGTCTTAATAACGGAGTGTCTTGTGTTCATATTGAGCGTAGGCTGCCAATTGCAAAATCTTATTTTACGGATTTTTTTTTTTTTAATAAATGCTGTCAAATTAAGTGACATACTCTGTAACGGAACGCTCACTGGTCAATAATAGCTGCCGGTAAATTGGTAACGTGAACTGAGAAAAAGTCTGGATTGTCCAAATATGGTTTTAAGTTCAAAAGTAGAAGCTGTGCGCGTAGTTGTTTTGCTCATTTTGTTTGTCTCTTCTCAACTCAAACACCACGCAAATCCATTTCCATTAGTGCCCGCCGTCTAAAATGTCATTTGCTAAAAGGGCTGTATCACTTGAGGTGAAATCACTGCAACTTTGGAAGCAATTACTGAGTTCAGACGAGGAGCTAGGCTAACTTTTCTCAGAGAGTTATTAAACTTTTCTACAGTCAGTGTATATTCATACAGGCTTAGGATGATTAGGAAGGGAAAGCCTGCACCATATTCACATATGTTTGGTGCTATGGAACATTGAGGCCGAGCTAAAATACACATTTAGGCCTATGTAGGAAATACCATTATCTTCTTAGTTTTGTTAAGGTGGTGGTTGGGGGTGGAGTTTACTGTGGGGAGAGGGGGCTACGTAGAATAGCAAAGGGGGTAAGGCACGATTACGCATCACAAGTATAAGTAGTGACGTATCTGTACCAGTAATGGTGCGAAACCTCTCCAGTGAGTTTTAGTAAATATACGCAAATAAATCAGCAATTACGGCATATCGTATCCGTTGAAGATTATGCACCCACTGTCAAAAACCAAACATTCCAAATTATAGGCAGCCCAGATGGGTATTGAAAGTTTTTGATGATCTTCTTCAAGCAGAACAATCGACTCATTTGAATTTTGAGAAATAAGACCTTTTGTACCATTTCATCAAAATGTGATTCCTGCTTCAACAAGGGCATGTTTGTTTTGGACAGATCCGGATCCAGATCTGCATAGATATAGGGTGCATTCGTTCATTTTGCGCAGATCCTGATCGAGATCTGTGATCTCTGTGATCTCTCTCTCGATAGGTGTGATCTTTCTTGAGTAATTTGTGTTGTTTACATTCTCAGTGACAAATTGAATCAGAAATTTGAAAATTTGGGTAAATAAATTGATTTTCACATGACTTGAGTTGAGGGCATTCAAGTCTTCTGGATTTCCGCGTGGTAACATCTCTGGGCCTGGATTTGGATCTGCGACGAAACAAACGCGCCTTAAGAACAGCGAAACCTGCTAAGGCCACCTTGATAAAGAGGCCACCTGTTTATAGTGGCTACCTATCTTTGGTCTTAAAATGCCATGTGTATAATGCTAATGCAACCTTTATAAAGGGGCCACCTGTTTATGTTTTTTTTACGGTTTCACTGTACATAACTCTTACCTGGGGCATTCAAGTCTTCTGGATTCATCCGGCGTAGGACACGGAAGCCTATCAACAAGCTTGGGGCAGAGGGTACCTCCTCCCAGAGGCGCTACCGTCACGTTGCGCTTGCGTTCTTTGAAGACTGTCCCCGTGTCCTCGCTGGGTCTTGCCTTACAAGGGTTTGGGCAGCTGCTCCAGCTAGACCAGCTGGTGGTGGCACAGTCCCGGGGTACCAGACAGGATTGGAACTTGGAAGGCACCAGGTTGTTTGTGTTCTGGTAGCACAGTCTGGAATGCAACAAAAACTCCGAGACTTGTATGTGAAATTCCTAGTTGAATTATGTGACGCAAATGTGCAAAATTAGTCGGATGTCACACAGTCTGCGCTAAGTTTTTATGACGATAACTAGAAAACAACGGTGGATCCAGGACCACTAAAATGCGAAAATATAATGGACATTCAGGGCAGTATTACCTCGGTACCGGTTGGCGTTTTCGTGTACTAGTTGGAATTTCTGTTGTTGTACATTTATAGGTCTGGATCAGCCGATGATTTCTGGAACTGCTCGCAATAACTCGCCGAGAACTATGTGACATCTGAATCACTTCACACGGTCCAGTTACATTTGTATGTACATTGTACGTTTTGTTTTGTCCAATTTGTATTTTATCAATTGTACTAAAAAGATGCCGTTTTTTGGGGAAAGGGGAAGATGTGCGGATTTAGGGTCAAATCTGTGTCGTTAACCAATACCTGTCATCAATTAATAGTTGATAATCAATTAATAATTTATTAAAATTTTCAAATGTGTCATGTTAATTAAAGTTGTGTGTCACGCATTTGTGAAACTTATCATAAGAAAGCAGTGTACACTGTACTGTTCACAAAAATCTTTTGAAAAAGGTAGTTTGAAAGAATATGTCCTTACCGGTCGTCTACTTTAGCTCCACTGTCCATGAGACACGATACCGTCCTTGACTGCAGCCCAATACCAGGCAGTGCATTGTTGGCCGACGATCGTTGCGGGGGCTGGCATTTCATCCACTCTCCTACCCTGGTGAAATACGAAAACTCGTTCCTCTCACACGGTGGATTGTTCTTACAGCTCGTGGTTTCGCTGAGGTGTGGGCAGTTCTGCCCACCGTGTATCTGTGGCACGATGACGAATTGCGTCCTCGATTGGGTCCCATTACCGCACGTGCTTGTGCATTCGCTCCACTTGCTGAACGTTCCCACAATGCAATCTTGCGGACACGGTGTGAAACACTCCATTTCTGTCGGGGGTTTAACCTCGAATTGTTCGCATATGTACTGCGGTACGACTTCCCGGGTGTCTTCTTTGAGAAACCCGGTGCTAGTGTCTATGCACTTGACGGCTCTTGTCTTGATACCCAGCGATGTCTCCCCGCACTCCAGGGGTCCCGAGTCCACCGTGCGCTGGCAACTCTCCCATTCGCCCGCCAGCCAGGCAAAGAGGTGCCGATGCTCCTCGCAGACTTTGAAACAGTTCCTGCGACTTTCAGGCATGGTAACCTGGTCACACTTGGATGGGGGCTGGGTGCCTAGTACTGGGTGGGTGCACCATACGTGACGTGTTTGGCTGCCGGCAAAACCACACTGGTTGCCATTGCAAAGGCCCCAGGGACCTGACAAAAATAGAAATAAATGCATTATTAAATTGTATTTTCCCGGAATAGATCAATAGTCTGAGGTTTCACACGTGTACAGATACGGATAGCGTGACAGATACGTCAAAATGAGTTAATGATCTTGTGACGTCATACACATCTCACTATGCATTGCTCGGATCTTCTAACTGCATGTTCTGTGGAGTGTTTCAAATAAGGGTGGATTCACACAGAGCCTTTTCGTGCATAAATTTGACGCGGGTCCCTTCGAAAAAAAAGCAGTGTGAAGTGAATTTGGAGTAAAATGACACACTGAAAATCACAGAATCAACTTGAAAGGAAAGTGTTTTTGTGATGCTGTGATTTTCAGTGCATTATTTAATTCGTCCAAATTCCCTCCCCGCCACTTGTTCTCAAAGCGACGCATGTCAAGTTTATGTGCGAAAAAGCTCAGTCTGAATTCACCCTTAGTTTACATTAGTCTATGGTTTTGTTTGGAGATCCACATGACCCATTAATTGTGCACATTTTTAATGTGTAAAAACACATTTTGGAAGAACATTCTCCTTTTATTATAGAGGGCGACGGTGTGGAATGACAAATTTGACGACTTTCCATTCAGTTGGCAACTGGGGTTCTCATTTACCCACAATTTGCCGACTAATTCAACAATATTTTTCAAGAAATTCAACCTACAAAAAAGTTCAAAGGAAATGGGAAGGGGGCGGCAGGTTTTGTGAAGAAACTAAGTGTTATTAATTGCTTGAATTCAAGGCAAGCCACACAAATTCTCCTTCAGTTGTCTGCTTGCCTTGGCATCTAGAAGCTAAATGGCCCTCACTCTGACATTTACACAAGCAGCAAGAAAAATAACTTTATAACGCGTGCTCTTGAATACATTTTGGACCCAAATCGTGCTTTAATTCCTTGTGCTGAGTGCGAGTGTTCTTAGGGACCCGAACTTAAGTGGTACAACCTCACAGCACTGGAGAAAATAATGGGGGGAGGGGAAAGGGGGGGGGGGGGGGAGGGGAAAGGGGGGGGGGGGGGGGGGGAGAGTGGGGGGATGGCGGGGGGGGGGGATGGTAGGGGGCATATTACAAATTGCAAATGCACACAACCATTTGCTTCACCCGGCAAACAAAGCGTTAATTTTGCATACGTCTTTGTGCAGTTTCCCCCAAGTTGCCCTTGGCCATATCCACAGAGCAATTCCCCTTCCTCTTGAAAAGCTGGTTTTGACACTAGAGACTTAAATCCCCCTCCCAGCCATACTATCCATATTCCAAGTCTCTGTATCAAGCGTGCTAGCCAGAGATTATTGTGACAGGTTGAAGAGAGTCAAGGGGAATAAGGGGACCCCACTCCAGATGGGCACTGGATTACATGGATAGGGTCCATTAGGGCCAAATCAAAATACAATCTGTTCAAGTGGTCAGCAAGAGTTGGCGCATTTCCTCTATCTTTCTCTACCAGTAAATTGAGGTTCTTGTACAAATGTCTGTTTAGAAAGTAAACTGTTCTGGGTGATTTGATAAAATCTGACAGTTGGAATTTATTCAAAATCAATTCTGTAAATGATTTCTTTTGCAGTAAATCTTGGTAAAATGACATCAAGATCATGGATGACTGGCGCTTAAGTTGCTGTTAAATTGTCTACTTGGCTTGTAATGGAGATGCAAAAAAAGATTGGATTTCCAAGACTAGACCTATTGAAATTCAAAAGAGAAGAAGATTTAAATAAACAGGGATGTTAGGTTTATACTGCGGATGTATCACTGTTCTTTTACCGAGACATCAAACTTAAGTTGTTCCAATGAGCTTTTTCTTGCGTCACTTTAGTTTGAGAGAAAGCGTTGTGGAGGGAATTTGGAGTTCATTGACGCACTGAAAATCACAGAATCACAAAAAAACTTTCCGCCCAAGTTGATTCTGTGATTTTCAATGACCCGTTTCACTCTAAATCAGCGGCGTAGCCAGGATTTTTTCACTGGGGGGGCACAGGGTTTTTTTTTGGGGGGGGGGGGGGGGGGTGGGGGGGGGGAGAGGTGGGTAGGGGGCGGGCACTGCTTTTTAGTGGGGGGCCCAGTGGCCTACCAAAAATGTTGACCGGCCAGGCCAAAGTCGCTTGGGGGGGGGGGGGGGGGGGGGGGGATTGGTCTGGGTGACCACTTCCCGTTCCACCACGTGCATACATGCATGTATAATCAGGGCAGCACTCTTGGCAGACTCAATTACAATTAGGTATATATCGTTTTAACAAATCTTTCTTCCCAACTTTTTCTTGCCTTTTTCAGGACAATACAAAAAAATATGTAGGCCTATCGTGATTTTTCCGTGGGGGTGCACTAAAATTTCCCCCCCCCCCACCCCCGTAGCTACGCCGCTGGGCTAAATGCCCTCCACACCGATTTATCTCAAAGGGAGGTGCATCAAATTTACACTTGAAAAGGCTCATAGTGTTAATCCGTGCTCCCTTTCAGCATGACATTTCCCAGTACGTAACCTGGTGCCTATTTCATGGCGCTGTTCAGCACAGAAATTTGCTTAGCACAGAATTTCTTTGCTTTCTAAAACTGTATGTCAAATAGTGTTTTTAGAAACAGTAGCATACGATTTTGGCTATGTAAGAAATTATGTGCTAAGCAAATTTGTGCTAAACAGTGCCATGAAATTGGCCCCTGGCCCCTGGGGTCGATTTCAAAAAGACTTGTGATGACACATCGTAAGTGCCCAAATCAGAACTTGCCAAGCCATTCCTAAGTTTACTTTGTGAAATCGACAGTTCACAAAGTGTCTGTCTTAATGTTTGTATATGTTGCATGGGAAATTTGCACCTGGACATTTTATTATTTGTTGCCCCTTGGGGGTAATACCTCCTTATCTTGAACAAAAAGTTATTTCATTCATTTATTTTGAGACAAGAAAAAGTATCTGCATTGAAATATGGTTTTGTTTAATAAATGTTTCACTTTACAGTGGAAAGAGAATACACGCATGGCAACAACACTTCTAGTTGAAAAACAAGAACACTACATGTACATGTACGCCTACTACATCATACAGTTCCTGTCTGAAATATGGCAAACATCGCTCCTAGTAAGAGGTAAACCTCTAAAAAAAGAATCTCGACAGCATTCAGGATGTTTGACATCCCAAGAATGGTGTAAGACTCAATGAGCTGTTCAAGATGTGACATCGTCCCACTTTAGGCCTGACACTCCTATTTGGGTTATGTATACATGCACGGTGCATATGAAATGTGACAATTTCATGACAACAGGATGCAATCCCCGCCAGAAGTGCAATACCTTTTTAGTATTAGACATGCGTAAGTAGTTTTGAGATATTTTCTGGACTGGATTAAAAATGACACTTAAAAGTGACGGAGGTTAAGCACATGTCATCTTATTGGATAAGCGTTTTGTTATGCCAGACATTCTAAGAGGATAATCTTCATGTGCACATTTTTGAATGTGCACATGTGTGTTTAATATCATCATTGGTTGGTGTACTATTTTGGGAGAATGAGAAGTAGCATAGTTGATTTTCTGGTTATCTCAAGTACCTAAAGTCTCAGACTGTTGAATTTTTTTCTTGTTTTCAAGATTACTTATTACTCATCCAAGTTACAATTTTGTTACTCATCTTAGATCAAGCTACAAGTTTGTTGTAATCCCCTTGATCCTCAACACGCTATGATCATAATATCTGGCATGATGCCTAATCACCACCGATATGAAACAACCAGCTTGGGATGAGAGAAAAATACTTTCCTGACTAGTTTTAATGAATTATGACGAGACATGGTTTTAATGACTTGAGATTTTCATCAAGACTTGTTCTCAAAAACTTTGGACCAGTGAAACAAGACTTCACAGAAGGGGCTCAAAGACAACTTTGATATCTGTGGTATTAAAATTCACTCAATACACATCAGTTGGGAGAAGGTTGGATACATCTTAGAGAAGTAATCCCCGATGTTGCCAAGTATCCAAGCCAAGGAATAGATCAGTGAGAAAGGGATGATGACACATGACATTTACTCTTTTCCGCTAAACTAGGACTGTCAATTTCGATGCCCTCTGATCTTCCTCAGGAATTTACGAGGACGAGTCCAGAACGATTACGGGCGCTCGACTTTGCATTCATAATAGGACTTGATTTTGGCAAGCTGACGAGCGTAACGTACACATGACATCCAGCGGATGTGCAACATGATTGGTTACAGACTCGACATCGTAATTATATTTGACGCAGATTCATGGTTTTGGTTTTTGAATGGATAAACAACTTTGTATTTGAGCATACTGTATCATGGGTCTACGATCTGAGAAGCTTTTGCATGTTCAACTGCAGGAGACGGTTTCAGGCCAGAGAAGGGGAGATGCTGCCCCCTTGGACCACAATTCTATTTGGTATTGGAACCAAGGATTCCTCAAACGTGCCTGAGGCACAGCTCATAAGCCTAAAGAAACCTGTGAAGAGAAGACAATAAAGAAATGCTCAGTTTTAGAGTTGGGAGGAAAACCCCTACACAATTCTGTATAGGGGAAAGCCACAGAATAAAGCGGGGACTGAGAACCCAATCCACAATACCGACCCGGACAGGATTCGAACCAGGGTCACAGAGGTGCAAAGCAAGAAAAGTACCACTATACTCCAACATGATTATTGCAATAAAATATAGTGGCAAATGACAGGCCATCTTATTACCAAATGCTTCAAATAAACCATGACCTTGCCGCGGCCTACCACGACCACGAGCCTGCCACAAATACGTTGCAAGTCTAGACAACCCGAGTTTAACTTAAGCCATGTCCATATTGGACTAAATTTTGTAAAATTTTACAAAATTTAGTCCAATGCAGACTGCCGGAAAACACCAGAAATTGTAAAGTGTCGACTGTTGATTGTAATTTTTACAGTCCGTCCCTGTAATTTTTAAGGGGCGAGCTGGGTCGCGAAAGCATTACATTCGAGGTTTTACATCGCTGGAAAGTCCCGTGCAGACAGGCATTGTAATGTAAAACCAATAGAACACACGTTGTGGTCATGTAACTTCTGTGTTTTACGTGGCGGAGGACATTCTGTTGGCCAAAAACAAATCCACGTGTGGACGCACGGAAGAATTACCCCAATGTAATGTTAACAGCGACTGGCGGATACCTTTTACAAAAATTAGTCCAATGCGGACACGGCTTTATACATACTGTAAATGACAAAATCAATAGCAAGTCAAAATCAACACCAAAAAGCAGCATTTTTCTCCCTACCCCACAAGACATTAACACAAACTATTAGCATGGAACAAGGCAAGTTTTTAGAGCTGTTATTATAAAACCAAGTTCTGAAGTCCATTTTTCATTTTCTCATCAAGCATGCCATTTCAGGCACTGCATCCGGCAACCCAAAACTGGAATTTGACATTAATTAACGACAAGGTACCCAAGTTCGCATGAGTAAGGCAGAAGCCTGAATGACATGGATCAACAAATAGAGTACATGACGTCCGCCCACTAACTATGTACTGCACAAAATAAATGTACCGGTACACGTTAAACAACTCACAAGATGGGGTTACAGCCTTCCAAAAGAAAAATTTTTGGTTCTATGCTGTCATTTTCCCGCAGTGAGTAATCAGCAATCGTTAGACCTGGTGGTCTCCCCTAGTTAATTGAGGCCAGTGTACTATGCCCCAGCAACTATCAGTCTTCTTGCAAGCAGAAAACCTTCTAAATAGGAAGACAGGTAGATAGGGGGGTGGCCGTGTGCCAATTACTGAGGCCTGCACACCTGATGATGTCGCTTATGATGGATGTGTAGGGAGGGTTTCATTAATTATTTGCCTGGCTGCTACGCAATCACTCGGTGTTGGAGTCAAGATCAAGGAATCGTGCAATCTCCAAGGATGAGCTTATGCAGTAGGGAAATGGTTTACTTGTTAGTGTGGAGGGACAAATGCAAATAAAAGTCAAGAGCAGTAAATGACTGGAAGAGGGGGAGGAATTCAGAGAGGATATAGCCAAGTTTTAAAATAATAGACAAAAAAGCAGTTACTACAAGTTTTTAATTAAAATCCTGTATTGACTTGGCAAAAATAACCGTGTCAAAATCTCTAAAATTCTAAAGCCCATGCATAATTTTCAAAAGGTACATTTCCAAGCATTTTGTCTTGTACCGGTATGCTAGTATCTTTCCATTCCGCTAATAAGAAATGTGTAACCTACACCAAAACACACAAGGCCTTTTTACAGTAGTATTATGACTTTTTTAACACAGCTTTAACACACAAACTACTCAAATCATGTTAATTAGGGTTTGCCCTTACCCGACGTATATTAAGACTGTATACTCGGTGCTTTCCCGAGACACTATGAAAAACTTCATAGCGTGCTCGGGTGGGATTCGAACCCACGACCTCCTGCAAACAAGGCAGACGTCTTAACCACTCGACCACCGAGCTAGCCGGTGTTGAATGGCCGGTTCACTGTTGAATGGCCGGTTTACTGTAATCATAGTGAGAAAACAATACCTACATGTAGTTGTAAGTAGCCCGATACATGTATACATATATACTGTACAGGGATTATGCACTACAACAGTGCAATCTTTCTCCTTGGAATTTGAGAAGAATTCAGCGAGGGACAAAAATATCAAGCCTTTTGTCTCATGGCTATCTACATCATCCCAGTCGGCTCTCGATAAAATGGCTTTTCATACCATCCTCTTTATTCTCAATTTCCTGCAATACATTGTTTACCTGAGCACACTTGCATTTCTTTGCGATTTTCCTATTTGCTTTAAAACGTCCTCCATCATATTTCCACATCTCGGCAATTCTAGAGATAGCCGCGAGAGGCCACATTGATTACATATGATTTCCCCGGTTGCGCCTGCCCTTTGATAACCAGGTGAGGTATCTCATGCGGTTGTCTGCTTAACACCGCATGCAAGAACCGTACGCGCTTTCAGTGTGCCGCTCTAACGAACATCCCTCCGATGTTATCTTTTGACGTAATGAATTTTGACAGCTCGATGTGTGAGCACCTGATATCACAACTCGCCATGGCCAGGGGAAATCAAGGGATACACTGTCACGCCGCGTTATAATGATGTGCCTGGAAATGTTGTATAAACAGGAATCTGTGAGAAGAAGTTGATAGTGTGGTGCTTTTTATTCCTTAGTCCTATACTAAATCAAAAAGCAAAATTATTTTGAAATACTTTTGAATTTATTTTTAATTCATGTGGTATAATTTTCAAGAAAAGTGGAATAAATTTCCATTGTTTGAAACATGACCCCAATTTACCAAACTATGGCCTTTTTCCAATCCTCGACTTGGGCTCAGGCTCCGGCTCCATATGGAGCCGGAGCCGGAGCCTGAGCCGAAGTCGAGATTTGGAAAAAGGTCTATATTTGTTCCCCATAGGACACACAACCATAACAGGTTCAAGCCAAGTGGTCTTTGTTCCTCAACCTGACAGTCCACTGGGGAACCACTCGTTTAATCTGAAGTAGAGTCAGGGGACCAGACAATGACCAGCATACTGGTATACAGTGTGTCCCAAAATGTCTTGGCAAAAAAAAAAGCAACCCGATAGGGTACATGTATCTTCCTTCCTGAAAAATATTCTTTGGCACCCTGTTTACACTTGATCCCGAGCTCGGGGTCAAACACTGAGCTCGGGATCAGCCCCAGATCACAAACTGAGTGTAAACGCTCTTGGAACCAAATTGGCCTTGGATCAGACCACGACATTTTGGTCTCGCGTTGGCGGAGGGTTCGATCCCGAGCTCGGGATCAATTTGCGGTTAGATAAGCAAATAATCTTTACCGCTGCGCATCCTGCCACATTTGCTCCACAGCCACAGCGGGGGGAAAGCCCGCGAAATTCAAGTGGCCTAGCTTGTACACTGCACATGCACATATAGGTGCGAATCCACATACAATCGCGGATGTCCCTTTGTTCCTCTTTTGTTTGGACATAGTCCATTTTTCCTTACTCTCGTTGGTTTTGTACAGGAGCGAATCGCGGACGTTCGCTTGCCAATCGCGGACGATATTGTTCTCTGTGTTAGACCTCCCTAAAATGTCCACGATTGTTTGGGAGAACAAGCGCAACCCATACACACATAGAGCAATAACATGACCTTTGACTGCAACTTCTGGCACCGTGCTCGAGATCAACTACAGAATGTAAACGCTGCACTCTGGATCATTGCGGTTAACACCGACGCATTCTTATCAGGGGATCAATCTTGATTCCAAGCTCGGGACTAGTGTAAACACGGTGTATTTCATCAAAAACAATCAAAAGTTACATGTAGGCTACGGTATGCATTTTTTTGTGCAGCATAAGTCACACTGAATCTAGCCTTGGCTAGGCATTCATCGATTGTTCAGGGCGTGAGCTATTATAGTATTAAATGTACACGCTTCTCCAGCGTAAACAGCAAATCACCTTCAGCGGTACGAACGCCTTGTGTCAAGCGCGATGATCATCTTATGTTTTTCTTTTTTTTTCTGCGCTGGAAATCTTGCGCAAAAATAAAGACAAAGATAAGGTACGTGATCGACATGTTTTATTCATTCCATAGAGATAATCCCACAAAATATAGATTCCTTCCCATGAGCATCCGTTCAACTTGATGTACATGTACATGTATAAGGAATCAGGCTGTTGTACAGTCCTCGCCTTCCACCTCTGTGGTCCTGGTTTGAATCCTGACTGGGTCAATATGTGGATTGGGTTCTCAGTCACTGCTTGATCCAGGGGATTTCCCAACATGCTTGTAAAAAAGAAATGGGGGTTTGCATTCCACATCTAAAACTGAACTTTTCTTTCTCCTCTTCTCTCAAAAACCAATCTGAAATTATACATGTAGGGATCGATGATGTGTTTCTATCTGCTAAACCATTACTTTTTGTCACTGCTAACAAGTTGAGCATTTTTTGAGAATGTGTACGCCGATTTGTACCCTGGAATGAATTAAAGGCAGAACACACCAGTGGTAAACCGTTAAAAATCTCCCTGTGTGATTGAAGATATGAATGATTAAAACCAACCTGAGCAAAAACCAGCTCCGTACTTCATCTAGCTTCGCCCCCAAACCATTTCGCCCCCAAACCATTTCGCCCCCAAACCATTTTGCCCCGAACCATTTTGCCCCGAACCACGGCCTGAAGTGTTTTTGAAATTTGGACGAAGTGGTGTAAGGGCGAAGTGGTTTTGAGGCAAGGTGGCTTTTGGGGCGAAGTGGCGCAGGGCGAAATGGTTTTGGGGCGAAGTGAATTTATGTCTCACCAGACGAAAAATAATTGTTTTGCTCATTTCTCAAAGACTATAGCACTTCAGACAAAACCATTTGAGGGGAAGTTTACTACCGTCATCATGTTTATATTGTGTAAGTTATGTGTAAATCTGTGAACATTTCGGATTTTCGAGGTTACCAATGATGTGTTCTAGCTTTAAACCACAACTAATGAAAACTAATTTTTTTTTTATACTTCAGACATTTAGCAAAAGCTACACTACTCACAATAAGTTAGTGATACTGTGGGGTGTACGCATTATTTTATTGGGGGTATACAATGATGTATGCATTCCGCTTGAATGATTTTGTATATATACAAGTAGACAATTGTATGGTCTGCATGACAGGCACACCTTGTTGTCGGGAATTTAAAAAGTAAAAACAGTCATTTGAAGAAGTAAAAAAATCCACAATTGACAACATACCAATATCCAACATTGTAAGCAGTGTACTACATAATGGCCTTTTAAAGCCATAAAGGTCTCTTTATTAATAAAACCAATGTAAAACAGCATACATTGTACCTTAGGACTGAATGCTGGGGACGTGTGTACTTTTTAAAAATAAGCACATCCTACCTTTCCAAAATGTAAATTAAACTAGCACCATATTTTTGATCTTGTGAACAAAGTGCCTTTACAAAAGGACCCACACTTGAAAGTCCCCTTATACAAAGAGCAAATTAAGGCCTGGCACGATTGACTTCTAGAACGGCGTAGACACTCCATGCACCGTAATGATTTGACTTCCATCCACTTGATGAGGTGATGCATTTAATTTGATCACTTCATGGTTGGACCAATACAACCTGACCTGCCTTGTTTGACATAATTGTTAATTATGCACCAGGTCTTTTCAGTGCAATTCCTTTCCATAAAAATGGAAAAGGCAAAACTGAACAAAACAAAACTGGGGGAAAAAGCTAACTTGGAATGTAGTGTACTTGTAATGTAATTTTTGATCAATTCAGTAAAACTTATGCCAACAGTCATACGTAAAAAAATCATGGTAGTCCATTCTCAAATTCAGCACGTCGAGTTCACACTCACCGGTTCTTTTCAGAACCACAGTATCTTCTAACACCGTGTTTACACTCGAATCGGCAAAGGTGGATACTACAAGCGACCTTGACGATTGCAGGGTTCAACCCTACCCCAAAGGTGAATTGAAAAAGGCGAATCAGACCCGGGTCTGATCCGCCTTTTTCAATTCACCTTTTGCGTTTACACTTAGTGCCTACCCGGCTTCAACTCCCCTTTTTGGAAATTGCGGAGTACGATTCGGCAAAGGCGAATCGAGGCTGTAAAGAGATATTTCACATATCGCTGCCGCAAATAATTTGCATAGGTCTTAATTCAAGTGACATTTGAACTGCAACAAAGATATTCCTTCGTGCGTGTTCATCCTTTGTTGCTCCAGTCTTAACTGAAATTGTGGGGGATTCTTCACCTGTACAATACTGGATCGACATGGTAATGAACATGGCTTCTAAAATTGTAAGATCTTGCTTAAATCTGCAGGTTGTGGGTTCGAATCCAAACCATAGTGTGTCTTTAGGCAAGGCACTTTGTCATAATTGTCTTTCTACCCAAGAATAAATGAGCACTAACAGTGTAAGAGGGTAGAGGTACCTTGTCTGTTTAGGCCATGATGGCCATAGAACGGAGATCTAATTAAGCCGAAAGACCAGGGGTAATAACGAAAAACAACTTTATATTGATGTGCACCAAAAATAATTTCATTATTAAAACAGCCATGAAAGTTATTTTCACAAAGGTTGCCAATTTATTGAAGATTTTTGACAAAAGAAAATGGATGACTAGCAGGAATTTATAATAAAAAAAAAAGTTAACTTTAGCTGCAAATGAATTTTTGTTTTCAGTATGCAAGCTCACACTTCATGATTTATGCTTTAGCATTCAGACGAACCCAGTCTTACCCTCAAGCCAATTCGTATAGTAACAAATAATCTGGCGCCATGCCGCCGCCGCCGAGACGCGAAGACTATGTGTACAAGCTTGCAGATGTTCTAGCCCATAGCCCTTTTCAGTCCATTTGGTCGTTTTAGTCTTTTTCGTCTGTACGTGTCTCGCGTGTTATCTTTTTATTAAGGAGATTACACGAGATGTTGAATAATCATTTTCGTCAACAGACATAATCCTGTCAAATTTTATCATTAGAAGGTGTGGAAAGGTTTGGGATTATGAAATCGGTAGAACCAAGTACAAATTGCGATGATGAATTCAGCCCACGTTTGGAGTTTGACTAATTATTTGGGTTGCTTGTTCTCTTGACGAGTAAATCGTGGCCTTCGTGATCACTTATTCTCCCCCTCCCCCCTTCTCTCCCTCCATCAAGCCGGACAGGAACATCATGCACCCTGCGGCAAATGGCGTCATTAGGAGTTGGGACTACACTAATGGCCGCCAATCACCAATCGCAGAACACGGATGAGGCGGCCGCGGTTTCTTATTAAAATCCTGACTGATTTGGGACAATCCTGGGGGCTTTCGCCACCGGACTTTCATCATCAATACTCCAAACACGCATGTTTTATGCCCCAGTAATCCCTAAGGACGCGGGAGGAAAACCCAAGCGGTAAATTGGGTAATATTAAGAATGCCTGGCAGGCGGTCTGAGATATAGCATCCCAACCAAAGGAACTGTCTTGTCTCGTTTGGCGGTAGTCAGGTACTGAAGAATTAGACCATGGAAATGGAAAATGATGTTTGCTGTCTGCAAGATGCTGACAAGCAAAATGAGGCATCCTTTGATGATACCAACATTTGTCAAACCCCAATCTAAGTGATGTCTTTAAATACTGGAAAGCCATACGCACCTACATTTTAGAATGGTGTACATAGTACAATGCAGTTTGCTCTTTCTCAGCAGCCGATTTCACGAAACTTACGCAGTTGCATAAGCCCACTTGCGCAACATTTTATTGCGTAAGTTGCGCAACATTCTTCCGAAGATAACACGCAAGCTATGGGGCTTGCGCCATTTGTTAAATGTTGCGCAAGCTGCGCAATGTTTCGTGAAATCGCCTATTTCGACAATCAAAGTAATATTTTCCTGCAAATGCTTTTATCTTCTCTCAAAATAAAATAAATAATTTTAACTCGCTCTAAGAAGCTATAGAATGGCTCTAATAAGTCTAGCAACATACAGCCCGTTTACACTCGATTCGCCTTAGCCGAATCGAACTCCGCAATTTCCAAAAAGGGGAGTTGAAGCCGGGTAGGCACTAAGTGTAAACGCAAAAGGTGAATTGAAAAAGGGGGATCAGACCCGGGTCTGATTCGCCTTTTCCAAGTCACCTTTGGGGTAGGGTTGAACCCTGCAATCGTCAAGGTCGCTTGTAGTGTAAACGCTACCCGAATACAGATTCGGCAATTTGAGTGTCCTTGGAGCGGTGCTGGCAGTGTAGTAGATTTAATTGACCAATCTGGCACTAGTGCAGCAACACCTAACAGCTCACGCATGTGCTGCAGTTACATTTAGTGGTGACTTTTGCGGTTTCTGAAGGCGAGTTGAAGCGATTTGGGGTGTAGTGTAAATGCAGCAAATGTTCAGTTTTGTGGTTGCAATAAAAATGCTGGATCTGTATCCACCTTTGCCGGTTCGAGTGTAAACACGGTGATACTTTTCTAAAATCACCCTGTTACTATAATACGTAACAAGGACAGACACTTGTGGAACATTTTGGTCTGTCCTTGTTGCGTAAGTTTCATGGGAAATTTGTACAGAAGGTTTTAGAAAAGTATGTTGTACCTTTTGGTATTTAAGTTATCTTCTGAGAACTAGATCAAGTTATTTCATCTTTTTTGGATGAAGATGAAAGCAGTTATAAAAACAATAATCTTGTCTCGCCAAAAGGGGCTATACAGCTAAGAAAGTCTTTCCCCCAAAGTAGGCCCTCGTATTTTTTAGAAATGATTTTTTTTCGTAAATACTTCAATATTTGAAACAATTTGGTGTGGCCCCTCAGTTGCATAGTGCAACATCTACACACACAATGGTTCTTTTGGGAAACCTGATGGGGTGTAGCATTCAACCCCTTTGTAAAAAAAATACATGTGGGTCTTTCCACAGTAAAGGGGGCATTTTGGCAACAAAGACCATGTTTTTGAGGAAATACCTTTGTCTGGTCTCGAAATAAAAGAAATAAGTGCAAGTTGATTTGAAGAGATAGCTTAGGCCCAAAAAGGGTTACAAATAGTGTGACAACATGCCTTTCTAAAAACCCCGTGTACAAATTTCCAATATCGTTCGTAACCGGGACGGCCTAAAATGTAACACAGGGTTTTTAGAAAGTCATGTTGTCACACTATTTGTAACCCTTTTGGGTCCTACATGTAGGTTATCTCTTCAGAACAACTGAAACTTGTTTTCTTTTATTTTGAGAACAGACAAAGATATTTTCTGGAAAATATGGTCTGTGTTGCCAAAATACCCTCTTTACCGTGGAAAGACTCAATTTGGAGTGAATTGACAATAAAAACCACAATCAACTTGGGCGCCAAGCATTTTTTTATTGTGATTTTTAGTGAATCAGCTTACACCAAATTCCCTCCACGCCACGCAGGTCAAATTAAAGCTTGTTAACACATGAAAACGTTCAGTGTGAATCCAGCCCAACAGTGGAGCCAGTTCCTGGTGGAGCCAGTTCGCTGTCAGGTTATCCAGGTATACATGGATACTCGTTACAAGCTTAATGGATCTTCATCCTTCTACACCTTCCCTCCCCCAAATCCACCATGGGTGGAAAACTGAACTTTCTATCACCATGGCCTTAGCAGGGGTTTCCCCCTTTGGCCTATCAGTTTCTTGGGTCAGAGCTGGGCGGAAATGTTGGCTATACTCTGCTTTCTCCTGGGGTGTCTATTAGTCGGCCTGCTGCGCCACATTAGCTACATTAGTACCTGGCGATGTTTTGAATCTCATCAATTATTTGAGTAGGTCTTGTTTGTTTCTATAAATGTAGCTGAGGGGCCGACTGAAATTTGAACTTACTCCTAGGGATTAATGGATAATCAAATCGGCATACCTTATCTAATGGACATGCACATGGGTGCATGTTTTTCGCATTGGGAAAAACAAACTCGGTCACAGAAAAAAATGTCACCGATGTTTTCAAATACAGACAGATATTTTTCATAAATAATGTTGCTCTTTATAGCCTTTTCCGAACAGGTAATAGTATACAAATATTGACTGCTTCGAGTGGTATAGTAAAACTAGCCTCCTGAGGTGACCCACGGAGCATTCTATTTTCCCGAGTCTTCGCCTCGGGAAAATAGAATGCTCCGTGGGTCACAGAGGGAGGCTAGTTTTACTATACCACTAGATAAAGCAGTCAATATTTGTTTTATAACACCTCTCCCACAGATTCTGCTTAATTTAAGCTTAAATAAAAATGAAATCAGTTTCATCAAATTTTTTTTGCATTCACTTTCCTAGTGTCCACCGCGTTCGTACAACTGCTAGCTGTGCGTGAAGTTGTTTTTGTTCGATCGCGCGCTTTACGCGTAATGCAGGCGTGTTGCGCCCACACACACACGACCGAGATCCACGCTCGGGAGTTGCTAGGGGTATACATAGGTGGGTGGCGCCATTGGCAGCTGATGGTCAGAGACACCGGGGAATCCCGTAACTCTTCGCGAAAGAATGCTCTGAGATCTTTTAAGTGCATTACATAACACACTGGACCAACGGCTTTATATCCCTTCTTTATAGGAAGGAGCAAGTGCCTTGCTCAAGGGCACAGTTACCTAGGCCAGGAATCGAACCCGCAACCCTAAGTTTTCACCAGAGTATTGCAAATCAGTGACCTAAACCAATCGGCCACGGTAATAAAATGGGAACACCGCTTTAGAAGATTTGAGAAAACCTTACCTGTACTCCATGAGTAGCTGAATGAGCTAGACGAATCCCCAAACATGCCCCCTATTGCTCCCACTAGAGGCATGAAGAGCGCCTCTAGGCATGCAGGTAGGACGACCACCAAGATAAGAAGATCCATCATCCACAGATATAGTCAATCAATTCATCAACCAGCGTCTAATTATAGTTTTTCCTGCGACTGCACTTTTTCCAGGACCTGTGAAGTGAAAGAGGGAAAAAAGGATAATTGATGATTTCACTTGCAGAGAATAACCCAAGGCTGACCTAAATTCCATTTGCAAATTGTGCGACATCATTTTTATCAATGTGAATACTTTTTTAAACATTTAATGTAGACGATAAATGGGATACATGAAATAGCATTAGGAGTCAGGCAGGTTTGCCATCTACATGTATAGGCATGTTTCTATTGAGACCCATTTACGGAAAAAAATGGAAAATATGCTCAGTAGAAACAGGTCTTATCGACTATTTTCCGGTAAATGACGGGGAGAAATTTCCTCGGCAATCTTCCTTCTCGAAGAAGGAAAATGCCGGGGAATTTATCTGGTAGGCTCCAATAGAATTAAACACACCATTCCGCCCAAGTGCGCATACAGGGGAGAAAACGTAAACATGTGACCGCACAATGACTGATTCAATGCACGTGTTTGATCTCCGAGTGTGACCTTTATCTGGCAAACTCACAAAGCGCGAGGATGGACAGTAAGCTCTGCTTTTTTCCGGATAGAACGGCTCAGTAGAAACTTCGCGTTACCCGCTATTTTCAGGTAAATGAGTTAACCCGTAGAAACATGCCTTATGACGAGAGGTGGCATATGGGTCAGAAGGTGTGAAAAGCAGACGAAATACTCCCCAAATCCTACATTTCAACAAATGAACGCAAATTATACTCTCACCAAAAGATCAAGACAGTGCTATATTTATAATCTTAGCCTTGGCAAAGCAGACCTCAACTGATTGACTTCCATATACTATTAAGACTACCCAAGAAACAAAAGACATTGTGCTAAATACAATGCATGAAAAATGGATAAAACTTCACAAAGATGCCATTTTGTTCGAAAACAGGGCAAATGCTTTTGCCTACAACTCTTTAATATACTTTCTTATGACAGTGCACAAAAAAGTTGTCCGCGAAAAACTTAACTCTACACAAGAACATTGTCATCGCCACAAGTTATAAAAAAAATAATATGAATCTGCTGCTGCTACTACACCTATGTTGGGAGATCGAAGAGCGTATTTTTAGGATGAGCTCTGAGACGAATGACGTATTCTGTGGGCGCCATGGTTTCCAGACTAATTCAGTTCAATGACTGGAGACACATTTGCACATGGCAGTTGGAATTAACGGCTTTCAAACAACACTATAAATTAAGTGTGAAAACACAGCTTGAATTATGCATTATCTCACTGCCTAAAGCTAGATACAGAACTAGCATTGTGTAAGATTTTGAGTGCATGGATTAGCTGCTGGTAATTTATGGACATTTGGAGAGATTTGGAATCAACAAATGTACAGATGAGGATGTGCAGGGAAATTATTATGGCAAGAGGGCAAAAAGACAAGTTGGCTGGGAGGTGATTACCGCGGGAACTACTCCAACTATAAGGAGATTTGGTCAGAAGGGAGATAAAGCAAACTACAAATTCTGCAGAAAAGTCTCTGAAGTGCACTTAAGAGCGTTCAATGTTCACCACGCTGGGTCATTTTGTTGAATCATCTGGCATAAGGCAAAACAGAAAAACCAATTTGAGCTAATTTATTTTCTTCGGAGCTTAATTCAGTCTGTGGAAAGTATTTTTCATTCATCTTCCCCGGGGAAACTCTAAAAATATTCCTTGCAGCTGAAAAAGGCCGTTTTGTAATCAGTTTGAAACTCAAGGGACAACTCAACAGACTGGTTTTTTTTGCATGATATTGATGGCTTTTGTTTGAAAAGTTAATGCCACCTACGTACGTGGCCGAGTGGTTTGGGTCACTGACTCGCAATACTGGGTGAAAACTTGGGGTTGCAGGTTCGATACCCAGCTGGGGTACCTGTGCCCTTGAGCAAGGCACTTAAAGACACTTGCTCCATCCTTCGGCAGGGATGTAAAGCCATTGGTCCAGTGTGTTAGGTAACACACTTTAAAGATCCCAGAGCATTTTTTTGTGAAGAGCACTTGAGGGGATTCCCCGGTGTCTCTGGCCGTTTCTAATTCTCCTCATGGGTTTCCTCACACTTGCGAGCGACAGTGCAATGGGCACTTTAGAGGAATCCAGTACCAGAAAGAAATAATAATAATAATTACAATAATATTCCTCGATGCCGCAAAGGGGCGACCCACCGGTAAGACTTTGCCAGACGACCACCGAAATTTTGGCTAAAAGACATCGATTGGACACCAAATTTTTGTTACCCAGAGGTTCCAAAAATGGTTCCACACCTAATAAAAATGCTTCTAGACCTAATAAAAATGGTTCTCGATTTTAAAAAGATGGTCTTTGACCTAAAAAAAAGGTTTTTGACTTCCAAAATATTGGGGCTACACTAAATTGTCGCCCTAACCGACCGGGTCGCCCTAATAGGGCTCTCTACACAGAAAGTGTCGCCCCATTGGATAAAATAGAGAAATAAAACTATCTAAAGATCAAGAAAACCCAAAAAGACAATTTTCTGCGGTTGCCCTCACACAGTTACATAAAAAAAATTGTCTGAACTAAAAGCAGTCGATGCAAACACGATACAGCATGACCAATTTCTAAGTTATCAATATTCAACAATTCTCTGGAGGCTTGATGCCATTAAGAAAGGCACAATTTAAATGGAAAAATGATCCATTGGTTTCGCAAGGCCTAAATGAGCCATACTTCTAAATGAGTTTCTGTACTGGAGAAAGTACTGTTGCAGTCAGTGATCTTAAATAACCTTTTTTTCTTCTTCATTTCAAGTGAAGTGGCAAAGCTGTTGTTCTGGAAAACAAGACAACTGAAGCACGTCTGTGCTATGTTGTCATGGTGATTTGATCACTCTACATATTAAACACTTGGCTAAAACACTCACTGCAAATGTACAGAGAATTGATCCCCGATTTAGTGCAGAGGTAAATTTGCAACATATATTGTTGTGCATAATCACCACAGAAATAAAACAACTTTGTAGAAACGAATCTAATGTTGCATAGTCTGGGCTAAGTTTTCAGAATACCTTGTTCACTAATTTGACCAATGAAGATCTTCGAATGGTGAACCTCAAACTTGACCAATGATTGAACCTGTGATAACGTGTACATGTAGTTATATGGCTGAGAAAACTTGGCCAATTTCACAAAGCGCTCGGCTACAACGAGCCTGAGGAAGGATCATTCTTCTTATCTTAGGATGTTGGTGTGGGAATTAGATTGTAATGAACTCGTCTAATAACGTTTGTGAAACCGATCCCAGGTCACGTACATGTAGGCGTATTCATTAGTGTAGAGTCATCCAAGGAAGCTTAACTGTATTTATATACCTTGTTACATTGTGTGTACCAGGAGTTCTGTGAATATTTCGCTTGACATTAATTTCTTTTGTTACGACTTTAAACCATGTTGATATTCCTTGAGGTTTTCATTGTATAATGGAAGAACTCTCACCAACTCTAGATTTGACCAACACACACATACTTGTATTTGCCGGCAATCGTGGACCTAACTCGATTTACCTTATACTGTAGAAAATAATTTTTTTAATGACACCAACTTATTTTACCTAAAGCTAGAGAGATGAAATTTAACCTATATATGTTTGAGAACCAATAATAATTATAGTTGGTTCTCAAACCTATATAGGTTTGAGAACTAGTAATTGGTTCTCAAACCTATATAGGTTTGAGAACCAATTAACCCTAACCCTAACCCTAACACTAATTATAGTTGGTTCTCAAACCTATATAGGTTTGAGAACCAATAATTATAGTTGGTTCTCAAACCTATATAGGTTTGAGAAGCAACTATAATTACTATTGGTTCTCAAACCTATATAGGTTTGAGAACCAATAATAATTGTAATTTGTTCTCAAACCTATATAAGTTTGAGAACCAATAATAATTAGGGTTAGGGTTAATTGGTTCTCAAACCTATATAGGTTTGAGAATTGGTTCTCAAACCTATAGGTTTGAGAACCAATTACTATAGTTCTCAAACCTATATAGGTTTGAGAACCAATAATAATTATAATTGGTTCTCAAACCTAGTATATAGGTTTGAGAAACACAGTTTTACAACCGTGGACAGTCCACGTTCGTTAAAGGTCCACAGTTTGAATGTGTTTATTGCTATGAAGGTCCACGATTGGAGGCAAATACACACGCACCAACACACCTGTTTGAGTATCATGAATTGTCTTCTGTCTCTCAAATACTAGGCCTACGCTTGAACAGCACATGTGCAAATAACTTACATGTATGCTCATCTGGTATGATCTTGCCCCAGGGCAAAATAAGTTCTTTCTGTGTTTAGCAAAAACGACAATGGGTTGAACTTGGGGTTGAAAAATCAAAACCGACTCCAGGACGACCGTGGGTTGTAGGAGGTCTAGTGTGAAAACTCATGTCTTAAGCTGTGTCCGATTGGAGTAATTTTGGTAAAACATACGAAGATCTCTGTAAATTTTACAAAATCTAGTCCAATGCGGATGACCGCAAAACACCCAAAATTGTAAACTGTTGACTGTCGATTGTAATTTTTACTCTCCGTCGCTTTAATTTTTACGAGGCGAGCTTGGTCGCGGAAGAATTACATTGTAGATTTTACACTGTTGGAAAGTCCCCTACGGATGGGCATTGTAATGTAAAACCAATAGAACACATGTAATGTGGTCATGTAACTCCTGTGTGGACCTGAATAATGAGGCGACACGTTTCATAGGTTTTAAATACATATACGTGGCAGAGGACATTCTGTGGGCCTAAAATAAATCCACGTACGGACGGATGGAAGAATTAACCACGATGGAATGCGACAGTGGCTTACAGAAACTTTTTCAAAAATTAGTCCAATGCAGACACAGCTTTAGACCATTTTTCCAAGAGTCGATGACCTTCGCTGTCATAGTGCACCTGTGCATTATGTCTAGTGAGGTGTGATGTAAGGGTGCTTTAGGATTCCAGTGATGATGAGGTTGCCATCTTTTTATACTTTTATGGTAATTGGTTCTGCTCCAACAGTGAGGAATGAGTCATAATTCCTGACATCAAGGGATGCCAATTACTCTTAATGCATGCAAGTCAACCAAGAGGTCAAATAGTTTGTGTTTCTCTTAGAAGTGCCATAAATGACATCAGAATAATGGTCACGATGCATGACTAACTGTGGCTCTCTTACCCAATAAGACATTAGATTGAAGGCCAGCGCAATAAATTCTAATCAAGTAACATACACCAAGATTGCTAAATTTGGTAAAGTCTGTGAAATGTTTCATGGGTATATGACAAAGCAAAGTCTTTACAACCTCAACAGAGTAGCAGATGGAAGATGCAATGATGGGACTGTGGTGGAGAGCCTTACAGTGACAGACTCAGCTTCATTAGTATCGGGAAACCCAGAGTCAGTAGTGAAGCCAAATGTAGCAAGGGTATGAACCCAGTGGCAGGAAATCTTAGATGGTAGAGATACAATGTATCAGAACAGCTACAACAGTTGGAAATCCAACACAAATATTAAAAAACACATAACCGTGCCATGTGTGCTTGGAACAAAGGCTGTGCACTTCAGACACAGACCAAGAGATTCCTGCTCGGGCGGGCTTTCCTTGGGCCTTACTCCGCGGCCTGACCATCGCTGGCACGGTAAGCAACATCAACGCAGCAACAACATTAGGAACACAACAGAAATAGCACCACCACCAACAGCATCACCAACAGCATTAACAACAGCATCAACAGCGGCAGGAACAAGGGCGGGTGCTGCGGCAACAGCAGCGGCAGCAGTGCAAGCAACAGTGCAGCAACAACAGGAACACCAGCAGCAGCATTCTCTATTGTGGGATTGCATTACAAGCTCTGCAGTCTAACAATGTCACTAAAGTACCGTATGCATACAAATAAGCACAACACATCAAATGGTGCAGCGCGCTGAATCCAAAACTATAGTAAATCCACAGATTATGGGTTCCAATAAAGTTGATACAAATGTGGGAAAAATGCCTGTGAGTTTGGGAAATCTGGATGCAGTGAAAAGCAACTTGGCTCCACCGGGATTCGAACCGCAGACCTTCTGCTTAAAATGCAGATACCCTACCAATTGAGCTATGAAGCCAACTAGTGGTCTCGAATCACAGTATTGCAGTTGTTCCTCAATGATTGGGATTGGTTATCAAGTGAGCTTGGCAAGCCAGAGGGATAAATCCTATTATTATCACAATTAAGCTCTCATACACTCCGGTTTAGTACATGTGTGAACAGTTTATCCAGGGATAGACATGTGTTTCTATAGGTGTTTTGTGATAGTTGTAAAGCATATTGAGAGGTCGAGAGACATGGGCAACATAAGAATTTATTATCTAGTGTGAAATTGCACAGGATTAGAATTTGTGGTTGGGCCATACACACATGCATGGGATTCCTAAGGGAAATGCACCAAAGCTAGGATTTGGTTGCACATATCAAAAGCAAAGGGAGAATTTAAAGCAAATCTTAATTCCTAATCCTTATGATCTGTCTACATCGAACATTTTGATGATCCAGGGTTTCACCGTGTTTACACTGGTCCCGAGCACGGGATCAATCTTGATCCCTGATAAGAACGCATCAGTGTTAACCGCAATGATTCTGATTGCCGCGTTTACATTCTGTAGTTGGTCCAGAGATTGGGGTTCGACCCTAACCCTTCGCCGATGCAAGACCAAAATCTCGGGGTCTTATCTACATCTACATGTACATCGAACATTTTGACAGTTTAAGTAAACTAATCGAGCCGAACAGCAAAGGAAACTTTCTGTCTGATCCCCCCACCACCCCCACCCCCCCCCCCATGACACACAAAAACAGCACATTAAACACGATGCTGGGAGCTCGGAGGAACACAAGGAGATGCAGTCAGGCAGAAAGATGGCAAGTGAATTGGGTGGAAAAAAGCTGGTGCTGGAGGGTGAACAAAGTGGGGATTATGAGTACCAGGAAAGAGGGGAGTGGGAGAAAAGGACTGTGGAAGTGATTATAAAACCTGGACAATAAAAGAGTGGAGTGGGGAGAGTTAGAAATGTTTAGTTCTAAAGGTTGTGGGTTTGAATCCCTGTCCAGTCCATCTATGATTTCTGTGCCCTTAGGCAAGGCACTGTGCAACATTCAGCTTTTCTCCACCCAGGAATAAATGGGTGCCTGAGAAAGTACTGAATGTTGATAATGTGTCTGATATTAGCCATTGAATGCCCGACAAGCAGCCGGGGCTGTATACTCCCCAGGGAGCTTAGATTGTACACATGTATATGAAATGATGTATTGGAGCCCTATGATCAGGGGTAATAGTAATGTTGGTGCCTGGATTAAGTTTCTCAGATAAGTGCGCGATATAAGTCCATATTATTAAATTTCAGTGCAGACATTTTTTTATCAAGCCTTCCCAAGTGTTTGAGTGTAGGTACAGCTTCAATCAAACGCTTTAATCGCAGTCTACCGGTAAGTAACTGCAAACAAATACAAATGTGGACACCTGGGGAAAAGCACTGCAGAAATTGTGTTCACCATCGATAAAAATTTGTCAGTAAAAATTCTATGTGGACACAGAAATTCTATAGGAGATATTTCAGTTTTTCCAAATGACTAGCCACTAAGGTGCCTACTCAGCATTGTCGACTCCGACGAAAAACAAAAATTCAAAAAAACAATTCCAGAAATGGTACATCGCAAATTTCAACTGCTTTGAAAGTCAAGATCCGAGTATTAGTATGACAAGTGTTATCAATTCTTGTGCAATTTATTCGGAAGGAATTTAATATCTAGATAACACAAAAGTAAACACAGACTGCTTTTAATTTTCAATGCAGAGCAGGTAGCAGTGAAATTACAAATGCTTAGGTGAGTCAGTTACACTTATCAATACAGATAAAACGAAACCAAAATATGATGTGAAATGATAAAGGTCACTTACCAACACTAGCACTATCGGTATTGACAGCTATACATCCAGTAGTATGATTTCCTTATGCAGAATGAGTATCCCTTTTCATAACAAGACCATTCAGCAAGAAGGAGATATCTATGAATAGTCACTTGTATTGAAATCAAAAGATCCAGTGTACTTCACACTACAGCATACAAATTCTAGTGAACAACTTTTTCCACTCACTACTTTTTCCACTCACTACTCAAAAATCATCGCATGAGCCGCTTATCGGTAGGTACGGGATGAGGGTGTCCAACTCAATTTGCATGTCGGTTGATGTGCACACATTCAGCTCATGTTGTTATAAGAAGCAACCAAGTAGAAATGCCGGCGCTCCTCAAAAAAAGCCAGGAAATATTAATGAAGCGGGCGTGATAAACGAAAGGCGGCTGATGAAGGCACTCGGGGCTGAATATCAGATCAGCCGGAGAATGAGCCACATTTCTTATCGTTTCTTCATTCATGGATTTGTTCATTCGTGATAGATTTTCTCCAACCACACGCAGGAGATTAAATTAATGTTGTCTGGATGATGTGCAGCCCAAAAAATGTCATAAAGTTAAGGGTCCGCTCATCAGCAGTCAGTCTCCAGGGTCACAGATGAAAAAATTCCCCATGCCATGATCTCCTGGCTCCGTCTTAATTCACACTGTGAAGCCAGCTGGTTGAATGGTGTGTAGTCTCTAGCGGTGACAGTGGCAGTGCATCACAGAGTCTCCCCTGATTGGCTGGTACTAGATAATGAGTGTGGCACGTGGGCACAGCAGCATGCACACTACACAACACACAGTATTGTGTGTGCAGTAGGGTCCTGGTAAAAAGGGCTAAAAAATGCCCTTTACACACTCTGGTATTAAACAGGGGATTATTGTAGCCACAGTAAAATGTATCATACTATATTTTCTCTTATTGTAGTACAGTTTAAAGAAACAGTTTAATTAATTTACACCTCTGCTTGAAAATTTAACATCCCCAAAAAGGCACATGTACCTTTAAAACAGATGAAACTTCCAGCACTACCATATAATTATTTTCATGTGGCAAAAGAATCACTAAAATTTTATGTGTTGCGAGTAAGGTGATCTTCCAGACATGTTATGTGTATTCTGTATTTCTCCATTAGATGATCTGCAGCAATAGACCTATTGCATGTGAAGCATAAAATGGTTTAATTTTACGATAACGGGTGATTTTTAAATGATAAACTGTGTTAATATCTTGCTGCTTATAAAATGTGAGAAAATTGTGGCCCAAAGCCCCATGGTTGATATTATTGTAGTTTGGTACATGTACATTTATTTTGTAAAAATAAAAACGTTTTTAATTCCACACGAGCTGCATTCAAATTGGACTTTCTTTTCTAGGAATTTACTGAGATGGTAAACAAAAATATAATTTATGGGGTTAAATTATATTACTAAATTCGAACTTGCATATTTGACTCGGAGAAAACTAAATAGGTACTGAAATTGTGCTGAAAACAGTCCGACTCAGATGTGAGGTGGCATCCTTAAGTGATCACAGTCGTAACAAAAATACGCAAGAAAATTGGTTAAGAACAGACTGTTCGCAATGGATTTTACATCTTGGTAAAATTGTTGTTGCCCTGAAAATGTACCCAGATTCAGGATAAATAATTGACAGGAAAGTTTTCTGAGATGTCCACACACAACTTGATATTGTAAACATTTTTATCATCTCCAAGTTTTACAAAAAAAAATAACCGGAACATACCTCTGTGCCCTCTGACGTCACAGCAAACCAAAACATTCCCACCGGTGTTATGCGCAGCACACATCGTGCTTTGCATAAATTTGGTGACCTTTGGCATAAATTATGTGACCTTTGGCATAATTACCGAACCAAATTTATGCAAAACAGGATGCATGCGCATAACTACGACAAATTTTTTACAGAGGGCGGTTCAGATATAAACAAAGAGCACATCATCTATATGAAATTACTTTTTCTGAAGGTTTGGCTGTAAGATGAAAATGGCTTTTACATAAAAGCCGTTTCGAAGAAATTATTGCTTTCTAAATTATGAAGCATTTCCCCTATAAAGCTGTATAACCAACAATATTCTGTACTTAAGCAGCTTGATGTAGGTACCCGAGCCAGCACTATATCAGTTGTGGCCCAAGGCTGATAATATTTAGGTTTGGCAGATCACTCCAGTTGTTCAATTCCTGTCACATAAGGTGTTGTGCCAGGCTGTTTCTTGTCAAGAAGATATCATCTATTATGACTGACATAGTAATGTGTGGTGATCTTTATATAGGCCCACGCAATCTTCATATATTGGCCCACCAGGGCTAGATAGGCAGGGGGTATAATCCGCTATGCTGCTGCTGGTGCATATGTTCCAATGGGCCACTGATCTCTCACTGCACGGTATGGTTTCCCTAGTTAGTGACGGGCCAGGTGTTAATGGACTTTCTTGGGAGGAGATGGTCGTTTCCCTGAAATCATGTGTAGAGACGAAGGGGTGTAGAGAGGGGGTGGTTATTCAAAGGCAGGAAGGGGGCTTCAATCCTGTCGAGTTATCGAGGGTTAATTTGAGGTCAAGCCATTACCACAAACCCTCATTTCATAGAAATTAATAAATAGAAGTCATAAGATAATTTGCTCATTTCTCAAATTGGCAAAGAACAGAAGAGGGCTACTCACACTTAATTTATAATTCATAATTAGGTCATAATTAATCCAGGGCTGTATTCAATCCAGCATCATTTCACACAAGCTTATTTTGCCCAAAGATGAGATCAACTTGGGGATGGGTACAAGCAATTCAAAAGCAGTGTTGACCTCGAGTGTGTAGATATATTAGAAAAACCCTGCTACATATGTGTACACACCAACATTTTGAACACGGGCAATTAATTAAGGGTTGAAAACTTTGTTGAAACCCAAAGCATGATTAACATGGGGTTAAACAAACTTGTGTGAAATATCTTGTTTTTTCCCCATGTCAGACGCTATATCTGTGTCCAGTGAAAAAGGCCCTCTCTACATGTACATGTATACAAAAAATCTGAACGTCAGAGACACCAATGAAACTTAACACCGTGTTTACACTGGTCCCGAGCTCGGGATCAAGATTGATCCCCTGATAAGAATGACTCAGTGTTAACCGCAATGATCCCAAGTGCTGCGTTTACATTCTGTAGTTGATCTTGAGCGCGGTGCCAGAAGTTGCAGTCAAAGGTCATGCTCTATGTGTGTATGTACTGATCAATGTGTGCATGGGTTGTGCATGTACAGTGTACAAGGCCACTTGAATTTCGCGGGCTTTTCCCCCGCTACGACTGTGGAGCGGATGCGGCAGGATGCGGTAAAGATTAATTGCTTATCTAACCGCAAACTGATCCCGAGCTCGGGATCGAACCCTTCGCCAACGCGAGACCAAAATCTCGGGGTCTGATCCGGGGCCAATTTGGTTCTGAGAGCGTTTACACTCAGTTTGTGATCCGGAGCTGATCCCGAGCTCGGTGTTCAACCCCGAGCTCGGGATAAAGTGTAAACAGGGTGTAACTTGACCCTCGCTCCACCAAACTGTCAATCAGTTCTCCTGCACCTGGTCGAGTTTCCATAATGTCTAGTTTAATGAGTATGGGTACATGTTATGAATTGCTGTTTATTATCACAAAAATAAGACATGCATCCTGTGCTGTCAATCACGCACCTGATGCCCATTAAATGTGAGTGGAATTGTAATTATGGAACCGACCGGTGCTTACCGTAAAAAAAAAATACAGCGAGTCTGTGATTGTATGAATCATCTTCAAAATGCAATCACTGTTTTTCATAACGGGGAAATTGCGTGTTTTATCTGTTTATCAGAAAGGGAAGGTACATGTAGATCAAATGTTACAAATAAACACAAGTAATGTAAACAAAGGGATGTGGCCGCTGAAAATGAGCAGGGGAAGAATCGAGTGTTATCAGAGATGCCATCATTGCAATTTGAAAAAGAGTAATTTGCCACAGGGCACTCGCTATGGACACAACATTTTATAACTTACATTGTACACCCTGGAACTGTAAGCCCTATTTAAACCTCACATTTGATGCTATACATTCTAGAATTATGTCACAATACTGATCGTCATTGGCTGAAACAATTGTACAAACTGCGCCTAAATCGTAGATGTTGGCATCTCTGTGTTATGCCAATTTTGCATTTAAAAAATTTAATATACTGAATGAAATATTTAAGATGAAACATTTGGTATGGTGCCTAATTACACCTTAGAAGTGGTAGAGAACCATATCTACCCGGTGTGTCAGAGGTCTTGGGTTTGAATCCCAATGAGCACAGTATACCACTGTGCCTCATAGCTCAGCTGGTAGAGCATCTGCCCGATGTGTCAGAGGTCTTAGGGAAACCTGAGGGAGTATATCACTGTGCCTCATAGCTCAGCTGGTAGAGCATCTGCCCGGTGTGTCAGAGGTCTTGGGTTTGAATCCCAAATTGCACAGTATACCACTATGCCTCATAGCTCAGCTGGTACAGCATCTGCCCGGTGTGTCAGAAGTATTGGGGAAACCTGAGGGAGTATACCACTGTGCCTCATAGCTCAGCTGGTAGAGCATCTGCCCGGTGTGTCAGAGGTCTTAGGGAAACCTGAGGGAGAATACCACTGTGCCTCATAGCTCAGCTGGTAGAGCATCTGCCCGATGTGTCAGAGGTCTTAGGGAAACATGAGGGAGAATACCACTGTGCCTCATAGCTCAGCTGGTAGAGCACTGTGCCCGGTGTGTCAGAAGTCTTGGGAAAACCTGAGGGAGTATACCACTGTGCCTCATAGCTCAGCTGGTACAGCACTGACTGTTGTATCCAAGGTCTCAGGTTCGAATCTCAAGGACCTTATATTTTTCTCATCCTATGATCTGCTCTGGAGTCAGATGTTGCAGAGTTTGGGGTGCATTTTCGTGACCATAACAAAAAACAATTTGTCAGGTTTGAGCTTTATCACTTCAACAGGTTTAGCTAGTTGTGGTTGCAAAAACTCAACCCATCCTGTGCAATATCAGACCCATCTTTGCAGAACAAGTGACACGTTTGATTACTTCATTTCCATGATTAGGTATCACACCAAATATCACATTTGTTACTGTACTTTGCTGAGTTGCTCATCCATACAACACCATGCAACATTACACTGCATGGTGTAACCTAACAGCACTCTACCCACTGTGCCATCTGGCCCCATTCTGGTGTTGTACCAAAATGCAAGATATATTTGCTCATTTTACATCCAATGACAATAGTTGCTAAACAAGGATCTATACCCAATTTGTATGATAAAAACCACATAATCTCACATAAAAACAACCAAACTTGAGATGAAAGAAAAATCGTAAGAGCCTTATCGGGATTTGAACCAGAGACCTCAGACATCACCGGGCAGACCCTCTACCAGTTGAGCTATAAGGCACAGTTGGTATACTCCCTCAGGTTGTCCCTATGAACCCAATATTTCTGTCAGTGTTGCATGGGAGCACAACTACTGTAGGCAAAGAGCACACCTGGAAAGAGTCCAATGTGAAGCCACTCTCAGAATATGTCATGGCTCCTTTCAGCTCTAAATATTAACACTCTTACGATACATTATTCACAAGTCATCAGTAAAAACTGACATATGAATTTAACAAGTTCAATGTTTTTCCTAAATTATGGGCCTCTTCACTTGTCATTGCACACTGGTGTTTTTCAAGAGAGATTTCCAACCGCTTCATACAAAAAATATCGACAAAAATATTTCACCTGTGACTGCAGGTGTATACATGTACTGCAGGCCACTGCGCAAATTGATCCTCAGAAACAGGGATGCGTGAAAATCTGAGCTAATTTGATTGCAAGAGTGAACACCTTCAACCTTTCTTTTAGCATTATCAGCGTAAAAGGCTCCAAATGGGAATGTTCAAAGGAGGCAAATATTGCAGCCTTGGCCAAGTAATTCCTCCCAAACTACAGGAAGTATTTACACGTTAAGGTTATTTCATTTTATTGATCCAGCACTGTGCTATTATGGTGAAATACCAACGTGTCTGGGTCACTAGCTTTGATGACGTGATCTGTCGCTGCCGAGGTGCTGTTGGAAATAGTTCCAGGTATTGATTTCAAGAAATTCTTGCCTGAAGCGCAGAAGGAGGGAGAGTAAGGGAGGGGTGGGAGAGCATCATGCCACTAAAGGATGTGTCGGTATAATGCAGGGTGACTGAAAAGACAGTCTGTGACCACAGCACAATCATGCTGTGCGGCTTATTCTGGCTGTGTGCGCCATATCTGTGACCTATGGGGTGCAGGTTACGTGGCTACAGGGCCAACTTAGTGCAATATATGGGCTAATTGGAACTGACCACTGCCCTTCCCCCAGAGTGACCACAATGCAGGTGACCGGACCCATCTGCCTCACCTGCAGGCATGAGGTATTGTTCTACATGTACATAATGCTGTAAATTGTCAACAGCCTGTAATGGAGTTTGCACGGCTGGTTGGTTGTTAGCGCAACAAAACCGTTTGGCAGTGCACTCTGTGTATTGTGATTTTCTCTTACAGCGGCCAAGCGGTAAATTTGACAGACTTAATGTAATGCTTCATAGGAATACAATTTATGCTGCTGGCTATAAGGCCTATATTAGCTTCACTCGAATGAGCTACTGATGGGCTAGCCCAATGGCTGGCTACTTTTCCTTTGAAGAATTGTAGTCCATTTAGTTTATAAATTTAGTGGAACTACATGTATGCCAGGTGGTAAAGAAATGCACAAAAATCATGCCATCACCATCATTATCTTGTGCCCAATATGTATTTGGCCCGATTGGTGTGTTTGGGCGATAGTGCGGAATAAGACAAAAATACACATTAAAGTAATGTGTCGCATTTTGTTTAACCAAGCGTAACATGATGTTTTATTAGGATCATTGAATACTTAATTATGATTTACTAAAACTTGTTATCAGCCTAAAACTCTCTGATGGCACAAAACGTGTTTTGTGATGACGTTTTTACTTGTTGCACTGGTTGAGCACTTTTCGTCACCTGCACAGATGTTCTTAACTCAGACTGGGTAAAAGCATGTACCATTTTATGGGCAAAGTAGAGAGTAGCCTACACATCCTATCCTCAGATAAACCAAAAAACTGCAATTTCACCCCGTTGCTAACTGATTCGAACCGGCCATTCAACACCGGCTAGTTCAGTGGTCGAGTGGTTAAGATGTCTGCCTTGTTTGCAGGAGATCGTGGGTTCGAATCCCACCCGAGCACGCTATGAAGTTTTCATAATGTCTCGGGAAAGCACCGAGTATACAGTGCTAATATACGTCGGGTAAGGGCAAAACAAACCCTAATTAACATTCATTCTCCCCGACGCAAGCTAAAGCAATTACTGATTAATTGCGATCCCCGTTGCTAACCGATTCGAACCGGCCATTCAACACCGGCTAGTTCAGTGGTCGAGTGGTTAAGATGTCTGCCTTGTTTGCAGGAGGTCGTGGGTTCGAATCCCACCTGAGCACGCTATGAAGTTTTTTATAGTGTTTCGGGAAAGCACTGAGTTAATATACATCGGGTAAGAGCAAAACAAACCCTAATTAACATTCATTCTCCCCGATGCAAGCTAAATCAATTACTGCTCATTTATTTACAAAGCCAAAAAAACACACATACATTTACTGTTTGAAGTCCTTTTTTCTACATTTAGATTTTAAAACGCTGTTGCCCTTTTAACTAATATATGTCCTACTTTTGATCTTGAATAACTTTATCATTTTTCAAGGGATTTAAACCAAATTTTTACATCATGTAAACAAGGCCTGACAAATTTTCTTGAGAGAGCTTCATCAGTTTTGTCCAAGAGGTTGAGATTTAAATGCCATACGAAAACAAAAACCTAAATTTTAGAATTTGTCACTTTCGACTTTTTCAAGGAAATTGTCTATGTCCGAGGTCCCTTTGCACCTCTTGATGAATTGCGCGAATAATCGAGATGGTTTGCGTAACATTTGGAGTGATCCCGCAGGCGCCATTTCTCGGAAGCTTTCGGCTCAGCACACACATTTCACCACTGTCTCCAACGACGTATTGACATTGAAGGAGGCCAAGTCAAAAGTAGCGAATTCTGAAATTTACTTTTTTCGTATGCCGTTTGAATCTCAACCTTTTGGACAAAACTGATGAATGTCATCACTCAATAAAATTTGTCAGGCCTCATTTACATGATGTGAAATTTTTGTTTAAATCTATTAAAAAATTACAAAGTTATTTAAGATTAAAAGTAGGACATGTTTTTTTTTTAGACATAGTAAAAATAAAAATGACTGACACTAGTCAGTCCAAACGACCAAAGTGTAATTACTGTTAATAGAACCACACAGTAGCACTACACGAGTTATTTTCTTCATCAGCATGAGCCTACCACACTGACTCATCCCTGTTTGTATTTCCAGCACCAGACTCACGTCAAAAAGACGCGCAGGCAATAACACACACCCCGCAAGTCCAACAACAAACACCGGACAAATCTGTGTGCTTAATCTCAGTGCTGTATATACACACACACCAGGGGGGTTCGCTGATGAACATGGTAGACTGAGTCCTGCCTTAGTGCGGTATTCTATTCCTTCATATATCGCAGGGCCAAATAATTCTCCGCGTACAATCAGACGTAGAGGGGGAAGAGCTATGCTGGTTTCTTTCAGTCTTATTTGCGGTGGAACTGAATCTGGCAAAACAATCACCACACTAGATTGACAGTGTGCCGTGTTTCTGTTTGTACACTACCATATTGTTGAGACCACGGTGTACCTTTTCTTAGATGGTGGTGGAGGAATAAATGTATAGGTAGCGTGACGCGAGTTGGCAATAGAGGGAGCACGCTCCATTTGGTAATTATGTTTGGGGAGAGGGCGAGCCTACATGCCCGATGTTTTCAGCGTTTCATCAACGAGAATGCAAGATGTACAAATTTACGATTTGCATGTAGGGTGCTGATTGGTGTTTGTGCATGCTCACGTACATGCAAACAGAGATACATGTACATGTTGACTTAAGACTGGCAAAACGTTTCCTCAAAGTTGGACTAATGCAGATTGCATCCTTGTGGGTGTTGAGTTTGCTGCACAAATGAAGGCAGAATATACTAGAGTGCACTGCTTATCACTGGTGTCTTCATTGTTCCTCACCGAGGATGCTTTATAGAGGAGTTTTCTTGGTTTAGAAATACACAACAGAGGGTACAATGTTTGGGCACCAGTACTGGGTAAACCCTCCCACTCCCGCCCTAATCTGTGCATGGCACATCGGACTCTGTTAATTAAAGCCTGTTTGTAAACACTACAATTGGATTTAGGAGAAATGTGGTGTAATACAGGGATAGAGTGCTTGACTCATATTTGAATATTATCAGTGCAAGTCCCATTGCAACCAGTGTCTTGTGCCCATGGGCAAGGCCCTTTGCCTCACTTGTCTCTCTACATCCAGGTGCATATAAATGAGCTTGTGACGCCTTGCACTGTGAACAATGGATCTTGAAATTGTCTACACGATGTAAAGGTTTAATTTGTCCACTTTTTAAAATGTTAAATGAAATTTAGTATCTACATGTACAAGACCGTGTATAAACTTGACAAATTTGTGGACCAAAGCTCTGTTTGCGATAAAAACAAAAAGACCCAGAAAAAATAGTTGTATTCCATCTCTCCTGGACAGGTAGACCTAGGAATGAGTGATGACTACACGGATCTTTGGATGCAGAGAGACATTTATTACTGTAGGGTGATTAATCACTGGCTGGAAGGGAGAATAGTGAATATTTACCACATAGCTGTGGAGTTAAGAAGCCAATGTGTTGGGGTCCAGACCTAGTTTTATTAGCATATTTACCCTGTGCAACATTTTTAGCATGCATTCACGAAGCGATAAATTGACCATGAAAACTGAGCATACATGTACATTTTTTTCCTGTAACATTTTGCACTTTCAGCGCACTTTAGTTTCAGTGCCTCATTTGAGGCATTTTCTTTGGAGGGGTGTGGCAGTCCGTCTGCTGAGACATTTGCATTTGGAGGGCAGAGGGGGAGGGGGTGAATGTATGGTCACAAATTTCCTCACTTTCCATTCAACTGCAAAGTTGGAAAAAGGCTCTCCAGCTATAGTATTTGCTCACAGAGACTTTCATTTTTCAACTGAACACAAAGTATACATATTGGGGCGACACTTTTTCCATAACTCCTCACCCCCATTTAGGGGCCGTCCATAAAGTACGGAAGGGGGCGGGTGGCACGAGGGGGTGGAAGCCAATGCGTACACCTAATGTTAAAGTATATGGGTGACGTCACAAATTTTTCGTACAGGGTAGGTAGGTTAGTCGTTTATGAGCCAATATTGGCTCATACAGCCGGAACTCCTGCCCTGGTTTCTGTGGCATGGAGTGACTAGGAGCAATGTTAATTGCTCCTCCTGGATGTGATGCCAGTCTATCCCAGGTCTACCCCCAGCAACTAGTATTGGGTTTCCCCAACCATATTTGCTGGTACCCATTTATACACCCGAGTGGAGAGAGACAACGTGGAGTGAAGTGTTTTGTCCAAGGACACAACGCAGTGCAATGGCTAGGTTTCGAACCAGGTGGAGGGGGAGGGGTGTCGCCATTTAGTGCGTACGTACACTCTAAAAAATATCAGGTGAAAATTTCCTGGTGAACCATATATTAACATTATACTGGTTATCACCAAACATATCAACATGATACTGGTTACGATCAAACCAGGTGTATTATCATGCTGGTTTTAGGTAAATTACTTCAACATAAATCTGGTGAAAAAAAATCTGCATAATTACGCATGCGCGTAGGGGACGTAGAAAGTCCTGTTTCTACGGCATGCTAACCATGGCTGTTACGTTGCTTAGTTGAGATTACACCCAGGCCAAAAGCACTTATCGTGGGTGTTTTTGGAAGGCTCTTTTTGGGTAAGATCTGATTCCCTAGAAGCGACTCTTGGGTCCCAGGTTGAATCTTGAGACATATCTGTTTCTGTTTGCGGAACGGACGAAGCGATAGTAGCTTATGGTGAAATCGCAAATAGTCTTACCGCCAGGGTTCATGGCAGTCAGGAGTCTGGTGCCATTGCCGGAAGAGGATCCTGAGAGGGCCTCACAATACACCGTGTGAAAGGAAGCTTTTGTAAAATGTGAAATTCACCAGGGAATCATGATAACTTTAACCAGGAATGTCGTAGAAAATAACCAGGAAATTTCACCAATGTGTCCTGGTATTTTTTACCAGGATTTTGGTTGACGTACATTCACCAGGAAATCCTGGTGAAATTAACCAGGAAAGAGTGGGGTGGTATACAGACCAGGAATCTGGTGAAATTTCAACCAGACTCTGGTGAAATTTAACCATATTTTGTTTAGAGTGTACTTTATGGATAGCCCCTTAGTCTAGATGGCATTTAGTATTCTTCTTAAACCTCTGTTTGCATACATGGAGAGTATTATTAAAGAAGAATGTATTATGTAGAACTGTTATTACCTGTATACAATGTACACAACCGGAGAGAGTATACCACTGTGCCTCATAGCTCAACTGATAGAGCATCTGCCTGGTGTGTCAGAGGTCTTTGGGGAAAACCCGAGGGGATACACCACTGTGCCTCATACCTCAGCTGGTACAGCATCTGCCCGGTGTGTCAGAGGTCTTGGGAAAAACCTGGGGGAGTAGGCCTACCGTACATGTATACCACTGTGCCTCACAGCTCAGCTGGTAGAGCATCTGCCTGGTGTGCCAGGTCGCAAATCGTGATGAGGACCATATAATTTCCAACTTTCCAGTAGACTACTGAGGTGTGACGTCAGTTGCCAGGGTAACTGGGTCTAAACATTCACTGGTAACCTGAAACGTCTATTGCTAAAATGCAGGGAAACAGTTCACTGGTTTTAGTGTAGACCCAGTAAACTTGGCAATACACAAAGGAAGATGTTTCCACTTTAGTGCTCCATTAAAGACTGATAACATTATACAATCAAAAAATATGTGAGCAGAAAGCATGACAGTTTGTCTTTTTCCAAATGTCTACTTCTCGAACAGATTTTTAAAAAGTGGGGAATTCTTGTCACAATATATAGTATGCTCCCATTACCAATGATGTATGAAGCCTGTGCAAGCCCTACATGTGATGATGTATCGTCACGACCGTATCCATCTTACATCAACCCCAAGACACATTTCTTCTTCCCTGTAACTCAACCATAAATCAGATATGACACGTTCCCATCAGATTTTAAACAAACACGGAAGAGTGTGTGTGTATTAAATAAATAAGCCACTAGTTCCAGTCATTTATGATGTCCAGATGGATATGGGATGCTTGGAATGTAGGTGAAGTTGACAGATGAGGGAGTTAAGATGCAGAGAGGATAGTATTCATTGCATTTATTTACCTAATCAACTGCATCACCAACGACAAAATAATATGCAACACTTTTTTGACATTGCAAATGCTGTATGCACATTTTAACTTCTTGCATGTGACTGGCCGGTTTTGTTCTAACCTACATGTAACAATCGTATAAAATACCTCCCGAAAATATTATCCATGGGAAAAAAACAGGAAATTTGCAATCCCCAATTTGGATGTGGAAGTAAAAAGGTTGGACTGTATAGCTGAAATTAGTTTACTGAACTTTGGTGGATTTTTGACGATATCTCTACAGATTAAAGGAGCGAAAATTCAGAATGGTAATGAGCAAAATATGACATGATATGGTATCAAAATCTTAACACCCATGGGGAAAATAGGGGCATCAAAAATGTGATCTGGTCACGCTCCTTTAATTTTGATAACTTTGGGAAGACCTGAATTTTTACCGAAATGTCCAACATATAACTTAGAAGTGGTACAGTAATAGGCTTGGTGAGCCTTTGCAAAGAGAATTCCATACACATAAGTACAATACCAATGTCTGGGAATTAACTTGCCCAAATCTTCTTGCGTGATTGTGGACAATTTATTGTACATCAATGTTCGCAAGGCTCTGCCTCAATTATGGACTATTATGGACCATTATGGTATCAATCGTAAGCAGCATTCCCAATGGCCTTATCTATATCGTCAGGGTTATTTTAGAACATTACAACATAACAAATACATGTGGTGGGCTTCAGACTACAGGAGCAGGCCACCATAAATGAACACAGTAAGACTTTGTAAATGAGATTTCCAGAGACACAGATGTAAATTTGCAGGATCCTGTCCTTTTGTGTATTTACTTTTCCATTGCCTTTCTATTCAGCCTTAACATCTTACAATAAAAATTCATTCATTGTACAATTCTCGTGTCTGCGGAGTTATTAGAAATCGTTGATGTCTTTCCAAAAGGGGGTAAACCTTTACCGATTGACTCCTGCCATTTTGGAAATGCGAACCACGGGTTACATTTGGGGGCTTGTCCGGGACTCAAGTACATGGTTAATACTGAAAGATATACGGGTACCCTTCACAACAATAACAAATATAAAAAATATTTAAAAAAATAAAATTATACTTTTACCAAAAGATCGAGGAGGCTGAGAGATATGTACATCGGTCAGTAATGTGTGTGACCACCTCTTGTGTAAGGCTGACTGCACCAGCATCTACATGTATAACAGCCACTGAGGCAGGATGCACCACACATGGGTCTTTCTATAAATTAGGGGTCCAAAAGTGTGACATTTAGTGTCCCCCGTTACACCTGATATGTGTTATTTTTCGTACAAAAATCATTTAATTGGCTTTTAAACCATTTTGTATGAATTGTACTTTATGTACGCACTCTTTGAGATGTAAAGTATTAAAAGAATGTGTCCTGAATTTTCAAAAACAAGCTGTAAAATGTAACGGGGGACACCAACACTGGACCCCTAATTTATAGAAAGACCCACATGTTTTAATGACACTGAACACTGGGTCTGATTAAAAAAATGATCTCAAGTCCTCAAAACATTGATTGGAATGTCACACAAGCCCACATCAAGAACTCAAGACACCAACAATGAAGCACTTGACACTGTATCATGACTGATAACATAATTAATGCATACCTTCTCTAATTGGTCACTGATACTGTTGGAATTCAACATGTAACAGCCAAGAGACACCTAAGATTGTGGTATGCTTCGGTTTGTACATACCAATTACATGGAGCACATGGCTAGCCTTACACGTGTACATTTATCTCATGCCATGCCTAGAGAATAACAAACATGTTGGTCAGTATTCGGACCGATCTTCCAGGCATGCATGCATGCTGCGCATCAGTCAACCTGTACGCATCTTGCATTCTAAATAACTAGTCCATTTAAAAGTCGGTTAACCGAGACATACGTGTGTAGTTGAGAGCATGCACAATTGTTAGCTGTGGAAAATATCTGGGGGCTGATGAAGCCATTGCAGTCAAGATTTTTGGGCACAATCTTCCTTATAGGACCAACCACAAAGAAAAACATGTTTTATTTTCCTGCTTGTAACACCTAATGATTATGCACTAGGAAATGGTTTACAATACAAAACAAAGTAAAAAGCTGCTAATTTAATGTAAAATTAGTTTCTAATGGTACAAAAGTCTAATTATTCATGCAAATTCTCTGCATTGCTGACTTTTGGGTAAGGCCAATTTCTGTAAAATCACATTTCTGCTCATTTACATAAATCACATAGTCATTTGCATAAATTTGTCCAATGTTGTGCACACAGTACATGTACTACTTATTTAGGCCTATAACAAAAGTGTGCCACATAAGGCCTTTTCCCACTCACCCCCCCCGAGTTCAACCCCGCATCGATTCACACTTGTTCTGAATCTCTCCCCGAGGCAAACTCACCTCGGAGATCGGCACCTCATCCCGCACTTGAACAAGTGAGAACTCGCCCCTGTCCCTTTTCCCACTACCGTTCTCGCCCCGGGGAAAGTGTCTTGCCCCCGGGCCAAATTTTTAACTCTGGTACCGAGCAGGGTTGAACTCGACCCGGGGACTGAGCAATCTTGGGGGTGGCGCGGGGGTGAGACTTGGAAGTGGGAATCGGGGCTTATTTTCACCCCGGCGTCGCCCCGGGGTCACCCCCGAGATTTTGTCTAATGGGAAAAGGCCTATAGAGAGGACTTAGCATACAATTCTCTAGCTAAATGTCTTTTTAATAGCAAAACGTATTCATACATTGTACTAAAATTCGCTATCGCTTTTGTTTAGAACTAAATTTGGGAACTTTGTTCAGACCTACACTGTAAACGTACTCTCCGAGGTTGATTAAATTACAATCTAACATGTAAACGGCAAGATAAAACTGGCCTACATTGTAAATGCCATTTAAAAACAAAAAGCATTTAAAAAAAAAAAAAAACAGGAACTAGTTCAAACAAGTTTTAAGCAAATTTAACATATTGTCTGCATGATGCCTTTTCCATCCTTGATGTTCTGAATAAGCTTTCTTCCAAAGTGCATATACCTTGACCTTCCATGTACTATTGTAAGGAACTGAAACAATGCCACAAGATGTGCTCAAATAAGATTCCAGTGCAGTAACTGGCAGATGGGAAAACTGTCAAAAAACAATTCAAGGTCAGGCGTGTTCAGTGATGAGTGCTAAAGACCTTCTGTCCAGGAGAACATCTTTATCTTCTGGATAATGAGAATCAAGAAGCTCATATTCTGTGTGTCTTGTAAGATTTTCTTGCTTCAAGTTCAGGACCCAGGTAGAATTTAGATTTTTTTTTTTAAACTCATTTTATACAAACTAAACTTGTTTTGATCAGAGTTGATTTCATCTTGCAAGGAATAGCCTATTTTTCACCTTTCAAGACAATTAGGCTATGACTGATGAGTTTCTAGAGAAAGTTGTTGAACTATTTTACTACGGAATTTTTTAAAAGGTCTGTGATGTAATTATTTGAAGGCCACCATTTGCTTATGCGTACAGGCAAGCTGCAGCTTTCTGGCCGGATGTAGACATTTCTCGAACCCGTAGTGAAAGAGTTAAATCCTTGTCATCTTACAAGCCCTACTTATTCACAAAATTGCCAACTTGTTTGAACCATTTTCTTCATCCAATTTCCTTACATCTCTTAATGCCAACATTTACCACTGGCTGTAAATGATTCCATTGAAATACTTTGCATACATGTACATTGCTGGTTGCTTTCAGGTGTTGGACGTTCTGTGTCAAAATTCTGTGTCAACGTATGAAAAGGAAAATGCCTTAACGTTCTGTGCAACCTCCTCTCAATAAAAAGATGGTATTCTTGTTAACATTACAAAAGTGCATAGCATGGTTTATTACGAACAAACAAAATCACGTTTCCTTTACAGAAACATTAAACTTGCTGAGTGTTTCCAAGCATAAAAGAAACCAAGAACTTGTACTTTGTAGAGGGTAGAACGAATGCCACAGAAATTATTTCATTGACATACCGTATGTGTTGACCCCACCAACTGCACAAAATCTCTTGGCTATACAAATGCACTTTTTCACCCTTAAAATTAAGGGAAAGGAATCTTTCTGAATCTCTGAGAAAACTTCAAATCCTTTGTGTTTTTGTTGACAAGCCCCAAGACATACTGCCATAGTGGACAAAAGCTGTACGATTTTTGTTGACACAAGTCTGAATAGAAATTGGGCAAGGGGCATCAAAATCTTTCTAGTTTCAAATAAGACGCTTTCATGACCAACAGAAGATGTGGATTTTTCCCCAATTTACCTCCGGGTATCTGTAAAGCCTGCTTGCACTAAATTTTTTTTTTCATTCTGAACAAACATCACAAGGGAAAAATTCAGTGTTCAGAAAGTTCGGCTGCACCCTGTTTGTCACTTTATAAAAAGTAGAACTCTGTATCCGTAAAAAGAAATGTGAAATTGGACACTAGAAAGTGGGATATCAATGAACAATAAGATATCAACCCTTCTAGACCCTCCAATATAATCAAAATTGTGCTTTATCCATAGTAAGAGGGTTAATCGACTAAAGATGCAAGCTCCTACTTGCAATTATTAATGTCAAGCATGTACGAGAGAGTGACGGTATGTGGGGGAAATCACACAAGAGACTCCTCACATGGCCTCCCGGTGGCAATTTCCTAAGACTGATCACGACAATATCAATTATTCATCTGTTATTCCGGTGAAACGGCATGAATAAGGTCAATAAGGCGTCTTTGGGGAGCTTCCCCGGGCCATTCTGAGCTTAATTCATCAATTGATGAGCACGCATGACCTTCTGAAGGTGACCGCTAGAGCTTGCTAGAAAGCGGGGCACGATGTGCTTGTCTTAATTTTTTCTTCTTTTTTCTAGAGATCAATTAAGTTGTCCAGTGGAATATTTAGCCACAGGTTGTTTGAGCTGTGCATCTCCCACAGGTCTAGAGTGGGCATCGGGGTTTGCGTATGATTTCCATTTAGAAGAGGTTATGGTGTGAGAATATCTAATTACGACATCATCGTGAGGCCTTGTGTATGGAGGATTAGCAATACCGGTACAGAGAAATGCTCAATTTACCATTACATGAACTTTCACTGTTCTTGTGACAATGGTAACTTGCTACACAGTAAGTTTGCTTCAAGCAGTGTTGAAAGCATTTTGGCCATGACAGACTTGCATGCTGCCTTTTTTTAGCAAGTTCACTTTCTCCATGCACTTTGCTCATCCTATCATAGAGGAAGAAATGTCAGGACTTGTTACAAACTTACAGAAGCATTGCTACAGAATAAAAATGACTTATTTGTTTTAGAAACTCAAGTTCACCGGTACATGTATGTGCTCATTTTGCAACAAGAAGAGGATTGCTCCTCTTCCCCCCAAAAGCATTGTGCATGTTTGCTAGGTCGGTGTGCATATTCTAGACATAAACCCTGCTTGAGTTGTCCCATCTTCATTGCATCTAATGAAGTACGGTAGTAATTGTTGATACGAAAGCTTATGCTTAAATTTATCCAAGTTAGTCTTATAGTGCTACCATCTATACTTTTTGTCAATCTACAGACTAACACGGCTGTTCTGCCCGATATACATCTAGAATATGCACACTACAAGTTTATATAGTGCTGTTGAAATCACAAATCTTTATCAAAAACATTCTAGACGTTTTCGTGCCAACAGCATTTAGCCAATATCATCTCCGGTCTCCACCAGCGGTTAGCCCAACCCTGACATGGCCCACCCCAAAGTGAGATCATTCCGTCTCAATTTCCATAAAAACAAAACCAACCATCTTCTGACCATTTGATACTTTCCCCACCAAACCTTCTTGCCCTGTGGTCATCCATGCAGTAATCATATACAGGTATTTGAGCTTTATATGCCAGGTATAGTGGCCACAATTCACATGCCAAAGAAAGCCGGCTTTATACAGATGAGGGGAAACATTATAGCTATTTACTACAAATTATAAATGGTGTCGTATGACAGAATAGATTGTTTGGCAGCTCAGAAATAGACTGGACGGAGAATCCGAGTAGGCCGGTGACTGAAACAGTATACCTGCCAACGTTTGGTGCACAATCGACGCTTTGAAATGGGTAGCTCGTAGTAAAGGGGGAAACACCTCACTGCAGAAACATGGCTTTCTTTTGAAATAGCATCTCCGGACTATTGTTTGTGAGGAAGCGAGTGGGTGTTATTTGATCTGGGCTATGGGAGACGATGACAAGGAGACTTTATAGATGATTATCTGGGTCTAAGTGACAGTCCGAGATGCAGAGAGAGGCAACTCTTTTCAAATTGGTTATTCTAGATCCCCTATTGCTTGATGTTTCGAGGAGAGACGAGCGACTCCGTAGTGAATTAGTCAAAAGCTTCCTGTACACTACAACTTGGCAACTATTTACTAGACTCTTTAGGGCAGGCAGTTAGGTTCTTCCAAATTTAACTCCTGTGTGCTACATTTTCTTGCAACCCTTACAACATCAGGATCCCAGTTGTCAGCTGCCATTGAAGCCAAATGGCTTTCCCCTCACAAACTTGGGTATAATCCTGAGCAATTGGACGAAACATGGGCTATTATTGAGAATTTACCACCTAGAAGCCTGAACTTGCAAAACAAAATCTAGAAGAGCTTGGATTTGGTCAATTTTGATGATGGACCCACTAGAGGTTTTACTAAGACGCTGGTAAAATGAAAAATGTATAAATTTTACTGCTGTCCGCATTTGGACTTTTTGACACAGGAATATTTTACCGACACCGTGGGAGAGCATGCACAGTGTCTCTTCGCAGTTTGACCTTCACGGCCCGGATGGACGCTTCCAGAGCGCTTTTATCGACTCACTGTGTCCGCATTGGACTTTTCGTCTCGGGAAAAGTTCCCAATTTTCCTGGGCAGTAGTTGGCCAGGAAAAGTAACCGCTGGACCCAGGAAAAGTTACTGAGAGGAAAACATTGTAGGCTTTTCGCATTGGACTTAAAATGGGAAAAGTACCCATCGTCTCGGTAAGTTTTCCCAACAAAGTCCAATGTGTACAGGCCTCAGGCCTACTGCAGAACTTTGGGTCACTGCCCTAAAATTTATCCAAGTCCAAAGTCTCCATGGTTCAGTAGTTATGCCAAAAGGAAGAAGGGGAGGGGGGAGGCACAGGGGCATGTAACCCCTTCCCCCAAAAAGTGTTGTGCTCATCCCCTTCCTTGTGCCCCTCAACATTTGAGGTCTGAAAAACTGCATACGTGCACGCTACTTTGTGGAAATTAGTTTGCCTCCTCCAAAGTGTTGCACTGTATTCATTCGCATCCCCCTTCTCAGTTTGAAATTCTGGCATGTCACTGGATAGTCTGCAGACATTTTTGTGCTTTTGCCCTTTGATGGATTTTGACAGTGCTGGTACCAAAGGGGTCATAGGTTATTAAAATGATAAAAATGGTTTTCCAATTTGTGAAACTTTTTTCCCCACAATGAGCACTAATCATCACACCGTACAAAGCTCAGTACAATCATTTTCAATGAAACGACGTGAATTGTCACATCAATTCAGCAACAAATTTGACTTTCCAAAACTGATAGATCTCCCCTTTAACGTGGTACACATGTATGTATGTAAATACAGCGGGCAGCTAGGGCTTTGTCCTTTCTTGGCAAAGTGCAATGATCTACATGTATATTGTACTATACATCCATTTGGAGTGGTTTCCACATTAGGTCCATGTATTAGTCTCTTGTCAGTGATTTCAACGAAATGAACAGTAATTACACTCAGCCGACAAAGCTTCTTGCCTGAGGGTGGGATGTAAAAAAAGGTGCCAATTTTACACCATTGACAAATTTGATTATGTTTCCGATGTTTTGTAGATGTTGCAATTCATATTTCTTGTGCAGACAAAGAATATAAAAGATGCCTTGGGCACAATCAAGACAAGTAAATCCCTAAATGAAAGAAGTGCCAGTGAAACTGTCTAAGACATGGCAGTAAAACTTAGATAAAAAAACTGATGAGGCAGAATCTAATTAACATCTTGCGTGTTTGACATGATGTACTGTGTACTTCCACATGCATGTTTAGTATCCAGATTACCAAACTAAATTTGTGTTGCTACATGTATGTAATGTGACACGATGCAGGTGGCAGGTGTTAAGTACAGAATTAATACCGTGTTTATATTAGGAGAGAATGGCATAAAGCAACCAGACTGTTGGTTGCTAGGCACTGGTGTGCACCACGTAGCAACAACAGCATAGTATACGACCTTTCTAAACTGCACCTCCATTTGGAGGTAAAGGCTTTGGGGTGCTAGTCTTAGTGCATAGGTTACACAAAAAATGCTTATAAAAAGATCTCTTGTGTAACAGTGCTGAACAGAATATGGTGCCTAATCACCATGAAAATGAAATGACCAAACATGGGATGAAAGAAAAATCACATGGTCCTCATTGGGATTCGAACCAGAGACCTTTAGCAAACTGGCTGGAGAGATGCTCTATCAGCTGAGTTATGAGGCACAGTGGTACATGTGTATAGTTTTCTCTAAGAAACCAACTTTTCTCTTAGTGTTGCATGGTTGTGCAGCTGAGCAAACAAACTGCTGTTAAACCAGTGGTTCCCGGTTCAAACCTTGATTAAGCCCCAAAATGTTCCTTGATTTTTTTCCAAATTGAATTAAACCAAAAATTATGCAGTGCAAGATTATTACCCGATGATTATGGCCGATATTGAAAAATACAAAGTTGATGTTATTTTTAGCCTTTCATGAACATTCTTCAATATTTGTGTTGCCAAGTTGTTTCATTTTAAAAAGAAATCTGCTCCAAAATCTATTCCAATCTGCAAAAATAAAACACTTTCAGTGTGTACATTCATCTGTAGTGCATGCGCCGTGTCATTTCAGCTGTTTAAGAAGTGTAAAAGCTATAGTTCTTAGAAACGAAGTACTTTTTTATATCACCATTTAGCTGAAAGTGCAAGATAGCCTTAATTTGCCATTTCAGGAATGTGCATTCCTTCAACAAATTGAGTGAAAACTAAAGTATTAAAACATGTTTAGACAGCTGCTGTACAGTTTACACAACAGTGAACCATATTAAATGTTAGCAAACGTCTAATGTACAGTCAACAATACTACAGATGCTTTAAAGGCCCATTGGATCATTTGCAATGACCCAATTTTGTTTTTCATGAGTTGACAAGAAAAACCTTACTCAAAGTGCTGATAGCAATGGTAACAAACACCACATGAATTTATTTCCGTCCAAAATGGTATTTCATGTTGAAAATCGACAACCGAAGGTAGTTTTTTTTCAAAGTTTAACATTCACTTGTACACAAAATCCATATATAGATTTTCAAGGTTTTTTGAAGCACTGATGCATCTATGTACATGTAGCTAAAATTTCTTCAGGCTAGTTTACCAACATTCTTCCTTAGATATTTTACACTGTTATTCCACAAATCTGCAAAAAGTTGTATCTTTTGAATGATACATAGGGCCTTTAAAGCTCATCTCAAAACAGTCATTGTGAGCTGAAAATAAAATGTTTTTCCCAATTTTAACCTAAGAATCATATAAAACACTTCCCCAAAATACTATCCATGGGAAGAAAAGAAATTTGCAATCTCCAATTTGGATACATGTGGAAGCAAAAAGTATTACTGCACTGCTTTATGGAACCAGATGAATTAGTTTACAAAACATCGGTGGTTTTTTGACGATATCCTTGAAAATGTACGGATTGAGAACGCAAAATTTCAGAATTGTATTGAGAAAAGAATGACAAATAATATGGTATCTCAACACCCATGGGGAAAATGGGGGTTCAAAAATGTGATCTGGACACGCTCCTTTAAATGTGACACGCTGTGCTTCTACGGCACAGTATTAATTACAATTAACGCACCGATACCTGGCATCACACAAAATTGCCGCTCTGTTCTGTTTTATGGCCAGTGAACTGGGTGTACTCTGCATCACTGGTCACACGCCAAATGTTTCTTGGTATCAGATGGGGACTAGCTGCAGTTGGGGGGAGGGGGTGGGCGGGGGGGGGGGGGGGGGGGGGGGGGGGGGAATGGGAGTTGGGGAGACAACCAATAATCACATTACATCCAGAGCAACAACCTGTCCAATGCCAGCACCCGTTTGGAGTGGCCACTCATCCTCTGACTACCACCTGCCTCTAACCCGACTTCATGTCCAAGTCAGATCTTGCAGCCACTTGTCCAGCGTAACATGCACCCGTCGCGCAGTGAACACTGAAAACTGACCGGTAATGCTGAAGACTAATGTGGCGTAAGGCTGGCTGCTACAAAAATCAGGAAATTACAACCCACTTGTCATATCGCGTTTCCTGGGAAGGGAGTTCCGCAAGTGACTGTATTGATCTACTTTGGAGAACAAATCGCTCCGAGTGCAGTTAATAATGGTTTGACGACACTTCATTGACCAGGACGACTAATTGAAGCTATGGAACGAAAGATGACCTACGTGTACATGTATAGCTGGACTGCTGTTCTATCATGTAGAGTAACTAAGATTAAGTGCCATGGCCGAGCAGTCTAGTGGCTCGTACTTAAAGACCGTGGTTAAATCTGAGGTGGTGGGTTCAAGTCCGACTCGTACATGGTGTGTGTGCCCTTGGGCCAAGGTACTTTGCCATCAATTGCCTCTCTCTACCCAGGAGTAAATGGGTACCTGCGAGGGTAGTGAATGTGATGTGTGTGATAAGCCCATGAGTGCTTAACTGGTAGCCCGGGCTGTATACTCCTCAGGGAGATGAGAAGGATTAAGGAATAATATAAATGAGCTCAATGACCAGGGATAATGATAAATGTAATCAGTGCCCTGAGCACCTTGCGTGGTGGATGTGCACTATATAGGACTCCAGCCTTATCATTATTAATCCAAGCAAATCAGATGAGACTTTTTTTGGCATGAATCATGATGAAGACCATGATTTTTCTCATCTCATGTCTGTCTTTTGTTATACAGTAAACTCTTTATAGCGCTCTCTAAGAGACTGAACTAATGTGAGCCTTATATCCAGAGAGCGCTATAACCAATGCATGTATGATGAAGATGGAGGGGAAGACTTAGGAAAAAAGCTTTATATATCAAGAAGAGCTTTATATCAGGGGGTGTTATAACGAGAGTTTGGCCTACTGTAATAATATTATAAAAGAAAACAAACATGGGTTCAGTGCACTGTGTACTTCTGCAACTTATCCATCCCTTCAAGTTTCCGGATTAGTAACTGTGAAATTGTCGACACAATCCTACCACGTGGCATTCATCACACACTTCGATGCGGTAGGTCATTATACACCGAAGACGCTGAAGAACTTGCGGAATGCCTCTAGAATGCAACATTACTTGTGCCATAAGTGATCCTCGACATTTCTTCCCCTGACATATACAGACTATGGCTTGAGGCAGATGGTCTGTATATGATCAATCGTAACTTCACATTGTACAAGTATGTATGGATTTTGGACTTTATTAAAATCAGGAGTGAGCGTGAACGCTCTTCAGTGCTGAAGTGATGTTGCAACATACTGTACTCAACCCTTGAACTATCTTATGAGTGATGTCCGATTTACAACATCTCCTCTCTTTACTCTTTTTTTATCAAGAGTGATTCTTTAATCCCTACAAATTCCCACTTCATTCCTTTCGAGCACGTACAACCCCCGACAGTAGCTGTTGAGTCCTGCTTCCATGTAGTGATTCAAGTGCGTTACGCATCTAGACTGAAGCTCCAAGAATCTGTCGAAACTCTGCCAGATGGCATGTGGAAATTGCTTCCAAGGACTAAATTAATAACTGCACAGATGTAATTGACCATACCGGAACACGTAAAAACCAGACGGTTCTATAAGAGCCTCAGGCAGCACAAATGGTAGAACGTTTGAACTTGAAATGCCCTTTCTTCTGCAGTATAAAGAGTTACATGTACACCAAATGGAGTGGAACTGAAAAATGCTGCCCTTTTCAGCTCATTTTTTTCCCCATGGCGTCACCGCTAAAATGCCCTGAATGTTGAATTAAGCCAAGTTTCTGGCTTTTCACATTAGGTTTTTCTGGCTTGTATCATACATGTATGTTTGCTAAAAGTGGTCGCTCCTCATAGGAAACATATAGCCTAAGGGGTCTCATTGCTTGTTGGGAATACATACATGTACGTAGTTTGGAGCAATCAATTTAAAAACAGAAGATAATTTTAGAAAACGAAATCCATCCAAAATTTTGCAAGTGGGGAAATTTTCACCACAAGAAAAAGGCAAAGAGAAATGCCACATTTCCACAAAGTTACTGGTATTAATTTCGAATAAATGGTAAATTTAAAGTGTAAATTTCTGATGGATCATTGTCAACCTGAAAAAATACAACCTCATAGTAGAAGTATTATTTTGCTAAGGGATGAAGATTAAAGGGAGGAAGATGAAAGGGAGGAAGATGAAATGGAGGAAGATGGAGGGGAACACCTCCCCCCCCCCCCCCCCCCCCCCCCCCCCCCCCCCCCCCCCCCCCCCCCCCCCCCCCCCCCCCCCCCCCCCCCAAAAAAGGTGCCTTCTCCTCCTTGGGCCCCTCGCCCCAAATGAGATTTTATGTTTGAACAACTGCATGTGCAAGTTACTTTGGGGGAATTAGTGTGCAGTCTTGTTCCACCCCTTTGCCCTCCCCAACCCCACTGAAAAGTCTGTTGTCATTGCTGCAAAGATTGAATACAAACATTATAAAGGATGCAAGTTGCACAACAGCCCAGTTTACAATAAATGTGCCTGCATATACACATCTTATTTATATGCCCTACAGTATCTTTTGTCCCAGCATCCTTTGCTCCTGCATCTATGACTGCTCATATTGACAGAGCAACGTTCCAACCTTTACATTCTGTATTCCTGACAAAAATAAGCAAAAATGCTTAAAAACCACTTCCATGTACTGATTTATAACCGCTGCATTACCACAGGGGAAACAAACCCAATTCTTTGTTAAGCTGGGCAAGTCAAATATTTGAGTAACCAAAGTCCCTTTAGGTGAGCTGCTGAGCCAAAATCACACCCAGGAGATATGCCGAGGCACTGACAATGAAAGTGCGGCCTTTTAGAGCGTAATTCCCGCCAGTTGCCCCACAACCTCTTTTGTTAAATGTCCTCCTCTGGCTCTTTCTGTGATTTCGCCGACGCCGACGTTACGGCAGGAGAGCTAAAAAGGGATACTATACCCACGATGCAAACCAGGACACGGCAAACCCAAAGCGGGGATCATCAATCATGTTTTACCTACCTCCTTCTCCTAGATGACTCGCTCGCCGCTACGCACGATACAGGCTTGAAGTACTGCGAGGCTCACTCAGGCCCCATCCTCCCCGCCTCTTGTGTACACACTCCTAACCCACGGCCAAATGAGATGAGTGCAATGGATTTATCATCTGCTGGATGCAAGAGAAAGAAGCGAAGAAGCTGAGATTTAACAAAAACCAAATGTGCACTTGGTATTGCAAAGTCAAAGAGAAGTCTCTTTTTTTTGAGCGGAAAGGGGTTGGTTAAGGGGTGAGTCATTTATCTAGTTTGCGGTACAAGTATGCGACTGCCAAGAATTATACCCTCCTCTGTAACAAATTCAAATTTGCTTCATGGTGCTTTTCTTACTGCGCGTGCAGCGCATTCGAGTTGTCCAAGTACCTTCTATCTCAACCACACTTACAGGATTCTTCGTATTGCTTCACGGCATAATGTCAACAGAATTGACTGTTTGACTGGGGGAAAAGGACAGCTGGGGAGAATATAGGCTTTTAAAAACCTCAACCGATAATTTCTGCACAAACACACTCGCCAGTAACAAAACACTGTGTTACTTTTGCCAATCCACTTTGGAGCGGGCAAAGGAGACACAATTGAAGTGGTCATGTTGTTTTCTCTATCAAGACCGACTTCGTTGTGAGCGGGCACACATCGTTCCTCTATTCTTGTAAATTACACGTTGGCCACAATTATTGTTGCATGTACCTAGAAAAGCAAACTTAACTCATTTCATCGGCACATTATCCCAGGCAGGGAAAGCCCTTGATTACATCAAGTGCGAGCGGAGGTCTACTCGAGTTTCACACTTAATAGAAAAATCAAATATTTTTTCAAACGCTGAAAAATTATGAGTCTGGAGTGCAGGGTTAGTGGTCACTAATTGGTCGGGAGCTGTCAAACGGGCTTGTCACGCTAACCGGGTCCTGTCAAGTCTCATTAGTCACTTCCAGAATATAGGCAAGGAAAGCAAATGGTCTGTCTTTTGTAAAGCGGAAAAATAACTTATACTGGTACACGAAAAAAGCTTGCATCAATTATTATAACACAAGCATTTTAAGTTCTACAGATGATAAAATCATCATTAAGATCGAGTCAATTCACACAGCCAGTACTCATCCCCGGTTTCCATGGCATGGAGTGACTAGGAGCATTGCTACTCCCCCTGGATGGGATGCCAGTCCATCGCAGGTTTACCAGCAGTTAGTTGGGTTTCCCAACCAATATTTGCCGGTACCCATTTATACACCTGGGTGGAGAGAGACAATTTGGAGTAAAGTGTCTTGTCCAAGGACACAATGCCGATAGCAGTGACCAGGCTTCGAACCATGGACCTATCGCCCAAAAGTCTGATGCGCTATCCACTAGACCACCATGTCTCCACTCATTGAGAACTACATGTACCAGACTTTTTAAAAGTATACATGTTTGAAATTGTGCAAAATTGTACAGAGCTTGAATTTCATACTGCAGCTGCTACAGGGAACTAACATTTAAAAACATTTGTAGTCGCATTTAACAGTCTATAACAAGGACAATTTTAAACATGTGGGTGGGTCTTTCCACAGTATAGGGGGCATTTTGGCAACACAGACCATATTTTCGAGGAATACCTTTGTCTGGTCTCAAAATAAAAGAAATAAGTTTCTGAAGAGATAACTTGGGCCCAAAAAGGGTTACAAATCGTGTGACAAAATGCCTTTCTAAAAAACCCCGAGTACAAATTTCCAATATATATACGCTCGTAACCGGGACGGACACTTGTGTTACATTTTTAGGCCGTCCCGGTTACGAGCGTATATTGGAAATTTGTACACAGGGTTTTTAGAAAGGCATGTTGTCATAATATTTGTAACCCTTTTTGGGCCTACATGTAAGTTATCTCTTCAGAACCACTGAAACTTATTTCTTTTATTTTGAGAGCAGACAAATGTATTTTCTAAAAAATATGGTCTGTGTTGCCAAAATGCCCCTTTTTACTGTGGAAAGACTCCGGTCCAAACTCCTCATTCTTTAAATGTTGTTTTCGTTCCTAATAACAAGTTGCTTTTATAACAAGTAATCTCCAAACGTTCCAGGGCCCTCATATTTTTCAACTGGTTTTTTAAAATAATTTTTTAAACAATAACCATCCTACGTATTCAAGAAATGATTACAAGGTATGGAATCTCCAGGGATGTCCGAGCTGAATGTTGCTTAAATGTAAAAAGCCTGCAACTAACAGACATAAAATAACAACAGCAGAAAACCCTGACTTAACAGTTGAATGACCGATACACAGAACAAAACCCATAACATATGAATTACAAAACATTAAAGTCATAGCACGCAGGTTCATTCCACGAGTTTAGAATACCTACATGTATACTACCCCCTTGTGTCCTTCTAAGCCTATTGATTTGATGAACGTAAAAACATACCGATCCTTCCTCGCAGAGTATTTAATATGCCGACTGTGTTTGTGCATTAGCTACATACATACATGATTAATTACAGCGTCACAAAACAAATTAAGACGCATTTACTTTCCGCATACCGAGTGATAAATTATTTGGAAGCACTTTATTGTAGCTGTCTAATGGACTTCATGACAGCTTAAGTTTAATGAACCGAACCATGACTGGTTATGTACATAGCCCTTGGCAATAATGGCTAAATTACCGATGAAACCAGCCATGAAATGACAACATAATGAATTAGACATTAGTGCTCTATGGATTAGTACATGTAACTTCTTAGCTGTTTAAGCCGAAATGTACTGGTGTGATGTGCTTATTGGTAACATTTAATGCTTAGCATTTTAATTTACACATAGGTGACAACCAATCATGCCCAGTAGATCATGTCATTTGATTTTAGCTTGTGAGTCCAGTGTTGGAAGTTCACAGAGGCCACAGCCTCCCTTGCCCCTGGTCCTGGCCTTTAAAGGCCCAGTGGATCATTTGCAATGACCCAAAAAGTAATCGACGAGTTTACAGGGGAAAAGTTCTGAAAGTAAAGATTGAATTAATAGCAACTATCCAATGAAAGGTTTTCGCTCAAAATGATATAATTTTACCAGAAAATAATCCGTAAAGATGAAATTATTTAGATCGTTTGCAAACGATTTACTTATTTTTGGTTCGCATCTACGCGGTCCAAAATGCATGGGCGCTGTGTACTCCGTGTGCGTGTTCCAACGCGATGCATTTTTATGGATCGCGCGCACACGCACGTACGCGCCACAGAGTGCTTGACGCAGGCCACATAGTACCCGATCAACTAAGAACAAATATTTGAAACACCCCGCCAAGACCAGGAAAATGCATATGGATTTCATGTTTTGTTTAAACGTGGTACATTTGACAAAGCTGAAATTTCTTCGGATGAGTTTGTTGATGTCTTTCTTTTGATTTATAATGGTTTTATTCGCGGAATCGCTCAAAAACAGATCATCTACAGGGCCTTTAAAGGCACAGGATCGTCAGCAATGCGCGCGCTAAATTCGTGCCACGAAATACGCAGCTCCGTGTAGCAAAAGCCAACTTCTGCCCAGGAAAATTGACCAGGAAACTTTTCCCGAGATCAAAAGTCCAATGCGGACACAGCGAGTAACTTTTCCTAAGTCCAGCGGTTACTTTTCCTGGCAAACTGCTGCCCAAGAAAATTGACCTGGCAACATTTCCCAACACCGTCTTATTTTTGTTGGTATAATTCCCTAGTCCAGTGCAGACATCTCAGGAAACTTTCTTGTCAGTTACTTTTCCAAAGTCTAGTGATTAATTTTCCCAGCCAACTTCTGCCCAGTAAAATTAACTCGTGTCAAATTTCTGAGATGAAAAGACTGAATGCACACAATCCCTATAGTGGTAAAATTTCCTTACAGCCATGACCACTAAAATGCATCACTTAGGCTAATACCCGAGTTTAATTTTAACCATGTTTCCAGTAAAATTTGCCAAAGTTAGAAGTTCGAAGTGTGATCTGCTTTGTGATTTAACCAGAAAAATATCCATCAATCTGAACACAGTTATCAGTGTGAAATTTGATTTAGCCAGCTACATTAGCTACATAGTAATTTGGCAATAACTATATGCACACAGCTCTGATAACGACCAGCCATTCTTAGTAAATTTTTCATGAGTATTTCCTCAGGTGTAGTGCGTGCAGAGCACACATTTACGAACAATGTGTGGCGTATTCTATGAGCCAATCACTGATTATAAATAACATTGGCATGCCAAGGGCGTGCTAAAGTACCATTTGACTTGCATTTCAACACAGCATTTAATATCACAACGTAAAGGGGACACCGTGTCCTATTTTTGTGGAATGACGCATGCAAGTGATTCTATGGGTTAAAGTTTGTAGTCTGTAAAGAATATCCCGGACGGATTTCACGAAGTGCCTTCGTAACACTACATGTAGTTACGAGGGGTAAACCACGGTAACGTGCATCTCGAGTTACGAAGCGCTTCGTGAAATCGACCCATGGTGAAATTCAACACAGGTCATTTACACGGGTAGTGTGAAAAGGGTTAAAAATTGAGATATTTTGGAAGTTAGGTACAAAAAAGGTTAAATGTGATTCAGTAAGTGTCACTGACCGAGAAGTACCCCTAACATATCTAAATTGAAGTTGGTAATGGTTCATCAATTAGTACGTACCATGCTATAAAAAAACTGTCGCCAACGATTTGCACAGCAGTTGATTTCTGTGTCTAAACGCAAGTCAAAGTACAAGCATTCTTGTTGACACCAAATGGAATTTCTACAAGCATTATTAGACAAGTCACAAGCACCTTAAACCCACTCATTCCATGCCTACACACTCCTGCTACTTCCATCCATGCAGGCTACTTCAATCACTTTATGATCTTAGCTTGCGAAGAAATAATTAACCACTGTCCATTTTCTTTCGTACGAATTATACTCAAGGCACTCAACCCAACTAAATTCCTGCTTGCCTCTCTGCTGAAACGGCTTGAATTCTTAATTAACTTGGGAAAAATGTACATCAATGGAATAAAAAATAATTTTTTGCAAATTATACTCCGACCAAACGATGGAGAAAGCTGAGAGATGTAGCATATTTTATCAGTCAGTAGTGTGTATGAGCCTCTATTACAGCCACTGAGGCAGGGTGCTCCACTCTGCCGGAAGTGCATCCCTGGGCTCCTGCAGTTATTGAGCAATTTGGGAGACACTATCCAGGTCGGGTCACCCCACAAATACTTTATAAATAGTCAAATATACAGGTTTCATGGCTATCTCATTCTAAAAACGATGCAGACAGTAATTGCTAATGAGTTATGTTTGAAATTGACGAAGCAACTGTTTCTGTTCTGTTCTGTTGGACTGAGCAGGCAATAGACCGAATCAATAAGACCATCATTTACTGATGGAGCTGTTGTGTTCTGGTCAATAGACCAAAACAGTAACCCCCTCAACTACTAATTAAATCTGTTTGATGGAGCTGATGTGTTCTGGCTTGGCAATATAGATCACAGTAGCAGTAAGCCCATATCCGATTGTTTTTTCCTCTATTAGTTTATTTCAATCTACAGTTATTTTCACAATACACCTGTACCAAATAAATCAATGCCAACAAATAATGGAGTGATTCTGGTTGGGCTCTGTTGGACCAAGCAGGTAATATACTGTGAGCCCTTCCCCGTGACCCGATTTTTATAAAATGCTGAATCTTGAATCAGAACAATTCAGGATATTTCATAAAAATTAGGCAATCAGACAGAAATGCTACCAGCAACTTCAAAGATTTGGGGTGGATTGCGATTGTGGGGTACCGTGGCCGAGTGGTTTAGGTCATTGACTCACAATCATGGGTGAAAACTTGGGGTTGCGGGTTCGAATCCGGCTGCAGTACCTGTGCCTTTGGGCAAGGCACTCAACCACACTTGCTCCATCCTTCGGAAGAGATGTAAAGCCGTTGGTCCGGTGTGTTAGGCAAGGGGATATTCCCCGGTGTCTCTGGCCATTTCTAATTCCAATTCTTCATGGGTTTCCTCACGCTTGTGACAGTGCAATGAGCACTATTGAGGAATCCTTGGTATGAATACCAGAAAGAAATAATAATAATATAACTGTCTGAAGTCTAAGACACATCATACATGTAGTCATATAACTGAATTTAGTTGTCTTAAATTTCATATGTCTCAAGATACAACTTATGGCAAAGAAATTTTTATTACAAGACAAAATTGACCTGTGTGATGTGTGAGTTAAAGATAGTACGTGATTGGTAAACTGTTACAAATAGGTTTATCCCCCTGTGTGATTGAATATATGCATGATTAAAACCAACCTGAGCAAAAACCAGCTCCGTACTTTGTCTAACATTTGAGAAAACAGTCAAAAAATTGTTTGCAGTCATTTTGCCCCAAAACCACTTCGCCCCGAACCATTTCGCCCTGAACCACGGCCTGTGCACGAAGTGGTTTGGGGGCGAAGTGGCATTTGGGCGATGTAGTGTTTGGACGAAGTGATTTGGGGTAAAATGGCACTCAGGCAAAGTGGTTTGGGGGCGAAATGGCACTTGGGTGAAATGGTTTTGGGGCGAATTGAATTTTCGTCTCATGAGACGAAAACTGATTGTTTTACTCATTTCTCAATGACTATAGCTCTTCAGACAAAACCATTTCAGGGGAAGTTTTCTATGGTCATCATGTTTATTTCTGATTTTCGAGATACCAATCATGTATACTGCCTTTAAGACATTTTAAGAGTTAAGACATCTTAACTTTCTTTACTATTGCAATCCAACAGACCCAACGGATTACCAATGTCCTGTATAATAATTGGCTAGTGATATGTACAACAGTGGGGGGCATAAAGGTTTCTAGATAAGTCTGTTGGATACAGTCGGATAATAAAAGCCTACATTGAGGCTTCTGCTGGATTGAGAATCAAATTTTCTGGCTATCTTATTCTAAAAAAGGTGCAGACAGTAAAGCACCGGTACATACTTTGATAAAAATCAATGAGAATTGTGAAGAGCCCCGTATGCAGGCCAGACAGGGATTCCTGGAGTATTTGCTCAGTTGGCGCAGAAGTAGAGACTCCGAAGACACAAAGAGACCCAGATCATGTTACACAGCCCTTTGGTGATAACATAATGCTAGCAGCATAGTTGCTGCTCGCTTCGTATCGGGGGGCGGGTCTTGGCAACACCTGGAGATGAGCAATATTGACCCACAACTCCTGCCCTCATATCGTCACACCTGCAACACGAGTGTCGCAGAGAACGGGGGGAACCGTGGCCGTGCGTGGCCACCACGGCGTCGCGGCGATGGGGGAAGACGGTGCAACCTGCCGGCTGACACAAATCAATAGCGAAAATTAGAAAATTGGAAATCCCGACGGGGGAACGGAAGGCACTCTGTTCCACGTGGGTAGAACGTGAAACAACTCATATCGGCCACGTGAATCTGTTTCAGCTAATGTTCCCCCTTTCCCCCCCAGTTTTTGACAGTAATTATATTTTATGGATGTCCCTCGTGGGGAAACCGAGTCAGGAATGATAAAATTTCATGACGAAATGAAATTGAATCAAACTGACACTGCAGCAATGGGAATTTTCCAATGACTAGATTTCAGACTTGCATGATGCAAAGCACATGATGTACACTACAAGACTGTACATCAGACACTTGGAATAGGGTTGGGAAAATCTAGGATAGCAAACATCCCCCTCTTTTGAGGTGGTATTGACACCAATGTTTTAAAACTGTACATGGGTGGATTGCACCGGCGGCCATGACAGGGGGCAGATTTTCATATTTAAATGATGTGACAATAGATCCACAGTGCCTATTCATGCATGACACGGCAGTGACAATGTGACTGTCCCCTGTCATGGCCACCTGTGGAAAGGGTCTATTTAAGAAAGGTTAAAATGTCTTTACTACCTGCAAACCCCGAATATTGGGTAAAAATATACTAGACCACTGAGAGAGTGACTCAAACATTTTACTAAGCCAAAGCCATACAATTTATGTTTAATTTGTGGAAATTATAATAAAACCAATAAAAACCTCAGAATTCAAGATACATACAAAGCTTTAATGTTCCGGTCCTCTGAGAATGGATGTAGACAAAATGCAAGTAGGTCTGGTCTCCGGTCAAGCCAAGAGCCAAGAAACCTGTCTCCTGCCTTTAACTAGGACTCAGACTTATAACTTCATCAAGCAAGGCGTGAACAAGTCGAGTGATCAATTGATAGAGGGGAAGGTATGCACAGAATGGGGCGAACAGCGCGAGAGGAAAAAGAGAAGAGAACAAGATATTAACTGTGAAAAATCATGGCCGGGGGATGGCGAAGCAGGGTCGCGATGTTCCATCTCAAAGCGACAGGTGATGTAATATTAAAGACGCGTACCGAAAGCCCCTACAGGCCTGGTAAATGATTAGCTTAAAAGAGGAAACGATGTGATGTATGTGTGCATACAGCGGTGCGGGTCGTCAAGATACTGGAGATACTGCATCTCCCAGCATCTGACGTCTTGTTTGCGCACAGGTATAAGGTCAAGACGCGACACACCTTACTACTTTCTGCCCATTAGAAACAGTAAAAACGGTATATTTGATATTCGTATTTGCTTGGAAATATCTGGAAAAATCTAGAGCAGAAAACAAATAGAAGGAAAACTGCAGCAGCTGGTTTCACGAAAAATTTTATACATGTATACATATATGTAGGCCTGCGTGTAATTATCACCGGAATGTTGCGCAGCTTACGTAATAAAAAGTTGCGCAAGCGGACTTACGCAGTGCGCAATAATTCGTGAAATCGGCTGCTGAAGTCAGAGTTTATTTCACACTTGTTTAAAGGAAATGGATTTCCTTCTGGAAGTATACAAAATTCCTCCCCGAAATACTTTTCGTATCTGTACACCCTACTTTATTGTTAATGCAAAGTAAAAGGACATAAAATTATAGGTCCTACAGTGTCAGTTTAAATTATGGCAAAGTTAGCTGGGTTTTGACAATGGTTTGCATAACGACAGTATGAGAGAAAAGTTGGGTTCCTAGAAAAGCCTAAGGAAGTATACCACTGTACCTCATAGCTCAGCTGGTAGAGCATCTGCCTGTGTGTCAGAGGTCTTGGGGAAAACCTGAGAGTATACCACTGTGCCTCATAGCTCAGCTAGTAGAGCATCTCCCTGGTGTGTCAGAGATCTTGGGGAAACCTGAGGGAGTATACCACTGTGCCTCATAGCTCAGCTGGTAGAGCATCTGCCTGGTGTGTCAGAGGTCTTCGGGAAAACCTGAGAGAGTATACCACTGTGCCTCATAGCTCAGCTAGTAGAGCATCTGCCTGGTGTGTCCAAGGTCTTAGGGGAAACCTGAGGGAGTATACCACTGTGCCTCATAGCTCAGCTGGTAGAGCATCTGCCTGGTGTGTCAGAGGTCTTGGGAAAAACATGAGAGAGTATACCACTGTGCCTCATAGCTCAGCTGGTAGAGAATCTGCTGATTGTGTCAGAGATCACAGTTTCGAATCCCAATGATCACAAGGACCATATCAATTTTTTCTCATCCCATGTTTGCCTATGGTATTTTTATTATATTTTGGCCAAAATCTCCAAATGTCTAGGCAAGATGTTGAACCAATGATTTTTCTGTTTCCTTTAAAATGTCCCTTTTTATGGTTTATAACATTTATTTCGAAACAGTTTGATTTACAAATAGTATATGCAGACAGCATAATTACAAATGGAATTTTCTGTAATTTTCAAATGAAGCAATTTTTCACAAAACAGAAAATGACTGGCTCTAATTAAAGATAGACCTCAAAATACGTGGTGTTGGTTTATCAATGAGCCATTGATCACACGGTTCAAATTCTAATTTTAGGAAACAAGACCCAAAGCACTTTAAACTCTGATTCTCGCTTTAAAAAAAATGGAAATTCATTGCCTGGAAGGAGGCACAATTCCCGTTTGGCCGATGGGCATGAGAATGTGAGATCGTCTGTCACGTACCAGGGGCAGATATGGGCAATGCCATACAGGAGCTCTTCCTTACACGTATTTCTGCGTTTTATCCCCGCTAGAGTCTCGGATGGATTTGTGTAATGATTCTGGGCGATGAAACAGGATCATTTTGACCAGAGAAAACGAAAATAAAAAATGATTGGGGGGGGGGGGGGATTGCAGGGGGCATTGGGGTACGCCAGGCAAAATAATTGCAGTAGGGTGTATGGAGCGATTGCATGACTCATGCACCAGTCAAAATCTAGAGGTAATTTCTGATGAATGCCTGCCAATTCCACATCCTAAACTCTCACCCAAGCCCTGGTTGCCTAGCTCTGCATGTGTACAGCTTCAAAAACATTGAGGGTAACCTTGAGAATAAAAACAGACTTACGGTTACAGAATTACGGGTAAAAATTAAAAAATACCAGCACTGCTACGATGGATAAAATTAATTAGATCGGGGGGGGGGGGGGGGGGGGGGGGGGAGAGGACATGCCTAGGCCTATGCATATCATGTTTGTCAAAGCATGATTCATACATGTACCGGTATGTATTTGCTCAGTTATGTTACTGGTACAGGTATTTAAAGGCTAGGGTGTAAAAGATGAATCCAGAACATGTATGTAGCATAGAGTACTACGGTAAGTGAACACATCACCCTTTATGTGTTGCTGATAAGGGGTACATTACTATGCACAGACACCCAGGGTTTTCCTTGTTGTGACAAAAACCTGCAAATTTAGGAGGGGAAAGTGTCATGAATTTTCTACGGAAAAACTTATAATTTTTAAGAGTTGTCCCATATGTTTAGCGCATGGGGTCTCAGTTGGTGTCTGTGCATAGTAATGTTTCACTGATAAGGTTACTGGGTCTACATTAAAACCAATGAACTGTTCCCCTGCGGTTTAGCAATGGACGTTTCAGATTACCAGTGAATGTTTATACCCAGTTACCCTGGCAATGACGTCATGCTAGTAGTATATTACTGAAGCCCCATTACTCAAAAGCGGACATTTTCAGGAAGCACATTAGATGCTTTTCACACCACCCACATCTGACCCAGGTAACGTTTCACCCAGGGTAGCTCTACATTAACCCATACAGGCAGCATTACTAAAGTGGCCCGCACCCATCGCGCGTGTTATGTTTAAACACAAATCATGCTAAGCGCGCACATGTTTGAAACCGACCCAAACCGATGTGCCATTCAATAACACAGTCGTTTCTTATCTAGTTTTTAATGGAAATCTGTGTCCGCGTCACGGCTCTCCCGCGCAAGCCCGCACACTACCCAACATTCCCCCCCCCCCCCCCCAAGTCACCCCCAAGTGTATTAGAGTACCCTCATGCGTTCAAGAATAAGGCCTATTAATGATAACCGAGAAACTTTAACCCGGGTCATCTTTTACCCTGGTACAATTGCAACCCTTTTTCCACTGCATATGACCACTCGGGGATTGTGGGTGCGGAAAATCGTGCGGCACAGTAAACAACACTGAAATTGGACCCTGGGCGAAAAACTCAAGGTGTGCAAGTGATACTAGTGCAAGTGATTGACATACTGGGACAATGGATACTAGTTTTACTAGTCCATCCTCTACCTTGTTACAATGCATAAATGATGCTGCAGGGAACTGCAACTTTTTGTATCACTGTTCAACTCATCTGACTGATGTGTGTCAGATTAAATTTCAACCCTCCCAAGGGACTGCTATTTTACTTTGAACCTCCTGTAAAATATTAACCTTGTATGTGCTTGGTTTGATGTATTGGAGGGATTTGAGGTCCAGAGTGATAATCTTGTTATCCAATGAAATATGATCGTTGGGGCATGGAGGTGCATGATGCATGGGGATTTATAGCAGGGCCACAAGCTTAGTTCTATGATCTTGTGGCCTCATGGGTTAATAAAGTGTTGAAAATTAGTGAGAGAGGTGGTGACTGGGCCATGGTGCACCTCCCAATACCGCATTAATGAAGCGTCGAGAATGGCACATCAATAAATTGAAACCAAGGGCCATGTCACGGTGAGTGAGTAATTTACAATTTGGAAATTTGATCTTGAAATCCTGAGTTGACAGTTCTAGTCATATACAAGGGGCATTCTGTGTCAAGATTTTGCACCCAACCCCTTTAGATTTGGCTGAAAGTTACATCTCTTGCCATCCCCTGTGGAAATCTTTCTATCCAAAAATGGTTGCACATTTAATACTGTTTTCCAATTTGAAGTTTTGCTGGCTTGTCTTCACCCAAGAAACAGACTGTGTTAAACAATGGCAACTTGTGCATTATTCATACTGTATAATAGGCCTTTTCACACTACAACCACTCAACCCGGGTTAAACTCAACCCGGGGCAGGCTCGGAGTTCGTTTAAAATGTTTAACCCCGCATTCAACCCTGCATCGTTTCACACTTGTTTCGCCCAAACCGGGTACATTTGAACCCTGGTCCCGAGCAGGGTTAAGATCAACCTGGGTTGAAACCAATCTCGGGGTTGACGCGGGGTTACCGCAGGGTTGGCACGGGGTTTTCAACCCAGCGCCAACCCCGAGATTTTGCAAGTGTGAAAAGGCCTTATGTTAAGAACAAGAAAAATGACCCACTGAAGCAGGTACAGACTTCCAAAATATGGCAATTGCAGCAATGCCTTGTCACATGGGTGCTGCCATTTTGTCGGAAAACTGGGCGAGGATTGACATTTTTGCATTGTGTATTGCCATATGAATGCACCAAGTTGTACACACAAGTGTGCCTAGTTTTCAGACAAAGTGGCAGCCGCTAAAACTACAGGGCATCATGCAAACACCATTCTTTGAAGTTCATATGCTTTCCAGCAGGTCAAATTTCTCATTCTTTGTACATACATGTATTAAACAATAATGCCCAAGTTATACAATGTTTAACACGGTGTCTTTTGTTTCTTTGGTATGCCTCACCTTTAATTCTTTGAAACAGCAATTACAAAATGGTGCACTCTCACAAACTTTAAAAACCTGTTCTGCTAGCATAGCAGTCAGTCTTTAGAATTTGAAGAGGTACTTATAGCCAACCCTTCCATCTACCAAGACATTAACTTATGTTTGCACTGTTCTGATGTTCTGCATCCCAAAGTGCATACATATCTGTGCAAAGGCCTCCGTTCAACGATTACACAGAATTTCAGGACCCCCAAAACTTGAAGATTTCCTGAAGCAGACTGTGCAAATGCGTGTGTGTCCAGACACGACGTCTCGACGCTCACTTGACCAGATTAGCATCTGTAATGCCCCGCACTGCGTGTCTAGAATAGCTTATCGGGTTTCGCAAAATGGCTTAGGTGGGACATTAACGAGGCAAACAGTCAGAACTTAGTATCGGGTTGGTTCACAGTGTATGCACACACAGCACATTTACACAAAATGATCTTGTTAAATGGGTTTTTCCACGGTAATGGGGTACATTTGAAAAAAAATCAGTACATGTAGTTCTGTTCAGATGTCTTCAGTTTGTCTCAAAACTTGACTTGATACTCTCGGGATATGTAATTTTTTCTTCAATGCGTAAAAAGTTGCTGCCACAAAATACACAAATTTCTGAAAAGCCCATACCATACTTCTACATACATGTACATGTACATTTTCTACTCAACCCTGCTCGTTTCACACTAGCATATTTACCCCTGGGTGAGACTTTTGCCACAGGTTGAAAATGTTAACCCTGGTCAAACCCTGGCCAAGTTCAAACCAAGATAAACCAAGATAAACCAAGATAAACCAAGATAAACCAAGATAAACCAAGATAAACCAAGATAAACCAATCTTGGCGTTGACACTGGATTAGTGCGAGATTAAAATTTTCCAAAGTATGAAATGTCACTCGTTTTCAACTCCATGTGACTAAACCCGGAGATTTGTCTGGATTAAAGGCTAAACTTTTGTCTTGCACCTGCAAATTTTTTTTCTTACATTGTGTACACTTGTTTGTTCGACATTATAAAAAGAGAACTGTAAAATTTTCCTTCATAATCTGAGCAGTTGTTTGTTACAACTGCACAAAAAATAATGAGGTTTCAGCGTCACGATGACGACAAGTAAGTAACTCTTATACACGCTGTGAGCTGTGCCTGCGGACAATTTGGGCACAGATCTGGCAATTTATCGGGTGTTTGCCTAAGTCCGGAAGGGAAACTCAGTGCCCGGGCAGATATACAGCCCGACCGTAAAGTGGCAGGAACAATCCCGTAACCGGTGGGCACCGAAGGAATGTTGGATCACCTGGTGGCGCGGCGTGTCAGAATATATCGTTACTAGCCGGTAGCAATTTGCCAGCTTGTTTGTATGCCTGTACATACAAACAACGGAGCAAGCCTCACCCACATTGTGTGAATTTCAATGCACATATTTCCTTTGCCAAGTGTTCTTTTTTCCTTGGGCCTGTTGTAGGTAGGTTGGAGAGGTGGTAAGCTAAGCCATGAGTGGGCTAGCCAGTTGGGATAGTATATCAATGGAAGGGTTGGAGAAAGCAGTTTGTTTACGATGGTTAAGACTGAGAGAGGAGGGAGGGTCAAGGGCCTGTTCAGCCAAGAGGCAACTTAATCAAGTGAAATGCCGCTTTAATGAACATTTTGGGTCTTTGTCAAGTGTTCGGTGTCGTAGATGTTCATTACAGCGAGTGAGACAGCCATCACAAAGAGGGCAATGAGAAGGAAAATTAAAACACAATAAAAAAAGGAAACAAAGCGAGGTTTTAAGAAGAACTGCACATTTTCCTTAAAACAAAATGCACCAGAAGTGACTCCCTTTATTGTTAAAAGTCAAACAATCTAGTAGTGGGAACATCAAAATATCTACACGTAACTTATTCCAAAACGTTCAACTCAAAGGCTATCAAATGTGCATTGAGTCCAGCACATCATACTGAAACATACAAAAAAGTAGAATTTGTCTTTTGTGTTTACACTAGGGGCCTACACAGCTTCAATTCGCCCTTTTGGAAAATGCGGGGTTCGATTTGGCAAAGCCGGGTCGAGTGTAAACAGGCCTAGATACAGAGGTGAGTCTTTCCGAAGTAAAGGGGGCATTTTTGCAAGAGATAACTTAGGCCCAAAAGGGGTTACAAATAGTGTGACAACATGCCTTTCCAAAAAACCCTGTGTACAAATTTCTAATATACGCTCGTAACCGGGACGGACACTTGTGTTACATTTGAGGCCATCCCGGTTACGAGCGTATTGGAAATTTGTACACAGGGTTTTTAGAAAGGCATGTTGTCACTATTTGTAACACGTTTTGGGCCTACATGTAAGTTATCTCTTCAGAACGACTGAAACTTATTTCTTCTATTTTGAGACCAGACAATTAAAAGTATTTTCTGGAAAAGTATGGCCTGTGTTGCCAAAATGCCCCCTTTACCGTGGAAAGACTCAGGTATAGTGAAGCTCAAAAACTACCTGTATACATGCAGGCCCGATAGCATGCCCTCCAGCAACGGAAATTACCAAAGGCAAAAGCGATACATGTACCTGCATTAATCAAATATGCAGGAAGACGCTCAAACAATATTTATTTTCATTTTAGGCCTCTCAGGGTGACAGGTTTGCACTAATCCCAGATCAATGGGATACAATTTATTATTCACCTCCTGGCAAGTTAGTCGGGCACAGGTAAAATGGATGACATACAATTCATTATGTGAAGGTAATGTCTTTAGTTGTTTGTGTCTTTAAGTAAGTTCATTTATTTTTTTTGACAGACTATAAAAGGTAATTGGTCTTGATGTAAAATGGACTATTATAGGTTTCACACTACTCTGGACTTACCCTGGTATTTAATTACCCGGGTAAAAACTAACCCGGAGAATCTGTTTTACACTACAAAATTAACCCCGCAATTCAGCTTACATGCTTTAGTGCGTACCCGGTATAAGTTGTGATCTGCATTCACACTATACGAACGGCAACCCAGAGAATATGCATCACTAACCTCTCCACTTGCATTGTGCCTATCTCAAAAAATTGCCTGAAAGATTTGATCTTACTACATGTATATACTTCTGAATCTTTGAACAAAGAAAGCATACCATTTACCGAGACGAGTTACGTCCGATCACTAAAGACTGACACCTTCCATTACGTACACGTACATGTACATGTAAAGAGAAACATGAGGTGTCTTTATAATAGAGAGGTTTGGATGCACGTAAAACACAAACGTGAATGCTTTGAGCACTTTGTCGTTATTTTGAGGATGATAATACAACTCCACAAATGTGACTTCCGTGGCAAGATAACTCTTTTACCGTGATCAAAATTCAAACCTGGATTCTTAGACCTCCTAAAGATATGACCAGTGCTCAAGCCATTTCACATTGCGTTTTGTGTGCTCTAAACTTCTCTATATAATGAATTACGTGCACTGCGTCATTGTTTGACGTTCGCAGCATGCATGTGCACAAAACCGGCTCTGGTGATAAAATTCAACCAACGTACATGTACCCGGGTTGAAGAAAACCTGGAGGTAATCACAATACTGAAGTTAACCCAGAAAATAGTCTCAAGGCCACCATTAACCCCACAATTGGTGGGTTAATCCACCTCGCGAGCAGGGTTAGAAATTACCCAAGTTACATGTAAGTGGGGTTTTGAGACAGTAAACCCGGAGAATTTCTAACCACGAGAAGTGTAGTGTGAACGCTCCGAATTACCTGGGTAATATAGGGGTTAAATTTTTATTTTCTCTCATCCCAAGTTTGGTTTGTTTCATTTTAATGGTGATTAGGCACCATACCAGACATTGTGTTCATTACTTTGCCCAGTTGGGCTCTCATGCAACAACGAGAGAAAAACTAGGTTTATAGAGAAAACCTGAGGGAGTATACCACTGTACCTTAGAGCTCAGCTGGTAGAGCGTCTGCCCAGTGAGTCGGAGATCTCTATTTCAAATCCAGATAAGGCCCTTACAATTTTTCTCTCATCACATCTCAAGTCAAACTGCCAGCTGGAGTTACACATGTAAATTGTTTAAGCCTGGCATCACATGTGTCATGACATTTAGCAAATGCACAGGTATTGATTCTTACAATGATAATTTTTTAATTATCAATAATCCTACTGTATTGTATTTTCATTGTTGGAAGGCAAATGAACAATACCAATGCAATCCATTGTAGATAAAATACCTTGTTGCCTTTCCAATGCAAGTTTAAACCACCAGCCATTTGCAAATAAAAAAAATAAAATAAAAAAATACACCGTCATTATTTTGAAGATAAATGATGATGACGCATCGTCTACTAATTCAAGGCATTAGTTACAATGGTATCTATTCATGTTGCAGGCACCAACCTATATTGGTATCATCATAACACAATACACGGCCCCAGATCGTTACTAGGGTGCACGGTACCATCATATACCACGGTCGACAGTCTCCAGCCATTGTACCAATGACACCTCATCAATTTGGCAGGGAACTTATTGATCTATGTAAATCATCCCCAAACAATGACTCACTGAGTCAGACAAGGCTTCCAACCACTCATGCACATCCAACCCAGTTTGGAGAAGAAAAAACAAATTCCCTAAAGGGTACATTTAAAATGCATGGTAATTAACACCTTATATATTACTTATTAGTTTAGTGTTATAAAGTATAAGGCCAATATTGTGCTTAATGTGTGTGCAATAGATAAGCTATGCACACATTTCAGTTGAGAGTCTGGCTGGGATTATTGGATTTAGGAGGTAATATGTATACTGGGGACTAGACCTGTCAAAATAAAGCAAGCTGGAGATGTGCTAAGGATAATGCCAGAGGCTAACATTTTAGAAACACTCTAAAAATGAAATAAAAAGTGAGCTTGAATTTTTGAGGTGAATTTAGACTGGACAACTTTAGGGTTTTGTCATTGAAGGGGCATGCACTGCTATTTGAATTCTGGGAGGGATATTTTTGCTAATTGCAAAGGGCACTTAATCAGAACATCAACAAGTATGGATTCCAAACCAAAACCAAAGCAACAGAGGTCATAAACTTTATGACCTTTATGTGCATTTCCCATCCTGGTACCTGTACACCGCTATATCAAATGACCTGTTTCCACAGAACATAAAATTCTGGGTTGACTTGGAAAAAAATTGAGAAAACCCTGATTCTCTGACCCGTCTCTAAAGGTAGTTCTTAATTTCCGGGTAAATTTGGTATTTCAGCTCTGTGGAAACACGCCAGTACAATAAACCGATACAATCGGTGAAAAGTCACACTGGGCCAATTTTCCGGACATCCGGTAGCAACCGCACGCTTTTGTAGAATCGGTTACATTAGCCCGGTATTTTCCGGGTTATAGAAAAACTCGGGGTTTAGTGGATTGTTCTGTGGAAACACGCCAAAATAAAGCTTTTTTTCGTATGAAGACAATGTACAGTATTACCCAGAGGACAATCTCCCAAAGTAGTTCATTTAGCAAGTGAGTTGACTAATGTTGGTATTTTTACCCAGGTTTTTGCAATCATTATTAATGACAGTACCAGTAAGCAAATGAGGCTTAAAATGAGGCATATTTGGGGTCAAAATCGTATCTATGGCACTCAAACCTCGGTCAATACAATTACAACGATCTGCTTATAACAAAGAAAAATTGCTATTACATGTATATCAAAGTAATTTGCAAAGTCCCATCTAGACGTTTGACTGCATGTATAAAGCAAAAGACATAAAAACCCATGTGATCCATGATATGAACTAATTCAAATGGTTCTAATTTCACTGCAGACTATGCAATTAAACTTGAACTAATACTACACAGCCCACACGTATGAACAGAAGTAAACAAGTGTGACACAGTTCTTGCAGCAAACTAATTCAAGTCCCCAAGTTTCAGAAGGACTGACCTGTCTAAGTACATACATGTATTGGCCCTTTTTCGAGTGAGAAGCAATTTTTTTGTATGACAGTTACTGGGACATGAAATTGACGACAGTCTAGGAGAAAATATGATGAAAAGTGCAAGAGAAAGGACAGGATAGATGCGTGAAAAAGGAAAAGTTGGAGCATGAGGAGTAAACAGGATGTGGGGTGGAGACAGAGCAAGAAGGAATGGGGTAGACTATAGTGGGGTTTAAAAAATAAGATGAGGTTTAATAGGATGGAGGAAAGATGTAACAGAGGAGAAAAAAAGGAAAGCTGTAAGAGGGATCTTCATAGATGAAGGGAAACTAAGAAGAAAATGAAAAGAACAGATATAGCAAGAGTTAAGTAAGAGTGAAAGGAGGAGACAGGGAGAGAAGGTGCTTGAGAAGGAAGAGCTTAAGATGAGAATCTTGTACTCAGAATATGTATTCATTTTGAGGTATGCTGTCCACCAATGCAATGCATGACCCACACTCTGCACTCTGGCACAATCTCAGAAATCCACACGATGAAGCAGTACTGCCATGGTGAAGATATTAGTAAGGGTATACATTGTAGTCACACATGGTTATGACTTATGTATTTTGCATCATCATCAGCATTCTGATGTAGTTTTGTTCGTAACACTGATACATGTACATGTAGCAACACATCTAATGAAAAAACAGATGCCTGTGTATCCATTGTGCTCTCCATTTTTTTTATTTAATGAACTTCAATTATTGCATGAAGCTTACAAGTGTATTCCACCTAAACATCGAGATAGGTTGGTGGCGCCATTGGCAGCCAATGGCCAGAGACACTGGGTTATCCCCTTGTTACACAACACACTGGACGGCTTTACATCCCTTCCAAAGGATAGAGCAATTGTGGTCGAGTGCCTTGCTCAAGGGCACCGGTATACATGTACATTGTACCACAGCCCGGTATCAAACAACACCAATTAGTTTTCACCTCTGTTGCGAATCAATGACATAAACCACTCGGCCATGGTACCCCATGGTATCCCTCCAATGTCAATGGCACATCCTTTTCAAAGACTTGTGATTGTTAAAACTATTATAAGACTATGCCATGCACGAGCAAGAGACATTGTGCTGGCAAGGGGGGTTGGGGGAGAGAGGGGGAGGAATAGTGCGCTGGCCTCACTGACTAGAGATAATTTGATCAGAGATGACAGCGATTTGATGAAGTCTCTTCTGCCACACTCAATCCGGGCTTGTCAAGGTGTGTGCAGAGGTGTGCTTGTGATGTCCACAGAGAGTAAACATTACCGCATTACTAAGGTGATCTGTCAAGGATAGGATCCAGATGTACACAGAGCACACGCTTTAATCATGTACCCGGACCTGGTAAGTGTATGCCAGGACACCAGCCTAAGCGCCTCAAATGAAGAGCTTAATGTAATTTCAAAAGATAAGATACCAGGGCAGAGGAAAGTCAAAACGCTAACAAATCAAGTACTCTGAGTAATTACTTCCACAGTTGCAAGTGCAACGTTATGTGGGATGGAGATATTAGCGTGAAGTGTTTGTGTGGCGTGTACGTGTAATGTCCGAGTGGTAATGAGCAATCGCTGTGCAGGTCAATGGTTGGCCTGTATGCAGGGACATACATGTAGCTCTGAGTTTCTAGTTAAGAGTTAAGTCACCTAGCAACCATTACCACAACTCTTTGCATGATGTGTTTGGGTGACGAGAGTGGACATTAGAGCAAGCTTGGGGGTGGGGGTGGGGGAAGAAAAGGAAAAACTGAGATGAAGCTAAGCTGATGAGACTGATGAAGCTTTTTATGTATCGGTCATGGACAATAGACCCTATTAATGCATTTGAACAATTCAATCATGTCCCCTGAATCAGTTCTATAGAATGCAAACTGCTGTTTGGAAAGGTACCAGACTACATTTACGTACATGTAGACGTTCCACGCATCATCTTCAGATCAAAGTTTGGAACGCATGCGTAACTGGCACCTTTGTTATCGATGGTTGACAGAAAAAACAAACACCTGGGCTGCGTTCCAAACACGCCAACGCCAACGTTAAAGCCAACGTTTGCTCAATGTGGAATGGATCGTTTGCCAAAATACATTGTCAAGATGGCGGCACCAACAGTCACAGCAGTCGTACCGACGTTGCAATGTGGCTCTCCGCTGCTTACCAATTTTTTTAGGAAATGTGACACGTTGCTATTGATTGTGTATCACCAGCGATAAGGGAGAAAACCACGAAAGGTGCAATTTATTTGTTATTTTCCAAACTGCAAACCATGATGTGTGTCATCTTTCATGTCACGCACGCCAGTTTGAAATTACTCGCGAATGTCGCAAACAATACAAAGGTTTGTTGGCCAACGTTGGCGGCGCACAATTTGTTCCACTCAAAATTGTTGACCAACGTTTGCAAACTTTCGCGTATGTGGAACGCAGCCCTGAACAAAATCCGTTCTTGTGAAAGCATACTGTAAAAAGGTTTATTCTCCAATGGTACAAAATTCACTACATGTAAAGCCCTTTTCAGATGACACTCTAGTCCAGAGACAATTTACCCAGACTGTTGTCAGGAATATTACACCTTTTGGTTGACTATTCAGACAACTTAGAAAAACCATTTTTGGTAGAACTGAATACTTGTACAGAATTCTGAACATGTCTCACAATACTTTTCCAATGTCAAAGCAGTAGAAGGTAATCCATACTTTGAATAGGTCTCAAGTCATGTACGAAATGAAGATAATTGTACACAAGGGACCTACCTTGAACCGAGTATGCAAACCTTTCTTCACATTACTGCCCCATGAGCACAGTACTGGAAGAATTGTGCATTTGACTGTGAAATTAATGTACATGAGATGGACTCATCATTCGGTATGCTTTTAATGACTCAACAAATATTGGATAATAAAGGCCGGTACATGCATTATGCATATGAACATTAAAGACAAATTACATGATTGGAAAACTTTCAAAAAGAAGAATAACAATGATAAACTGCCTTGTAGAAATTCCAGCCACATGGATGCAGTAACACTTCAGAAAACCTGAAAAATACATGTATTTTTTTTGCCTCTGTTGCCCCTGCTCTTGGCCTTGGTGCCCTTTCGTAATCCTCCCATAGACTTTTTCATTTTGCATTGGAAGTGCCCTTTTTAAACTCCAAAAGACGACTCCAAAAACAGAAATGGCAGTGCCCTTTCAATGACGAATTTCAAGCCCTGTTACCATTATCAACACTTTTAGTTAGATTTTACTGTCAACTCGTGAAGTAAAATTTGGGTAACTGCAAATGGTGTATTGGGGCTTTAACTTTGAAATATACAATTTGGACTTTGTCATCAAACATGAAAACATGGTGACTCATAGGTTCTTGTTTCAGTTTAATGAGAAAGGCAACTAACATTGTTTATGCCTACCCAGTTTGAATCAAAGACTTTTTAGTCTTCACCAATGTGAAGAGTACATACATGTACATGTGTACATGTATCTCACCAATGTGAAAACTAAGCATTGATTTTATACACTACATGCAACCACTAATATTTAAAATCAAAATAGACAAAGAAATTGCAGATAGATTTTTTGACGAGGTCTCAGTATTAAGCGGACCTGAAAGAGACTAATACACCTTCACTACATACATCTTTGGCATCCCTCTCGAGGTGTTCCATGCAGTGTAATACAGGGTAAAAAGACATCAGTGTAACATTTTTCTGTTGTACCGGAAGTACACACAGCATGCTGAGAAGTGTTCTAGCATCAGTGCGCTAGTTGTGTGCGAGTTAATTTGCATTACCCGAATTGGCTTTACTTGCTTCTGGCACTTACAAACGGCGTAACAGCGGATACCAGGCATTTTATTCTTCGGCCACGTCAGTATTCCGGGAAACAAAGAACCGGTTCGTGGGTTGTTAAAATGGCGGGTGATAAATGCGGAGTGGTATGAAGTGTTCAGTAGAAACATGCTCATTGAAACCATGCTAGCAAAGTAACTTGCTCAAAAACACAAAAGTAGAAAGCCCACCTTCAAGTAATCACAGTATGTAAAGCTTGACGACAAAGGCACTTTGCCGTTGCGTAAAAACCAAGTACAACATACATTGTACCTGCCGAGACATCATGTTATTGATACAGCTGCAAGTTCGTCCAGTACGAACAGTTGTACACGTATGATGTATGCATATTGACGCTATACGTAGAGTCTAAGCAAAGTGCGTTTGATATACATATATACAAACATACACCCACGTCAATATCTATTTGACGTGTGTGTAAAACTATAGTTCTGAAGGCTTGACAGCCCATAGAAATGGATGGTTATCAACCTTGCAAAATATAATTTTGCATCTTACCAAAATCTCCTTGGTCAATTGTTTACAGTCTATACAAAGAGAAATGTTTGTACCTTATCCATTCACTACTCCTACAATGTGCATGCCCTAAAGTAAAATTAAAATCACCAGAAGAGACCTGAGAAAAGAAAGGAAACGTCTTGGGAATAGCAAAAGACATTAATAGTGCCTTGATAAAAAATTGTATTGTGTCTTGCACAAGCATTCATGCGTATACATTCAACTCTTATTGCAAGGGGAAATAGGTGTGTACTAAAGATCATTAGTGCAAACTATATGATTCACTGGGAAGCTTGTCATAAATTTCTGAAAATACAGCAATTAGAGTGAAAGCTGTGCCATGCTTCTAAAAAATGTGATCCCCTGAGCTGCAAAAAAGGCCAATAAGTCACGCAGGCTGGGTCGAGTTTTGGCAGATCCACGCTCATTAAAACACCAAAACAATGGAAATTCCAGATGGAAATTCCAGGCGGCATCTTGGCACAGTCAGGAGTTTGCATTGTGTTTTTAACGAGCGTGGATCTGCTGCAGATTTCTTCTTATGGTGGCAAAAACTTGACGTAGCCTGCGCGACTTATTGTCCTTTTTTTGCAGAGCGGACACACATAACACTTTGAAGTATGGCACTAGTATGCAGTCCATGTTGTGGGTTCAAGTCCCACCTGAGAATGCTGCGAGCTACCGGTAGTATTTAGCGTTTTTTAGGAAAAAGCAGTTGGTTTATAGTACATACATGTGGGTCTTTCTATAAATTAGGGGTCCAATGTTGGTGTCCCCCGTTAGTTACATTTTACATTTTGTTTTTGTAAAATCAGGACACATTCTTTAAATACTTTCCATCTCAAAGAGTGAGTACATAAAGTACAATTCATACAAGATGGTTTAAAAACCATTTTAATGATTTTTGTACGAAAAATAACACAGGTGTAACGGGGGACACTAAATGTCACACTTTTGGACCCCTAATTTATAGAAAGACCCATGTATCCTGTCATATAAAGCCAAATTGCATCCATTAAACACCGTATCGACTGACACAATAATTCCATGATTTCATATATGACATTTTTATGTACAATTTTCCACTCAATTTTTCAGTTAAGAAACAGATTGTAAAATCGGTTCAATAAAATTAGAGAATTATTTGTGTGATAATATATATGGGGAAAGGGGGAGAGAGAATGTCAGACAAAAATGCAATTTTGTTGAAGTTTCTACCAGCTTTGAAGAGTATCAAATTTGTGTATTATCAGATTAAACTAGGATTTGCATTGTTCGGCTTGGCAGCATTTGTTTCTTGTTTACATTTCAAATTCAGTCACCATGCAAATGCGACAGGCCTAATTAGTGCATCATACATGTGCACCCTGGTGTGACCAGGTCCTACTTTAAAAATGAAGCACAGACCCCAAATAGTGCATTGTTCTCAACAAAAGACAAAAACTGGAGAAAGCGGCATATCTGGATAAAATATGCGAAATCTGGAAATCATTTTCTTCTGCTACTGACAACCATCTGTAGCACCTTTCTGCTTCACGGCTCCCTACACACGGCCAACACCACACAGCCTGAAAGATGTGGCATTCTTGGTAGAATCAAGATAAGATCAGAAAGTCATCAAATATTGATGCACAGCATGGCCCTCAGCCAGTAATGTTCTGGTTCGGTGGAGTTTGACAAAGCCAGAACACACGCCCAAGGGATTATATTACACCACTTGCAAGCTTGTGCCATTATGCCTGTACTGTGCAAACAAAGTCTCTTCAGATCAAAGTACATGATGTAGTACATGTAATTCACAAGATAGAGCAAGTTCACAAGTGAAAGTAAAGGAACAAAGGCTGATCCTGAAATTGTGCTTTGAATTTTAAAATGTAACAAGTTGTACATTGGTGTGGTGCCCAGTCGACAATGGAATAAATCGGCTAACCAAATACGAGATGAAAGAAGAATCTTGCGGTCTTCATCGAGATAGCCCTGGACCTCCGATTTTCCCGTGTAATATTTAGTTATTTTAAAAATTAATTTCTCTGAGACCACAAAGGCCACTGACTTTGGTACTTTTTGCAATCTTCAACAAACCTTCGACTTTTTTACCAACAGTCCTTATTTTCTCACAGAACTGCTCATTTCAAATGCATGTAAGGGTAATAAGTGCCTTTCAGAATGGACAATGAAAGCACATGTGCAGCGGTGAAACTCTAGCACGGAACCGTTTATTCCGGAAGACAGAAAACAACTGCTCTTAAATTCAACGCCCAAACATTTACAGCTTCTCATGATGTTTACACAGTTCCCCTTATAGTCATTGTTCTCCAGTCCAGAGTCACTTTTAACAAGGCAGCATACTGTACAATTCACAACTTTCCTAGGGAGTGCCTTCATCAAGCAGTGACAATGTGAGATGCCGGCCTGCTAAATTGTTCACCCACAGAGAACGTAGTCCCTATACAGCAAATAGATTCAGGAAATGCTGGACATCTGTACGTACTAGCTTGAAAGGAAAGTTTCAGAATTACCGATACCAGAACAACCAGCCAGTGGCTACGTCTATAGGTCCAATATGCACTGTGACTTTAAGTCTTCAGGCAGAGTGCCCAATTGGCCTTCCGAGCAACAATCAACGCCACGCTGACGACACGACAGAAATACACATCATGTGAAAAGACTTCTGAGTTTTCCGCTTGAAGGCTAAAGACAGGCTGCATGGTACCAGGCAAAACTGAAGAATTAGATTGCCCTTTCTGTCCACACGTTCTGCTTTATTTGCCCTTTGATAACCCTGCTGTAAGAGTTAACTATCCAAAGAGAATAAAGTACACTGTACAAGCTGCTTACCAATTAATGAGGTAATACGTTCAGATTGGTAAGTTTTATTTGGTAAATTTTACCTTCCTGAGCAGATGGTACTTTTATAACCCTAGGTTAAAGCCAGTGCAGACGGTTAAAAGTACATTGTATATGAGGTAAATTTTACAGTGCGAGAAGCCCGTATTGGTAAAATGTCCTGAGTTTTCGGTGTTCCTACGACCATGATCACTGAAGCAGGTCACATAACATCCGAGTTGACACTTTTCACCAGTTTCAGTACAATTTTCAGAGTGGCAGTATAATTTATTTAACCACATAAGTTCTTACTATCATCTTAGGGATATAATATATTGTCGATTTTCAGGCCCTAAAATAACCCACGGCACCACAGCAAATTGCCATCGGTGCCCAATGCTTTTGCCGTGTTGCCCTTAAAAAGTCCCAACACAAGTTTTCCATTTCCTCATTCAGGTGCCCTTTACTAAGGGAAAATTGCCGTGTCCTTTTGAAAAAGAATTTCGAGGCCTGGATTTTTGATATTTTTTTTCTTCAAATGACTGTTTTTACCTATTCCTGTGACAAGGTATGTCTGTCATGCAGACTATACAATTGTCTAATCATATACAAAATCATTCAAGCAGAATGCATACCCTCAATAAAATATCTGCATACACCCCACAATATCCCTATAACTTGTTGCCAGAATTTTTCAATCAGAAAAAAAAAATTTCAGATGAACTTGGAATCTGGAATCGACATCAATCATGTCCAAATCACAGTGATGAACTCCAAATGGGGTCAATTATTCCAACAACAAAAAAGCCGACTTCAGTCACAAATTACTAATCCCACCTAAAACACACCGAATCCTCCCCCGAGAGTCACAAAACGTTTGAAATACCATTCTAAGCTTTCAGCAAATGAAACAACCTGAATGGTTTGACCTGTTTTCATTCAAAAGATCATTGATTGCAATTTTATGGTTCCAACACTTCAACACATGTATAATGAACACTTTGTCTGAAACTGGATTTCCAAATTGGTTCATTAACCCGTGTCCTTGTTAGACTGATTAATAAAACAGTTTTGGGAACTGAGAACATTACTTTTTGCATTGGTGAGACTTTCATCACTTTGGACAATAAAGGACCTACAGTGAGAATTATGACGATGATATTTTTTATGGAACCTTTGCACAGGGTCAAATCAGGTCAAGTCAAGTGGTCTTTGTAATATTAAGCTAATTTCAAAATTAGTCTAGATGCTGGTACTTGCAGCCCAGGAGTCGAAATTAGCACTAGTCGGCCAGTCGGAGACTAGTAGTTTTAGCTGGAGGACTACTATAGCTGCGTTTTGCACTGCATCGAAATTAGCAATAGTCCGCCAGTCGGAGACGAGTAGTTTTAGCTGGAGGACTACTATAGCTGCATTGTGCTGGTAGTTCGATGGACTAGTGGGCCAATACATATAGCGATACATCATATTACTGCCTTTTATTCAAGAAATAAAAATGTTCCCTGTTGATAATAAACTAGTTTGATAATAAACTAGTTCAACATTGTAAAAAGAACAATCAGGCAAAAATAATTGGCACTCAAAGTTTAAATTTCTATATGTTTTGTGTATTTTAAGTTATCCATCTTTATGCAAAAATTGAGCAGGACTAGTGAAACATTTATCTGACTAGTCCTGTGGGCTACCAAAAAAATTAAGTTAATTTCGCACCCTTGCAGCCATGTCCTATGTTTAAACCAAGTTTAGGTTTCTGTTGTTCGTGAAATGAAAGAGAGAAAAAAAATCAGACACTGCATTGCCATTTTATTCAAAAAAATTAAATGTCCTATTGGCAGACTTTAGTACAAAAACAAGTTAAGTCAAGACATGTACATTGTAGTATCTGTCAGTGACTCAAGTGAAGTAAAGTGAAGTCATTTGAGGTTAAGTTAACCCAGTAAAAATGCAGTGAGGTGATATGCTTTATAATAACCATGACCATCCTTGTGTATCAATTAATTTTCTGACATGGTTCATAGACTTGGTCAGCTTGGCAGAGGGTGATCATGCAGCAAAAGTAACAACAGGGCTGCCTTCCAAACACGAGAACATTGAAAACATTTGCAACATTCACCAACAACAGGTATCCAGCTGCATGTCTATTGACCGGTGCACAAAAGCACTGTAACCATGAGAGAGTGGCGAACGTTGGCAACATTGGAAAACTAACATGAAAGTTTCCTAGGATGTCTGGACTGGACTTACAGTCAAACCCTGTAATATAAGCCCATCTTGTTATAACAGAAACCTTGTGAATGAAAACAATGATGAATACATGTAGCCTATGATGTAACAAAGAATTGGGACCTGAAATTTCCCTTATTATTTATTATTGAGGCTTAACTGTAGGCCAATAAACCGTATCAAATTGCTGCCATCTTGTAGGGTAGTTTCTTTGTTCCGTGAGGACATGTGTGGTCGCGCATTTTGTTGACCAATTCAAACAACAATAGTTGCCCTACAAGATGGCTGCTATTCGATATGGTCTATAGACCTATTATGGTATCAATTGTTGAGTTTTACTGAAAGTCAAATTCAGGCAGCTTTGTCACACATAAAAAGATGAAAACAGACCAGACGTAAACTGTGCTCACCTTTGAGGTCCATACATGTACTTCCATCAATTTGGCCTCTTGTATATAGACACTATTCACTGGATACCTTTATGGTGCTTTGAAAACCTTCAATATCCACAAAAGGCAGAGCTAAAACAGAAATTGGTCATTTCACAGAGGTCCTCGATTTCAATCTCACAGACCCTTCTGATAGCGCCCCTATTTGTTCATCTTACCCTTTGCGACTTGTTCAAATACATGATTCACACACTTGGATCCGACCATTAGGGACTTGTGGCTAAGGCAGGAAAAAGGGGAAAGAGGGTTGATGGGGAGACAAGCTCAATTCAGATAAGTCTCGGTTATGGCTCCTTTCACCTAGAAGATGCTCAAACAGAGGACACAACACCCGAAAACCAATACTCGCTATACACACACTGGGAGAGCCGGTGCATTGAATTGGGGGTCTGAGAAGCACGAATGCTCTGCGCCTATGTCAATATTGCTAGTGGGGCGGAGAGATACAGATTTGCTTGCAGCAAAAGCGCATCTAACACTACAGCCTTGTATGTGAGATGCTTTGTGGTTTGGTCTGGGATCACAGAAAGGGCAGAGAAAATTAAATACAAACTTATGCTTGTTGCTGCGGGGATGTGCAAATGTCAGAAGGGTGACAAAGGGGGAAGATAAAGGTCTACGCAAAATCAGACAAGTATTTTGTAATTTCATTGTTGCTCCAATGTTGTTTGATGAAGTGATGACTTTTGTCACAAAATGTGCCAAGAAAACATTAACTTGCACAGTATACGACCATGGATGAACGGGCGCCCCATTTGGAGCAGAATTTCTACATGTGACCCGGTCTGGAAAAAGGTAGCATCAGTCACGCAGGCTAGGTTGAATTTTTGCGACCATAAGAAGAAATACGCGGCAAATCCACGCTCATTAAAATACCAAAACACAATGGAAATTCCTGGTGGTGCCCAGATACCGCCTGAGGTGTCCGTGTTTCGCCTGGAATTTCCTTTGTGTTTTTGTATTTTAATGAGCGTGGATCTGCCACAGATTTCTTCTTATGGTCGCAAAAACTCGACCCAGCCTGCGTGACTTGTGCTACCTTTTTCCAGAGTGTGTCACACATGGCCTTGCAGACAGATTAAAACATTTTAATACACTTTGATACATTTTAAATTGATGACAGGCCCCAGCTGTGAGCAACCAATTTAACTCTAAAATGCCAATTATTTTAGAGAAAACCTAAAAAAAATTAAGAAAAAAACAAAAACAAAACAAAACCCCCCAGAAATCCCACTGTGCTTCATTATGAGCAAAAAGCCTTGGTGAATTTATTTTCAATATCGTCTGTCCTGTACTTTTTTTTCTGGGAAGAAAAATCTGAATTATTAGACCTTGTAGCAAAAGCCCCATGGTGAAAGAAGCATATGGGTCTTTCTATAAATTAGGGGTCCAATGTTGGTGTCCCCCGTTACATTTTACATCTTCTTTTTGTAAATTCAGGACACATTCTTTAAATACTTTCCATCTCAAAGAGTGAGTACATAAAGTACAATTCATACAAAATGGTTTAAAAGCCATTTTAATGATTTTTGTACGAAAAATAACACATATTAGGTGTAACGGGGGACACCAAATGTCACACTTTTGGACCCCTAATTTATAGAAACACCCATATATGAGTCACGACTTCGTGGAGATTTATATTTTTTTGTCTTCTTTCGGAATCATTTATGAGCAAATCATCGACTATCTCGGTATCTCCGGGGAGGGCGCAATATTCAATTATCTTATTTCATTTGGGAGCTTTAGTTTTATAAGTTTCATTTGATAGAGCAAGATCTTATCTCGGCGCAATATGACAAAGGAAATTATAAAGCAGATGTTCTAAATAATACGACGAAAAGGGAAAGAAAAATTGAACGGAAGAAAATTATAGCTTGTCTGCATGCAGCATGTGTCATAACAAAGGGGTTGGGGATAGCATGGTCTGGTATCCTAACAAATTATATTAGGAACCCTCAAGGGGTTCTTGGCCCAAAAATTTGAAAGCTTTTTAGAGCAAGTACATGCATGTAGGGTCCGTAAAAGTACACTCTTTCACCCGAAAATAAGGAAAACATGAAAAAACACCGTAACATACACTGTACGTACATTATGGGATCTATGGTGAAAGTGTCAGCTCTTTTTTTAGTATGGATACATGTACATGTAGGTGATTTATTTTAGGGATTATGACCCAGGGACCGCCGGGGTGAATTAATTATATAGAAATGTGGACAGATGTCCAAGAGTTTGGAAAACCTGGATGCAGTGAAAAAGAACTTGGTAGCACCGGGATTCAAAACGCAGACCTTCTGCTTAACAAGCAGATGCCCTACACCAATTGAGCTATGATGAAGCCAACTGGTGGTATCAAAACACAGTATTGCAGTTGTTTCTCACTTTACTGGGATTGGCTATTGCATGAACTTAACAATATGCAAATCCTTCTTTTTTTGTAGTGGTTTTTACTCTTTTTGGAGTGGCTTTATAAGGGATTCACTCTTTTGAAGAATTAGTTTTTCACTCTTTCGTATTAAGAGAGTAAGACAATCCAATGTATGCCTGTTATTTTGTGCAAATTCTTATTATCAAGATGAAGACACATGTACATGACCAAATATAATTATACCTGTATAGTGCACTTTTTAAACGGATATGACTGGAAAATAAATTTGCTTGCAAAGTCAGTGTCACATGTAGGATCCAAAGGAATTGAAAATGTGTTAGTTTATTCCCGTCATGACATCATTTATCTGAATTCCTGGCTGGTGGCAATGTACACCTTTGGGGTTTTATGCCTTAAGGGTCAGAAACTAAACGCCATCCACATATACTGCCAATGAATATTTATGACTTGAGACCATTTTTATGGTATAGAATTTTTTGTTAACTTCATACATATTCAAATGCCCCAAGGATACAATTTAAGGAGTAGTATATATAGTCACGTACCTAAACTAAATAGCTTGTGGCAAAACCTAAGCATAACAGCAGAATGGCCGGACTTGAGGAGGGACGCGTGATCTGCAAACCATATATCAAATATTCATGAGATGCGAAATAGCCGGCTGATGGTTATTATATGCAAACGAAATCGAGATGAGGGCCCGAGGGAGGATGCAATTCATTTCGGGGGATATTGGCCCCTCCCTGGCTATTGGTCATTGTGAGAAAGAAAATATTCAGTGGGATATCGTAGAATTGGCTTGGGAATGGCTTAATTGGATCAGGAGTGATGAAATTGCGGCTTGTTTTAGAGTGTTGATGTTGGTTCATGCACTATACAACCTGTGATGCGTAGCAAAGAGGATACGTGGACATTTAAGGAATGTTCATTTAAACACAGGTGTTGGTCAAAATCCAGAACGAGTTATGCACAGGTGTAAAGCCTTGGATGATTGATGCCACTGGTCCACGAAATTTGGGAATAATCCAAATGGTAGTCAAAGATACCAATATCAATATTCGTCACAGGGCACCCAACTCAGACAAGAAATTGCCCAAATTCTACCATTTAAAACCCACTTTTGGAGATTTGGATTTTTATCAAAGTACTGATAGTAATTGGCTGAAAATCATATACATGTACATTGTATCATATACATGTCATATCACTTAAAGGCACAGGCTCGTCAGCAATGCGCGCCCGCCAAATGTGTGCCACGCAATACGCAGCTCCATAGCAAAGGCATGGAGCTGCGTGTTTCGAGCACGAATTTGGCGGGCGTGCATTGCTGACGAGCCTGTGCCTTTAAGTGTGACGTGTGCGCTTGCGCATTGAGGACCGAGAGCGGACAAATGTCTGGTCGCAAATGTTGACAATTGTCCACTTTAGTCGGTCACGCTTGAGTGTGTGACAGAGGCCAAGGGCCAGATCGGTGGTCGAGTAATTAAGACGTCTGTCTAGTATGCAGGAGGTTGTGGGTTCAAGTCCCGGCTGTGTATGCAATGACGTTTTCTCAAAGTGTCACAGGGAAATATACCGGTACAGTGCTAACCAAGTTACATTGAGTAGGGAAACAAATCCTAGTTGTATCTCATAAATCACAGTTTATACGAAATGTACATCTCTAAAGTTCCATAAAGTACTATTGTATTCAATACTAAACTAAGCTTTTGCCTTGGGCATATAGTTCAAGCAACGGGCAACAAAACCAACCTCGGGGTCCATGCAAGGGGGTGGGGCAGAGGGCGGGAGGGGTTGCAATTTAACACTGCCACCTGCAACATGTTTTAAGACAAGTGAAGCACCGAATCAACACCCTGACAAGTGCTTCCGACCATTACAGGTGTGGATACCCTGACTGGCACCTAAATCATGTGGCAGAATGCCAGTATAGCTAGTTCTGTTTTCAAAATGTCAAGTGCAAAGATTCAATGTAAAACATCAATGGCTGATCTATTTCCATTTGTATTCATGGCACCAAAATATTTGTTAAATAAAACCATTATGAAAGGTGCATGTACTTGTGCGAAATATGGCAATTTTATAGCCCAGGAAAAAAAAACCTGAAGCCATTATCCAGACACACATCATTTATATTAGTGGGAAAACCTAATGATGATAAGTCCATAAAATTTAATGAGGTGGAAGATTAAATTTAATCCCCATGTTGAAGGTTGGCAAAGTACAGTCAACTGTACATGTAGATCCTTTGTTTAAAAAGGTTTATTAATGGCTTCAATACAATGGAATAATTATGAATGGAGCAATCATCCATGAAAATCATCTCCGGCTTGGTCATTCAGCAGCCCGTACCGTAGGCTGGTGAGGGTTCTTTTGTCAAAAGGTGGACTATAATTTCTCCAATGATGTCATGACAGGAAGAAGCTACCGCGTACATGTACGTGTCATGGAGAGAAGCAATGACATGCACTACAAACAAAAGGGGGGTGGAGAGGGGATTTTTTTTTTACGTGGGTCGATCTTTCCGAGGAAATTTCTTTAAGTTTGAAATATTAAAAATGAAGACATCTGAAAGGAATTATTGACTTATTTTTCAAATAGGTCCATTAGCGTGGAAAGACCCACATGTAAGCCTATGTAGGGGTTTCCCCTCACCTCTTAAACTGTTCAAGCTGTGCATTATAGTTCTTCGCAGATTTCTTAAATGAGCTACACGTCTTGAAATTAACCAATGCCACCTATAGGCCAATGGCTTCGATGCCCTACTGAGTTGGCCCTGATGCCCCTTCAAGGTATACTGTACATGTACATGTACACTTTCTGAACCCAAGCTAATAACCAGGAGACATTTGGAACAACTTGGCCATGGTGCCCCTCCAGTTGAGCCTCCTCGGTGCTCTTTGAAATTCAGACAAAATCAAGACTGGAGTGACCATGCAGCACCTATTTTTCTAACATCGAGGCTTACCGCAAAAATGCCGCAGGGACTTTAGAGAAATCCTTACTTTTAGTATCAGAAAAAAAACAACAACATGCATGCGCTGATCTGTCATACATGTACATTGAAAAGAGTAATTTAATGAACAAAAGTCCGTTTCCTGCACAGCTGCTGTAGTTATTTACTTTCTGGATAAATTTACATTACTGCTGCCTAGTATAAACATCGTAGGTTTCGCTACGTAGTAAAAATCAACGTTTAGAACGTGCAAAGGGGCGGGCATGCAAAACAAAATATCCCTTTTGTCTGCGGGCTATAAGACGAGCAGGCTTATACCCTGTCAAACATAAAAAAGGCCCAGCAAAAATCAAGCCAGTATTAATAACACTTGGGCAGGTCTGGCGGGTTTTACCTTACACATCGGGATCCATTGCAAACTGACAGGCAGTCAATATATAACAAGCTGTGAGCTAAAAGTGGGCAAAGCGGCCCAGACGAATCCATATGGCAACGTCAAGTATTTCGCGCTACTAGTTTGAGTTAAAGCTCGGTTTGGTAACTAAACAGAGTAATTAAAAACAAAAGTGCATTTACCCTTTTTTGACGTGCCACCAGACAAAAAAAAAGCCTTGAACAACATAATAGTTGTAACTGTGGAAAAGCAAACCATTTTAGGATACAGAGGCATTTTGTCTGTTGGTAGTCAAGAGGGCAGAGAGAGGGAAGGGATCAGGGAGGGGGGAGGGACAGGGGGAGGAAGAGGAAAGGGGGGCAGGAGGAGGAAAGGGGGCAGGAGGAGGAAAGGGGGGGCAGGAGGAAAAAAGGGGGGCAGGAGGAAAAAAGTCCAAGAGAACCTGTTTGAACAAATAAAAGTGACTCCCACAGTAATGAAATGTGACATTTTTTTTTTCTTGGAGAATTCAGCAGTTAAGGGCTCTCAGGAAGAAAAAATTGGGTTATTAACTTGACTGAACCTGTGTGGGATGAGCTGACCACTGCATCCACCACGCACCTCCCACAAACAGTGCACAAGGTCAGTGAGGCACTTCAGGCAGAGTGGCACACCCTGCCTTAGTGGCTCTTATGAAACATGTCACATGTCACTAACCAATAAAACAATACATCTTTCAGCTTCTTTGATCTTTAGTTCATCGTTTTTTGAAGGGTAAATTCATTTTCAAAAAACTGCTTTAAAATTATTAATTCTTTTGTTTTGTCTTTTTGGCTTTTTATTTTACATGGAAAACATATATGTTTTTGCATAAAGGGGCTTTCAAATATCACTTCAATATTAAAACTGATTCCATGTGCACGTTAAATTAAAACATTATGAACAGGCCTGTAGTATTTAGTTACCGAAAAAGTGCATTTAAGGATGACTTTTTGGAAATTTACATTTTCAATAATGTATTTGTACATGCTAATTGTAACTTCAACATACCTACATGCATTATTTAAATTGTCATTTTTATAGGTATACATGTAGTAAGTTGTGTGTACATGCAAATTTTGTCAGCTGATCCCCGAAGTACATGTATATCACCCTTACTGCTGTATCACTTTGGCACACTCGAAAACGTCTCACAATTAACTTGTCAGAATGCTCAATTTTTCCCTCTAAGCCCTTATTACACATTTTTTCATGGAGGTGGATCAGTTGCGGTCAGTGACATTTGATTTTTTTTATCACGGCACGATCAGCCATCAAGAAAGAGGAAATTCCCGCACTAAACCATTTAGGTAAATTTACACCCCAGCGCATTTCAACTACATGTACTGTATTTCCTTACACCTGGGAGGTTTGAACAATATCAGGGAGACAAAACCAAAAATCAATATTTTTTTCGTTTGGTTGTTTTTCGTCTGCTAAGTGCATGTTAAAATGAAACTGCATATGGCTATCATCTATTCTAGAATATGTAAAAAACAGTTCAGCTACACGATATAGGCCTACAGTCAACATTTTTACAAGATTTCCTGGGGGACATGGGAAAAATTCCATGTTCTGAAATCAGTCATAACAACGGTGAAAAACAAAGTTTTGGCCCAAATATTTATGGCTAAAGTACCAAATGTAAAAAAAAAATGTTTGCCTGTGTGTATTTAAACCAAGTGATAAGAAAAAGCTAAGAACCAACTGAAAACACCAGCATAGTGGAATTTGTAGCATTAAAATTTGGAATTCATGGGTAAAGACTTTTAAAAGCAATTAGCAGTAATCATTTGATTTTATTTGATTTTTTAACGCAAATCACTCAGTACAATTAGGCCCACGGGCTAAAGGCTACCAAAGTCAAAGAAATCTAGTTCCTCACAATGTACTCCACTCCGTACCACCCGAACAAAATCATTAGAGGTACCATTTGTGCCCGGACAAAAAATTGTCGCCCGGACAAAATAAATTGGCCGCCCGGACAAAAATAATCCATTTTCCCCTCTAAAACGCTTCGAAAATACAGCCAAGTCATCCCAAAATTAGGTGTAAAGTCACCAAACATGATTCGCTAGCAACTGGTGTCATTATCATTCACTTACCACGCATATCGCATCAGCGACCCAATCTGTGGACAATAACTGCCATGGCAGTTGCATGCATTCATTTTAAACAGCGCCCTCATGCGACAAACACTGATTCACCGCATGAGGGCGCTGCTCAGCGCGCCTGGACAAAATGTTTAGCAGTGGAGAACACTGCCTCACATCGAAACAAGATTTAACAGAGTCTCTTTATTACATAATGGGGCGGGGAGAGGTAACTAGTCCGCATCAACAAAACAAGTTGCCTCTGGCCCTATTTTATAAGCAAGCTTATGGAAAAGTGCCTTGCTCAAGGGCACAAGTGTCACAACCTGCCATGGCCAAGAATTAGGAGGTATTACAGCTAAAATGTAACCAGGAAATATTATTTACAAAATTTGCCAAATCATCAGCATCATGGACAACTCTACATGTACATTGGCTTGCATGTACTGTATATTGCCATCCACTATTTTGAAGAAAAGGGAAACCAGTTCCAAACCGTGCCTGGTTTAAAGCAACATCAGACTCACTGGCTCACCGACAGTTCAAAATTGATGGTCCGAGTTTCGGAACTTGCGGCTGAAAAAATAAAGGTTGCGGCGTACCAAACGAAGCAAAGTTGCCAAGGTGGCTAAGATAATCATTGCAAATGGGTTAATGATTGCAAGTGGGCCAAGTAATTTAAGGGAATGTACGTACATGTAGCTCCGGAGAAGGGGGGAAAACAGGTTGACGAGAGGTGATGATGCATGCAATAAGAAATGCGAGCATTAAAAGTATCATCGATATGCATGATGACAACATGGTGTAGATCCTTCGTGTTACTTCATTTCTAATGTAAAATCTTGCATGTAAACATGAAAAGTAATATATCTTTTTGACAAAATTTAATCCGAGGCACGTAAAAAAAATGTCCCCTTCTTTTTCTTCTACACTTAGGCTGTTATTGATAGAAAGGCATTAAAGGTCCAGTACATTTGCAAGATATGAGACTTTTATGGATTCCCGGAATAAGGACATACATGTAACATATCTAAAGAAGAGTGTGGGTGGAGCATGTATGGTCTAATGGGTATAAAGCCGTACTCGTGAGCCTTGTTTAATTGTGCCAACGTGTTTGTGTCTGTGGGCAAGACACTTAATCTCAATTGCCTCATCGAACCCAAGCGATATTTAGGGAGCTGTTAGGGGGAATGCCACAATATAACTGCTGATAGTGTTGTGCGCCTTGGTCAGGCAGCCACCTAGTTGAAGCAAAATGGTTCTGGTGATTTCCTGATGGCAGTGGTAATAATGGCAACAGTGCCACGAGTACCCTGGGTAGACATGTGCACTACGGTATGTAAGAGTCCAAAATAAATAAACTAGCCTTCAGAAAACATTTTAAATCCATGCGTGGTTTTTGTGTGGAGTGAATGGTTAAAAAAATGTGTGCGCACACACATTTAAAAAAAAGCACCTTCAGATGTTAATTTCTTAGAAAGTACCATTTTGGACAGAAATTGAAACTGAGTAAGATTTTTCTTGCAAAATTTTTGATGTAATGGGTCTTTAAAGCAACGTACCTGTAGCAAGATTGATGCGTGGGTGGTATGTAGGCGAATTAGCCTTAAGAAATGAGTCTTAACAAAAATGTCATTTGCATTCTTTTTACACATTGTCAAGGATTATCCAAGACCTCTCAATGACCTCGTCATCCATGGAAAAAGTCCTGGTTGACCGACAGCAGGTGTATTGAAACTGCTGAAGGGTCGTTTGTTTTCATCACTTTCACCTGTACATGCAGCTCTGCAAAACATACATGTACTCATTGTCTTGCTTTTTTCAGTGCGTAGGAGACGACAATGTCATTTCTTACAAAGCTGCATATACAAAAGCTGTAGACATCCCAAGTGTATATGCCGTGTATAGGGCTGTCCACAGTTTGTATACAGTACATGTACTTTAAAAAAAATAAAGTAAACGCAAGTTTTTAAGATTATACAATTCTTTATCAGAATAAGTCTTTTAAATGTGGTGCAAGTGCGGTAGAAGGCATTGACCCACTGTTTAATCGCTTCCAAGTATAGTAAGCTAGCACCAACATACAATATTATACTGCACAATGTTGTAATGCTTGTATTTGATTATACTCAACCCTCTGAATTCAGAGACCTACATGTACATGTACTACAAAGTACAAGTAACTTCAGCAAGTGTACCAGTACATAGAAAATTATTTGTTTTTATATTCTTCACATCTATTTTTTAAGTTGAAATAAACTCTGAGGAAGGGCGATATACAATTGTACACACGTTATTATGTAGCCCACTCTTTTTTTTTATGTTCAAGCCGTTTCTTGTTTTTCAGTCCTCTTCTGATTTCTGATCAGCTAGCCAATACCAATCAAAAGTTCTCTCTCTCTCTCTCTCTCTCTCTCTCTCAACATGCCTGGCCATGGACAAAAAACCAATTCTGACGAGACCTCGGGCAAATTCAAGCCCGTTTGGCCAATTCAAACAACTCGTTATCGAATTGTGTTCTCTCCTGCACGGACATCTTGTTGCTATTAGGAGTACACGTAGGCTATGGCTGTTTGGGGTGGCGAGTGTGTGGACGGTCACGTAGTTGGAAGGTTTACAATAAGAGGTGAACAGGGGGGAAGGTTGTGGGACGGATGTGGCGTCATTTGGATAGAATATGTCCAGCCTAGAGCATTATATGGCCAGGGATGGTGCCCATTTGATTCAGGGAAATGATTCTATACAACATTTTTTTACTGGCATTGTACAGGTACATGTAAGTTTGTTCGCACACACATGCAGACCAATATTTTCAATGTTTAACTTTATTTTCGACAAACGTTTGGATCAGAATGCTAAATGGGAAATATCTCCAGAAGAGAAAAATAAGCTTCTAAAAAAAAGTTTGGAAACTCAAGTTTGACTGAGGATTTCTCTTGTTACCAAATCATTTTCTTTGAATTTGGTATCATTGGAAAGCCCTGTTATTCCTCTTTACAATGATGTGTCATTTGTTATGATTAAGCAATTGGGGGATGTGCAGCACAGCTGAATACAGGGGTGGGTGTAAAAGTAAAATGTAACAAAATGCATTGCTACTGTTATACTGAGCATTCCCATCCTCCAAACAAAAGGGAGGAGTTTAGGATATTGTTTTGATTGGCATAATTTGCATACAAAACCCGTTTGCATTCAATTCTAATCGAACCCCGCATTTTCCAAAAAGGCGCTAAGTGTAAACACAAAAGGCAAATAGAAAGAGGCACATTAGACCAGGGTCTGATTCGCCTTTTTCAACCCAACTTTTGTGTACAGTTGACCTTCATGGTTAGAAGTTTGAAAGGCTGTTTGAAGCTGAATTGAGATGGCCGGAGTGAGAACGCAGCACATTTTAAGATTTGCAGTAGCAATAAAAATGTCTATATCCACCTTTGCAGGTTCGAGTGTAATCATGGCGTACAGGTAACTGGCTTCAAACCTGAGCGATAGATGATAATATATGGCTATTGCCTTCGGCTCACGCCATTATCAGTGTCCAGGGGTGGATTGCAATAAAAACAGTTAGGACGTCCTAACTCCTAGGACGTCCTAACTCTGACATCACTAAGACATCATAGATTATTTTGCCTTGCAATAAACATTTATGTATCCTAACTTGTGTCCTAGGACACATAAAATTTAAGACACCTAATATGTGTCCTAAGTTATGTCTTTAGAAAATTGTTCGAAATTTCCTGCTCAATTCAGACAAAAGGAGCATTGTGACTAGGATCAAAAGTTAATTTTTTGATAGTTTGTCTTTCTTAAACTCAGTTTTCACTGAGAGGAAATTACGATTCAAGCTGGGCCTATGTTAATTCTGAAAGTTTCCACAATGTTTTTCACGCCACTGTCACGCGTACGTACGGCAGCAACAACCGGCAAGTAATGTAATACACATGCGCGATGGTATGCAAACACACGAATGCGATTGAAACGCCGCTCACAACAGTAAAGACATACAAGTTTTTATGTCTTAGCTAAGACGTACTAACTTTTGGATATTGCAAGGCATTTTTCAATGTGTCGTAGCTAAGATGTCATAAACTCAGTTAGGACATATGATGTGTCTCAGACTAAAGACGGTTATATTGCAATCCACCCCAGGTCCCTAGCCAGTCTTAAACTTAAAGTTTAAGGCCGGTCACCCACACGTTTATTCCTCTTAAAATCGAATGCTTTCACATAAATGAGATTCCTTTGTGTAAATTTACATAAAACAGCATACTAAACAGCCATGACCAAGTTCTTGAGGTGCACCTGAGACATGCCCAACGTCACAGTCAGTACACTGTGTGTATACATGTCTATTGTTGCTGTTCAAACCTAAAGTGCAGATACTTCAGAGTTCAACTTTACCTGTGCAGATATAGATACTTTTATTTGAAAAGGACTTTGTACTTTTTCCAACTACCAATAAATAGACAAACCGCACCTCTCTGATTACAGTTACTTACAAGTCAACCTGCATTATTAATTGTAGAAAATTACCTTTGATGGCTTATCTCAAATAAAAACCCAGCCCACAAAAATCTGTTATTGGTTTTTGTCAAACATTTTATCTTTCAGCAAAGATAACACTCAAAAGGTGACAATTTTCGATGTTTGTGATTTTAACACCTCTAGTGCACAGCAACAAACCAGCAATGAACAAAACTGTGGTCTACCCTTCGCAAAATGTTGTGTCTTAAAATGTTCTTACCGCGACTCCACGTGGAATATTTCCCCCTCGCAAGCCTTAGACCCCTTGCACCGGTCGCCATGACAGGGGGCAGTTTTTCAGATTTATAATGTGACACTAACTGGTCACAAAATGCCAACTCATACCTGACGCACGGTGACAATGTGACTGAACCCTGCCATGGCCGTCCGTGCAAATAGTCTATTGTTAACTGCAGGGCTCCGTAACCTTTACAGGGCAAAACTGTTCCCACAGTACTATAAATACCACCCTGTAAAACTACCATGGCTGAGCGGAAAATTGACAACCTCTCTCGGACATTTTATCGTGGTCACGGTGACGGGTTAAAGTACAGTCGATCACTTGTGTATTTAAAAGGCACAGGCTCGTCAGCAATGCGCGCGCACTAAATTCGTGCCACGAAATACGCAGCTCTATGCCTTTGCTATGGAGCTGCGTATTTCGTGGCACGAATTTGGCGCGCGCGCATTGCTGACGAGCCTGTGCCTTTAACATCTGTAATAATTTTACAATTGCCAAAAATATGTCGCAGGTGAAGCAAGTTCTTCTTTGAGGATACCCTTGATTAATGAATGAATGAATGAATGCATGATTACCTCGATCCCTGTAAAGACTATACAATGACATTAACATGCTGAACATTACACTAAAACACACAGGCCCAGATAATGTTACTCATCAAAATTCATTTGTGCAGAAACGCACATCAGGGAATTTTCTATACACTGTTGTTAAATTACAAATTTAAACATTACAGTAAAACACACATGCCTAGATATTGTTACTCATCAAAATTCATTTGTGTAAAAACATGCATCAGGGAATTGTCTACACTGTTAAATTACAAATGTATACTTACCTAAACTACAGCTCTTGAACGTACATGTACTTCAATTAATTCCAGGAGTTTTTTTATAGTTTTCAGCACAAAAATCCAGTACGTTGCTCAGCTTAAATATCAGACTCCAGTACACTCCATACATGTATTTGTGCCCACTAGTACCAGGTGTACGTACTACACCAAACGGCATGCATGCAGCATTGTGGAACTAAGCATTGTTTGGCCTCGATCTGCTGTGCATTATAAGTAACGGTTTTTGTTTGCCCCCAGTCACCGTTAAATATCAATAAATAGTGGATGCGCATACAAAGGGTACAGCACGCGAACACAATACACAGCACAACCTATCTTCCACACAACACGCACGCTGTAATGTTTATATTCAGAGTGAAGGGCGCGTACTCTAGAGGTGGATATAGAAATGACAAATCGGAGCTATTGAGGCTACAAAGTGGACACAAAGCAAAGTGCTGCACCCCCTGGCCAAAATGACAAAGTGGTGTTTAATGAGACATAAGAGAAATCAAACAGATCATGACAGGTTGGCACAGGTAAACGCTTGTAATCCGCTAGGTACACACCTATAAATGTCACCAAAAAAAGTATCAGTTGTACAATGGCAACCACAAGAATACCCTGTGATCAAAAGAAAGTGAAATAAGTATCACTACATGTATTAGACATTAACATTTTATTTTGTTTTTGAAATTTTTCAAAAGCTTGGAATGTTATTTATATTATTTTATTTATTCATTCTGGTTTATTATTATTATTTTTATTTCTTTCTGGTATTCATACCAAGGATTCCTCAATAGTGCTCATTGCACTGTCACTCGCAAGCGTGAGGAAACCCATGAAGAATTAGAATTAGAAATGGCCAGAGACACCGGGGAATCCCCTTGCTCTTCACGAAAGAATGCTCTGGGATCTTTAGAGTGCGTTACCATTACCTTACACACTGGACCAACGGCTTTACATCCCTTCCGAAGGATGGAGCAAAAGTGGTTGAGTGCCTTAAATTTGGGTTTTTCCGTCAAATATGTACTTACCGATACTTTAGTCATTTTAAAGAAACAATTTTGATCAACTTCTTGACTCTTACTCTTTTTATTTTTAATTCCTTTTTCAGCAATTTTGGCATGTCAAATTGTTTGAAGCAAGATAATATTTCAGTAATTTCACCTCAGCTACGTAACTGACTGACTGAAGACATTCAATAAAAGCTCCCCCCTTGTTTTACTTGGAGCAAGGAAGAGGACGGTCTGCAATGTCATTTACTGGCGGAAGTCAGAGTTCATCACTTAATTGCAATTTGTCTTGAGATGAGGCCAAGCGTGTTATGGGCGAAGTAGGGGCACTCTTAATGATGGACGGCCATCAATATTGCTGCTGTGGGAAGGAAAGAGGCTGCACATCAAGCAGTTGCCTGGGTAATCTTCATTTAAGACTTCAGAGGTGTATAAAGTGGACTGTGTACAAGGTGTACAAGGTGTATACAAAATATATGCCTTAATTACACTGAGAAAAATGTAGATAAAATTGATATCTTTTTTTTTAATTGTTCATACGTAACTGGTAGACAATAATGCCGTAGCTGAATGGTTTAACTGAACAAGTTTCTTTGAAACTGAAAGTTTCGTTCAAACTGGACCAAACCGAATAAAATATCGTGTGTTTTACTAGATTTTGTTCACAACTTACCGGTATAATACAAATGTACAACAGTTTTTTTCAAACCCAAACTTGCCAAGTTAGTTACAGCAGTATAGTAGACACAGGTTTAATGCTTTCATTATTTTATTATTATTATTTCTTTCTGGTATTCATACCAAGGATTTCTCAATAGTGCTCATTGCACTGTTACTCGCAAGCGTGAGGAAACCCATGAAGAATTATAATTATAAATGGCCAGAGACACCGGGGAATCCCCTTGCTCTTCACGAAAGAATGCTCTGGGATCTTTAGAGTGCGTTACCATTACCTTACACACTGGACCAACGGCTTTACATCCCTTCCGAAGGATGGAGCAAGTGTGGTTGAGTGCCTTGCCCAAGGGCACGAAAGAATGCTCTGGGATCTTTAGAGTGCGTTACCATTACCTAACACACTGGACCAACGGCTTTACATTCCTTTCGAAGGATGGAGCAAGTATGGTTGAGTGCATTGCCCAAGTGCACAGGTACCGCAGCCGGATTCGAACTCGCAACCCCAAGTTTTCACCCATGATTGCGAGTAAAATTAAAATTAAATTGCACACAAGAATACATGATGCAAAACAGGATCGAGAAGTGTGAGAAATTTGTGAGAAGTGTGTAAATTTGACATGTCATTTCTTTGCTGTCGGAAAAAAACAGTTCTGCATTGTGGGAAGGATAGCAATCCAACAACCTTCCCACAATTCAGTTCATCTTTTGTCTAAGTTTACAGTATTTACCAAATCTATCATTTCTCTGTACACATATTTGCAGCCCTCTTGCCATATAAAGGCACACATTATAACTGCTCTGTTCTGCAGAAAAGGGAGACTACACAATCTTCACTTTCTAAGAAGAATGGGGGAAATATCTCACGACTTTAAACCAAATGAGGGAAACATAATAAATTTACATAAAAATATACTATTTATGAAATAAATTTTAAAATTCAGCCTTAATATTCTTTCTTTTCATTTATTTTCCTTACATGACCTAATAAGACCTGGGGGAAAAAACTTGCCAGCCCACTGGGCGTTCTGTGTACCATACGCCTTTGACAAGGAAACCCAATGCCTAACATCCTGTTCACAATCCCAATCGCTGCCTTCCGATTCTTTGCGATCCGAGACCTGAGAAGACACCCCGACACCAAGAACGGTGCAACCGCCACGATCATCCTGCACCGATAATCACAACCATAGAAAGAAATTCCAGGCTTTGCCTTGCGATATTAATGCCCTAAGGATGCCAACAAAGCGTGGAGAAAGAAAATACACTGTGTTAAGGACTGGGGATTCCATCACACATTGTAAGATCCGGGAAACGTGAATGTATGCGGGAACACGACAAGCTCGACCACCCCAAATCGAAAGCCTTTTTTTTCTTCTTTGTGGGTGAATCTGAATTTCAATGCGCCAACTCTGTACACACTATAGGATTGGAATACACAGCAACAGGAGAAGAAAAAAATGGTAGCTCAACGAAGGTCGGGTAAATATTGCTCAGGATATGTGCAGCGAGCACGGAACCCGGGCGACGTATAGGTCAGCTATTGATTTTTATTTTCTCTCCCCTTCTCTGCGGACGACGAGTTCATTTCTCTGCATTAAATGATATTTTCATGCCCTTCTGGCAGGGCAATGGCTTAAACATCCGAGCAAATCGTGAAAAAGGCGGCTAGGGGAGGTTTAACACGACACTAGCTGAAAACCGCTGTCGCCTCTGCAATAATAACTGCTGTATTTTCTTTGGAGAAAGCATCAACAAGAAATGTTTATTTCAACACGTTCCTCTTTCACCGTAAAAAAAAGTGGCAATTTCTTTTCTCGTTTAACTATGAATATTTTTAAAACAGAAATGAACAAGCTAAAACTATCGTAAATTGTGTCTAATTAGGGGTGGAGTCAATATTGATGTGTTGACACATTTTAAATGAGCACTGGCAGCCTCGTTTCAGATGCTGAGCCATATTACCGGTATGTTACAGCACGCGTCTTTTCATTTGCAAATTTTATCACAAAAGAATTAAGCACAGAAACCCTCGTTTACGATGATGATATTTAAGATCCCTCTATAAATCAGGGGGAGAAACTATTCCGAGCAACAAAAGTTTCCTGCACAATGAATCTGTTATGTGAATAATTTGATATCGGTTAATTAAGAGAGAAATTTTCAAATTTGTGTTTCTTTTGTTGGTCGGTACATGGAGGAAGAAACAAATGTTTCTTCCTCCATGGTCGGTACATGTATATAATATTTTGCAGAAAAAGTCGCTAAAGTAATTCTTCAATGTACACATTCTCTATTTTTATGGGGCACCATGGCCGAGTGGTGTAGCGTGCTGAATCCAAGACTTTGGTAAATCGACAGGTTGTGGGTTCGAATCCTATCCATGGTGTGTGTGCTCTTGGGCAGGGCACTTTGCCGTGAATTGCCTCTCTCAACCCAGGTGTATAAATGGGTACCAGTACCATGCTGGGAAAGTAAACAGACTCGCTGTGTGGGAGGAGTGGCGAACCCCCCAGAACAAACTCGAAAGAGGAGTCTGTCCCCCTCGCTAATAAAAGAGAGATGGGCACTCTGGCTTGTAAATTCTGCACCCTGTTTAGGGCTTATAGTTTGTTTTGATGCAGTGCCATTGATCACGAGTATCTTTGTGCAGACAACATTTCAAAGTAAATTTTTAAGGATTTTTCAAACCAAATAACCTTCAACGAAATGCAAAGTCACCGGCTCTTTATTTGAACACTCCTGTCAGGCTTGCAACAACATGATTGTTCCCCGAGCTACCATCTTGCCTAACTCCGCCCTTTCCCTTCCTTACATCATCTCCAGGCCATTAGTTTGATTAATGTCCTCTGAACCAATTATACATCAGCACCGAAGATCCGCGGGAAGGCGCTGAATGCGATGAGTCACAAAGAAGACGTACAAGTGAGCTCTTGCTGCAACTCAACGAGGGGAGTAATGAGCGTAACAAATGGATCTTAATGCGCCCTTGATCCGTCTTAGGCCAGAACGTAATCTTGTACAGTGCTTTGCTCAGCAATGCATTTCAATGTTTCAATTTGAGTCATTTCTGTATGCTGTGCATACAACAGTTGTATCATTGAGGTGGAAAAGATTCAATTTGTTAGGTTAATAAGTAATTTGGGAGTTGAAGACTCTAACCTATGGTTTTGTGATTAATCTTTCATAATAATCTTATCCTAATATTGCTACATGTACCCTTTTGCTCAGCTAATATTGAGACAATTGCTACCACGAGTTAGCGGAAAGTTTCCACGGCCCCTGCCGTGATAACTTGACAGGGATGCTAACTAGTTCTTTGTGTGTCCTCATTGGATTTAATTCTGTAATTCTACCGCACAGGACGTGTTTAAAAATATGGATTTGGTTTTAACCTAACAATCACTAATACATCCCTGAAATACTATCCAGGGGGGGAAAACTGGAAATTTGCAATCTCCAATTTGGATGTGGATGCAAAAAGGTTGGTGTATAATTACTGTAATGCTTTCTGGAACCAGATAAATTACTTTACAAAACAATATCTTTGTATACGGATTGAGAATGTGAAATTTCAGAAGAAAAATATGACAATTGATAAAGTATCAAAATCTGAACACCCACAGGGAAAAATTGGTGGGTCAAAATAGTGATCTGGACACGCTCTTTTAAAACAAAAAATCCAATGGGAATACCACTTTACAAATGTACTTTTTTTAGCAGTATGTACCTAAACCCTATATCTTTTAAAAAAAAAACTTTCATTCCGAATGGTAATTTTGCAAAGTGATGTTTGGAGAATCAAAAGAATACTGTAGCTACCCTGCAGTTACATGAACATGTACACCGACTTGGCCGATTGCGAATGTCTGCAAAATGAAACCAAACACGTTGCTATGCCCTGAGCTTGATTATAACGCAAAGCCGATCCTGCGGATTGTTCACTCGGGAGGGTATTTGTTGCAATAATCTCTGGGCAATCACAGGGGGGCATTTTTTAGCCAGCCACTTGACTCTTCCTCCGAGCAGGGTCAACGGGTAATTTTCGTTCCTTTGACTGTTTTCTGCACGAGATGAAAGAAAATGCCCTGCATCAAATAAAGACGACTTTGGGAGAAAGCTGTGGCTTAGAATTGATGACAGGACGCATGAACGGACAAAATAAATGAAAGTATATGGTCAAGAGGCATGGTAAACTTCCTGCTTTAAACAGTACTGTGCACACAATCAATCTAATCGTCCTTAAATGGCTCTGGAAAATGGCAAACAATTTCAAAATATACAGGTAGCAGTAAAGATTGCAATCAATCAAAATTGCTATTAAAACATTTGACATTTGATGGTTAAAGCCTTTGGGTTAATTCAGAATGGAAGGTCTTGTGGCTTTTCAGCAACTTCAGTAAGGTAAAGAAGCCTCTTCTTATCAAACAAAACATGTACCCATGATATATCCAGCCACTTTTTAAGACAATGAGTCATTGACTCTTAAAGGAACGTGTCCAGATCTTTTTGAGCCCCTATTTTCCCCATGGGTGTTGAGATTTTGATACCATATCAACATATTTGTTGTAATATTTTTCTCATTACCAATTTTGCACTCTCAATCCGTATATTTTCAAGGATATTGTCAAAAAACCAACGGTGTTTTATAAACTAATATCTGTTCCAGAAAGCAGTGCTATACTGCAGTGATTAACACCAACTTTTTGTTTTACTGCCACATCCAAATTTCCTGTTTTCTCCCCATGGACAGTATTTTGGGGAGGCATTTTATGTGATTGTTAGAATGAAATCCATTTTCTGGAAAAATCTGAACTAGCTCCTTTAAGTACTATAGTGAGCCTAAAACCGATGAAGTTTTGAGATGTGTAACCATCTCCTGGACAAGTACAAGTATACAGCAATAATGTAGTATTTGCCAACAAATCTAACCAAGCCACCAACACAGAGCCCTACTTATTCAATGTTTTTGGAATCAAAATTGTTACATCTAGTGCTTAACGTTTTCTTAACTGCAAACCTCTCAATCTTAAGCCCCCTCCATCCCCCATCTCATGCTGGTGCTAAATGCTCCAGGCAATCATCTGCCAATGTGCAACATCCCTACGAAGCCGTCGCATCCCTCCGATCACTCGCACTCATGTCTAAAGATCAAGACGGTTTTCATCGCATCACGACTACGCTATCGTCTTCTCTGATGGAGGGATTATGTGTGTGCCTCTAGTCAGGACGGAGAGGATCCACCTTTCTCTCGGCTGACGCAGACGGATTTCAAGGAATGCATTTCTTCTTGACATCCGTCAGTAACAGTGTGTTCTCATTTTGCCTAGACTTTTTATCCCAGACAAAATAGAGTTGAGACAGTGTGATTTTTCAACACCACCGGCTGGCCATTTTGCCTGTGTACTGGTACATATTTTAGCAATGGCGCGCAAGGGCTTTCTTGTGTGCCTTAGGGGTCGACTTTAATGCTCATCTCATCCCCCCCCCCCCCACACACACACAACTATTCTTGGATATACATACCGCATATATATGTGTATCAAACAGAAGTTGATTTTAATTTCAGAAGGTTTAATCCTGTCAGGCCAGGCACCCGACTGTTAAGAGTGCAGAGAATTTGAAATCCATGGTTGAAGGAAACTGGGTCCTTCTATAAATTAGGGGTCCAATGTTGGTGTCCCCCGTTACATTTTACATCTTGTTTTTGTAAATTCAGGACACGTTCTTTAAATACTTTCCATCACAAAGAGTGAGTACAATAAAGTACAATTCATACAAAATGGTTTAAAAGCCATTTTAATGATTTTTGTACGAAAAATAACACATATCAGGTGTAACGGGGGACACTAAATGTCACACTTTTGGACCCCTAATTTATAGAAAGACCCAACTATTAGTGTTAAATGCAAAAGGTTTGGTTTTATAAAGATTTTGACTGGAATTTAAATTTCCGTGCACACTATTTTGGTAGTGCAGACTTACTCTGGGTGCAAACAAAGTACATGTATATCTGTAAACTGTACATATATACAGTCTCTCCTATAAATTAAGCTTTGTCCATACTGAAAATTTTTCTGTAATGTTACAGCAAGATATCAATGAACACTTTGACAAGATCGTTTTCCTGGGATATAGATTACAATGCATTGGCACTCAAAATCATTTTTGTTAGTTTACAACATAATAAGCACTTGAAAGTTATACCAGACAAAATCTAGAGCAAGCACCATTAAAATAAGTCAACTTTTTTCCCTGATGGCAGGAAATGGTCGTTGAGTAAATACCAACCCGAGTCATTACCCCAAGTTTCCCTTACCTGAGTGCCAGCGATGAGCAGTAAGACTAGCAAGGCGGCATTTTTAGAGATCTGTGAAGGAATTCCAGTCATTGGCTGGGTCTCATGATCGGCCAAAGATGGCATCTGGCTAATGATCACAGACAAGGTACCGGTAGAGTTACATCACTCCTCGCTTTCATCGGAGTATTTCGGACAAAAAGACAACCGTAATCTGGCTAGAGTTTCAGTAACACTAATTCTAAGATGCCAGAGGTTTCAGGCTATTCAGGGGATGGGATCTGCCCGTCTCCTTGATGCGATACTTTCCTGTAACTTTTGTCTCACTTTTTCTTGGTTGCCTTAAGTGCAGGACGTTACTCAGATTACAAGACTGTTTTCAGTTCTTTTCTATGTTTAATCAAAGTCTACTTGTGTCTGGACTGAAGGCAAATGGGGTCGAGGGAGAGGATGAGTCTGCAAGATCGTCGTCGGTGTTTTCAACAAGAGTGCGATTGGTTCATCAGTTGGAGACATCTTGGCTTCGGACGCAGTGGATCATAGGAAAGTGTGTGGGCAAAAAATGGCACAAAACTGAAGATTACGCATCGAGTTCAAATTAGTTCAGTATTGAATTGCAGTGGCAATTTTCAACTTGTTTGTTAATGGCTCCGCAGAAGAAAATACTCAAGTAATAGTCTACATTGTATGCACTGTGTACGAACTTTGGCTACTCTAGATAATGCACAATTTTTGATAGTGTGAAAACAAAAGTCCAGAAGTTGGACATACGTGTACGTTTGAGCAATCAACATGTTTTACATGTACGTATGTACCAGTACAGCTATGCAAAAACATTTAAAACGCCCTAAAATACAATGCATGCATTCCCAAAGTACCTAAAAATACTTTTTTCCCCCAGGTATCTATGAAAAAAAGTGATTCGGGAAAGAATTGGGAAGTTGATCATGGCTTCAGACCTTGTGTGCAAAACATATGAGACAGGCTGAAAAAAAAGTTTTTCCTTACAAAATCTTAAATTTGTCCCACTCGAAATGTTTGGGTTTTTTTTCATCAAATCTGTACATTCCAATGCCAGATGAGTCATTAACATTTTAAAGATAAAAAATTCCGATAGACTTCCCAACTCTTACCGTGATTCGTACTAAGATATTACCCCAAGTAAAGAAAACTGTATTAAACAACATGGTGTCTTTAATTGATCAAAGTCGATAGGGTGCACTGTGGTGTTTTTGCACAGCAATTTGCCCTTGATTGATATTGTCTAGTTTTTAATAGCAAAAAAGCCTGAAGAACTACGGTATCCTTTAAATGGTTAATGCATGTAGGGCCAACATCTTGTACATAATTTAGACGAAGACAGACTAATTCTTGGCATATTCATTGCAGGAGTAAAACAACGAGTACTAATACATCAGGACAATTGAATTGGCCACTGTCATCCATTTTATGGCAATAATTTACAGATGTGCAAACTTGTTAGCACAGAGGAGCATACACCTCAGTGTGACCCAATTATCAATCCAACGTAACACACATTCAATTGTTGAGGCTACATGTACATGAGCACGACAAGAGCTACCGTGGTTATTACAGCAAATTGAAAGGATCGCACAATCAAGTTTACAATGTAGGCTCCTACAATGAGCCGTCTTGAGATCGGTGTGGAGTGGTAGCGGAGATGTTTCAACCTTTGGTCCGGAGCAACGGGCAAGCAGGAAAGATGACTTTTGTGCGGAGGATAATTTGTCAAACCTTCTTTGACGTTTATTGGTCATTTCATTGAAATGTGCCTTGACTCGATAATGCATCTTAATAACATACATCTGTATCAGTCTGTATCAATCACCCACTGAATTGGGTCACTTTCGTGTTCGAGATGCAATTAATGCAAGTCATTTATTTTGCCGTCTTTCGGGGGATAAAAGGAAGGTGCGCTTCTTATTTTGTATTTACTTATTCTATTAATTATTAAGATTCTCTGTGACAAAGAGATTCCTATGTATCCTAGTAGCGCGCATATTTGCTGAATTTTGTTTCTTGCTATAGTACTTCTGATTTATTACGCAAAACATTTCATTGTTTTGCACTGGGAGGTTTTTAAAAAAAAAATTTGTGAATTTTGCTTTAGTTCTGCATTTGCCTGACTGTAGTACTTTACATTTCTTGCATTGGTCCCGAGAGCATTTACACTCAGTTTGTGATCCGGGGCTGATCCCAAACTTGGTGTTCGACCCCGAGCTCGGGATCCCAGATCAAGTGTAAACAGGGTGTAATAGTTTGTGATCCTCAAATTATAACTCCACTAAGCCAAATTCAAAGCCAATGCAATTCATTTTGAAAATGTGAATAATTTCACATTATTTTGTACAAATTTTATATTCACGTAACAAATAAATTTGCATTGCCTTTGTTTGAATGCACACAAGTAAAAATGCTATTATTTTAAGCTATCGGTACCAGCAACATGCGATATCAGATCATAATTTTTGAAGGCTGGCGTCCAATCAGTTTTGTCATCAGAGGCAGTCTCTTGAACGCCGCCATCGGACCAGTAATAATTTCCTGTCCTTCCAAGCAGCCTTGTTGGCTCGACGCCATGTCGTCATTTCATCCCTTAATGATGCCCAACTTCATTATGTCATATTCCTCATGGTATTACGGAGACTACAACTATCTAAACAAATGAAAATGGTGAAACTGCAGATGGTGCTCCGCCGCAGCCAATTAATGACCAACTCTTAATGAAATACCATGGAGAATCTGCAATTTTAGAATATATACAGGCTTAGGCAGGAGCCAGAGAGTTGCGTAAATATACACTAAATCTATCGGTGGTTGTAAATCAATAAATCTTGGTTAATTTTATAGCCGATGATGCAATGCTCAGATGCAGTTTGTTGTGCTATTGGTTGAATTTGCTGTTTATGAGATCCACATTTGACCAGGGATGAGCAATCAAATTGGGACAGATTATTAATCTAGGCAATGTACTTAGCCATAAATCTGACATCATATACTGCAATGAGCATGCATCAATCTGACATCGCTACCACTGTCTTTTCTTCATTAGGGTTTAACTGGTGCTGTCAAGTTGCCTTAACTGTGCAGTGTTTAAGAAAGAATAACAGGTGTGGGGTGTGGCCTTTGCATGTTTTACTCAAAATATGGAACATTAACAACAGATTTACAATGGACAGAAGGTTGGTGGGTGACACATGTCTACAAACAGAACATGTACATGTAGGTTTCAAAAAAATAATTAAGTCAAGATAGAAAAAGAGAGAAAAGGCCTTTTACTACCACATTTGGAATATAAGGGGATTACCAAGGTAATAAATTTCAACCACAAGATTACATTAGCACCGTGTTTACACTCAAATCGGAAAAGGTGGATACAGATCCAGCATTTTTATTGCGACCACAAAACTGAACATTTGCCGCGTTTACACTACACCCCTGGCCCAAATCGCTTCAACTCGCCTTCAGAAACCACTAAATGTAACTGCAGCGCATGCGTGAGCTGTTAGGTGTTGCTGCACTATAGTGCCAGATTGGTCAATTAAATCCACTACACTGCGGGCACCGCCCCAAGGACACTAAAATTGCCCAATCTGTATTCGGGTAGCGTTTACACTACAAGCGACCTTGACGATCGCAGGGTTCAACCCCGCAATTGCGGGGTTCAGCCGTGACTTGAAAAAGGCGAATCAGACCCGGGTCTGATCCGCCTTTTTCAATTCACCTTTTGCGTTTACACTTAGGGCCTACCCGGCTTCAACTCCCCTTTTTGGAAATTGCGGAGTTCGATTCGGCAAAGGCGAATCGAGTGTAAACGGGGTGTAACTGGGTTAAGAATTTTACAACAAATCTTGGGGTTAGGAATTACTTGGGTTAACTGGCCAAAATGCCATTTAACTTTTAAGTTAACCTTTAGTTAAGTTAACTTTTTAGTTAACTTATAGGTACCTTTTAGCCTTGTCAGGGAGATAGGCCCTATAGATTGTTCTTAAAAGGCACAGGCTCGTCAGCAATGTGCATGTGCCAAATTCGTGCCACGAATTACATGTAAGCAGCTCCATGCCTTTGGTATGGAGCTGCGTAATTCGTGGCACAAATTTGGCGCGCGCGCATTGCTGACGAGCTTGTGCCTTTAAACATGCATGTATCAAAGTCATTCCTTTTATCAGCTATGTCAAAGGTCGTGCTTGTAATTACAAGCCAGAGTGCCCATATTTCTCTTTAGTTGGCAAGGGTAACCCCCTTGCCAACTCCTGTCGAGTTTGTTGGGAGGGGGAGGCAGTTTGCCACTCCTCCCACACAGTGATTCTGTTTACCTTCCCAGCATGACCCATTTATACACCTGGGTGGAGAGAGGCAAGTGAGGCAAAGTGCCTTGCCCATTGACACAAGGCATTGCGTGCATTCACAATGGGACTCGCACTCAATATTTAATTAGCTTGTAAGCAACCTTTACACTATGACTGGTACCCTAAATCCTTCAATTTCAAATGGAGGTGCAGTTCAGAAGTCCCCCTGCTATTTTTTAAAATGTTGTGGTACAATTTAATCCAGTGGCTAACAGCCAATAGTCGGGTTACTTTTACATAGTATTGATTCTGTACTTCACACCTGCCACATGCACCTGGTCACATTACATAGCAACAACAAAGTATGCGTGTAAAAGCAAGTACTTGTATGTCAATGGAACAAATGCTTTTTACGTGAAATACACAAAGGCTAATTATGAGTCAAGTGCTATCCATTACATGACATTTCTCCCTGCAGCTCATCTAGAAACTGATGATCTAGACAATGGACACAACAGCGCATACTATCATGGAAATAAAGACGATCGAATAAGGCCTCACTGACAGAGAAATAGACAGACAGGCTGCCGACGCACCAGGCAGTACAGTCACAGACTCAAGTATCATTATACTACGCAGCTATTCAAGCAGTGAACATTACAATCAAATTTTGATACAACAAAAAAATATGAATCATTATAATGTGCAAACAATGGAAACAGTCACGCATAATCATTACCTACCTCAAGGCTGAAATGTGCATCACTCTTGTCATGTTCATCATAATAAGTCACTCTAAGGATACATAATGACACTTGCTGATGATTGTCTTTATAGGCCTAGTCATTCACTAATGAAGTCATCAGAAGAGCATAAGGTTGCACCCCAGTAAATAGGGCTCCCATAGGAACCAATGCTAAATACCCAATTTTCAAAAATCATTTAAAAATACTCACAACTCTCTCAGTGTCTGGAGACAACAACCAAAATACTCATTGAAATCTCATCTTTTCAATTCTGTTCAATTTTAGGGGGGTAATCCGTCACTTTCATTCCCTAATTTCCACATGAAACAAAACTACCCCTGCAACAGTGAAAATTGCTAAACAGACCAGCTTCCATTTTGGAACAAAGGCACATACGCTACTGGACAAAATAGGGCCACTTTTAGGAGCTACAGTGTCTAAAATGTTTGTAATTGGAAGAAAAAATACCCCACATCGCGGCGATAGTCATATTCTACACAAGACCACACTCGTTCAGCTCGCAATTCTCTCTAATATAAAATAATTTGAGGGCATACAAAATATTCATGAGCTCGGCGCACAGATCTTGCCTATTTACTTGGGTGCACCCATAATACTGTGAAGTGGAGCGCCCTCTGTTGGTACGAGTAGATCAAGGAACAAATATATTAAGAATAGAACACAACAATATAAAAACAATTCAACTGCACACCAAAAACATAAGCTTTAAATCTACAGGTACACATACACGCGTAGCATGCGTTAAAATGTTAAGCCCAACATAAACTTTTCTAAAAGAAGAACTTGACTAACAGCCTGTTTACACTTGATCTTGAGCTCATGGTCGAACACCGAGCTCGGGGTCGAACACCGAGCTCGGGATCAGCTCCAGATCAAAAACTGTGTATATTAAACTCAGTTTGGCCCCGGATCAGATCCCGAGATTTGGTCTCGCGTCGGCGGAGGGCCGAACCCCGAGCTCGGGATCAGTTTTATGTTAGATAAGCAATTAATCTTTAATAATAATAATAATAATAATAATAATAGCAAAGCACTTATTAGGCGCACAATATCTGGAGGCCATTCAAAGGCGCCAGGTCAAGAAAGAAAGTCAGTAATTGTTGTGAAAAGCCTGGTGAAAAAGAAATGTCTATAAATGACGTTTAAAGACAGAAAGATCACGTGTGGCTCTGAGCTCATCTGGCAAAGAATTCCAAAGACGGGGTGCATAACTAGAGAATGCCCTATCCCCATAGGTTACCAGACGGGTTCTGGGGACATAGTGTGTTACCTGTTGACCTGAGACTCGGTCTCACTGTGCGGACTTGTAGCAAGTCTTGAATGTAAGATGGTGCATATCCATGAAGGGCTTTAAATGTCAACAATGCAACTTTAAATTGAATCCTGTACCTAATAAGTAGCCAATGAAGTTTGAGCAGAATGGGAGTTATGTGATCTGAAATCCTTGAGCGTGTGAGTAATCGAGCGGCAGAATTCTGTACAGATTGGAGACATTTCAGTGTACTTTGTGGAAGACCCATGAGTAAACTATTACAGAAGTCAAGCCTAGATGAAATGAAGGCGGGGGAAAGCCCACAAAATTCAAGCGGCTTTGTACACTGTACATGCACACATAGAGCATGACTGCAACTTCTGGCACTGCGCTCGAGTTCAACTACAGAATGTAAACGCAGCACTCCAAATCATTGCGGTTAACACTGACGCATTCTTATCAGGGGATCAATCTTGATCCAAAGCTCGGGACCAGTGTGAACACGGTGTTAGGTTTTGTGGGTTTATTATGAACTGCGAGATAAAAACAAAGTATGCATGTAGCTCAAATACTGTAGCAGTCTTTACTCGGACAATTCTTACTTTCACCTGCCGTGTCAAGTGTTTTTTGTTTTTTTTTGAGTTATTAGTAACTTTATGGTGTGTTTAAATCTAATACAGGCCTACCGGTACCGTGTTAAATGTAACAGCACTGGATTTAACCCTTTATATTGGGTTGCTCTTCAAATTTTGGTTCAATACTTTTAGTTTTCATGATTTACGTATAGAGGCAGGGGCATGGCAGGTCTTTGTCTTTTTCAATATTTCTTTTTTGTTTTTCGGCAATGCCAGGCAGCAATGCCACAAAGACCTAGCTTTTAAAATGTGTCAAATACATTAGCACACAGGATAATTCACTGGGCCATTTTGGCCCATTTTTGCTTTGGCAGAGTACGGGGTGCTCACAGATTGCAATTTCCATTTGCAAAGAGTGTCTCTAACAGTAACAACTGCCTGACAGATGATACCAATTGTGCGTTTTTACCGTTTCCCCCTCCTCGTGTTGAAACGGAGCTGTCCCTACCTACCCTGCGATTGTTGGATTAGATTGGGGTCCTGATGGATAACTGCAGGGATCTCAAATGACACTCGGCCCCATCGGAGCCGAGGGGAAAAGAGAGGGGGATAAAAATCTTAAAAAGGTTTGGTCTGATCTGCACTTGGCCCACATCCAAATCTATGTGATCAAGAGATGTCCCTTCTGTGACTAGACGTTGCCAGATTCCCCTGGGTATCAGGCACCACTCCCCCATTATCACGCAGCCCTAAACCTCCATTTTTCCTAATGCAATTATGGTCTCGGGCTCCGCGGGCATGGTCGGGAGACGGAATCAATGATGTGTGAGTCGTCACGACGTACCATACAAAGCATTGTCACCGAGGCGGAGCCCCAGCGAAGGACGAGGAACAAAGACTCGGGTCCATCCAGACAATTTTATTTTCTATTATTTAAACGCAAGGTCTAGAAGACTTTTTTGATTTTGCGGTCGAGTTCACATCCGTGAATCATAAATGATAATGGCAGTGTGTTGCTACCCTTCGGGGCTAAATGTGCAAATCATTCATCTTTTATTTGCTTTTGTCCCCTTTTTTATTTTCCTGTTTTGTGAGTGTCATATTGCCTGGAGGTGAAGTCGATGTACAGCTGGTCTAACAGAGCTTGTGTAATGGGGGAAACGGTGACCGGACACATTGCGTTTTGCAAGACTTGTGCATTGGGCCAACTCAACTGGAAGAAATTGGGTACAGAAGACCTCAGTTGTAACTCTGAAAATGGCTTTTAATAACAGTTTCCCAAAGCGTGATGCTTTCAATGGATAAAACACTTGCAGATTTTGAGAGGAAATGGAATAAATATGATGGACTTGTGAGTTGCAAGTTGCTGGAGTGGTAAAATGGGAGATAATCGACCCTTTCACTGTGATGAACAATAATGCCTTGGAAATATTTAAATGGAAAAATAAATCCCAAGGAAGCTACTAATCAAAATAATTTTTTTTCTTCTGAATCGGTGCCTAGACAAAAAAATCCCAAAGATGATTTGGTTTCAAACAAGTTACAACTTACAACCAATTTATAAAGAGCTGGTCACAAAGGGCCTATATTCGCTCGTACAGTACCCAGTTTACCCTTAAAGGGCGCTGGGATGGGCTAATATGCCTGCACAGACGGAAATACGTGACGCAAGGGTCACACAGGCCCGCGGAGCATTGTGGGTTGCTTGCTGCCAGATGAATAATTGATAAATAGTATGCTAACGCTTCCAGTGCAAAAATCTAATTTACGAATAAAATGAGTGCGAGACCCACGTTGTCTGCTGGAAAAAAATGTGTACGTCTGTAGCTGTTTACAAGAAAAAGACGTGACCTGGTGATCACGTGTCGTATAAAATTGTGGCCAATGAGGGCGCAAACAGATTAGCCCGTCCCAGCACCCTGTAAGGGCGATCTGGGTATACGAGCGAAAAAGGGCCTACAGACATCTACCCTGCTTTTGTGTACTACAAATAAACTGTAATCCATATAAAGATTTTTGTGAACAACTTAAATCTGTAGACCTATTAATTATCTGTAGCTGCAGAGAAAATTGCTCACAAATTAATTCTGAAGTTTTGTAGACACGATTCCGAAGAACCATCTCAAAGATCTCTCCCGAGATCACGATTACATCACCTGAAAAGTCCACTATCAGTAAAAGTACAGTCCACCTGCCAATAAGTGACTAGACATCCACACTAGAGACTCTTGTACAACGAATTAAAGACATTTACTGCAATCAATATAATCCAATAGTCACTCCCTACACAGCCAAGTAATGGTTTGACACGTCTGACCTTTTTGGAGGCAAGAGATGGAAGTTTATTGAATAATATCCAAAGATGGGGAGGGGGAAATTCAACGGCTCTAGTATCTGTCAGAAATCATTTGCCGATGCCCATGACCCAGTTTTTGTGAGCAGATTTGGAAAATGTAAAAGAACATAAATTACACAATGTTTACTGAAAAGTATGCTTTCTTGTTTTAATGAAGGGCAAAACACAAATAGGCCTTTTCCCACGACACTTTAACCCCAAGATAACCCGGGTAACAGAAAAATTTACCCCGAGATTACCTGGGTTAAGGGCTCGTTTCCCACGACAAATCTTGGGGTTACGAGCCAAAAATGTCACTTAACCCGGGTAATTTCTAGCACTGGTCGGGAGGTGGGTTAACCTACCAATCTCAGGTTTAACGCACTAATCTCGGGTTTAACGGCAGCCGTGGGAAACGGGTTAGCGTGGGAAACGTATTAGCGTGCCGACCCGGGTTAGCGTGTCCTTGGAGAAAGCGGGCATGTAGGTAAAGCTTCTGTGTGTGATTTGCATGCAGTTGGAAAATGTTTGCAACATTCGCAAACAAACTGGTACCCTGATTTAGATGAGTGCACAAAAGCACTGTAACCAGTGGCGAACACTATGGCACCGTTTGCGTAAGTGGAACGCAGCCCCGATCACTGGTTCAACCAATAATCATTCTTCATCAGCTTTGGTTGCTGACGTCTAAAGCTGACCGTTGAATCATGTCAGAAATGCTATGTCAGAAATTGCTATGATCGCAATGAGGGAAACAAAAGAAGTCGGCACTTGATTCAGATAAACAAAAGAAATTACCATCAGGTCGACAAAGCGGGAGTCAAATTTTGGCTCAACATTTTACCAAGTTGAAGATACTTTACTACTTTTCTTTGTTGTCATTCAACGGAACAAAAACCAGCTTCACCAATTTAGAGGGAAGGCAAATGAGGGGAGGGGAGAATATATGAGGGGAATTTGACATTTTTGGAAAATATTTTTTTACTTTCAAACCTGATAAAACTGCTAATTTCCATCTATAGTTTTCAAAACCAGTCGTGACAACTGGTTTAATTACATATGGGTCTTCACTCTTTCTATAAATTAGGGGTCCAATGTGGGTGTCCCCGGTTACATTTTACATCTTGTTTTTGTAAATTCAGGACACATTCTTTAAATACTTTCCATCTCAAAGAGTGAGTACATAAAGTACAATTCATAAAAAAAATTGTTTAAAAGCCATTTTAATGATTTTTTTACAAAAAATAACATATCAGGTGTAACGGGGGACACTAAATGTCACACTTTTGGACCCCTATTTTATAGAAAGACCCATAACTGACATTTCAAATTACATGTACCTCAGATTACCCTTCATTCTATTTTGAAGCATAGCCAAAGTTGGGAAATGCGTATTATTGATTAATCATCTTGTTGATTAAAAATTCAAGCACCACAATACAAGGGCTTGTAATTGAAATAATGCTTAAGCTATGGCCTTGAGGTCACCCTGAAGGGCATCAATGCAAAATCCCTCACAACTTGCTGATGTGTATGCAAATTTTCTCATTAAAATGCGCATTACTGAAATCCATTTGAGAAGTCAACGCTGTAGGGGGTGGGCGATCAAGCCATTTTGTTTGATTTGGAGCATGGATTAAGGCAATCAGATGAATTTAAGACCCCTGGAACGCCAGAATTCTCTCTCCAAATAAAGGATGAGTCCTTTCGATTATTGTCTCTCCATGCTGAAGACTCATTTGCATAACAATAAAACTGCCACAGTGCATGCACGGCCATGACTTAATGCTACGTGATCCTGTTTTCAATTAGGCAGTCCGGGAGACAGATTTGATGAGGCAAAGATTACCACACGAAGGATGAAATAATATTTGGGGATTCAACGCTGGCGAAATAAAAGGATGCGAAGGTGTTTGTCTTCAGGCCAGTTATTGTCCCCGGTCAAAGCTGGCGGACAACTTGGCAAATGAAATAAAAACATTTTAACAAAGCTAAGTGGTGAGTCATGTTACGGGGGGCCAAGTGAAGAATATTAATATAACACAATAAATCGGGCTTAAAACGGGGAATTAATCCTGGCACAATGGGGAGCCACTTAGGAGCTGTGTCCGGCAGGCAATGGTCACAAGTCCTTTGTGTCCGGATGATGCGCAACGTTACCGCTTGGAGGAATTACTCCATTTGTGGGGAGGGAGTGATTCAACTGATAAGGGGGTTATGATGAAGGGCCTGTCACTTGGGCTTGAAAATTGGTATTTGGGGTACTTCATGAAACAAGGCTGCCTAAAAATTTTCTGTTCTCACCAAATTCTAGGCACCATACCAAATCTGTGTCCGTTACTTTCCTCAGTTGCACATCAGAGTGAAAAGTTGAGTTCCTTCAGAAAACCTGAGGGATGTACTGCCTTGTAGGTCAATTGATAGAGCATCTGCCAGAGTGCCAGAAGTCTTGGGTTTGGATGAAACCAATGAGGACCATATGATTTTCACTGTCATTTCCTGTGTTTGGTTGTTTCATTTCAATGGTGATCTATTATACCCAGCACGATATGGGGGCCTAAGGACTCAATACACTCTTCCATTTTGTTAATGCACCAACACCCCTAAAAACTGATTTGGAATTCCTTGGATGTTTGAGACATAATCGGGCTGCATATGGGAATATAGGCACCATACCAAATATTGTGTTCGTTTAACATTTTGATGTAAATACACGTAAACGGCTATTGACATCAAATTTTTGGTTTGCAGTGTATTAATTTCTTTATCATAAATATCACGTTATCATAAAGGCCTGTCCGCATTGGACTTTTTTGGGGAAAACTTACCGAGACGATGGGTACTTTTAAGTCCAATGCGGACAGCAGTTACTTTTCTGGGCTAACTTCTGTCCAGGAAAATTTACCAGGGAATTTTTCCCGAGACAAAACTTCCAATGCGGACACAGCGAGTCGGTAAAAGCGCTCTGGAAGGGTACGTCCGGGCCGTGAAGGTCAAAATGCAAAAGGACACTGAGCATGCTTTCCCACGGTCTAAAATTTTACTGTGTCAAAAAGTCCAAATGCGGACAGCAGTAAAATATTAGAAATTTTTCATTTTACCATCGTCTCGGTAAAACCTCCCCAAAAACAAGTCCAATGCGGACACGGCTTAAGATTTCATTCTGATGAGAAAATGACTGGTTAACCATGGAGGAAGGAAACTGGTTGTTTCCTTCCTCCATATATGGGTTATCATTGTGGTTAACATTTAACAGAAAATAAAATGAGATCTCTAAGAGAAAGTAAGTTTATCCATCTACCCATGATATTCCACGCTTTATCAATATTTGCTATGTGTCATTGTAAACACACAAACTTATATTACAGGTACATTATGTGCTGTGCATTCCAAAGTACATACATTCATTATAATACATGGACTACCTATCATTACAACTGTATTAAGTGTGTTCCGGACTTGGTTCTGGTGTATCATTTACAACATCCCCCCTAAAAATAACAAGTAGGCACAAATTTGACACCATGACTGTAATTGTTTGGCCTATTCAATGCTGGTGCAGGGCTCTAGTGGCCTGCATGTATAGGATGAGGGTGAGGGAGGGGAGGGGAGGGGTGGCGTATGTTTTAACACCTTGCCCCCAACTGGTTTGTAAGAGGATAGGGGTGCCTTTTCTGGCCACATGCACACATCACGTACATGTATGAGGGTTCATGGGTGTACATTGTAGGCTTGCAGGGCCGGATCCAGGATTTTGCAAAGGGGGGAGCGTGAAATGTTTAAGCATGAAATGCTGATGACGATGAAATGGCGCCTGAAAATTTTGGATTCTAGATGCTTTGTGGTGTGACCTCAGGCAATATTTAACCAAATTGTTAGTTTTTTGCCACCGAATGATTGGGGATCAAACTCATCTCAGAAAAAAAATTCAAGTTTTGACAGCTAATTCATGTCCCGAGCAAAACTGATCATGACAATTAATCGAGAATGTAAATGAAATTCAGTAATTAAATGGAATACACAGAGTCAGATAAAATACATTCTTGGGAAAAAAGGCCCGAAAGTTTCAAGTTGACGCCAGAGACAAATATTGATAAAATCCTTTATATTGCATTCATGCAAGCAATAAATTAATATACTTACTGTAAATGTTATGATCAAGGCAATTAATGCATACACCAATGCCTTCTAGTACACATCGGTAAACATTGGGTAATCTACGTTAACCTCTGGACGACCTTAAATTAAGACAATATCCTGGGGTTACGTTTACTAGTTTTATCTTTCAAGCGTGAAATTATGCAAATATTGTTTAAATGTATGCATGCACTTCCCCTGGCCGATCTGTGGTTTGAAACTAAGGGAAAAAAATACTTGTTTATTATTTCACTGCCCTTTATATGACCCGTATACCAGGTAGACTACCAACAATTTCCTCACCAAATGCGATTATTGGGTTGTGCGAAATTTGACATTTAATGCTTGATGGCTAATAGATGCAGCATCCTCCAGGAAACCAGACTAATGTCTGGACCCAATCCAATAAAGATGTGTGCATTTTAATTGGAAGTCCGATCCCATAATAATTCATATTCCCAAGGGTACCCAGACCAAATGGCATCTGGCCTTGACTTTGGCTAATATTATGAGTCATTAATAAACAAAGAATTGGCCAGCTCATCCATGGTGGTTGAGTGACAGAGCGAACAACTGAAGGTTAAGGTGCATGGATGGTTGGTCTTTTAATTTTCCAAAACTCATTAATCTACCAACAAAATATTATTATTGTGTAAAAGAACAAAGACACATTGGCAGTTGTGGGGCTAGAACCCTTAAAGACCCATTGTATCATTTGCAATGACCCAATTTTGTTTTTCATGAGTTGACAAGAAAAACCTTACTCAAAGTGTTGATAGCAATGGTAACACCACATGAATTTATTTCCGTTCAAAATGGTATTTCATGCTGAAAATTGACAACAAAGGTGGTTTTCTAAAAAAATTACCATTCAGTTACTTTGTACACAAAATCAATACATAGATTTTCAAGGTTTTCTGAAGCATTGATGCATCTATGTACATGTAGCTAACATCTCTTCAGGCTAGTTTACCAACATTCTTCCTTAGATATGTTACACTCTTATTCAACGAATCTGTAAATGTTTTATCTTGCAAATGATACCTAGGGCCTTTAAAGATGTATTTTCCGTGCGTTTTGGGTGTGGCACCTCAAAAAATATATAAACAGAAGTTATTTGCTTTCAAATGTGACATTAACGGAGAAAAAAAAACAAAAAAACACAATTGACCAACATTTAGTTATCGAACAATTTATTACTGTCAATATTTCGAATTATTGGCGATCCGCCAATAATAATGGTCATCAAAGATACATGTAGGCCTACCGGTAGCAACATAGCATTTTTCCCAAAAGATATAGGCCTAGAGGTTTCTTTCCGACATGTAGCCATGATACATTTAATCAAGACAGAGCCGAACAACCAATGATAAATCAAATGTGGCAATGAAGGGAACGTACAAGTAGCATGGGAATACAAAATAAATTCGCATATACATGTAGTTGGGAAAACCCATACCATAACTAAAAATTCCTACAAAAAAAGTTTGGAAAACTGAAATGCCAACATCATGTAACATAATGTTGGCTGTTCATCAACCTCATAATTGGTGCATATCCTAGCATCTCCTTTGGGCCACAAATCCTAGGGTTGTCATACCACATTGTACAACATACCTCCATAAATTCTGTAGTCCACCAACGCTAAATTTCATTTTTGTGGGGGAAAAACACTTAGCAATTGAACACAAAAGAACAGCCCCTAATTTTTCACATCATAAGGCCTTTTCACACTTGCAAAATCTCGGGGTCGACGCGGGGTTGACGCGGGGTTGAAAAAAGCGACGATTCACACTTGAGAAATTTCAACCCCGCGCCAACCCCGCGTCAACCCCGAGATTGCTTTCAACCCGGGTTGAACGCAACCCTGCTCGGGACCAGGGTTGACATTTTTCGCCCCGGGTTGAAACGCTCGCCCCGGGTTGAAAACGGTAGTAGTCCTGTTCACACTTGCACAAGTGTGAATCTTTACTGTTCATCTCAGGGTTGAACTCGCCCCGGGGCGAGATAAAAGCGGGTTGAGCGAAACAAGTGTGAAACGATGCGGGGTTGAACGCGGGGTTGAAAATGTGCGTTTCAACCCGGGGCGGTCGCAGGGCTCGCCCCGGGTTGAGTTCAACCCGGGTTGAAAGCTCTAGTGGGAAAAGGCCTATAGTGAGCCTAGATGGGATAATTCTGTCCCTATGGGTTACCATAGGGACAGAACACACTTTTTTCATGAATACACTTTCCAGCTGGTTGTGTCCTTCTAGCTGGTTTTAGATGTCCATGATTGGAAAAGAATGAAAAGGAATACTTACGGTACAACACCGTTTTTGAAGCAAAGATTTTCTCTCACGCGAAATCCTGTCCGCATATCCTGTACGTATGTCGAATGGTAAGGGCGCTATACATCACAGCTGGCAAGCTAGTGCAACTTCGATCAAGCGACTGTAACAGAAATTTTCCGTTATTTAAATTAAGGGACTCTAGTCGACTATAGTCGCTCGCTCAAAGTGGTGCTAGCTTGCCGGCTGTGATGTACATGTATAGCGCCCTCACCATTCGGCATACATACAGAAAAATCTGCCGAAAAAAAGCTTCATTGGAATTTCACGTGAGAGAAAATCTTTGCTTCAAAAACGGTGTTGTAAGTATACCTTTTTAATTATTTTCCAGTCATGGACATCTAAAACCACTAGAGGACACAACCAACTGGGAATTATTGTGTGATTATTCTAATTTCGAGGCAAAATGAGGGTATAAATTATACCATACACCCTCGCCACTAATTCTTCATAATATGACCTGGTTTTAGGTAAGAGTTGACCATATTATTTTTTCTTAAAATAACTTATCAAGCATCAATAAGTGTACATCTGGATCATCATTTGGTGGGAAAAAACACTCAAACGGATAGTCCCGTTTTCAGCTAGCACTTAATCAGCTCTATGAAATGCATAGTTCCCGAGATTGCCCAATTAACCCCGCCCCCTTGGCTACACACACTGCACAAACCAATGGGACTTTCAACGGAAAGCACAGATTCATTGGAGAAAACTCAAAGGTATTCATGTTTCAGGGTCGACACAGTTACCGTAGCATGCACTTAGTAAAAGGCCAGTGATACAGAGATATAGTGATGTCCCCTAACTTGGCGCACTTCGACAACTCACTGGAAATCCGCTCACCTTTTAAATAGCAAAACCCCCTATCAGAATTAGTTGAAACTTACACACCTTGTAGTATAATTCATAGGCTCCAAGAAAAAGTAATACTTTAATATTTTGACTCATCAACAAGTACAAAATAACACAAACAATCAGGACAAAACGATGAACACTTTTTTCCCGAAATCGCCCGGACTGTCCCCTAACTGCCTAACGTGGAGCGCGTCGCTGATTGGCTGAAACGGTTTGATGCCTTACTACGATGGCCCACAAAGACCACTTGCACGCACACACTGTGACACTTAGACAGAATAATTCTGTCCCTACGGGATTTCCCGTAGGGACAGAAGGTACCTCTTTCCTACAGTGGATTGTTGTCATTTTGCCTCGAAATTAGAATCACACCCAAAAATTTCCTCCTAGTTGTGTCCTACAGTGGTTTGAGATGTCCATGATTGGAAAATGATTGGAAAGAAATACTTACAACACCGTTTTTCAAGCCAAAATTTCCTCTTGCTTTGAATCTCGACGAGGAGTTCAAATCTGGACACTAGAGGGCGCTGTTACGAATTAGTGGCTTTGGCTGTGGCTATGCTACAGCATAGTAACAGCATAGCCATAGCCAAAGCCACTAATTCCAGATTTTACAGTTACAACGGAACTCCTCGTTGAGATTCAAAGCAAGAGGAAATTTTGGCTTGAAAAACGGTGTTGTAAGTATTTCTTTCCAATCATTTTCCAATCATGGACATCTCAAACCACTGTCAGTGACTGTAGGACACAACTATAGGAGGAAATTTTTGGGTGTGATTCTATTAAATTTCGAGGCAAAATGACAACAATCCACTGTATGAAAGGAAAGCTCACTGACTATGTCAGTATGTGACACTGTACACAACGCCAGTATGCCTGGTTTTATTCACGTGAAATGCCTATTACAGGCTTCCGTGTATGGTGTCATGACAACCTGAAGCAAACGGCGATGCCTTCACATTCCGGTGAATTTCTAGTAACTGAATGATTCTTCTCCGTATTTCAGTTTTATAATTTATGAAGGTACGTCTTGAGAACTTTATTTCTATTCAATACCAAGTGCAACAGATTGTTTATTATTAGGTGATCGGGCCAACAGCCCGATCACCTATTACTCTCGTACGATTTTTTTTTTTTTTTTTTTTTCTTTTTCTTTTTTTTCTTCCACTCAAACGTTTCCAGAGCTTTTCTTCAAAACGGTTCAAGCTATCAACTTAAAACTTGGTAGGAACATCAACCCCAATGTGAAGATGTGCATACAAGTGTGACGTCATTGTGACGTCATTAGGTATCAAATTACAATTCAAAAATGACCAAAATATGCATGTTTTAAAATGCTTCCGTCTGGAAAACCACGTGACCCATGATCTTCGTATTTGACAGGCTTATATATCAGATCATGGCCTACAATTTTCTTCGTGTGGGCATTTTCATCTGACCCTTCCTTCTGGGGTCAATCTGAGGTCAAAGTTCAACGAAAACGAAAATCTCAATTTTTGCACTTATTGAGCAACAATGCCCATCAAACCAAGCTGAATCTTTAAGAAACTAAGTACAGGCATAGGTCCTATGGCAGACTTTCACCAGCGTGTTTAATATTATGATGGCATCAAGCGTGACGTCATCGTGACGTCATCAAGTATCAAATTACACCTCCCAAAAAACCAAAATATGCATATTTTAAAATGCTTCCGTCTCGAAAACCACGTGACCCAGGATCTTCGTATTTGGCAGGTTTATAGATGACATTCTGTTCTACAACTTTCTTTGTGTGGGCATTGTCATCTGACCCTTCCTTCTGGGGTCAATTGGAGGTCAAAGTTCAACGAAAACGGAAATCTCAGTTTTTACACTTACCAGTAACAATGCCCATCAAACCAAGCTGAATCGTTAGTAAATTAGATACAGCGTAGGCCCTACGGCAGACTTTCACCAGCATGTATAGTATCATGACGTCATCAGGTGTCAAATTACAAAAATTCAAAGGTTATTATTTTCAAAATTCATATCTCAAGAACCGTAATACTGTTCCACAGACGGACTACTTCCGTTATCGTAAACAGAGAGCCCCATATACTCCACACACAGCGCCCGTGGTTACCGCACATTCCTATGGGCACACACAACTTCCGGCGAGTTCGTGTCAGTGGTACACACTTCAACGCTAAAACGAATCGGGCTAAATAAGATCGGAACACTTCGGGTAAAGATTTGCGCGTTCTGATTGGCCGGTTGGCTTAGAAACGTCATCATCGGAAAAGAGTATGCTTCCAGCTAGCCTGGGGTCCATTCGCGTACAAAATCGACCGCGGGTTGCAACTTTTGCGATCAAAAACATTTTTTCTCGTCCATAAAGCGATCCATAATCAACGTGAATCACCAAGCGACAAGGTATGTATACAAAAGTAGACATTAAACAATCCTACCATACTGACAAAAAGTCCGTAAGGCCTACCATTTGTCGCAAAAATGTACTTTTAGGAGGGCATGTTGAGCAGGAATCCGAGACTTCGCTCGCGTGCAATGTCCACACCGACGTACGACCGAGTTCCACGCCGTGTGTAGGGCCGGGACGTACGGCGGCGGTGTGCCCACTGCATACGCGATGATCTCGTAATTCCCGTGAAACAAGCAATGATGCAGCGTTAGAAAACCTGCGTTTTACGTCAATCTGTGCAAAATTGTGTGCCAATTTTGTAACTGATATTGAATTTATTAACATTCAAAGACAATACGTGATATCAGATACACCAATTAAAGATATTTAGTTGTTACTTAACAAATGAAGGCAAATAATTTGTTGAGTAATATTATTCTTTGTCAATTATTTTTGCAGCTTTTCTGTGGTCCTCGTCCTGTGACATACCACCAGTGAGCCTGAAGATGAAAAAGGGTAGTACGAGTCCCTTGATGATGCAGAATCGTCATCCATAGTTGAGCCTCCTGCCCGTAGTAACATCTGTAATTACTATTATTTGTAAAGATTTAAATATAACCTCTAGGCTCCACATCCGTTTGTTTTGATCAAAACATAAATTATTTATCTCTGAAGAATAATACGTCATTCTCTTCTCTGTTTTGTATTTAATGTAACTTTGTAAGCAATTTGGAAAGTTGTACAGTTTGTGTGTGGATGCGCTTCCTGTCATTCTTTTTTGCTGCCCTCAATCCACACCTCTCCAAAATAGTATTGGCTTGGTAATTAACACATACAGTGATTGATTATGTCAATTAAATTATTGATGCAAGTCCCAATCTTGACAATAGACAGATTTGATTATATCAGTATCTCTTATCAATCTATTTTTCAACATTAATTGGGGAAAAATAAGGTTCCCTTAACAATCAACATTTTTGCATAAATTATGCAAATTATGGGATTTCAATATAAACTAATTATCTGTAGTTAAGCAGGTTTGATTATTACAATGTCTTGCATCATTTAATTAAAGTAAATACTTTAATTAAATGATGCAAGATGCATTGTAATAATCAAACCTGCTTAAGATAAATTTGAGAAAAATGAGTTTTCCCTTGAAAATTGACCGTTTTTGCATAAATTATTAATTTATTATGCAAATGAGGTATTTAAAATATAAATTAATTATCTGTCCTTGTACATATATTAATAACTGTTGTTTGTACCAACTTTGGGCCATCCAGGATAGAGTTGAGCAAAGATATATATATAACCAAAAGTATAAGCCACAGTGACCATTGTCGGTGCCAAATTAGAAATAAAGAAAAACATAGGATAACCTTTGACCTGCCGATGAATTTTTACCCTGTTTTCAATTATCCAAACCGACTGTAGCTTCGCAATGCAAAATCCGATTTGAAAAAAATAAACAGATTTCTTCTAGTCAATAACCACTCTTTCAATTGACACTGATTTTAAATCGATGTGGGCTTTAAAATAAAAGGGTTGAAACTGCCTAAATTATAATTATAGATACTTGAACAAATCTTTCACAACATGATAAGTCTAAATGAACTGAACAAATCATACGATGTCATGACCCCTGTGTGACGCCTACTTCCGGTCCAAACCGGAAGTTCTTCGAAAATGTGCAAATTTTTAGCATTTTTAATGCAAATAGATTCAAAGTGGTAGTGAATTTGACCATATTTCTACGGAACGAAATGTTTCCACACATGTGGACCTTTTGACTATACCATTGGTGACGTCATGACATGGACGGTGGTTACGTAATGTGGTGTCAAATTACGCAAATTTGGAGCTGAGATGTTTTAAAATGCTGTATCTTGAAAACTACAACAGATATTGGTATGATTCCTTCGCCACATTTAAGAACTTGATGTTCAACATATTGTTCAACAATTTGTGCACAAAATTGTGACGTCATGATGTCGTCACAGGTGTCACATTACAAGATTTCAAAGATTATTATTTCAACAATTCATATCTCAAAACGGTGCAAGCTATCAACCCCCCAGCTATGGCGGATATGCAGGGAGGAGATATTAGTTACCGGATTAGTGTATACAGCAGCCGATTTCACGAAACTTTACGCAATTGCGCAAGTCTACCTACGCCATAAGTTATTGCGCAAGTAATGGCGTAAGTGGACTTGCGCAATTGAGTAAAGTTTCGTGAAATCGGCTGCTGAACTTCCATTTTTGCCATTCCACAGGTGATAACAACGTCTGAAATTCATCACAAAATGTTCATTTACCCCGATCACCTGGCGTTTGTAACAACAAACGTCATACCTCTAGTTATTATTATTATTATTATTTCTTTCTGGTATTCATACCAAGGATTCCTCAATAGTGCTCATTGCACTGTCACTCGCAAGCGTGAGGAAACCCATGAAGAATTCTAATTAGAATTAGAAATGGCCAGAGACACCGGGGATGATCCCCCTTGCTCTTTACGAAAGAATGCTCTGGGATCTTTAGAGTGCGTTTCCATTCAACCTAACACACTGGACCAACGGCTTTACATCCCTTTCGAAGGATGGAGCAAGTGTGGTTGAGTGCCTTGCTCAAGGGCACAGGTACCATAGCCGTGGGGAGGTTCGAACCTGCAACCCCAGGTTTTCACCTATGATTGCGAGTCAATGACCTAAACTGCTCGGCCACGGTACCCCAAGAGAGAACGGAAAGTAAAGCCCGCCACGTTAGGGGCCGCGCCACGTTGGGGGACATCAACAATATGTCATATATATATTCATAACAATTCGCTTTCTAATAATACCTTTGAACAGCGAATCGCCCGGCCTTCAAACCAAAAATTCACCCGGAACATCGCATACAACGTATCGGCAGAAAATCGTGTGGTGTTGTTTGTGAGGCAATGCACTTTGACCTATGTGGGCACTGTCTGCTAGCTCTGTTGTGATTGGTCGGCGGGTTCGGTTGATTGACAGGTCGGAACTGCATTGGATGGTCTGCAGGGCCCTGGCCTAGGCAGGCTGAGGTACGTGTAGGCCTACTTGTCTTTGGCCACAATGTGTCACAAAATGGGGCTACGAACTGCTAGGAAATACTCAAAAACCATACTGTACCTTGATTTCCCAACACAACGCAGAAGAATTAAGAAATTTCAGAACGTCTGCAGTGTTTCCAAGGTCCACAAAAGCTCCTCGTTTTCGTCTGATGAAAACAAATCTTCCGCCAAGTTGCGCTGTCGATTTACTTCTCTGAAATCAGTCTTGATAATTAGCGCCCTCAAGACTAGACTCCATCGAGTGAGGGCGGTATGTCGGATTTGCGTTTAGCGCGGATATGGACGGAACACAGGGACAGACATTTTGGGTGATAAATATTTTGGCGACACATTTAAAACCCTAATAGTTGCAGTGACCCGAAATTTTACTTCATGAGTTGACAAGAAATCTGTTGATAGCAGTAGTAACAAACATCACATGATTTGTCCCCGTGTAAAATGGTACCTTTGTGGGAGAAATTGCCAACTGAATGTGCCTTCTTTTTAAAAATATTCTGCAGACAATTTTTTCACCATCTATTCATTTCAACACAAAAACCATTGATTGTTGTTGTTGTTGTTTTGTTTGTTAAAAATTACTACATCTATGTGGCTCAAATTTCTACAAGGCAGTTTATCAACATTATTCTTTAGCTATGTAATGCTGGCGCTGCTCGTCCAGTCCTCGTCGCATGGTGGCGCTCTCGTTCTGGCGCGCGACACCACCAGCTGCGAGGCCTTGAATAAAGGCTAGTATGCACGGTGCGTGCTAGACTGGTTACCGTCCACATATTCCAGACAGGAGAATATAAGGACAGGTAAAGGGCGCTTCATCTTGATCTGTAATTGGTCGTCTTTGCGCGTGCGCATTGTGTTTTTTATATTTAAAAATTGGCCAAGCCCTTTGCTTTAGGCAATGTACTTTATTTACATAATTTGATATGTTCGACACGCACGGCCAAGTTACAAATGTCAATGCAAAATCTGCGCACTTGGGTCATTCTATATAAATTTGGGGTCCAACGTGTGACATTTTCCTGTCCCTGTTACACCTGACATACTGCCATTTGCCGTACAAGTATCATTAAAAATGCCTTCAAAACACATTTTTATGCATTGTACTTTATGTAATCACTCTTTGAAATAGAAGGCATTTAAAGAATATGTCCTGAATTTACAAACTACAACATTTTAAAAGATGTCAGACGTAACAGGGGACAGAAAAACTGGACCCCAAATTTATAGAATGACCCACTTACTAAAAAAACCAATAATAATAATAACCACGTGACGGGCAGAATTCTGCCCGTCATGGCTGCCCTTTACCGATCCCTATAATTTCGCAATAAGCGAACCAATCTATAGGGATCGGGAACCAATCTAGGTGCGTGCATGCAAATGTTCTCACCATTGAACAACCAATCAGCGTCGACTACGCCACGTTAGGGCAACTTCTAAAGACGATTTTCCGTGAGTAAACGTTTTCTTCTATTTCGCCCATCTTCCTGGAAACAGTGCACTACAAACATGCAGTAGGCCTACCCGTCACCTCTGTTATCTCTTTTAAAACCAATTTCGACAGAACAATCTATTTTCAGCCCCAAATTGACAAAAAAATGAAGAGAAAATGCTTACACTTTTTAAAAACCTCGTTTGAATGTGTACACAACGCAAACGAACAAGATTGTTGTTTACCCTACTTTGAAAACGCACGCGCGGACGCGATTCCAGCCAGATAGCGTCTCTAGTGTATATATGTAGCTCAATTTCATGGAGCTGTTTAGCAGCCGATTTTGTGCCAACGGAGGCTCCGGCTATTTCATGGAGACCGTAACATTCATCCTGAGATCTCAGGGAATTTCCACTCTGCAAAGCGACGTGACAATACCCTGAGGAAATACACGCAAATCTGTGGAGCGAGCCGGCTGTTGTCTTGAGCCAACTCACGCCCGAGTAATTTTGATGTAATTTAATCAATTCGGTCATGTTATGCCGAAAAGAAACAATTTCTATACTTTCCAGAAATTGTATTGGGTTCCGTTCCTTATGACTGTCCCATTCCTACCAAACTTTCAAACGACGAACCTTATTTACTCCGCAGTTTTTCAAATTAATAACAGGGATGCATGCTGACGAATGTAATGGAACGGATTCCCCAGTATGCTTTAAATAGCAGCCAGCCGCCGACGCGGACAACGGCCAGCATTACCGAGTACATGTATCACATGCATGCACGGTGTTTACAAAATTTGCGCGCGTTACATTTGAATGTCTGCAATCGTGCTGCAATGCACATGAAGCGTCCTGATTGGTCCAGCAGAGGCGACAAGATTTCTGTCGCTAGTCCCACCGCCAAATGGGGCCTTTTTCAACAGGGCCACTGTACGCAGGAATTAGGGAGTGCGTTAAAGGGGCACTGTTGCAAGAGGATGGTAACATTAAGCACTGGCAAACGTTTGCTAGCTTCAGAGGCAAATTTGCTAAACACTCGTGACGCAACAATGCCCGTTTCCAAGCACGCGCATGCTTAAGCACGCCGCGGCCGTGAAATAGCCTTAAAGTTAGCACACCTTTTATGCTACAGTAAGCACACGTTTTCATCTAGCGCTTAAGCAGCGCCATGAAATTGGCCCCAAGTCTACCTGTCGCGACGCGCAAACGTTTTGAGCTGGGTCAAAGTTCAAATTTGTTGAACTTTGACGGCGGTGCGCTGACCTTTCCAACGCGCAGCCAATGAGTAACACGTACGCCTGGGCTGCGTTCCAAACACGCGAACGGTTTGTTAACGTTGGCGCCAACGTTTGCTCAATGTGGAATGGATCGTTTGCCAAAATACATTGTCAAGATGGCGGCGCCCACAGTCACAGCAGTCGTATCGACGTTGTAATGTGGCTCTCTGCTGCTTACCAAATTTGAGGAAATGTGACACGTTGCTATTGATTGTGTACCCGATAAGGGAGAAAACCACGAACGGTCCAATTTATTTGTTATTTTTCAAACTACAAACCATCGTCTGTCATCTTTCATGTCGCGCACGCCATTTTAAAATCACTCGCGAACATCGCGAACAATCCAAAAGTTTGTTGGCCAACGTATGCGGACGTTGGCGGCGCACAATTCGTTCCACTCGAAAAGTTCCCCAACGTTGCCAACGTTTGCAAACGTTCGCCTGTTTGGAACGCAGTCCACCATTACGCGTAACGCGCGCGATCGAACAAAAACAGCTAGCAGTTGTACAAAGGGCGTGTTTGTTTCGGAGGGATCCAGATTCAGATCTGCGCAGATCCAATTCACGTGACCTTAATTCATAGTCGAGAGCAGTTACGTTTGTTTCTGCGCGTAAAACAACTCGGGATCTGGATTCGGATCTGTCGTGAAACAAACACGCCCAAACGCGGTGTTGACACGTGGGTGTACGTGTACGTGTAGGAAATTGACTAATGGTTAGCACCCGAACTTGCTCAATGTTGTTGTTTTTGTTGTTTATTTTATGGCATCTTCGGCAACTAAGGCCCTTTATGCCATCAGCTATACGGTTTTAGCTTTAACTATACTATACTATATTATCAACTTGAGATGACGAAGAAGGAGTTGCAGTTTTAGAACTGTGAGAGGAAACCCCGGGCCCAGATAAATCTCCCGGGGAAAACCCACGCGGTCAAGTAGGGACTGCAAACCCAATCCACATACACGCCCCGGATTCGAACCCGGGACGCCATAGGTGAAAGGCGAGGAAAGAACCGCCCTATATGCCCTTGTACTTCAACACCCTCCTCTTTTATGCTAACGCACCCCACTCCCTAAAACCTGAAAGAAATTCCTTCAAAATTCCACGGATATTTGAGACACAATATGGGAACAATGTAAGGTGTATACCCTCCGTCACATAGCATGCACTCCAGCAGAAATAACTGACGCGGGATGAGTCGTTTTTCAAAAGTGTGTAGCCCCGAGCCGGGAATCTCAACCATTTATTTCTAGATAATGTATAAGTAACCACTTGATATGGGAAATCTTCCTAAGCATGTTCACACAACCCGGAAGTGTAAACCATCCAAACTACAATATGCGTTTTTTTAATCAAGATTTATTTCGTCCTTTTTTTATAGAAAAGACAAACATGATATCTCGCTTTAGACATTGCCACCACGAGTGAGCGACTTGTAGCGACTCTAAGTTGAATAACAGGTATACAATGATAAAGGTATTATAATGTACAATGTCAGTCGGACTTTTAACAACACAGTTTTGTCTATTTAAGAGGAAACTATACACAAATTGTTGCTGTACAAATCGTGTGAGTCCACGTCCAGTTTCACTGCGTACATTGATATAAAAAGCGGCCATATCTGGCCTGTTCTGGTTGAAGCCGGTTCCGACTAGTTGGAACCAACCCGAACCACTTTGGACACCTCAACCGCGCCAAGATTTCTTTCTTATAACACCTGGCTTGAAACAAAGTGAACCAAAGAAAAAATAACCAAAAAACACCATTTCACATTTTAAATAAAGTTTAGCACCACAATAAATAAATCTGCCCAAATATTACATTCTATTCGGTAGGATGGGCCTTCTGTGCTCAAATCTTTATTGGGCTAGTTCCACAGAATTGTACACGTAAGTGGTAACAAAAGTAATCGTTAAATCCCAGAAATAAAGTAAGAAGTTCGCGGTTATTTTTTTTTTGTATTTCATATAAAACATAACACGATTAATTAATGAATACACACTACTTAGAATGATTAACAGGGCATGTATACAAATTGAACAAAACCGTTGCAATAATATTCACAGTAAATTGCGATAGACTTTTTGAAGGGAAACAGCTACGAACGACGTTTAAAGATACAAAATATACCCAAGAAAACACTGTGCTAAACAGGTGCAACTTGTAAATTATTGTTATACGAAGAACATGAAAGATAACCCACTTAAAAGCGGACACGAACTTCACAAAGAAGGGCAATTGCAGCGACACCCTTTTGTATGGACGCCGCCATTTTGTTTCATAAACTGGGCAAGGAAAGGCGTCGCATTTAACTCCTTCGTGCATTCCTATGACAACACAAGAAAAAGTAGTGGGCAAAAACATCATTCTTTGCCCAGTTTTCGGACAAAATGGCGACGCCCACAGGCCATTCTTTGCACTTATTTAGCACATTGTTATTTTCTTGGGTATACTTTTAAATTGTTTCATACCTGGACTGGGACACCGCCTCAAAGTGAACTTTCAATGCTACATGGGCTGCGTTCCAAACACGCGAACATTGAAAACATCTGCATCGTTCGCCAACAACTGGTACCCGGCAAAGCACTGTAACCAGTGGCGAACGTTGGCAACGTTTGCGTCAGTGGAACGCAGCCAATGTAAGTTAATATTTTCACGATGGGTCCTCTTTGAAACTCATTAGCAATAACTGCCTAACAACGCTTAAAGGTCATTGTACCATTCTCATGAGTTGACAAGAAAAGATAAACTTATAGTCAAGTTTTTCTGAAGCAGTTTATACCAACATTCTTCAAATATGTTATTCTCTTATTATTTTTAGGAATCCGTAAAAAGTTTCATCTTGCAATGATACATTAGCCTTTAAGTTTATTTCTGGACAATGTCGTCAGATTAATTATGTTAGTATGGCATATTAATTGCATCCTACAATGTTTTATACATAAGGTGTAATATAACCGCAGCTCAACCAATTAGGTGATGCTATTACCCACAATAGTACCGATCTCATTAAATAAATATGGAAAGCAAATAGACAAAACACGAGGGTTATCACAAACAAAAAATGAAATCCATTATAGACCCTTCGCACAGGCGGCCATGACAGTGGGCAGATTTTGTACTTAAATGTGACAATAAAGTGCCTACTCGTGCATGACGCACGGTGACAATGCGACTGCCCCGTCCTGGCCGACGTGCAAAGGGTCTATATCACACGGTCTCTTGGTTTGCACAATTGAGTTTTAGAGACCAGGTTTTCTTCAATCACAGCTTATAGACCAAAATTAGACTTTATATATACACAACAATCAGAGGCTAATATTACATGTTTGTTTTATCACCATTTTACTATTTTACAAACGTATAAAAAATACACATGAAACGAACGATCTGTAAAAAGGGAATAAAAAGTATGATCTTTTCTCGATTTTGTCCAAAGGAACATACTATGCAGGATTCCGAGGTATGACTCGGGAACGAGGTTGGTGTAAGTTTTGGCGAGTCAATTACATTTGGGCGAGTCAGATAAACGGCGTGAAAGATGTGGCTTCAATTAAAGAAAATGGCCTCGTTCCCGCCCGATAAATTTCATATTCTCCGTAAAAATACAACACAGTGAACGTTGATTTAGAGCGGAGCGTTGATTTAGTAGGATTAATGGCGAAGAACCTGTCTATTTTCCGGTGGAACTGTAAAGGTGGAAAAAAAGTCCAGAAAAATTATACCATTAATCTCTTAAAAATAATTAATACACATTGCAACGTCCCAATACCAAATTTATATCCAAACATCGCATACGATTATTTATTATAACTTTCTTTACACACGTAAAACGTAATTGTCGTATATACATTATTGTAACTCCGGACTAAATCGCAATTTCAGCACGAAATTTTAACTCGGTTATAAAAATTTCCCAAATCAAAACATGAAATCCATAAACAATATAAGCCTACACCGGCTGCTCGCACAACTTTCGTACAAAAGCCTTTGTAAACGTATAGTGCTTGTAAACGAAAATGTAAAGAAAACCCAAAACATAAAAAAGCCGAGAAATTAAAAATACAAAACATAATACATGTTGTGGCAATATTTACAAACATTCACAAATTTATTTTCAATAAAGAACTTTTTTATGCATGGGGCTGCATACAAATTCTTCAAAGTGGTTCTACTAAAACATTACAGGTGATCTATTATTTTGAAAGCTGTGAAGTAATTGAATACTGATTGACGAACAATTCGACATTTGACAAGATTTCTTGTCGTTCAGTTTATATGACATTTAATCCTCCGCCACACTGACTATTGAAACATGGTGAGTTTCAAAACATGTTGAAATCAACGTCTTTCGTTCAGTTTATATGACATTTAATCCTCCGCCACACTGACTATTGAAACATGGTGAGTTCCAAAACATGTTGAAATCAACGTCTTCAGTTACAACAAGCAAAGACGTGCAAATGTGTATTGGTTGAAAAACTATTGGGCATGATATATAATAATGATTAACAATTAACAGTTAAACCACCAGGCCTGAAGAGTAAAAGTCAATATAAACAACTTCACACCTAATTATATGAAGTTCTTAAACCACAAAGAAATATTTTGGAAGATTTACGGTTTGTTCAGAATAATAATTCTGCACGGTTAACAGTCGGTCCGTTCAAAATACGAGTTCGTGCTAGTATACGGGGCTTCGTACGGTTAAAAATGAGTTTCAAAATTTCAATCGGGTCATTCCGAAAGGGTCTCTATCTTCGATAAAATGTACAATTTTTGTTTACAAAGTCCAGCCTTAGTCATACAACACGTGTTTATATATACAGTCATCTATATTTATAAAAATGAAATCGAATAAACGAAAGAAAAAAAGAGCCACCCAAAGGAATAAAAAGAAAAGAAATAAAAAAAGAAAAACAAACAAAAGGGAAAGGTGAACACGTTTTTGATGCAGCAGCGAATTAAAGTTCGTGTGTCTGCGCCTGCGTCACAATATGGCTATTGTCTTCGAAAACGCAAGTACAGATTCAAACATTTCCATAACAATGAATATTCACAAGCATCAAACGTCATTTGACGTGTAATTTGTCGATTAAATATGGCTGTTCAGATCTTTGATAAATCCCCAACTTATGCAGTTGTAAAAAGTCTTCAAACGAAAGTTGGCAATATTTCTAAACTACAATCAGAACACGGAGGGATTTTGAGTCAGAACATTTCGGTTGCCGCAAAACTTAACCGCAGTAAAGGTGACAATTTCAGGAACCACGAAAGTCAAAAATGTTGGTCGTAGTCAGTTTTGGTATTCGAAACAAACGAAAAAGTCCACGGTTGCCAACTTGCTACATAAGACCCCACCATCCAAAACAATTTGACTATTTTATATCCAGGAAAAATGTTAATACATTAAAGTACAGTGAAGAGTCAATACAACCTTTGAAGAGTTGAATCCAACAGTAAAAAGTCGAATTGTATATTGACTATGCAATTCCCATCCGTGTCACGAAGTCAAGCGTTAGTCCGTTTTAATCTTAGTTTGTCCCATAGGCCTATGCACTGTCCACGTTAGTTTTGTTTCTTTCGTTCGTCGGTTTGTCTGGGTCCTATTTTGTGTGAGTTGTAAAAGTAAATTTCTGTCTTCTAGTTCCAGATGAAAGTGTTGGTCGTGTCCTGCAATACGTCTGTTTTACCTTCGATTCAAAAATATTGTCTACAATGCAGAATGATCATAGAAATAATGTCAATATTTTGGCATAAATAACTATTTTTCCACAATAAACGTAACGTCTCCGTGCGTTCATTTTGCAAGTTTTGTCAGCATTTGTAGCAAGTGTTCGTTTGTCCGTTTGTCATGTCAAATGTCGCCACCATATTGAGTCAAATAAAAATCGTCATATGTCGTTTTACACCAGTCTATTTGTTTTATGGGAAGCACAAGAAATGAGTCCAATAATATTATTTGAATTAAATAATTTTTCTTGGCCGAATTCAGTCTGTACATTATCATCAAATAAAGTTCGGTTCGTTTGTCTGTCCGTTAGAAGGTTTATAAGCCAAACTGCAAGTCGTGTCACTGATGTCTGGCAAATGTTCAGTCACTCTCGTAGGCCTTTACGAAGTCATGGTAGACGTGTAGTCACGTGGTTTCTCTTGGACGGCACAAAATGCAAAGCGACGTGTAAAATTATGGTTGGCATTTTGTTGAGTGATCTGCTGCATGACTTCAGAACACATGCGGTGAAAGGCCCCAAACAAAATCATATATAACGCCACTTTCGGTCGCATTTTGATGTTTATTAAAACAAAACAACCACTACCCCCAACAGTTCCCATAAATCACTGAAGTTCGTTATGAAGTCCGTTTTGGTCTCTGTACCACGTTCTAAAAAAAACTGTCAGTTGTGTCCCTGTCCGTTTGTCGCCAGTGGTTAGTGTGTGTCCGTTTTCGTTCGTGAGGACGTCGATAGTCGTTCGTATCCGTCGGCTGTCGTTCATGTCTGTCGGCTGTCGTTCGTGTCTGTCCGTCTCAGTTGTCGGTAATCGTTCGGTCACGAATGTCAAACGGTTATTATGCATTCGGAATTTCCCCAGTATAAAGCTAAACTCGGTCCTAAACAGTGTACAGTACATAGTCTACAATTCTACACGGAAATTTCTTGATACTTGAAATCACAGAGTCCATTCTTGTCTTTGAGCTCTCCTTGTAACCAGTAGGTCGTCTGCTTTCCCTTGCCCTGTTAAAGAAACAGAACAGATTGGATCAGTGATTACTGATATTTACCGAAAGTTGTACACACAGGAGTTCCACGTCTGTCGTCATTGTAACAAGGAAACGACTAGTAAATAAGCCCTTTGCGTGTTTCACATGAATAACGTCTGGTGCGCTGACGTACTTGCTTTCACATGCACACTAAGTATTCACTTGACCAGACTAAATTGTGTTGCTATGTGGTGCACGCGGCAGGTGTGAAGTACAAAATCAATACCTGCAGGAGAGAATGGCGTAACACAACTAGACTGTTATTCGCTAGGCATTGGCGTGCACCTCGTAGCAACTACAGCGCGGTATGTGACTTCTATATATATTTGAAAAACGTATACTGTTTGTGGGTATGATAAAACTATATTCTTATTGACATGATTACGATACGAGTTTGCAAATCTGTTTAAGTATCATATTAAAGTTGCACTGCCCGTGTTTGGGCCGATTTGGGCGTACAATTTTCTTTTTTAAAGTTAAATAGGTATTTTTCTAGAATAGAAAAAGTTATCAGCTTTCATTTGGTACCAAGAACGTAAAAATCCGTCAAGGATTAATGCCAGTCGATTAAAAACAAGAAATGATTAAATGGCTGGCAGGTCATTTAATCGACAGGGTTATGACGTAAATGTACATGTGCGCGTACATGTGTACATTGTACACATACTATGTACATATGAGCGTACGCGCACATGTACAACATGTGAAGCACGTTTCAAGAAAAAGGCTTGTATCTCCAATTCCGACGTCGGAAATTTAAGTTTTTGATATTTTTCGTTACAGAGACACGTAATTATAAGCTTTCTAAATTCGTTCGCTTGTGTAAATTAATTTTTTTAATCCTTTCACCCAAACACGGGCAATGCAACTTTAAGTAAAGGTAACTTTGAGTTGAAATCATCAGTCTGCTTTAAATTTAAAAAAAATACAAATTATTTGATATCCCTTTGTCTCCAAACATGTAATCACAATATCTCTGTGACCAAGGCAAGGAATTACATGCATACAAAGCTTACGCATAACCTTAGACGTCTATTTTGTAATCAAACATTTTGAATAAAAGGGCCACAAAAGGGACAGTTTTTAGTCTCTGTGGGCTTTTCCTGGGTTTTTATACCCTCAATAGAAACATGATTGTATATGTTCATCAAAATTCAATTACGCCCCTTTGAAGGAGCCGAATTCTAGTTCCGGAGCCAAGAATATATGCAATATGCCTGTTATTGAGAAGACGGATTGTCATTGAATCGTCGAGTAATGAATGGACAATTTGATTTAATTCCGAGCATTACTAAATCGGTAGTGGATATTAATATGTCATCTCTAGTGGTTACGGTATATTGTGGTAAACATCATGTACATGTATAGCGAATAGATTGTTGACATTTTAATGCAACCGACGTACACAAAAATCGCTGTGGTACTATTGTCGACATGTAATAGGATTAAGTCAAGATTTTGCGTTTTTCTGCTAAATATTGAATTTTTCTTTTGATTACGAGGAATAAGTTTTGCTGTAAGCTCCTCTCCATATGTGCTTACAAAATATTTCACGAGTATCGTTTTGGTTTTGAACAAAATGTGAAACGAGTTTTAAACGGTAAAGGGTCCTCGGCCTCGCAAATAACCAAATGCCCCATTTGACAGTTTCTGTTTTATTTCGATGGTGGCGGTTAACGAACTATATCGTTGATTCAATTAATGTTTACGTTTTTATGGGGGAGGGGGTGATATTGGAAACATTGTGAATAGTTGAAATAGCAAAATACATGCAAATCGATTCGTTTATACCGTACCTTCATTTCTACTTCCCCCCTGAGCTCGACCACGAAGGTGCCGAAAAGGTCCAAAATCTTCTTCAGTGACGAACTGATGTGGATTTTCATGGCTGGAATCAATAAAGAAAATAAATAAATAAATAAAATAAATCAGAAATAATGCAACTTGCGTCGGAGTGTTTGACTTAATTGAGAACGGACACGTTTCTAATCTGATCACGATTTGATATTTTCAGAAAATCTCGTTTCCTTTTTAGTCTCCGAGAATATACATTGTATTTCAGTCTGAAACGTTGTCAGTGGTTTACCTTTCGATTCTTTTAAAAGGGAATTATACCCAAGAAACAAAAGACCTTGTGCTCAACAAGTGCAACTTATAAACTATTTAATGTAAAGAACAAGAAATATTATCCACTGAAAAGCGAATGCGAACTTCACAAAGAATGGCAATTCCAACATTTCCGGAATCGATTCTGATTTCACTTAGGAATCACATTTCCACTAATTTCCGATTTCATTCGGATTCGATTCTATTTTTCAAAACAAAAGTTAGCACACATAGAAAAATATCTCAAAAACCTGATACAAAACACTATTACTACCCAAATCCTGAAATTTGGTGATAGGGCCTATCTGAATCTGTAAACATTCACAAAATCGCCTATTCGCCAAGATAAGGGGAATCGATTCTTTTAAAGAATGTAATCGCGATTCCGATTTCCAACTTGAAATCGATTCTAATCTACTGTAGAGAAGATTCGGTCAAGTCAACACTCAGGAATCTTACCTTCTCCATTGGATTCCATTCTGGAGGCTGTATTAACAGTGTCTCCAAATAGACAATATCGTGGCATTTTGAGCCCTACGACGCCTGCTACTACTGGACCTGTACGGCAAAAGATAAACACAGATTTTACACGTCACACCCTACAAAATATCCAAGCACTATAATAAAGTGCAATTAATGTTGTGGAAAAATTAATTAGTTTAAGTGTCTTCCACCTAAACATCGAAATAAATAGGTAAGTGGCGCCATTGGCAGCCGACGGCCATAGACAATGGGACATCCCTTCACGAAACTCTTCACGAAAGAGTGCTCTGGGGTCAGGATGGAGCGAATGTGCCTTGCTCAAGGGCACAGGTACCCCAGCCGGGTATTGAACCCGCTACCTCACGTTTTCACTCTGCTACCAAAAGACACAGGAGAACTTATCCAAAAAAACAGGTCAAAACATCTCATATAAATATTGGTACACTAAAACACAACAAGTCATTTTAAAAGTCTATATATAGTTTTTGTTGACCCACACTGTACAATTAAACTTCATAGCGTGCTCGGGTGGCACTCGAACCCACGGCCTCCTACATACTAGGCAGACGTATTAACCACTCGACCACTGAGCTGGCCCGTGTTGAGTAGCCAGTTCGAATCATTTAGCAGCGTCCCATGACGAGAAAATGACCAAAAAGAAGATAAAACAAGAAACATGCGATTGATGAAACTGACCTGAATGTAGCCCGATCCGCAGCTTGAGTTCCTTTTCCGGTTTATGCCTAATTCTGAATGTTTTAATAGCCGTTTGCAGTGCCAGGGACATTCTGGCAACCTCTCGGGCGTGGAAGTCGCCATTACGGACGGGTAGACCTGACGCGACCATGTACGCATCGCCTATTGTTTCTACCTGATGCAAAATAAAATATAAAATAGTTTACAAAAATTAAAGGTAGGCCTATGCTATGAAATAAGGTTTATGTTTAATTTTATTTAATCTATATGGGTTTAACATTTAGATTTTACCTGTGCGTGTTGTTTTTTGTTTTATGTGAACTTTGTTTTTTTTCATGGGGATTTTACGTTGGGTGGGGTCAATTTCACGGCTACATAACATGGGCAGTCTTGGCCAATGTTGAAATAAGGTTATTGAAAGACTGCCCCTGTTATGTTAGCTGCCGTATTATTAAATCTCTTTTAATCTTAAATTAAATTTTCTTGGGCTTTATGTTGTTTCATAAATATATTGACTGTACTTGTTTATTTTATATACATGTATTTCACATTTGTGTTTTTATACTCCATGACCCCGGGGAAGACCACTTTACGTAGTGAATCGGGTTATCCTGGTAAAATATCAGAAATAGATAAAAAGGTATATTTGCGTATAAATCCTTCGTGTATTCTCATGGCAATACACGAAAAGGTCGCACGCCAAAGCGTCATTCTTTGCCCAGATTTCGGACAAAATGGCGGCGCCCATAAGCCATTCTTTTTGTGAAATTCGTATCCTCTTTTTAATTGATAATACACGAGTTGCGCTTGTTTATTATACAATTTCCGGTTTCTTGGGTGTATTTCTCCTTTAAAGGCAGTATACATCATTGGTAATCTCGAAAATCAGAAATGTTCACAGATTTGCGCCTAACTTACACAATATAAACATGATGACCGTAGAAAACTTCCCCTGAAATGGTTTTGTCTGAAGTGCTATAGTCTTTGAGAAATGAGTAAAACAATTAGTTTTCGTCTCATGAGACGAGAATTCAATTCGCCCCAAAACCATTTCGCCCAAGTGCAATTTCGCCCCAAACCACTTCGTCCGAGTGCCATTTCGCCCCAAATTACTACGTCCAAACACTACATCGCCCAAATGCTACTTCGCACCAAAACCACTTTGTGCACAGGCCGTGGTTCAAGGCGAAATGGTTTAGGGCGAAGTGGTTTTGGGGCGAAATGACCGCAAACCCTTTTTTGACTGTACGGAGCTGGTTTTTGCTCAGGTTGGTTTTAATCATGCATATCTTCAATCACATAGAGGGATAAAACTATTTGTAACAGTTTACCAATCATGTATACTATCTTTAAGTCTCACCTGATCACGTGACGAGAGAAAAGACGTGATTTGGAGAAAACATAAAATACCCCGTCGTGTATGGGCAGATGACCCACGCAATAAATACCTTATTTCAAAGTAAAGATAGGTCATCCAAGAATAACCCAAAACAACCGTTTATATTTCATATGTGGCGTTTTCTTTATTCTTTTTGTACTTGCCCTTAGGCCCATTTCATGAATCTGTAAACACATTCATCTTGCAATTAATTGCTATTATATAGGCCTTTAAGTATCGACTCCATGCAGTTCTTCTATTTGGAGTCGATACCGCCCACATCCCAATGAAACATCTCCATTTAACGTAGCCCAAGGCTGACCCAAATTCGTTTCCCTATGCGTGAAAGCCAGAGTTCAGTATCGATTCCTCTGGGAGTCGATACCAAGGTTCAAAACACGGTTATTAAAACCTAATCGGTAGTACCGCAGGACAACACGAGAGAGAAGGCGGCTTAACACACTATTTTCTCGGTAACAAAATATCACCCAGATAATTTCTACCGTGAATATGTGGTCGATGTGTGGTATTATTTGCGATTCCCATCTGGCGAAAAAGATAAAAGATCAGTGGCCTTGCAATCGACACTAATCTGGACCCCTGACTCGCTCCCGAAAAAAAATCATCAAGAACCCTGAAACAATTTAATTTCTAATTTTCTAATTTTTAAAAAATCGATTTTTAAAAATTATTATTATTTTCTTTAACGCAAAAACAATCCCCGACACCCAGTTAAACCTTGTTGATTAAGCGGCTAAGTTCTCCCATTTCCACAACTTTGTGCAAGTTGCCGTTAGAATTTGCCTTTTGCGTGTAACATTCGCATAACTGGCGCCCCGAATTCTTCACTTTCAAACGGAGTCACATACTACTGATATGCTATTGTTGCTACGTGGTGCACGTCATTGCCTAGTAATCAACAGTCCGGTTGCTTTATGCCATTCTCTCCTACGGTGAACACGGTATTGATTATGTACATCACACCTGCCGCGTGCACTACATAGCAACAAACATTTAGTCTGGTCAAGTAGATACTAAGTGTGCATGTGAAATGAAGTAGGCTACGTCAGTACACCAGACGATAATTCATGCAAAACACGCAAAATGCTAATTGTTATAAAACCGTCCTGGCGAATCAGGGTTTAGTCTTTAATACACGAGTTGCAAGATGTAATTTTTTTTTACGGATTCCTGGAATCAGGGCACAGCATAATTAAAGAGGAATGTTGGTCAACAAGCCTGCAGAAATTTTAGTAAGAGATTCTGACCTTGTATACGTCATAATTATTGACGATTGAATCGAAGCACGTGTAGAGATCGTTCAGTAGATCCACAACCTGTAAAACGAATGTGAAAAATTACAGAATTGAATAGAAATTGGGACAACAACAATGACATTTGTTTATCAGCTTTGTTTCAACAGAGTAAAGGCATTTACTCTATTTTACTGCTATGGTTTTGAGCACTCGTCCCAGCGGCTCCTAGGTGTTTGGAAAGTAACGCCACATACATGCGCTTCCCCCATCTTGGTCAAAAACGTTTCAGGATCCCTGGTGCACCACGGTAGTTAGAAATTGCATCACCGCCAATAAAAACTTGGTCTACTATACAAATCTACAGATATCTGATGAAAACAACTTATGGATACAGCATTTTAATTTAATGCCACAGGTTGGTTTCTATGACGTAGTGACTATACACGAATCCGGTAACTAAGGACGCCTTCCCTGCGCGACCGCCATAACTGGGGGCCATCCAGTGCCATAAAGTATGCGTTCTGTGTTGTTGTTAAAATTGAATAGTGCACAACGCGCTCCCTTTGTGTGCACAGGCTTCAACAAAGAATGCGCAAATTGTTCGAAGTGACAACATAATGTAACGTACAGTTCATGGCACTGGATGGTCCCCAGTTATGGCAGATGTACAGATAACAGGTCCTTGGCTCTCGGATTGGTGTATATTGTAAAACATGACGTTTCCATGTATATAGAGACTTCTTTTGAGCGCAACCGTGCAGGGCGTCCATTAAGCTTATGTCAAGCATTTCTTTTTCGCTTCCAAACCTCACCCAAACGGATTAAAACGAACATACAATATTCAAGGCTCAATCGTGTAATCACTTCTATAGAATGCAAATTGCCTCTTGGAAAGTGCCAGCTACGCATGCGTTGGATTGTAACACATTTAAATAGTCTGGCACGTTTCCAATCAGCAGTTTGCATTCTGTAAGATTGATTCAGGGGACACGACCGATCTATCCTTCCACGTGAATAGACCATATCGAATAGCTGCCATCTTGCAGGGCAGTTTCTCTGTTCCTTGAGGACATGCATGGTTGCACATTTTGCGCGAACAATTTAAATAACAAAAGTTGCCCACAAGTTGCAGCTCTTCGATACCGTCTATAATGTCCATATACAATTCTTTCATGACCGCACTTAACAGCAGACAAAGATTTGCAAGTGATTTAACTCCCTTTTCCCGCTTTGAAAGTAACTCTTTGCTCCATTAAGGTAAATTCTAAACGATAATTCACCTGGAGTGGCGTGCTTTCTGATGACAGACTCGTGAAACCCACGATATCACTGAAGTAGATGGTAACACATTCGAAAGTTTCCGCTGTCACAGGTTTCCCTTTCTTCAGTTCTTCAGCTACCGCTCTGGACACAAAACATTCATTGGTATTTTGTTATTAAAACAAAATAAATTAATATAATTACACATGTGTAGCATCTGCAGTTATTTACTCCACTTTCCCAAGAGTAATGTGTTGAGTGGAATGCAAGCGATCGTATGGATCGGGTAGCAGTCTAGGCTAAACATTGTGTCTGGAGCAAGATGGCCGATGCGTTGCTTCTCGTACAGCCATCTGCTGTTGGGTAATACCATCCACTGTAAATGGTCAGTTGTATCCATACTCTCCATACAGCGCCCTCATATAGACTTGCTTTATCTAAAGGCACATGCTCGTCAATGCGCGCGTGAGGCCAAATTCGAGCCACGAAATACGTAGCTCCATATCAAAGGCATGGAGCTGCGTATTTTGTGGCACGAATTTGGCCCCACGCGCGCATTGACGAGCCTATGCCTTTAAGTATGAATAAAACATGCTTGGTATTTTGTTACCGTACCTATACTTAATAATTGGGGCAAGGCGGGCAGGGGTTTGGGGGGTATCTTAAGTGGTCTCTGGGAGGGGTGTTTTTTCTGTAGGGCTTGCTAAGCTCACGTGATAGCCAATCCCAATCAGTGAGGAACAACCGCACTACCGTGATTCGAGATCACCAGTTGGCTTCATATAGTTCAATTGGTAGGGCGTCTGCACATTAAGCAGAAGGTCCGCGGTTCCAATCCCGGTGGAGCCAAGTTGCTTTTAACTGCATCCGTATGGACATTTGTATTGCTTTATTTAAGAAGGCTTCCATGACATTGTGAAATTCCCTTTTCTATGAAGAGGAAAAGGGTGTGGTTTTTTTTGCAAGATGCTCGTCAGTCTTGTGAAATGTTAAAATATGAAGCGATGTTGCCACTTTTCAGTCTGGTTTCTGATCTTGAAACCTTTTTCATGAACTGTAAACAAGTCCAAGACATTTTAAAGTAGATAGTTGATGTATTTATCCAGAGCAAACATCAGTGTGAATGTACTGGGCTAATCGGAAACGAGATGCCTTGAAAACGAGTCTATCCTTGAGGCCGGCGCTTTCTGGGCGTCAGGTCACATATACAGTATGATGTACTTGGGTGTTTTCAAGTTCGTTGCATGAGCTTTCACCTATTTTGCTTAGGTTTTCCCCCCGTATTTTCTCTCCTGCTTTTTCCCCACGTCTGTTTCCTATAATCCACAAAACCTTTTACCTTGTATGCTTTAGCTGCCCCAAAACAAATAGTCCGACCGGTTCAAGCAGTATAGCGTACCATTGGAAAATAATGTACTGGACACCGATACTTTCATAGATAACACTTTTATAGCATTTTTAACGCATTTAGAGCGTAAACAAATAAAACAAAAATGCCTAAGACCTTATTCATAAGAAAGCAATTTTTGTAAAGATCGAAAGGTAAGCCTGGCCCAGACAAATTACAGTATATTTCGTTTGACTGTGCATACACAAAATGTGAATGTTACTATATTTAGGTCAAATCCTTCGGAATTATACGTCCCCTGTGCTATACTAAGCAAACAGCCTGGTCGTGCTCATGCTTTAGAAAGGAGAAGAATTTATTTTTCTTGATTCAATCTGCGATCCAAAAGAATCCGAGAAGTCGTCTTTTCTTTGGAGATCCCATTGTGTAAACCGACTGATCCAGATCTTGCGAAGACATCCCGAGGGTGAACAGAATTGTGAAACATACTCCACGAAACTAGATCAAGCACACTCGAAGCGTAGGATAGCTCAGTCACATTATGCTCTAACTCAAGGGTGTTTGTCATCCGGTCGGTGAAGGAAGATTATATTTGAACACGAAAGTGCGAATCTTTAAAGTCCCAATACATCATTAAATAATGGAAGTTGTAACTTTTACATAAGAGCATAACATATCTAAAGACGAGTTTAGGTAAACTAGCCCGCAGAAATTTTAGCTACATAGATGCATCAATGCTTCCAAAAACCTTTAAAATCTATGCACGGATTTTGTGTTAAGTGATGGTAAAATGTGTATGCACACACATTCTTTTAAAAAGTATACCGAAAGGCGCATCTTCGGCAGAAATAATATCACGTGATGTTTGTTACCACTGCTATCTCAACATTTTGAGTACATTTTTCTTGTCAACAATTGGGGTCATTGCACATGATATATAGACCTTTAACGAAACTCGACCCGTTTTATTCTTCGTAAGATTGGGCCCGCGGCAACATGGCTTGAGGATGGAAGCAAGGCTATGTTCCAAGGAGGTGTTCGCTCTTTCTTCTGTTTTACCCCGGGCAACGTTCCTGGAAGAAAACGAGCGAGCCCCGGTATTCTTTATTCGCAGAGAGTTCAAATGATATAGAGATCGCTATGCATTGAAATCCACCTATAATAGCGGCAGATACAAACGAATGTAAACACACCTAATCGGATCCTATAGAATTGTTCCCAATCGATACAAGCCTATTCTTCCTCTAAAGGCGGAGTTGTTGGCTAAAATATTCAATTTCGGAGTTTCTATAACCGCCCTCTGTTCGGTGAGACAATGGACATCTATCAGATTTTCAATTTATATTGTGGAATTGGACGCCGGCTCCCTTATGTCCAAATCTCACAGAAGCAGGATTTTGTGAATACCACAAAACCGCCGCATCCTGTGCTAAAGTTTGATGCTTTTCAGTTGGCTATTTGGGGCAAAGCAGGCCACAGCTTTACCTAGATAGAAAAACAAAGCTAGTCCCCAGGGGGGAACATAAACGCAAATTAAACCGGAGAATGACTATAGAATTCTGTCAACTGCCGCGAAACCCAATGCGTCCTTTGATATACCCCCGAGGCCGTCGCTTTGACACAGTGTGTCGCATAAACATGAAACCCCTCTCAGATATGAAACGTTAGAATTATTGGAATCTAGGGAATTGAACGGGTCTCCCTTGGGGAAGTCGGGATGAGGGGGAATTATTGCCGGAAGTAATACCTGGGCAGGATTTGATACAGTAGCTCCTCTGCCTTCCGTTTTTCCTCGTAGAAGGCTTCTGTTCTTTCTTGGACCAAAGATTCTAGATTGGTAGCGTACTGCTCCATCCGAGAGAGTAAGTTGTCAACAAGACTTCGGCCTTCATTTTGCCTGCCAAAAAAAATATCAGTTGAGTATAAGGAAATCTGCATTAAAAACCGCGTCAATAGGCTAATGATGTACCCAATACACACACATTGGGGAACCGACCTTATTAATTTTTGTGTAAGGTAGGTTATTGGTTTGATTTGATTTTAGTGTACAGTATTTCTCCCAAGGGAAGCTGAAATAAATTGAAAATGAAATTTACGTATAACAAAAAGTCTTTGTGGGGTACCGTGGCCGAGTGGTTTGGGTCATTGACTCGCAATCAATTAAAACTTGGGGTTGCGGGTTCGAACCTCGCCCGGCTGCGGTACCTGTGCCCTTGAGCAAGGCACTCAACCATACTTGCTCCATCCTTCGGAAGGGATGTAAAGCCGTTGGTCCAGTGTGTTAGGTAACGGTAACGCACTTCAAAGACCCCAGAGCATTCTTTCGTGAAGAGCAAGGGGATTCCCCGGTGTCTCTGGCTATTTCTAATTTATAATTCTTCATGGGTTTCCTCACGCTTGCGAGTAACAGTGCAATGGGCACTTTAGAGGAATCCTTGGTATGAATACCAAAAAATAATCTCTATATTATGGCACAACAAAATAGGTCTATCGACATTTAAAAGACGCATAAATATGACTTTCATATTAGGCGATGTGTTTAATCAATTTCATAAAATTTCATAGTTGCGTTTAGCTGTAATTGCAAGATTGTTATTTTTACGCTAATAACAATTTCCATAATGGGTAATTCCTAAAATGTACGACACCCTCATGATCACAGATTCTTAGTAATGGACTGTGGCCTGTGATTATAGGGGACGGCATCATTTTCTTGAATATTTTGTTCTCTGATTACTGACAAATATATTCGAAACAAAGGACCATAAAGGCTCATAATTTGTTCCATTAGGCCTATATTGAACAGGAATTTGGTGTCTTGGGTTACATACGCCAATGAAAATTAGCTGTAGAATGAGTTTGCATTAACCTTGGTGTCTTGTGCACACACAAACATTACATTTAAGTGGCGTTTATGGAAATAAAAATAAATATTTTCTACTATAGAAAACCACTTTCAATCACTAAAAACACTTTAAAAGCATGTCACACTTTTGGATAATTTTTGGAATTACTCATATTAATGAGCAAGGCTGTGACGTCATCTCACTGACACCTGAGCAATAGACTGCCGAAGTGAATATGTCACCTTTTGTTGGTTGCCTAGACAATTGGCTTTAAACTAAAATGACTCAACCGTGTCCCTGCGCTTTTGCAATGGTACTTTTTTCCGACGGCCATGATGTTTAGAGCCAATTACCATGGCAACGCACGTCACACTTCGGCTGTCTATTCTCCATAGATTTGTGTACAAAGGTTGGTGTCATTTTTAGTGGATTCTTGATATTATTAACTGAATGATTGAGTCAAAAATGGATCAGTGGGTTACTGTAAAATGTAATGTTTTTTCCTCTTTTTTTTCAACTGTGGGTTCCCTTCATGCATGACCGCCTGTCAAAACAATTTTAAAGGGGAGAAACGGGAATTTTTTTTCTGAAATAAAAGCAAATTTGATTGTGCCTTTTATCTGCAGCAGTTTGATCATTTGATTTGTGTGTAAAAACAGCTGGTTGTTAATTTTTATTTCTCAATTTAACCGTTAAGTTCTCCTTTAAAAAACGAACATCTCCATTCCGTGGGGCACCTTTTGTTACTTAAACCGTTTAACAATGGAAGCACAATATGTGCAACCATTGCATGTCCTTAAGGAACAGAGAAACTGCCTTCCTGTCTATCAGTATCAGGAAGTTTGTCCACATAAATTGAGCAAACACAAATTGGAAATTGTATCGTCAACAACGGAAACTAATAGTTTCTACGTTTCCTAAAACAACTAGAGATGCTTTGCAAAGCTTACCAGGGCTGTTTTTGCGTCAAATAATGTGGAGACAGGAAATTGGGGATTTCAGAGCTTACATGTACGGTGCATGCGCGACAACGCCACTGTAACTGGCCGTAATATTTATGGCTATCTGAAAATGATTTGGCCTGAAGTAATTGCCTTGTTTAAATTCGCCACGTGGTAAACAACGTTTTGTTTGCATTTCGGAGTAAAAACAAGATTTGATTTCCGCGCAACGGCTGCCCGGTAAAGTCCAATTTTAGCCACGTGCCTTGGCCTTTCCCTGTAATGACTTGACAACCTAATTTACAATTTATCGTCCGCTATTTTAGACAACCGCGGAATCCGGCGGAGGGAGAGAATTTTCCGCGCGTTTGAGTTATGTCCCGCAGCGCCAAGTATTTTGCCCAGGCTATTCGGCGCGCGGCGCCAGATAAATCATGGCCACTTTGGACGCCGGCAAACCACCGTTAATTTACGCTCAGTTTACCCGACTTTGCACCTGGGTTTCCATAACAATTTACAATATTTGGAGTCCGAATCTTCTTCACATTTTTTTGCAGGGTTTCCCTCTACGTTGCCTTATTGCATGATTTAAGAGACCGATAAATTGGCGACGATTCAGCTGTCATTTTGCCCCGCTGGTCCCGTCGGCTGTTATTCGGCTTTTAATCGCCATTTATTACATCGCCATCTGGCCAAACATCTACAAAATTGCATATTGGGTTAATTCGGTACGCCGTGAATCACGGGGTGGCTGACAGCTTAACGAGCTCTCTGTCGTTTTAATCTCGAGGAATTGTTGCTGTTAACTTTGGCTGCTCATCAAAATTCACGAAGAGAAGTGAGTAGCCTATGCCACATGCGATATTAGCACCAAAACGTCGTCATTACGATTATACTTTGCTTCATTTTTATCAACATTTTATCATTTGCAGATAAACTCTTTTTAAAGAATTCCAGAAACAACAGCATTACATAACTAAAGAATAATGTTGATACACTGCCTTGTAGAAATTTCAGCCACATAGATGCAGTACCGGGGTAATACTTCAAAAAACCTGAACAATCCTTGCATGGTTTTTGTGTTGAATGAATGGTATATAACCATGTTAAAGCAGTTGGCAATTTCCCGACAAAGGTACCATTTTACACGGGAAAACCATGTGGTGTTTGTTACCACTGCTATCAAGGTTTTCTTGTCAACTCGTAAGTAAAGTCACACTTTTGACGAACATGCATTCAGACAAAAATACGATAGTGTGGACGGGCCTTTACGCTCAAAATAGGCCTATAGCTCAACCACATGACACACGACATACATGTACAGCTAAAAATGTATGGTGCTTGCAATTTTGTTTCATCGCACACAGGAAGTGTAGAGGGCCTACATGTATTTTCCGTTTTCGCCAGCCGAAGTTATTGAATTCACCCAAAACAGATTGCAATTCTGAGAATATTTCGATGTCTAAAATGTCAGGGACTCATGACTGCCAATTTGACCGGTAAACCGTCAGAATGTCAATTGTCAGACCCGACTGACCATAAAATTAAATTGGCATGTCGTTTCATAGCACCCTCGAAACTTGACAGTTATTTTCCATGCCGGGAATTAAGCCGCAAAACAAGTCAAAACGACAACAATTGAGGAGTGATGTGATCATGCACGACAGATTGTACCGCAAAAATGACACTGAAACTTGCAAAAATACATTTGGCGATTAAGCTCGTGAATATTGATACTGGAAATAACAAAATGTTTGCGCGAACTCGGTATATTCAACAGGCATGTGCACTCCAATACATTGTTGACTTTGAATTCTCCCTTCTTGCCGCAAGCAAAATGTGAATTTATGTATGAAATAAATATGTAAGTAATAAATGTCACCGACCCATCTGTAATACAACGCTTGCCAATTATTAGGAAAAAATTTATTCCGAAACACGATGTAGCCTACACATTACAGAAATCGCCTCGTTCGATGAAGATTCGACGAAGACTAAAACTAATTTGTGCGCAGGGCTCGCCGTTCGAGGAAGATTAAAATCACATTGGTTGGACGAAGCGAAAGAGGTTCGTTTGACAAAAAGATTTCTTAAATTGATAAAGCAAATCCGTAATGTGAACGCCATGCTTCGTTCGAAAAAAGTGAAATGCCAACGTAATCTTATTTCAATATTCGTATAGCGGTATAGCCTGATGTGAACGGTACCTATATACACTTTAGAAACGCAAAACACACACTTTAATAACGCAAAAAGAGTTAAATTTGTAATGCAACAATATCACATGGACATTAAATGTTCTCGCAACCTCGCTGTGTGATGTTCCTGCCAGCACCATGCCCAAAGCTCGTTCTCTCTCACCTTTCGTTAACCGTGGCATCTCGTGATTCTGTCTTGCTTTTAATGCATCCAGGTACCTACTCGTATTTCACGTGCATTGCATCCAACATGATTGTGCATGCCTGTGACAGCTGCACAGAATGTTGTGCATTTTGTCAATTGTTTTCATAATTGTTTTCTTTGCCACTCACAAATGTTGTTTGGGCCTTATCATTCTTATAACTGCATTACATAATAATAACACTAAATTTTCTGTTTTCCGTTTTTAAAGTGTGTCAGTATAGTCACATAACAGCTTAGTTATGCATGACTGCATAAAGCTTGTGTGCTGAAAATTCCCACTCTCAGACTGAAATTTTATTTTTATAACACAAAAGTTGGAAAAAGTGTTTGTGGTTTTTTTTTCGTTGCTCGGTAAATTTTAAATAATTAATTGATTGCACCTTATTAATCTTCAAATGAAGCGATTTTACTAATGTGAACGTAGTTAAATATAGCGGTAATACTCAAAAATACGTGAACAGGTGTTTTTAAGCACTGATTCACTTGTTTGTACCGAGTCACATCGCAGTCGACATCCTGCGCAAAGGCTACCGGAGGGCGGAATAGTACGTTCCCCCGATAGGTAAGCCTTATGGCTATCTCGCTTGACCAGGTTTGTAGCGGCGTTATCTCGGATATACTTCTAGATCCGGTCGATTAATCATGTCCAGTCTAATATATATCAATAATGCTTGAATGGTCAGTATAGGCGTAAGCTGGCCTCACATTGTGAACTTTTTGCTACGAATGTCCCACGATTAGATAAGATTTGTTAAGATTATCTGAGACTGTCTATAGTCAGTCTTAAACAATCTCAAGAAATATTACCGTGTCGTACAATTGGAGGCCGGCTTTGGCCCTTTCCCATCAGGCATCTTTTTTTTGTATAGTTGACGCTACTCGAGCCCTTTGGCAGGAGACGTTGTGACCAATGGACAATATAGGTTAAATTCTCGAAATTTGTCTCAGCCATCCTGCCCGATCGTGGGATCTTAAGCAAAACATGAATGGGAGTTGACCGTTATTTCTGAATCCCCCTCCCCTATTCTCAAATGTGCCCCTACCCCAACTGTGGGACATCGGAACTGGCGATTCGTTGAGATTGTGTTTATTAGTGAAACGTCCGTACGTTCTCCATGTTGGCAAGGTGTTTGCCGAAAGATTGCAAAGTGCACGTATTACCCACCGCTTGAAGTAATCACCACTTGGGTGCCCTAGCGCCCTCAACTGACGACGTATGTCTTTTTGTGCCATTCTTGCCTGTTGGAACCATCGATATATATATACACTGGATTAAGCAACGACGTCTAAAATTAAAGCCACCGTCCGCCATTGTACCCCACCTAATACAATGCCTTGCCTAGACTGGTCATACTGTCTTCACTAGTCTACATCATGGTCTACACGTGTTAAGTGGAATGCAAGCGATCGCATGGACCGGGGAGCAGTCTAGGCCAAGCATTGTTCGTGGGGTACAATGGCGGCCGGCGCACGGCTTTAATTCTCGTATAGCCAACTGCTATTGCATACTTCATCCAGTATATATATATCGATGGTTAGAACGTACATGTATGCCTATGACGTCACATCAAAGGGCAGATCTTTGTTACCTTGGAATATACAGATGTGCTCAAAATGATTCATACCCTTGTAATGTTTAGAGTATTTTGAATCATGTTAATAAATGAGCGATTTTTGTGTGGCTTACTTATGATAAGTATGTGACAAACAACTGAAAGAATAACAACAAGTGACATCTTCTGTAATATATTATTTTGGGGGTATTTCATTGACATATTTCCAATAATTATTCGTAACCTTAATAAAGTCACTCTTAATAATCAATAGAAAAAAAGCCTTTGTTTTTTATCACAGCCTCCAAACGGTTCCTGTATCGGCTTACAAGGCCAAAGCATTTTTGCCCACTCCTCTAGTATAAAGACTCAATGTCGTTGAGGTTGGAAGGCTTCCTTGCCATCACCCGAGTCTTGAGTTCCCTCCATAGATTCTCGATCGGGTTGAGATCTGGGCTTTGGCTCGGCCACTCCAGAACGTCCACATGGTTGTCCTCGAATCATTTCGTGACTGCCCTGGCAGTATGTTTGGGATCGTTGTCCTGCTGGTAGGTCCAATGCTGACCAAGCTAGAGTTTCTCAGCAGACTGCTTGATGTTTTCATCGATGATCTTAATGTACTGCTCCTTTTTCATGACTCCAAACACTTTGACGAGATTCCCAGTCCCATTTGCCGAGAAGCATCCCCACAACATGATGCTATCACCTCCATGCTTGACGGTTGGGACCGTGTAATTTGGATTGTACGCTTCCCCTTTCGTTCGCCAGACATAAGCAACATCCATGTGCCCGAAAAGCTCCATTTTTGTCTCGTCTGACCACAGAATCGATCACCAGAAGCTTGGATCCTTGTCCAGGTGTGCTTTAGCGAAGGCCAGACGAGCTTTCCGATGTCTCTGCCTCAGAAGTGGCGTCTTTCCAGATCGGCGGCCATGGAAACCTTCCTGATGCAATGTGCGCTGAAGTGTCTGCCTGAATATCTTGGTCCCAGACTCGCCAAGGCTGTTCAGGAGACCCTTCATGGTAATGCGGGGATTGTTGCTGGCTTCTCGGCACACTTTTCTTGCCAGACGAGGTAACACCTTCGACCTACGACCACGACCTTTAAAATTTCTCACTGTTTTGAACTCCTTGTACTTCCTAATTATGCTCTGAACGGTGGAAACTGGCACTCTAAACTGCTTCAAAAGGGCCTTGCAGCCTTTCCCTTCTTTGTGGCCATTGACAATAGCCATGCGCAAGTACAGAAACTGATAATAAAGGCATCAACTGACCTCACTTTATAGCCTACAAGCAGAGTGCTGATATGTTAATGATTCAAATCTTATGCAAACGTGTTAGGATAACTGTTGAACAACAAAAAGTAATCACTGGAATGTTGAAAGCAGGCGCATTATCACACAACAAATTGCCTAAAGTTTTTATGTCCTGCGATTTGTAATATAGTGTATATTTTATTTTAATGTACATTACTAAAACTTACATTACTAAATATGTTTAGTGCATCTCCTGGTAAATCAACAAATATGTGCACTTACTTGTTAAGTTTACGCATGATGATCCTAAGCTGTCCGAAGTCGGGTCTTTCTGACGGCTCTTCGGCCCAACATCGGTTACACAGATTGCATATATCATCCGGACAGGTTGCTCGGTCTAGGGTGGGTCTGAATGGGGGCTTGTTGCCTTGCTTAACCTTGTGTATAATTTCTGTAGAGAGACGAAAAAGATGTTTATTACTACCCCTGGTCATTAGGCTCAGTCGTAACTTCCTGGGAAGTACCATTCTTGAAGCACTATGGCCGAGCGGTCTGGTGCATCGTACTTAAAACATATTTGATTCTACAGATTGTAGGTTCAAATCCAAGCCATAAATTGCTTCTCCACTCAGGAGCAAATTGTACATGTGAGGGTAATGAAGATGTCGTGTGTTTGATTAGCCCATGAGTGCCAAACAGGCAACAGGGGCTGTAGCCTATGTTCCTCGGAGAGCTGATGTGGTTTCATTGAATGACAAAATTGAGCCCAATGGCCAGGGGTAACGATGCGATGCCCTGAGTACCTTACTTAGTGACCTGTGAGTGATATAAGAAATTGTTTTTATTAAAACTAATTATAAATCACCCGATGTATACAGGTAAAGCTACATGTATATAACACAAAATCTGTCATATAAATTTGGTGCTCATTCGCAAAGGCTCATGGGATTGGATGACAAACATTGCCAGCGAAGTGTGGGTAAACGTAGGAGGCGGAAGCAAATTCGGCAACGTTTTACTCGTTTTCATGAAAACCATAAAGAGTTCAAGAATAAATATTTCAGTATTTTGTCTTTGAAACATAATTACCAAGAATTTCCCGAAAGGTGGCAAAAAGAGAAATCTTTGGGATGCCCCTCACAGAGTGAAAGAGTCCAAGTAACAGATTCCACAAAAAATTATTGACCACTGTGCATGTGTTCCTATATATGCATAGTTCCGACCTGTCACTCAAGCCGAACCCGCCGACCAGTCACATCAGAGCTAGCAGACAGCGACCACATAGGTCAAAGTGCATTGCATCACAAACAATCACGCGATTTTCTGCCCATATACAGTTTGTACATGTTGTATGCGCCAGTGACCGGGTGAATTTTTGTTTCAATGTCGGGCGATTCGCTGTTTAAAGGTAGGAAAGCGTATTTTTATGAATATATGTCATCCCTGCATTACTAGCCCTTCGCTCAGTGTGTGCTACGGTAACTGTCGACCCTAAAACATAAATACCTTTGAGTTTTCTCCAATGAATCTGTGCTTTCCATGCCGAGTCCCGTTGCTTTGTACGTTGTGTCGCCATTTTTTTGCGACGGCTTGTGAGCACATAGCAACAGTATCTAAGGGGCGGGGTTAACTGGGCAATCTCGGAACTATGCATTAATCAAGACCCTCCATCGTAAATTTCTTTTTCTCACCCAAAAATCAATATATGAGCCTTTGTGAATGAGCACCAAATTTATATGACAGATTTTGGGTTATATAGCTATACCTGTATAGTGAATTCGGTTTAACATCGGGTGATTTCTAATTAGCTTTAATGGCCAGAAGAAACCGTCATCACGTTGCTTGTTTTACTACGTATCTTAAGCCCGGTATACACTGGACTTTTTCGGCCGACGCGACTCAACTCAACTCAACTCAACTGGAGCGAACTAGTTTGTGAAAGTCGGTAAGTGTATACCACTTCACGACTTACATCGGAGTCAGTCGCTTCTAGTCTGAAGTTGTCTGAACTAGTCTGAAGTTTTTCAGCAGTGTTGGAAAACTAGGCCCGACTTTCAGTTAAGTTGAGTTGAGTCGCGTCGTCAAGTGCCAATGTATATCACCAGTCGCAAGTCGGTGAGAGTCGGTACGGGGACCGGCAGCCAATCAACGCGCGCACCCGGATCCGTGACCAGTAGCGCAATCAGCAAAATGGCGACCATTAAAATGGTGACCTTTTGTCGGACTCAGTTGCGGCAAGTCGGTGTAGTGTGTACCCACCAGTCGGTTGTGGTTAGCGGGTTTAGCGACTCTCACCGACTGACACCAACTCTAGCCGACAAGTTGAGTTGATTTGAGTTGAGTCGCGTCGGCCGAAAAAGTGCCAGTGTATACCGGGCTTTGCTGTTACAACATACATGTAAATCTATCTACGAAATCATCGTCTGTCTAAAAACGTAGTAAAACAGTTTACTGGGCTGTGTATACACGATCGATAAATTACGCCTATTAACCATACAGCTGGTTTGGATGTTCGTTGTGAAGATGGGAATTTATGTTGACGCCAGTCGGTCTATATCATTAAGGTAATACGTCTTCTTTCAAGGCCCAATGCATCATTTTTAAGATGATTTTTGTTTTACGGATTCCTGAAATAAGGGATAACATGTCAAAAGAAGAATGTTGGCAAACTATAGCCTGCAGAATGTTCAGTTACATAGATGCATCGATGCTTCAGAAAACCTTTGTAATTTATGCATTGTTTTTGTGTTAAGAATGGTAGACAAAATGTGATTCAAATTCTTACAGAAAGCACTATCTTGGACAAAAAGAACATCACGTGGTGTTTGTTACCATTGCTATCAACACTTTGAGTTAGTTTGTTCTTGTCAACTCATGAAGTGAAATGTTGGGTCATTGCAAATGATATGTCTTTCTATATGGAATATCCTTTTGATATTATGTGATAACCATGTTTTGCAAGGAACATGCATAGCCGAAACCGAACTACTCGAGATATTTGGCCTCAGAATAATTATGCAGTGACTTTCAATTCTGCTCATGCCTCAAGCATTAATGTTCTCAGGTTCGATATCAATTCAGGGGGAGGTGGTGGTGGTCGGGGTCGTATGTTCATATCCCCTTCATCGCCAAGAGGCACTCAGAAAACCAATCCGACACCCTTTCCCCTCCGTAGAACACCTCGGCCGTTGTTATTCACACATCGCCGGCTTTTTTTTCATTAGGAGCACCGTGGCGGACCGATCACATTACCGGATACCCCGTGACATTCGCAGGTATTTCAGTCGGCAGGAAGGGGCTGAATTTATGTTACCTTTTCTTTAAAGAGACACTGTTTTCTAGATGGAACCCTTCAGGGCTTAAGAAAGATACACCTCTCCTCCTTCCTTCGTGGTTATTGCGGAGGCAGATTTATTTTGGAAGTCGGGGACAAATCGTCTGTTCCGAGTCATTCCTCGGAGAAGTTAAAGATACTTTAATTGGAAAACTGCTATACAAACAGCGTTATCTCCATGTGTGATTAGGGACATGTGTGATGAAAACCAACCTACAAGTGTAAGTCAGCTCATTGCATAATCTACACTCCTTGGAGTTTGGTTTTTGAAAAGGAACATCAGCGGGGACTCGGCGACTCAATTAATTCAATTAGACATCACGCGATGCTTATATGAAAATGTTTCTGTCATGCATATTTGACGGTTGGGCTCGCGGGAGCGTCCCCGCGGAAGGCATGTCTAATAACCGCATCATTGCCATAACTTGTCTTATTATATGTGTATACTGACTGGATACCCAGGTGCGTAAAGTGTTACCTTAACAATAGATTTGAAGAAAAGGTACTTATTTTCGTCGGTGGCCAAAATTATCAGATTATGGCTTAAACAAATCAAGGCATGGAATAAAAAGGTTTAATTTAAAAAAATCTGACGTCTTAGAACGTTCAATTTAGATGTTTTCGCTATGTGTCATTTCACAATAAGCCCCGTTCCCCCAACTCCCGCAGTCAACTGACCTTGCTTACTTCGTGCGATCGGTGTCGATAATCGAATTTGCCAGATAACCTCTGGATTATAACCCACCACCTGCCGTAATCGATAAACTGAACACCGTGGCCGCCTGCGGGCACCAGGTGTGCACTGCAAAGTTACATATCGATTATCGTTCAGGAGTTAAACTTGGACTTCAAACGACATCTACTCGTCTCCGGTGTTTATATGAAAGTATTTGACCGCGATTTGACTCAATTTGAAAATATTTTATAGACGTTCAATTTAACACCACCGGGTCGTTGTTTTAGCGCGTGCCGCTGCAAGCATTTTCACTTCTGCCGATTGGTGCAAGTTATTTTTCTCAGCTCTAAAATAGGTCGAGGTTAAAGGCGTAATTTATAACAAAGTGTCTTGCCCAGGGGCACACGCTGGATCTTCACTGCACTTCATGTAGAATTATGTGTAATCGTGCGCCTATTATACACCGTTCGGCAATGCTCCGTCCAGGGGGAAAACGTCCTGCTGATTTTACTTGCGAATAATACTTTCAACAAAATCCGGTAAAGCCATCGTTATAGTATCAAAGCAAGTATCTCATGTTTTTCGATTCCCTTTTAAATTGAGTAAAAATATTGACTAATCTTAGGCCTATATTATGACTGGATATTCAAAATTAGTGCAATTAGGCAGGCACGCTGACGGCGCTTCGCAAAAAAACGAAATGACCTAGTTATCGAGGGGTTGTTCACTCTGCAGAAATACCAACGAGGACCTTTATTGCAAGTTTAAACAGGCAATTTTGTTCAACAGGCTTGCGCTAGGGGACACAGGCCAATTAGAATCCGGGTTCATTTCCCGCTATAGGACTTGGGGATAATATGTCTAATCATACAGTATACCTTTCGGGGATAAATCCACGTTGGCGACGTAAAACACACTTTCTCGATAGATCACTTCTTGTACGATAACACCGAAGCTGTAGACGTCGGCTTTGGGGGTTCCTCCGAGGGGCATCTCCGGCAGTCGAAGGAGTTCCGGTGCTCCCCATAACCTCTCTGCAAAGAAGACGAGAAAACAGTTAATTCCTTTGAGAGTTCTATAGTGTGTGTCGGTAGTAGAACATTCTCTTTTGTACAAAGGGCAGAGACATAAGACAGTCAAAGACTATCCACGTAGTAGGCTATACCGAGCAACAAAACAAATGCAAATTTTCAGTTTAAACATTTCTTTTGTAATTAAGTCAACTTGACAACGATTATTCATATAACAGCTTCATCATGAATGACTGCATAAACATAAAGCTTCTGTGTGCTGAAAATGCTCACTTTCAGATTGACTGCTTTTTTAAATGGAGAAACCTTTTGCGTTAATTGTTCGGCTCGGTATACTTACATTTGCAAAGAGCAAAAGTGTTAACATTCTGAAGCGTCATCTCTTGTAATATGTTTGTATAGATTTTAAAAAACTCAATTAATACTGTAACATTATATGACTATTAACATGTAGGCCTAACGGTTTGAAAACGGAAACACTGTCATTCTGAGCGATCGAAAGTGAATATTTCGACAAATGCTGCATCTTGATCTATTTTTACATTCTTTGAAAAGAAATGACAAAAATTGCGGAAACTTTCTATGCAGAGAAATCTTGCCGCCGTTTTGGGGAAAAATGTCCTCCAAATGACACAATAAACTCACAAAAAATCGGGGGTCTGAAAAACCGATGAGGCGAGTTATATATTTGTGGCCCACGATAACTCAGAGGGAAGACTTTCTAGATATCAATTTAAAAAAACAACCACATCGCAAATTTTTTTTCAAAAAGATAACGCATAATATGTCCCCATTTTTGCACCATTTTGCATTTTGTTAGGTCGCGTTGCCCTAAGTATAAACTACAGTTATCCTGAACAATGTAACCGTTACGTGACGTGTTTAATGAGAGCATTCGACGACTGAAGAAGCCAGTGGAACATTATTTCAAGTTCAACAAAACATACCAATCGTTCCGATTTATTAAGACAGTAACTGGAACCTTCTTGTAATATATTGTCGCCTTCGCTCGTTTGAAGGTAACATAAATCCCTCGACGAAAACATTAGGTATGGGAAAATGAGGTTGGTTTATGATGAGCGTGACATCTTTATCTGTGTTCGGGTCCGGAACGAGACATGATTTCCCCTGTGTCGTGCGGCGTAGTAATTCCAAACGTGATGAGCATGTTACGCATTGAGCGTAAACATGGTGCCGATTTACGACTCAATGATGTGCAATTGTGTGACCGTCAACCCTAAAACATAAACCCAAATACCATATACCGTGGGAAGGGTAAATTTGGGCAATCAGTAGTTTCAGGTCGGGGGAAAAGATAATAAGCGCCCTCGTAATACGAGACGAAAATTGAGACATCGGAGCCGAAGTTTAGAACGACACGAAGGGTTGCCAATTTTAATTGGTCAACTCACACGCTCGTAAATTGTCATTTTACAGTCAGTTATTAAACCACATTCGTAAAATGTTTTAGATTGGAAAAATCAAATGGCTCCCTAGCGGATTAAACGGGCACGTATTACTAGTTAACAAACAAACGCGGGTTCTCTGGGCTGGCAGTATCTCGACCGATATAATTAGCGTAACCAGGGCGAATTTATTTTTTTCAGTATAGCTCCACACACCGGTATAATTGGTGTATTATGTTTAGTCATAGCAATCCAGTGAAATTAACAGCGTAAGTTTACACAACTTACACTTGATCTCACCAGCAGGAACGAAATTTGAAACATTTTTCATTACAGGTGTATCTTGTGTTTGATTTAATGGTAATTCTGGCCTGACGTCTCTGGAATGTTGAAGCTATGCTGATTTACGACGGTTATCACATTGGTGTAATTACAAGTGACTAGACATGCGAAAAAAACACAAGAAATATGACCCGGTATGCAGGGTGCCGTTTTAGCGTGTTCTTGGACAACGAGACATATGCAGCACGATATCGGGGCGAGTGCCCCTACCATTGTCCCCCTTTGTGTCTCAAACATCCGAGGAATTAAGTTTTTAGGGGGTTGGTGGTTAACAAAAGGGATGAGTGTCTTGAATCATAGGGGCGTTAGGGGGAGTCCTTAGGCCACAAATCGTGCTGGGTATACAACGAGATTGAATTGTGTATACGTAGCGGGCACCTTTACATATATGGGCCGATGCAAATATTACCTTATTTTAAACAGCTAGAATCCCCCCTTCCACATTTTTTTAGTTTTTCTGTTTATCATGGAGGTGTATGTGTCTACAACACCATCACAACTTGTTTTTCACAAAAAATCAACAGGCTTTTTCCTAAAACGTAAAGCAGTTCCGACCCTCTTCACCCTAAATTCTGAAACGCTCGAGGTCACTTGGTCTGTTTATCAACAAGGTTTTGACGTCATCCTGAGAAACATACAAAACGGTCTGTGCAGTATTGAATGGAAAATACACGAAGTGAATGTTTATCATGCCTGTTTTGTCCTTGTAATTCAAAATACAAACGTGAAAAACACTTCATGTAATATGACAACAATCTACTATTACCTGTTTAGTGAAAAAACGATGAAATTGTGGCTCACAATGAAACTCTTTTGAAATAAATACTGGTGCATTGCGAAGGGTGGTTTTGTCACGGAACGAACGGCATTCACAGCGGTCTGTGTACAGCATGGAACGCGTTCCTATCGATCCTGCGGGCCGTATAGTTCCCACGTGTTACATCGGCCGGTACAAGTTAGAATGAGCGACTCATTTTTCTCTCTCTTGGTAATAGAAAAGAAAATGTTCTGCTCTTTTTTTTCATAGTGTCTGGTAAAACATACAACCACGCAGCTACTGGGCATATATCTGGCTTTTTGGACTAACAAAATTCTTTAAAAAACACCATCTAACAGAGACGGTTTTCCAGGTTTTTTTGCGTGTAAACGTATGGAGCTAACAATCGTGTTGACTTCTCTTTCTCAGGATTGCGTCACGGGATCACGCGCATATCATGAATACCTAATGAACGTTTCAGAAATCGCGAAAATCTCATTTTCGAAAAGCGCACTTTTGCTTGCAATTTATCCACTTAAAACCGACAATTAAAAAATAATAAAAATCCACGTCGGTAAGAGGGATGTTTGGACTATCGAAACAAGCCTAAATGCTGGATTTTCGTCAAGGGGGATTCTTCCTCTTTAAGAAATATGATGTTGATAGTAAGCACGCACGCGCATTTCGAGCCGACAATGCAGTCGACTAGAAACTGGCTTTGCGTCTAACCTGCTCAGATAAACGACACTACTTAAAGCCGCCAGTACCATGAGCTACATAAAAAAAGAATGCATGGGACAGATGCTGGCATCGTGAGACAGACGCTGACGTTTGCTATTATGTTAATTTGAAGACGAAAAGAATTGTCGTTGCAACAGCAACTCCATTACCGTATTTCGTGTCGCTGTTAAATTAAACCACCCTCTAAGATTACTTTAGCCAATCATTTTGGAGGGAAATGGCGCGCAAACGACGTGGTCGTTTGGTGATTCACGTGATTCACTTACGCCTGGCTATGTGGGCGGGGCATAATAGACTGGTCTATTTCTATCGTTATTAAACTTGTGCAACGTTAGCGATATTAGCCACGCCCACCCCTTGCACGCGAAAGCGTTGGAACCATTTGAAACCGGAAGTAAAACGAAAGTCAAATTAGCCAATGAGCGCTGGGAATCGGTGGCGCGCGCGCGTGTGTGTGATAGTCACTTACAAATCAGATACAGCCTTGAAAAAATATATTGGACCACATAAAAACCGACAACAAAAATAAGTACATAACAATTTGTTATGAAATGTCTTATTATAGCGATATTTGATGTCATGTAAGCCTCCCGGGTAATTACTCCAAACATGATAAACATAAGCACGGTTGCTGCCGAAGAGGAGTGATTTTGTGAATAGTTCAAGGCGTAGGTGGTCCAATAATCTTTTCCAAGGCTTTAGATGCAAATGCGCACAGAAAATACTGGTTTAAGTCGCCCTTTTGTCTATACGTATTAGATCACGCAGAAATCCAATCAGTCTGAAATATGTAGGCGAATTTATGAAATACAGAAAATAATGCACCTAAAGACGAACAAATAAGTGGAAAATGGAAAGATAACAACAACGTAGATTTTAATAAACAAGAAATGTCAAAAGGAAGTAAAAGTGACTTATGTGTCGTCAATTTAAATTTTGATTCCCAGAATTTTACTGGGAATTTTCTGGGCCTTTTATTCCGCAATATGCCATGAGTTCAGTGACATATATGTAACTTTCCCGCTTTTGAAACCGTTGCTCTGTTCGTCTTTACCTTTCAAAGACAGCGATTACATGATCGGAAAACTGTTACAAACGGCGTTGCCTCAATGTGTGATTATTGTGCATGATAAAAACCAACCTGTGTAAGTCAGTTCTGAGAAAACAATGAAAAACTGTGTCCGAATGCTTTCAAGAAATTGTGCAAGGCCGCCGTCCTATTTAGGCTGGTTTCGCGGTTATACTGCACAGACAACAGAGCAATGGTAGGTTTTTTTCAGTTAAAAGGTTAAATAAAATTCTGAAACACTGCAAATTCTGATACGGACTAGGCCTATATTAAATTACGAGAGTGAGCAATAGAAATTCTACGCGGTATAGGGCCTACCCGAAAATTCCAGGCGGTACGCGGGTACTGCCAGGAATGTCCATTGTATTTTCGCGTTTTAATAGGCCTGGGACCAATTTCACAAAGCAGTTTAGCAGAAAAATGTGCTTAATCTAAAATGTGTTTGCTTTATATAAATGAGTTAATAGTCAAAATTGTATGTCAACTTGTGTTCTCAGCAATAATAGCAGAACACCAGTCAATTGTAATACACATCACATAAGGTTTCAACTGCTAACCCATTTTTATAAAGTAAACAAATTTTGCATTTAAGAATTTTTGTCTGCTAAACAGCTTTATGAAATTGGCCCCGGGATCAACCGCTGATTTCAGGTTGTGATCGCGAATTTTCATAGCCGTCCGCGTAGTTTACATCGGGTGAATGACCATCACACATTAATCATTTTCAACACAAATTTCGCAGAGGAAACTCCGCAAAGCACGCAACTGTGCACGCGGTCTCGGTTTTTCACGCCCTAAGCGGAACTCTTCAGCTAACGGCCCCCCGAAGCACACGGCGCTGCAATGCGCTTTGCGGCCGCACGACTGAACATCGAACGGACGTGCATCGGCTTCAGGTGGTAAAAAGGAAATTTTCAAGGATTCAACTGTGTGAATATTCACCGTCTAAAGCGCCTTGAGTCGCGATACAAACTTCAGCTTATGTACGGTTTTCGTTTGAAATGTTGGCGGCGTTGCTAAGTTGTGCAACCAGAGGCTAAAATGAATTTCGAGTGCTCGATTTAAAGATATAATCAGTGCTCAAGGCATATTTAACATTGGAAAATGATTCTGAATAAACATTGATAAGTTTATCAGTTTTCTAAAGTATAGTATTTCAATAAGAAAATGAAAAAAAATGGAAAAAAATTAAATTTGCTACGATCACGATTTATACAATTAAAGGAGGAAAAACTCAGGTTTTTGTTGTAAAGTCATCTTTGATGTGGTTATTAGATTTACTCCGAAGGCACTTGGTGCACTGAACTAAATCATTTAAATACAAATGTATATGCCTATAGGATGTGGGTTCGAATCCCGGCCACGGCTACAGCACTTTTGCCCCTGGGCAAGGCACTTTACCAGAATTTGCCTCTCTCCACTCGGGAGTTAATTTGTATACATGCAATGGTTGTAACCCCCGAGTGTACGTGCCAGGGCTGCATACTACTCCCCATGGAGTTGTGCCCAATGACCAGGGTTATAATGTAAAGCGCCATGAGTATCCTCAATGATGCATATGCCCTTGGGCAAGGCACTTTGCCACAAGTTGCCTCTCTTCACCCTGGAGTACGTGAGTACCTGCACAAGGGTTCCAGCCCCTGAGTGCTTGTGTCAGGCTGCTGGGACTGCATACTCCCAGGGAGTTGTGCCCAATGACCAAGGTAATGATGTTGCAATGTACATGTACCATGAGTACTAGTGTCCTCTATGGTGCGTGTGCCCTTGGGCAAGGCACTTTGCCATACGTTACCTCTCTATGCCCAAAGGTAAACGCTTGTACTATAGACCGTATCGAATAGCTGCCATCTTGTAGGGAAACTCTTATTTACATTGGTCAACCATGTATAAGCACAAAATGTACCATCATCCATGCCCTCAAGGAACAAAGACATTGCCATACAAGATGGCAGCTAGGCCTATTTAATACGGCCAATATATGTGAACTGAACCTTTTTGCAATTATCGTAAAGTTCATGAAGCTTTTTTCATGTCAGTTCAAATAATGTACAAGTGCTGTAACAGTGTATGAGTCCTGATGCATGTGTTATATTTATTTTGAACAAAATACAGACGGCCAGATGAGTTTGAGAGGGGGAGGAAGGGGTAGGCATCCGCACGTGATTAATCTTGCTTTTTATAGGCCCACCAAAGAACAAACATGACTTCGACGACGGGGCGACATGCAGTGGCCGCAAAATGTAAACCCGCGGGGCATAAAACTAAATAATGATACGGAAGGAACTCGTGTATCATCAACGGGAAATTAAAATTGGAAAGAAAATAAATGAGGGATCGTGATTATGGTGGACAGGTGTCCTATGGTTTGTGCTTGCTCCCGCCCAAACGGCATCGTATATTAATTGGAACTCGACTTGGAACAGGCAATAAATGAGTGTTGTATGCTCGATTACTAAGACGAACAGACTAAATGTCTCCAATTGCAGACGGCAAAGGGAAACTTGAGGTACGACTATACAGTTAATACCGCTTCGTTCGGAATTTCGTACAAGCATGCGTTTTTACTTCTATACACGAACGTACAGTTGAAGTCAGAAGTATAAATACAACTGTATGCAACCAAGTGTTTAAATGAATGTGCTTACACCATTTGTGTACATGCAGTACTTAAAAACATTGCTTGTATACAACTTGTATACAACTTGCAATGGTTCGGGTAGTCCTGTTTACCATTTTGGGTGATGATGGTAGTGGTGTACATGTATTTATACCTCTGACTTCAACTGTATATATAATATTAAAACAATAGCGGTGGTTTCCAGCTTAACGTCGCAATAACTAACGGTAAAACGGGTACCAGTTATAGGGCGCAACCATACCCTTAGCGATGGTATAACATACTCGACTTAAAGTTCGACTAACTATCATTGACTGTGTTCGCACCAAAATGGTCGAACTACAGGGTGTCATCAAATACGCTATAAAGGCATAAGTTTTATGTCAATACCACATCAATAACGTCTGGTGTATTGACGTACTTCCTTTCACATGCTCACTTAGTATGCACTTCACCAGACTGAATTGTTGTTGCTATGTAGTGCCCGCGGCAGGTGTGAAGTACAGTCTCAATACAATAGCATAGTCTGTGGACTTTCTAAACTGCACCTCCATTTGAAGGTGAACAATTCGGGGCACTAGTCATAGTGCAAAAGGCCAATAGTTACACTCAAAAGGCTCATCAGTCCGCTTAAATTTATACGAGCCGACAAGCGGTCGGGTTGGCGTAGTATCTTTCCCCGCCCTTGCGTCCCGGGATTGGGTTCCCACTTCTAAAACTGCAACTCCTTCTTCGTCATCTCAAGTTGATAATTAAGTAGTCAAAGCTAATACCGTATAGTTGATGGCATAAAGGGTCAAAGATGCCATAAAATTAACGACAACCACAACAAGCCAGCCACCAAACACTTGTCTCTGCGTGCATAACAAAAAATGCCTTTCAAAAACCGATAATTAAATGCAACCGAGCATTTAAAATATTAATAAAAACAATGAACCCGCGATTCTTTTGTTCAACCAATATCAATAATTGATGTGCGATTCCCACGTTGTTGTATGGCAGTTGCGGTATTTCACACGGACATAGCGCGCACTGTGCATTCGTTGCATAAATTTATATTGGATCGAGCAATCATTCTTTGTTTGAAGTCAAGGACATTTGACATATTTTCTTTGCAAACCGAGCAGGTGCGGTTTATTGATTTTTTTATTGATTTTATGGAAAGGAATAAATTTTCCAATTTAAGAGGTTTTAGGTTTTCTTTTTAATAAACCATTCGACCGAAAAATGAAAAACAAAAATACTCAAATTAAAGATAAATTAAGTGATTCTAACAAGGGCTCCCTCATTAAAAAAAAATAGGCCCCTGACTGTTGAGGTATTATGACTCCATTTTACGTGCGGTATAGCTAGGGAACCAGCCTATTATAAGCATTAAAATAGGACGGTGGGTTCGAACAATTTCTTGAAAGCATATGGATACAGTTTTTCATTGTTTTCTCCGAACGTAGATGAGTACTGAGCTGACTTATACACAGGTTGGTTTTTGATCGCACACATCCCCAATTACACGTGGAGATAACACCGTTCATAACAGTTTTCCAATCCTAGCTGTAATCCATTTTAATGCACCCGTAAGTGAACACTCGTGACGGTCAGAAAATGTGTACGATTTATAGTGCTATAGTGTCTACTTGCACACATGACTTGTGTTTCTCCATTATACATACGAATATTAAGCAAGCCATGGGCGGATTTGGCTTTTGGTCAAGGGTGGGGTTGTGGCTCCTACTGTGAGCCGTAAACACGCCCTGCTAGGGGTGTCCGGAAAATGTTGAAATTGTGGTGCTTTCTCCTGCAATCTAAGGCACTTTAGGAGCTTTTTAAAAAAAGGTGCCAGGAGAGGATTTTTTCAATGCAATATTTTATTGATTTCTTCATTAAACATTAGTTCGCCGCTCAAGTATGGGGTTGCAACGCCCTTAACCCCCCCCCCCCCCCCCCCCCCATCCCCGCCCCCCACCCCTCCCCCCGATCCGCCACTGCAAACACAGAACTGTCAGAATATAAATGCAACAGGCCGTAGTTAAATTCTCTCCTATAATTTTGGAAAATAAAATCATGCACCGATGCTTCGAGGTCGCGGCGATGTCAGGCGGGAGCTATTGGTTTGACAGCCGGCTGGATTTCTATTTTAAATTCGCTCTGACAAGGAGGGTCTATTTAATCACGGGAAGGCTGCTATACAAGTTCCAAAGCAACAACTAACGACAGTACAAGTACCCCGTGTGTGCAGAAAGCTGGGAGGTTTTTGATTAATATGAGATAATCTATAAATCGCTCTGGAGTGGTTTGTCAAAGTACTTTAGTCAATTGTCCCAGTTGTGTTAGTTTGTATTTATGAAATTATAGGCAAGTATATACGAAATAAACGAGAGTTTTATTTTAACACTATCCAACATCGTTATTAAGAGTTAACGGCAAAGTAAACAGAAAATAAACCTAATATAAGCTGAAACATTCTAAACCGCGTCGTAGAATATCATCGTCCTATTTAAAGCTGGGTGGAAATCTCCCTTCACTTTCATGGTTTTCAACAGTATTCCTTTCTTTATATAGTCCTTTATGTACTAAGAAATTTTTATTCAGAATTTCATCCTGGAAAAGTCTTTTTCCGAGACTCTTTTCACACGAAACTGAAAACGAAAGGTCACGTCAATCAACTCAAGCTATGTGTGTGACGTCATAGCGAAGAGACACACAGAGCTGCTTCACTGACTGCGGTCGTGTACCTAGCTCCTCGCAGCAAACACGTACACGTTGTATGCACGCACGGAACCGCGGATTTTCTACAGAGTTGCAAGTGTTACCATCAACAAGGCACGAAGCTGGCATTTTATTGATATCAAAAATGAATTCGGTGTAACAACCACTGAGAAAATACACCGAAAATTTTGAAAACTTTTACAGAAAAATAACGACTGTTGGTTTATGCTATATGCGGAAAGCATGCAACTTGCTTAGCAAAATAGTGACTGTCTCCTCGCTATGACGTAGCGGGGTCAATGCATATCATTATGACGTCATCACCCCGTTTTTCATTTTTCATTTTCTAATATAAAGTCAGCAATAAAGATAAGAAAAATGCAACTTTATCAAGTAACATCCGTTTTATAAAATAACTTAGTAGCTTCGAGCTTTCAGCCCGGCTTTAACTACGGGAAGCTGATTTGATTTGCAATGGCTGCCAACAGACGGTAGGCATGTTGCTTTATGACATGTTCACAGGAACATTCCAATCATGCTGCCTTATGAAGAATGTGCCGCCATGACATTCCGACGCAGTACGATTCACGCGTCAGCTACTATACTCCCACGGCGCGCGGTTGGTTGCAAAACCCGTTGGTCTCCACACCTCTCCTAGCCTTATGTGGCTCTATGAACCTTTCAAAGAGGCCTCCACAGAACAAGCAAAGAGCTATAAATGAGATGTCAGTTGGCTGATGTTGTTAATTTGTTGGCATCTTCGGAAACTAAGACATTTTATGTCATCTATACTATTAATGGCCCACTGTATCATTTGCAATGATCCCAAAAGTTAATCAACGAGTTGACAGGGAAAACCTTCCTCACAGTAAAGATAAACGAGTAGCAACAGTGAAATGTTTCTGCCTAAGATGATATGATTTTACCAGAAAAGAATTCATGAAGATGAAATTATTTAGATCGTTTGCAAACGTTTTAGTTTTCACCTTTTGCGTTTAAACCACCTAAAATTGATTGATTGATTGATTGATTGATATTTTTAGAAATAAAATGATATATAAAACAACGTCTGCTAATTCTATTTCTGGAGGGTTTACAACAGCTGCAGCAAAATTTGACTTTTTAAACTGCAAAGTACATTGACATGTATTTAAATTATCACACATGTGCACACAAAAATGGCTGTGCTTTAACGTATTGCCAAATCGCCCTTCGCTGATTTTCGATACATTTAAGTTTTATTTTAAATATTTTTCGTTACAGAGACACGTACGCTTTCTAGATTCGTTCGCTTGTGTAAATTATTTTTTTAAATCTTTTCACGCAAACACAGACAGTCCATCTTTAACACCTTGTTGAATTTGCAAGATGAAACTTTTTACGGATTCCTGGAATAAGGGCGTGGCATATCTAAAGAAGAATGTTTTCAGCTACACACAGAGGCATTAATGCTTCAGAAATCCACGGATGGTACAAAATGCGTGCGCACGCACATTTTTAAAATAACCTTCAGTTGTTAATTTCTCACAAAAAGTATATTTTTCCTCCATGGACAGAAATAAACTCAAGTGGTGTTTGTTACTGTTGCTACCAACTGTTTGAGTAAGGTTTTTCTTGTCAACTCATGAAGTAAAATTTGCAAATGATACGGGCCTATAACGTCATATCCCAATTGTAGCGAATCGTTTCCCATTGTGGTTTAAATGATCCTGAACACAGTGGGTGTACATAAGTACCTTTCCTTAACGTGAAAGGATTCTTCCTCAATAGGTAATGGATTTCTAATGAACCCTCATCCGACGTATTAATTTCCAAGGCAAGAGCCACTGGGAGCGAGAAAAGCGCGCCAAATGGATTTCATTATCGCGCCAAAAGAGGAGTTTGCGCGCGAAGGTGAGATGTGTCGATTGAACGGCAGCTGAGCGGCAGTGCTTACTGTATTAAGATTGGTCCCTCGAGACGCGTTAATGACTCCTACTGGGTTACTTTGTTGTTACAGCCAACGTCTCCGGAGTAAAACCGATTCCCGAATGAATATTGAGTGAACTTAAGTGCACGGCTGAACCCGACAGCCTTGTGTTATTGCATTTTCCCTCATTTTTGATGTTAGCAGATGAAACGAACTGCAGTTGAACGACGGCCGAAATGTGTCCCATTCGGCCCTCCAATGGAAGGATAATTAACATGGCTGCCTTGAGTGCCAATTTCTCGAAAAATGAATGGACATTATAATGACAATTTCTCATTCAATGAAAGACCATACTAAATATTATTCACACAACGTGTCGCGTTCTGATATAAATATTTTATAATATAGTCGGTCCAATTGTATCACTTGTACCAATGGGCACGACCCCGAAAAGCGCAAATGACGTCATTGGTTTATTTAAGATCGAACAAACTCACTTCAGTTGCCTTTTTAATGTAAATCAAGTACAAATCTTGCAAAAGATAAATGGGGAATAAATCCGTTCGATATCAAACGGAAAATCGAGTATTTTTCTTGACTGTACTAAAAAAGAAACTTTCTCGAGCTTTTTGTTTCCCAGCGGATAATTTTTGGCTGGATATATAGTATAGTGACGTGACTGTATGTCTATAATTATCCCTAACGATGGCCCGCATAGTTTGTGTGAGTTTTTGTCGCCAGTGATATGTTGCACGTTTCATTCATAAAGTTAATTGGATTTTTAATGACATGTGACGTCCATGGTGTTTTGGCGCGAATGCGCGGCCTATCCGTTACCGCGTAAATAGGGCACGATATATAAAAAGCCGACAAAAACAGAGCCATCGGTCAATGACAGCTGGTGACAAGCTATTAGGTGACTGTCAACTTGACGGTTTGGACCAGTGCTTGGCCTGTACTCTTGGAAGGAAAAAATATGAAGGTGATATTTATTTCGGGTCATTTCGACACCAACCTCGCCTATAGAGTTCGTTACCAAGGTTCAAAATCTGCGTCAGTTTGCGACTGCATCAGTTTGCGACTGCATCATTTTGCAACATTTTAGCCACCATTTTGAAAACACCGATTTTTACAATCAATATAAAAATGTATTATTTTGTTAAAAAGGTGAGGTTTAACCCTAATGTCAATAATTTCACGGTGACTGTTCATCAGTTTTTATGTCACCACTCGTCCATGAAGATGACTGTCTGTCTGAAATTAACTTGAAATAACACGACACGGAGGTGTTGGTAAGGGAGCAGCTAATTGGAATTCACCATTTTAGAGCAATGGATTACATGGTTAAAAAACAGTCACAAACGGTGTTATATCCATGCATGTGTGATTGAAGATGTGTGTGATAAAAACAAACCTGTGTATTTGTCAGGTTAATGCCTTAATATCTACGTTCCAAGAAAATGGGGAGAAAATGTGTTTATCTTTCAAGAAATTGCGAGAACCCGGCGTCCTATTTAGGCCGGTATACTCAGTATACCGGTCTCGTATATCTTCGCCATATTACACGGGAAACGAAGCCGTAATACCGCGGTAGTTAGGGGCCTAGCCCCGTTCACGCGAAGGCGGCTTTGTAAAAAGGAAAACAATTGTGTATGCAAACATATTTAAATAAATTCAGTTTCAATTATCGTTTACGTGTATTTATAAAAAGATAACATCTCGGGCATTGTATTAGGCAATTGAAATCACTACAATCTTGCACATTCCGAGTATTTTTTTTCACAAATGGTTGATCCTGAAACGAGATGCTTACAAAACACGAAAGCAACTTCTTATCCGGGCTTATTAAACTTGCAGAAAGAATAATGTGAAGTGGCCACGAACACTTCAGTTATATTCATCTTTGATGCTCGCTAATGTCAACTAATGTCATTCCACCATTCGAATACGAAACCCCCTCCCCCCCAATTGTATAAAAACTACGAGCCCACGCATTAAAACGCCTCGTAGCAATTCTAACATGTGATCTTGTTAATAACGACGACAAAGACCACGGGTAATTATGTTGGACGACCAATTATGTTGGACGACCATGGTCTCTTGAGGGCGCGCTAGGGCATTCTTGTACACCCCGCAGATATCGTTCCAGACGTCTATTCCCAAGTTGCCATCGACTATCCGTTTCGGCCAAAATGCAACTTAAGACAAGAAAATGTGATTACTGGGCGATTCGATACTAGCCCTACAGCGTGTACGTTTATTATATAAACAAGGGAGGTTCACTGTTATCGAATGGAGATATACTGCCAAACGATGTGACATGTTTGAATTTGTTTCGGTATACTAGACAGGCTGTATTCACTTTTTCTTTTAAATAAACACTTCAAATTTATAATTCAATTGCAAACTCTGTTTACCCCGTACGGCCCGTACACTGCCTGGATACTATGTAACCCGTCGTTTAAACAACTTTGGCAAAAACTATCGAACCACGATAATGAAAGCATTGTTAATACAATTTTCAAATCATTTGTGCTTCATTAATTTCATCCCTGATAATACAAGGTTTTCTCATGTCTCGGGGAAGCACCGAGTATACATGCTAATCAAGTTACCTCGGGCAGGGCAAAACAAACCCTAATTACACAAGGTTCGTTATAAGAAGGTAATCTGCAAATGCCCAAGGACCTGTATCCACATTCTGTGCACAAGACGATGAAACTATTGTTATGGTTTCTTCTCTTTTTCTTTTTTTCATGATGTCACAGATATCATTCGTGAAAATTATTTTGTTCCTTCGTCATAAGACTTGGGGGAAACTGGCCAATGTCAGCTTGGAAATGTGGTGTTGTATACATCATTGCTAGGACATGGGTCTACATGGGTATACCAATTTTTTAATTCTTATTATCGCAAAACTACTGGGACCCGTTTTCGCGACCTCGACCAAAAACATGTTTCTGACGTCGTTTCGGATTCAACCAATGGCGAACTTTGGTCGTCGACAACCGAAGATTGTCATTGGTCGAACCATTAATTACGTCAGAAACATGTTTCTGGTCGAGGTCCCGAAAACGGGACCCTGAATGTTTCAGAAAAAAAGACAAAACTTTGGAAAGGTTAGAATGTCCTATATTCAATGGTATTAGGTTCATTATGTCATTGCCATAGATGACTGAGCAAACGAGACAGTTATGAAAGGTATTGAAGCACTGTGACAAGTTGCCCGAAAAGTGGATGAAGCGAATCATCTCCGCCAAGACCGTGGGATGATAAGGCAAGCAGTAGGAGACATAAGACAAAGATACCAGCTATACCATAACAGGAATGGTGATCATATGGAGGGCACAGCACCTTAAATTTATCAGGTAATGTACCACAATAAGGAAGGAATCAGCAATATTGCGATGTTTCTTCATTCACTGTCACTGTCACCACTTTTCCAATGTATACAAATTTGTCACAGTGCTGATTTCGCTGATTTCAATACCTTTTGTAGATGTCTTGTTTGTCCAGTCATCCATGGCAATGACATAATGAACCTAATATCACCGGATAGAAAATTTGTATTTTTTTTCTGAAATATTCAGTATAGTTTTGCTATAACATGAATTTAAAAAAGAAGATATATCTTTTTAAGGACACCCTGTAGGTTTCCGATATGATATTGCATTTTACATGTATTTTGAAGGGGCGAGTTATTGTCCAAACTTACTGTGATAATACTGGAAAGAATCGTCTTCATCCGGCTCAAAAGGGTGGTCGGGCTCGCGGAAGGAGTGAAGTCCAAAATCGGTGATTTTGACAACGAATCTGTTATCAACCACGCAGTTTGAGGACTTTAGGTTGCCGTGTTTTTGTATGACGCTGTTATGGAGGTAATGCATGCCCTACAAAAACAGACAAGACAATAAAATAATTAGGTGTTTATGGATTCACATCGTATCGCTATTTTGCACAAAAATTTAATGAAGGTTTAATTTGTTAAACGCGGCCGTTCATTTGCACATTCATAGACCGGGGTGCCTATTAAAACATACGAGAATTAACAATGCCCATGACAATACATTTACGTCATCTAGAACAAACAATGAATTAACGTGCTAGTATAAATCAATTATTCGGCGGAACGCGTATAAAAAAGAGAGGGCTGCACGACTCGGAGTAACATGACCACGTGGCGTTTGGGAGGCAAGCGCGGGCAATGCTCCGGCCTGGCATTTCGGGCAGTCCCGCTGCTGCCCCGGGGGCAAGCTACGCCGTGGGATCCAGATCCAATTACAGGAATTTGCATTTGCTTTGCTTTGGAAACCCTCCCCTAGGACCCATGTGCGAATTTCGCCCGGCAAACATCTCGCAAGCTCCGAAGTGTGACCTAGCTGCGAGGGAAGGCGGGAGTCTTGTATTAGTTTTAGTTTTAAAGTCAAGCAAGCGTGAGCTACACCGGGGTATTAATCCTCACGGTAAATAGTGAAGCTGTTACAGGAAAGAATCGAAAATGTGCGGGAGGTTTTCTTAAGTGCGACTGAAATTGCATTCGGACAAAGAGGATTTTGACAAGGAAAGCCTCTAGTGACGTTGGGAATCTTGTAAACAAGATTTGTGTACGAACACTTACGCCCTAAAGGTCCTTGGGATTTAGTCAAGGAAAATAGGACGAAGGAACGGTTCTGTTGAAAGCGCAAACAGCTTCGTGTTGTATAAAACGTGGAGGCTGAATTAAGATTTCTCGAACTCTAATACGGGTCTTCCTGTCCAAATGGGAATTTCGAATGACCAATTTAGCAAGCTAATCACAGGTTGTGACCTATACTGATGCCCTTGGCGAATTTCTAACCCAGGCAATGTGTCTCCAAAGGTCACCGTATGGCCAGTTCCATATCGTATGGCCAGTTCTATATCGTATGGCCAGTTCCATATCGTATGGCCAGTTCCATACCGTATGGCCAGTTCCATATCGTATGGCCAGTTCCATATCGTATGGCCAGTTCCATATCGTATGGCCAGTTCCATACCGTATGGCCAGTTCCATATCGTATGGCCAGTTCCATATCGTATGGCCAGTTCCATATCGTATGGCCAGTTCCATATCGTATGGCCAGTTCCATATCGTATGGCCAGTTCCATATCGTATGGCCAGTTCCATATCGTATGGCCAGTTCTATATCGTATGGCCAGTTCTATATCGTATGGCCAGTTCCATATCGTATGGCCAGTTCCATATCGTATGGCCAGTTCCATATCGTATGGCCAGTTCCATATCGTATGGCCAGTTCCATATCGTATGGCCAGTCTCCGATCACGTCTGAAACTCTTCATATGCATTGCGACTGATAAAGACTTCCCTTATGCATGTGCGTCGGAAATACATTGTTGTACATTGTAGAACTCTAAGACGTCGGGGCGTGGCGCAAAAAAAGTCCCCCATTCCTGCATCGCGTCAGAATGTGCTCAAATTAAGTTATTTTACATCTTTAATAACTTTCCAAACAATACACACAGCACCTTTCTGGAGTCATGCATAATGAAGCTGTTATGTAAATATTTTGACTTAAAAGGAAATTTTCAAATTTTGATTAAACTGAAAAATTAATGTTTGTTTCTTTAGTTGCTTGGTATTTTAAAGAATATTTTTATTGTGCCTTCGACATAAGCCACATATTTTGTTGTTTAGGTGGGGGTTTTGTATGATATGACTGTTCACGTTAAAACGTGAAGTTGGAAAAATCAGAACTTTTGAACATTTCAAACGTAATCTGTTTAACAGGTAAATGAGGTTCCGTACAAATCCATCAAAGTATACCAACATAAGAAGACAAGGCGGGGCAGGAAACAAGACTTGTCTGCTGCTGTCATGGCCAGCTTCTTTCAATTTCCTCACCGAATTAATTATTTACCCCCAGGGCAACGAATTTAAATTTTCACGGCTATTTTTGAGGAAGGACATTGATTTGACGAAGCCCAAGGCGAAAGCGAATATATTTTGAGGAAAAATCTTAATATGAATAATTCACAGTTCTCGTGTTTCTTCGGTTTTTGACTTTGCATAACTTTAAGGATGATTTTAAGGTTAAAACAGGTCCATATTTTCGGACGGCTGTTGGTAAATGGGTCAGTTACTGATGAACAAGCAAAACGAGGTCACATGCCGAACGCAATTGGGTGTGGTGAATTTATATAGGATAGCAGATATTGGCACTATACGACGGCAACCAGAATTCAGATTTTAAACCAACAATCTGCTCAAAATTTGTGTAAAATTAATGACATTTTATTTGGTCTCACCTTTACAATGTCATAGAGAAGCGAATACTTGAACATGTCATCCAATTCAATCGAATCATTTTCCAATATATCCTAAGAAAAAGAAAAAGAAGACAATTATTGACAAAATCCCTCCCAAAAAAAGAGAAAAAGAAGAAAGTTATTGACAACACCTCAATCAAATGATCCGCAGTATAGTAACATGGAAATTGCTTTTACTCTATTCTCAAAAGATCGTACAAAATCACTGTTAACACCATTATTTTTATTGATTTAATATGTAAGGTAATCTTTTTAAACTTTGCTCTCCCAAACGAGTGTTTACAGTGGTCGATATTTTAAACGAGTTAATAATCATGACAGCTTCACTTTCGTTTCATTTGTATGTTGTTTGATCAATGAACGTGGCACGTCTTGTTTTTGTCAATAGTTTGCAGCGGTATGTTCCGTTGTGATCTCTAGAGGGCGTATGTCATGGGTGCCATTGGTGAGTAGTTTTCAACCTCGTCCCCAGACAGACTGAGCTCGCTTACAGGCTACGCATTGGAACGTGGCGACGAGGTTGACTATTATAAAATTGACGTAAGCCATTCCCGGATTTAAGCCACCGTCCGCCATCTTAATCCAGAGAGATAATGTCACGCCTAGACTGGCTATAGTACTTTCACTCAAGTACATGTATTAATTGGAATGCAAGCGATCGTATGGACCGGGGAGCTATCTAGGCAAAAGCAGTGTCTTGCTGGAGCAAAATGGCCGAAGTCTTGCTTCAATGGGCTAAAACATAATGACGTCCGGTCTGTTTACATACGTGCTTTCCTATGGCCCTATGTCGTCTTGTACCCTGAGACTCTCCCATAGATTGGCGCGTATGTAACAAACCGTGACGTCATTACGTTTAAGGTCTATTCCATAGAGTTAGATATAGAAAACCAGAGTGCGCACTCGCAATACATGATGTGCCGATATGGACGCCGCCATTTTGGCTTAACGCTATGGGTGCTCGGTGGGCAAATCTGTGTTGCCCACTTTGCACTTTAAGTAAACATGGCGCCACCCACATCGGCATGGTCCAGACTCGTGACTTGAATAGCCAGTGCACACTCTAGTTTCTTATATATAGCTCTATATGGTCTATTCTCGCATAGTCACATGCAAATTGTAAATGAATAGACGCATTACGTAATATGTACAATCGCTCAGCATCTAAAACGAGGCTGCCAGTGCTAATTTGAAATTTGTCAATAGAGGTCAGTGGTTGTTGTCCAATAGTTTTAAACCTTGTCCCAGGTTGATTGGGGACGAGGTTGGGTAATTTGACCAACAAAATGATTTCTCCCAATATCGACTATTTTATAACAAAAACTAACAAAAGCCAACGCTGCAATCATCAGATCGATTATAATTTCCACCTAACGACATCAGATAGTTCTTGTCAATATTTAATCTTTCCATGCAATCAAAACGGCCAACAGAAAATACCGCTGGACGGAATGCGCGGCTTTAATCCCAGATCTAAATACGGAAATAATTCTGGGTCATGGCCATTACGGAGCGATTACGAAAACACGCCGGCTGGGCCCGCAGCGCGCGCGTCATTAACCCGTAACCTAATCAGGCCACCATTAAACACGGCTTTAATGTTGGTTGGCTCGGTCCGCGGGACCAAACCTGCTTCCAAATCGTGTCCAAACGGGCAGAAATGACTCGCCCTCCTCAGGAAACCATCTGTAGGCTAGCACGGGGAAGGAAATTCATTTCTCTCTCGGTACTTTAATCAAATAAAACGGCCGAGTGACCTCCCGGATTGAACATGGAAAAAAAAATCGGAGGCGAGGAGAAACGAACATTGAAGTATTTCGAATACATTGCAGAATGCAGTACTGATCAGAGACTCAGAAAACAAATGTGACCAACAATGACAGAGATCCCCACTGGACTGAAGTGAGTCTTTCAGTTGGCCGTTTCTAATGTTTCATTTTCCCTTTTACATGTAGCATGCCCATGTTAGAATTTCCATTGAGATAAGGACAATCTTCTACAGTAAAGTCTAGTAACCAGACTCACCTGCAAACTACCCTTTGGACAGTATTCCGTCATGACGCTAATGTTCGGTGGATCTATACAGGCTCCGATGAATTTTGTCACGTGATCGTGCGAAATATCTCTCATCTGAAACAAAAGATATAAACCAGTTTCATTTGATGTCACATGTGAAATCATTTCTAAAAAACGTTTGTAGTTTTAATTTATCTCAAACCACTGGTATTTCTGAGAATTATTGACTGCTATAATTCATAAACCCAAAAGCATATAAGGTCAAAAAGGACTCGGATATAAACAGGGACACCATGTTTCAACTTCTTGAAATGACCCATTCAAGATTTAAGAATCATGGTGAAATAACAGTATATGTCGGTAAGAAATTGATCGTGAATATTTTTCTTTAGATTCGCAAGTGTAGATTTGATGGGGGAGGGGGGGGGGGGGGGGTGGGGGCGGGGGAATCAAATTTAGAAGTGGGAAAAATTGAAGATTTTATTTTATCAAGTCTCATATATTTTATCAAGTCTCATATATTTTATCAAGTCTCATATATTTTATCAAGTCTCGTATATTTTATCAACTCTCATATATTTTATACTGAAGGCCTGCAGCCATGACCAACAACTCCATTCTTTCCAAAAGAAATCCATTGCTTGGAACGTTTTGACGTCCAAAAGTCCATTATTGGTAGATTTTTGCTCTTTTGTTTACCGATTGCAGATAAAGTATACACGTTTATAAGTTTGAGGAATCGGATATACATTTTGCAGTGCAGCATTCTAATTTACAAAACGATTCAGGATCATTTCAAGTGGAAAATTAAACCAAAGGTGGACCTGGAAATCAAGATTCTGGTTTAGTACACCATGTGCTCCACTTTAATGATCAACTGTGCCCTAAGTCTGCGTTCTGTCCAAGCGAGAACATCTAAGCCACTATAACCCGCCATAACATTCAAGATTAGGAGATCAAGTCAACGTAGTGGCACCATTCAATTACCCTGGGCGTTCCCTGTCTTTTAAACTTAATTCTCGGTCGAAAGACAAAGTAAATTCAAGATTGAAGTGTGGTTCCCTCAGTGCAAAGAAAATGGCCTAATATAAAAGCTGGCGTCTTCGACATTTCAAGTTGGGCTCTCAAACAGTGAAGAGCATGTCCCGTAGCAAAATTTCCTCTCAAGTAAATCTAGGAGCTCTTGGATTGAATGTCCCTCAAGCCTTTGTCACTGTTTACACACGAAGCTCTCGGGTCTACTCGAGACTGCAAACTCTTGGCTCCAGTCGAAGCTTCTGCTTAAGGCCAGGGGATCTGCTAGGGGCTTGTCCTGGCTGGGAAGCGCGGCTACGACTTACGTGTTTGAAGTCAATCAAGACACTTCTAGTCAGCTCAACTCGCATTCTGTTGACCTTTTTGATCGCTATGATGTTTCCCTGCAGGGTTCAGACGGGAAATAAAATGGGTCAAGAGATCGTAATCGAGTTGATTTTTAATCACGGGGCCGGAATTTTTACTCCCTCCCAAATTCCGGTTCCCTTCAAAGAACTCCGGGGAGGGAATTTAGGAGAATAGATAAATGGAAAGTGCTGTTGGGGGATCGGGAGAATAACAAAGATAAATCCCAGATTAGAAATTCTTGGCAAGAAATTCTTTGGAGGCAAACTTTGCTGAAATGAGACTTGGAATTACAGTTTCATTTGGTCGTGTAATCTTATTGTGGATTTATTGTCATGGAATACAAACCAATTCTAGGAACATAGAGGCCCAAGTGAAGTATAATAACCCATTGTATCTCCCATTTGTCGCAAAAGCACAAGTTGGGGTCGGCAATCGATCAATTTACTTCTTTGAACGGAACGTTCTGTCTAAATTGACATTTGTAAAAGGGAAACTCGTCTTTATTAATGCATCTCCCGTACAAAATGAAGGATAACTCATTACCTCGCGCATACCAATTTTCCTTGTAGCAATTTATTAAAGAAATAATAAATCAATGTCAGGTAACAAAATTGCTTGGTATTTCAAGGTTCAACTTTCAAAATCTTTTGGTAAAAAATAAATTTCCTGAGGAGCTGAGTGGATTCATGTCTATTCGTGACGTCGTCTGGGCGTCAATATCTGCACTTTGGATTATTTTAAAATAATATGTATGTGATATCGGACGATTCCACAACGAAAAAAATAATAAACTTGAAAATAATACGGATAAAAACATATTTTTGAACTAGAAACTGTCCGTTTTAGAAATAAAATGTGCTATCTAATGTGGTGAAGTATAACTGAATTCAAATGCGGAACATTGAAACAGATAATTCGCTTATGTTTTCGAGATGCGAAAGTTTCCACTTTTTGCGTCTGTGTGAAAAATTGGTGTTGCAGGTTCGAAACCCAGTCGTATACCTGTGCCTTATATGAGCATTAAGGCACTCAACCACTTCTCCCTTCGGAAGGGATGTAAAGCCGTTGGTTCAGTGTGTTGTGTAACGCACTTAAAGATCCCAGACCACTCTTTCGTGCGGAGTAAATGGGAATCTCCCCGGTGTCTCTGCGGCTTGGCTGTCGAAGGCGCCGCCGCACGCCTATATTTAGGCAGGAAATATTGAATGTAAAGCGCTGTGATACCTCGTGTATAAGAACGCTATAAAAATGCCGAAATTATTATTATAAAATTATTACATTGTGTAGTTAGTTTTAACATTTCGTGTATTATATAATGGCTGCTTCACAAGATGTATACGAATTTTCGTCATTTCAGGTTTCGTCAAGGCTCGTCTATCTTAAAAACTAGATCAATCAACAATTTTAGGCATTTTCATTGTCAGTGACCCACAATTAGTTTAGTTGGACTATATTTACGTCAATAACATTTTGGCTGCACATAATTTCTCGTTTTGCTCACATCATGAGCTTTTCAATGAGTCATCGGAGAAAAATCCATTTACGGGAATGTTTGGGGAAAATGTGCCATTTTGAAACGTTGATGCCGAGTCAAAGCTTAAGAAATTGCACTTTTTTGTTCCTTAACTTTTCGTAGATGGATTCTAATTTGTACCGAATTCTCAGAAACCGAGAAAACATTTCAATTTTTATCAGCATAAACATGTCCATATTTTTTATTTTACAGCACAAACGATACACCTTTAACTGCTTTCGTTCATAGAAAAATGTATACAGAAATTTTGATTTGTGCCAAACATGTTCTAAAGTATAGACCGTATCGAATAGCCGCCATTTCGTGGGGCACCTTTTGTTATTTAAACCGTTTAACAATGGAAGCACAATAATATATAGGAACAAAGAAACTGCCCCACGAAATGGCGGCTATTCGATACGATCTATAGCTTAAACTTTATCGCCTTGCAATGTTGCTAAATGTCGGTCGCGTATAGCATGATATTAGAGAGGTTTCGCAAGCGCACAGATACGGATAGCGCGACGGTTGTGACGTCATACACGTCTTACTATCTGCTACGTGTTTGAACGGCACGCTTATCGCGCTCGCTATGCGTAAGCACTAAACGCGTAGTGAAATCTCGGCTCGTGTTTTCCCTCATTTTTCGTTGCGTTTACGTAGCCAGGTTGAAAAGAATATGAATTATGAAAGTCTACTAACTTTTTGTGCATTTCAAAGTTTTGGATTAAAAGTAAAATTAGTATCAAAGCTGTGTTGTGCTGGGTAGTTTTTCCGCTGTCGGAAATAGACGCATTTTAGCTAACACACTGTAGCATCAAAGTTGCGAAACCACATAAATGCCACTAACGGTTATGGATAGATAAACGTATGCATACGTGTATCCGTTGGCTTGTGATGGATACACCTAATATCAAGTGAGCCAGTAGATTTTGATAAAATCCCTCATGCAGCTTTTTTTATTTTCGTTTGATACGTCTGGTGCACATGGACACGCTAGCTCACACGTGTACTTAATCTAAATTAAACAAGTCACATTTAGTGACTGTATGCCCACGTTACTTAGGAAATGTTCTTTTCCAGTTACTTAGGGGAATTGGGTGACAGTGCTCCGAATAATGCCAGTATAATATGATATAGAACATAGATCTTCAATCTGATTAGCCAAGTGCATTTTCCAGACGAGAATTAATCGGGATACAACTAGCAAAAGTGCGTTCCCTGTCTGGTACATGAAATAGGACAAAGGGGAAGGCTAGATTCACATTAGTGCATGGCGTTCGAGTATAGCTACACGAAAATACACAGGGTTTACACCGGGGAGGGCTTCCAGAAGATGCAAGACGACGCCATGGGGTTTCGCTTTGAATTCTGGGAACACTGGTCAGACTAGGATAGATTGGTTCCCGATCCCTATAGATTGGTTCGCTTATTGCGAAAATATAGGGATCGGTAAAGGGCAGCCATGACGGGCAGAATTCTGCCCGTCACGTGGTTATTATTATTAATTTTGTTTTTACTAATGCGCAGATTTTGCATTGACATTTGTAACTTGGCCGTGCGTGTCGAACATATCCAATTATATACATTGCCTAAAGCAAAGGGCTTGGCCAATTTTTAAATATAAAAAAACACAATGCGCACGCGCAAAGACGACCAATTACAGATCAAGATGAAGCGCCCTTTACCTGTCCTTATATTCTCCTGTATGGAATATGTGGACGGGAACCAGTCTAAGCTAGGAGTGCGGTGGTGCGTGTTATTTTGACGCGCGTCCCTTTGAAAACAAAAGCGGTGTGGAAGGAATTTGGACTGAAACGACGGGCTAAAAACCACAGAATCAACTTGGGGTGAAGGTGTTTTTGTGATTTTTAGTGCGCCGTTATTCTCAAAGCGACATACGTCGAAATTACGCGCGAAAAAAAAAACGCATAAAGGAGTGAAGCCTGGAACGCATACTTTTTTAGTCTGGTACCTTTTGAATCAATATATATTTCACAGAACCGATTCAGGGGACACGATTATACAGACCTGAACCGCCATCTTACCTTGTAGTAGCCGGTGACTGTAAAGATTTGCTGGTTGCCGCCCCACACACTCTGTCCCGATTCGGCCTGGAAAATTGAGAACAAAGAAGATTTATTAATATGTGAATATGCAGTTATGTTTTTTTTTTAAAATGAATTCAAGCTAAAATGGGTATAGAAGTAAGACGAGAATATACAAAATCAATAAATTTCAATTTCTGAATTGACTGATCTCAATTCTTTTCAACCCATTTATACACCTGGCTAGAGAGTTACAATGTAGAGTAAAGTATATAGAACGACATTAGTATATCTTACAATCTATACACACATAGTATAAGGAACTAATTTGTGGTCACTCGTTAAAACATAAAACAACATTTATCAGTATTTATGGATGGAAAACTGTATTTTGTCAAGGACTAATATTCTGAGCAAAATACCTCTTTAACACTTCCCAGGTTTGTATATTACACAACAAAGTCAGAATAAGTGGCAATTTGTAATGCAAGCTAGCTGACATTTAGCGTTGAATGCTCCCATACAGTGCGAATAATTTCCGCTGAATTTCACAATTTTTCGGCGATTTGAAATTCACAATGAAACCATTTTTGTAGACGGGGGATAAACTCCGCCAGCTCCGGTGTACGCCCGGTCAAGTTTTGGACCTCGAGGGCATTGTGTCATGTGAATGCACTCAGAGTTTATTTCTTTGACGTTTCCTTCTGAAAAACACCCCCAAAGCGGTGAAATAGTAAGCCAAGCAAAGGCTAAAAGTCGACATGGTTCCAAATAGGCACCCGAGGAATTTATTTATTTATTTATTTATTCCATTTATTTACCCAGGGTGTGCCCAAACAGTTTACAAGAACTGGTTTACATCGGGGCCCTGCAAACACTCATAAAACAAATATATTAAATTAAACAACTTCACAATCATGAACAAACTGGAATAAGATACAACTACAACATCAAAATTCACAAAACATCAACACTCGCACAATTGGACAAAAATAATGGCATTATTCACCACTTGTACGGTCGCGTTCAAAACGAGGCTTTTCAATCATACATCGTATTTTACAATGGACAAAAGTCAACGTCACAGCAACCTACATGGTAACGACGCGAGGGAGTCATTGTTCAAGCAAGGAAAGCCTCGCTGTTTTGCCAATATGGCGGTTCCGTACAAGTGGTGAGCGCATTATAGTATATAAACGAGTCTGGTGTTTTCGATTTAAAGCTAAAACGTCAACAATTAGAGGTTTTGTGAAATGAAAATTAACATCCAACTGGTTTGATACTCGGCCACCAAAAGACGATACTACTCCAGACACAGAGGTAAACTGAAATTCACAAATAATTGTCTTTTTGCACTCAAAATTGTCCAGACAGGTGAGGGCGCTGTTCGTGGCTTGTCATGGACCCACAGTTGAAAAACAAGGATGAGATCTTACCGATCTATTTTCTACTGAAATTGGTGTTAGAAAATGACATGCAAAACAAACTGAGTATATAGTAAGTTTTAAGAGGAAAGGTTGCCTAGTACTTGTACAGAATTAGGTGCATGCATAAAAGTCATATTCTATACTTTCATTTTTATGTGTTCAGCAAATACCCATTCGCTCTTTAAAGCTGCATATATACACCAACAGATGGACGATATCTTAAAAGCCCTTTATCGATTAGCAACTGAAGCAATCTCCAGCATTTAAACAAACCACCAGGGATAGGCCTACCATACTAGATCATTGGACATGTATGTTAGATAGGCAGATAGGAGCGGGTCCTACATCATGATTGCCTGTTATCGGCCATCAGGACACATTTCCGACCCTAGAGGACTCGGCCCATCTGCCAATAATGATGTGCCGTCCTAGCTCATCACCACTCGACGCCTAAAGTGCCATTCGGACACATTAACACACGGCGTGTTTATACATACGGTGTTGTCGTGTTGCCATTACGAGTGTGATGCCTGGCGCGCAGGCAGTGTCGACGGATGTTTCATGTATGGTTTTATTGAACGTCGGAGATCGGAAATGTCAACCTGTCAGAGTGCGAACGTGACACGTGTGAATCGGATATTGGAATTATGTGAGATGACGGTCATATGTCAGGGCCTCGTGCTACAAGTTGAGATCGTAGGGTGAAGCAGGCCGGTTAGTCTGTGTAGACCATTGACCTATAAATAATGGACTGTCAGCCAACACCCCTCCCCAATGAAACGAATGCATTTCCTAGACTGGTTATACTGCTTTCACGAGAGTACTTGTGTTAAGTGGAATACAAGCAATCGTACGGACCGGGGAGCAGTCTAAGTAAAGCATTGTTTTGTCTGTAGTAAGGTGGCCGACGCTTTGCTTCAATAGACCTCAAACATAACGACGTCACGGTGTGTTTATATACATGCGCGCAAATCTATGGGGGGAGTCTCAAGGTACCAGACGACATAGGACCATAGGAAAGCACATGTGTAAACAAACCGTGACGTCATTATGTTTCAGGTCCATTCTCGCACAGCCATTGGCTGTTGCACAGCCGTCCATTGGTTTGAGGTCAGCGGATGCAAACAACCCAAGATAATGTTTTCTATAAATTCGTTTCTGTTAATGTGTTGAATTTTAATTCAATGAAAAATCTGTAACAGATGTGTTTTCGTTCAGAATAGATACGCATAGGGCGGCCAGGTTTTGGTCAAACACGTGGCCCTCGTTACTCAGAACTGAAGTATGAGAAGGAGGTATGAACTAGGTGTCGTCTCGTTAAAATCTGATGGTGTCTTCTGTCATTTCAGGCGTGATGAAATCAGAGCCATATCCAGAGATATGTGAGGTGTTATGGACGAGTGGTTTGGGTAGTTGACTCGCGACATTGGAATGAAGGCTTGGTGTTGCGGGTTTCATGGCCGTGGTGCCTAATGCCCTTGAGCAAGGCACTTAATCACAATTGGAGACGGTCCTTTTCATTGTTTACGTCACGTTTGAGCTAAAGTGCGCATGCTCAATATGACGTAACCAATGGAAAGGGACAGGTTAGTTTGCTGGTATACCAAGCGTCTCAAAGTCTCTAATTGCTTCAACATCACAGGGCCCGATCTTTCACAGTGTACCACCAAACACGTTGCCTCTTACCGTATATGTCCTACCTTGAAAACAAATCGCAAGATTTTTCCTTTAAAGGCAAAACCATAGCCTCCCCTGTTTTAAATTCACAGCGGGGAATTCGCAAGATAAATACGGCCTCTGATACCAAAACAACCATTATGATTCACCGTCGCTTCAAATTTCCGTAATGATCACTACTTCGCTGTTTATCAAATTCCGGTAGCACGCGTGAAGGATTTACGCTTTCTCCATCAAGCTAAAATTTATCTTGTTTAAACCGTCCGGTCAATTTGTGGTCACACAAGGCACAGTTTTTGAAGTAGAAGGATGTTTACGACCGCTTGAAATTGAAGTAACCTTAAAATGCTGCGTTACCGTGTTTACAGTTTGCCTCCCCAATTGGTATGTTGGGGTTCTTTTCGGGTTATTCACCTCAGGGACCACCTAAGATGAATTCTTGAAACCAATGTTAACATTTTGCCTAAATTAGCTATAATTAGAATCGTCATAGCATCATTTTTGTAGGGACATGCTATGAGGATGTTGATGTTAATAGGGCTTGTTTTAAGGAAAATTTTAGCATCTAATAGATAGCAATGTGGGCAAATGTCCATGAATTTGGGAAATCTGGATGCAGTGAAAAACAAACTTGGCTCCACTGGGATTCGAACCGCGGACCTTCTGCTTAAAGGTAGAACACATGATTGGTAAACCGTTACAAATAGTTTCATCTCCCTGTGTGATTGAAGATATGCATGATTAAAACCAACCTGAGTAAAAGTCAGCTCCGTACTTCGTCTAACTTCTGAAAAAAACAGTCAAAAACTGTGTCGTTACCACTTCGCCCACAAACCACTTCGCCCTGAACCACGGCCTGCACACGAAGTGGCTTTTGGGCGAAGTGGCTTTTGGGCGAAGTGGCATTTGGGCGAAGTGGTTTCGGGGGTGAAGTGAATTTTCGTCTCATGAGACAAAGATTAATTGTTCTTCTCATTTCTCAAAGACTATAGCACTTCAGACAAAACCATTTCAGGGGAGGATTTCTACCGTCATCATGTTTATATTGTGTAAGTTATGTGTAAATCTGTGAACATTTTTGATTTTCGAGATACCAATCATGTGTTCTACATTTAACGTGCAGACGCCCTAACAATTTAGCTGTTCAACCAACTCGGGGTCTCGAAACACGGTATTGCAGTTGTTCCTAATTGTGGTTGTCTATCGCTTAGTATCCCAAAAAATCATCTATTGACAGATTTCCAATTGACACCGGCAGCATCGTTTCAGATGCTGAGCCATTGTATTACGTCACGTGTCTTTTCATTTGCAAATTTTATCACACAAGAAAGCAGCGAGACCCTCGTTCTTGATGACAATTTGAAATTCCTCAATTCATATTATGACAGAGTATTGATGCACCTTTAACAATATGGGACAGATGCCCCTTTAACAATAAACGTACTTTAGAAATATCATTTCCTCTGTCAAATACTTCGTCACAAAACCAAAACCTCTTCAACCATTATGCTCACGGATAAAGCTATTTTTTTCCAAATGGCAAATATTTGTTATTCAAGGTTCTTTCCCGGCTACTTCCGCATACATTCAGCTCTCCATATTGATTATGTTTGGTTTAGCACAGGACAAAAGCTAGCAATTTGACCAAGCTTGTGGATTATGTACTTTGTTGTGATGAGGGCCAGGGAGACATTATGCCGTCCCGTCCGGGATAAAACATGCACGAATCCGTGCTGAATTGCGGATGCACGGGCGCGGCCATTTCCGATGACGCAAAGATCAGAGGAGCTATTCTGCACGTTCTCTCAAAACCGAAGAATAAATACCTAGCAGACTGTCCATTTAAAATCCATTAATTTTGGGAATTACATTTCCGAAGAATTCTCTTATTTTTTGGTCACGTCTGTTTTTATTGATGTTACTTCGGCTGATTGTAGTGATATTGTGAAATGGTGTCGATTTTTATTCTCATTTTATGGGTGTGGTTTTGCTACCTTTGGTACCATCAATGACCTGACTGGGCTTGGGTGAATCTTCTCTGGAGTCGACTAGAATTGTTTCCAAGTTAGAAATCGATTCCCGTCTTTTGGAGGAATCGATTCCTATTATCTTGTCGATTCCAGGAAGTACCTGGCAATTATGAATGTTAATGCGTGTAGGAATAACAATATTCCTGGAATGTTTATAATTTTATCGCATTTTATAAAAACTGAGATCGAATCCGAATGGAATTGCGATTCTTAGTGCAATCGGAATTGATTAAAAAAATATTGGAATCGCCCAAGCCTTGATCTGACTATGCTGTGCACGATTTGCCTTCAAAATGCCATGAGGCGATTAAGACAACTTGTACATCGCGGGAGTCGCCATTTTGAAACAGCCTCTGTATGTGTTGTAAAGTTAGGCACAACTGACGTAATATTCCCTTCGAAATGTTTTGCTGACTAGGCCTATATGATACTGTACATAGCCTACAAGTTTCATTCTTGGCTGTATCCCGCTCTATCTAAAATTCCCCAAATACACAGAAATCCCAAAGTTAGCGAACCTATATGCACAGAATAGACATATTATTTGCAATGTCACGAGTTTCATTACACCGTGATAATATAACGCGTCGTTCTCAATGCGTGTGGATGTGTCAGTTTGTGCCACAAGGGGTAAACAGCGCCACCAAGAGGTGCAGATGGCTCAGTGCAACAATACGCGACGTGCACGCGGCTCAATGGGCTAATTTTATGAAGCTGTTAAAGAATGTTGATAAACTGCCTTGTATAAATTTCAGCCACACAGATGCAGTAATACTTCAGAAAACCTGAAAAATCCATGCATGGTTTTTGTGTATGAATGAATGTACTTTTTAAAAAATAACTTAAGTTGGCAATTTTTTTTCCACAAAGGTACCATTTCACTCAACACTTTTAGTGGGGTTTTTCTTGTCAACTCGTGAAGTAAAATTTTTAGTCACTACAAATGATGTATTGGTGCTTTCACATAAATTGTCCCCATTTTGGCAAACAACACCAAATAAACGGGAGCATCTTGAAGACATACGTCATCATCATGAATAGTAAATGAGTAATCATGCATACACAATGTGTATGATGAGTTTTCTGATTTATTATTCATAATAACGTATTCCTTCTACCTTAGTGAACTTACCGAGCCAAGACTGAGTCGACTGCCCGTGAGTTTCCGCTGTTTGTCCATCTTGTTATTGAAGGTAATATCCTCCCACTTTATCTTCCATACCATGTTAGCCAGCTCCATTTCCAGTTTGTACTTTCTGTGAATCAAAATGTTAAAACAGAAACATCGATTGTAATCAGAATTTATTTATTTATTTTTATTTATTAAGTGGATCTATGGAACGTCAAATCACAGCTGGTAGGCTGAATTACATGAAGTGTCTTCCATGAAAACATAGGTAGGTGGCGCCATTAGCAGCCGATGGCCAAAGACACCGGGTAATCCCTTTACTCCTCACGATATAGTGCGTCACGCAACACCTGGACTGCTTTACACTCCTTTAGAAAGATGGAGTTTGGAGTAATTGAATGCCTTGCTCGACCGGGTAACGTTTTCAACCCAATGTTGCGAGTCAACGTACGTCCCAAACAGGCCAAACCAAATTGTTACCATTTCCACTTATAATATTAATAATGTCAAAGTCCTACCAATTAAGACTATTTTGTGAAACATTTATGCAAATACAGGGCGACTCAAATTTGGTACCTTGTGGAGACATGGGTTCTAAAGGCAACAAAAGAGAGTAAAGGTCTCCACAAGGATGGCACTAAATAGAAACGTGGAATGTTCTCAAAAATGAGGGATTTTTAAAATATTCTGGTTGCTACATCCTCTAGTGTATGAAATAAGGAGAATTCGGTCGAAATTTGAGCTCCAGAGAAAAATTATGGTTGAAATAGGAGTGTTTTTACGAAATTTTAACCAAATTCTAGCCATTGTTCGGAGTTTGTGCACGAGAACAAAGCCATGTCCCCACAAGGATAGGGGGACGGGAAAGACGCGACCTAAAATGACACCCATTACACTATGAGCAACTAACAATGGAAATTTGGCACACACCATTGTTAATAACAATGGTTTGTGCCCAATTTCCATTTTTAGTTGCTCATAGTGTTACAACACATTTATGCATTTGTTGGTGGCATTTTTTGAGGCGGCGCTGGGCTGAAAGAGGGGGGAGGGGGCTGGGGGGGGGGGGGGGAATTACACCCTGTAATAATGCAATGTGTATACATATTTATCGCATGTATCACGTATATCATGGCGATTCGCATTATTACCCCTGGTGATTGGGCTCGTAACTGCCCCAGCTGCCTGTTAGGCGCTCATGGGCTAATCAAACAACACATTCACTGCCCTCACAGGTACCCAATTGCTCCTGTGTGGAGATGGGCAACTTATGACAACGTGCCCTGCTCAAGGCCACACGCACCATGGACGTGGGCCGGACTGTATTCGAACTCACAACCTGCAAAACTAGTCAAGGTCTTGAGTTTGACTCTCTAAACCACTCGGTCATGATACTCTAAATCTTTCTTTGTGTTAAAGCAACCAAACTTGTACATACAACGAGTAAGTGCATGGGTATTCATACCAAAATCATCATCTTGCTATATACGTTTAATTTTGTGGGTAGACAATATTTAATATCTTCCTAGAAGCAAAAAGGGGAAGTTTTGACCGAGGGAACGCCGGGCGGTAACGCTATTTGCTTGGGCTGTATCAACTTAAAAATAATTGTAGGGTGATGAATTAAGATGCGAAACGGGTCTCGCGAGGACGATCTCGCAATTCTGATTTCCCTTGGGTTTCCTAACCTACACATGATCTGATGGTATAAATAATAATACACAGAGATAGCTGTATACACGTGGATTGGGTTACAACGAATTGGAAATGAAATCCCGAGTAAAGGCCTATTCACACTGGAGAGCGGTAACGGGATTCCGCGCGGTAAAAAATATAGAATACGCGGTTTTCTATTGGACCATTCACATTGAGAGCGGGAACACCGCGCGGTTGGACGGTAAACCGCGGCGTTTAGAAACCAGAGCGATTTTTTCAACAATACCGCGCTGAGACTGTGCGTCGTAGCCAATCAGCGTTCGCGTTGAGTATGACGTCACGCACTGGCCGAGGCCAGCTGGGAAAAAATGGCGTCCTATAGGACGCCATTTTTTTTATACGCAAGCAACAGCACCGAGAGTTTGATCCTGGAAGTTCAGAAATATCCACAGTTATATGACACGAGTTTGGAAGCTTACAAAAATGCTGTTAAAAAACAAGACATCTGGGAGGCTGTTGGTGTGAGAGTGGACATGCCAGGTAAAAAATAACAAGGATTTGGGATCATTTGCAGTACCACATCATGCCTCGCTTTGTACGTGTAGTAACGTTGCACGTGCACAGTCGTACCGTACTACATGTATGCCCTTTTCTGAAGGATTTCATGAACACAAATTCTACGCCTTTTCTTTTCTTTGGCACGTAACCTTCTCGCAAATATCAGAAGTAACAGAGCTTCGTCAACGCACTGGCGATTTTTCACGTGGGACGCCATTGCTTCATGGGAGTAATTTGCATATACCGCACGGGTTCCGCGCTCTGTATGAACGGGTAATACCGCGCGGCAAACCGCTTTCCGTTGCCGCTTTCCGTTACCGCTCTTCAGTGTGAATAGGCCTTAAGGCGGTGTATAAATTTAAACGGAAACGGAGAATTGTTAAGGTCATTTGAAGGTCATTTTTTAAGGAATTCCAGGAACAACGGCATTGCATAACTAAAGAATAATGTTGACAAACTGCCTTGTACAAATTTCAGCCACATGGGTGCAGTAATACTTTTAAAAAATCTTTAAAATCCATGCACGTTTTTGTATTCGATAAATGTTTTTTTCAAAAGCACCTAATTCCGTTGGCAATTTCTCCTACAAATAAATTATACCATTTTGCACGGGAAAACAAATCACGTGGTATTTGTTACCATTGCTATCATCACTTTTAGTCGGGTTTTTCTTGTCAACTCGTGAAGTAAATTGTTGATCATTGAAACACAAGTTCCTCTCTGCGGTCTCGGTCACTCTAATTGCAATTTAGAACGTTTCGAAATCTAGATAGAATGGAAAGTCATATCAGTAAATATTCCAGATATCTTCATGAATATTTCAGGCATGTTCAGCAGCATATATTATGTAGATTCACAAAATACACTCAGACACGGTCACATATTCTACATGTACTTTTGTAATACATTTGTCCTTTCAGTTCTCATGTCGAAGATGCTTTGTCCCGATTCCTTTATTATTAATGTATCATATCCATAAAATTTCAACAAAATTATTGATTTCACGAGGCTTCTTCCGGCGGTATTTTTCAAAGACTCCAGGCTTTTAAATTATTGACGTGGCAGGCTTTTACATGTATCGTTTAAACCATCACGATTATCAAACCAAGCAGAACAAGCCTATATAGGGAAAGTCGGGCGCCACCGCCAAATCTGTATTGCGGACTTTAAGGAGCTTATTCAGATTTTTCCAGAAAATGGATTTTGTTCTGACCTAACAGTCATACAAAATACCTCTCCAAAATACTATTCATGGGAAGAAAACAGGAAATTTTGAAGTTATATTTCCCTAACACCGACATGGTCGAATTTATTTTGTAAAGTATTGTGATGACGTCATTGGGTATTTTGAGTTTAATGTATTTAAAGGCAGTATACATCATTGGTAATTATTATTATTATTATTATTATTTCTTTCTGGTATTCATACCAAGGATTCCTCAATAGTGCTCATTGCACTGTCACTCGAAAGCGTGAGGAAACCCATGAAGAATTAGAATTAGAAATGGCCAGAGACACCGGGGAATCCCCTAATCTCGAAAATCAGAAATTTTCACAGATTTAGGCCTACGCCTAACTTATACAATTATATAAACATGACGACCGTAGAAAACTTCCCCTGAAATGATTTTGTCTGGAGTGCTATAGTCTTTGAGAAATGAGTAAAACAATTAATTTTCGTCTCATGAGACGAACAATCAATTCGCCCCAAAACCATTTCGCCCAAGTGCTATTTCGCCCCAAACCACTTCGCCCCCAATTACTTCGTCCAAACACTACATCGCCCAAATGCTACTTCGGCCCAAAACCACTTCGTGCACAGGCCGTGGTTCAAAGCAAAATGGTTCAGGGCGAAATGACTGCAAACTCTTTTTTGACTGTTTTCTCAAAAGTTAGACGAAGTACGGAGCTGGTTTTTGCTCAGGTTGGTTTTAATCATGCATATCTTCAATCACACAGGGGGATAAAACTATTTGTAACAGTTTACCAATACTATCTTTAAGGCATTACTGTTGTCCTTTGGAATTTAAGGCCATATTTATGTTCCTTATGAGATTTGGACTGTGAACTATGTTGTTACACCTATACAGTGGCCACCATACCTTAGCCACACATGGTTCTTGTTGTGTAATGGGTGTGGTGGTGCACCATTGTATATCAGTCCTCCGAGGCCGCCAACGGCAATGCTGCATGCATGCTCTACAGTTAAAATGGTTATGTGCCTGACTGTCTGTATACTGCTTGTCAATAAATACAGTTAAGTTTGTTATATAGTTGTGAAATTACGTCCTGTTTGGACTTTCGTTATCTGTGCTGATCACCAGTAATGTGATCTTGGTTAAGGTATCACAGTATGACTTTTAATAGCGAACAGTATCTTGTTCAGTCAGAATATTTTACACAAAACTCTGCTTCATTTAATGAATTTTGTAACATAAAGCCTCAAGGAGGATTAAGTTGTGTTTTTTTATATTTTACATGAACATGGATGGATAAATTCCTTCGCCACAAATCCGCTTTTCTTGAAAGATTAAAAAATAGGAAGGATTTTAAGCTGCAACCTCATTTTTCAAATCTATTTTTAGTTTATTATTTAAGTTTTGTACGCTCGTGGAAAGGATAAAAAAGTCCCCTTAAAAAGTAGATTTTGAATGCAACACCCTCAAAGGCCATGCACACCGGGCTCGCGGTGTGATTCTAAAGTTAAATCTGCCCTCCAAGAAAATATGTTCTGCGTGACTTTAGGCTATAGTGTATTTGTTCGGGTACTAGCTTCATACGGGGAGTATACTTTTACTTTTGATTTTCTATCCACTGGGCACATACTATATTCTGCACAACTGCATGTCCGTGCACAATTCGGTTTTATGGGGACTGATGTTGCCAAGTTGGGGCCTGTGTGTTGAATTTTATAAACATTATAAGCCCGCCGCACACCTTTGCGATTTACTGGCCAACCGAACACCGGACCATTGGATCGGGAAAGTTTGATTTGCCCTGGTTGTTCAGTGTTCGGTCAGATGCAGACCGGCCCGATGCTTCAGCGCACAACTTTCCAGTATGTGGGCCGATAGACCGATTGGCCGGTAAATCGCAAAGATGTGCGGCGGGCTTTATACTAGGTGCGTTCAGACGATGTTTGTTAACTTAAAGTTAAGTCGTTGTTAGTGGACACTCGTGAGTGAGCTTGTAAGTAGTGACCGTGTGGACGCACTTACCTACAAGTTAACAACGACGATTTAACAACGAGAAATCTTATGAGTAGCGCGCACCTTTGGTATATGGGCCGTGTGCATGCTATAGCCTGCGCGTCGTTGTTAAATCACCGTGTGGACACGCGTCGTTGTTAGTGGGACTGTCGTTGTTAACTTTACCTTCGAAGGTATAGTGCCCGTCTGAACATGGCTATTGAGACGACAGAACGCGCGCGTGCAGGTAACGCGCGCGTGCAGGTAGTGCGCGCGTGCAGGTAGTGCGCGCGTGCACCTGCACGCGCGCGCGTTGAATACCTTTTCGACCAATAGAGTGTCGAACCATCGGTTAAACAATTCCTTTAATCGGGAGAAAAGACACCGGATTATAGAAAATATAATTTAGACCTTTTGACTTGAAACTAATTTCGGCGTCCATTTGTCGGATCATCCAATTTATAAACAGCCACAGGGACGCCACGTGCGATTTTAGTGATCACGTTAAAATGGATCTTGAGATCCGGGACATAGTTTACTTTGCTTTAAAATCGTCGTGATGAAGGAAAAAACTGAACGGATACTATTACCTCTGGCGACATTAATTTCAATTATACTTAAAGCTTTGTATGTAACAAGACGGCGAATACATTAATTTACGATATGAAAGTTAGGCTGGGCAAGAGCTTGAATTAGCTTGGACACCAACGGGAAAATCCTTTACAAATTGCTATCAAAACAGAATGCCATTTATAAAAATGGAGATTTTCCAGACGCCACACGTCTTAATCCGTCGAATCGAATATCGTCAAGGCTCTAAAGGGTAGTATGTCGTACGCGGACATACTTGAAGTTCATTATTGCTTCTTTGCGTGGTTGCGTTCGCGTTCAAAACACAGATCCTTATATAATGGAGTAGTTAAGTGACTCTCTGATTGACGCCATCTTGCTCCAGGAAAGACAATGCCTTATAAATACTACTTCAACTGGAGTATGATGTGTGGATTGGGTTTGCAGTCTCTACTTGACCGCGTGGGTTTTCCCCCGGGATATTTCTCTGGGGGTTTCCTCCCACCTCTAAATCTGCATCTCCTCTTTCGTCATCTCAAGTTGATAATAAAGTATAGTTAAAAGCTAAATCCGTATTATAATAGTTGATGGCATAAAAGGTCTTAATTGCCGAAGATGCCACAAAATTAACAACAACAACTACATCATGTGCGAGGTGGAATGCAAGCGAATGTATGGACCGGGGAGCAGTCTAAGCAAAGCATTGTATTTTTGGGGCAAAAAATCTTTACTTTCAAATGGAGGTGCGGTTTAGAAAGTCACATACTACGTGGTGCAAGCCAATGCCTAGCGACCAACAGTCTAGTTGTGTTGTCATCTGCAGCAAACACGGCATTGATTCTGTACTTCACGACGACATGCGTGTGAATGGAAGTATACATCAGACGCAAAGGGTTAATTTTCGCAAAGAGGTCAGCGTGCTCAATTTACACTCATCTTACTCGCGACCTCGGCACTATAGGGCTGTGTTCGGGCGTGCAGTTCTCGTTACTCGGGAGTAATGCGTGCGCATTGCACTTGGGTCACATCACGCGAACGGCAAGTCCTCAGTCCGCGTGCGCGAATGGCAATCAGTGAAGATGGCCGTCTCTTGCCATCACTGCACAAGAAACGCCGTTTCATTGTTCACAAGAAACTGAGGAAATACAGGCCGTAAGTCGTGAGAACCTTTGATGCCGTCAAAAACAAACTTTAGTGAGTTATTGTTTCAGTTATTGAGTTGACACGTTGAGCAAATTCACCAAAAATCCCACCCATATTCCACCATCTTCGTACAAATCACATGACACTTGACAGGAGTACGAGCACACTCCCCATTTGTTGGGGAGTGGCGAGAGCATACTCTCACTGACCCGAGTGTCGTTATTCTTGCCGTTCACGCGCGCATGAGTATAACTCGTGTTAACACGAGTACACGCCCGAACGCAGCCCAGCTGTCATCAACGTTAAAGGAGCGTGTTCAGATTTTTCAAGAAAATAGATTCCTCTGTAACCAAACAATCATATAGGCCTACCTCTCCAAAATACTAACTATCCATGGAAAGAAAACAGGAAATTTGCAATCTCCAATTTGGACGTGGAAGCAAAAGGTTGGTGTAATTACTGCACTGCGTCATCGAACCAGATAAATTAGTTTATAAAACATCGGTGGTTTTTTTGACGATATCCTTGAAAATATACGGATTGAGAACGCGAAATTTTAGAATGGTAATGAGACAAATATGACAAATGACGTGGTATCAAACTCTCAACAGCCATGGGGAAAATAGGGAGTTCAAAAATGTGATACGGTCACACTCCTTCATGTACTCTGCCTAGAACATTACAGCTAATTAAAGCTAGGCAATCTCAAGCAGGATGTGGAAGGATCCATTAATGAGTTGTTGTATAAACTGTGTACTATACGGTCTGACAAGTCCAAATGACAAAAGCGTGTCAGGGCTGGGATATCATTCAACGACCGTCATCCTCAGGGCGATACGGTTACTGATTAAAGTGATATTTGGTATTGCGCGAGATGAGTTGCCTGTATTAACGACACGTGAACACGAAATACCGTTTTAACAAAATTTCTACGAGTTTTTTGAAATACGAACAGTCAACGCAGACACACCATGTCGAAATAGAGTAATTTTTTTAGACCCGTACACACGTTTGATATCTTCTTATGAGAGTTAAGTATAAGGTTGTTTTTGCACTTACCCTTCTTATAAGAAAACAATCATTGAAGATGAATTTATATAAATTTGTGTGCACATGTATTTTTTACAAAGGCGCCCTCATGTGAATGGAACTAGGCCTCTGACTGCCGTTATGGTTCTCATTATGGTTCCGCAACGTTCACGTCGCCATTTTGGATCTAGCGCTGAACCACCTCTCAAGAAGGATCCCATAAGCAGAGAACTCAGATCTCGATCAGAATCTGCGCGAAGTGAACGAGTTCATCACAGATCTGCGCAGATCTGGTTTCGAATACGTCAGAAACAAACATTGTGCAACGAAAAACACAGGAAAATGTACTGCGATTACGTTTTACACAGCCTTGACTACCGAAGGGCGATTGGGTGATAATGTACGGCAGCTATAAGCCAGTTGTGCCGTTGGTATCTTGAGTCAAGTCACGACATGGTAAAAACCAACAGAATCGCAATTAGCACTAAAACACGCCGGCGGCTTGCGTGGTCAAACACAGCAATTCAAGGTGTTCAATAATTAGGAGGAAATGAGCGTCCTGCGCTCACGAATCCATGTTTGCCTTTTAATAGGAAATCAGCCAACAAACAAATGCCCCATTACAACAAATGTATTGACACAAAGCAAAGACGAATAAAGACGAGCCGGGTTATTTGCCGTATACAAACCAGGAAACGACGTAAAATCGAGCCTGAATCCTGGCAGGTGCTGAACTAACACGTAATATAGTTAAAGTACCAGTGCAGTCACAAGAGGTACCAGTCTCTTATCAAATAATTGCCTCAAGAGGGCGGGCTTTCTTCGTCACCAACAAAGTTCAATTCATACTGAGACCCGTTGCACGGTGGCCAGGACAGGGGAAATCACATTGTCACTGTGCGTAAAACACGAAAAGGTGGTTTGTAGTTCTTGTTACATCATTTAAATAAGAAAACCTGCCCCCATCATGGCCGCCGGTGCAAAGGGTCTACAGACGGATCCCAGATTAACTATTTTGAGACCGTTCTGCGCACTTCTGGGTTTGATAACGAGGCTCTTCGTATTAAGCAAGTGAAGTGAACTAACGTACGCACGTGAATGCACAATCACTCCTAAATGCCACGCAGAAAAGCACACGTACACACTCGGTCACTCTACAATATTGTATACTTGTAGCGCGCGTACTTCCGACTTGACGCGAAAAGCCTCGGTTTCAATGCAGAAGTGCGCAGAACGGGCTGATGTGAAATTCGTCTATTGGCGCATTGTTGATTCCAAAAGTGTACAATACGGAGTGCATTCAAGTAGCTTCCACGAATAGGAAAGTGTTCGATTAGCTGATGTCAAGTGATTCACCTCACCAAAAGACAGCCACCATGCACTATAAGTTGGTCAAACGCAAGAGGGCGTTGTACCATTGTTCTTTTCCCGGCGGCAGCAGCCATGATTGGTTTAGTCGTATAAATCTGAAAACTCCAGGCATGCGAACATTTTACGAAAAGGAAAGCAAGAAAGGCCCAACAATCTAATATTTCTCAGATATGATAACAGCTAAATAAATTATAGAACTTACCTCGTGACGAAAATGATAATCAAAATGGCGGCCACAAGTACGACAGCCATAGATATCAGCAAGATTATGACAGTGGCTGTGGATTAAACAATAAAACATCCAATGAAATACCGAGAGGGTATTTGGCTGAGAACATTAATGTTTAACCTATAGTGTTCGTAATGTATACATCCTGTAACATTGCCCAGTTATGAGCTATTTCATTCACCCGTTATATACTTTAAATTTGATTTCTATGGTTGGAATTCATTTTGCATACATCAATGCTAACGGTTTTAGCATTGATGCACATGTAACTACAATTTCTGCAGACTGAATTACCAACATTTTTCTTAAGATATGTTATGCCCTTATTCCAGGAATCCGTAAAAGTGCAAATGATACAGGCCTTTAAAGCTCCATTTTATATTTAAATGATTTAAGTTATTGGTAAAATTGGGGTATATACAAACTTACTATTTCCCCCTTCGTCTAGGCACAATTCTCCCTTGAAACCGCAATCTGGCACATCTTTAGGCGGGACTTTGCCGGGCCAGTCGATTTCTACGCCCGGAACAGGGTGGTACTTTTTGGCTACTCCGTCGTAATGACCCGCAACCTGTAACGATAACAAAAAATCTTCTGTAAATTCAGTCGCACAAAACACCCTGTGACATAGACAGAGAGGCGTCGCTAAAGGGGTCGGGGTGGGGGGTGGTGGTGGTGGTGGTGGTGGGGGGGGGGGGGGGGGGGGGGGGGGGGGGGGGGGGGGGGGGGTGGCACATTATTCATCAAAACGCCACGGCTATACCGGCAATGCTATTAGGGCTCTGGTAATACAATACATTATATGTTTTATGTCGGCACGTGTTATCCCGCGAGGGAGCTCACCTGCTCACCAGCATCCCCTCCCCCCACCCCCCCCCCCACCCCCGCCCCCATTCAAAAATAATGGTCTGGCGACGCCGTTAGTACGTCAGCTGTGTTAATGAACGCTCTAGACACTTAGTAGCGCATTGAAAGAAGCCAGTAAAGTCCTTTTTACGGTAGCTCTGGTCTAGAAACTCAATAGACCCTTTGCACTGGCGGCCATGACAGAGGGCAGTCGCATGGTCATCGTGCGTTATACACGAGCAGGCACTTTGTTGATCTATTGTCACATCATTTAAATAAAAAAAAACATGCCCACTGTCATGGCCGCCGATGCGAATGTTCTATAAACATGGAGTGATCTAGAACCCCATTTCATCCAATTCACAGACTTGGCTTTCCGTACACGGATTTATGTCGTATCTATCAAATAATAATAATAATAATAATAATAATAATATAGGACCAGATTCAGCAATATCACCAAACCTCCATATAATACACTTTAAAGGAGCGTAAACAGATTTTTCAAAAAATTTGATTTCGTTCCAACCTAACAGTCATATAAAATAATTCCCCAAAATACTATCTATGGGAAGAAAACATGAAATTAGCAATCCCTAATTTGGATGTGGAAGCAAAAGGTTGGTGTAATCACTGCACTGCTTTATGGAACCGGATAAATTAGTTTACTAAACTTCGGTGGATTTTTTACGATATCACAGACCCTGGAAATATACGGATTGAGAGAGCGAAAATTAATCTTGGTAAATGAGAAAAACAAATATGACCATGATATGGTATCAAAATCTCAACACCCACAGGAAAAATGGGGGATTAACATGTGATCTGGGCATGCTCCTTTAACATGCGCAGTTTCCACTTTGAAGTTACGCGATCTGCACGCCTAACCATTTATTCCAAAACCGTCTATTATCATTTATCCTTCAACCCTCTGGATGTTTTCCTTTCATCTGGAAACCTAGACACGATAATAATAGCCTCGAACTTGATTGCAATTTAGGTAGCTATATAATCCACTATATATACAACGTCTAGGCAAACAGTACCTTGTGTATGCTTAACGACATTTACAAACAAAACTCTGGTATCAACAACACAGAGCGCCGCGGCAATAAGGCAAATGAAACAGTCGTCTGTCATTACTTATATTTTTTTGTGACAAGTTGATAAAGACGGGCTAAATGAAAACGAGTCCTGATGTACTTTTGGTTTTGTACTTTTATATTTCACTAATAAGTAAACAAACAAGTCTTTTTCGATTGCAAAGTAAGATTGAGAGAACGGCTGTCAGGTTTTCACATACTATGGTGTCCTGTGAGTGCCATACGATTTTATTTAGTATCTCGTAGAGCGCAGTACCGCTTTTGAACTGTTGAAACTGAATGTGGTCAATAGTACGGGGATTTTTTCCTAAGAACTCTGCAAGGATGTCATACAAAATCTTCTGCTTCAAAACTGTTGATATTTCTGTACGTCACATTTGGTCGAGGCCATGACATTTTATGATAAGTCACGAACCATAAACCATAAAAATTGCAACTGGTGAAGCCTCTTAAACGTGTTACCCGTTTCAAACATTAGGAGTTACCATGCACGACATACTATATGGCCCTATATACATTATGAACAACAAGCACCACGATATATTGTCTTGTCTTGCGGGGACGGCCGGCGCGCCAATAAACGCACCCCCACCCCTCCCCCGAACTCTCCAAAGGCTTCGGTCAACCCAGAATCACAAAAGGCTCACGATTTCACCCCAGAGTCTCTTTTCGTCCCGTAACTTCAAAGAGGAAGCGAATTCCGTGTCTTGACAGGGATTTATTGCCTCGCTCGTCTCAGACCCGAAAGATTCCGAGGTGTTAAAACAGCCAAAATAAAAGTGGAGGCAACCACGGCTAAATTTTCTTAATAAAAGCGTGTCCTGAAGAACGCATCCGACACAGTGACAGCCAATTTAGTCAAATATCAGAAAGACCTGTAGCAATAACAGGGTGGATACAATAACACCCTTGGGTAGATCACGTTGCGAAACATTAATGTTAAAACGCATAAAAAGGTAGGGAAAAGAATCTTTCTGCTCTTTTCTATTTTGCTCCGTTTCGGAAATGCAATGTATCTGCCAAATCAGAGGGCGTAGACAAACATCTTACCTTTCATTTTATGACGGCGTCTTGCTTTAAAGACACATTGTGTCATTTGTAATGACACAAACTTGCGCTTTGTGAGTTGACAAGAAAAGCCGTACTCAAGATGTTGATAGCAATGGTAGCAAATTACACCACGTGAATCTATTTTTGTCCAAAATGTATCTCGATGTTTAGGTGAAACATACGTGTGCAATTATAGGTGAAACATTCAGCCTACGGCCTGCGAATGCAAGTTCATTAAACATTGGTACCAAATGGTGACGTTTTCACTGTAGTACTCTATAGAAACGCTGAGGATTTCATAATCGCATATCAGGGCGCAGGATAAAAACGCTACCGCATGAGAACATTCTTGCTATGTCTCATATCGGCTTGGAGAAATGACAAAATAATTTACGAACGCAAAAGGGTTGCATTAAATTGCGATCACCTTCCCCGACGCATGCTTCAAATTGACATTCATAGACGTTGACCCAGTCTTTAAGTGCCACAGAGGTCGTCTTATTTTCTTATTTAACTGTCATGTGCTCGTGATTTATAAAGTTAACTGGAATCGCGGATAAGCGCCGATCAGGAGCATGGCGCGTGACAGAAGTCAATGCTAACTATTTCACACATTCTTAACTCCCGAGTTTAAAGGGACACACCGGCTTTGATGGGCTATTGAGGGCGCTAAAGACACCAAAACGTTGCGTTCGACTTGCTTCGTCGGGTCAGCGCTGCCCTGAGGGATCATGCAAGGTGTGATAAAAAAATTTCACGACGACCATCGAAAAATGATTGTCAAGGATGCTAGATTGCTACATTATGTAAACAGTAAGCCGGTGTGTCCCTTTAAGCAACGCTATGAATTACGTATTTACGCTGTTCATTTTTTTACCAGACACTTTCTGTGTCACATGTCTTATTATGGTCACTAGATCCTTTCCTTTCTACCTGCAACAAATGGCAGAAATATGCCCAATTGATGCTGTAGTCTTGGCCCAAGACGACCTACATGGCTATTTCTAGGTTCAAGGTCTTAATTCATGCACGATCAATTTTACTTCTCTTTGAAATAAAAGAAAACAACGATTCCGAACTGTTTTATCGGATGTTCTCGATATAGCTTGTGACTAATGGATCGAATTGTTATTCCACTTTATGAAAATTTAAAGAATGAAGAAATGGGCTTTCTTGCTTATATTATTAACCACGATGGCTATACCTACCCTAGGCTATACTAGTTAAGTTTAGTCAACTACATGTAGTTTCGTTAACCAGCCGGTTATAGTTACCTGCATAGCAAGTTCGATTCGCGACGAGAGTCAACCACTGGTCGAACTAGACTGGTCCCCTGACCATGTGCGCTACGCTGCTCTCGCTATACGACGAAGGGAAAGTAAATATGTGGACAGGGGAACCAGTCTATGGTCGAACGTCATTCTGGCAACACACGCCTTTGGTTCAACTCATTGAATAGACTGCCGAAGTGAATACGTCATCTTTTGTTAGTGGCTTAGGCAATGGCTCTACACTAAAAATCACTGAACTGTATCCCCGTGCTTTTGCAATGGTACTTTTTTTCCGACGGCCATGATGTTTAGAGCCAATTACCATGGCAACACGTCACACTTCGGATGTCTATACCTGGTGGGCACCAGTGAGCGACCGTGCCCCCTGTGGGCTGGTTCCAAATGGTCGACCATACACGACATCGTTGACTAGACTGCTTTCGGTCGGAAATAGTCCAACTATATAGTTAACTATAATCATCAATCAAACGCTGGAGTATCTTTAGGTCCAGACTATTTATATTCGCATCACCGTCTTGTCCACTGACGTATGTGCAATGGACTGGGTTTAATAAGCGACTCCCTGAGTGACGCAATCGTCCGCCATATTACGCTAGGTAGGACAATGCCTTGCCTAGACTAGTCGACTACTTTCACTGGAGTATATGTAAGTATCCAAAACAATCAAACTTCCCGCTGACGCAATGCAACAGCGAGATATTATACAGAGAGATGTGTCCGACTCAACAGTCACATCTTGTCGATGACTGATGTAACTCGCATTTCACACAACACTGTTCACAAGTCAATGTGCTACTTTACGCCTGAAATACGTCAAGTAATTCCATCGAACGAAGAAATGAAGCCTTCTGTAGCATGAAGCTTTCATCTCGGGGAAATTGTGAAGGAAATGAAATTTCTCAACTGACAACGTCAATTTCGCGCGGACGATCCACAAATTTCGATGATGACTGCTCTATTGTCTAATGTACCGAACTTAGGTTGCAGGTTCGAGTATACAGGCCATGTCCGTCACAGTCCCTGATGCGTGTCCTTAAGAAATGCACCTTAAATCGCTCGTCTCCACCTAAAAGCGTCCTGAGAAGTATCTAAGAATGACACCAATAGAGCTAATAAAACGATTTTGATAGGACTGGGGTAGAGTGCAATAAAGAAAGTTAAGATGTCTTAACTCTTATCTTAACTGAGACACCATAGATTAATTTTGTCTTACATTACACATTTCAGTGTCATGAGTTGTATCTTGAGACACGTAAGACTTAGGTCACTTAAATTCAGTTGTGACATATGATGTGTCTTAGAATTACGGCGGTTGTATTGTAATCCAACCCTGGTTATGTATATACGTTTATGGTTGTGACTTCCAAATCATGCATCACTAAAACAATATTTACAAAATGTAAAATATATCACGGGTTTTGTTTGCTTTGGCCGTTATCGAATCGCAGTCTTCGGCGAGTTTATCTCAGATCGCTAGTGCGTGACGCAAACATTTCCGTGCGCATTCGCAAAGGGCTGACGGGAATGGATAACAAACACTGTCACCGAAGTGTGCGTAAACCTACGAGGCGGAGGCCAACTCGGCAACCTTTTCACTTTCACAAAAACCAAAAAGAGTTCATGGTATCAATCGTTTAGCTTTTTTTTTTTTAAACAGGTCCAGCATACTGACTAGCATTTCCAGAAACACAAAATGTGACAAATGGAAGAAACCATTGGAATTCCATGTATATAGCGGCAAAGAATCCATATAACTTAATGGAAGACTTTTGAGACGCTTGGTGGCAGCAAACAAACCAGTCCTTTTCCATTGTTTACGTCACGCTTGAGCTAAAGTGCGCATGCTCAATATGACGTAACAATGGGAAAGGACCCCATTGGACGCCACTTAGCGCTGTACAACCAGTGCCGTGCCGGGTTGCATCATGCACGCATGCAACGCTTGTCCGCAAACTCGGACTTTTTTGCAGAGTACAAAAACGACCAGGCCTACCCTAAAGGTTACTTCGAGTCGTCACCCCGTGTATCGTTTCTGCTGCAAACGAGACCTCATAACGAATAGTGGCAAGAGGGGACTATTTCGATTTATCGGTATTTTAGGGGCATCTACGTGTCACCCTTTAATAAAAATCGCAGAGAACAGTAACCGGATAGCCCAAAAGGGGTCCATTGATGTTCGCTCAAATTCGTCAACTAATACAATTAAAACGCACCCTGATCGGAAAGGTTTGCCTCCATTTCCAGAATTCTATAAATCCCCGGCGCCAATAACTTTCATTTGGCGTTTCCAATTTCACAATCTGCGTTCTGATTCCGATGACTCGCTTTCACAAAAGAGACGGCCACGACTGCATTTTCAAACGCTAAAGATGCTTAAATTTGTGATCTAATTGCATTATAGACCGTATCGAATAGCCGCCTTTTGTTACTTAAACCGTTCAACCATGCATGTCCTCAAGGGACAAAGAAACTGCCCTACGAAATGGCGGTTATTCGATACGGTCTATAGCTGGATCGCAAAATAATTCTTCTTTAACGTTCGAAACGTTATATTGTTACTCTTTCTAACTTAAAAACTGAGGGCGCCCTCTAAGGTAACGGCGGAAAACCACGTAGGCGAACGATTTAAATGCTGGTTAAGTAGTCGCGAGACGTTGCAAGTTTTTATATCACCACAAGTGTGTAACGGGGTATGCCAAATTATACACATAGATAATTTGGGTGCATGGGATGCAAGTGTGCAGCTGAAATTAATCAAATCCCATTACATAATATTTTATTTTCAGAAATATATAAACTTGGGGTATACAGCTAATGTCACACACAAAACACTGACATCTTTACACACTTTTGTTCACGAACGCTGGAAAAAGACAGCAAAAAAAACTATGTGACTCCTTGACTAGTACCCCAGCTCTATTCTACGTAAAAATTCAATTTTTCTTTGTGGTTATGATGTTTGTGTAAATCTTTTCTTGTTGAGCATGCGACTGAAAGGCAATCCCGTAGAAATGCCCACCCACGTGACCTGTGGTATCGCTCCCCGTCGTGAATGCAAAGCAATACGATATCACGTAGCGTGCGGTGTGCGTACATGTACTGTACACATGCAACACGATCTGAAACACGCCTACGCATCGTGTGGAACAAACTCGACAAGCAGACGCTTGGTGGCGCTGTGTTTGCATTCCACAGAGAATCCCTTGATAAGAGAGAGTTGCGACAACTTGCAGTCATGGGGGGCGCCATCTTGTTTACTTAGCAAGGCGCAATCCGGAACTGGGATTCCAATATTTAACAAAGGAACAGAAAAAGACATTGCGGTTGCTATTTTGTAGAATACTAAATTTGGTTTTTGATAAAGAATAAAACCATCTACATAATGCGACCACTTTGGAAACAAGATGGCGTCTGTGAACCTCTCGTGTCGCAACTCTCTCTCTTTCTAAAAAGGGATTATAATTCAATTGAACGGGAATCGATACCACGCACAGAAAACTATCGATTAATAGAATCAAATACAGTGCAGAATTGACGAAATGTTTCGGACGGGGAAAAAACAAACACACCAGGAAGGTCTAACTCTTGGAGCCAAGCTATACAAAATAACATGCACAGCTTGGAAATAAAATGGCGTCCATACCGCTTAGCCCAAACGGTAGGCCTAGCACGTCTTAAATCTTACCACAGGCAGCTAGGATAAACTTTATGTCGGGTGGATATAAGCTTACTTTTAAGATTGGCTATTTTGCGAGTAAACAGATGCAGGCGGTTTGAACACAGTGGCGCACGAACACTCGGGAATATGAAATCAAAATGCTGCAACCCTTACAGGTACCCATTTACTCCTGGGTGGAAAGAGGCAACTTATGACAAAATGCTCTGCCTAAGGGCATAAGCATTGGAGGATACTCATGGCGCTTTACAACATTATTACCCTGGTCATTGGGCACAACTCCTTGGGGAGTATGCAGCCCGACCCCGGCAGCCTGACATAAGCACTCGGGGGCTGCAACCCTTGCAGGTACCCATTTACCCATGGGTGGAGAGAGGTAACTTATGGGGAAGTGCCTTGCCCAAGGGCACACACACCATTACATATACATGACATTATGAGTTTGCATACGTACCGTATAAATGCCATTCTCAATGTCCGTCATTTCGAGCAGAGAATAATCGGCCTCTCGGTCGCCATTGCTGTCTATTGTCACGTTACCCATGATTCCTGCCAAACAAATAAAGGACGTCAATTAAATGAGCACAAATTAAAGAATTGTAATTTATTTAGGTTTTAACTATTTAAATGATAACGACACTGGCATTTGGGAGCGTTATTTAAACTCAAAGGATCGTGTCCAGATCACGCTTGTGAGCCATATCATTTGTCATATTTTTCTCATTACCATTCTGGAATTTCGCGCTCTCAATCCACATATTTTCAAGGATATTGTATAAGAAACACCGATGTTTTGTAAACTAATTTATCCGGTTCCATAAAGCAGTGCAGTGATTATACCAACCTTTTTGCTTCCAAATCCATATTGGCGATTGCAAATTTCCTGTTTTCTTCCCATAAATAGTATTTTGGAGAGGCATTTTATATAATTGTTAGGTTAGAACAAAATTCATTTTCTGGCCAATTTAAAGGCCCATTGTATCATTTGCAATGACCAAAGATTTACTTATCGAGTCGACAACAAATATTCAAAATGTCGATAGCAATGGTAACAAACATGCATGAATATATATCTGTTCAAGATGGTAATTTCCCAGAGCATTCTTTCGTGAAGAGTAAGGGGATTCCCCAGTGTCTCTGGCCGTCGGCTGCCAATGGCACCACCCACCTGTGTATCTTGTAAGCCTACGGACTGCGAATTGAAGTTTATTAAATCCCAATAAAAAAGTAAAACACCTGAGCTGAATATGGACGTACTCAACATGCTGGGACCACATTAATGTTTCAGTTCTACGTTTTTTTTAAAGGCGAGTTTTTCAGAATGATTTCTGAGCCGTCTCGACTAAAGATATCACCGAGCTGGACCAGCACACATATCGTAAATAAAAAAGAAACCGTTGTAAAAAAACATAGGGAAACAGATACAAGCAGTACTTTTTCCCGTACTCTCCACGTTGCTGGAACTCAATAACATCCAATATTAAAATGTACGATTTGTACAAAATTAATGCAAACAAATAATTAATTCGAAAGTCAATTCCAGATTTGTCTGGCGCCTGCATTGTAAATTATATTTGTCTTTCATTATTTTAAGGACGGTATTTTTTTGTTGAAGGGTGAATGATGGGAGACAAAAGTACAATCGAACAGACGCTTAAATTGATCTTTGCAAATCTAATGACAATTCCTATTCAGGTTTACAAAACCTGCATAATAATATAAATAATTAAATCAGATGCCATTTAACTGGAGGTCGTGTGGTTAAACATTAAAAAGGCTGGATGGGTTAGAATTACAAATTGCAGTTTCAAAACCTGGTCAGAACCTTAGCGTATATGTATCCTTGGGCAATGCACTTTGTCGCTAATTGCTTCTCTTATTAGGTTTAACTGTCGTTACCTTACTGACTTTATCATGCCTGTGTGTGTCAGTTGGCAAGAACGGATACCTCGGAGGGTCGTATAGCACAATGAACTATAGAGGTATACCATGCACGCTCTCCTGCAAGTCTTTCAAAAATGTTGAAATTCTGGTCACAACGAAGTCAACAAAGTCATCCTGTTTTCTGGAAATTATTCATCCTATATGCATGTGGACATTTGCATGAAGATTTCAATGTGGGTAATAGACTAGTTAAAACGTCACCCTTTGTGTGTTGCCATGGTTTTTGGGTTTATATATACACTAAAAACAGTGTTTAAAAAAACTGTTTCCCTGCGCTAGATTACCAGCGAATGTTTAGATCAAATTACCATGGCAACTGACGTCACACTTTAGTAGTCTATTATTGTACAGTTGAAATGGCACGATGCGGATGTAGAATCCTGCGGATGCAAAAAATATGATCAATCCCAAATTTTGGCGCATGGCGTTAAAGCGAAGGGCTGGTGGCGCTGTTCAAATATTGGCGCTGTTAAAAAGCTCAAATCTAACTTGCTCTCAATTTTTCATTTTAATACTTGCAAACTTCCAAGGTCATGGACAGTATTTTTAAGAGATATTTGATATTATTGGTAAATTAAATCGAGATCCATTTAAACAAAATCTTAACATGCTCCTTTAAGCCTAAAAGAAATTGGTGCGCGTCATGAACACGAGTATTATATACATGTAAGTATTCGCGAACCTCCTATGTTGCGGATGGCTAATTAATAATTAATTATTATTAATTAGTATTATTTTGCGTTTATAACAAACTAAACGTCAATGTTTCCTTAATTTCCAGTGGTTATACAAAACCATCAGCTTGGTGTTGCGGTACACCTCTCGCCTTCGCCTCTGTGGCCCTGGTTCGAATCCCGCCCGGGTATGTGGATTGGGTTCTCATTCCCTGCTTGGTTCGGATTGCGTGGGTTCTCTCTATACGCGTGTGGGTGAGATTTTATTCCCACTTCGCAATAGTCCATCGTCTTCTCCTCACGTGTTTATTTTTGTCATGCTCACAAACTACAGTGCACTAATTACAGGTCAATCCTTTGTTTCAGTGCCAGAAATAATTAAAATATAATTATAAACACGCCGGCCCCATAAACTCTTGCCACGGTCACCAAAATTAATAGCGGTACCCTATACATGCAATATAATGCAAAGCGAAGAAGCCGTTCTAAAAGGAAATGACCCGAGAACCTTGACTGACCCCGACGAAAATGCTGGTAGCATTTTCAGCCCAAAATCCAGCTGGATATTTGCTGGAGAAATGTTTGTATAATATGCCACTGAAACACAGGTCATGGTTTAGAGCAATCATAAATTGTGTTCTTGACTGAAATATTCTTCAGCATGTATTTTGTCGTAACGCCGCCTTTTATGACAATACTACAATATGCGCACTCTAGTACATGCTTATATCAGCCAGGGTTGTAGTCGAGTCCATCACAAGTCTATCGAAAGTCCAGAGCCGATAAAATCACAAGTCCGTGACAGGTCCCGCACAAGTCCATCACAAGTCCAGTAACAAGAAGCAAAGGATGAAAAAGCACAAAAGAATGCCTTTGTTGAAGTTCATTTGAATATATTGTGACTTAAATTAAGACCCAGGGACTTGTGGTGGACTTGTGAAGGCTCGTGAGGACTTGTGGTGGTCTCGACTACAACCCTGATATCTTTCTCCGTCACGTTAGTATTTTTTAAAGTTACCGGTTTGGGTCGTTGACTTTAGGGTGAAAACCTGGTGGGTGCGGGTTTGATACCCGGAATAGGTACCTGTGCCCTTGAGTATAAGGCATTTAACAACAATTGTCCAATGTGTTGTGAACACACTTAAAAGACCCCAGAGCACTCTTTCGTGAAGAGTAAGAGGATTCCCCGGTGTCTTTGGCCGTCGGCTGCCAATGGTATACCACCCATATTTATCTCGATGTTATAGGTAAAAAACACTATTAGGCTTCATGTAATTCAACCTACAATGCTATATAGTGCAAATGATGCAGGCCAAAGCCTAGCTCAATGTGTGTTACCTTCGAATGTTCTGTTCCACATCCGATGTGTGAGTGCCACTCCGTCCCTTGGATCCCCTCCAGCTTCCAGGGTTTCATTGAGCGCCATGGCGTACAGGATAACGGCATCGTGAAATGCGGCTACAAAGGTGTTCACCTGAAGAAAAAAGAAAAGATAATCACATCATTTAGAAGTCTTTTGAAATTACTTAATAATGTAAACAATGCATTGGCATTTGGGAAGTGACAGTGTATGTTCAGAATAATGATAGTGTGGACATTTGGTGCACATATCACGTATAGTTGAAGCGAAATGGTTCTGGTAATTTCCTGATGGCAGCGGTAATAATGGCAACAGCGCCATATTTACCCTCATGTAGGGTGACCACAAATATATTGAAAGTATTTGTATTTGTCCTTAATACATTTTAGATATTAGATCTTAATTTATGAGTACAAGACATCTGTTCTCCAGCGGGTGGCCAGTTTGCAAGCAAAATGACCTATTTCCCCAGGGATGTATACTGTGATTTTTCAGTCTACCGACCCGCGGCTAAGACACTGGACCGCGTCGCTATTACGCATGAGCGGCCACGTGGGACCACGCCACCCTCCCCCCCCCCCCCCCCCCCACCCCTCCAAGAAACTCAAGAGGTGAAAGCAGGGGAAAGAACCACTACACCAAAGAGTTATATATAGAAAACTAGAGTGCGCACTCCCAATATGGACGCCGCCATTTTGGCTTAACGCTATGGGTGCTCGGTGGGCAAAAGGGTTTTGCCAACTTTGCACTGATAGAGTTAAGCAAACATGGCGCCATCCACATCGGCACAGTCAACAAACGTGACTTTAATAGCCAGTGCACACTCTAGCTTTCTATATAGGCCTATAACTCTATGCACTACACCGACCTCCAAGACTACGCAGAAAGCGCGCCCTCACGTGAACGAATCTAGGCCCGAGAGTACCGCGGTAGTATATGGCTCCATTTTTTTCGCGCAGTGTTGCCGGAGAACCAGCCTAAAATAGGACAGTGGCTTCACAAACTTTCTTGAAAGCACAGACAGTTTTTCGTTGTCTTCTTGGAACATAGATGATGTGTTGAGGAATTTCAAATTGTCATCGAAAACGAGTGTCTCGGTGCTTTCTCTTGTTATAGGCCTAATATTGGCAAATGAAAAGACGCGTGACGTAATACAATAGCTCAGTATCTAAAACGAGGCTGCCAGTGCGAATTTGAAATTTGTCAATACAACATTGGTTTTTATTATCATATACATCCTCAATCACACCTGAAGATAACCCTGTTTAGAAATCCTGTGATCTTAAGATAATTATAAACATGCCCTATGCAACCACTGGGCTTACTGACTAAATCAGCACCTGACTATACTAAACTATCATTTTTGAAATAACTCACTGCAAACATCATCAAAACATCATTATCAGATATACAGCCCTGGGAAAAATTATTGGACCACCTGCAGCCGATTTCACGAAACTTTATACGCAATTGCGCAAGTCCACTTACGCCATAAATTATTGCGCAACTTGGCAATAAGTTGCGGCGCGTTTCACGAAAGTTGCGCCACATTTGGATATGGCGCAACTCGCCGACTTACGCCATAAAAATGTGGCGTAACTTGCGCAATGGTTTTTGGTGGCGTAAGTTGGAAAAATGTGTCGTAGGACAGTGAAAAATGGCGATAATGCAGCTAGCTACATGTGCTTATTTACCGCATCGTCAACGAACTGAACCCCAGCCTTCCGTCAGTAGAAAACGGCCTTTATCAGTGAAATCTGCGACGCGACGCATGATGACCGAGCGACATGAGCGATGGCAGCCATGATGACCGTGCAAAATTTGTGAAAAACAACGACGTATGTTTTATGTATGACTATTTTATCAAGCGCAAACATCAAATAGTCGTTGATAAACTAGAAATTATCCTCGTCCTAGAAGTTACAAGTGCTACAGTGAAAAAATAAACGTTGCGCAGCTAAGGAGAGTTTCGTGAAATCGATCTTGGGTTTATTGCGCAGCTACGCCATAAGGTTATGGCGTAAGTCTTACGCCATGGCGCAAGTTGCGCAGTGTTTCGTGAAATCGGCTGCAGTGTCTTAAAGTATTCATAGAAATCACTCCTCTTCGGCAGCAACCGGGCTTATGTTTATGATGTTTGGTCTTAGACGATAGTCATTAGCTCAGGAGGCTAACATAGCATCAAATATTGCTATAAGACATTCCTTAACAAATTGTTATGTACTTTTTTTATTGTCAGGTTGTAGGTGGTCCAATAATTTTTTTCCAAGGCTGTATAGTTACGCTTCATTACGTGTATATTTTACGCTTTACTTCGCTTCATTATAAAATATAAGGTTGCAATTTTGGAAGTTGAAATTATCCAATGTGCGTGTTTAATGACCTGTACAGTCATTATTCATCTACGGGTTCTTGCACCGGAGGAATTAGAATTATCTCAGCCAAATCGACTATATTAATGACACGGTAAGACTATACCAGCTTATTTGGTGGTGGGAAAGTAGAGATATTATTATGCAATTCAGTGGGGACAACTGCACATCCCATAGCCAATAACCCGAAATTTCAGCATTTTGAGAATAATTTCTGATAAATGCACAGTTTTCACCCAAGTCCCCAAAGTGCCCAAAACCGCCCTGCAGCTTTCTTCTCATAGAGCCCCAAATACCGCCCTGTATTTCCTCCATGTTCAACTCAGTGAAATTCAAGTTTCTGCAAACACACCCTCAATTGACAGGAATGTACTCGGAGCTTGACTTAAGGGTGACTACTATTAGTTAACACTGGTTATTGAACTTGACAATGAACATTACATGACTGGTAGCAAGTTTAGCCTTGTTACGACACTGGTAGTAAAATAACGTTATTACTGATATAGATAAATTTAAATTTAAAAAACCAAAAACGGCAAACAAACAAAAGAATACAAACAAATTAAATTTAAAATCGACAGGCAGTAAAACAAAGACAAGGATAAGTCTAAAACTGGCCCCAACAAGACCCCTCGCTAAAAGGAACAAAAGAAAGGAATGTTAAAACATCGGAAACGTAAAAACAAGATAACAATACATGTATAAAACACCACAAACGAAATTATATAGAATCTAAAGAGTAGTTGCTAAAATAAAAGTCGCGGATTTGTGATTTGAACATGGCTAGTGAAGGGCGCGGTCCTTAGTCCTTACATGGGGTGGCAGTTGATTCCAAGTATTGGCACCACTGACTGAGAAGCTGGAAACATAATATCCCCAACATATGGAGAAAAAAACAAGAAATCTATAATTTGGACGTGGAAGTGAAGTTGGTGTACTGGTCTGCTTTATGCAACCCGATAAATTAGTTTACTAAACGTCGGTGGTTTTTTTTTTACGATATCCTTGAAAATATTACGGATTGAGAACGCGAAATTTCAGACTGGTATAATGAGAAAAATATGACATTATATGAATATCAAAATCTCATCACCCACGGGTAAATTAAAGATGGGGATTCAAAGAAGTTATCTGGTCAACGCACAGTGACATGCTCACGTGCAACGGCATATAAATAGACCAACAAATAGTAAAAACTGTGATGCGCATGGCGTCCAAGTTCAATTAAGGGTGTTTATCCGGAAGACCCTGAAATGATTCATTCAAACACATCCGTTCCTGGGGATTTTAGGTCGAGTTCGGGCGGTCTGTTTGACACGAGTTAACTCGTTCTCGCGACCGAACGACGGGAACACGACCTGAGAGCACTGCGCGATTATTGTTGACGCTTGCATGTGAACATCATTTCAAATTCACATAATTTCTGCACAGGTAAACGACCGTTTTATAATGACCAATTCAGTAACCGTTTTCGTTTGGGGAGGGTGGTTGTCAATATAATTTGCACGGGACATTTTCCCCAAGCTAAGAACTGTATAGTTGTTTGTATTTTCCAAACTTTGATATTGATTGGAACGGACAAGTTAATCTTTGCTGGACAAAAAGGCAGTCACGAAACTAGTCTTAAATGCCCGTTCGGATGTCAATGTTTAATTTTTAAAACGTGTTAGGAATCAAATTACACGCTGTTGCTTCGAGTTACATACGTGCCATGCATTCAGGTTAGAGAAAACACTTGTACGAATGTAAAGTTCGTAAAAAAGGCAACGAAGTATAGCCACATAAAATGTCCCTTTCGGTTTTGTACAAAAACAAGATTGAGGGATACTGTCTCACTATGAGCAAAAACATGTACATGTTCATTGTAACCCCATTGTTAGTAACAATGGTGTGTGCCCAATTTCCATTGTTAGATGTTCATAGTGTCTGTACGTATATGGGGTTTCTCTCTAAATTCCTATAAGAGTGAAAATTCACTCCCTCAAACTGAAATTAGGGACAAGACGATTTGGAGTGAAATTCCCTCACTATTTTAATCAGTAGATTGAAATTTCACTCGAGTTGTCACTGGAAGGGGTCCTTTTTCAAAATTGTTCAATCTAAACTGAGAGAGATTTTTACTCTATATCGTCTTTTCCCTAATTTCTCTCTTTCAGATTTAGAGAATATAGGCCTATACTGAACGGACACACTTGCTTTACGTTCCATAACTGTGGACATTCCTTTGTTCTCGTGTAGTTAAGAAAACTGTTCCAAAATGTCCCTTTTATTTCAAAATGCAAACAACGGTTTTTTTCACCAAAATTAAAACACCTCTCTTCTGAACTTTTACCTAGTAAACTCTACAACCCTAAATCTACCCCCACCCGCAACCTAACCCTATTTTTCAAGCTTGGACAACCTGACTGTGGACGTGTGCTAGTCCACATAACGGCCATTTCTCCTGTCAAGTGTGGACATGCATCCTTTGTTCACTAATCCACATAAGGTATGTAATGTACGTACATAGGTTGGTTTTTATCCTACGCATTCTTAATTTTGGAGATAACACCGTTTTTAAAAGTTTTCCAATCATGTAATCTGTCTTTAAGAAATATCTTGTCTTTTCATCAACATGTACCAATGTCATCAGTATAAGGTTTTGTCCCTTACAGGGCAAGATCAAGTCTATGGGCACTCTGAATTGATCGAACTCATGCCGGGGATTGACTTTCAATTTAATCAAGGGAGGAGCTGCCTTGGGCCAGATTGTGTAATGCAGTCATTCGTGGCACAGGAAAGTAAATGAGGTCTGATTAAAGAATTTGGGTTAAGAAAGCTAACATATCGATTCTTGTGCAAGCAATAGAGATACAATATTGTACGCGTGGAGAGTCCATCACCAACTTGCCAAAAATTATACCTGTATAGAGTGGTCTAAAGTGAAAATGTCACCCTCTGTTCTTGAACTACAAAAGCTGCAATTAATGTTCTATTTAAGCCTTGAGATGAACCCTTTTCACGGGCGGTCATGACAGGGGGCAGCCACATTGTCACCTTACGTCACGGTCATGATTCGGAGTAGACCCCCTTCGATCACATGTGTACATTTGTTGAAAGGGACTTCTTTTTCCTTCCAAATTCCTGTGACTGAATGGGATACAGGCACCATAGTTTATGAATCTCTTGTTTACATCATTTAAAGAAATTAGAGAAACGCTTGCAGAAGGTCACTTAATTCTACAGAGTATCGACAGCATAGCAAAGCTTGTTATAAAAGTGGCATATGGAAGTTTATTTTTCAAACTGTATCCCTTCCGAACATTTGAAAAATCACTTTTAATTGCTTCTAAATACACTTCATGAATCGTCATCATTTGCAGTTCGGCGCTCGGACTTGAGAGGGCGCGAGTCAGGTCACAGCAAATCTTTCATACTTTACGGTGCGTGTTGGAGTTCAATTCTGACGTCATCCATGCAATGTTGCAATGTTGCATGGATGACGTCATTTTTCCTTTCAAAATTTCAAATATGGCGCCGCACATAGCCGCATTGGCTGTAAGGTTATCATTAAAATTAATCGTGTTCGCGACGTTGAAAACAAGTGCCCTGGATTTCCATGAGGAATTATCAGCAATATATTATTTTTGGAATTTTGTCGATAATTCAAAACAAGTGCTAATGTATACGTAAGAAAAACCTGCCCACTGACACGGTCTAGCCTATAGCCAAAACAATACCGTTGTCTTATTTTTGCGACTTTCAGGAATTATATTCTTATGAGAGATTCACTGAAAGATTCGGCTTGCTTATTTCTGTTTATATTTCAACGTTCCTATTAATCATATTTCAAGGTTTCTGTGACGTCTGTTTTTGAAATTTCCGTTGGTAATTGAACTTTCCGCGAGTGATACTCAAGATAAGGCTCCTGATTTAAATTTTACCATCATACTTATTTTGACATTTCTCGGGCCGATTCCGAAGCTCCCGTGCCCTATTTCTCGTCCAATTGAGACATACAGTAATGGCGGCATCCCAGAGGCTTTGCCGACGCGTGACAATCTCAATATTTCCTGGGGCACTACAGCTACTTGAAAAATAAGGGTTTGGTCTCGGGCCGGAGACGCAAACTACTAGTGACATTTCGTTCCGATGCTACGCAATTTCATCAGTGGGTACTCAGTCGCTTTTATTTTGTTGACAAAACGCAGCGATACGCTTTCAAGCTCGTGAGGACGAATTCTAAGATAGCACGGGGATCACTAGACGTAGTGATTCCAGTCACGAAGTGCGAATGCACTAAATGGCGGCCTAATTTATTACAAGAAATGAAAGGAAAATAAAGTGCCTGTACACTGTCTCTGTTCATGGCTGATTTTACCTTTTTGAAGAGTGAAGAGTTTTTCCCCCGACGTTATCAAAACGATAACGAGCTGTAACTATGAGCAACTAACAATGGAAATTGGACACAAACCATTGTTATTAATAATGGTGTGTGCCCAATTTCCATTGTTAGTTGCTCATAGTGTATATCGCCCAAAAAATATACTTAAATGAATAGGTACGGTGCAATTTATGAAACAAAAGTCCGTAAAAGCGTTAATGCACTTTTTATGTCATAAATCTCGTTTGATGGACTATTTTTAGACTGATTTTCGAGCATCCTGACAACTTCGATAATCCGAGAAAAAAAAGCATATCAGTTTGTTCACATAGGCCTATATTTAAAGGGCCTGTGACATCCTAAACAACTTTGTGCCTAAGCTTTGCTTTATAATGACGGATTACTTGTTCAGTAAGACATACTATTGTTCGTTTGGATGTAAAATCAATAAAAGGTGGCATTTTTCAACTTTGAAGATTTCATTGCAATAAATCACAGACAGAGGGCGCTGTTTTGAGTGCATCACATAAGGAAGACAGAATTAGGGAAAAGTTAAGAAAAAACATCAAGTTGGACTTGTGGCAAATTGCTGCAGTTTCTACCCCCAGTTTTGTCATGGCTTACAGCAGGCAACATGTAAAACAAACTCAAACAGCCATGGATTACAAAAGTTTCAGGAAAATTGAGAAAAAAGTGGAATCTTTTGTACACAGTTCTATGTGATTTTCCTGTGTTTGCCTCTTGTGACGTCGTGACCTTGGTCATGAATATGCATATTCGCATTAGCATAAAAACTAAAAACCTTTGTTTTAACCCCCAAAGCAAGCTCCAAATAGGATTGTTATGACTTTAACTGAGTAAAGTGGTTTTAAAGCATAGATTTCATTAATAAAAATCCTAAATAAGGGGCCCTTTAAAGAGGTGCATATATGGTGTCCGCGGGTTTCAGCAAGTCAAATTTAAGACTTTTAAGACCTTTTTTAATGCCTTTTTAAGACCAATTGAACCCCAAAACACTGCAGGAATGAATTCCCTATACTCGGCCAATACAGGTCTAAAATCTATACCTAACAATTTCATGCTTTCTAATGCTTTTCAATCTTTTTTAGGCCTCAGGCTCATATATACATTTAGAAAATGAGTTTAAGACTTTTTAAGACCCGCGGACACCCTGGAGTGTGGTCTTGTGTATAAAATGTGGCCATCGTCGTGATGTGGGGTATTTTATCTTTCAACTACATGCATATAAACATTTTGGACAATGTAGCTCCTAAAAGTGGCCCTATTTTGCCCAGTAGCGTATGTGCATGTCTTTGTTCCAAAATGGACGCTGGTCTGTTTAGCAATGTTCACTGGGCAGGCGCGGATCCAGAGGTGGGGTTTTGGGGGTCAAAACCCCTCCCTGCTCCGACACAAAAAAATAATGTAATGCATTTTGTGTGTGTCCGCCTGTCCGAAACGAGCTGACATAAAAATCTGACGGGCAAAACCCCCTCCTGGAAAAATTCCTGGATCCGTCCCTGCTGGGGTAGTTTTGTTTCAAGTGGAAATTAGGGAATAAAAGTGACGGATTACCCTCATAAAATTGAACAGAATTGAAAAAAGACTTCAATGAGTAGTTTGGTTGTTGTCCTGAGAAGCTGAGAGAGTTGTTAGTATTTTAAAATTATTTTTGAAAATTGGGCATTTAGCATTGGTTCCTATGGGAGCCCTATTTACTTAAAGGGCCCCTTAAAAACCACTCTACTCGGTTAAAGTCATAACAATCCTATTTGGAGCTTGTTTTGGGGTTTAAAACCAAGGTTTTTAGTTTTTATGCTAATGCCAATATGCATATTCATGACCAAGGTCACTATGTCACAAGAGGCAAACACAGGAAAATCACATTACACTGTGCACAAAAGATTCCACTTTTTTCTCAATTTTCCTGAAACTTTTGTAATCCATGGCTGTTTGAGTTTGTTTTACATGTTGCCTGCTGTAAGCCATGACAAAACTGGGGGTAGAAACTGCAGCAATTTGCCACAAGTCCAACTTGAAGTCTTATGTTTTTTCTTAACTTTTCCCTTCTGTCTTCCTTATGTGATGCACTCAAAACAGCGCCCTCTGTCTGTGATTTATTGCAATGAAATCTTCAAAGTTGAAAAAGGCCACCTTTTATTGATTTTACATCCAAACAAACTATAGTATGTCTTGCTAAACAAGTAATCCGTCATTATGAAGCAAAGCTTAGGCACAAAGTTGTTTAGCATGTCACAGGCCCTTTAAAGGTATAGTATAACTTGCAAGTTAACGCATGCGCGAGCGAGCGCAACTTCGAATATGCTTGGCATTTGTTTTTCGGTGTTTTCATTCCTGATAATACAAGGTTCCTGTTATAACAAAGTGATTTGCAAAGTACCAAGGACATCTTATTTCCAAAGTTCGACTGGACGACTATACACGGGTTTTTATTTTCATAAAGAACACGAAATTGATATGTTGTTGCAGCTGGCCCAATTACATGGTTTATCGTGGAATATTATCACCCACACAATCGGACAAATCGTCAGAATAAAACAAAGGATTGCATACATTTCCGCTTTTAAAATGATATCGTGTTAATTAACAGATAACCTAATAATCCACTACTAACACGCTATCTTCCGTGTAATTGCCCTAAATGGGTTTGTGCTAGTTGGAATATAATCAGAATTTAGATTAGTTTGTGAATTTAATTTCCAAATCAAACAGCTGACAAAAACATGACCAATATCTACACGATGACAAACAATATTTAAATAAATTAAATGGGCATTACTACGAATGGGTGCAGAAACTAACTTTAAATTTACAGTACCATCGTGTCCCCTGAATCAGTTCTATGGAATGCGAACTGCTGGCTGGAAAGGTGCCAGCTAACATCTGCGTTCCAAAACTCGTTGTCAAAACGAGGTTTGGAACTTACAATTAGTCTGGTACCTTTCCAATCAGCAGTTTGCACTCTATATGGCTAATTCCGGGGACACGATTAAACTACCCTTCCGCGTGAATGGGTTGAGGGTTCACCCCAGGTTATTGAAAAATGTGTGGGGGACCAACTGCGAAGCCACGGCGTGGGGTCCGGGGCCCGCTTAAGGTCCCCGTGAAAATTTGTGACTTTACAAGCTTTCTGGTGTATTTGAGAGCTATCCTGGAGTCCTGAACTTGAAGGGCTTGTTATGAATTCTTTAACTCGGTTTAGGATTTTTTTGTTTAAAAAAAAAAATCTTTAAAAGACTAGGACTAAATACATGTAATATAATAAAGCATCTGCGAGTGCAGATTTAATGGAAAAACTCAAAATGTTTTAGTGAGAAAATTTTAATATTTTGTGTGGAAACACTTCTTTTTTTTTAGTCTGCCTCATGTTTTGCACACAAGGTTTGAAGCCATGATCTCAATTATTGTCCATACCGCACCCATTCACTTGTTTGTATACAAGGCAATTAGGGCCGAGTCAGTCTGGGGCCCGAGTTTGTACACAAGGTAATGGGGGCCGAGTCAGTCTGGGTACGAGTTTGTACACAAGGCAATTAGGGCCGAGTCAGTCTGGGGCCGAGTTTGTACACAAGGCAATGGGGGCCGAGTTGGTATGGGGCCGAGTTTGTACACAAGGCAATGGGGGCCGAGTTGGTCTAGGGCCGAGTCTGTACACAAGGCAATGGGGGCCGAGTTGGTCTGGGGCCGAGCAGGGAATTTCACGTGCAGGGAATTTCCCTTTCAGAGTAAGAGGCCAACTCGTGTTGTAAAACGCATGCTGATTGGCTGATAAAAATAATATGACCTGTTGCTCGTAAATTCTGGCCAATGACGTTCAAGTTAACAAAAGGTGATCGGCATGAGTTGGACTGGTTACCGCCCCACTAAAGTGGGCAATATTTTGGTCCGGAAACCAGACTAGGCACGTTCCGGCGCCCGTGGACCAGCACATACCGGGGGGCGTGTTTTTTATTTACACCGCAGCGAGGGGTACACCCCAATTTTTCAACCCGAATAGAGTCTAAGTTTCCAATGACTGACACTCCTCGAGTGACAATCTTGGAAATAGTGACAACTCTTACTCTCACTATTAGAGAAAAAGAAGAAACCGATAAATTTCGGAAAATCCCAAACATGCATAGATTCGAACCACGGACCTTATGATTACAAGTCGAGCTCTCTTCTAACCAGACCACGAAGCTGGTTGCAAACCGACCGCATTCAAAACCCTAAATTCCTTTACAATAACCAACCCTAAACCCTAACCTATTATATAGTCTCCTCTCAAGACGCTAAAAAGGTACAAACCCCATTGTTCTCCTCTCGCAGTGGTGTAAAAAAAAAATTACGCTACCGGGGGACCGGGCCAGCCGTACCGTATCGAGAGCTGCTTTTGGTCGGCCGTGTGAATCAGAATGAAGTATTTTTTGCCATGAATTCTCTGTGGTTCTTTTTTCACGAGAGAGAATTTATGTCTGGTAATTTTATTGTATTTTTTAGCAGCACCATGTGTGATATTTTTGATTTTTTGTTGTGCGTATCGGGAGCTGAATTTTTTGATCGGCAATTTTTCCTGCGTATCGGGTCGGAATTTCAGCGTATCGGGCCGATACGCACGTTTGTACGTGGGGAGAACCGTTCTATTCCGCTGTTCTGCATCACACCGACAGTATATAATGCATATCAGTGTGGTGTATTCCATATCTCCCTTCAGGGCGACTTAAATTAATAAGTAGCGACCTTAAAATATACACGACACTTTGGTTGAAATTCATACGGCGTGAATAATTTCTTTAGAAACTGCATGGATACTCTTACATGTATTTCATAAATATATTAAAGTCGGAACAGATGTTTTTCCTTTTAAAACAAGTTTACGCGTATTCGTGCACATCTCTCAAATCCAGTCTGAATTGGTTTATTATAGAAAAAAAGGGGGAAAATAATAATGCTTTATTCGCAGAAGAATTCATGTATATTTTATTTCGTCAATTGCCTATACCAGTATTTTCTTTTTCGAGGACAAGTAGGCGCTACATTTGTCAAACGAAATTATTATGACTCTCATCACTATAAAACATCTACCAGGAGAAAAATTCTCCATAAATTGCTTCTGATCCACTATCTGATCGTTTTTGGTTTTTTTCCGAGATTGTAATTTTTATGGACTTTCTGCCGGCACGCGCATGAATCAATAGAAAGGAGCCTCGTTTCAAAAGTCGAGTATAAGTTGCATCATAGTTGTGGCTACCGCTAGGGCTAATTACCGCGGGATGTCAAAGGTAAAACACAAAGCTGTAGCAAGTATATAAACCTCCAAAAAGACTTATATTAACTGTCTTCGGACTCGTTTGTTACTTTGTTTACAAATAAACATGAATTTATTTTTTAGCTAACAGTGTCTCAGAAAGGATTAGGCATATTTTGTCGCCATGTTAAGTGATTTTGTCGATACGGAACTTATTTGCAGCGCATCCGCCAGATGGGGACACGCGAGAGGTGACTTGAGGGGAGACAGTCCTCAGTGGTTTAGGGGCTTTTGTTATTAAGCCACAAAACTGTTTGAATTTGCAAAATCGGCACGCAAAAAAGAAGCCGGTGAACCTTATTCTTGAGAAATAACCAAAAGATCACTCGGACCCAACCTAATCCGAGTAAATACTTGCCCAGACACGCACGGGGAATTATTACATATAGTGGTTCACTTTTAATATCGTAAAGGTGTTTTACCAGATCACTATTTTGACACCCCCACCCCCACCCCCACCCCCACTTACCTAACGGGTGATGATATTTTGATTACCATAATTATCATGTGTCATATTATTTCTCTCATTATACCATTCTGAAATTTTGCACTCTCAATCCGTATATTTTTAAAAATATCGTAAAAAAACCACCGATGTTTGGCAAACTATACATAAAGCAGTGCAGTGATTACACCAACCCTTTTGCTCCCAAACCCAAATTGGAGATTGCACATTTCATGTTTTCTTCCCATGGATAGTATTTTGGGGAGGTATTTTATATAATTGTTAGGATAGAACAAAATCTGAACAAGCTCCTATAACCATGCATCCAACACGCACGCACGTATTTTATAAGATATAAAAAAAAAAGTGGAATAATAAATCGTGCCTTTTTGTTTGAACATCTGCTGCATTTTCCCGTCAATTTGTTAGATTGTACACTATTTGTTAAAACTGATAGGGCCTATTTATTATGTTAGCTACTGTTAACACGTAAAATATGCCACGCATCGAGTATTATATTGCATAAAAGATTGTAAGATATGGGTTATCTTTAATACGAGCGTGTTCTGAAAACGTTTTGTTTTTCTTTAATTCACCCCAACACGAACAACCACCAAGATATGCGGTAAATAACAACCGAATTCTGCAACATATATATAGGCCTACAAAGATTTTCTTTGCCGCGCGTGTTACAGGCTGCGTCATTGGATGAAATATACATTTGACATTTAAAGAGGTCATAAACTAAATATTAAAACAAATGCTGGCAGGTTCGGAAAAGTAAAGATCCTGACAGAATTTATTTAGCTTGGGAAAAAAGACTCCTAAATGTAGTTCATTTATTAAACAAGCTGTTCAGATTTTTCCACGAAATCTATTTCGTTGTAACCTAACAACATATAAAATGCCCTCCAAAATACCATCCATGGGAAGAAAACAGAAATGTAGCAATCTCCAATTTGGATGTGGAAGCAAAAAGGTTGGTATAATCACTGTACTGCTTTGTGGAACCAGATAAATTACTTTACAAAACATCGGCGGTTTTTTAACGATATCCTTGAAAATATTATACTGATTGAGAGCACGAAATGTCACAATGGTAATGAGACAAATATGACACATGATATCAAAATCTCATCACCCAAGTGCAGGGGTCAAACAGTGATCTGGTCGAGCACTTTTAATGAATGTTTGTCGAGATATTTGGTCAAGGCAATGTATATTTCTTTTGATGGATACAATGTGAAACCAGGAGCTCAGATATGGCGTATTTGTCGTCTCACTTATCTCAATTTAATAAAAACCTCACATCGGAAGCTACAAATTTGACAAATCGTTTCCCTACTTAGAAACATGAGTGTACTAAAAGACATCAATATTTAGATAGAAAATTATACATTTCGTATAACACGGACACTTTTGAACCCTCCGCCAGGTCTGAACGAGACACACTAACAGCGAGACCTTAATTTAAAACGCCGGAATTAACATTCTAACATGTTCTACTCTATGCTCTATGCATCCAAGACACGCAAAAACAAACATAACGGGCTTGAGATGCCGACAATAGCGGCAACACATTAAGACACGGTGGTTGTTGGTTGGCAAGGCAACGACATAGTGCATACTGCTTCCTGAATTATACCAGACTGGCTGCTTACGAAAGGCTGGATTCGGCTTTGCCTTTAAAACTTGGTGCGTTTCTCCTGTGTAATAGCCCAAGTATCCGACTTAAGACCGCCTCTCATGGCGATTTCTGCTATTGTATATACGATTGTAAGTAAGATTCGTTGAGATTACCCGAGACTGTGCATATACTCTGTAAAGTCTGGGGTAATCTCAGACAATCCCGGTCCGGTCCATCCATGGTGGGTGTACCCTTGAGCAAGGTACTTTGCCACACATTGCTTCTCGCCACCCAGGAGCAAAATGGGTACCTGAGAGGGTATTGAATGTTGATGTGTTTGATTAGCCATTGAGCGCTTAAGGGAGCCGGGGCTGTATACTCCCCAGGGAGCTGAGATGGTATATGGACTGATTTAATGGAGCCCTTTGATCAGGGGTAATGATAAGTGCGCAGTATTAGTCCTTATTATCACCATCAACAAATCTTACCAATAATGTTTCCAAGGCTGCAACTGAAAGCAGCCGAACCAGAGCCGAAGCCGTCGTTTACGAGCAAGTCAAGCACGGCGACGCGCTACCAAAATGCATGCATGTCTTTCGCGCCCTTCCGTGGCAGCTCCTTTGCTTAATTGAACACGTTTATATTCCCGAAGATCTATATGCTGTTGCTATGTCACGTGATTAACTGCATAGCAACCATGCACCCTTAAACGGTTGGATGATGATGTGTTGTTTTCTTCAGTTCCGCAACAAAGCTGGATTCACCATTTTTTTATCACACATATTTTATCACACCGCCTTCTTATTACAACAAATTACCCAGATTTGACGCAATGTGTGTGCAATATAAACAGTGGGTTCGAAGCTCTTTGTAAGATATAGATATATGACAGATTTATAATTTGTGGAATTGTTTTTTTAATAAAAATGCTCCAACTCAAATTGCTTTGTTGGGCTATTTTGGACTCGAAATAGACCCATACATTATTCTGAAGCGCTTTCCAGAGTACATTATATATATCCTGAAAAGACGCCGTCACATTTGGCCGTTTTTGAAAAATTCAAGTCACGTGACTTTTCGGAACCAGATTCTGGTTCCGAAAAGTCACGTGGTCTTGTGAGTTTGTTGTATTTCCAGCCGTAGAAACCAGCGCGAAGTGCAAGTTGCTTTTGTCATTCGCGGTTGGTTTCTCTTCTTGTTGGAAAATAATGTCCTACGAACACTATGTACATACCGTATTTTCAAATTTGTACACAAATCTGCAAACAGATTTCATAAGAAGGGTTTCTGGGTGTTGATATGGACGAGAGAATCTCTCAGATTTTCGTGTCTTCGCTTCGCGTTCGCGGTGATAAATAATATCCGAAGAAAAAATAGCTAACTATTGAGGGCGCTATAGCACTAAAGACACCAAAACGTTGCGTTCGAGTTGCTTCCTCGAGTCAGCGCTGACCTGAGGGATCATGCAAGGAATCGAGGTTAAACACGTATCCCCATATCGAACGTCACCTTTATTTACAAACACATGATACATAAGAAATCAAGACGGCTGGTAAAGCGTATAGCCCAACATTTGCTTCTGTTAATTTTTAAACATTTCTAGTTAATTACGTGACATTTTGATAATTTCTTTTCACAACGACCATCGAAAAATTATTGTCAAAGATGCTAGATTGCTACATTATGTTAACAGTAAACCGGTGTGTCCCTTTAATGCCGGGCCGACAAACGGCCCCTAATGATGCCATTGATGTTAGTCCGAAAGACGGCAAAATCGTTTGTCGAAGTTATTTAAAATTCATTTGCAACTGTTTCCAATTATTTTAATATCCTGAGGGAAGTACACTGGGTTCAAGTTAAGTTTTGCTTGAAATTGCGTATGAATCCAACGACCATGGTTAAAGGTAGAGTACATCATTTCCAGTGACCCCATTTTTTTTGTTCATGAGTTGACAAGAAAAACCCTACTAAAAGAGTTAATATTAATAGTACCAAACACCACATTAATTTAATTCTGTCTAAAATGGTATTTTGTGTGACAAATTAACAACTGAAGGTGGTTTTCTAAAAAACAATATTTTGCAAAAGACTTGTTTACCATTCAACTCGACACAAATTTTATTTTTTAAAAAGTTTTCTGAAGTATTACTGCCTCTATGTGGCTGAAATTTCTACACGGCAGTTTAATCAATATGGCTTTTAATCACGAGTGAAAATAACGGCCTTTGTAACACTTTACCAGTCATGTACTCTACCTTTAAAAAACGAAACGTCAGAATAAGGAAACGATTCCAGAAATGAACATCTTCAATAATTCACGAACGAATCGCGAGGCACAAACTGGTTTAAAATTCAGGATCCAATCTTAGAAAAACACACGAAGCTATGGGTAAGTCGAGCTTAATCCCGATTCATCCTGGCATTTTGACAAACAAGATCTGTCCTTTAGCCTGTTGAGCTGGAAACAACCGAGCGGTTGCTATACCTTGAACTAAACCGTCGTTTTCTGTGGCTTTACGGATGGAATATTTATGAATTAGCCCGTAGCACGAATGAGGCCCCGAAAAAAATAACCACAATTTGCTCTCGTATAAGCCTCAATCGGACTGAAATTTGCTTTCAGTTAGATTTTATCCGTAGTTTACGCCGAAATACCAAGCAACAGTTTGGTCAAATAAAGAAGCTGCATGTAGTTCTTGAGGGAAAAACTCGCCATTTGCGTCATGTCCTAAGTTATACAATACCGATATTTCTAAACACAAATTCCCAATCATATTAATAATTATATAACTTCTGCCATTTTGTAAGTCATTCAACCTAATGTATATCGTACTTTGTATAAATATTTGTACTTCTCGCCTTGTGTTTTGTAAATGTTTTGTACATGCAGTCACAGCTGGTATTTATTTATGCCGATGTCCTATATATAGCGGTTATTGAGCGTGATAATTAATAAAACCAAAAACGCAATGGTTGGAACAGAAGTCGATAAATAGTTCATTTCAATGCAGACAGACGGTTTTTTATTTATGTTGGGCTGAGAGAAATTGGAAGTTTTATAGATTCAAACACTACTACATTACAATGCATGTCAGACGTTACAATGCATGTCAGAGTCCATGTCAGAGTCCATTTGACCAGACTAATTCTGTGTTGCTATGTGGTGCACGCGGCATGTGTAAAGTACACAATCAATACCGTAGTCACCGCAGAAGAGAATGACATAAAGCAACTCGACTGTTCGTTGATAGGTATTGACATGCACCACGTAGCAACAACAGCATAGTATGTGACTTTCTGAGTCAACCATAGTCCAAAGGTTGCACGTAAATGCGGTGTTAATACGAGCGCCGTTTTAACATTAAACTTTACCTCAAACACGCTCTTTTAAATTATTTAAATCGGTCATACGTCCATGTACAAAAAGACAAATCTCGGCCACGTTATTGTTCAGTAAAGAAAACGTGTCGATTCAAAGTGGACGAACTTGAATTCGGGAACTCGCCGGTCGCCGTGACACCTGGCAAGCCTTTGTACACTTTATCCCGTCAGATTTATCGCCTCGGGAGAAAAGATGTTTTTGTTGTGTTGGGATTTTGCAGCTGATTTAAAAACACGCCACCTGAAACCGACATTTCTGAATGCGAGGAAGTCACGTGGTCGCGGACAGGTTTTGCATTGCGAGAAATGGTTTCGTATTACTGACGTCACAGGGTGGGAAAAAATCCCACTCGTGAAATCTGCACAGGTTCGAGTTTTTCTTAAACGTGTTGGCTGCATCCCCTTGGGGAATGAATCCTCTCGCACAGAGTAGAGCATTAACCTGAGAGCGAGAAAAAGAACACGACGTCTACGCACGAAAGGGCCAAACTAGATTTTGAAAATGGTTTTGGATTTCAAACACGACATTAATGTTTTCGATTGGACACAAGTGAAAACACTTCTTTCACTTGCCCGCAGTTCGAGTCAGTTATGTTAAGGTATATGCCCACAAACTTGAGATGCCAATCAATCCGTGGCATGATGTTTTCTGACAGCACCAATTCGCAACCCTTATGACCCGAACCTCACGGCACATTTTCAAGTTTGCTAATAAACACGAGAGGACTCCCATTCAGTGTTGCATGGTTGGTCGTCGGTGTGACATTATTGGCTTCTGGACTGGTACATTTTCCCATTGGACAACAGAGTAAAAAGTCATACTTTGTGTGTTGCTAAGATTACTGGGTCAGTGGGTCTACACAATCGATATCTATATACTGGATTCAGTATGCAATAGCAGCTGGCTATATGAGAATTTAAGCCACATGCCGACCGTCATAGTACTCCCAATGCTTTGCCTAGCCCTAGACTGCTCCCCCGTCCATACGATCACTTGCATTCCATTTAACACACGCACTCTAGTGAAGATAGTACAACCACTCTAGGCAAGTATACTCCCAAGGCGGAAGGTGTGACTTCAACTTAGGGGGCGTTGAGCATCTAGTGGTTATATATCGATGTCTACAACCAGTGAACCTTTCTCCCTGCGCTTTAGCAATATACGCTTCAGCTCGATTACCAGCGAATGTTTAGACCCAGTTATCCTGGCAACTGACGTCACACCTCTATTTTCACAACATCAAATGCCTAAACTTGAATGCGCGCGTGTGTCCAGTAGTATTCCGAAATCACTGTCACACGGCGGCTCTTCGTGGGTATGACTTAGGTTTGATTTGTTCCTAAATTTATTTTAAACATGATTCGAACACCTGCATTCTAGAAAAGAGATACAACTATATCGATCCCTATTCATTCTGCAAGAGTACCCGCATGTGACGTCGGTTTTCGTGGGAACGGTTCCTACCACACACATATAGACCAAATTCGACTATAGAGAACCTCGAACGGCGGAATATTTTCGTAGTTACGGGGAATCTAGTCGACTACAGTCAATAATAGTCGCTCAAACGAACTTGCTTTTAGTTGCCTATGTAAATTTCATACTTCACACACACATATATGCCTATACAATGTAAATGGCGAGTGACGTATAGTTACTTCGGTACTCTATATATTGGTTATAGTTGAGCGCGAAATAACGATGACCTGTCACGGCAACAAATGCCAGCACCGCACAAGTTGCAATGGCATAATGCACTTTTTTTGTGAAAAAAAAATAAGAAAGCTCTTAAAAATAATAGTACTGTAACCCCGGGAATAAAATTTGATCGATATTGCTTTTCGAAAATAGTAATTTGGTTCCACATTTCAATGTCAATTTTTGATTTCATGTGCCTTATAAACTCTGGATGTGTTCTACCAGGTTAACAAAAAATCCAGTTAGAAGTTGACTGAATTATGAGCTCAACAGAAGTCTCAATATAAAAATATATTTGCATCACATTTTACACGCTACAATCGTAGTAGCATGTACCAGCAAAATCTACCGATTTTCCCGAACTGTGAACGAGTGAATTTCCTGCGTTTGATGACAGTCATAAACTCTCGCAATTGCCCCGTCCTTGAGGTGGGTTTACACTGGTTTCGTCCGTCAGACGTACGTCTGTTCTGTACGTTTTCACCAGCGGTTCACAGTATAGACGCATCCGGACCGCGTGGAAAACTGAACAAAATGCGCGAGAAATGCGCGAGAAATCCCCCTAACTACCCTCCCCCTTCCCCCACTCGTTTTTTATTCCAATTTGGAACACACTCCTTAACCCCGGGGAGAGTTATACAAATATTAAACCTGAATATATAAGTTAATTGCATGAGCAAAAAGTTCATAAAAGTTTAAAGTTAGAACACATCATTGGTAATCCGAAAATCCGAAATGTTCACAGATTTACACATAACTTACACAATATAAACATGACGGTAGTAAACTTCCCCTGAAATGGTTTTGTCTAATTAAAAGTGATAGTCTTTGAACAATTAGCAAAACAATTATTTTTCGTCTCGCGAGACGTAAATTCGCTTCGCCCCAAAACCAATTTCGCCCTGCGCCACTTCGCCCCAAAAGCCACCTTGCCTCAAAACCACTTCGCCCTTATACCACTTCAAAAACACTTCGTGCACAGACCGTGGTTCAGGGCGAAGTGGTTCGGGGCGAAATGGTTTTAGAGCGAAGTGGCCGTAAAGCCTTTTTCTCAAAAGTTAGACAAAGTACTGGGCTGATTTTTACTCAGGTTGGTTTTAATCATGCATACGGGGAGATACAACCATTTGTAACTGTTTACCAATCATGTGTTCTGCCTTTAAGTCTGACCTTTTATTTCCGTCTCTGAGATAAACTGGTAACCCTACACGTAATATAAACACCACAGAGGCATCACAGCGCGTCGCTGGTAGTCCGCAAGTGGCGCGAATAGTTTGGCGCAGTGTAGTTAGCGCGAATACAGTGCATCATGGCCGTTTTTAAAAGTTCTTGATTCGGTTTCAGACGGTCATTGCGATAACCGTCATATGTGTATTTTATTTAATGAATCGATAGGTTTTAAGATGCCTTTTCCATTTATTGGTGTTTGGGCGCTTACAAACGCGGTACGGTAAAGTGATAATTTAAAGAAGATCGCCACAACGTTAAAACCCCATTGCCATTCCCCGACTCGTCTCCGGAAGTGTGACCCGAAACGAGACTTACACGGTCTGTAGTAGCAAACACCAGAATAATTTATTTCTGTCCAGCGACGATGCTTTCTGGAGAAAAAAAATGTGACAACTGAAAGTGGTTTTAAAAAATGTGTGTGCGCACACATCTTTTTTACCATCCACTTAACACAAAAACTATGCAAATATTTTAAAGGTTTTGCGAAGCATTGATGCATCTATGTAGCTGAAATTTCTGCAGGCTAGTTAACCAACATTATTCTACATATATGTTAAGCCCTTATATTCCAGAAATTCGTAAAACGTTTCATCTTACAAATGATTATGGACCTTTAACAATTCACATAAACAACTCTTCGGTCTGACAGAGGGTGGAATTTCATTTTGATAGCCGATTCAAGTACCTTCTGTGAAGAAAAACAGTTCAAAGCTTCCGATGCGAGCTGCAATTGATCAAAATTATGTGCGTGCATTTGCTTTTGTTTTGAATACGTTGCATACCATGGGGGAATATTTAGTTCCCAATTGAAGGCAGAACACATGAGTGGTAAACCGTTAAAAATAGTTTTATCTCCCTGTGTGATTGAAGATATGCATGATTAAAACCAACCCGAGTAAAAGTCAGCTCCGTACTTCGTCTAACTTTTGAGAAAACTGTCAAAGCTTTACAGTCACTTCGGCCTGAACCACTTCGCCCTGCCCTGAACCACGGCCTGATGTGCACGAAGTGTTTTAGGGGCGAAGTGTTTTGGGGGCGAAGTGGCATTCGGGTGTTTGGGCGAAGTGGTGTTTGGGCGAAGTGGTTTTGGGGCGAGGTGGTTTTGGGGCGAAGTGGCTTTTGGGCGAAGTGGTTTTGGGGCGAAGTGAATTTTCGTCTCATGAGACGAAAATTAATTGTCTTATTCATTTCTCAAAGACTATAAGCACTTCAGACAGAACTATTTTAGGGGAAGTTTACTACCGTCATCATGTTTATATTGTGCACTTATGTAAGTTATGTGTAGGCCTAAATCTGTGAACATTTCTGATTTTGGAGATTCCCAATATAGTGAGCAGGGGCTTTAATATACCTTGCTTAAGTTCTCAGACGGTTTTCACAAGGGATATGGAGTGGATTAGTAAAACAATAATCGAAATCATCTCGCTTTTTAAACGCGACTGCTTGGCCGTAACACACAACTTTTCAGCACACTTTATAAAATGTGGCACTTTACTTGTGACAGCTCACAAAATATGTATGGGTCGGCAAGGCAATTGAGGGACACAATAAGGGACAGACACACACGTTGGCTTGCATGGACCCATAACCTTGCGATTATGTGTACGGCTGGGTGCATGTAGTCGCGCAGATTACACACTCCCTTCAAAGTACAGTGTGTTTACCAATCAATTAAAGTTATGACGTGTGCATGCATTTCCATAAATTGTCTCATCTCACAACTTAGGTTTGCAGTCTAAATGTCGCAGAACTATTGAAAGACGTTATGTTGGTTGTTGTAATGATGAAACTACATTGACATTTATAATAAAGAGCTAGCGCGAAACTGATACGTCATTTTTATTGGCGTTGATTAAGTTTCTAAAAAAAGGAAAGACAATTTTCTTAAAATGCCATTTCTTGATCAGAACACGGTGAAGTTGTGAATAACAGGTGGAATCACTTTGGAATCGCTTCAGTGATTTCGTCCATGTCCAAGTGTTAAACAGTGATTTAATAAGTAACTTTTACAGCAATGGAATGTGACATTTCCTGTTTCGGGGAGAATCCTGCAGTTAAGGGCTCTCAGAAAACCTATTTCGTTTAGGTTTTTAACCTGATTGAACATGTGTGGGATGAGTGGACGTCTAAAGTCGCGAGTCTCATAAACAGTTATAGAATTGCAGAGACTTATTAGGGAGGCACTCAGGCAGGGTGGCGCACCCTGCCTCAACGGCTCTTACGGCGGCTGGTGCAGTGAGTATTGCCACAGAAGGTATTCATACATACTGGCCAATAAAGTATGTTACATCTCTTAGCCTTCTCGATCTTTGGGTCAGACTATAATTTGGGTTACTTTATTCTTCTTACGTAATTATTCCCTAAAAGAATCGGGTTACTGAAATTAGCTAACCTAATTATTTGCCCTGTAGGAGGTTCTTCAGCACGGCCACGAAGTGCAAGAGAACATGAAGACATTCTCAGTTATATAGAGTTGGGAGGAAAACCCCACACAAATGTATGGGGGAACCCTCGAAATCAAGCAGGGACTGAGGGCCACAGAAGTGGAAGGCGAGGAGAGAACCGCTACAACCTGGTTTCCTATTTATTTATTTAAACCAGATAATAAAGAATCCCTACCTCTTCTCCTAGGGCTTCGAAGCTGAAGTTGAACTGGCTCAATGCCCGCTCCTTAACCCTGGCGGCAAACTCCGTGAACTGTGGTGTATCGGGCTTTCGGAGGGTGAACGTCATGAGGGATCGGTAGGCCTCTTTGGCGTCTTCGTCGTATTCATCACCTCGCCACCAGCCTACGTCGCCGAAATATTTACTATCGAAAAGGAAGATATTGAAGAATGCATACTCCCCCTTGGTCATACCGAGCTCGTGGGCGGCCAACATGATCTTTCGGATGGCGTCGCCGGATGCACACATCACCACAACTGGACAAAATGACAAGAAAAAAGAAAAATGGTCAACATAAAAGAGTTAGCCTAAACCCGCGATATCAAAAACGAAAATCCGAGCATAGTTTTAAAGTATACAACAAAGCCGAAGAATGTGATAGGCATGAGGTCCAGACTGTCTTTGTCTCAATTTTGGGAACCCTACAAGCGGATAAGTTTAGAAGCATTAGTCCTGTAGGCTATATTTTCAAATCAACACACTCTTCCCCCGCACCCCTAAAAACTGAAAGGAATTCCTTTGAAATTCCTTGGATGTTTCAGACAAAATTAAGGAACAATGGTAGGGGGTACCCTCTGCCACATATCGTGCTGCATTATTCTATTCGGAGGTGGAGTGCAGTTGTTGAGATCGAACAATATACCCAGCACGATTTAGGGGCCAAAGGACTCCCCCATAACGCCCCTATGACTCAACACACTCTTCCTTTTTGTTACCGCACCAACCCCCTAAAAACTAAAAGGAATTCCTTTGGAATTCTTTGAATGTTTGAGACACAATGGTGGAACATGTCGTGCTGCACATGGTTCAGTTATATGGGTTGTAGGGGCAAGTACCTTCGTCACATATCGTGCTGGGTAAGAATGATTTCATTTAACCGGTTGCAGTAAATATGGTTCAAGTAAAGCTATACAGTGTATTTCGCTGTTCATAGCGACGCATGATCACACAATGTTGGCGCAATGCTTTGGTCGTCAGAATTACCGACAACGTAAAAACAGACCCCATCCAAATCCTAAAATAAATAAATAACTTGAATTCCTTGTATGGGACAACGCGGCTGAAAAATAAGTACATAGTATGCATGGGCCTAAATGTACAGACATTGTTTCATTTCCATCATCACAATATGGACTTTTTAACTTCCCCTATTCGGCTTGAATCAGTCTGTCAACAGAGTTATATTTTTCCATGTAATTAGGTAAAGCCAGCCACCCATGTACTGTTTGAGGACAAGCATCCGAGGAATTACCAACGTCTTGCAAATGTACATTGATATTCAGTTTAACCATGGAGCTATAGCTCCATGGTTAAACTTATTCCTATTGCAGACATGTCGTAAAATTGTAGTTGTTGTCTCAATTTCTTCCATTACATTCCGGTCATAGTATATCATCGCATTAATCGAGCTACACTTCTTCAAAGCCACATGTGAGAAATGGTTTTTTTCTGACGACCCATCTAACTTGTTTCTTTTGCCGCAAGCATGCCGCCGGATTCCCCCTCGTATAACGGTTTCCTGCACTAATCACCTCCAGTGGGAAAACTTTAGCCTTTGTGCGAGCGGGGGACCATAAATCAACCAGTAATTATACGGGACGAGTATGCATGCGGATGAATCTTGGGTGCTGGGCAGCGCAGACAAGTTGAATATCCACGGACTAAAAATGACAATTTGTATCTAACAGCTTAGGCTCAAGTAGCTCTAATAGAGCACAGTAACAGTGGCAACTTGGTGGTGGGCCATCCCCAAGCTCGAGACGGAAATAAAACATCTCGTTGGCAGACAACCACCGAGTACTTTATTGGTGTAATTGATGGTTTCAAGCAGCTTCCGCGGTGGAGAAACTGAGAACATGAAATGTGGAGGATTTATGCACGTAATTTATCAAGTCTAACATGATCGTGACCGTTTTCTACCCTCACGTATAGAGGGACTTTAACCCGAATGCTGCAACTTGTCAAGGCTTGTGATTTTTTGGTGAAAGCTTTTTTGTTGGCAAAACAGCTTTTACATTGTTTTATTCTTTTTGTTGGAAGTCCTATAACACAAAGTCTGCTTGCATTTGCTGCTGCGGGAAACAGGTGGTACGAAGAAAAGATGAAATTAGTGACGCCATGTCTCAAACAAGGCGATGGATCAGGAAGCTATAAAGTAATGAGGACAAAATATAAGTTAGAAGCGGATAATGGTATTTTGGCCCCTTACACATGGAACTAGTCATGCAAGTGGATTTTGAAAGCAAAGATCCTCTGAATTTATCAAGGAACAGTCTACTATTTTGTTAATTATATTCTGTGTCGAACCGGTTACTAAACCAATATTCTGAAGGGAAAAAAATCAAATCAAAATCCAACAGCGTCGGACAGGAGGAAAGACGTCGTTGACACAACTAGAGCAGTCAGCATGAAATCAATACCGCAACAATATTACACCGGACCTAAATTTAACCCAGCAATCTCCCGCCAAAACCCCTCAGTGCGAAACACTTGAATGAAGTGCCTTATTTCCAATTTCGTTTCGGCCGAAGTTCAGCTTAACCCCAACTGTGAGGCAAGCGCTTCTCAATCAGCGAGTGTTTGCTCATGACGCGCGCTGGCTTAGCGACAGAGCTTTATCAATGAAATTGCGGATGAGAAACTCCAAGTCGGGGGAACGTTAGGGGAAAAATGACGAAGAGCGGTCAAAAGCCAAAAAGAATGCAAAAATCTAACGAAAATCCTGTGTCGAGATTCCTGCCTCCGTGCCAGCGTGCCACAATGCAAACATAATATTCCCGCTTCGTGTTGACACAATTGACATTGTTCAACTCACGGCTGAGTAATTGAAACGATTTCGGGATGAGATTACGTCTTGCAGAAATTCAAAGCGCTTGCGTAGTTTACACTGTATCAACCCTTGACGGGATATTGCACTGTTACATACTTCAAAAGGACCTATAACACTAATGTTTATCACGCTAGTACATTGAGGCAATCAACGTAGATATAGAACAACCGGTTTGACCCAGATGATATTTTGACCCTAACCAACCTTACTCTTTTGCAATAGCATTTTTTTTATATTAACAATGAATAATTCAGTCTACATTGGTCCAGTCACCAAATCCCTTCGCAAAGTCAGAATGCGTAAAAAGGTATGGGTGATTTCTTTTTGGGACAACGACCCAGGGACCGCCGAGTGTATAGTTCGATAGAAATTTGGACAAATGTCCATGAGCTTGGAAAATCTGGATTCAGTGAAAAAACAACTTTGCTCCACCGGGTTTCGAACCGCGGACCTTCTGCTTAATATGCTTTAAAAGGTTAGATATTGGAAAGGATTTGGTCAACGAAAAACATCCGTTATTCGTGAGTGTTTTCAAGTACACGTACACAATAAAATTGTTTCACTGTGTGCGTGACCCCATTCCTTCGATCTTGTCGACCTCATTTCAGTACAGCTGATGACAAGTGGAGGTCAGTGGACTTCTGCGGTCAGTCCATCCTTTCCCCTTCCCCGTTGACCACTTGATGCAGTGCAAGGACTGAGTGACATAAAATCAAAGCTGACTCCGCGACACTCTCGCGGAACTCCATAATTCATTATTTCACTGCAGGATTTTTGTCTATCAAAGCAAGACTTACACAAACGAGAGAAAATAGCATGCTGTCACAGCATTTTGCCTACTGACGTACTTCATTTCTTATGCACACTTAGAATCCAGATGACCAGACTATTTTGTTCTTGCTATGTGGTGTGACCCGGTGCACGCGTGACGCATGAAGTACAGAATCAATACGGTAGGCGATAATGGCATAAAGCAACCAGACTGTTGGTTGCTAGGTATTGACGTGCACCACGTAGCAACAACAGCATAGTATGCGGATTTTCCACATTGCACTCCCATTTTGAAGGTAAACAAAATTCAGAGCGCCGGCCATGGTGCAAATGTTGCATGAAAAGGGCTAATTCAGAGCAAATACAGAAACAGAATCATCAAACACGATTTGTGTTGCAATCCCCACAAAAAGAGAAAACCATTGTGGTTCGTTCGCTCTCCAATCAGGCCATTATTTGCACACAATCCCAGAACGGCCTAGCCGCATATCCAGTCGCTCAATGAAAGGTGATCCCAGACATCATCTCCGCGGACTTTAACCATTAATTCCAAAATCTACCGCCGGCTTGACGTTGACCCAATTCTCTCCAAGGAAACAAAAAAGAAAGCCTCCCAATTACTGGACGATAATTAGGGTAATAATGTCACACCGAAAATCGATCTCTTGATCGCTGTCCCAGAACTAGTTATATGCACCAGAGATGGATGGAGAACATTAGCAAAGGGTATACGGACGATGGGAATTGTTTGACCAATTTCCAGTTTAACGAGGTAATCGCTCTTGTTCTATATGTCAGATCTAGACAGGTAGTATACATTTATTCTTGGTAATCATCTACAGGTACTTTCACCCACAATACCCCCACTGGATTCCATATCCTGGCACACATGCTTAAGAAGACAAGATACTCGTATTAACAAAATAAAGTTCGAAAGGTTTGTGCGTCAGAGATAATCACATCATTTAATTTTCTCTTAATCTTGTTGAGTTGGAATCTGATGCAATTTTGACTGTCCAATGGCTGACTAACAGATTAATTGGCTGAAAAAGTGGAAACAAACATACCTTTCTGGTTGCGTTTTGTTCTTCATGAAACAGCTCCGGACAATAAGACCTAACTGACCTCCAAAGGCATATAGGCTATAGAGGGACGAAATGGCTATACATACCACACAAAAAGCCGTCTCCTATTCGGTCTTGTCAACTTTTTAAGTATTTTTTTAACCGATGGATCGCACGAACTGCAGTGGAGTTTCCTGTTTGGCTGGAGATCGTGTTGATTCTGTTCATGTTTTGTGTATCTAATAACTCGAACCAGCGGTACTGTAAGAGTACTCATTTAGCTACGCAGAAATCAGCTGAAACCAGGAGAGAGCGTGCTTCAGATATGCCACCGTGAAAGAGTAAAGTTTTATCCATTTGTATTTCATCATATCCGCGAGCGCAGAAAAAGTAAACCTTTAAACAAAACTGTAAAATGGCGATCGTTGACATTTTTTCACGAGTTTTGTCCAAAAGTCAGCGTGGAAGTACCAAGGCCACATTTCCAGAAACTTAGGAAGAGCGACGGAGAACGAGACCCTAGTTTTCACATTTTTAGAGTATTTAAAAATTATTATAGGGAAACTGAATGATCACTGAGACAAACACAGAACATTTTTCAATTTTCAAGAGATCCAATAATTTTGAGACCCCACTTAGGCCTATGTCAAAACAAAAAGATAAAACCTATCCTAGCCCAAGAAAGCCATAAGCAGGAAACAGAGCGACACAAATTTTGTCAAAACTCGCAGAAACCCGATAAAAACAGAAGAGACTCAAATGGTGTTTGGTCCAAACAGCGACAAGCGAACGCATACTGCCGCAGCTTTATTGAGCTAAGATTAATTCTCTTCATTCGGGTGTAGGCAAACATAATTTCGTAACATTATCTCTGAACAAATGCCAGCAATAATGGAGCCCCGTGCCGCCGGCTTTAAGGGTAGGAATTATGAAAAGGTCGACTTATCGATTAAGAGTATCATTCTATGGTTTCTGGTGTTGGAGCAGCGCATAGTGCAAGGGTAATTGTGATTTTCGAGTCTTCGTGGAAACCGACTGTAAAACAATGCGCGTGACGTCACTCTATACGGGGAAGTATCTGTGACGTGGCAGAATGGTTTTGGTTCCTTTGTAAATACAACATTCGCTGCCCTCTCATACCCATTTTACTCCTGAGTGGAGAGAAGCAATGTATGGCAAAGTACCTTGCTCAAGGGCACAGGTAACAATGATGTCAGTTTTAAAACCACGCGGTGTATCTCTCAAAAACTGCCACGGGTGTGTGTTTAAAATATGCACCGTCTCCAACCAAAGTAGCCTATATACCAATATGTACATGTACCCTATAGTCTCTGTGTATCTGACATACCACTCAGCTATCATCCGATCGGTAGCAAAGATGCCCACTGCTCCCACATACTCGACTTTATTAAAAATGGAGGTGATTGACGTCTTAATTGGACCGTAACGGGGGTGTTGGTGTTCGTGCTATCTTAGACCTCAGGGCGAGGAATGAAATGAAAAACTGTCGACTACTACGAGCATACACATAGATTGGTATTTTAATAGTGGCAATCGAGGAATCTCGTTGTTTTATAGCGATTTGCGTATGCGGTGCGCGTTGTACGTGTTCCGCGCTGCGCACGACGCGTTTCACATTGAGACTTCATGCTTTTCACCCATCACATTCATCGTAAATAAACAAGCAGCCTCAATTTGTTTGTATCGTGTGTTGCCACTGAAAATTGGAACGATACGGTTTATTCACGCCAAAATCTTCGCAACGTTCACGTCGACATTTTTGGATATAGCACTGAACCACCTCTTGAGCTGGATCTCAAGGATTCAAGATCTTGATCAGGATCTGCGCTAAGTAAACGAGTTTATCTTATATCTGCGCAGATCTGGATATGGATCCGCCCGAAACAAACACGCCCGTTGTCCCTGGCAGGCCTGTGGGTCCATGCGCGGTTGATTTCAAAACGCGGTTTTATACAAGCAACGGACATAGTGATGGTGCAAAGAAGTATTTGTTATTGCATTTCGAGCCTCGCTATTTTGCCAATATGGCGGCTCCGTGCAAGGAATAAACACCACACACTCAAACTGACATTTAGTTCTTTCACGGAGGAAAAAGTCTTGTCCGTATTTGATAGTACTGAAAACAAAAGAGGATATGGTCAATACGTCAAGATATCTCGAATGGTAATATTTAATTTAAAAGTGGCTTTTTTTTGCCGAAGATTGAAACGTTCAATTAAGGTAAATTTTACATCGAAAAATCAAGTATTATTTCCTTTTGGCTTTAGCGTTGAAATCATTACTAACAAGAACTAGTTTATGGGAAAAACGAACCTTTCTTCACATACAGTCGTGACAAAAATATGTGTGAACGCCAGAGGGCAATGCAGCTAATTAATACCATGCAATTCATTACGTGTTTGCACGATTACAATCCATGTAGTTGCGTCCAATTTCGCTCCGAGTGCATTTATTATACTACATTATACATTCCCCTAACCACGACAGATGCAGACGCTTAGACTTTGTTCCAATAAAACATATGTCAACGTGTGTTAGCTTGGAATAAATGAATTTACTTTCAGATAGTACGCGAGAAATACATCTTTACCCATAAATATTCATTTTATGCCATCGCTTTCGTGTCCAAACAAGCAAGCATAAATTTAAATGCAAACATTACATGTGGGAATACGCCATGCATGTATGAAAACTGATGTGGAAACTGTTGCACTGACCTTATAAACTGCTGTATCAGGCATATAGAGCCTTTCCATCGGCGGCCATGACAGGGGGTATGTTTTCAGATTTAAATGATGTGACAATTGATCCACGAAGTGTCTACTTGGGTGCATGACGCACGGTGACAACGTGACTGCCCCCTGTCATGGCCGCCCGTGCAAGGGGTCTACTGAGCCTTCAAAAGAAACTCGAAATAGAGTATAGAAGTAAGTAGCAACAGGCCAAGTGGAATGATTTAACTTTTCAAGAGCACGATCAAAAACTATGGGCCGTGGTATTTGCCGGGGTGCCTGAGCGTAACTAAAGACGGGAAGCGTCAACCGCAAATGATGTTCTTATCATATTAATTGGTGCTTTAAGTGACCAAGCCATCAATATTTTATGTTGGCAAGCCATCAAAGACATTCACCGCATGAAGAAACAGTTACCATTTCTATACATCTAAAGGCGTCGATTCGGAAAATCCAAGTTATTGGATGTAAGGTCTATCGCCTCGGCAAATCGGAAGTGGAACTTAAAGAAACAGAGAATAAACCCATGGTATATATTTTTACTCGGTCATGCAGTCACTAAACATAAATTTCGCACTCGGACAGTCTCGAAAACACAGGAAACACAATGAAAAGCAGTACAGTCCGGCTTTATTTAGATAAGGAAACCGAATATTCACAAAATTTAGGAACAAGGGTGTGAACAGAAAGCGAGCAATTGGGTTTTAGAGGTATATGCATGTATATGGTGAAAAGAGCCAACCATTTTGAGTGAACGTATTTGTTTTCAAACATCTATATCTCTGTTATTTGTGTCCTGTTCATATCATGTTGCATATCAATGGAAAGCTTATTCATTGCCTTTCACAACGACACCACACTTGTAACAGTCACTTATTTGAGGGTCCAGCAACTCACTGAATGTGGGTGAGTCTCACACAAAATTTGCCAAACATGTGACATTACATGTGTTCATGAAATCTCCGTCCGTATAACGGACATGTTGGCAGGTTTTTTTTCTGCTTTTCCCACAAATGCATAATTATTACAAATAGGTCATCAGCGCCAACAAATTTCCATTTTTAAGGAGTTTATCAGAAATCACAAAAGAGCTAAGGACCGAAACCTCGTGTAAATTGGCTTTGATCAGATTTGAACCAAGACCCAGATCGGAGGCGCGCAGTGCAACTATATACTAATACGATTCTGATGACACCAGGGTTGTAGTCGAGTCCATCACAAGTCCTCATAAGCCTCCACAAGTCCACCACAAATCGCTGGGTTACAAGCTATTCAAATGAACTCTAACAAAGGCGTTCCTTTGTGCGTGTTCATCCTTTGCTTCTTGTTACTGGACTTGTGACGGACTTGTGTTTTTATCGGCTCTAAATCTCTGCCAGACTTGTGATGGACTCGACTGCAACACTGATTGACACACAAGATAACTATGGAATAAAACCAGAGCTAACCAACACCAAAATGACTATATTTGCCAACTTGTTGGTTTTCGATACCGCTACAAATACCGCTATAAATACATTGATACGTGCATTTTGTATTAGCTCATGAGTGCCTAACAGGCAGCCGGCACCTTATACTCCCCATGGAGCTAAAAAAGGAATTAATGCTACAAAGAGCCCACTGACCAGGGGTAATAATATGAAGCACCATGATTATACGTGATGTGTGCGCTCTATATATAAAGCATATCCAAATTGTTGAATACCAGTTCTCATTTTGAAATTTTATGAGAATATTTTTCGCCACGCGCAAATTGCAATATATGATAAATGTATCCTTTTCAAATCCTCAAAGTGCACAGGAAATGCCTACTGTACTCGCATTCAATAAGGGCTTTCGTGATATCAAATGCATCTCGTTATTCTTCAACACGGCAATAAATAGATGTGTGCTTCAGTCACTATCAATCATGTAGGCCTACCCCTATAGATACGGTAATGAAATAGCTAAGTCCGCGTCCACTTCAGAATCACAAATATTTGTTTAAATTCCTTTCATAGACATTATTGTTTCTTAAAACACAACAAGCAAGAATGGGTCCTCATATAACATCCATGAAAGTGGCCTGAAATTCATTCCAGTCACGAACTTCACTTTTGATAAACGAACTACGAAACGAAGAATTTGACAATTTAGCCTATGCAGTGAAACGATTTTAGGAGCCAACTCTTGACCTCAAGTGCAATGGATGCAGTAATGAACCAGTAATCTATTTGTACGCAATGTACCGTCAAATGTACAACACCCGGACTGGGAAGGCATGCACACGACAGAGGTTTTTCATTACATCTTTCTGATACAATCTAGGAAACAAGCCCTTATTCCTCTTCCGGACAAGATATCTGACTAGTGCCCTTCAAATCAAATGTCGTCTAATTTACTTTGGCAAATTCCCAGTCCGCAATAATAGGTCAAGTCATCATAGATCGAGAGCGGCCCAAAGATGCCGTAAATATAAAATGGGCGCCGATGTCGATTTCAATTCCGGAGCTAATGGGATCGGACCGGGTCCACATCAGCGTTGCCAGGGAGGATTATTGCCGGGTATAATCCCTCGGGAAACGGGATGATGCTTGCACTGTACTAGACCATGGTACATTAAAGGCAGTACATCATTGGTAATCTCGAAAATCAGAAATGTTCACAGATTTACGCCTAACTTATACATAATATAAACACGATGACCGTAGAAAACTTCCCCTGAAATGGTTTTGTCTGAAGTGCTATAGTCTTTGAGAAATTAGTAAAAGTTTTCGTCTCATGAGACGAAAATTCAATTCGCCCCAAAACCATTTCGCCATAGTGCCATTTCGCCCCAAACCACTTCGCCCGAGTGCCATTTCGCCCCAAATTACTTCGTCTACATCTAACACTACATCTCCCAAATGCTATACTTCGCCCCAAAACCACTTCGTGCACAGGTCGTGGTTCAGGGCGAAATGGTTCAGGGCGAAGTGGGTTTGGGGCGAAATGACTGCAAACCCTTTTTTGACTGTTTTCTCAGAAGTTAGAGCTGGTTTTTGCTCAGGTTGGTTTTAATCATGCATATCTTCAATCACACAGGGGGATAAAACTTTTGGTTGAATCATATATACGTGTACCGCGAAGATGAGATACAGATCGCGTGACATATTATCAGGCCTTGTCAAGCTTTCTCTTGTAACAAAGCCTGACATTTCTTTTCTTTAATTTCTTTGAAAACATGTTGGTAATGATGACACAACGCTTCGGTTACTATATTGTAGACTGGCTTTCTCTTCGCTGATTCGTCCGTTCGTTCTGATAAGAAATTACCAAAACGCAACACCGTGTGAATTTAATTTGGCACGAGGACAGGGCCTTATTAGCGCTGGGAGATCGCAAAATCAAATGTCTATGGAAGAACACGTTTTGCTTTCGTAATTTAGAAACCACGCTGGCGAAATTTCAATTTACGTGATAAGCACACGCTTAACAGAGCCGAGCGCGAATCTTTAATTAAATCTGCCAATAACAACGTTTCATAAGCGCGGGAAAACACGTCTTCTCATCTGCATACTGCGCTCTCGGCTCAATCGGATTAATTAAAAGGAAACCTCAGCTCGGCTTGTCGTTTAAATCATGTTTAGAAGCGCATCAGTCCCAAAAATGGGCCTGATTAAAATCCTGTTTACTTTGGTTGGAGCAAACCTGTCCGTTTCGAGGTGACTTATATGATTTCTTCAGATGCTGAATCTTCGCTCGTCCGTCTTATTGTTAATGTAACGAGCAAAAGCGCCACGTTCAATAAATGCAGTTTGCCTGGAGATATGTGTAATTAGGAATGGTGCCGCGAAAGCAAAAAATCTTGTTAAAAATGCCAAATCAGTTTTTGTCTTCTTTTTTAAAGACAGACAAATCAGGGTTTCCTGGTTGCAATTTCCCCAACAGCTATACAGCTGGTAATTAGCCCAGGCGCCTTCAGACACCATGTAAACCTTCGAAAGCAGACCTCCGTATTGAATGTCTAATCCACCGGAAATCGAATGCTTTCAGCACTTTCGTATACAAGTGAGGAAAAACTGAGGAATCAAAATGACAAATCATCGATTTTCACTTTTTTTTAATCAAGGATTTGCCAATTTCCCAAAGACGTGAGGTATTCAATTAACTCTGCAGCCGCCAGAACATCTCAACTCACATTTCTTGCGACGGTGCCTTTAACAAATCATTTGCTTTTCAATCAGCACTTTCTACCTTTTTTACTGTTTGCAAATATTTGTCGGTGAACGACCGTTCACATGCCTTGGTAAGTCGATATCAGATCCTCCCAAATGGTGCACACGATGCATACCTATAGCTTATAATCGCCGTTGACAATAAATTCTATATTAAGAATCCTTTTATCAAGTAAAAATCAACATTATACATTATACCTGTGCATACATCTGAAAAATTTCCTAATTGCGCAGCTACACGGACACAACAGTGTATCAAAACACTTTTCAAATACATAGTTAATATTTCTGAAACCATATTTAGATGTTGATCTAATTACAGACGGGAGCCATTTCGGAGAGGGAAAACAATGGCGTTTGTTAATATTGTTTTCAACACTTTGAGTAAGGTTTTCTTGTCAACTCATGAAATGGAATTTTGGGTCATTTCAAATGAGCCGTTAACGCTCGCGTTTGTGTCTGGTCATGTATAGAGCGCACAGCAGCGAAAAGCGTGTCACATATGGCACTTCAGCATCAAGGTGTGACCGTGAATTTGTTCCCGAGTTTTTACGTTCTACACGAGTGAGAAGGGGAGTGCTTCTTGGTTTTTGAGCTTGAAAGCTTCTGACTACATTAACCGGTACCTAAAGTTAAGGGGGGAGCCGGGGGTGGCAGGAGACGGGGGGTGGGGGAGGTAGAAAGCTTCCTGTGATCGGACATAATTTGCATGAGACGCAATTTGAGAGGTTTCACATCTCCGTGTCCTGTTAGAGTGTATTGTACCAGACGACGCCGCAGAGTGGCCCCTGAAGCAAGCTCCGGTAATGCAAGTCCCCATCATGTTATTAAGAAACCTCCCCCTCATCTCAAAATAATATCAATATTTGCCTGTGCTCCGAGCACACAGCACATGCAGGCGAGCGGATGATGCATTGAATGGATGATGTATTCCTGCGCTCCATGGTCTACTGAAGACTTAGAGTACCCCTATAACCAAAGTCACTCGTCCCGTTTAATACAAGCAACCACAGACAAAAACTTCTCCAGGCCTGGCCTTGGTCGACCGTAAGACTAAGAGCCCCATTCAGATGTTCACGTAGTCAAGACCTCCACCAGAATATCATAACAAGCATAAAGGGGCACTTTCCCCTAAAACGAGCGGAGCACTCCTTATGCAGAGCATGACCGTTATTATTGCTTATTTATTAAAGAGAACCTTTTAAGTCTGGGATCGAAAATGTTCCATAACTCTGCATAAAGTCAAAAGTCTGTACGCCACGTTGGGGAACTACGCTCTAGATTGGACTTTGATGTCCTTAACAATGTTAAGGGTTTGAGTAGCTCACAAAATGGTCGTTTAGGCAAAGGTAGTGATGAGTCTACCTTCTACATAAAACAGAGATGCGTGTTGAAAGTACTTTTGGAGGTGACGCAGAGCGGGAAAGAACGTGAGAGTCTATTTCACCAAGTTTGGTCATTATTGTCACCAGGGTCGTGTTAAAGATGTGCCTTTTACGAGTTAAAGAAAAACTCTGCTTTGTATAGTGGCCATTATTTTATACCGACTGCTCAATACTTACAGCCATCACCAGGACAACTGACTGACGTCACTCTTCGGCTCTCCGTTTTAGTAATCTAACTAACGAAGGTCCATCAAATTTAACCATTTTCCCAGTAAAATAGATCGGGTGCGGCATGGGCGTATGGGGGATGGTGGCCATCTCAACGTAGTATGCAATTCAATACCAAATTGTGCGTCGGCATGCATGCCACATAGCATGCATGCTTCCATTGGCAACAGTCCATTAGTAATTTCCCCCCTCCCCATCCGTGCTTTTCTGTTCGTGAAAGGGAGTCTATTTGAAACAAACCACGCGTTCTGCGATCGATATGCTGGGGAGAGCTCCGTGCTCGGGAAAGCGTACACCAAAACGCTTCAGCGTTCGCCTGAATGAACCTGAATGCGGTTGCGTGGGAGTGTGTAGAATGTGAGGCCGGTGATTTTCGTTCCCCTCTCTTGTCATTTTGTAATAGCCTCACTTTGTGTGATGAAGGCTATAATGAGGTAATTTTATTCAATCCTTTCACGGAACCGCCATATTGGTTAAAGCGAAGTCGTTGGTATGTCGGCTGCTGTGACATTGGCTTATGCATGTGACATTGTGATCTATTGTAAAACATGGCATTTGCATGCACAGCCTCCTTTTGGACGTAACCGGGCAAGTACCACATACACTGTTGGTACCTATAGTAACTGTATTAAAAATTTGTAATCCCCAATTTGGATGTGGAAGCAAAAAGGTTGGTGTACTGCTTTATGGAACGGGTAAATTGGTTTACAAATCAACGGTGGTTTTAACGATATCCTTGAAAATTATACGGATTGAGAGCGCGAAATTTCAGAATATTAATAAGAAAAATATGGCACATGATGTGGTATCAAAATCACGAGCCGCTTCAATTAAATACGAGGGTTAGTTTGGAGAAGGCAGACTCATATTGCATCCATATGTAACGGAGCCTGTCGGCATTAGGGTTTAGTGTATGTGAAACAGATGTCATTTAGGTTTTACATCAATCCAATGAAAATGTTAAACAATGTAAACATCTGACTATACCCCCGATATGAAGCAACAACTCAACATCAAACTCAGAAATACCGACATACGACCAAATACAAAGACATTTAACAACATAATTCTGAATATCTATAATAATTGTAAGAACTCTGGATGCAGCAATAGGGCGACATTTCGGGAAGAGTCACTCAAAATGACACCTTATTTTTTTACCCAAAGCTTCCAAAAATTGTTCCAGACCTAAGAGAATTGGTTCTAGACCTAATAAAAATGGTTCTCGATTTTAAAAAAAATGGTTTTTGACCTTAAAAATAGGTTTAAAATAAAAAATATATTAGGGCGACACCAAATTGTCGCCCTATTGAGCGTGTCGCCCTAATATAGCTTTTTTACACACAAATTGTCGCCCTATCCTAGCATCCATAGTTTTTACTTCACCACTATGCACGGATAAATAATAACAGTCCTGTTAATGCAGACAGATGCTTGTAACAAGGATAATTTAGGTCCCAAAGCTTTATTGTTTTCTTAACCGATAACACAAGGTTTCTAAAATTGTGCCAAGTGCCCAGGACCTTTCAACTAAAAAATGCACGTGCAAATGGGCAATGGGTTATTTGTTATGGACCTTAAAAGAAAACAGACATGTAGTACCTCAAGTACCATCTTCCGTAAACTGTCCAAGCAAGGCAATGCACCACCCTGGGGAATCTGAATTTTAAGTGCCTGATGTTGATTTCGAGTGGCAGAACTTTAACTGCGTCGCCGATGGGCGATTCCGCTGTCCACTGGGTCATATGTAAAATCACGGTACGTTGGACACATGGACTTGGCAATCGGAATGCGCTAATATGCATGTCTGCAACACCGCGGACATGTATACGTACGTTATCAGATGTTGAAAGGTATACCATGTTTATGCATGGAGTAGTAGTAGATATCACTTTACACCGTGTGGAGAGCGAAGTGGACTGTTCGATTTTAAAGAAAAACTCTGGCTGTACGGAATCCATTCTGAGCCCCATGCGTTGCTTTTGCACAATAACAGAGAAAACCTTGCGAAAACGGTATGGGAAGAAATTTAACAAAGTAGGGGTGCTTCAAAATAACACGAAATATCTATTAACCGGTGTAAAAAAAGTGAAAATGATCTGAAATAACCATAATTCTACAGATTTTGAACCAGTGTATACACCATACCTTTTGAGAAGTGGTAATGTTATAAAGTACTTTTCGTTAAGGGCGTTAATTGTTTCAGTTAATATATACCAAAGCGACAAACCAGCAAAATTGGTGTTACGTATGTGATACCATGTATATTTGGCAATAAAGGCATTACGCGTGTGACACACATTGTATGTTTATAAGCAACCATTCCAGAATAAAAGTTGTGGTTGCACATTTAGCTTGGTAATGCCCAAAACACAAGGCATTTCGTGCAATATGGCTGATAGTTATTGCTGAGCAGCCTCTTACTGCAGGTCATGAATTAGACTTTTTTTGATATACACCCCATGATGACACCGGTTGCCTTATATTTTATAATGGCCAGTCGGCTGTATCCTTTACGAAAGCATAACACGATAGAGTATAAAGCTATGAGCTATTTCATTCACCTGTTACTTTAGTTTCGATTTCTATGGTTGGAATTGTTTGCATACATTTGTAGATGGTGCCAAGTAAGGCAAGCTTTGGACAGGTTTTGTGGCCGTTATAAGAGCAACATTTTGTTGTTATTATAAGCACAACATTATTTTGTTATACATTACGAAAATCCTCAATTTGTAAGTTTTTGTTTTGGTGTCTGAAAGTCCTGCTCTATCTTGTTCTGTTTGTACCGTGCAGCAATAGACTACTACAATGTGACGTCATTTATACCGGGGTAACTGGGTCTAAACATTCGCTGGTAGTTTAATGTCATAGCGCAGTTCTGTAGTTTTGTGTATAGGCCTAGACCCAGTAACCTTTGAAGCACACACAATGCGGCGTTTTCACTTTACTACTCTATCACATTCAGCTTTACGGACACATTTTAGGGCACCTGTTTTGCTCGCGGTCTAATATGCACATAATTTTGGTGACACTCAAGTGCATGTATACAAGCCCCTTGAGATAGGTTGCGGACAGACAAACATTGCATTCTTTATGCAGTGGAGTACTCAATGCATATCAGACGCAATCGATGCGCGTGGCCCAAAGACATGCATGCGCATCCAAGTTTGATTTCCAATTGGAAACAGTGTATGCGAGATTTGGCGCGCGGCTTGGTGGCTACAATAAGGATTGATACACCATTACAACTCTTGTCGCCAATGTACTGAACGCATTCATGCACGAGTGTCGGCAAATTGCACTGAGAAGCTCATGTTTGAACGAAGCTCAGAAAATATTGGCGGACATGTGACACGTACAATGTCAATTGCAATTGAAAATCCTTCCAAATTGCTAACACTCGCGTATTAGGTATTTGTATGCAGTGCATAGTAGCAAACATCACATGAATTTATTTCTGCCAAAAGTAGTATTTTCTATAAGAAATGATAACAACTGAAACATTTTCTTGCCATTCACTTAACACAAAAACAGTGCATATCTTAAATGTTTTTTGAAGCTGGAATTTCTGCAGAATAGTTTATTCAAATTCTGTTATAAATATTTTGTCATTATACTTCCAGTAATCCATAACAAGGTTTCATCTTGCAAATGATGAATTGGAATTTATGAGACTGTAGTGTGGCATCCGGAACAGTTTGACAAATTGCATTTTTTAAATTCGTTTTATCTGAGCAACAAATAATTTCTAATAAATTTGACAGTCGAAGAGATTTACCATTTTTGTGCCACGTTAAAGCTTGTATACACGATTCACAATGACCCAAAATGTTTAATCAACCATTTGACCGGGAAAAAAAAACCAATGGTTTCACCCGAGATGATATAATTTTATACTAAAAAAACGATAATTGGAAATTTATATAAATGTATGTGAACACGCATGTTTTTACATGGGTGTCCTCGTGAGAAAGAGGGAATCGGCCTAAATGTTTTTATCATACATCCTCAACCACAAATGGAGTATACCGTTTGTAACAGTTCTCCCGTCTTGTAATCTATCTTTAATTTTAAGACGAAATTGGCCCAAAGCACGAAAACTAGACATCAAATATATCTTAAAGTGCAGGTTTCGACCGCTTCCTGAAACGGCACGAGAAATCGATTCATCTGAATGACACGTGACGCGGGACGAACCCGCGAGGGCCTGGCCAGTTTCTATAGACCCATGCCAATTTGCCATCACAACAAAAGACCCATACAACAAGAGAACAACATCGTGGACAGTCTCCTCGCGATTTGTAATATTTCGTGATGAATAAATAAGCATACACGTATTGACATAACTTCGTGCCACAAAAACATCATGTTAATTCCCACGGCCATGGGGCGCGTGTGTTTGCCACCATTTTCTTGTGTAACTTTCTTGTTGCTCCAGTTGTGCTTGCCTGTAAAAATAGACTATTCATGTCAATCGCTGCTTTAATCTTCTGTTTGGATATTGGATTTCTTGACAATTTAGTCACTATTTATGTCCAGCACCACATTTTTTAATAAACTTGTAGTGTCTGGAGATTCGAATTTGCCAAGCAACCATTCAACACAAAAAAAAACATTTTTAATACTGCATCTATGTGGCTATTTATCAACATTAATAGTTATGTATTGCAATTGTTCCTGGAATTCTTAACAAAGTTTCATCTGCATATAATGGCCTTTAAAATAACTTAATTTTTGTGTTAAGTGTTATGCACTGCAAATTGCGAGTAGCACTTTCATAATAAGCAAACAAGAGCGACAATCAGCAAATAATACTACTGATTGCTGACAAACAATCCACGACTCAAAGTAAATTGGGTTGTTCTAGACTTGTTCCCACTGTGTTGGCTTGCGGCGCCATAACGAGGTTTTCCAGCCTCGTTTTCGTTATCAATGCAGAATCAGTGCTCGCAGAACAACATGCTGAGACTAATCCTAATTTAGTTCGAGTTTTGGTTTCAAAAATTCAACAAGGCTAACGAGTAGGCTTGGGCGATTCCACGCCGGAATCGAGTAGAATCAATTCCACCTTAGGAATCGGAATCGCGATTCCAGATTTTTAAGGAATCGATTCCCTTTTTAGCAAGATTTGATTCCCAGTGATAACTTGCCAATTTCGTAGCCAAAACACTCGACTTCTGCAAGAGTATTTAGCCTCAGAGTCTGGCACAGGCCGACATAATTTTGCCGTTTAAATGCGGCTCGGTGCCAAAAAATAGGTCGTCATCTGCGTAATATGCAGTATCATCAACGTAGGCCTGGTTTCCATATCAGTCATGCATGTTTGCGTTGCAGTTGTTTGCGTCTAGTCTGAGTGTGTTTGTACTGTGTTACGAATACGATTACAGTATGTGGAAACTATAGGTTTTAAACGCGCTAAATGTAGTTAATGTTTTCCCTCGAAAAATGGAATCGATTTCGAATGGAATTGCGATACTTTTTCTGGAATCGGAGTCGACTCCGAAAATGCTGGAGTCGCCCAAGCCTATAACGAGATTATTTTCTCATGTTACAGAAATTCGATATCCCATGCGTCACTGACATTTCATCCGGACTCCCACTGTATGATTTCTTGAGATTATCCGAGATTGTCTGCAGACTCTCAGGTAATCTTAATCGTGGGAAATTCGTAGCAACGAAATCAAATATATAGGGAGGTCTGCTTAAAGCGGGCACTCCCACTGTGCGATTTTTGCCACGAATTTCCAACGATTGGGTACGATTTGGTACGATTATGTATATAGAGTCTCTACTAATCTCACCAAATCGTACTTAATCGTTGGAAATTCGTGGCCAAAATCGCCCGCTTAGACCGACAGAGAATGTGACTATGCATGAAGTACGATTTACAACGTGTAATTGCGGATGGAAAAAAAAATCCTGGTGAAAAAAATAAACATTATTCAGTTCATCAGGAAACTGTCATTTCTGTCCGGCGATAAAGGTGCTATTTGATGGTCGGTAATGCTGTATTGGGTCGCGATAAACGAAGGGATTTTGACGCATACGTGTTTCTATGTGTTTGATATTTCAAGCACAATTCGAGGCTTAACCACGGCTTGAAATTCTTGATTAGACTGCGGAGAGAAAGCGTGGACTATCGAGCCTAGCACTGCCCACTTGGGAAATCACCTGTTTGAAACCGATACAAAACAGCAACACTGATTTGATCCATGCGGATACAGGCCTACAGGACACGTGGCTTACAAAAATTAAAGCTGCGATCGAAATATATAGCCAGATTTCTGGAGTAATTGCGACCTTTTGGTTAAGCTAAATAACCAATGGACATTTCCCTGACGTTAAGCACGGTATGTAGAAAATCTAGCAGTTGCACTTTAAAGACCCTTGATTCGATGAAGAACAAGTGCCATGATTAGCTATCGGTGATTTGCGCGGGTGCTGAACTTGTAAACGAGACACACTACTCAGAACGAATAGGCCTATAGCTTGGGGCAGCCAATTGCAGACATATTGTGGAGCGATCATGTGCGAAACGCATTGATGCACATGCATGTCATGAATCGGACGCGTAACAATGTAATATACGTTAAATCGCAAATTGAATTCCAAAGGATATCCAGATCTTTTTAAAGCGGGCCTCCCACTGTGCGATTTTTGCCACGAATTTCCTACGAATTGGTACGATTACCAGAGACAGTCCATAGACTCTACACACAATCGTACTTAATCGTAGCTCATTGTAGGAAATTCGTGGCAAAAATCGCACAGTGGGAGGCCCGCTTAACAAATATTTGCCACGAATTTCCTACGAATTGGTACGATTTGTTACGATTACCAGAGACTGTCTATAGACTCTACACACAGTCGTACCAAATCGTACCCAATCGTAGGACATTCGTGGCAAAAATCGCACAGTGGGAGGCCCGCTTAAGATGTAACCATGATCGAGGATCCACCTGACTTAAGGCATGTTCCCATTGGACTTTTTTTCCGCTGCCTCGCGAAAAATTACCGCGACCTTCGGTAATATTCCTTCGTGTAATCCTTCCCATGCATTCCCATCTTTCCACGGTAAAGGGGGCATTTTGGCAACACCATATTTTCCAGAAAATACCTTTGTCTGGTCTCAAAATAAAAGAAATAAGTTTCAGTTGTTCTGAAGAGATAACTTAGGCCCTAAAAGGGCTACAAATAGTTACAAAGATTCCGCGGCCTCTCTCGCCCTGTAAGTTTTACATCGTGGTCGCGGTATAACTTTACAGGGACGCTAATTATCCGTGCGTCCCCATTGGACTTAATTTTGTTACTCTCCCGCCCAACGACGGGAGATTTACCAAAGAAAGTCCAATGGGAATACCACTATAGCAAAATTTGGCATTAAAGGGGGTTTCGTTGCTGCTCTTTCGTTACTGCTCTTTTTTTAAGCATTTTGTTTTATAAATTTTCGCGCAAATATAATAGTTACTAATCAAATCATATTACACTTTCTACATAGTCTAAGACATTATAGACATTTCTGCGACTTTGGGGACTATTGAAAATGTCACGATAAATAGGGCCAACATCTGTAGCTATCAAGAACCAGCGATTTGGTCATCAATTTATGGGCCATTCAGTTTATGTATTAAAGGTTTGAGACTATACATTAATGAGTGCTTATATTGAATGTTCTATCAATATACCTGATACCGTCTTGATGTCAAGTGCTGTGCTGCGAAATGGAACCAGAACCATAACATCGTTTGCGTGCATGTACGGAATTATACTTGTATTTTTTGCCCCGTTCGCGACAGATGCTAAACGTGGCTTTGTTTCCAGAATTTCTTCCACCTATACAACGGACTCCATGGGAGATGTGATGTGTTTGGTGTCGCAAGCCTTGGAAGTTTCTGGAACCAAATTTACAGTGCCATTGCATGCAGCTATAATATAGTATGATGTGCTTTGTTATTGTTTGTCCTTTTCTTTTATATAGTGCCAGTCCTTGTATTTATATTATTTTATTTTATTTATTTATTTATTGTTTCCAATTAGCTTTTTTCCTGTTATTTATTTAAATGTTATATATTGTAACATAGTTTATGTACATGTAATTTATTTATACCAACCTGTAATTAGCGACTTGATCGCTGTTTGGATTTTGTTAATAAATAAATTGTCAACGAGATTATTTACGATTCGCAACAGTGCTTTTTCATTTGTCCGGAGCAGTATTTAATATGAATTATTTACCATGATATTCTGTCATTTTTCCAAATACTGCAATTTGCATACGGCCTTTACGGTGTATAGGCCTAGTCACTTAGAGAGATAAAGGGTTGCAAAATATTTCGTTCCAATGACATCAGGGGTGTCATTTGTTTCGTTTGAACGGATCGTATACTTTTCGCCAAGTCAATAAATCAATGACCTTTGATATCACAATTTACAGCCACAATAGAACTGTCAAAGAAGATGCGCTTGAATGCAGTGAGCGATAGCACAATCCGCATTACATCGTCCGTCCTGTTTTTGAGATTACGGACAGTGGTGAAAATAACGCCGCTGCAAAATAAGGTTTCCACAAAACGAGCAATATTCTCCGTGCCAACACAAAAAAAAAGGACGCAAATTTGTGCAATCTTTAGCACGATTTCAGCTGGGTTAAAGGCACAGGCTCGTCTACAATGCGCGCGCGCCAAATTCGTGCCACGAAATACGCAGCTCCATGCTTTTATCAATCTTTCATTACTTTCACGAGCGTACAAAACGCTTTAAAACATGACGTCAGTATAGTTGCAATACATGTATTCATAAAGAGTGCGGTAAAACATTGCCTTTATCTCAACGGCAGTTTGGGTAATACCCAGTTACCGAAACCAATTCATATCACGATTTCAATTCACTCTAAACGACGCCATTAAACATAAACATTCCCCATTAGTGATAAATCTACTAGCAGAAGGCGGTTATGCAAAATGAACGGAGCTTTGAACATGTATATATGTATGTGTATGTATATGTATGTATGTATGTGTGTATGTATGTATGAGGTCATTAGTAGCTTGTCATCAAACGGATGTTGGATAATGACGTTGAAACGGTAATGTTCCTATAAACTTAATGTGGATATTTGAAATGCGCCACTGATCTCGACAAAATTGACCCAGTAAAATTGGGACGGTTGTGCACTGAAGGTAAAACGAGCGTCGCTGTATCTATGACAGATTTCCCTCTATAGACCATATCGAATACGAATCTTGCAGGGCAACTTTTGACATTTAAATTGGTAAATAATGGTAAGCACAAAATGTGCAACCATGCATGTCATCAAGGAACAAAGAAACTGTCATACAAGATGATAGTTATTCGATACGGTCTATGGTACGTTGAGATATCTTTAATTTAACGCGTGCCTTTCATGTTATGGCGTCTTAAATTAAATCGCCAATTGATCAAATTTGAAATGCAATCGATTTGCATGGTTTTAAAACTGGAATATCAACAGAATACGCCAGACACTTCGCTTTGCAATCGTTCTTTGGATAATGCCGTTATATACGCACTCCAAAGATTACTTCTATTCGTTAATTGATGCCCAACCTCCTGTCGTGTTGGTGTGAGGAATTCTACAATAATTACGGTTCCTTACCCCCAAAGGACAACGACAACGGTGCAATTACGCCAGGTCTTTTTGCATAATTCCTAATGCGGTTAGGTCTTCAGTGATGGACGGTCAACTGCAATCCGCAATCTCTTTAGCGAGGCAAGCACCATCACTTATTGCCAACGAGGCAGGATGCTTATAATGCTGCCGGGGTCGTTCACGGGCAGTGAAGGATTGGTAGAGATATAATGGAGGGGACAAGGGGAAAATCGATACACGTGCCACTGTTCCTTAGGAGCACCAGTAGGCAATGGACTTGAGTACTGACCCCGCCAGCTTGACGAGCAAATAAAATAAGCAGCCGGAGCCATCTTTTATCAATTTTTGAGCAAGTTAGGTGTCCTTAGTGAAAGATTAGTTGCTAATTTATCGATCTCCGATCCGTGTGCAAAAGGTATCATGGCACCTGCCAAATTGGGAACATAGTCAGTGGCTAATAGGTCGTAGATGCTCTAAAGTGCAACACGATGGGGTCTTGGACCCTTCAAATTAAACGTATCTGCTTCCATCGACCCGGCAAGACTCCCTGACCGCGGTCCCTTCTACAAATACCGGAAGCTTCCGTTCTTGTTCTCTCTGAACAACAGTCATAAGCGAGAAAACGACCAAGAAGACCAATGAATGTCCATTACGTTCTTGTCACCTGCCAATATTGCTTTAGACAAACGTTATCGGGCAAAGTGGGAACAAGTGTTGGATCTGTCTAAAATAAACATGGCTATACTGTCTATATATGTTTAAACCATCTACATAAAACAAGGTTGTTTTACAAGAAAATGTCATGTTTCTGCAGTCAGGCCATCCGATCTGCTTTTACGCTTCGGGTTGAAAATCCGCGAATGCATTTAGATGCAAATTGTTAGGCTTTTTCCGTGCTTCAGTTAGCAAACATGTAGGTCACGTTTGCATTAATATCTAAAATTACAACGCGGCAAAGTGCAGTGCAAATTCGGTACTCTGCAAGTGTATACGGTTCAATTTGGTTCAAGGCCAGGCAGATTTAATACAAAAATCGACTCATCGTTTCCGCTGTTTTATTATTACATGGACACTGTAAATTATTTAGACCGATGAATGGAACGACGCGTTGCTATACCAACATATGCAAATAGTTTTACACGGTTACCCTATGAGATGACAGTTTTGAACACCACTCGTTTGAACACCATTCTGGCACACGCTAATTTCTGAGCGATACTTCAATTTTATGTGATCATTCCATTAAAATTATTTTTAACAGCTTGACATTATCCAACCACATTAGCTCTCTTATTCATTTCATAGTGGTGGATTCTTGAATAGTGCACATAAACCCTGCAGGATACTCCTGGCACTGTCGCCATTACTGTCATCAGGGAATCAACAGGATTATTTCGCCGTGGCTGCCCTACCAAAGGCGCAAAACCCTATCAGGTTGACGGGGCAATTCAAATTAATTGTCTTGCACACGGACACAAAACCGGCGGCACTAGTGAGGCTCGAACCCACGACCTTTTAATCATGAGCACGGCTGTGCACCCACTTCATCCGTTTCTCCGAATATATAACTTTTCAGAAATAGGTAACCGCAATGTCTGTATCTACGTACGCATCTGTTACGGACGCCGTAATGGCCCAGTTAGGTTTACTGTCTAGTACCAAGACGTCTACAACTCGCGTCTGCGTATAGCGAGCATTTTTGTTCGAGTGACTGATTATCAGTAAACAATGGATAGTTACGAACTGTTCGATACTCTGTAATACGGAAGACGCGCGTTAATTATTACATCGGGTATGGGGAAATTAATTGAAAGGGGTCTTATTCGTAATCGAAGATTCTACACTGTATATATGCATTTATCAAATTTTAGTTACATCCAATAGAGCTTTTGCACCGGCAGCCATGTTAAGGGCAGGTTCTCTTATTCAAATGATGTGACAATAGAACCACAAAGCACCTATACTCTGCATGACGCACGGTGACAATGTGACTACCCCGGTCTCCTGTCACGGCCACCTTGCAAAGTTCATAATTAGTGTGTCGCCTATTGTAAGTTAAAATTGGGGTGAGAGAAAAATTACATGGACCTTTTCGGGATTTGAATCCGAGACCTCTGGCACACCAGACAGATGCTCCACCCCGATGAGCAACAAAAGTGCCAAATTTTTTTTCTCTGGTGACAGAGAGGTCATCACCTGTGCATAGAGTTAGTATGAAGAGAATATCTATATGAACATTGTCTCACCAAATAAGATTTCGTTTCATGACTAGCCAGCAAAGTCTGAAGAGGGATTACAATTGGGCTTCTTTCATAAAACCAACCATACAAACGCGTATTTGCTTCCAGAGTTTTGCAGCGGACGGACAAGGTTGAACTGTCCAAAGAAAAGGTTCATCAATGTCGACCAAAGGTCCTTAGGGTCAACTGGGTGCTCAAAGACGAACTGACAAACAGTCTCATGCTTGATTTTAAAGTGTAAACGTAAGGTGGCAAATTAGACCAAATTTATATTTCAGTCACATGAATACTGGGTTTATATTGGAAGTCATCATCTGTTTTCACAGTCGACCGGGAAACGATTAAAAGGTAGCATGGTTTAATTACATTTCGACAACCTGGTGATTAGATAACTTTTAAGGAAGGAGATTTGTAATAAATAAGTTTCAGGCCTGCATGCAACAAGAAGTTACTGAAAGAACACCCGCTTTTACGTTGGCGAAACGGAAGGATGAATGTCCTTTAACGAGTATGTGAGGTATAGGTTTTCAGAACTAATTGACAATCTGACGGCTTGTTTGTGTTCTATCCCGCTCAGCAGGAAACATGATCGGAGCACTCGCCGGAAAGAACATCATGTTATGTCAGAAACATATTCAAAGGGCGTGTATTTGTTTGACACGTTGCAGATATAATCTTTCAGCGTTAATGAACTATTATTAATGACTAAGAGCAGCGCTCAGAAGTTGATAGCGCTGGCGGTGTCAGCAAGACTTTCGAAGGAATGTAAAAAGCAGAAAAAGGCACTCCGCACGTTGTCATTTGATACAATCATGGAGGAAGGAAACATGACGCACTCAAGCCGGAAAGCACAAGGACACAAGAATGTTCCGATTTCTTTCATAGAAGAAGAGTTAACGAAAATACCCACTGGAAGGGATTTGAAGACGTACTCACGGTCTGTTTTTTCTTTGGAGGATTAGTACTTCGGAATTAGGTCTAGTCAGTAATAACTAAATCGAAGAAACAACACCAAAGGATTAAAGCAGGGTATCGCAGCTATATGCATGGCGTAATGCTCGACGTGATGGAGAGTTGCTGCAAGAAAGCTTTCTGCTCTAAGTAGGGCCACCTTTTGCGATCTAAGGGGAATTAAGATGGCTCAATTACGACCCGACTCCCACTATTACATCCATCATCTTGTTGCCATCAGAAGTCATACATCCCCAAGACGCCGAGAATTTACCCCATGTTGTTTTTTGTCCCCGTTAATTATCCCCTTGATCCAATTTACGCGGTCGCTAATACACAGCCCTCGGACCTACTCTGAAGAAAGAAAAGTGTATAAGAAGATGGCGAAAAACATTTAAGACTAATGCAGTCGCTTCCGGATTTATCCAAGGGACTGCCATTCGGTCATTGGTGCACAACAAACGTCCCCTCAAGCAAACGTGACAGTGTAAAAAGACAGATACTTCGATATACGGTTTAAAAAAGAAACACAAACTACGCTGACCGAAAGATCGAGGAGGCCGAGAGTTGTAACATGTTGTATCGGTCACTAATGTATGAACACGTCTAGGAGCAAGACTGACTGCTCCAGTAGCGTGTGATTACGTCATTACCAAAAATATGTGTTGTCACCTTGAGCAGGAAAATCTATGCACGCATCCCAACATGCACGTTAACGAAACGCGCGGTGAAGCAGAGCGCGCACATCACACACAACCTAAGCCTGGATGTAACCCGAGTCAGCTCATTTTGGAAAAGAAAATATTTGTGGACACTTGTCCTTAATAAGTGACGGATGCTGTTTGGACACTGGCTCGACGTACTGGCATTATCACCTCTGAAAATGACACTGACCGCAGCCATTTAAATTAATATGCACATGGTTATAGGGGTAAGGTACACGGATCTCCTCAAATAGTTAAATGAATAGAACAATACGTTTAGACATTCTCAGATACATGGGACTATATATTTGACACAAGGGAACCAGCCTGTCTATAGGTGCGGAGTGTATGGAGGAGCTTATACGTAAGCATTACGTCACCTTACGACCTCATGTGAGTAAATCATCCTAGACGTTTAAGTTTCTCATTTAAATAAGCCACGGGTAATATGAGTTTGACATAACTGTCAACCACGTGGGGGCCAACATTCATTGCTCATGTATAGTTATGGTAGTTGCTCGCGTGCCTCAAACATCATGCTCGATTTGGATAACTGACTAAGGGTTTATCTGCCAATGGGGGAACAAAAACAAGCTTTATATTTTTAAGTTTGGCCTCTGAATAAATTCAGCAGCACAACTCTTGACTTAAAAGCTAATTTGTCCCTGGACTACCTTGATGGTTTCATTCTGAGCCACTCTTCCGTTGAGCTCGACACATGCAACTCCCCGTTAGTGACAAGTGGTGGAATTGCACTTTATCATTTTGACCCCGAGCCTTTCTAAATTGTATCATCACTTCGCAATACTTTTCAACTTTCCTATTTTCTCCAACATCTTTGCAATGATTCACACGAATGCACGCTCGTTCCCCAGAGTTTGTTTGTCTCGGTTCGTGATTAATGGCGTTCCCTTTGCCCCGTGTTTATTGTGGCCCACTGTCACGGTCCTATCGCAGATTAACCATTGTAGGAGCAGACAACATTCGAGAGCTACTGGATTTGACCTAAAGAGGAATTAGGATTCTTTGTCACACTTGGAAGCAAGACCGAATAAAGAAGGCTACAATCTTGCACATGTCTCTTCAATCACCTCGTCCGTTAAAAGCAGAAGGACCCGGGGCACTGGGCAGCAAAAAAAATCGAAGGAAAAGAAGAGGGCATTCAAATATCTAGCCGATTTCAACATGTATCTCTAGAGAACGTTGCCCTTTATGCAGGTATGGACCTGTGGGCACGTCCACCTCCCCATTCCATTAAAGGCAACCTGATCCAGCCTCGTGTATTTCTGAATGAAATGGTGAGCCTGTGGCTGTTGTGGTGTGTTTCTGAATCCTCAAAACTCCATCGCCGACACCAAAAACACTCAAGATCGGACAAACTTGACATCGATCAAAATTTCGCAAAAAGGGACTTTATTATCTCTTGTGGAATTCTTCACACATAGGCCTACACTGTAGAATGGCCTGCAAAAGTATGTTTCGGGGAAGAAAACGCACACTTCAGCATTCTATCTAACGATATTCTGCCCAATATATAGGCTTCTATTTATTTATTTATTTGTTTGCTAAGTTATGATCTGATGAACATTGGTCAGGCGACATTGTTAAACGCAGTTTTGTAACACGCTGTACATTTTCACGGCAAACAAATTACGAAATAAGTAACCTTTATGCACGCAACCGCCCAAGAAACATGACCCTTATTACGATGGAGCAGGTCACAAGTGTAAAAAGCGCGGGAAAACGTTCATTCAACTGTCTGACAAAATAATCAGCTATGGGCCCCGTGTTAGGCAAGACCCTTGAGGCCATTTGGGGAAAGGTTTTGAAAGGTGAATGATATGATAATGAACTGGTTTTATCAGAGGTGCAATTCGAACAACTAGAATAAAAGAAATTACGGAAAGAATTTCTCACCTATGGACATCAGTCGATATCAGGTGTACAAAACCTATAGACCGAACATTTTAATTTCGTCTTTTCTTAGTAAAATAGCCATTTTCTTCAATGCGTTTTTGCATCAGGTTTGCACTTACAAAAATATGCATTAAACTAGGGGTTAATTAGTGATGTCAACGGTAAGGAATTCTTACCAAGTTGGCTTACTTACTTCTCGCATTCGGCATGACATGGTCAACAAGCATCTCTTTACACTTTGCGTCAGTAAGTTCCTCCTCACTGAAACTATAGACCGCTGGTTCATTGAAGCCGCCTGCAGTGAAAGCAAAAAATACTGCACCGCCGGCGAAGAAACAGTCCCTCCGATTATTATTCTCATCCTCGAAAAGAAAGGCCGTGTTGTTCCAGTTATAGTGTACGAAGAAGTCCCGTATGTAATTTCCCAAGTGTTTAAATGGTGTTTGTACACGTGTCAATGTTTTAAACTCCTGTTTTTCGTCAAATCCGGAGGCTTGAGCCCCTACTGTAAGCATTGGCCGGTCCCAGTGTGCTGCAAATCGACCGGTAGATACTGCGGCGTACTCGCAAACGGGACCGAAGTAAACGTCGGCATTCAGTTTCATTTCCATGTCCACGGTGATAATTTGGGTGTCGCGAACATCGCAACTGGTGTCGCGTGTGTGAGTGGAAATATTGGTGACACCCGGTACGATGGTTTTAAACTTCTCTAAAGCTTCATCAATGGCCGGCAGAACCATCTGCATGTAATAGGGGTACTGACGATCCGTCAGAGCTATCGGCCACTTGGGCAGCAGGATCGCCATAGTGATGGATAGGCCTATATCTTTCTTAACGCCCACCTTCTTGGGCCCACTCGGGGCAAGTTCGGCCCTCGCAGCTCCAGGCCCGATACACGTACACCGAACCATCAGATACAGCCATAGTAGCGATAGAAGCGAACACATCGCAGAACGCATTTTGCAATCAATATGGTTCATCATTTCTCATTCCATCATTGACTCCGATCGACCCAACAACATCAACCCACAATATTCCCGCACTCTGTGATTTGGATAAACCTTACCATGTGATGTTTCCAATGGCGTTTTACAATGCTACAGCAGCTTAACACCATGGCGTCCTTTGCGTAGCATGACACCTTCAGCTCGGGATTATTGTCAGGGCGATTCTATGGGTATTACATCACAGATAAATCCGCGTACTCCACTGAACTCCAACAATAGGAATATTGACCTTTTCCCCTCGCTGAATGCTTCGTCGTTTTACACCACTTGACTTGGTTAACGGCAAGCAAGCACCAGTGTTTATCGTAGACATCGGCAACGCAAGTGGGAGGTGTCGAAAAAGCCTCAGGAATACTTATCCGCAATTAATCCCGTGCCTGAGGCCGCGCCCAGAACCCGTTAGTTGCGTGATGATCCCGTGTGAGATAGTGTGTTCACCAAGAGGGCAGGCTAGGAGCTAAACCCAGTCTCTACCAAGTCCGAGAGATTTATTATCGGTAGCGTGATCACTCCCCGACCTGGATGGAGCCAAGTGCAGCGTACACACACTGGGTAACTGTGCCGACTACGTGTTGCGCATATGGATGGAGTGGTAGGTGGATGTTCAATGACGCCACAGCAGTACACAGTGTCTGTTCAATGCGACCACAGGTTGCCAGCCAGCTAGCCTCATACTCATAACACAGCTTGGCAACTTCTGCCGTATACGCTACACTGATCATGCATCATACGCAATAAACTCGTCACGGGTCCTCTTGACACACTGTTATTGAGCCAACTGACAAATCCATGGTTGTTCTATACCGGCGCGGAAGCGTGTGTATATACACAGATGCGCTTATTACGTAAACATACATTGCATTAGGCGCGTAATGGCGATTCGCGCGCCGTTTAGTGGAAACTGTCTGTCTTACGAACTGCGCTACTTCCTGAAGCGAAAGTTGGCGACGGCATAGTAGCAATTAGCATAAGTAAATTGACGTTGATCCGCGAGATGTGTATATTACATCTTTCCTGGTATACGCGATATGTAGTGCACTGCAAAATACTGTACACATTCACACGTAAAATATACGACGATGAAACTTCTCGACATTGACTTAAAAATACATGGCAAATTGAAAATTAAGCATCTGAAACACATAGACTGCCGACAGAAGACCATCTGTTAGATTTGACAACATTTTAAATGTACCTACAGTACACATTCACACATGCACACTCAGGTAAAATACACGACGATGAAACTTCTCGATAGTGACTTAAAAATGCATGGCAAATTGAAAATTAATCATCTGGAACAGATAGACTGCTGACAGAAGACCATCTGTTAGATTTGACAACATTTTAAATGTACCTCCAGAGTTTCCTCGTGTATAGAAAATCGCTCTTTCTTATATTTTGGCTGGCTAAACATTTATTGGACGGTCATATACACACTACATCAATGGCAATGTGAAGTGCATTTACTGCGTGTATTGGACATACGTTCTTGCATTATACGCGGGATGACATTGGCTTGTACGGAGCACACACTTTTGGAGTAAGATGTGCACATGTGTAGAACGGCCTCACAGGGCCGCCTGCGCTCTGTACTAAACCAACCGTGAGCGTCTGTATCAATGGCCGCCGTTGTTTGTTTGGTGCAAAAAGTAAACCAGAATGGTTTAAACGAGATAAAGACAACGCATGAAAATATAGGTATCGCTTGAGTATCAAAACTGGTATTTAGAATAGAAGGGAAAAAATACCATACACGTTCGCCAGTCGAGACTCCATGCACTAAGTCTATGGAGGATGACATAAAAATCCTAAGTGTTTTCAAGAAAAAAACTTGATATTTTGTCATTGGTAAAATCATGTTTCCTAACCACATTAACCCTTTCTGGGGTATTATCATGTCATATTAGGAAGAATAAGTGGCGAACGTGCACGGTATTTATACCGAACTGAATAGAACTAAAGTCAAAAGAATTAATTAAATACTTAATTATTAATTATTGCAGCTATATAGCGCACATTTCATATGGATATGTGCGTGTGCGCTGCAAGTATCTTTCACCTAAACATCGAGATACATAAGTGGGTGGCGCCATTGGCAGCCGACGGCCAGAGACACCGGGGAATCCCCCACGAAAGAGCGCTCTGAGATATTTTAAGTGCGTTACACAACGCACTGAACCAACGGCTTTACATCCCTTCTGGAAAATGGAGCAATTGTATTTAAGTGCCTTGCTCAAGAGCAAGAACCATTTGGCGGGACGCCTATACAAAACACCAATATGAAATTTCACATTTTCTGCTTCAAGTTAGCATCAACGAAAAAAGTCATCAGGAGACTGTTGTGCGCGCGCGTGACGTCACGTGATGTTTCCTCATAGAAAACCCACTTCAAAGCCACTTCAAAGTACATATAATGTGTATACATTACATTTCGCGTAAATGAACGTTCTTTTGAATACATGTATAGTTGCAAGAGATAACGACCTTTTGAATTGTGTAAAAACCTCTTGAAACATGGGGCTTTGTTTGAGCAATAAAAGTGTGTTTTGGGAGGCATTGTATTTATCTATCAAAACATTTTCTTTCACAATAAACTGAGGCGTGGTCGCTCTTCCGTGTTTTCCATAAAAAGCCCCCATCTTCCCACACTGAGGCGTGTCTTGGTTATAAATAGAAGAGGTCGGCTGATCAATTTACTTTAAGTAAATCCAACCGAATATTTTCTGGAAACGTATTTCCTCATTGGCTAAGAATACGAGGTTATTCGAATGAAGGTATAAACATACCATATTCACGCGTTTGAACGGTTTGGAAAGGTGCCAGTTATGTATATGCGTTCCAAACCTCGCTCTGAAGACGAGGATTGCAACGCATAAATATAATTTATCTTATGAAGACACAGAATCCTCATTTCCACTGACTAAAACAAGCATGGAATTTCACCGTTTTGTTACAAAAAACACTGCGTTTGTGGAAATGAAATTTACTGGAATGCTGTTCCTGCTATGGTGGAATTAATCAATAAACATTTGCAAACGATCCTTGCATTGTCGCTGACATGAACACCTGGATATCCATGTCTACAACGTTTGATGTAAAGCTTTGTCGAAGTCTAGTCAAAAGCGTATATAAGAATCGATACCAACGTCGAAACAATCACACAGCAGAATCGAATAAATACCGCGCAGACAGCGCGCTACGAGAACAAACAGACGACAAAGGTCTTGGAGCCAAGACTAGGTCTAAGTATTTATCAGCCGATAGATTATTTTATTCAGGTCATATTCAATAAATTCTCTATAGGGCCTACTAACTTTACTCGCAAAACTGGCAGGTGCATACTGTATGGTTGACAAATGTCCTCACTGCGTGCAATATATAAAAAGCGACAAGCCGGTAATAAGGTATACATGTTTCCAATGTGAATGCATGGCATTTACGGCCGACTGAATATATGCAAATGCAATTTTAAAAGAGGAACGTTAATTTAGAGAAGCGACAATGTGGAAAGAAAGGGACGCGAATAATGTAAGGGGACTGCTTGAATTGAAAAAGAAATATTTGTAATTAATCCTGCTGGGGGGAATTCTGTACTGATTCTATATATGTATACATGCGTGTGCTGTGAGACATTCAGTCGTTTCAGCAGTTTAGCAAGAGGTACCCTATTTTCTTCTTGTTATAACCTGTATCAAATTCACGAAAGCGTTTAAATTGGCATCGATTTGGACACTGTTCGTGTGGTGGGGGAGTCTCACGGTAACTAATGAATGGGGCAGTCACGGCACGTTCGGGCTATAAATGGCGTTGATTGTATCGACCCGCGCATAGTTACGCGGTGTGAATACGCCACGGTGTGTGTGCTGTGGTGTACAGTGGGGGCGGGGCGTGGATGACACACGCCCATATAAATTCAATTTGGAGTTGTTAATTTTATGGCATCTTCGGTAACTGAGCCCCTTTATGACATCAACTATACATCATTAGGTTAAACTTTATTATCAACTCAAGATGACGACGAAAAAGATGCAGTTTTAGAAGTGGGAGGAAAACCTGCAGGGAATCTCCTGGGAGAAAACCCACGCTGTCAAGTATAGGGATTGCAAACACAATCCATGCACATACACGCCCCGGATTTTTATGATCATACTTTTATATAACGTATACATGTATATATTTTGTTTACTTTCGTTGGTATACACGCCCCTTGAAAACCAACAACATGTTGAATGGGTCACCGTGTCTAAACAAGTGTTAATAATAAAATAATAATAATAATAATTCGAACCCGGGACGCCAGAGGTGAAAGGCAGGGAAAGAACCGCTGCGCCAACCATGCATTTGTACCCAATTGATCCTGGATGGAGAGAGGCAATTTGTGACAATGTGCCTTGCCCAAGGACACACGTTCCATGAACAGTCCTGGTGCGATTATAACCCATAACCCGTGGATGTGACCAAAGTTTTTAATTCCAGTCCATTATTCTACTCAGCCTTGGTGCCCACAAGACGGAATCACGACAAAGAAAATGAGCTAAAGAGAAAAAAAATGACACGAACTAGCAAAGACAGACGGGGCCAGTCGAGTCTAGTCGAAGTAGCTCAAGTTTCATCCTGCAAACGTGAAAAGAAAATTAATAACGAACCACAGGCCTTCGGCGGCCCTTTCGCGAGGAGGTATTTTCTGTGTGAAATAAAGGGCCTCCCTTTGAATACGCCTGGCCCTCCCCCTCGCCCTCCCTCTATACACTGCCAAAATAACGGGTCGTGTCATTAGCCGTCCAGGGCCATCTTCATAGTATCCAGCGACCCGGGTATATAGCTGCAAATAACCCGGGTTAAATTTACCCCAAAGTTTCGTATCAAACGTAAAATTTTAACCCAGAGGAACACTTACCGGGGTCGTCTCTTACAAAGTGAAAATTTCCTCAATAAATTTCAATGAATTATTGTGTGCAATTTAATTGAAGTTCGAGCTTACTATTTTTACTTCTAAATAATTTTGCTATTTTAGTTATATTTTTCACAATCGAATAATTTTTTTCGGGGGAGGGGCGTAGCATTTGCAGTGGAGGTAATGCAGCAGAAACGTAAATCGCGGGAGGAGGAAATCACAGTGACTGCACATTCCGTTTGTGAAAATGTTGTTACCCTGTACGCTAGTATGACGCACCCCCTGCAAATGTTCAACCAATGCATGGTGGCATTGTAACTAAGTGCCTACTGAATCGAAACGACATGGTACCGGTACCTATAGGGAACATGCACAATGTGTGCGGTGTGGCGTCAAGTTACACTACAATGCACACGTACGCATGACGTCCTCTTCCAACGTAAGTGCGTGGGTTATTTTTTCAAAATAAATATGTTTTTATGCGATCTTTTGAACAAGGAAATAAGAACATGTAACCCTTTAGGTTCTAAACTAGCCTGAAATATTGACGTAGGATTTTTTTAGCCAGTTTCGTTCAGGCGCCTGGGAGTTTATCAATAACAAACAGAAAAGGGCTTACTCAAATTAGTATATATGATATATGATATATGATGATGTACCAAAATGTGCTTCACCACAGACGAGATTGGGTGCTGCCGTCAATAAAGTGCCAATAGAGACACTTTGCAGTCAACATTTCCAATGCTTTATGAGTGCAACCCGCAGGCAAAAATACTCGCAAAGCACGGAAGATCGAAAACCCAACCCTGAAGCCCCAATATATTATTTACACGATAAAACTTATGTTATGGACTCCTGGAATAATGGCATAATAAACCTATAGTAAAGAAGAGTGTTGATAAACTAGTCTGAAGACATTTCAGCTATATATCAATGTTTCATAAAACCTTCAAAAACCATGAATGGTTTGTGCGCTTACTAATAAAAGAATGAATATGGCTTCATAGTTCAACTGGTATAGGGCGTCTGCGCGTTAAGCAGAAGGTCCGTGGTTCGATTCCCGGTGGACATGTGTCCACATTTGTATCGATTTACTTCACCCCAACGTTCCCTGTGTCATTATCCTTTGGCCTTAAAAATACATATTCATACAATTTAAAAAAACCACACATTTAGGCGTTATTTTATTTATTTTTTAAAGTAAAATTTTTGACAGAAACACGTGACGTGTTTGATATAATTGCTATAAACAATTTGTTAAAGATTTTTCTTGTTGTAATAGACAGAATTTGATATGGGGCCAAATATTTCATTTTGGTTGGTGGAGGGCGCTATATCATTTAAACTGCCTGGGGGCGCTATTTTTTTTGAGCTACTTGCGGGCGCTATAATTTTAATTTGAATATTTTGGGTGTGGAACATTCTTGTAGACATTCCTGAATTTTGGGTCATTTCAAATGATCATACAATGTCGACATTTGTTCCATTTATTCCAGGTCACCGTCAAAAAAAAATAGTTTACTATATGGCTCGCTGCAGATTTTAAGTCTAATGATGAGAACGTGTGAGCAGTTTTGCAATAGTGTAAATTTTCATCTACCTTTTCTGTTTAATTTTGCACTGCAGCACTTCTTCCCAATTACCTGTATAACGTGTTAGTCCAGAATAATTGGGGTAATGCAAACATGGGTGCATTGCACTATTTTTTTAGGCTAACACCGAGACAGGTGGGACAATATTACACAATTTGCTTGTCATATTCAACAACTAGAACGTGGTAAAACAGACAACGCCAATTGTAAACACTATGCTCGTTTTAAAATTAAGTATAATGGCGTTTTGGTTTCGAGCGATACGGAACAAGTTTGAGTTTGTGTTCCTTTTTTCACGCTCCACATCCCCGGAATAAAACATAGCCAGCTTGCGACCCTTTTAAAGATTAAGACACATCCCTTTTAATAACATGTGTTTTAATTCTTTCTAAAAAGATGCCTGTTTGAGTCAAACAGACGAGAAATAGAGGAAGTGACTGTACTAGGGCATTCTAAAAATAGCACCCAAACCGGAGAACTTTGCCGGTTTTGTGAAACGGACTGTCATTGGGGACAAATTTGTTATTCAAGGCGTGTGATAATAAGATGCTGATGCATCTAATATGCATGCTTTCAAGGGGAACTGAATATTGACGTTAAGTGTAGGCTATGTTCGCGATAACAACTGCAGCCCATTCCTGGTTTTATATCTGGTTATCATTTTAGAAATACACTAAAATATTATTCAAAGATTTAGTAATTTCTTGCAATTATTGGAAATTTTATCTTGGATTATGCGTTAGATTTTATCGGGGTTTCACTACTTTGCATCATAGTGAATGATTTTCGCTTTCGAGAAATGGTTGGACCATGCGCGTTCAAAATATGTTTTCTTTGTCTTTGATTTTAAGAAAGATGAATGCAGCTATCTCGTTTCTGAACCCTAAGCTCAAAAATAATTTAAGATTTCCAGCACTTTTTTGACTTTTGTGTTCGTCTTCACAGGAAATTACATGCAAGATTTTCTTTGACAAATGATATGGAAATTCGTAACGAATTTTTTCACTATCCGTATTATGATTTTGCATATCCAAAAGACGTCGTGAATGTTTACACACCCTTTGCACCAGTGTTCATGACAGGGGCAGGTTATCGTATTTAAATAATGTGACAATCAATTCACAAAGTGCCCACTCGTGTATGACACACACTCGTATCCAAAACGGAGTCAGAGCGACTCTTTAAGTAGAGTCCAGCAACTATGTCGAAAATAACCCCATTTTAAGAGTCATTTGACTCCTTCAAGGAGTCAAGGAAAAACGGAGTCAGAGCGACTCTTCGGGAAGAGTCCAGCAACTATGTCGAAAATGACCCCATTTTAAGGGTCAACTGACTCTTTCAGGGGTCAAATAATTTATTTTGGAAGAGCCATAATGATCATGTGGAAATGTTATTCATCGCTCTTTAGAGTCACTTGACTCGTTTAGAGTCGTATCGACGACATTATGATGGACATGTAATTTACGTTCGTATTTCCAATCAAGAGAAGGATATACTTGGAAGCGCCATGTACAGCACTGTGGCGCAGCGGTATAACGTCGGACTTGCAATCGGAGGGTCGTGAGTTCGAACATCGAAGCGGTCGCAGGCTTTTCCATTGTACAGCGTCAGCTGGTGTAGCGGGCCCCGGCCACCCAGTCGTTAATGGGTACCTGGTGCTTGCATTAGGGAAGGAAACTGCAGACCCGAGCAGTAGTCGGCTCTATCGCCGGGTTAAATGCAGGCTCAAAAGCCAAGGAGTCCGGGAGTTGAGCGCCCGCAGCAAAGCGCGGATACCGCGTATGCCCCTTGCCTTACCACAGCCATGGTTACAGCCAAATTATGGCGATTTTGTGCAAACAAGCAATACGGCCAAGTTTGGTCCACCTAGGCTATGTAAGCAAAATGTTGTTTTATGTTTTGTGTCCGTTGAAGTTGAAGGTGGATTTTGAGATAAGAATCATAAATATTTGACAAGATTTACGGGACTTTTCAAAATATTTCATTATGCAGTGACTCCTTAGAAGAGTCAAAGGACTTTGGGACAGGAGTCAAACTACTCTGTCTTGGGAGTAGTCTGAAATTGACTCTGGAAAGAGAATCTTTTGACCCCGATATGGCTATGTGTGCACGGTGACAATGTGACTGCCCCCTCTCATGGCCGCCTGTGCAAAGTGTCTATCGGAATTTGAAATGATGAGGTCGCTGATTGCGTCAAATCGCTTCAAGAATACACAAATTAAAAAGAGCAAATAACACAAAAACCTCCAAGATAATGTGGGAATTTAGTTTTCTTAATAAAACAAAAACAATAATATAGGTCCTAGCTTCAAAAAGTTATCAAATTGAGTTTAAATAATCATATCCGAGATAACAATCTAGTTCTGTATTCAAAGGGTCTAATCCGCTTACTGGCGGAAAGCTTTTCTTTATGAAATTCCCCCGTCTCCGCCTCGCCATTACCAGTATTACGCCTTGGAGTTATAATGAACGGCGCAAATTAATTTTCCGACTGCTGCACAACGCCACGGGAAAATCAGATAACGAGTTGGAAAATGACGGTAGCGTGTGTGCTAAAATGGTATAAAAAGGTTGCACCCAGGTAAATCGGGCCCCAATAGGAACCAATGCTAAATGCCCGATTTTCAAAAATCATTTGAAAATTTTCACAACTCACTCAGCGTCTCGGGACAACAACCAAAATACTCATTTAAGTCTCATCTTTTTAATTCTGTTGAATTTTACAGGGGGAGTCCGTCACTTTATTCACTAATTTCCGCTTGAAATAAAACCACTTGGAAGAGTGAAAAATGATGAACAAACCCTGCATCGTCCATTTTGAAAAAAGTCCCATGCGCTACCGCGCAAAATATAGGGCCACTTTTACGAGCTATAGGGGCCTATTGTCCGAAATACAATTTCCGAAGAATCTGTTGCAAAATCCGGGAGGGTTGGCAGCTCTGCACTGGTTAAAATCCTTTTATTTTTCCTAGCCATACTGAATTGGCGCAAGTCGTGTTCCACCCGACACCCTTATTTGCCTCATGTGCGGTCATGCATGAAACATAATTTAATTAAACTGCTACCAAAAATCGCAGGAGAACTTATCAAAAATACATGTCAAAACATCTCATATAAATATTGGTACACTAAAACACAACAAGTAATTTTAAAAGTGTGTAGTATTTTTTGACTCACCCTGTATAGAGGAACGTCTTAAATAGTACTAATTTTGAATTTGCCAAGATCTTAAATTAACCTTATGCGTGTTTCGCATGGACTGCGTCTGGTGTACCGACGTACTTCATTTCACTTGCACACATACTATCCACTTGACCTGACTAAATTGTTGTGGTGCAAGCGGTAGGTGTGAAGTACAGAATCAATACCGTGTTCACCGTATAGGAGAGAATGGCATAAAGCAACTAGACTGTGCACCACGTAGCAACGACAGCATAGTATGTGACTTTCTAAACTGCACCTCCATTTGAAAGTGAAGATTTCGGGGCCAGCCATTACGCAAACTGTTACACGCAGAAGGTTAACTTAGCACGCTGCGGTTTGTTCAAGTGGCATGCACGCGGAAGTAGTTGTTCACATCATATAATGCACTATAGACAACTTGCAGTCAATTGTTAGTCAATTTGTGGTCAATTTGCAGTCAATTGCATTGTGGCGCTAAAATTGGGTCCTATTTCCCGGTTTTAGCATTTGTATACCGAGAAACAAACGAAACGCTATTTTCCCCACTTTGGGATTTACAAACGCAGTCAATCTGAGAGTGGGAGTTTACAGTACCCAGAAGCTTTATGCAGTCATTGAGAATGAATATTTCGATATCAACTTAATAACAGAAGACATTTTTAAATTTTGAATAAACTGAAAAGTTGAGTTTCTTTCGTTGCTCCGCATTGTTAAATTTCCACCTCTTTTTCTCTCCAGAATTGGCCAAATTCAAGTGATGCTTTTGATAATGCCAGGGATGTCCTCGCTGAATGTACTTATAACTTTATAATTTTCGCAATTTTGTGCAAAATTGTGAGGGCGCTGTTCATGCCTGATTGCAGAAAGATGAAACTGCAATAGAGTACTAAAGTGGAAACGTCATCATTTGTGCGTTGTAAAGGTTACTACACTAAGTGAACTGTTTCCCCACGCCTTAGCGGTAAGATTACCAGCGACTTTCAGACTCAATTGCCGTGGCAACTGACGCCAAATCCAAGTGCACATTGAGATGGGTGATGCATTTCTGAAACACACACAAAATAGCACACATCTGCTGTGACATTGCGGTTTTGCTCAGTACGGGCATTAGCGTAAACATTATAGATATATTACATGATTGGAAAACTGTTAACAATGATGTTATCCCCAGGCCCACGCCCACGTCCACACACATTTATACAGGCCTAAATTCATCTCAAATTTTCGTTTTCTTAAAATATATCATCTTGGGCGGAATCAATTTATCATTGCATTGAACAGTTGGAACCGCTTTTATTTCCCAGGTTCTTTTCATGCATGGTCAAATGTCTGATTACCATTTTGGGACATTGCAAATACGGGCTGAGCCTCTGGTCTCTCCAAACGCCATTGGTAAATTACATCATGGGAACAATCAAAGACAGTCATTTGACACGGATTTTAATCAATACAAAAAATCCGATCATCTTTTGGCTTTGAGGTCAATCTTAAGATAAAAAGCGACAACTCGGCTTGACCACGAGCCATACACGGAGAGGTGATCTTTTTAATACCTAACCACGCCACCTAAACCTGGTTTATAATTCGCAAAGTGGAAATCATCATAAGCATAATCAGTCGGAAGTATTCCAACAAGCAACAGACTCAAACCTTTTAAGATTGATATTGTATCTCGTACTTTTGAGCGTGATTACCTGGCGATGACAAAACAAACATTGCTAAAAAAAACGCCCGAATGATCTGCCTAATGGACTCAATAGGGCGTAAATGACTCGCTGACACAGGTAAAAGGGCTAGGGGAATCTCATTTTGGGGAGAGCTTTCGAGGAGGTAATTTGGCTATGTGCACACTGGAGATATGCACTTTGGCTGCTGTATCCAACCATGATCCAACTGATTTGGCGTGAAATTACGCTCAAGTCACTTTCCCATAGAGTCGTGTGTTATTTCCGTCCATATAGCTATTGATTCAAAAGCAACTTTAATATTGACACAACTCAGGAGTTAGGTCAATATCGCACATTTATGCAATCGCAGGGGCAATAATCTAGCAGTAAAAAATGTATTTCTCGAAACAACAATAAACTCGTTTGTACCGATTAACACGTCAAAGGGAGGGACGATACACGCCCGGAAACATAGATAGACCTAAATGTCACGCATTTTATCAGTTAAATATTGTATTTTATGAGTTAAAAGGCTGTTGTCTTTATGACCCAACTATCTAGTTAAAAATCTAAGGGTTAATAAAAATGCTGAAGATAATTATATTTATTTTAGCCGGTACACGAATTTTCCTCTGTTTGCCTGTTTGAGGGGATTACTACAAACGCATTTTCTACCAATGCTAAAATGTGGTAATTTGTTTACTTTCAAAAGTAAAATAATATATTGTGTCCCACAAGGGGACTCATATATGTCATAAAGTCAACGACTTGTCCATTTCACATCCTCCCTTTAAGAGCAATCGTTCCATGAACCGTATTCGAAATGACGCAATTTTTCAATCGTGTCTCTGATCTGTTTTACAAAAGATGCGTTCGATCAGCTGACACGTGTAATACCAGCCAACACCAGTGCGTTCGATTTGCCATCACGTGATTTTCGTGTTTGTCCTGCTGTCGGCATACTATGATGATTTTTCCAGAATACTAAGCGAAAATCTGCTACAGACGGTCGTTTTAAAAGGCATGACTCCTTGTCTAATTTGGGATGGTGCCAAACCATGAATTCGTAATTGAAACGTAAACGGGTTCGAAGTAGAATTTACGTTTATATAAATTGATTCAGGAAACACGACCATTTCGGTTAGAACCGAAAATGCAATTTGCGTCTTGTCTACCGAGAAATAACAATATGCCTATAAGTTACCCACCGTGGACAATATGACACATGTGCTAAAACATTACTAATTTGCATTCGGAGGCGACGAGACGATATAATAAATCATTTTGCTCGTTGTGTATTATAGGCATAGGCCTATATTAAAGCGAAACCTCATTATTGCAAGCGCTGCGGCCAACGGCGGAATGTTTATTATAGTTTCAAGCATGGCACTCGTTCTGTGCCAAATCTCTGTCGTAATAATCGCCTTTGATGACTTGAGACCCATTATTATTATTTCAGTGACGGCTACTGATAGTTAATCGTCTATACCCGCTAGCGTAATGACCACTGGACGCCAAAAGTTACGCCAGCTTGTCATTGGCTTGATACGCGCGTGCTAATAAACACAGCACATCGACCTGCAGAAACATGTTTCTGACGTACGCCTAATCTTTGATTTAAAGGTAGAACACATCATTTGTAGTGACCCCAATTTTTTCACGAGTTGACAAGAAAAAAAAATTACTAAAAGTGGTACCAAACACCACACGATTTTATTTCAATCCAAAATGGTATTTTGTGTGAGAAAACTCAAGGTGGTTTTCTAAAAAGTCTTTTGCAACATGGGCTTCTAATCACAAGTCGAAATAACGCCCTCTTTTAACAGTTTATACCAATCATGTGTTCTACTTTTACTCACCGATAGGTTTTAGCCATCATGAGCCACACTTGATCATTTTATTAAATTTAATCATTCAGATGCAGAAATACTTCAGAAAACCTTAAAAATCCATGCATGGTTTTTGTGTTGAACGAACAGTAAAAACAAAACGTCTGCAGCCCTTGCACCGGAGTAGGCCTAATATTTAGGCCTTGTTATATGCAACCTGAATGCATAAGAAAGCACAAGCTTTACCCAAGACCCCCGCCTGACACATGTCGTACGATTTATCATATGTCTCGAATTAACGGGGACGTCAAGTTACCATAGGCACCGACATGAAAAATAATCTACATTCTTCCGTTTGAACATAGATAAAGTGACATGACATGCAAAAGTCGTAGGAGGTTAGAGTCACACAACCGAAGGCGCCATGTGAATATAGCAGATGGGCAAATAAATCAAATTGTATACGAGATAATAGATTTTCTATTCCTTACTCGATATTTCAATGTCTGATACACTTGTCAAAGATCGCCCTTCTTTCTAAAAACCGTGTTAAATAGATTTTCCCATGCCCTAGTTATCATCTATCATATGTCGGAGAGTGATGTAGGCCTATGAGATTGTTGGAGTGGGGGGAAAACATATATTTTGACAGAACAGCGTATAGATCAATGTATGGGGCGAGGAAAAGTAAACATAATGTACAATGGAAAATGTAATTTTCTGAACGTCTATGAATTATATTATTCGGAGTGAGTTAACGGGTCAACTGCAATTAACAATCAGAGGAGAAAATATCTTAAATGTTCAAGTTTTTAGTTGCCGTGTTCTTAGATAAGACTTAATATCTCTCACACAAAGGTCCCATAATGACATGTAAATTATAGTAAAAATATTGCCCGCTACGTAGTGGATGCGCGCGTATTATAATAATAATAATAACGAACATTTATACTGCGCCGGTATCCGTCATAAATGACGCTCATGGCGCATAACAATGAAACAGAATACTTAGACTAACAAAAGAAGGTTAAACATGTGTGTTTTGAGTGCACTCTTAAAATCAGAGAGATTTGTGAGTGAACGGATGGTCTGAGGAAGTTTGTTCCACAGGAATGGACCAGCATGTAAAAATGATCTATCTCCCCATGTGTTGGTGGTACGTGGAACTGTCAGCTGGCAAGCACTGGAAGAGCGGAGGTAACGAGCGCCATGTTGCTGTAATTTAATTATACTGCTGTTATATGCTGGTGGAGAGCCATGTACAATATGAAAAACTGTCAGAAGAATTTTGAACTCAATTCGTTGTACAACAGGGAGCCAATGAAGCGAATGCAGAACAGGTGTAATGTGAGTTCTACGTGTACAACGAGTTACAACACGAGCTGCACAGTTTTGGAGTTTCTGAAGACGTGCAATTTGAGATGACGGTAAATGGTACAAAAGGGAGTTACAAAAATCCAGACGAGATGATATAAGTGCATGAACCAGTTTTTCTGTGGCCGATCGCGTTAAGTACTTACGAATTAAACCAAGATTACGGAGCTGGAAGCGAACTGACTTACATACATTATAAATTTGATCCGACATTGAAAAGTGACAGTTAATCATCACTCCTAGATTTCTACAGGATGCCTTAGCAGTGATGACTGAATTTCCGACATTGATACTAGAAATGTCGATCTTAGCTAATTGTGCTCTAGAACCACAGAGAATAAACTCAGATTTACCATTATTTAGTTGCAAAAAATTTACCACCATCCAGTTTCTGACATCTTCAATGCATTCTTCCATATCTTTAAATTGCGAATTGCATCATCTTGATTTGGACTGAAGGTTACATATAGTTGGATATCATCAGCAAAGCAATGATAATTGACATTGTGACCACTGATTACATTATTATTATTATTATTATTTCTTTCTGGTATTCATACCAAGGATTCCTCAATAGTGCTCATTGCACTATCACTCGCAAGCGTGAGGAAACCCATGAAGAATTTGAAATGGCCAGAGACACCGGGGATGATCCCCCTTGCTCTTCACGAAAGAATGCTCTGGGATCTTTAGAGTGCGTTTCCATTACCTAACACACTGGACCAACGGCTTTACATCCCTTCCGAAGGATGGAGCAAGTGTGGTTGAGTGCCTTGCCCAAGGGCACAGGTACCGTAGCCGTGGGGAGGTTCGAACCTGCAACCCCAAGTTTTCACCTATGATTGCGAGTCAATGACCTAAACCGCTAGGCCACGGTACCCCACATGACCAAGTCTACTCAGATAAATTGAAAAGAGAAGTGGTCCTCCAACAGAACCTTGTGGAACACCACATTCTACAGGTACAGGTTCTGATTTGGCCTGACCAATACACACTGACTGCTGGCGATTATGTAAATATGAAGTGAACCAATTTAGGGCTGTCCATTTGACACCAAGTGAGGATAGAATGTTGACAAGAATACAGTGGTCCACTGTATCAACTGCAGCGGACAGGTCCAATAAAACAAGAGCTGTAATCTTGCCATCATTCATGCCACACAAAATATCATTGGACAGGTTTAAAAGTAATGTCTCTACACTATGGTTCTTGCGATATGCAGACTGTCTATAGTCCAGGAGATTGTTGTCTTGGAGATGTTCAGATAGCCTGGAAAAGGCAACGCGTTCAAGCAGCTTTGACAGGTATGGTAAGTTGGAGACTGGCCGGTAACTTCAAACAACACAAGTGCATATAAGCAAAGACAAATATTACTCTAAAGATTTCATTGACCAAAACATCATAATTTGTAAAATGTTCGCATGGTCATTATGACCACATGTGCAACAGAATCAAGTTTGGGTATACGTACTGGTACGTAACATTAACAAAATGCTCGAGCGAGTCGGTGTCATTACAGCCTTGGGAAAAATACTGGACCACCTTTGTCTTGAATTATTCTTAAAAATTACTCCTCTTCGGCAGCAACCGGGCTAATGTTTATGATGTTTGGTCTCAGACAATAGTCATTAGCTCAGGAGGCTTACATAGCATCCAATATTGCTATAAGACATTCTTTAACAAATTGTTATGTACTTATTTTTGTTGTCAGGTTGTAGGTGGTCAAATATTTTTTTCCAAGGCTGTACATGTATGTTCGAGCGAGTCAGTGCCAGTATTTGCCAAATGACCCACAGGCGAATGCGCAGGTCGAGTAATTGAACGGTAATGTAAGTGTTATGTCTAAATTGCACTTTCGGGTATCATGCGTTCACGTCTTAAGGCAAAATGCCATCTGTCGGTCTAAGACACTATCTTCAGGAATTTACTGATACAATCATTGATGTAATCACATTACAAAACCTCTGATAACATACGCACACATTGTATAAAGCCCTTTCGCGTGCATGTCTGAAAGTTACATCTATGGGTAAGTGCACTATAATTCAAATAGCTAGCTAAAACATCTCTCATCTCATTCCAATTAAATGTCACAAAACGTGAAAATATTTTGTTGTATTTTTTCCCCTCTAAATTACATCACAGCAGTACGGAACTCCAGAAGCTTATTTCGGGAACAGATGCGGACCCGAACTAATTTAGTCGTAACCATTGAAAGCCCTAGGCTATTAATCAACACCTTTACCTTGCGAAACTGATTAGTTTATCTGTTGCTATGCTCCGATGATCGGCCGGGCTATATATTTTTTCCAGTTGAGTATACAGTGAACCTTTTGCTCCGGGACTTCGCTGCTATGTCAGTTACTTCAGTGGGGCTACCACTATACACTGCCTCCTAAGCTAGTGACTATTGTCTAAGACCAATCATCATAAACATAAGCCCGGTTGCTGCCGAACAGGAGTGATTTCTATGAATACTTGTGGTCCAATAATGTTTTTTACATCTTTAAGCTACATTTAATTCAGCATGTGGACTGAGAATAAGCCCACATTCATTTGTCCATTTTCGTCATAAAATAAGACGGTGGCAAGCCCGTACTATACTCGTATCTTACAGAAATTTGCCTCCTCGCTAAACTTTTGCCACATGGAGAAAAAAAAATCAAATCTATACTGGAATAAAAAATACATGGAACAGAGCGCCTAGCCTATCTATCATGTTGTATCATGAAATATTCAGGCTCCACTCTCCCTATACAGGAAGAATCATGACTATGCCGCTGTCGAGAACCCGAGTGTGTTTATAAACCTCGCTCCAAATTCGTTTGGTTTGGTTGTGAATAACGAGAGGTGCTCTTAAACTCCGATCAGAACGGAATACTAACAAAGGGCTTGCAATTTGTCATGGTAAATGTCATCACAATGGCATTATCCGACGTTTGCCGATACACAAGGCATGGTCCATGTAAATTGGTGGCCAATTTTAATCGCCAGTACGAGTATTGCACTTTAATATGCAAAGAGCTCACTTAAAGCATAAAGCAATACAACGAACATAATATGTTACTAATACAGCAGGCAAAAATGTTATCCCACCATTTAAAATTTACATAATGGTCATGATTTCTAATTGAGGACATCAATGTGTAATTCGTGTTTCATTTCACTGATGCGTTTTGAACTGCCTTGCTGTACAATACTTTTTTTTGGTAAGTACATGTACGAGCGCTTTGCCAATTTATGTAACATATATTGTGGTTGACAAGATTGTATATACATTAGCGTTGTTTATGGACGAACACTGGAGGAATGAACAATGGTTTCACTGTTATTCGAACATGCTCGCCTCCATTAACAATGGACAACCCGGTACGCCCTCTACAGACCGTGTGCCCTTTGTTTACTTCTAGCCCGCCCTCTATCCGTGGCCGTGTCCGAACTGTGGCTTGAAACGACACACGAGTCAATAGTAGACCCTACATTGATCACTTTCCAGTTCCACATGCTCGTGTGTATTTTTCGCAACGTAGCCAATGAGATTGGACGCGGCCTATAATGCATATACGTACAGACATTAATTGAAAACTGTGTTTTAATGCTTTCCTGCTGCGTATCATTTTGTTGAGTACTACCTAGTGCAATTGCACGTTCCTGTTCTTTTGTTAAATGACGCATTTGGTATACATCGAGCCAGATACTTGTACTTGAAAATAGAAAGACATTGAACAAGTTGTTCCAATGGTTTTCTGATACAACATGCAGACACAATGAACTTCCCTGTTACAAAGTCACTTTGAAAATGGTACTTATTGTTTTGTTTATTTATATTGCAAAATATGTTCATCTTTCAGAACCATAGTTTCGTTGCAAACTTCCTCATTTATTGACTGTACAATGTAGTATCGTGTTTTGGACAAAAACTAACAAAATTTACATTGTAGGAATAGATTTCGGCTTCGTCTGTACAGAATCGCCTCAAAAGATGAGTACTTTTGTAAACAATGAAACCTTTCGAAACAAACATTAAATTACCTTTCGAAATGTGTATTTTCTCCCATTGTTCGTAGCCGAAAGGCAAACCTCAACGTGAATTGTTTCCTTTTGGTTTCAATATTTACCGCTCGTGATGAAACAAAATTACGTCAATTTGGTTTCTGATATAATTACCGGGAAAAATTTGTCTTCCTGACTGGTAACAAAGAAGTAACAGATTCGAGATTCGAGATTTTAGGACATTTTGTTTCCAAATCGTGCGTGCCATGTCGCAACTCATGTCGCAAATCCTAACGGCTCTCGCCACGTGCTCACACGTCAACAGCAAGTGCGACGATGAAAAATGATTTCCCTTGACAACATATTACGGAAGAGAGGGCGTCTGTCATTAATTCTGGCCCTTGAGAACTTCACACAACGCCCTCTGAACTATTTGTATGACAGATAAATCGATCTAACCATAATATCATACACGAAGTTGACAAGCGCTTCGATTTCTCACAAAGGAAAACGCGAATTTTCATTTTTATGTTTTTGTGTTGAAGAAGACTACTCCAAAATTCTTTATGGTTCGACGCGAAATTGGAGACTCTTCTATATTGAAAGGTTGTGCTTTGATGGGAAAGCTGATTACAGAAGTTGTTGTTGTTTTTACATGGAATAAAAATAAGTGCTGTGCGTCCCTATCGAGTTTTCCAAACGACATCGCATAGTTATAAGCGGCCGGCTGCCTTCAACAACAAATAGCCGTAGGACCATAAATAGACTAAACCTGGCAATAATAAGACGACGGAGGGCGTGCGAGTTCATCTACAGCATCAGACCAACGCACACAAGCACACACACACAAGACGGCTAATAACACGATCAGAGACAGGTAAAGCGGCGGTGCAAATGTTTTTTGCTGCAAACAGTCGAACGTCATCGCTGTCGTCGCCTTTAGAATGTATTTGAAAATACTGTTTCACGTGAAAAAGTAAATGAAATATTTTTGGTTATCACATCAGCGCAATGGCAGATGATTTTGAAAATTCCCCTTGCGAGAACAATAAAATTATAGCGAAAACGGACACAATTCATTTAAACAAACAATGTACAAAAATGACGTCAGGGCACTAGGCTTACATACGTACTTTCATATATTCTCACAAGCTGTTTGGTACTCAGACACTCCCACATAATTGCAAATAGCAAAAAATGAACCCCCTTTTAATATTTTTGACGAAATTTTAAGATAAAAAAGAAAAAAGAAAGAAGAAAAACAAACCTTGTGCTCCGTACAATATAAGACTGGCCACCTACACCTTAGTAAACGAAGAATGAGTTTTCTGTTTTTTTAAGCCGACAATAAACGCGCGTTGGTTTTTGTCAATTCATTTACATAATTACACTTTTCTTCAAATAAATGAACGGCGTATTGCACTGATGAAGCCCCTCAGTAATTCGCCAAGTTCCCGCAACCACAAAATCCGGCCCGCTGTCGCCCCGAGCACCTCAGCAAATAAACAACATTCCCATTACTCTCTCAATCTCAGGAGGATATACGAGGTGCGTACGTGTCAACAGACTAGATCAAGTTTAGCCGCAGGCTGCGATGGCTCGTAGATTATTCGTTGCGTGTCACATCACAGGTGAGCGGTCGTGCCCTGTAGCGCCCTCAAGCGATGAAACATCGCTCATTTTATTTTTAGTCGGCGGTACTACTCGTTATCACTGCGTTGCTGCCTTGTGCTCGTTTGAAATGTGTTATGTTAAAAGCCAATGATGGTTTTCTTGATTTATTTTTCCTCAGGCTTAAAAAGAATCGTTTTAAATCAGGTTTGAAACGCTAAAAGAAGATTTATGTTCCAAAATTAAGATTTAGCGCGACCATTCGCTTGTTTATGATTGAAAATCAACAGCGACTAATTCTGAAATATTATTTGAGGTATTTTGACAGTTTAGGTAAAGTTAAAATATCACATTTGTCCTCTAATTACTTGCAAAAGTGCCGTTGCTAACGTAATTAATATGTAACACTCTAAGCAATTTGTAAAACTGATTGCGTCTTATTCGTAACTGCATGTATTTTGTTCTGTGTGTGCTAAAGGTGTACGTGTTGAGTTACAAAACAGCTGTTGTCAGCTCCGTTTCCATAACAAGTAAAACCCAAATGACAATGTGGAGATTATAGACTAATTTCGGGCATTTGCTTCCCCCACATTTCATATTAAGAACACCAAGGCGCGTCGCTTTCATCAGAAAGCCCGAGGATTCACCTGAATTTTGCCATTATCAAATTGACAGAAATGCTGATAATGACGTCATAATGACGTTAGCGCGGTGAATAGGTAAGTAATTCTTAGGTTTTGGTCAAATTTGTAAAGACCAATTTATTTAATTAACTGAAATTTTTGCCAAAAAAAGAAATCATTTGTTCAAACCTCGAAATTAAAAAACCCCAAACAGTTATACAAAGGCCGATTTCAGACTATTTAAAGTTGGTCGACTAGCTTAATAATAAAGGTTGTTGAAATATTCTGAATGAACATCTATATAAACATAAAATGAGAAGTGGTTAAACCCTCATCGATTTCGCACAAAAGTGCACAATTTGTAAAGGTTTGAAACAGACGGAATGTTTAAAAGTTAATAAAACGTATACGTGCAAACACGGACGGCGAAATTGATGCTTTAAAAGCCAACTGATCAATTCTTAATCCATCAATGTGTGCATTTTTTATGTATCTTTAAAGGTCGACAGAACTGTAGCTCGTTTGACATTTCAGACGATAGTGGCAGAGTCGAAAATGAACTTTGAGTATTGTGAGTCACGCAAATCAGCGATTTGAATCAAACTGTATTAACGTCATCAAGATAAATTTGCGATCAGACTCTTCTTTGTTCAAGTGAAACAACTTGGACTGGTTAAATTAACGAGACACATTTTTTTGGTAATAGATGCACAGCGGTGTCCATGTCGGGTATTTTGTGGTAGTAAATGCGGACCTGAACTTTTTCACGTTTGTTAGATTGTGTCTATCGGGCCAGCATATTCCACACGGAATTATTCTTCGATGAAGATTTATTGTCCGTGCTGTCATCGGGGAATGGGAACGGCAAATACCACGTATACGAAACTAGGATCGAACAGCATTGTCAATTTGAATAATAGTCCGGCGTAATGTGCAAACACTGAATAATCGAAAATTGCCGAAGGGAAACAAACTATTTTGTCGTGTTTACATTTCCAAAGTGCAATATTGACACAAGTCTCTCAGTTTGAGGAATTTGAGATACTGCTTTGCGCGGTTTGGCACCGTGGGACCCCTTTTCTGACGGCAACGGCGTTATGATATTTATTTTGTTACAAATCGCGCGGCATTGTTCGTCCATTTTTAGGCCAAAGTGAACACAAAATGTTGCTTTTAGGTCTCCATCGGTTTCACATTTTATATTTTATACGGAAAGGAGGAAAACAGCATAAATGTATTTGACCCCTAAAAAATTATTGTCGTTTCCAACAGACGACGTAAATAGACCGTGTAAGTTGACCTCGAGAACGTGCGGGACTCCGCGAGACTCGTCGACTTCCGGAGACCTCGTATAGGAGCTTCACCACGTGCGGCGACCGTTTTGTCGGTACCATTTTGACACCACGTCAAAATTAGCAGTTTCACCTACCGATTAAAGGTCCACTGTACAAATTCTTAAAATCCCATTTATTACTTGTGAGAAAAGTTAATTGAGCAAAAAGTTCATAACATTTTTAATCGGACCTTTTATTTCCGTCTCTGTGGTAAACTGGTAACCCTACACGTAATATAATAACCACACAGCCATGACAGCACGTTGCTGGTAGTCCGCAAGTGGCGCGAACATTTTGACGCAGTGTATGGCGCAAATACGGTGCATTATGGCAGATAATTGCCGTTATCAAAAGTTCTTGATTCGGCTTCAGACGGTCTTTGCTATTTCCGTCCTGACATGTGTACTTTATTTGTTTGGGGTTTTGGTGGTGGTTTTGTCTACTCTCAACAGAAGTGAACGGTCAAGTTGACGTTCAAACCAGGTATTTGTTTAGCCACGTTAATATTTCTGAGATACACCAAGCCTGGGCCTGCCATTCGTATAGGAACTTGCAAACCGGAAACAAAAGATCAAACAATTTTATTTGTTTGTGACAAACTCGGACAACATTTGCATCATTTTATTTAATGAATCGATAGATTTTAAGGTGCTTTTTCAATTTATTGGTGTTTGGGCGCTTACAAACGCGGTACGGTAAAGTGATCATTCAAAGAAGATCGCCACAACGTTAATACCCCATACTAGCCAATCTCTGACTGGTCTCCGGAAGTATGACCCGAAACGAGACTTACACGGTCTATATATTACCACTTTGTATAGGACTCAGTGTGGAATTACAATTACAAAACAGGGAAAATCCGGGTAGATCATAGTGTAAGTTCAATTTTCACTGTCGAAAGGGCAAAGTCACTCGTATTGTATACATTCTTAGAGAAACTTTCTATTAGAAAATCAAAAATACCATAAGATGACCTCAAGGGGCACCAAGGCCAAGACCAGGACTGTACAGTCCAACCATATAGTGGCCATCGGTCACCCAAAGGACAGGCCGAAAGTGTTTACTATATGTAGGTGTACAAATACATAGGCATGGACATGTATACGATATAGCCATATAGGCCCTACTAGCCGAAAAACAGCAGTAATTCAGCAAAAAAATAGAATCTGTACCTGAATTGAGCCCATTCAGTAAGCAGCTTACATAGTTTGAGACGCAGACACCATGTCTATACCTCATCACATCAGCATACATACACAAGAAAAACGTACACACAAAACAGATATACAGGAATACGTTGTTAATTTTATGGCATCCTCGGTAACTAAGGCCCTTTATGCCATCAACTATATGGTGTCAGCTTTAACTATACTTTATTATCAACTCAAGAAGACGAAGAAGGAAATGCAGTTTTAGAAGTGGGTGGAAAACCACGCGGTCAAGTAGGGACTGCAAACCAAATCCACGTACATACCCCGGAATTGAACCCAGAACGCCAGAGGCGGGGGGAAAGAATATATAGTCGCCAACCCGACTGTCCAAAGATATACAACCTTCCTAGAAAATACAATTGCCTATGGTGGCAAAGCAAGGCCAAGTATTGATGAGTGTTTCCGCAGTTCCCGGAAAAAAAGATCGCTCTTCGAAAAGCGTTTTCTTTTTGTGTCACCCTATTGCATCAAACCTTGTAGAACTAAAATCGACCTGACATGAAAAATTACCTAAAATGACCTCATTTGCCGTAAAAAGCGTGACGGAAATGAGCTGAATGACGAAGCCACGATATAGGTCACTCCAAAACAATTACGTCTCCGTGTTCCGTCACGAACTGACGAGCCCAAGTCATTAGCGACTCCTTCAGATGGATTTTTTTCCCTTTTAACTTCAAAGATTTCATTCTAGATGGAGTAAATTGCATTGATGTAATCGAGAGTATAGGTTTCCATGGAAACAGACGTGCAGCAAACGACTACTCTCTTAGACTTATACAGATTCACGGTTAAGTCAGAAGATACAGCATCTCCTATTGGGGCTCTTAATCTCGGAGAAAAAAAAATCGTCTTGAAGCAGAATAGTTTATGGCGTTCTCTAATTTAAATTTAATGCCAATATAAACATTCCGAGTTGCATAATATAAACATAGAAAGATATACACAGAATTTCCCCAAATTAAAGAAAGATTACCTGATTGGAAAACTGTTATAGAAACGACGTTACCGCCATGCGTGATTGCGGATGTGTGTGATAAAAACCAACCTGTGTATAAGTCAGCTCAGTAATTGAGTCCAAGAAAATGAAAAACTGTATCCATTCTTTCGAGAAATTGTGCAAAGCCACTGTCCTATTTAGGTTGGTTCCCTGGCTGTACTGCACAACAAACGGAGTAATAATGCCTCCGATGTGCCCTATGCTGTCACTGCAAACCAAAACATGCTCGGCGTTATGCGCGCTCATCATGTTTTGCATAATTTTGGTTTAGGAATGAGGTCGCATGTCAAATCGTCTTTAAATTAATTTTGTGGGGTACCGTGGCCGAGTGGTTTAGGTCACTGACTCGCAATAGTCGGGTGAAAACTTGGGTTTGCGGGTTCGATACCTGGCTGGGGTACCTGTGCCCTTGAGCAGGGCACTTAAACACATTTGCTACATCCTTCGGAAGGGATGCATAGCCGTTGGTCCAGTGTGTTGTGTAACGCACTTAAAAGATCCTAGAGCATTCTCTCATGAAGAGATAGGGGACTCCCCGGTGTCTCTGGCCGTCGGCTGCCAATGGCGCCACCCACCTCGATGTTTAGGCGGAATGCAATTCAGCCTATGGGCTGCGAATTGAAGTTTATTAAACCCATTAAATAATTTTTTTAAACAATTATATGACTTTGGCACATTACCAAACCAAATGTATGCAAACCAGGATGCGCGCGCATAACGACGACCATTTTTCAACAGAGGGCGCTTAAGATATAAACAAAGAGCACATTGCCTATAGTTTCTTTCACAGGAGGGCGCCCTTTAAAAGTCATCTTCATTTATTATTTTCTCGTAAATAATCTCGTGTGTAATCATTGCATTGGACAGATCTTCCTTTTTTTTTTCCGGTCAAATGGTTTATTAAAAGTTTGGTCCATTGCAAATATAATGACTATGGCTTTAATGACTATCTATCTACCGTCACCAATGCATAGTTCCGACCTGTCAATCAACCGAACCCGCCGACCAATCATAACAGGGCTAGCAGATCTATATGTCAAATTGCATTGCCTCACAAACCAACATCACGCGATTTTCTACCGATACGTTGTATGTGGTGTTCGCGGTGAATTTTTGATTTCAAGGCTGGGCAATTCGCTGTTCAAAGGTAAGAAAGCGAATTGTTATAAATATATGACATCTCTGTCACTGGCCTTTTACTAAGTGCGTGCTACTGTCGACCCTGAAACATGAATACCTTTGAGTTTTCTCCAATGAATCTGTGCTTTCCGTTGAAAGTCCCATTGGTTTGTGCAGTGTGTGTATGTGGACATTTTGGCGATAGCGTGTGAGGCATAGCAACAATATCCAAGGGGACGGGGTTAATTGGGCAATCACGGAACTATGCATTCAATTTAATTGATCCGACCACGCACAGTTAACATTTGCTAATTACTTTATATCTTTTACGTGTCATTTTAATTTCAGTCAGTAAACATACCACGTAGAGATGAAGATAATGCACTCTGTTTCCTACCCAATAAAACGCAAAACAAATTGACTTCATTTAAGCTAACATTTACACTTCCATTGCAGGGTATATTCGATATCTCGTGTGTGAAATAAAAGTGCAGTGTGAGGTGACGAAAAGTGCTATTTAAAAGCCCACACAACCCGTAACAAGTCGAGATAAAATATCCGTATGTTAAATTGTTACGTTTCCCTTCAACATTGTATTTTTTTATACAGCAAATTAGACTGTGCGTGCAGGGTTCTGAAAAGTGCGAATGTGACCTATGTATCAGATTGTTTTAATTTTTTTTTTTTTAATATTTAATATATATTTTTGTATACACCTAGTCCAAATATTGACTGTGATTCTGCAATTGCCATACTTTGTAGAGTTTGTATTCGCTTTAAATTTGTGTGTGTCATTTTTTTCTTTTTTCTTGGGTACACTCATTGTGTTTAAATGTTATAACCGTGAACATTTTAAGAGGGACATGAAGTAAAGTTTGGTTGTTAATTAGAGTTTGTTTTGCCCTTTACCCGACGTAATTATTAACACTGTATATACTCAGTGCTTTCCCAAGACACTATGAAAAACACTGTGCAGACTGGAAGAAATGTTGCTTGTTAAAATAATAGAGTAATAAAGTGAAAACGTCACCTTGTGTGTTCCCAAGGTTACGGGATCTACATAGACTGGTTCCCGCTCCACATATTCCACATACAACGACTGAATATGAGGACCGGCTACTGTGGTGTTTAAAATAGCACTAAGCATTACGTCATGCATTTATTTTTAGGAGAGCAATCATAGCGCGGCACGAGTGTATAACAATTTGAAAATGGTTATTCCATATTTGGCCAAAACAAACTTAATATATTAACCTTAAAATATTACACATGCCCACCATAGCATCATCAATCAAATTCAAACCTTGACTGCATCATCGTAAATAAACACGCGGCGAAACACTAACGCCCGGACGTGCATTCGGGTAACTTCGGGAACCTTCGGGAAAAGGAGGAATTCCTCCTGTTTCAATATGGCGGACAAACATGTATACTAGCGGATGCCGGACCTTAAAATCAGTCTAGTGATCGAAATGTTTGGTAAGGGAACCAGACTAGAGATCTACACTGAAACCAGTGAACTGTCTCCCTGCATTTTAGCAAAGGACGTTTCGGATTACCAGCGAATGCTTAGACCCAGTTGGCAGTTACCCTGGCAATACACGCTTTAGTGGCCTATGGTTGTCAGAAAATATTGGGGAAATGTGGTCACGTGCAAGTTAATGTCTCTATAGACTCTTTGCACCGGCTGCCATGCCGGGGCAGATTGTTTTCATATTTTCATATTTAAATGACGTGACAATAGGTCCACAAAATGCATGACGCACGATGACAATGTGACAGCCCCCTATCAGAGCCACCCGTGGAAATACATGTAGTCTATAACGTGAGAATGTCTCACGATTTTCGCATGCCCAGTGCGAAAATCGTAATAAAGGAAATGTTATTTACATACATGATTTTATACTAAATACTACAATAAACGTACCCGATGATTTGATTTTCAGTTGACACAGAGCGGACTCGTACATTTAAAGCTATAATATTGTGAGTTTAGCTCCCCAAAGCTAATGTCTTGCAACCAAAGTGAAGGAGTAAGCGTCAACGCGAATATAATTACACCCAAGGGAACTCACAGACGAGTAATGTAAATGAAATCCGCAGAATAGAAAGCACTGTACATCGCAAACGCGTTGTAAAAAGCAAACATCAATCGTGGCAAAATTATTCCAAGTGAAAGTAGATTGCTAATATCTGGGCCACGTAGAGGCCTCGGCTATCCTCGCGTGGATAGTTTACACGCTGCTGTGCAGATTTGACAACCTGATTTCTTTTTTTTACTTTAGAAACACGGGAAACGGTTCGGCCTGCCCTGTAGCATAAAATGGCCACCCGAGATATTGCTCCTTCTTGTTTGAAATTCACGTGGACTCTTCGTTATCCAAAAATATTACGGGATCCGGTTTCGCGTGTGTCAATAATCTCTGACGGCATAGCCTATAGGTATAACCATGGTATAACCCGTCGGTGGCAAAATAATAATCATTTCATTTCATTTACAAAAAAAAGAAAACAAGTAAGGCGTGTCTTAGGAAACATTTAATAATAATAAATGTTTAATTTAAGAGGTTTGATGGGCCTATACGCCGTAAAGCCATATCAAATCTATTGCTTTTAAGTTAAAAAGCAGTCAATTTATTTGATTGATATTTGCGGATCAGCACGCCGCACTGACGTGACATATGCATCGTAAGAGGCTCATGGACATTCGTACGGCAACCAAGGACATCCAGTGAAGACCGCGGGATGACACAAAAGGGGAAGAGTTGTGCCGTCCATTTGTTTGGACACACACAGGATGGCAAAGTGACACGGTCCGCACCCTACGACTGTTGCATGTGTTGTTCGCCACCGCCCAATCCGAATAATAAAATCCGCGGCATGGGTAAACACGTACCGGTGCTCAATGCACGGCGAAATCGATCCTTCGTGCAATTTAGCTCAGACAAAAATGTCGATATGCATAATTTATTAGGATATGCTGTGATTTTCTGCTACGGCATGGGTATATCGGCTTTAGGCTAGCCGGATGAAAACGAGATATCTAAGGGGCTGTTGGGCAGCGTTCGCAACGCTTGTTCACCCGATCAAACTTTGGGTCTGACAGCTACGGGTAGCTATGCCTGGCTCGCATGCCAAGTATGCATGGAGGATCAAAGGGGAGCAAAGACGTTCCGAACCGTGTCATCCTTTTAAACAGTAATTTGAGCGAATCACTATGACACAAGACAGCTGTACGCATGCGCTTTATATCACATTTATATAATAATATAATAATATTTAAAAATGTACTTTCCAGGTGACTAAACACAGTTTACAATTGTAAAAAATAAAATAAAATGTTCCATTAATTTCGGAGCTTCTTTACGGAAAGTGCACTGAACTACCACGTTACCATCCATTGATTTGGAATCAAAAATACAACAGGTGTTTTTGTCGTTTACTAATATCATCTGTGTAACATTGTGAGTAAGGAACATCACTAGATTCACATAAACGTCATTATACATCATTTTACCATATGAGTTGACAAGAAAAACCTGACTGAAAGTGTTGATAACAATGGTAACAAATGCCACATGATTTATTTTCTCGTGTAAAATTGTACATTTGTGGGAGAAATTACCAACTGAAAGTGTTTTTCTGTTAATCGATTTTTTACCAGTCATTCAACATGCATGGGTTTTCTGAAGACAGTATTATATACTGCATCTATGTGGCTGAAATTTCTACAAGGCAGTTTATCAACATTATTCTTCAGTTATGTCATGCTGTTGTTCCTGGAATTCGTCTGCAAATGATATAATGTGTCTTTATAAGTGTACGTGACTTGGTCGAAGTAAAATGAAACATGGTGTGTTGTCATGGTTGACAACTAAAATGTGACATTTACAAGTTAATTATTGCGTTGGTCCATACGATGTTGATGATGCAATTTGTTCAGGACACAGGACGAGGTATGCACTAAATAGACCGTATCGAATATCCGCCATTTCGTGGGGCATCTTTTGTTACTTAAACCGTTCAACAATTGATAGCCGCGACCTATTGCAAGCACTTACAAAAGTCCTGCTAATTTCAAACTTAACCTGCTAAGTGTTTCGTCAGATATTGCATGTACAAATTGGATTTGTATTTTGGACTATAGCCTTTTACGATAGGATAACATATCTTAATACATTTAGATAAGACGTTTCTCTTAACGTGCACTATACGTTGAATTTGCGACAAGTCAATAATCTAGATATGAAGTGCTTAGCGGAAGTAAGGTCATCTAAATTAATGAAGTGCGTTTTGTGTTTTCCTTATCCTTAAAGTGGGTCAAGTCTTGTGGCTATACATCGAATCGAAGGCTTACGAGCTGTATGCTAGCGAGGAATTTCACTCGAAGTCAGCGCGGATTTTGTAGCCCGTAGCGCAATTTTAACAAGCGCGCGAACTGGATTAAAGTAAACAGTGCCTACAATAATTCCACTGTCAAAATAAGATTGATTTCGAACTAAGTTCAGAGTTCATATTACCGGTACAGATTGTCTTTCGCTCCCGGTTACAACATGAATGATTGTAATGATCTATTTTTATAGGAACCGATAAACCATGGACGAGTGTTTGAATGTTGACGAAACTAAACCGAAGACCCCTTTCGGTGGCCGACTAACGCGTTTTTTAAAACAACATCAAGGTATCATTACAAAACGCGCGTAAGAGGAACCATAAATTTCGAGTTCTGGACAGTAGTATCGGACATTCGAAGTTTTAATTCGAATTCCACATATGAATTATTGTTACAAAAGTTGGAAAATTACCATTGTGGGGGATGTAAAGCCACGATCGTGCTATTTTTGACGGATTCGATTTTAATACAATTACCATCCTACGCTATGAAATTTAAAGGCAATCAATACATTTTTATATAATAAAAATAACCGGAATTAACCCGCAGCTCTGCATAAATTTACAACTTGGAAAGACTTATGCAATCCCCCCCGCCTCCGCGCAGTCGGCGACCGAGCGAAATCCTAAGCACAATGTATAATGGAAGTCTTCGTAGCGTTGTTGGCGAAATATAAAATAGTCATACTGTTATAAGGGACTTTGGGGAAAACAACCCGCCAATGTTTAAGTACAAGCGGCTTCACTTGGGCAATCATAAATGATTAATTTACCCTTAAGCATGTTTGACCAAAGTCGTCTTATAACACAAATTGAATGTGCATGTATACACCGTGTGTTGTCTGTGGTGTACAAAGGTCGACCCGCTATTGTATTTCAAGGCAGGGAAAACTACAAGATAAAGGAGGAAAAAAGACTAGCCATGTGTCTTTGACGTGGTTTTCTGGATCGATATGAATTCTCGCCCGATGTGCACGGAGCGTTATAATCACAACGCTTGGTCGCTGCCGATCCTCTCTCGGACGCAGGTCTACGGGGAAATTTGAAGGACACATTTCAGGTAAAACAATATGTCACACCTGCGAGTCATTGGGGAGAGGGAAAAAAGAAGTAGAGAGGGGAAAAAGAAGTAGGCAGAAAAAGCAGTGTAATTTGATCAAAACCGACACACTGACAGAAGGCCGGACCGTAAATATCTTCAACGGTGCGGGTTTAATAACGAAGGAAATCTCAAACCAACCAAAATATTCCCAAAGCGAGAGTATCTAACGCTGGGCTATAATATACTGCAGGGAACGCCTCAAAATGTATGTCCGAAAGGATTTAAAGATAGCGTGCCAAGTATAGAACTGTGTCACTACAATCTACGCCTGTATTGCATTATCAATGTCAAGGTAATGGATTTATTGCATTTATGAAATGGTTTTAGATGTTGTTCCAGTTCAACTCGAAAAATATATTACAAAGTATCTGCTTTCTTGCGCTTATATCCGATATTACCTGTCGAATTATGATACACTCAAATACATCGTAAAATAATCCACCGACAGCCAGTTATGGGACAAAACTTTCATATCAGATTCGTATTGTACCTTTTTGCCACATAACTTCCCTTCGGCAAAATGTTCTTTAGCATATTTCATTTGATAGCTGAATAACTTCGCACACGTATATAACGCATGTACACAGACACATGTACACTCATATGTTGGTAAAACCGGTACCCAATTATTGGTGTTACGCATGGGACACCAGTTGACGCAAAAAGCAATGGGCGTGGAACACAAGCACGTGTACATGCATTTCTAAAACGACCACTCCAGAATGAAATCTTGTGGATACACATAAGCTTGGTATAATGCCCAACACACAGTCACACAAGACATTTTATGAAATAACTGATAGTTATTGCTGAACAGCCTGTTACATGCATTAGCAGGGCATTAATTTTTAAACACTCTATACACGCGTGTCGCCGTCATGGTAATATTTCAGTATTGTGGAATCACACACAAAACATTACAGACGCAAACAGCGCAAAACAGACACAAATCTTAAAATTATGCGCTTACCAAATGCCACGGTTATCGATATCACTTTATCGGTTTCGGTTTCTCCGGTATCGATATCAGATTTTATCCGCTACCCATTTCAAGCATTCTGCACTCCGATCCGCTAATTATCAAGTCAATTTCGGCCGGACTTACATTACCTGAGCCGTTTTTGTGCCGGTCTGCACAGAGTTCTAATGATATCCCTGCAATACTAGATCGGAACCCGGGGTAAGAATTCGACACGAAAAGGAAATAAGATTGCGTATCACTGGAGGGGCCGGACGCTGGAGATTCAAGCTGGAGTGCCACGGGACATGGGGCTAGAAAGCACACGTAATGCGAAGAGCTGAACGAACGAACGAACATTAACATGAAGAAACTAGAGGTATGACGTTTGTTGTTACAAACGCCAGGTGATCGGGGTAAATGAACATTTTGTGATGAATTTCAGACGTTGTTATCACCTGTGGATGGAATGGCAAAAATGGAAGTTCAGCAGCCGATTTCACGAAACTTTACTCAATTGCGCAAGTCCACTTACGCCATTACTTGCGCAATAACTTATGGCGTAGGTGGACTTGCGCAATTGCGTAAAGTTTCGTGAAATCGGCTGCTGTATACACTAATCCGGTAACTAATATCTCCTCCCTGCATATCCGCCATAGCTGGGGGGTTGATAGCTTGCACCGTTTTGAGATATGTATTGTTGAAATAATAATCTTTGAAATCTTGTAATGTGACACCTGTGACGACATCATGACGTCACAATTTTGTGCACAAATTGTTGAACAATATGTTGAACATCAAGTTCTTAAATGTGGCGAAGGAATCATACCAATATCTGTTGTAGTTTTCAAGATACAGCATTTTAAAACATCTCAGCTCCAAATTTGCGTAATTTGACACCACATTACGTAACCACCGTCCATGTCATGACGTCACCAATGGTATAGTCAAAAGGTCCACATGTGTGGAAACATTTCGTTCCGTAGAAATATGGTCAAATTCACTACCACTTTGAATCTATTTGCATTAAAAATGCTAAAAATTTGCACATTTTCGAAGAACTTCCGGTTTGGACCGGAAGTAGGCGTCACACAGGGGTCATGACATCGTATGATTTGTTCAGTTCATTTAGACTTATCATGTTGTGAAAGAATTGTTCAAGTATCTATAATTATAATTTAGGCAGTTTCAACCCTTTTATTTTAAAGCCCACATCGATTTAAAATCAGTGTCAATTGAAAGAGTGGTTATTGACTAGAAGAAATCTGTTTATTTTTTTCAAATCGGATTTTGCATTGCGAAGCTACAGTCGGTTTGGATAATTGAAAACAGGGTAAAAATTCATCGGCAGGTCAAAGGTTATCCTATGTTTTTCTTTATTTCTAATTTGGCACCGACAATGGTCACTGTGGCTTATACTTTTGGTTATATATCTTTGCTCAACTCTATCCTGGATGGCCCAAAGTTGGTACAAACAACAGTTATTAATATATGTACAAGGACAGATAATTAATTTATATTTTAAATACCTCATTTGCATAATAAATTAATAATTTATGCAAAAACGGTCAATTTTCAAGGGAAAACTCATTTCTCAAATTTATCTTAAGCAGGTTTGATTATTACACTGCATCTTGCATCATTTAATTAAAGTATTTACTTTAATTAAATGATGCAAGACATTGTAATAATCAAACCTGCTTAACTACAGATAATTAGTTTATATTGAAATCCCATAATTTGCATAATTTATGCAAAAATGTTGATTGTTAAGGGAACCTTATTTTTCCCCAATTAATGTTGAAAAATAGATTGATAAGAGATACTGATATAATCAAATCTGTCTATTGTCAAGATTGGGACTTGCATCAATAATTTAATTGACATAATCAATCACTGTATGTGTTAATTACCAAGCCTGCCCAATACTATTTTGGAGAGGTGTGGATTGAGGGCAGCAAAAAAGAATGACAGGAAGCGCATCCACACACAAACTGTACAACTTTCCAAATTGCTTACAAAGTTACATTAAATACAAAACAGAGAAGAGAATGACGCATTATTCTTCAGAGATAAATAATTTATGTTTTGATCAAAACAAACGGATGTGGAGCCTAGAGGTTATATTTAAATCTTTACAAATAATAGTAATTACAGATGTTACTACGGGCCGGAGGCTCAACTATGGATGACGATTCTGCATCATCAAGGGACTCGTACTACCCTTTTTCATCTTCAGGCTCACTGGTGGTATGTCACAGGACGAGGACCACAGAAAAGCTGCAAAAATAATTGACAAAGAATAATATTACTCAACAAATTATTTGCCTTCATTTGTTAAGTAACAACTAAATATCTTTAATTGGTGTATCTGATATCACGTATTGTCTTTGAATGTTAATAAATTCAATATCAGTTACAAAATTGGCACACAATTTTGCACAGATTGACGTAAAACGCAGGTTTTCTAACGCTGCATCATTGCTTGTTTCACGGGAATTACGAGATCATCGCGTATGCAGTGGGCACACCACCGCCGTACGTCCCGGCCCTACACACGGCGTGGAACTCGGTCGTACGTCGGTGTGGACATTGCACGCGAGCGAAGTCTCGGATTCCTGCTCAACATGCCCTCCTAAAAGTACATTTTTGCGACAAATGGTAGGCCTTACGGACTTTTTGTCAGTATGGTAGGATTGTTTAATGTCTACTTTTGTATACATACCTTGTCGCTTGGTGATTCACGTTGATTATGGATCGCTTTATGGACGAGAAAAAATGTTTTTGATCGCAAAAGTTGCAACCCGCGGTCGATTTTGTACGCGAATGGACCCCAGGCTAGCTGGAAGCATACTCTTTTCCGATGATGACGTTTCTAAGCCAACCGGCCAATCAGAACGCGCAAATCTTTACCCGAAGTGTTCCGATCTTATTTAGCCCGATTCGTTTTAGCGTTGAAGTGTGTACCACTGACACGAACTCGCCGGAAGTTGTGTGTGCCCATAGGAATGTGCAGTAACCACGGGCGCTGTGTGTGGAGTATATGGGGCTCTCTGTTTACGATAACAGAAGTAGTCCGTCTGTGGAACAGTATTACGGTTCTTGAGATATGAATTTTGAAAATAATAACCTTTGAATTTTTGTAATTTGACACCTGATGACGTCATGATACTATACATGCTGGTGAAAGTCTGCCGTAGGGCCTATGTCTGTATCTAATTTACTAACGATTCAGCTTGGTTTGATGGGCATTGTTACTGGTAAGTGTAAAAACTGAGATTTCCGTTTTCGTTGAACTTTGACCTCCAATTGACCCCAGAAGGAAGGGTCAGATGAAAATGCCCACACAAAGAAAGTTGCAGCACAGAATGTCATCTATAAACCTGCCAAATACGAAGATCCTGGGTCACGTGGTTTTCGAGATGGAAGCATTTTAAAATATGCATATTTTGGTTTTTTGGGAGGTGTAATTTGATACTTAATGACGTCACGATGACGTCACGCTTGATGCCATCATAATATTAAACACGCTGGTGAAAGTCTGCCATAGGACCTATGCCTGTACTTAGTTTCTTAAAGATTCAGCTTGGTTTGATGGGCATTGTTGCTCAATAAGTGCAAAAATTGAGATTTTCGTTTTCGTTGAACTTTGACCTCAAATTGACCACAGAAGGAAGGGTCAGATGAAAATGCCCACACGAAGAAAATTGTTGGCCATGATCTGATATATAAGTCTACCAATTACGAAGATCATGGGTCACGTGGTTTTCCAGACGGAAGCATTTTAAAACATGCATATTTTGGTCATTTTTTGTTTGTAATTTGATACCTGATGACGTCACAATGACGTCACACTTGTATGCACATCTTCACATTGGGGTTGATGTTCCTACCAAGTTTTAAGTTGATAGCTTGAACCGTTTTGAAGAAAAGCTCTGGAAACGTTTGAGTGGAAAAAGAAAAAGAAAAAGAAAAAAAAAAAAAAAAAAAGACAAAGAAATCGTACGAGAGTAATAGGTGATCGGGCTGTTGGCCCGATCACCTAATTACGGGTCAATAATATGAAGTCACCCAAAACATATGGCCAAAACACATTCTGGGACTTATGGATACAGTAGAAATCTTGAAAGAATGAGAAGTAAAGGTCCAGTATCTCATGTGCAGATGACACTTTTGAAGAATTCAGGAACAGCATTACATAACGGACACCATTCATAAAGAATGGTGTTGATAAACTGCTTTAATTGTAGAAATTTCAGCCACATATGCAGTAATACTTTTAATTGGCAATTTCTCCCACGGAAAGAAAATCACGTGGTGTTTGTTACCATTGCTATCAAACACTTTTAGTCAGATTTTTCTTGTCAACTCATGAAGTAAAATTCTGGGTCAATGCAAATGATGTATTAGGGTTTTATAGCTAAAATGGGTAGCGTCGCCATGCATCACCAATGTAACCAATCACCTTACGAGAACATAAGCAGTACTACATGCGTATACATGCATTTTAGGTAAATTGAAAAGGAAAAGGAAACAATTCGTTTTTCTTAACTCGCTCGGACAGAAATGTTTAGTTGGTGGACCATTCTTAGATACTTGGTAGTCGGTAAAGAAAACATGTTTTTTCTTGCAGCTTGTGGGAGAGCCCATTGCAACGGACAGTACCGTGGAAGAAACTTATTAGCATAGCATTTCGTTTCGCAAACATAATATTGATTACAATTTGTTTTCACATTCAAGAGTACCACGTGTTTGGGTGAATGGTACTTTTTAGTGATAATATCTAGAAAGGAGCTAATGCATGGCAATAAATTAAGCATAAGCTAATTTGTATTTTTGGTTGGAGTCCGAGCCAAGTCTAAAAAGGCTAACGACCTCTTCAATGAGGTCAAAAAGGACAGCGGTATTTGGTAAATTAAATGGATTGTCTTAGATATAAGATGCTTCACGGAGACAAAACGGCCCCGTGATGACAAGCATTGCCCCCGGGCACAGGTTGGACTTAATTACTGCGCCGTATAAAACACACACCATCTTCAAATTGTCACGGTGATTAAAATCGATCCTTGTATAGATGTGGCCACGAAATGAGCAGGTTCGTTTACTCGAGCAGTCGGCGAAATTATATATAATGTGGAGTCGACGTTGGGCTGGTTCAGGGCAAATTTACATTTTCCGTTTTGTGTATCTATCATGTTTGCACTGCTGCGTTATGTTCGATACTATGTACACCGTCGTTAAGATAGCAGTTTATGCTGAGATTTTTTTCTGTCTTGTTTGTCTCTCTCTCTCTCTCCTTGAAATTTTGAGCAACTTAATGACTTCAGTGCATGTATAGTAAACTTGCAGCATACAGCCTTAAACAAAAATTTGGACCACCCAAGACCTGACATAACGATGTCTTGTAGCAATGTTAAATTGTTTGATGTCATGTAAGCCTCTTGAGCTAATGACCATTGTCTAAGATCAAACATCATAAACATAAGCCCATCATAAACATAACATACTTCAAGACATAGGTGGTTCAATATTTTTTTCCAAGGCTGTAAGTTGGTGCGCGCTTCCAGACTTTCCGACACATTGATTTAACAAGACCTGATAACTATACTTTCTTTGGAAAAAAGTAGCTGGGTTTCCCTGGTAACCATCGATTGGCAGGTTTGTTATTACGCAGTAAGGTGTGAAATAACCGAAGCCGGCCTTTCAAGCCCGGCCTCCGCTGATTTTTTGCTTGATTATATTACGCATGGCGAGGCGGCCAGTCCGGATACAGTGTCCATCTAATGCCGTATGTTGCAGCCATCTAAGTCCATCTGTGTATTTCTCTTTTCTCTGATAGCTGATGTCAGATCAAGGCCCTGTGGTCATCTCTTTTGTATTTGCGAATTTCCACACGGGACTCTACCGAGCTAACACCTGAGCTTGAAGCACTCTAGAGATATTGAGAGAATACGGCGGTGCGTTTTCAAGTGCCTAGGGGGGACTGTAGTGGTTTGAGAGAGTGGGAATGAGAGAGGTCGCTCATGAATTATTCATAATGAATTGGCTGGATTGCCGCTGGTGGGGTATCATTCCGCCCAGAACACCTTACGACTCCCGCCAAAAGGGCTGAGATCTATAGACCAGTTCAGTGTGGATATCGCTGGCTCCCTGCTCGTGAAGGGCCACCATTTGCATAAAATCAATGCGATGTAGGGTAACACCCGCCGTATACCTACCTGTCACTATGACCAAAACGTAAGGCATTTCTCTCTCATCTGGCAGAAAACAAACTTCCTTTTAAAAACAAAACGCAAGCAATAACAAACACTGACCAACATTAATAAGGTATACGTTGCTATCGAACGGTGCTACTTGTGTTTTAAAATTGACATGCGGATTCCCGTTTTCTAGTTGTTGTTGTTGTTCTTTTGTTTGGGGGTGGGCGAGCAAGAGCCTGTTAATTCGACACGGCTCAATGTAATCCCTAACCATCGCATTAACCGCATCACTTCTGAGCCGCGATACGGGTAAATCTGCCGATCAGACAGGCGGACTTACACAGCTAAACGAGGCGTGAACACTGGTAAACGCACACGTAGACTGCCTCTGATGCGGGTCGGTGAAATGTGAACTTTAGAAGAGCATAAGCACATTGGACTTGGCACTTGAAGGATTTGTAGTACACGACTCAGGTCGTTTACGATATAATCGACCGTTTGGGACAGTTTGGACGAATAGCATAACGGCACGCGCCTCATTGACCAATATTTAGACCATACCTGCATTCTGTAGCTGGATTCGGTATAAAGTTTGGAGCGACGTGTCATATTTTTGTGAAGTATATTGCCTAAGTGGAGTGTATAAAATACACGCACATGTCACATTGTGTCAGCTGTTAGCATATTTTCACAGTTGTCTGAATATAACCATTTAATTAACGCCCAGGGCACACAAGGTGCAAAGTCATACCATATTTCAAACAGGCCGTATAGATAAGGTCGTGTCAATCATTTCAGTTGCCAGTTGCACTTTTAGAGACCACTGGTGCCTCGCTAGGGGCAACCCGGGGCGGCACATGGGGCACGAAACGCACTCCTATTTCCCACCTTGGGAGTAAATTCGGGTCAAAGCCAATGTGCGATTTAAAATAGATAAAACCAAGACAATGCATTGAGAAAACATCGAGGTGATATGTCAAGCATGAAGCGCGCGGGGGGGATATGGGGTTCGAAGTACAGCCAATTTGTATCGGGGCATATATCCCGCAACGCCCCAAGGCTAGGAAATACTGACTTTTAAATTAAATCGCACAAAATAAGGTGTGATTGCCGGATAAAAAGTACCGGGCCTCCCTCGCTACAGATTCCCGCGGGAAAATGCCCAGGGAAAGTCAATGCTAAACACCCTCTGGCTGGCGGCAAAATAGAAAGAAAAGTATGACCACGTAGGAAACAAATGATTCGATTATGTAAATGTGTTAACAGCGGCCCAGCGAAGCTTTAACGGTGAATATGATAAATAAGTGGAATTAGTCTGGAATTAGATTTGATGAGTGGTGTGCTCATGGGTTATTTTTAAGGTCGACATGGTGGTAATCATTTTAAACCCTTTTCGTGTCTAATGCCAAGGCCCTATACCCTTCGGCCGCTCAAATGCTCGATCGTTAAAGAGCGCTTGTGCGTATATACAACAGTTTGATAGATATAGAAATTGAGACTTGTCGAAGGATGTGGATTGAGAAAAAAACTTACTTCTTGCTTTTGGCCGAATCTCCTCTTTAAGCAGCGTCAGGTAATCCCTATCGGTAAAAACAGTCTCATCGAAATTGCCGTGATTAGCTTGAAAGCCTCGTTCGTGAAGCACACGATATATGGATCCAATAGCGAAATAACAGTCCTTAATGGGTTCCTCTTCCTTACGATAAACCAGTACCGTGTGGTTCCAGTTAAACCGAAGGAAGAAATCGCGAACGGCTTCCCCCATCTTGTTATAGGGCGCCGCTGTCCTGGTTATGGTGGGATGATCACGATCCATACGGAAGCCCATAGCCATTGCGGCCCCAGTGACCATGGGGACATTCCGATAGCCTAAAAATCGGCTGACCTGGCTGGCCGTGTACTCACACGCAGGTCCAAGAAAGACATCGGCACCCCGGTCTAACCAGTTTATTAAAGCCGCATTCAGGGCCGTACCAAGTTCACAGCCCGTGTTCTTGTAGTAGACGGTGATGTTGTGGTTCGGCAAAAACTCCGAACACTTTTGGATGGCCATTTGGATTGACGGTTGGACCATTTGCATGAAATACGGGTAGTGGCAACCGGGAGGCAGTATAGGCACTGGGTATTCGGGAAGCAGAACCGATATGGTCAGATAGGTCTTCAGAGAGTGTTGCCTCAAACATTGCTCTACCAGGTATGCGGGTGGAGGAAGTAACACCAAGATCATAGCATGAACCAACATCTTGAAATGCGTCTTCATGTTCGTCTGGTGATGGCGCAATCCCTGTGGTCGATTAGCTCAATTATCTCAGACGTGTGTGCCGTAATGGTATCTACCACGTCAGAAATTCACGGACAATGACATGTCATAATTGCTTGGTGACAATTATGCCGAGGTATCGGCCGTAAGGCGAACGCATTGCCGTTACAAACGTCGAGAAACTCGGAACGAGCTGCAAAAGATGTGTATTTGGACACGATCAACACACCGCGGAGACACGAGAGTTAGTGACGGCAGAGTTCAAAGTATAAATTGATAAAAAATTCAAACGTTGAGGCGAGCTACGCAGCCCGCCCGTTCACCTGTTCGTAGCAATGCACGTGCAATCATGCACGCTCCCTGGAAGCTCAGCCTGAGTGGCGGCCTATAGAGTCCAGAAGTAGCTGTTGCCGATGACCAGTCCTTGTAGAACACTACAGCCAGAATACAAAAATATCACCCGGGGACGAATCACTTCAAAATGAGGCAGCACACAGGAGATTAGGACGACACGCTGGAAATGCGCCTGGAAACACCATAACATAGAAAGCTATCAGAGCTGGTTAGTCGCATCCGTTCCGGTAGCCGCGGTCCAAGGATAAGTCGGAATCATTTACTGATATTTAAGAGGAAAAACGGCTCATGTGCGCCGACACCACCTCCGGTGAAACCTTGTTCGTCTTTCCTTATTAATGCAGGGAGAACGGCCAATGGTGTCTTCGAGCTACTGACATAATTCATGCAGCTAGAAGGTGCGCCGACCGCGCTCTCTCCACTATACCGGTACTGGGCCGGGTAGTGCGTTCTCCTGGTGAGACCCAAGTGTGCCGCCAACGTCGATATTCGGCAAACACGGAAACGATAACAGTTGACCGACTACGGGATAATGTGAGGTATCTGTACGTACGTGTATACGAACCCAACGTCCGTACCGTGATGCGATGCATCTATCAATACCCTAACGCACCTACATCGCACACCGTACCTTTACGCCCCTCAGTTCAACTGACACCGTGCGCGCCTAACCTCCTTCCTGCTATGTCGCTGTGTATAATTACAAGTCCGGCGTGCGGTATGCCGCGTGACAGCTTCCTGTAAACTGAGCAAAGCAAATAAAACAACCAAGATCTTGCATGCTGAATATTGTTTTCCTTCTACATGTATGTACACACGAACTACGCCGCCTTTTGTCATGACATATGCCCGCATCATACTCCCCATCTAATGGCTTTACCAAGATTTTACTCATGTCGTAATTACGCCAAGTACATTTTGCTCCGGAGCACTCAAGGAGGTGATCGCATTGTTTGCAGAGCGAAGGAAAGCAATCTGAATGCCCTACATGAGAAGGGTTGAAAATGCCCAAATCCTTGACATTTTCGCCTCTATTGTCTGCTAGACAAGCTCGTTATCACACGATTTCAGCACACTGGCATGATAAATTGTATCACGGAATTGAGAAGAAAACGCCTCAATCGAGTTATACTGCGATCTGTGGGCAATGTATGCATGAAGTGGTATAGCTCGTGCAATTATCAGCCTTGGAAGATATATATACAAGAATGAAGCGTTCTTGCTGACAAAACTGCGCAAATTGAAAAGTTGGGTATCACAGTTCAACGAGCATTGGCTTTCGGTAAACTTACAGACGCCAATTACAAGTCCGACCCGTCGATAACTTTTGTCGTGTAAAAGATTTCAAACGGTTAATCTGAACAAAATGTAAGCTATAGACAAGGGTTCCTGGCCAGAGTACAAGAGTTGTGACATTTCATATTACCTTAATACACTCATATCGTATCCTCCCGCCTGTTCCGGCTAAAAATAAACATGCCCACTTCAACTACTGGATAAGTATCCAGACGTCGTCTTTGATGAGACCGTTAGCCTAAGTTCTATAAGCCCAAGGGAGGCATTAATCAATTGTTCTTCGCAGACACTTCTGAAACAAAATATAACAGAGAATTAGCCTCCTGCAGGTGCAATTATTCCGAGCGATGCCCACTCTTCGAGTCGAAACGACTGCCTATTCAATTTACTGGCGCCATAATACGTATTTACAAGATCCTCCAACACGCGCGGCTAATAAAGATCGTGCGTTACAACAAGCCTTTAAGTCTGATACCCCAGTTATGGAATCAACCAAGTGCCAAGTTAATACAGTGTTGGATAATGGACGCCCGACCGCGTACGTTCTCAGGCCTAATAGCTCTGAAATCTTCCCCTTGCTTCCATATTGACTAAATTCCATAATTGAATTAGTATACCCACGGCGCTTCTCTCCATGTTACCTGAAACTTCTTCAGAGGCTGAATACTGACTATACATTCGTCTCGGAATGAGATTTATGACTTATTACATAGATATTATAGAATATGTAAAATATTCTATTGGATGAAATTACATATTTCTCATTATGTAAGTGTGCTGCACACGTGACTTACATGACCGTGTGCCTTTATCGTGTCAAATAGGATCATAAGAAATAGGCAGTTTCGTAATCTATCTAAATCCATGGATGTTTCCAGTAACATTGCCTGGTGATGCGCTATTTCATGCACCTATTACATGTACTTTAAATTTGATTTTTATGGTTGGAATTAATTTTGCATACATTAGTTGTTGCTAGGTAGGACAAGCCACGGACAAGTGGTTGTTAAGAGCAACATATTGTTATTAAAGTATATTAGAGAGTTTGGGATGTGCCCCTAGGTTACAGATGGGTTATAATGAGTGAAGGGAATTTGGATAGACAAAGGGAACAATGGGACGTTATATATTCAAAAGTTGGAGTCCACAGGGATAAACGTGCAAGGGGTTAACAAAAGAAGTGCACAATGTACCATCCGCCAACATATGTATAGGGGGAGTAGGGGCGCGCTTCAGGCAGCGATGGTTCAAATGCACTGTCCAAGATGATCATACGAAAAAGTACATTAGTATCCATTAATTCACCACCGACATGCCTGAAATATTGGTACTGTAAATCCATTTCTAGAATTTGTATTAAACATGCTCGTCGTTAAATAGTATTGATATGAATTTTTACTAGAATAAGGGAATAAATACGGCAGCCGTATATACGCTATTCCAGCTGCAAGTGCGTTTTACAAGAAAATTATCTTGCATCGGATCTTGCATGCTGAATGGAATGGTTAGGCGAGTATTGCGACTGAAGAGAGGCTAGTCCATGCCATTTATTGTGTGTGGATATGTGGACCTCGAAACTCCAAAGCGGGTCGGTATTGTTAAATTTCACAAAAAGGGTTAAAGGAATACTTAGTTTCGATCATCATTCTATATCTTGAATCAGTTTCAGGGGCGCTAAAATCGCCAAGTCTCAAGCTCAATGTGCCTTTAAGCACTCAACCTGTTGCCGCGCCAATCTTTACACACGACACATTTAATTACTCGTCGTTTTCCGCAAATGGGGCACTTTGCAAATGTGTTCGAATCACTTTTCGACAAATGTACGCGGGAAACATTAACATTATAACTCTCACAAGGCCACAGGATGCAGAACTGTCACTAATATTTAGGGATATTTTTAGCTGATACGCGAAATGCCACATTTATTTTGGCGGGTGCTAACTCGCTGTACGAGTCACAAATGCGCGGAAAAAAACCTCGCGCCCTTTGGGTGTATGTGTGGTTTCCTCTTTTGCATGACGTGCGCCACCTAGCGGTCACGTTCTGTGTAGTTCTATTTCAGTACACGTCGGGTTTGATTTATGTTCCTCGGTAAATATTTGTAAAGGACCCGCGCGGTCGAGTATAATATTAACTGTTTTCACTCACGGCATGGGCTGTCAAGTGCCTCACCTTTACTGCAGAACTGGCGGCTTGCAGGACTCATTTTGCCGAATTTGTCAACAAATAGTTACCGAAAAAAACCTTTGAAGCACGCGAGAAACGTGAAACGTGCGGTGTAAATTATGTACCGGGAATTGTTTCCCTAAATTAATTGCTCGAAAATGTTTTGTGGTCTGGGAGTTTGTCAACTCTACTGAAATATAATGGTAAATGAGGATAACTATTACGTACATGTATAAACAGTGTTAATATGTGTGATTGAGGATGTGTGCGATAACAGCCGGTGTGCATAGACAACAATACAAAACTGTGTCCCATGCATGCTGTCAAAAAATTATGCGAAGCCACAGTCCTATGTAGTCTGATCCCCTGTCTATACTACACGTAAAATATGGCCATAATACCACGGTAGTCAAGGAGCTAGTTTCGTTCACACTAAACTAGGATGGAACCACTGTCTTCCCTTAGAGTAAAAATGGTTTATTATAATTTTAGGACATACCAAATCCTGTATTAGGGGTTTTTATGTACCTTTCGTCTTCCTCTGACTACGAAAGACTACCATCAACCATCAAGGTTACTCACACACGTTCAACAAAGTTTTAGATAATTTACGTTTTTATGATTTAACATGGCATCATAGAATTAGAAATGATATGGATGGGCATATAAACGAACATACACTATGAACAACTAATGGAAATTGGTCACACACCATTGTTAATAACAATGGTTTGCGCCCAATTTCCATTGTTAGTTGCTCATAGTGATAAGGAAATCAACACATACAGCCTTGGAAACAATTATTGGACCACCTAGGCTATGTCTTGAAGTATTCATAAAGATCACTCCTCTTCGGCAGCAACCGGGCTTATGTTTATGATGTTTGGTCTTAGACAATGATCATTAGTTCAGGAGGCTTACATGGCATCAAATATTGCTATAAGACATTCCTTAACAGATTGTTATGTATTTATTTTTGTTGTCAGGTTGTAGGTGGTCCAATATTTTTTTTCAAGGATGTATACATGTAATCATTTTACCATATTATCATGACCACGAGATTTATCTATAGACGAATCGACTGAAATTGGAATTGACACCATTACAAAAATACTAAATTCTGAATAATTTATTCCATTTCATAACCTTCCGAAAGAAATTATGCTCTGTTGGAGCCCTGTTCTAATAATTATTATAACTCGAAAAGTTGCATTTGCAAATAAAAATATGTAGTGCTACATTATGATACCCTCCAATGGCCACAGACCTGTGAAGATTCACATTTCCTGAAAGAACACGGTGTACTTGTCCAAAATAATAAATTTTCGAGACCTATAGGGACTTTCCCATCATAGCACAGTTATATTTTGTCCGGAAATTTGGCTATTTCAGTGAGAGGGACCTGTACTTTTTGTAAGCCCGACTATACCAATAGAATTATTGAACTATGAATAATTCCAACGGTTGAGTGCATGGCCAAAATTATTTGCCATTGTTAATTGCTTGCTTCTGACGCGCGTCACTTGTTTATCTTTCTGCCGCGAAGCTAAATATTACACGTTTTTCAATATACTAGAGCCAAAAGCATGTAAAGGCATTTTATTTTTCGATGAGAAAACGGCAAAAATTGAAATTAATAGAACACGTCCGACGCTTGATGCCTTTGTGTACGTACGTGTGTGTAGGCGTGGAAACTGCGTAATTATAAACGAACATTTATTAAAAGTCAGATAAATTCAGTCGATACCTGTCCTAGATGTTTTTAATAAATAAATACAAAATAAGTAATGATAAAGAAATTCAAATTGTTTTTCCAATGCTCAGAATGGGTTAAACATTAACGCCACAGCATTAACCGGCCAAATTTAATTTAAGCAACGTTATTGCAGATAAAGACCTTAGAAGTCATAAATCTGTCAAATGATTAATTAATGCATTAATACTATAAAACAAAATAGTATGGATATTTGACGTGGTGTTTTCGTTTTCATGCGAAAAAAAGGTGATTTTAGAAAGGATTTTTACATATCTTGACTGCATAGTTCAAACTAAAGACATACGAAGCCAAAATGATTTCCTGAAGAATGCGTATATCCATCTTCCATCCGCGTACAAAATCTGTCAGAATCAGTTCAGAATACGTATAATCTTATCTTTATCTTTCGTCCGGTGGGACTCTCTACAAGGCCGTTGAGTTGTTTAAACATGTGGAGAAATTAAACATAAACATTGCAATTTATTGCGATTTAAGCATGATATTGCAACAACGTATATCCCCTGCAATGAAACGAATACATTACTAATACTATTATTCCACTTTTCATTTGTCAATATACAATTTGTTTACACTAAGTAATGGAAAATAGTCATACCCATATGAGAGATTCGTAGAACTACATGGCATTTTGGCGAAGGTTGTTCGTCTTTTTAAAGGTCCAATGTATCATTTGCAATTACTTCATGAGTTGAAAAGAAAACGCTTACCTATAAGTGTTGATAGCAATAGTAACAAACACCACATGAATTTCTTTCTGTGAAAAATTAACAACTGGATGTGGTTTTTAAAAATGCGTGCGCACAGTCATTTTATTTTAAAGCTTTTTCCGAAGCATTGTTGCATATATGCAGATTAAATTTCTGCAGGTAGTTTACCAACATTCGTTTTTAGACACGTAATGCCGTGAACAGTTTCATCTTGCACAGGCATAATGGTAAAATGGGCTTTTAACATACCATCCGAACACGAAAAAATGGGCGAAGGGTCGAATTTTATTTTGAAAACAAAAAAGACGATTTATTAAAAGACAACTTTCAAACTGGGATATGAAAAACTACATTTGAAATCGTGATTCTTCGCACATGTAGCTTGGCACCGATGCATTACCACGATATGCAGTATGACCTGCTCGCAATACCAAATGACTTTCTCTCAACGACTAAATGGACATAAATTACAATTTTTTGATAAAAATCTGCCGTGCTGGCGCCAGTGCGTCCTCGCCCTTCAATATTTTCACTTCGAGATGCTTATCTATTGAAATATTATGTTTGTAACCATGAATGCACTTAGTACGCGTGCAAGGTAGTCGTTGTCACGTGATTTCATGGTCACGTGTTAGACGAATGCACACATCGCCGTGAATTTAAAGATGACTTAGAGTTTGTATACAGTCGCCTCTTGGTGGCAGCAGACACGCAATCGCTGTGTTTTTTGTGGACCGGTTTGTTTGCCGCCCTCTAGCGTTTCAAAGGTCTCCTATCGCCAACAGAAAGTCTCAGCGAGTTCGGCTGGATCCGAATTAGTGGATTTGGCTGTGGCTATGGACAATGAAGGTCCTTAGAAACAGCATAGCAACAGCCACAGCCACAACCACTAATTCGGATCCAGCCTATGTCTTTGTGCGAAACGAAACAGCAACATGAAATTGTTCTACGTACATTACAATACATCAGCAGTATTTGCTTCAAAATGACATGAAATATCCGTCAACCGGAACTTTCAAGTGACTTGATATATAACCATATCTCAACAGATTTTGAAACAGTGTACATCATACCTTGTCAGAAGTGGCTGTGTTATAAATTACTTTTTAGCAGGGCTATTTATTGCTTCAATTAATAGATATCAAAGTGACAAATCAGGAAAATTGGTGTTACGCATGGGACACTCACGCGTGGTACACAAATGTACAAGTATTTTTAAAACAACCATTACATAATCCAATCAAGCATAAAGATAGCTTAAAATACCAGTTCTTGAAATGTTCCCAACCAATGTTGTACATGACAACTGATAGTAAATTTAAATTACGCTTCTTCTTTTTCTTTTTTTACATCTTTTAATTTGAGATGACGAAGACGGAGTATTGTGTATTTTTGTAATGACAGGAAAACCCAATCAACATACACGCACAGGAATCGAACCCAGGACGCCAGAGGTGAAAGGCGCCCGCCCCTTTATTCTCATTATTTTTTTTTTCTCGGTGTTGCATAAGCGCAACTGGACAAAGTTACGAACGCAATATTTGGTGTGGTGCCTTATCACCATTGAAATAAAACAACCAAACATGGGATGATAGACAAATCATATGGGCCTCATTAGGATTCGAACCCGAGACCTCTAACTCGTAGGGAAACCCCAGATTTTCTGGAAAATGACTGATCTCCTGACTCCTGACACAGGTACATGTAAAAAACCCTCCTAATTGTCAATTAACAACCTCAGAGATTTATAGATGTGTCTGAAGTCAGGAGATCACCAACGTTCAATGTGTCTTCTATAAAATCAGGGGAAGTTGAGCAGCTCTGTTAAAGCGCAGGGAAACAGTTAATTGGTTTTAGTGTAGATCCAGTAACCTTGGCAACACACAAAGGATGACGTGTTCACTTTAGTACTGTACGAATCGTAGTAGTTAGCGAACACGTGACAACAAGCTGTAATCACCGACTTGAATCCCTCCCCCTCCCTCTATTAGAGAGGCCACAAATTCCAATCGATCATCACTGTCATTGCATCTGACCCAAGGAGCACGGCGCTGTCTGCATCGTGACGACAACACGTCTTGGCGAGATTACGGAGGTGGTAAACAGCGCCACCATTTGGCAAAACAGAACCATGCAAATAGAAAACTCCAGAGTTTGCTTCGTTTGCCGTTGACGGCGCACTCTTTCATTTACAGAGTATTATTTGTTAGACCAGTGAAGATTATTTTTATAGTTGAATATAAAATAGAGTAAAAAGGCAATAACAGAACGAATTACGATTGTGCTATAACAAAATATCGAGTAAAGAAATGGCCACTGACCAAGAACTCATGTAATGTAATTTTGATATAATTTCATTGCAGAATGTTAGAAATTATGAATGAGTGGTTATTTTTAGGGAGTATGACCAAAAGGAGAAATTATGCAAGAGGATAAAGTTTTATAATCCGTTTTCTATAAGGGATCAAATATACAATTTGCCTGTAAGGTTCCGATTATTTGTTTTAATAACAATTATACAGGTATCGACTGATATAAGCGATTCTTAACGGGTTTTGAGTATAGTACATAACAATTTAGAGTGTGTAGTTAATTGCGGTTGTGGCGGGGTAGCTTTTGGGTCAGTTTTACACAATCCGCAAGAACTGTTTGTACTTTAAGCTATTGCAAAATCCACATGGCTACGTTTTCTACTTAATCCACTTAGCGAAGCAAAACACAAGGAACTACTGACAGCTTTGTTCAGGAAAAAGTGTTATAATAGCAAAAAGTAATTTGTGAGCACCAGACGCCGTGGAAATGTGTTCATCAAGTGGAGGTCAGTTAAGGGTTTCACACGGCTGCGAGTACTACATTAAAATGTAGGCCTACGTGTACAAATTTATGAAGAACAGATGGTGCATGCCACAAAAAAATAAACAGACGACACTTAAATGTCTGTCGCACTCAACGCACATTTCTATGGAAAATACGCTTGAATAACTTACTGCTCACAAACAAAAACTTGGGATTAGAGAAAAATCATATGAGCCTCAGTGGGACTCGAACACGAGACCTTTTACTCTCCTGACAAATGCCCTACCAGCTGAGATACGTGTATCACACACAATGGTTTTCCTATACAAATAGTTTTCCTATACAACAAATTAGGACCATATAATTTTTCTCTCATCCCACGTTTGGTTATTTCATTCAATCAATGGTGATTAAAAAAACTAAGACTGACATGTGAGAAAAAAAGATAATTTATTTTGGAAATTTTGTGTAAATTTTCATTGTTCTTCTGAACAGTGAAATTAATTTATACGGAAAACATGGTATTTTTGGAAACAAATTTCACTTATTATTAAAAAAAAAAAAAAGTATGTTTGAAGACGGCCCCGATTGATACCAATAACGTGATATTTCTGTTTAAGAATCTATAATCTCCTTAATGTTTATAGTAAGATACGGAAATGTGATTTCTAATTTCCTCAGGGAAATCTGCTTTTACAATAACTTTTTACGACTTTCTTGACCTAGAAAAAAAGACAAAAGTCTTCATTGACAGGAGAATGAATTGAATTTCCCTTTGACTTCACTATGGGGAGTACAGGTTGAGCTTTCTTATACGGAGTTATTTCTCCCATTGTTTACTTCTAATTACACCCATGACATTCATATAGCAAATTGCTCACGAGTCAAACGGTAAGAAATTTTCAATTAAAGCAAAGGTCAGGCTAAAGCCACAATACATCATTTGCAGTAACCCAAAATTTGACAAGAAAAATCCGACTAAAAGTGTTGATATAGATGGTACTTGGTATAACAATTACCAATTGATTTTCCCCCGTGTAAAATGGTACCTTTGTGGGAGGAACTGCCAAAGTGTTTGTTTGCAAACGATTTATTTTTCCACATTCATTCAGCACAAAAACCATGTATGTTTTGTGAAGTATTACTGCATCTATGTGGCTGAAATTTCTATACAAGGCAATTTATTTAAAACAATTTATTTAGTTATGTATAATGCTGTTGTTCCTGCATGGATTTCGTCAAAGTTTCATCTCCAAGATATAATGGGCCTTTAAAATGCAGGTAATACAAACAAATAAAGGAGCCACACAATTGAATAAAGCTTTTCTTTGCGGTATATGGAAAACAAGAGTAGAAAAATCTATTTCCAAGGGAAAAGGATGAAGCTAGGTACTGGCCACGGCCACTGACAATAGACAAACCTTCAACAGAGAAGGAAATTCAATAATTCTGGAATTTCTAAATGAAAATTTGCACCTTTTCTTTCTTTATTAAATGTTTGTTTTGAAAGACAGATTACAGGACTAGAAGACTGCTACAAACGCCGTTATCACCACGTGTTATTCAGATGGGTATGTATAAAGGCATGTCCACACGGAGGCCGTTCCTCGAGGGAAACTTGGAGGTTTTAAACCCTCGAAGGAAACTCACAGGAAACTTGGAGGCTTGTGACCGTGTGGACGCATTCGGGGTTGTCCCTCGAGTGAACCTCCACGTTTCCCTTGACGATTTCCATCCTTAAAAACTTGGGGGTTTCGTGAATCCCCCGACGCGCCGTGTGGACAGACTTACCCTCGAGGGAATTCATTGTACCGTGCACCCGGCCTTTTTCCGAGGTAACGAACAACCCTCGAGGGATACTTAGGGAGTTGTGATCGTGTGGACACGATTCGGGGGGAGGGGGTGGGGTGGGAGGGGGAGAGGGGTGGGGGTGGGAGGGGGGATGGGGGGGGGGATCGTTTATACATTTTTATAGCCGACACTCCAAAACTCAAAAACCATCGAGTTCCGAGAAAACAATGAAAAACCACAGCCCTATTTAGGCTGATTCCCTTGCTATATTGTACAGAAAGCATGATCCTAACCCCACGGTAGTCAGGGACCCTAGTTAGGGGTTTCCCTGTAAAAAGGTGTGTGCGCACACTCATTTACTGTCTTATACAAATATACCATCTTGCGAGGAATCACTTTATTGGAAAGATGCTGCCGCTTCTATTTTTCACTTGAGTATAGGTTTCCCCATTATATATCCGTCATGTATTATTACTGGATAGCCTGTGTCCATTTCCCCTATAATGATGCTATAAATCTTTCTTTCAATCAGCCTGATACGTGTAACATTTGCATAATGGCTAGCGCTCCGATTTCTTCACTTTTATATGGAGGTGCAGTTTAGAAGGTCACATACTACGCTGCTGTTGCTATACGTGGTGCACGCCATTACCTAGCAACCAACAGTCTGGTTGCTTTGTGCCATTCTCACCTACAGTAAACACGGTATTGATTCTGTACTTCACAACTGCCGTGTGCACCACATAGCAATAACAATTTAGTCTGGTCAAGTGGATACTAAGTGGGTATGTAAAAGGAATCACGTGAGTACACTATTTATGGGACCTACAAAAAGCCAATTTTGGGATGAACAACACAAAAATCAAAATTGAAAAATGTATTTTTTGTTATCACTGATGGAGAGTTGAGTGTTCTGTTGGAATTTTTCCCTGGCTTACCCATGTCAAAAAGCAAATAATAGTTTCATCGGCGACGCCATGAATTGTAAACTTGGAGTATGGGGCGGAGGGAAAAACCGCCCATACATCACAATTTGCTGTCCCATTAAGCTAGTTCTACACAAGTCTTAATGGGATGTTGCTTTGTCGGCCCGAGTATGAAAGCCACAACCATTCAGCTTGAAATAATTACCGGATCGATTATTTTCTGAAGAACACACGGTTGCCGAAATTGTTCATTTAAGACCAAATTACATTATAAAACTGAAATCAATTTAACTCGATATATAATAAAATATCCACTTAACAGGGAGTACTTCAAATAGTAATTATTTCGGTTCGCTTCCTCTAATGGGGTTTAGATAGCCAACAAGTCAAAAATTACAGCACATGTTCAGGTTTTATTGATGCTGTAAAATGGATGCTTTTTAAAGCGAGCCGGCTAAAGGCTGTTTTTTGATACAATAACCAATGACTCAAGTGCTGTGTGTTCAGGAATGTGTGGTTAGTTCAAAAGTCCAACAAACACTACAAAGCGCTCCCCATGGTACACACGTGCACTCTTTTTTTGGTTCAAGTCAGGAGTGCTTTGTAAATAAAATCAAAGTACGCGAGGAAAAGGGTAAACCTGATTTTATTTTTAGGGGAGGTCGTGGGGGTTGCATGGGGACGGCGCGGCGGGACATGGAGGGCAACTAGTGTCCACGAGATTTGTGTGACATTTAATGGGGATTTGGGTGTAGCTATGTGATAAGATTCTACGATATTTTACCTAAAATAGCCAACGATAGATTTGAAACGGGAATAAGGAACGTATCCGAAGAAATTCAGTTTCCAAAGTACAAAAGTACATTTCCCTAAATGTTAAGACCGTGACTTAAGAGAGTGCTTTTAGAGATTTTTGGTCGCAAATATTTTGCTGAGTTTCGTATTTTCACACGAATTTTAGTTTTTTAGCCCAACATAATATCTTGCCGAACAACAGAAATATAGTACTTTGCCTTACATTTTAATAAATTAGTACTTCATTACCAGTTGTTGCTACGGAAGCTAATATATAGATTTGTTTTGTCATTTAAAGGCCAATGCAGAAATGTTATGCATTATGCGTAGCTACATGTATGCAGTAATGCTTCAGAAAACCTTTATTATTTTATTATTATTAATATTTTATTGTCATCATCACGTCAGACAAAACAAATAATACATACAAGGAAAGAGAAGATGACAGGAGCTGAAATAGTGAACTTAATCACTGTTGCCCACAGGCAAACGGCCCCACAACATTTAAAAAACAGTACATACGAGACACTAAAAATATATAAATATACAAAATGTTTAGTGTTATTTACAAAAAGCTTTAAAACCGAATTCTGTAAAAATGTGTGCATTATACGCTATTTTTAAACCACCTTCAGTTGCTAATTTGTTATATGGGTCTGTCCACGGTAATGGGGTACAATTCTGTAACATTCAAGATCTTAGGTCCCAGTTCACTTCAAATGTCTTAATTTTATCTTTAAATTATCAAGCTAAACTGAGGAAATAACTTTTTCAGCAAGGAGTAAGAAAAATAGTCCTATACAACATACATTTGTGAAAACCTCGTGCACAAATTTTCCTATTACGCATGTAACAAAGACGGAAAAAGATGTCACAAAATTGTCTGTCCATGTTACATGCGTAATAGGAAAATTTGTGCACTTGCTTTTTAAAAATGTATGTTGTGGCAGCAATTTGTTACTTTTTTGGGCAAAAGTTATCTCCCGAGAACAAAACAAGGACATTTCTTTAATTCTGAGATAAACTAAAGCCATCTGAAAGGAATTATTGACTTATTTTCAAATGTACCCCATTACTGTGGACAGACCCATGCAAGAAGTACCATCTGTAATGGACAGAAATAAATTCACGTGGATTTTGTAAGCGTTGCTATCAACACTTTGAGTAAGGTTTTCCTAATATATGAGTAAAATCTTGGGTCAGTACAAATACAATGGGCTACAATGCTTTCTTATTTTCTTTACCTTACTATGTATACACGGCGAAAACCTGGCTACCTACCCACCATTTTGCTCAACATTTCAATACAAAAACGGGCTATACAGATGCCAAATAATACAGAATGTAGTAAACACAGAGACTTACACCTCTCTCTCTCTCTCTTTCCTTAATCTTCTTCCAACTAACGTCTTAAAGACAGATACCTTCTCTCACGGACAATATACCAAATGACTCCACAACAGAAGTTGTCAATCGACGAAGATCTTTCGAGCTGTGGCAATTATCTTTGGACGTTTGCGATACCATACCATGAGCATCTTTTTTGATGGATACCGGCGCATTATAAATTTTCATTATTATTATTATTATCTAAAAATATGCTGAAACGGCGTTGGTACACTCAATTGCTTTAAAATGAAGAATTGAGTGTTGCCAGTAATTTTAAGAAAATGTTGTTTCAGCAATAATGGGGGGGGGGGGGGGGGGTGGTGTTTCATATGGGCAATTCCACACCAAAGGGACAAGACAGCAATAATTGCAAAATGATTGCACATTTTTTTCTCAACTATTTTAAATGAGAGGGATGACTATACTTTAGTTGTTTGAAATTATGCTTACACAAACATAACAGGGTTGTATAGTCGAGTCCAGAGCCGATAAAATCACAATGTCCCGCACAAGTCCGTCCTATAAGTCCAGTATTAAGAAGCAAAGGATGAACACACAAGATAATGCCTCTGTTGGAGTTCATTTCAATAGCTTGTGACTTGAATTAAGACCCAGGGACTTGTGGTGGACTTGTGAAGGCTTGTGAGGACTTGTGATGGACTCGAATACAACCCTGAAACATAGATGTACACGTATGACTGAAAGTGCAATCTCTTTTCATTTTCAAAGAAGCATTTTTAATACATGTAACCTCCGTAACACTGAATTGACTGAAATGTAACGTCCATATAATAACAGTAAGATAATTGCATGGACAATTTGAGATTGCCTTTCTCATCAAAGTTGCTATTCATGTTCATATAGAATTTAAAGTAAGAGACAACACTTGTTTGAAGTTATCGGCGAATTTAATCAAAATACTACCGGTGCATAAACCTTCATGAGAATCAGATAATCTTGTTTGAACGTCGGCAACCCGATTCATTTCGATTATAAACTCTGCAAATAAATAATGCAACTATGTGCTGCGCCATATTTGAAATTTTGAAAGGGATTTAAGACGTCAACCATGCAACGATTGCATGAATGACGTCAAGATTGATGCCTTGTTTCCCGACTCCCATAGACGTATGAGTATGTAAAAAGTGTTGCGTCATGACTCACGCCCTCTCAAGTCCGAGCGCCGAACTGCAAAAGATGGCGACTTACATGAAGCGTATACAGAGTTAGGAAACCCTTTGCAAGTGTTGTCCCTTCCTTTAAGCCTACTTCATCACAGTTTAATAGTAAATAAAACCAAAGGATGTAATTTCTCAGAGTTTTAATATGTACCAAATGCTAAAAAGTCATGTCAGGACGTCTAACGTGAATTGTCTTGTATGTTAGGCATTATACCAAGCTAATGTGCACCCAAAAATGTAATTCTGGAATGATAGTTTTTACAGTGTTTTGTACATGTGTGTCTCACGAGTATATGCTTTTTGGTGTCATAAAACAAATTTTACTGTTTTCCCACTTACATAGGCCTATAAATGAAACATCATAGATCCTGCCGAAAAAACAAGAAACATTGCCACTTCCCGAAAGGTATAATGTACAGTGGTTTAAAATCTGCAGAAATGTGGCTATTTTAAATCACTTGAAGTTTTGAAACTGAGGTTGACAGATTATTTCATGTCATTTTTAAACACCTAATTAGACCATAAATTTGGTGTTATACATCTGACGCCTGACGATGAGCTATTTCAATCATCTCTTATGGCTGAAATTCATGTTGCATATAGTTGTTGCTAGATAGGACAAACCCCGGACAAGCCCTGGACAAGCTTCGTGGTCGTTAAGAGCAACATAGAGCCGACGACCAAAATTGATACAGAATCCTTTAATTTATTGAAATAAGGTTTGAATAATTTGTTTGATGAGGTAGGGCCCACATTATTTCATAATAATTGTGTACTTTCTATGTTTGTTTACAAAACAAAAGTTAAAGTTAGATTTTAACACTAGATCGGAAAACTGTTACAGACGTCGTTATCTCCATGTGATTGAGGGTGTGTGCAAAGCCACCGTCCTACTTAGGCTGGTCCCCTGGCTGTACTGCACGGGAAACGCAGCCATAATACCACGGTACTCGGGGGTCTAATTTCGTGCAATCGGGGGCGCCCTTGTAATACGATGTCTCTGCACACATATTCATATAAATCCATATTATCTTTTTCTCAGAAAACAAATTTCAGTATAGGAATCATTGCATTGGACTTTTTTATTTTTTTTCGTTTTCTAAATAAATATTGTTGATTAAAATTTGGGGATATTGCAAATCCATTATACGGTTAATAATTGCAACATCTTTGAACAGGCAGATATTTTCCGGACAACCGCTGTAGTGTACATAATGTACTACACACAATTTACAAGAAAGAAGACAAAACAATTGATGTGTTTGATTGAACTTATCAAAAATCGGAATAAAAATAAAAAAAACATGCATGCAGTCCGAATATGGGAGTTATTAGTTTTGTTCGCCGTTTATGTAGCAGAAAACTGATTGTGTAACAGGCTAACAAATCTGAAGTGAACTCAATGCTTTATACCTCAAAGGGTTCAAACCCTCCTACGTATTGACATAATAAAGGATAGATCCGCGTTTAGAGATATATTTAGGACAACAAAGGCATATCACAATTCAAAGAGTAAACAATAAGGTTTACTTATGCAAAGAAAAGTCCGGGCAAAGTCGAGCATGACTATCAGCTATATTGCGCGAACTCTGGACAATAGGAACACATTTCTGTTATGTTTCGTCACCGGTTCGCCATTCGGGGTATTTGCCATGCACAGTTGGCGTTCTCAATTGAAATCATAATAATAAGGGTGTGAAGGCTTTTTAAAAAAGTGAAAGCTTATGATTTCAGGAGCGATAAATATAATAAAACTGGAAAACAACTGGAAAATCGGCGTACGTTGTCTAAACGCGCCACGCATAAAGTGCACAAGGCGCATTCATTACAAACTGCCGTTGGCGGCGCACTACCACATTAACGGTGGCTCAAAAGGTCCTTTTCCAAGTGAATTACCCGGCATTCTCCTTGAATGTTTTCCCATTGCCTGTGGAGATGACAGTGACGATGATGCAGGAAGTCTGTCAGCAAGGCCCGTTTGATTCCCTACGTATAATACGGAACGACAGGGAAATATCAGCCCACAATCTATTAAAATGTTCCTCGGGATTCCCGCTGCATGCACGCGGTATGCAACGAACAAGACGACACACGAGCTACACGACAGAAATTACACACGAAGGTCGAGTTAAATTTGTCGTTATTAAAGACGTAGACACTTTGACAATGCACGGTTATTAAAAACAACACGGTAATGAATAGAACGTGTATACACGCCCAGCCCGTGACAACAATAACGAAAAGAATGGTTGCTGCACTCTCAACCAATGACCTTCAAATTACATGTATCAGAAAGGCGGAAACGGTTCTACCAATACAAGTCAGCACTGTGTGGTATGATGATGTTCATGTACTGTGTTTGCCTTCTGATAGTGATAGGTCAACGTATATTTGCACCACCATAAACAAGACTGAAGTCGTATAGATAAAAATAGCTTGTTTAATACTTCAGGCTTTAGTTTTATTTCTGTATAGTTGCAGTGTTTCTGCACTATACTTGCAATGTTGGCATTGCGGAGTTACGTACGGTATCCTGTTGAATTTAGAGTGTTTGCTAGAAACACAACCATGATTTCCGTTAAGGCCTAATGTACCATTTGCAAGATAAAACCTTTATGGATTTCTGAAATAAGGGCATAACATTTCAGCTACACAGATGCATAAATGCTTTCAAAAACCTTCACAATCCGTTAATCGAAGAGTTGACAGTGAAAACCTTCCTCAAAGTAAAGATTGAATCAGTAGCAACTATCCAGTGAAATGTTTCCGCCCGAGATGATATAATTTTACCAGAAAATAGTCCATGAAGATGAAATTAATTAGATCGTTTGCACACGATTTACTTCTCATCTGAGCGGACCGGAATGAACAATGTGTACTGCTCCAACGCGATGCATAATGTTTCAATGCATCGCGTTGGTCGCGTACACACGCATATAGACGCGCGCCGCAGAGTGCATGACGCGAGCCACAGAGTACGTGACCGACTGAGAACGAATATTTGAAACACCCCGCCAAGACTGGCAAAACGCATATAGATTTTTGTGTTTTTCTAAAACGTGCTACATTTGACAGAGCTGAAATTTCTTTAGATGAGTTTGTTAATGTCTTTATTTTGATAATGGTTTTATTCCGAGAATCGCTCAAAAACAGATCATCTATAGGTCCGTTAAGTGGATGGTCAAAAAACACCTTCAGTTAATTTCTTACAAAAAAAGGACCATCTTAGACAGAAACAAACCCATGTTATGTTTGTTACTGTTGCAATCAATACTCTGAGTAGGGTTTTTTTCTTGTCAACTCATGAAGTAAAATTATGGTTCATTGCAAATGATACAATAGGTCTTTAAGAACAACCATGGAACAACCAACCATGCTGATTAAATTACTGCACGCCCTCTCTTCATAATACATTTGATACAGGTCCACGTTTCGCACGAACACTTAGCTTAAGAGACTTAAGGGGCGTGCACTGTCCAAAATTGCTCTCAAGGTTGCCCCTAATAGCTTATTGACTCTCCGTAAAGCCGACCATTATCCCATCTAATGATATCTAAGGACCGACATTCATCAAAGTGTTTTTCCCCTCTATACTACACTCATAAAGCAAGACGCGTAACTTAGGGTTATCCCACGGGCATGTTCGTTACACAACGCCACAGGACGTTTCTGTCGTTAAGTCCCGAAGCCCGTGAGATGCAACCTGTGTACAATAGCGGTATCAATCGCTTCAAAGTGAAATTGGCACATAGCATTATGCGTCCTAGATAGCGGCCAAACGAAAATAATCCCTTTATCCTATCTGCCATGCATTACAACAAGCGTACACACTGCACAAGTACAGTATAACGCCGATATGCGCTGCTTCAAATATGATGTAGCACATAGCATTATGCGTTGTAAGAGCATTGAGAAAGAAGTACAAAATCCTTTTATTTCATCTGAGACGTAGACATATTGAAGGTCGATTCTCTGCAAGGAATCGATTGCCTCGCAATTTTCAATTTGTAAACAGCAAAAAAATTATAAAAGCAGAACATGAATACATCAAAATTCAAGGCAACAACATGCGGAAAGACGCATTTTGTTTGGTAATCTAAAAAATGTCCCATGCGAGTTTACCGTGCTCACGCTCACAAACAATCCAATGGGCAATATTCATATGAAATATTTTCCGACTACGCCTTCATATTATCCGCTGTGTGTACAAATGTAATGACGTATTATTCCTAACATGTTCCACGCATTATATATAATCCTTTGTCAAAACAAATGAAGCTGAATTGAAGCGTAGGGCACTGGGTGAGATTATGGGTTGGTTTTTCGTCGGCTTTTAAAGGAGCTTTTTCAGATTATTCAGAAAATGGATCTCTCTCTAACCATGCTTTAACATAACAATCCCATAAAATACCTCCCCAAAATACTATCCATGGGACAAAAACAGAAAAATCTCAAATTTAGATGTGCATGGAAGCAAGAATGTTGGTTTAATAACTGCACTGCTTTATGGAACAGATATATTAGTTTACAAAACATCGGGGTTTTTCTCGATATCTTTGAAAATATACGGATTGGGAGCGCGGAATTTCAGAATGGTAATGAGAAAAAATATGACAAATGATATGGTATCAAAATGTTAACACCCATGTGAATAATGGGGGTTCAAAAATGTGATCTGGGCACGCTCTTTTAGTTTACCCTACTATTTCTTTGGATAGTGCCAAGTACATAAACTAAGGGTAATCAAAGGTTGATTGGACTTACTTCTCGCCACGGGTTGGACGTCCTCTAGAAGCAATGTTTTAGCCTGTGCGATTGTAAAATCCATCTCACGTTGGTTAAGACCGACGTATTCCGAGCTTGTTCGAGCTATAGTGAGACGTCGGTACACAGATCCCATAGCCATGTAACAGTCGTTGATTTCGTCTTCGGCGTCAAAAAACAATAATACGGTATTGTTCCAGTCGTTTTTCAGGATGTAGTCGGTCACGAACGTTCCTTGTTTCATAAAACTCCCCTGGACCCGAGTGAGCGTAGGAAATTCCTCCCGCTGTTTGCCGCGGAATCCCCCGGCTAACCCACCGGCCGTGATATGAGCGATGCCCCAGTAGCCCACGAACCGGCCAATACCCGCCGTGGCATATTCACAGCCCGGTCCTAAGTACATGTCCGGTTTGAACTTGATCTCTAAATCCACAATTCGGAACTGACCAGTGCTCAGCTTGCACTCTGTGTTGTTTATGAGGAGGAGTATCTCCCGGCCCGGGAGGGTGGTCTCGCGGACCTTTTTCACGGCAATGTGGATGGCCGGTAGGACCATTTGGGAGAAGAATGGGTAATGGATGGGTTTGCCAACGTATAGGGCCGGTATTGGGTACTCGGGCAGAAGGACAGCTATCTTGATGGTTCTGGTTCTCGGGTCCTCCTCCGTGATCGGTTTATCCTCGCATGATACTGCCGTGGCATTTCCATTCGTAATCCTGACCGTCCCGATTGCCAAAAAGATGGCCACGTTGAGAGCCAAACGTGTCGACCAATATGCCACAACCATCGTAAAGGTGACATTTAATGCACGCTTTCACACATGGCCGCAGCACACAATATTTATTCGGCAACACCAACTGAGGGAGAACATTGTGGAACCATGTTGGAACTTCAACACTATCTGTGACGTTTCATCACGGTAAAAAGAAACCGCAGGTAAATGTGCATGCACACGTCAATCATGTGCAGTTACAATTCACGGTATACTGCTCGTCACAGCGTGACAAACAAACAGCTGCGGCGGCTTTGACAGCCAAGGCTAAATGTCCAGTAGTTTGCGGCACACAACTTGTAATTGTTGATGTCATGCAGCGACTAAACCTATTCTCTCTCAATGAGCAATAATAATGTCATTATCGGATCGGAGACTATCATTTAGCAGAAATGAGCTAGTAGTAGGAAGAACTATTCCTGCGTAAGCACACGTTCGTCGTCCAGCGGATATGCATACAAATCTGTTTGGGTTCACCAGACACGTTGGTGGTATAATCATCAATGCTGCATGTAGTACTATGAAGTCAACTCGATAAGCAAACTCTCCAGCTTGTGACAGACAATTCCCCACGGGGCGGATTAACGTACAATGACACGGGGCCGGTAACCTTTCATATCTGCCCCTGTGGGTTGATACGGTCTGATATGACCAACGTTACATCGCCGCAGCAGACGGGCCCTCATGGCACACACTTGACTAGGCTTCATGTGAATTAGGCAAAACACCAGACCTTATATGCCCTCGTAATTTTTTCCTGCTCCCTCAGTACACGAATGCCGACGATTGACCCCGTGACGCGCAAGCGCGCGTCGTATAGTAACTCACCACCAACCACGCCGCCAAATCTCCTCTCAAATCGTTCGGCGAGCCCGGTGAATATTGACACACGAGGTCCACCGAGGACAATGTAGGAAACTATAATTGTGAGTATCGCTGGCGTGCTACTGCTTGACAAAATATTTTCACAAGGTGCAATCACAATGCTAAACTGGCGATTTCTCATATGTACACCTTTCCGAAGCGAGCTGAGCGGACGCTGTTGTTACATGCGCGTCTGTCGTATTTGTCCAAGCCGCGCGGCAAGCCGATGGCGCGCGTAAAATTGATATAGGGGCACCGTTGACGTTTATGCGTTGTGATGGTATATAGTAGAGAGACAGTTTAATCATATTTACCACGAACCACGGTAAATGACTGGCCTCAATTTACAGTCTTGAATGGGAAGGGGTGGGGGATTGGTGGAGCGTATATCGGTATCTCGATACATGTAATGCCCCTCCGCGTCGCTACGGCAATTAATTAGCTCGGATCTACCCGTGGTGCATCTTTTAATATTCCTCGCGATAGTCGCGTATACAGAATCACAGCACAGAGGTGGGATGGCCATGCTTGGGAATGGGGTTGATGTTACGGTGGCTTAGGCGGGGATTTACGACGACTATCGGGCAATAAAGCCCCAAGGTCACTGGGTCAATACTGTGGGGGAAACACAGCTCACGGGGCACAGAAATAAAACCGTTTGAAACGAGCGATTACTTCCCTTCCTTGTGTATGGCCAAAATCAATGTTGAAACGTTCAAAACAGTCGAACCACAGAAATTACCAGCTCACGATGGATGAAAAATTATCAGTCGACAAAAATAATCCGAAACATGACGCCATAAAGTATTAGGCCTATATGGGCATGCATATAAAAGTAAACATTTCATACTTTAATTTTAAAGATCAAATACAACATTTGCAGTAACCGGAGATTCTACTTCACGAGTTGACAAGGAAAAACTTACTAAAAGTGTTAATAGCAATGGTAAGAGACACCACATGATTTTCCCCGTGTAAAATAGTACCTTTGTGGGCGAAATTGCCATCTGAATGTGCTTTTTTATTAACAGGCATGTAACTGTGTCATTACAAATAGGAGGAAAATGCAAACAATCTACAACTCTGTACAGTGTTTTTCAATGTTCAATGGGACATATGAGGCAACAAAAAAGAGGAAATCAGGTGATCAGCTAAAAATTGCATGCCTGTTTAAAAAAAGTCTGCAGACAATATTTTACCATTCATTCAACACAAAAATCATCAACAAGGCCGTTTATCAAATTACTCTTTAGTTATGTCATGGAGCTATATGGTTATGTAAAGCTGTTGCAATTAATATGTTGCCTGTTATCGTGACCGATATTAAAGCGATGAAAATCAAATGTACATAAAACCTGGTAATGCATAAAATTATGTTACCAGTTTTCCAAAGTTACCAAGTTTCGAATGGTACATCAGTATGCATTTTCCGCGGGTGGGCTGTATAAGAATAAATGACGGCACTGTCCAATCCAGTGACACTCCAAATCCGTTGACTTGAAAACATAAAACTGACAGATGGTTCTTTAGCTTTATGCGAGGGTATGTGTCTGATTGATATATTTGTATATGCCTCTGACTGGTGTGATTGGACGAATATAATGATCCCAGAACATGCTTGGTCAATTCGTGCAGACGGGCAGTGTGAGACAGAGAATTATTTTTAAGATCCTCTGGGCAGAAAACTATTTGAAATATTTGTTCAAGTGTATTTGAACAAATCGGCCCTGAACAATGTATCTACCTTAAATCTTGCTGAAGCACCCTCAACAGAAGCGTGAGTAGACTTATGAACATACTATCTGCCTATCTGCCTTCAAAACTCATTTCGACCACTTTCAATCATGTGAACATTTTTCCCGCGTGCAGTCACGGTTTCAATTGATCTCTAATTGCTCGCAAATGCCAAGACCGGCGCGCCATCTCGTCAATTTGGGATTATTGTCACGGGAGTTATTGGTTGGGCGTTCATTAATAATATCGTTGGGGTAATTTTGTGAGTGTGCTTGAGCATGCACGTTAGCAAAGTGTACACAGCAGGCACGAAACGTGTAGTTTCAATCTTATCAGCAAACATTTTACTCGTTTTACTTGTATTATTGTTTTATTATTATGCAGGGCCCCATGGAAGACCACATACTCCTGTGAATGGGCAACCCTGGTTAAATATAAGAAATAAATAAGGCATTCGGGATTGGCTAAAGCAACGTCTGAGATAAAAGTAAAAATAAATGTGCCTACGAGAAAAAAAATGAGAGAATTGTTTTTACCTCTTGAGACAGGAGCAACTGAATCTTGGAGGAGTTTTCTTAAAAACGAGTAGGAGTATTTCTCTTCGGTGCCATCAAGTTTCTTGTAGTCCGGAGTCATTCCAGACTTCCTCATTAAATTGTAAATGGGACCAATGCCGAAATTGCAGTCGTTGTTAACACTCAATTCGTTGTGGAAGAATATAATGTAGGTATGGTTCCAGTCCATACTGGTCATGTAATCCGTCATGAACTTGGCTCTTTTCTTGTAGGTGCCTTGGACCCGAGTCAGTGTGGGGTACTCCGTCTTATTGCCATGCTTGTTCAGAAACCCAGAGGATAGGCCTCCAGCCGTGATGAGAGGTTTCCGGTAGTGCCCAAGGAGTCGACCCACGCTGGACGTCACGAACTCACACGCAGGGCCGAAGAAGACGTCCGTGGAATACCTGAAGAGCATATCTATCATAATGAACTGACCGTTAAGCAGGTTCCCTTTGGTGTTCTTCACGCAGAGTGAGATGTTCTGAGTTGGAAGATAGGTCTCTTTAACTTTATCCAATGCCATCCTGATGGCGGGAACGACCATCTCTTGGGCATAGGGATAACTCATGAGCTCTACACCGTCTGAAGGCACGAAACTCCGGAATTTAGGCAACATGACCGTAATAGCGTAGCCTTGATTGTCCGTCTCCTGTTTCCGTGGACATTTATTTTCAATAAATGAACCAAGAACTGGAGAGGTCACGAGTAGAGAGATAATAACAATGCTCCAGTTCACGTGCACGTTGACACAATTCATGTTGGTTGTCATGTTGAACTCGTTCACCAAAAGACTCTTAAAATGTCGGATATATCAGATACATGTACTAACAACGCTTGGCAGTACTTCCTTGACCTCAAAATCAAAGCGACAATGGTTGTATAATCAAATCCGGTTAAACGCTAACTCTAGTTTTTCCAAGTTTCCATAGAAAGTAGCTGTCTCTGGCCACTGTACAGTGGAATGTGACTGTATTGTGTGGAGCTACTCAGCTATGTAGCGCAGTGTTTATCCAAGGCTCCAGTATCGATAGCCGTTCAATTACACCATTATGATTTGGTGCCTTTTTGCTTTAGACTACCCGCCGTTTTTTGATCATTGGACCGAGCGTGCATCAGCCATGAGCTTACCTCAAGTACATGATATGGTGGTGCATCTGGGTCGTTGATAACATGGGACACATAGCAAAGTACTGAGCTATGTTGGTGTACGTTATATCGACACTGCTGACTGAATGTAATTAGTTCTGGTAGACGATGGCTCCGGCGAAGAGACAAATCCCCGAGGAAAATACCCCACGAGATGGTAATATTGCTGCACGTTTCTATGCACGGCGTTGTTTAGTGAACACTAAGGAAATCCTACGGTCGGCCACTGCTATACATTGACGTGTCCCGAGACTGGCGCGTTGTTCATGCGGGCTGACCGTCAAACCACGACCACATAACCGGGTAAACCCTTGACCGAGACAAGAGCAATGGTCCACTTTGCTGCTGGGAAGGAACGTCGGCAAGAAACCAGTCCCCTTTCCGTTACGCCTCTTGTTATCTCTTCGACTCTCTCGCTCGTAGTAGATGCGGCTATCCGTCGCTTCGAGCTTGCGGATGACCCTTGTTTTCGACGCGCAGGCGCGTTGGTCCCGCACACTGATACAATAGATATTAAAGTGATCTGTGCCAATGCTATGTACACACACAGTCTCCCTCGAGAATGAGCAGGTCCTACTGATAATCGTTCTACTACCGCAACAGTAATATTTTCAAACCGATCAATCACTGTGAAACATAGCTATAGCTGCAGTATGAATACGACACAGCGAGCCTGATGCACATTTTATCACTGGGTTCGTCTCCTCTTAATTTAATAATCGTCCGCGTGCTCTGTTCAGCATGTAAAGGGAATCTCCGTGGTCAAGGGGTGTTTAGGATGATTGCATTAGGTCGGATGTCCCGTGCTGTGCTCCATGAAATGGACGCTGGATGACAGTATCAAATCCTACTCCTTGCAATCACACGATTTCCCCCATCGCCCACAGCACCATCTCTCGTTGTGTGTGTCTCTCAAGCTCCGCCGCCGCGTATAAACGGCCTATCGCCAACTGATGTGCGTTTGATAATTCTCCAATGAATTCACAGGCTTTTTAATTGAAGTCATTTCAGGCTATAGGCCTAGTCCTAGGTGGTTGCGCCCCGAACCAAGGAGCGCTCTCTCCATACAATCCTCGCTTCGTCCTGACTGATTTAGTGAAGTGAATCGATGGCGGCTGTGGAACAACCAGAGGCGGATATTTTCACGAAATTGACGGCTTCTCAATCAACGGACGGTGCATTCAATGGCAGCCGGAATATTGGTGCGGGTTTATCGAGAGGACAAAATTACATACCCCGGCCGTCAAACGTGTAGAATTACGTCGAAGCTGTGAACAAACTATCTGCGCCATCGATTGCAAACCAAAATAAACGCTGTTTAAAACTGGTTGATTTAAACAATAGTATACATTAGCATACATTAGTATACATTAGTATACATTAGCATAAATTGACGTGATAAAGTCAGTGAATGAATTACAAAATGTTTACACGTTACAACAGCTGGTGGAAGGGTTCAACTGAACACATTTAATTTAGACAGATGTCAACACTTCCTGATATTCCCGTGGCACGTGTCAATACAACAGCAAACACATCACAGATCAATACCCAACAGGTCCACAAGTACCATATAATCCAACCATATAGGTTGAGAACTTGGACCAGTGTTGGCAATCGAAAGTGTTGCCAATCGCACTTTCACTCTTTGTAGGGTTAAGTCAGGTACAATGTCCCCATAAATTATTATGCTATAAATTGCTCCCGGAAATTGCTATAATGATTGTGCATGTAGGCCCTATAGCAGAAAAGGAATCTGAGAATAAACGCAAGTCAGATTTGTTCTGTTGTTAAATGACTAAAACACAAAATGTAATTTTCTGGTTTTAATTATCGTACAAATATTTTTTCGTTTTGTTTTGGTATTTCAGATTAAACAAATATGTTCTAAGGATACTGTACTCAAACTGTATATAGACCTAAATCCACAAATCTCATCAATTAAAAAGTATTCAGCTTAAAATTGCGCGAAAAGTGTTTACTACTGAGGAAGAAATGGTAGGGAGCAATTGAAACAATTTTGTTGAGAGAAAAAAATATTCACTATGCCAAAATATGGTGCGTTTCCATATAGACTGACCCAGATTAAGCATCAAACACGTCATGATGACGTCACACGTTCAGCACTCCCGCAGCATTATCCAATTCTAATTACCAATGGACAACATTAAATGCAATTTTTATTGGATATCTGAAACCATGCGGTATACAATGACACGTTTGTTTATACAAGCTTTGCCGTTTTGAATTTCTCAAAAACTCTTCCCCACCTAGCTATACAATTTTGCTCCTGTGCGTGCGAAAACACGCAATTACTGTTAGGTTGACGGTTTCGATTGTTGGGATCACGCGCCCAGCTATAGTTCACTGCACACATCGCTTTAAGATTTTCGCCGTAATGTACACACAATAGGAATTGCGCTATTTTGTGTTAATAAAAACTAGTTTTCTCATTGCAAAAAATATGCGGTAAGATTGGATGCCCTGCTGAAATGGGCCGTTTTTGTAATGTATCAAAATTCATGAATGTTACTTGTGACATTGCCTAGTGATGAGCTATTTCATTCACCTGTTACTTTAAATTTGATTTCTATGGTTGGAATTCATTTTGCATACATTAGTTTTTGCTAGGTAGGACAGGCCCCGAATCGGACAAGCTTTGTGGTTTTTCAGAGAAACATTACATTTATATACATTACGAATATCCTTTATTCTAACCCTGCATTTATAATTAACCCAAACTAAAGTACGTCCTGTTGTGTCAGCTTTAAATCGTTTTAATTTTCATTTCCTCCTCGTGTTTAATTCCACAGGCTTGACTGTTGCCCTAGTGCACTTCGTAAACTAGGTTTCGGTCGCTCAACTGTTGGATTTTGCTTTGCGTGTAGAATACTAGAATTCCACTGGGAAATACATTTATATTCAGCACTGTTACCACTGTGGAGATCAACATATTAAAAACAAACACCCACGATTATCTGGGGTGAACCACAGACATTATAAACATTTCTCCAAGAATCTCAATTATACAAGTCACATTAAAGGCAGAGGCTCGTCACCAAGTTCGTGACGCAATTCCGTGACTTTGCTATGGAGCTGCGTATTTCGTGGCACGAATTTGGCGCGCGCGCATTGCTGACGAGCCTCTGCCTTTAAAGGCCTATGTATCATTTGCAAGATAAAACATTTTACAGATTCGTGCAATAAATGGTGGACATATCTAAGAAAGAATGTTGGTAAACTAGTCTGAAGAAATTTTAGCTACTTAGATGCATCAATGCTTCATAAAACCTTGAAAATCTATATATGGATTTAGTGTACAAGTGAATGGTAGAAAACCAATTTCGGTTGTCAATTTCCAACATGAAATACCATTTTGGACGGAAATAAATTCATGTGGTGATTGTTACCATTGCTATCACTGCAACACTTTGAGTAACGTCTTTCTTGTCAACTCATGAAAAGCATTGGGTCATTGCAAAAGATACAGTGGGCCTTTAAATGCCGTATACAGTATTTGCAGTGCTCCAAAATTTTAATCAACCATTAGTACTCTGATATAAACGATGTTCAATGCTATGATTCTTTGTATATAAAAAAACATTAATTGAAGACAAATTTACATACATTGGTGTCCACTTTGTTTTTTTTTTTTTTTTAAAAATAAGGTCACCCAAGGCCACTGACTCCCGCGGTATTGTTTTCCGTACTCTATAGAACCAGCCTAAATAGGACGGGGGCTTTGCACAATTTCTTGAAAACATGGACACAAGTTATTATTTTCTCGAAAGACGAGGTATACTATATAAGCTGACTTATACACAGGCTGGTTTTTACCACACACATTGTCAATCACACATGGATATAACACGTTTGTAACCGTTTTCTAATCCTGTAACGCACGGCCGATGGTGATTATATTTTGCCGTGTAGCTCATGAGTGAAGAGAAATTCAAAGCAAGTGCTCTATCTACTGTATTTATACGACCTATTTTTAAGCGATGCGTCAACATACCTATTACTACACTCAGGATCCAATAAAATCTGTGAACTACTGGGCTGGCATTTAATGTATGTCTCAATGTTCAAAGAAAGAAGGGTTTTTGGATGGGAAACCATCGGGCAATTTTGATTAGATCTTAGACTGTATAGTGCTACACGGGAAACCGTATTTCGCTCGCATATTATTCCGTAACAATGCACGTTTCTATTCACACAGCGAGAGCCTTTTCCTCAATTGTTGACGCCTAGCTGATGCGAGGCGATGCAATGCAATATAGAAACTTAAAGGAGATGTTCAGATTTTTCAAAAAAATGGATTTCGTTCTAACCTGACAATCATTTAAAATACCTCCCCAAAATACAATCCATGAGAAGAAAACAGGAAATTTGGATGTGGAGGCAAAAACGTTGACGTTATCTATGTGGTGCTTTATATATAACCGGATTAATTACTTAACAAAACATCGGTGGCTTTTTGACGATATCCTTAAAAAGATCGGGATTGGGAGCGTGCAATTTCAGAATGGTAATTATAGAAAAATATGACACACGATATAATATCAAAATGTCATCACACATGAGTAAGTGGTGGGCCAAAAAAGTGATCTAGTCAACACCTTTAAAGAATAATTTATTCCGAGACGAACATTTGAAGGCTATTCGTTCGCCACCGTCTCACCATGGATCGACTATCGTTCAGAGATTGCACGTGATAAAAGAAGTCTCCAGCTTTGGGGGTAGTAGACCTGTGATATCCCTCCTAACCAAAAGCTGTTTACACGGCTAATGAAAGACATTCCGGGCCGCAGTTCTTATTTTTAGCAGGTGGAGTTTCCGAGACAAACGTTTTACTTTGATTTTACCTCGAGCTATAAAACGGCGCTATCCGTGTGCCTTTTTAAAATTCCCCTTTCAATTCTTTCCCATGCAGTCGCAACCCAGCTGCCCCTTGAGCAAAAAGACGGGGTATATTCCGGGAGACAGGGGAAGAAGTTACGATTACGAATTGTTTGGTTTGATGAAGTCGATTTGTTTTCTCTCCTCCTCTGGTGGTCTAGGGTTTCTTCGAGTCGCAAACATTCTTAAAATGGCTGAAAGATACCAAGTGAGCTCACATGGCCCTGCCAGGACAATGAGCCGAGACAATGAGAAGCCGCCAACCCATTTTGAGGCAGAGTTCTTTTCCATTTCCCCCCACCCCCCTCCCCCCTTTGGTTCAATTGGTTTGGGTTTCTTTTGGTCGACATAATGGGTAGCGAGCTTCTATCGCCAAGTCCTTCCTAAATAGCTCGAGGCACTGACACTTCGTCTGCAATAAACTGAATTCCTGACAAAGGATATCTGCTACGGAAACAGGACGAACTCTCGTGGAAAATTAAAACCTTTCCCGTGAGACACAAAAAGGGCACTAAATGGTGGACGAATTGTGAGAATCGTCATGTTGAGGTCGGGACTCGGGGATATACAAAACCACGCACCTTAGAAATAACGCAGGTCAGCCAGAAATATTCCCCAAATGTGAGGGAAATTATCGAACGAGTAAAGTTTTCCTCGGGCCAACTGTGGCACGATTACATGATTGCGCAGAGGTGCGCAGGCAAACATGGGACAGACCGGTCGATATAGGCATGTGACATCCTCAAACACGCAATGTAATATTTTACACAAAGTCTATTTATTCAAAACACGGTCTGACCAAAGCGCGGGTCGGTCCTCTTGTGATTTCGCTATCGTCGCGACAGTCTCGGGTTTTCGGCTGTTTGGACGATTTACCGATCGACTTCAGTGATCGATTTTGAGCGATCGATTCGGGCGTCAGCTTTTATTTTGATTTTGTCCTGTTTGTGTTTGTGGGTCACGTCATGATGTCCCAATGCGAAAAGTGCACACAAAAAGCACACAAGACAGAGCCAAAATATGCGGGAGGAAAATGGAACAATAACATGGCAACACCGTACCGACATCACAAGAGCGCAGTAAACTTGATCCCAAGCATCAATCTAAATAGGCCTAATTGAACATTTTTGTTGAAATCAAAACTAAAGTTGACGTCGAACTGACTGCATAAAAGCCAAAGGGGATAGAATTATAAATATGTCGCAGTACTTTAAAGGGACATCTCTCCCACAAGGGAGACAAAAATGTAAATGCGGCCAAAACATGCGAAGAGAGAAGCATGCATCTTGATAACGTCAAAGCTTGCTAACGTCAAATAAAGCAATTTTCAAGAACTGATAAATTACCCTACATGCATCTTCGTCACTTTGCAAAGACGGTCAATATTGCAAGATTAATTCAACGCAGATTGCAATATTTTACTCAGTCGTTGCTTCTTCTTCTTCATAAAATACTTATGCCCATCAAATTCTCGTCGCTATAGAAATAGAATGAGTTACTCCACGGATCGCCACCTGTCAGTAATTGCACGCAAAGACCTGCTACGTGGAGTTAATAATAAGTCAGCGCTTTGACATCAAGGTTACGCAAAGGATTACCACGTGGGTAAATTCTCACGGACAAGGAGTGTTGGAGAAAGAGGATATGAACAAAAAATGCTTCAAAAGTCACTGGTTGCAGCTGCGGTTGTAATCTCTGGGAATTCTTTCTTCGATACGCGCAGAAATTGCCTATTGTGAGTTGCTAATTTGGCACGCGCGTTGAAAGAGTTGTGAGGGAAGCCGCGTGAAGCACGATCGTCAAATAGACCTTTCGTTTGCCGCGCGCGGTGGACTGCCGGGCTGAAATAACCACATGCGTACACAAGAATGGCAAATTGTACGCAGTTTTCCACATATTTTGTACCAGGAATGTTTAATACAGGAAAATGATAGCCAAACAAGAAATCGCACCTCGAAATTTGGTTTACAAAGCGAAGTCCACACCGCGTGATACGGTATAGATGACATGCAATCATCCGTGGTGTGAAGTTTTCAGAGCCGACAGCAGACGATAGGCCTATATTAGGATCCCTTTCCATTCCTTTATGTCATAACAATAAACTTGGAAGATGCCATAGAAACGAGATGTGCTTCCTGCTTGCACGCGATGAACCCACGGCGCGTACGACTAACACCTCAACCACCAAACGAAAATTATCTTTCTCACATTTTGGACAGGACGATCATTATTTCCTCTGCAGGAGCGCTGGCTGCCCCCGGCGTTGCGATTTCTTGATATCTGAATTATTAAATACCTTCTTACTTCCGTGAATGCAAAGGTTTATACTCCAAAGTCCGCCCCGGGTTTGAGACACATCAAGACAAACAACAACAACCAAAGGACAAACGCCTGGACCGTCAGCCATGTGAGTGCTGGCATGGCGCGATAACGTCAGATAATCAATTATAGGTTAATAGTCCGGCAGCCACCAGGCTCAACCTTGTTTTGGGGTCTATAGTTTTTTTTATAATGGATTATGGTTCCTGAGATACCCAAATTGACCAAACATAAAACTGTTACTCTGTTGGTATTGAGCAATTTTAGATATAGGCAAAAAACAAAATGGCCGCCAAAAACCTGGTTTTTGAAAGAAAATAATAATTTTAAGAGTACATTTGCGTATGATAGCCAAATAATTTGCATTTATTTCTCAAAGGCAAATGTCTATAATAAACCTGATGTTATACACAATCTCAAATAACTTAATTTGCATATTCAATATGGCGCCAGCATTGTCTATTTGAGCTTAATTTGCATAATGTATACAGCGGCCACATGTAAATTTATGAACTGAAGGCATTAATAGTCATTTATCAGAGGGATCTGAAGTGCCATAAATATAATTTTCTAACCATTGTAGTGCAATACTCTCTTCTATATATAAAGAATAATAAAAAATAAAATCTCTGAGTCCCACAGGCAAGCGAGTTTTTCAGTAAAGTAGGTTATATTGCTAGTGCCTTGGTTCTTAAATAATGTTATTAATGGTAAATTAGTCTCTTCACTGGTTTTCTTTTAATATTACAACTCATTTCGTTATTATTTCCCTCAATGTGTTAGTTTCCAGTATTTTTTTCTAATGTATATATTTTCATAGAACAAATAGGTTATTATTCACTTGATAATGTGTGATACTTCATATCACATGCTTAACAACAACGCACTTTGGCTTTACAACATGAAATGTTAACGATATTACTTGAAAACTTAAATGGATGAAACTAAAAAAAAATATCTGCGGATACCATTTGTAATTGACACTGCGATAGTTTTTTATGTTTGCTGATATGTGACCCGCTCTGCGAAAAAGGGTATTAAGTCGCGCTGGCTATAGTATTCTTTTTGCGACAATAAGAAGAAATCTGTGGCATTTCTACGCTCATTAACACAAAAGAAATTCCAGGCGTAACGCAGACATTCCATGGAGAACACAGACATTCCATGGGGAACACAGACATTCCAGGGGGAACACAGACATTCCAGGGGGAACACAGACATTCCAGGGGGAACGCAGACATTCCAGGGGGAACGCAGACATTCCAGGCGTAACGCAGACATTCCAGGCGTAACTCAGACATTCCAGGGGGGAACACAGCCATTCCAGGGGGAACACAGACATTCCAGGGGGAACACAGACATTCCAGGCGGTATCTGGGCAACGCCAGGAATTTCCATTGTGTTTTGGTATTTTATTGAGCGTGGATTTGCCGCAGATCTCTCTTTGGGGTCGTAAAAAGAATACTAGCCAGCGTGACTTAATACCCTTTTTCGCAGAGCGGGTCACATATGGGATCACGCATCCACGTCTTCCCTAGACTGATTTACATTGTTTGCTACTTTAGTAGCAAACATTTATAACATTGAAAAGAAAACTTACAGCCTTACAATATTGAAGGGTTAGCATATGGCTTAGATGTACATTGTGCCTCAACATTGAATAATGTTAGACTTTTTTTAAGAGTAATTTACTTTGTTGTTTTAGATGTAGGATTAACATAAACCATGGAAAAGGCAGCCATTCTGAAAAGAACAGAGTGGATGTTCCTCTAGAATTTGAAGTAGATGACTCTACAACTATTCTTATACAACTATATCTCAATACAGGCCATTTTGATATCATTTTAATAGGATGGGTGGCCATTTTGACAAATGGTTGCCATGGCAACTGTATTAAAATTTGATATTGGTATAATCCATATTTCTTGTGAGGCTATTGGATACCTCTGTATGAAATGTTGTCATTCTGTGACCTTTTGAACAATTCTAAAGCATTATACAGCCACACTATAACAGAGCAATTGGTGCTTTTATTAGCAAAAAAACACAATTTGGCGGCCAATTTGTTTTTGGCCAAAAAAAAAATTGCTCAATGCTGACAGAGTAACAGTTTTCAGATTGTTCAAACAAAGGGTCTAGACTATCATAATCCGTTGAAAAAAAAACTATAGACCCCAAAACAAGGTTAGGCCCAAAATCTGGGTTTGGCTGCCGGACTATAACAAGGAAGTGCCAGTCTGACGTAACGTTTTCGAGCCGGGACAGCATCCCTTTTAAACGATTTAAGCCTGCGATCTAACCACTTTCCCCCCAAAAAGCAAATCCTTCAGAAGTGACAAGGTGCAGATTTCTCATCGCCACGCCGGAAACATTAAGAATAATAAATGGCAGATATGAAACGTTCGCTTTAGGTCCACAATGCGACATGAAATGAAATTTAACGTATTCCATGCGATTGAATAATTGTAACGACACAAGTTTATCAAAATACCTAAAGAGGTGCAAAAGCTCTCCTCTCACACCCCTTAATATATATATCCCCTCGTTTATAACTAAATTCATCAAGTGTGCAAGGACTGGCCACCATGCATGACGCCTTCTCCCGTGAAATGGAGCCTAAATCGCGTCTTTAATTAGCTGCAGACGTACACCAAGGACGTCGCTCCTGACTTCAAATTTTAGCAGTTATCACACCTTTGGGATCTCAAGCAATGAAGTTGCTTGAGGCGTCTTATTAATCAAATCTGAGGCCGAAACCGAAAACTAGCCACATCGCGGCCTTGCTAGATACCGTTTCTTTGTTCTATTTCCGAACAGCCGTGCTTATTACTGATTGTCTTGAGAGGAAGTCACACGGGAGTGTTTAAGGGAAGCGATTTTCAAATTGCCTTAGATTAGGGAAAACACTAGGGGATGTCTCAATTTGTAGTGACTAAAGTTACACTGCCAGACTTTATGTTATTTGACGCTTCACCATTTAATAACTTTACGCCAAAACACACCACGCGGACGAAGTCTTGAAACAAAATAGGGATGTTTAGATGCACGTAAAAGTAAAATGCGAACGTGAACGCGAACTTCTTTCAGCACCGGCACCTCATGAGGAGGTCTTAGAACTCGGGCTCGAATCTTGGTCACATCAAAAGTTTTATCTCGCCACGAAAGTCAAAACTGTGGGTTTTTGTTTTCATCTGTTCTAAGATATCCTCAAAATATTGACCAAGAGTTAAAAGCATTTCACGTTCGCGTTTTACGTGCATCTAAACCTCCCTAATATGACGCGCCACGGACAGACCTCTCTTCATACGTAATATTACATGATTTAGGGAGTCAAATGGGCACCCTCGAAGGTCATTAAAGGTTCTAAGTCTCACCCAATTTTTGTATTGGAGCACACACACAACTGAACAATATAAGGTGGGGCATTAAAAGATTCCTTATATCCCTGACTTTCCGGTGAATTTACACGACAAACATTTGAAACAAATTGACAACACACAAACGGAAAACTTACAAATGTAAAACTTACAAACGGCGTTGAACGTGCTATTAAGGAGATGTGTATAGGATAAAAACCAACAGGTGTGTAAGTCAGCTCAGTACATCATCTTCATTCCGAACAAAAACATTTAAACAATTTTGTTCGAACTTTCAAAAAATGGTGCGAAGCCACCGTCCAATTTAGGCTGGCCCCATGGCTATATTACACGGACAACGGAGCCATATAGTCAGGGGCTAAGACTATGTGCCCTCCGACGTCAAAACAAACCAAAACATGCCCGACGTGTTGCGCACGCATCGTATTTTGCATAAATGTGATTTAAGAATGAGGTTGCATGTCAAATCGTTATTTAATTTTGTAACCTTTGGCATTATTACCAAACCAAATTTGTGCAGAACGGGATGCGCGCGCATAACGACGACCAATTTTCAACAGAGGGCGGTTTAGATATAAACAAAGCACATCGTATATAGCTTTGGTCATACGAGGGTGCCCTTGTAAACCAAATGCGTGTGCACACGTATTTATATAATTCATCTTCAAATATCGTTTTCGTATTTAAAACAAATCTCGGGTAAAATCACTGCACTATAGACAGTTGGAACCACGTCTACTTTTGATTTGAGTAAGGTTTACCGGTTAAATAGTTGATTAAAATCTGCATGGGGAGATTGCAAATCGTGCACGGGTTTTAGATAGCCAATTCAGAAATAGGGGCCTACATCTCGACACCCATGTATAACATACAGGTTCAGTCCAAAGAACGATCCAACACATTACGGGCACCACTAATAATTAATTACATAGCCTCCTTGCTCGGTGATAACATCCATGCATGAAATTGCCTGTTACGGTCTGTTTACGTTTGCTAGTCATTTCGGTGCAGTGTTAATTGCCTGTGCTTCCCACGTAACTTTGGCGTAAGAAAATGTTGCATACAATGCGACTTTGTACATACATGCAACCTTTGCACCGATTCGTGTGACTACGATTTAGAATAAGCTTCCACCATTTCGATGACAATGTGTGTTGCTTTAAAGACCCAGTATATATATCATTTGCAGAGAAATGCCTTGTAGAAATTTCAGCCAAAAAGATGCAGTACTTCAGAATTCCTTGAAAATACATGCATGGTTTTTGTGTTGAGTAAATGGTAAAAATTGTTTGCAAATCATTTTTTAAAAGCACCTTCAGTTGGCAATTTCTCCCACAAAGGTATACCAATTTACACGAAATACACTCGCGTCAAGCGAAAAAACGAAATCAATTTTGCTGATTTGTAACTTTGATATTTATTGACTGTGGCAATTAATGATCCTGCTGAAAAGTATATAGGCCTACTTTATAACATTGCCACTTCTCAAAATACAACTGTTCAAAATGTGTAGAGATATTACGTTAGTTTGAAGCACCCCAACAGCAAACAAATTCGAACGGGCCTACAATTTGAAAGCGACGCCCCCCCCCCCCCCCCCCCCCCCCCCCCCCCCCCCCCCCCCCCCCACCCCCCGGGAGAAATTCGTGACAGGCGACAAAACAATTCGTTTCGGAAAAGCCCGTAGTTCAAAATATATTAGTCATGACGACGCTATTGGGCTTATAGCAGAACCACAATCACGCAACGCTTGGGTCTTTGGGTGGCGTCTTCGCCTACGGCCCTTGGTATAAACATCAATCATTGAATTGCAGTGTAAGCCACATCAAGTCAGATTATTCTGTGCGTCCTCGCATTGTCTTTCAATTGACTACATGAAATAAATAATCAAAGGAGCAGTGCTCTAAGAAATACTGTGTCTTAAGGCTCCAATAGAGCCCTTGCAGGTGATTTATTATTTATTTTTTTTGGAAATTCCACATTACCATACTAAATAACGAGCAGATCAATGAGCTGAGTTCTCTATTTTGTGTGTGCCCTCAAGTAATCTGAGGGTAAAGCCTTCTGCACATAGCCTGGTCCAAGGTCTTGCAACTCTGAGAATTGTGGGTGAAATCATGGGGCTGAAAAGTAATCTAATTTGCTCCGTGGAGAATGCCTTTTTTCGGGGGATACTTTTCAGACATGGCTGCTATTGCGTTGTGCTTACTTTACAGGCAGGCTTCTTTAGAACAATTTTTGCAAACAAATTAAACAGTCATCTTAGTAAATACTGCATGAAAAGAAAATGAAATTTCGGGTCCAAAGCATGATTTTGTCAAACACCACCATGTCCTGTGAGTTTGGATTTTGTTTAAATTGGGAATTTGGTCCAATTAGCACTGTTTTCCATGAAGATCTACATGTTTATGGTGTAACTATAAGAACTAATGTTGCTAACTAACTTCGAGAACTAACATGATAACGATTATTTAAAACAAAACTTAATACCTTTTATAAGTTGGAATCGGATTCCACAGTCTAGGCCTACTTGGTACAATATTTTCTTCGTGCTTTGGGTAAGGTTTTCCTCAGCATTTCGTATACGATTTTGGGTCATTGCGAGAGATACAACAGGCCTTTCACCTAATTTTGCCACTTAAAAATACATGAACATGTCTCAGGCACACAGCGCCTTTACATGTAGTCACTCGATCTGTCGGACCACGCATCCTCGGCAAACCCGAGGAACTGTTTCCTGAATATTTTATGTTCCATCTCACATTTCAACAATTTCAAGGGTGTTTGGTTTCTGACCCCGTATCAATCAAGCAACGTGAAACACCCGAAGTATAAAGAAAAATGATTCGAACGTGACAAACGACCGTGAGCCGAGCCTATACGTCTATGGGGTGCTTTATAAAACATAAATGCGTTCTGGCTGTGACTACCCTGTTACACGTGGCGAAGATGAGTTATTCTAATATTTAATCAATTAAGTCACACTAGTTTTGAGAAAAAGCAGACTATTTAACCTTAAGGAGAGTACACCATTAGTTTGTGGACGCCATTTCATAATAAATAATGCATGTCGTGGGCGCATTGTACGATGAAGACACATAGAACTTATTTCGAAAATGACCTTGGTATATTTGTTTTATGAAGACAGCAACTTTTCGAGTTTTTGCCTTTTCTTTACTGTTTTGTTTAAAAACTTCGGAGGTTAGCCTATATCAAGACGTCGTAGGTAATAAAACAGCAGTATCGAAACAGGAGGCTTTCGTAATGTATGCATGTATGCTAATTATATGCATACTTTAATAACAAAAGGTTGCTCTTAACGACTCGCGACCACAATGTCACAAGAAACATCCATGATGGATACATTTTATAACGGTCTAAAGACCCTTTCCACGGGCGGCCATGACATGGGGCAGTCACATTGTCACTGTGCATCATGCATGAGTAGTCACTTCGTGGATCTAGTGTCACATCATTTAAATATGAAAACCTACTTGTCATGGCCGCTAGTGCAAAGATTCTATTGATTATAAGGGGAGAAGTTATAGAGTTTGGGTTACAAGGTCCGCTGATGCGCATGCGTGTGCGTGGCCTTCTAACAGGGCTGCGTTCCACCATGGTTCCACATACTACACCAACGTTGCCAACGTTCGCCACTGGTTACACTCCTTTTGTGCACTCGTCTACGGAAAGCCGGGTACCAGTTGTTGACGAACGATGCAAAGTTTGCAGTGTTCGCGTGTTTGGAACGCAGCCCGGGTTTGCAACTTTTCTTCAGTTCAGTAAACGCCGAAATGTGACTTAAAACCTTATGTTTCTTAAAATTGCATTATGAAATGTAACGCGCCCAAGGCCAAAGTTTGACGGAGTGAAAATCCGCGCTGGGAAGTCAAGCGTGTTTAAGTTGATTGTGGATTGGCTAAAAAACGCGCCAGTCCTTGAGACTTCAATACCCATGCCCTTAGTGCCGCCTTTGGCCGGTCACATGTCATTTTTCATATAAGCCTGGGGCCTAATATTTTACAGCAACTAAGCGGAAAATATTTGTCGCTTTAAATCAATTCTACGCCTGGTGATATACGCTTTGCGCATTCTTCCTAACGTCTGCTCTTGGAAAACAAATATCACGACTGCTTGCCGGAATGTATTATTTTTTTCGCTATTCAAGCCTACAAAATTCAACGTTGTTCTTTTATATGAGGAGTTTATTTCACACTATAGAATAGCCTTTATAAAATGCACTTTTATTGTTAACACTAATGACCAGATCGTTGTTCAACATTGTTTCGGCGATTTAATACACTGCCAGTTTTTGATGTGTATAAATATCGCCTTGGCATAGGCCTACTCATGTTTAAATATGTACATAATATTCTGCCAAGTAATCTATCGAAATTATTTAAACACTGTGCTGATATTCACAATTATAGAACAAGAAACGCGAACAAATTATGGATTAGACCTGTTAGAACCACAAAATATAAATCATCTGTTAAATTTCAAGGACCCCTGTTGTGGAATAGTTTACCCTATACTCTTACTACCAGAACACACTTCACCTTTAAAAATTGTTTTAAAAAACATCTACTCGATAAACTTTAACCTATGTATCAGTGTAATTGCATTTTCCCCCATTTTGTTCTAATTTATTTAATTATGTTTAATGTAACACTTGTTGTAAGTGAAACAGGCCCTCGGTCTCGTACAAGCCTCTGGCTTTCTTCTGAGGACCTGCCATGCTTTTCGGTACCTCTAAAAACAACCTAACTTAGTAAGTTTTTTGTTTATTTTATGAATGTACATGTATATTTATGTCAATATATTCTGTAATAATGATACATGCTATTGTATCCGTGAACCGTGTAAATAAATAAATAACAAAAAAATAACAAATTGTTGAACATTAATTTTCACTTCCAAGCTGTATGTACTATACCATCATACATAATTTGATACAAGTACGTTGATTGTATAATACGGGATTTATGTGAATATCCACAATAACAACCAAGAATAGTGCTGTATAAAACAGGCTATTTTGTGGAATGTTTTGTAACTGTAATAATCGACTAAAAACATAAGAAATGCCATACTTGCCAAAATTGCATTCATGCTATACAAATGATCTACAACAGTCAAAAATGGGGATTAAAAATGTGTCCAGTTTTTTCCCGATACTTAGGAATATTTAATTTCATGAAGGTCGTATAGATTATAGATAATTGTTACAATATACATATTGTTAATGGATACGATCTAAAAAAAAATGTATAGGCCTATATAAAACAAATATTGACTGCTGTGTATTCGGGTCATGGTTAAGATTATAGGCCCTCATGCGCGGGGTCTAGTTAATTCAATGCCCCCACTTTTAACCAATCAGATGACTGGAAACTACGCATGAGGTATAGAAAATAAAATATAAACCACAGACATAACGAGAACCTTATAATTCTGCAGCGCACTTGAAATGTTATCACCATGTATAGTCTGTAAACATATGTTTTTGTCATTAGCGAAAGCACGAAAGAGGTAGCCGTCGTTTACGGTTTATAATGACACCTGTGCTTAATGAATTCTGCACATTGTAAATAATGAACAACGTACAAAAGAGCAGGCACGTAATAACCTTGTACATGTACATCGAATTAAAGAGTACATCCGAATCGGATGAAAGCCATATTTCATGTACCTAAAGATCTTCTAATATGCCGTTATTTAGAAAATATCTTGCAAAATGCAACATTATAAAGCAGTCACAGTGACTGGAAGAGTGACTTGTTTTTGCCAATAATACCTTTCTTTTATTTAATACCTTCTTCTTCTTTCGTACGATCCCCTAAAGGGATCTGGTAGCTGAGATTAGCCGACTCAAGTCGTTGTCCTGTAGCCACCTATAATAGGCCTATGTTCTTCAGCATTGCCACGAAGTGCGAGAGAACAGGAAGAAATTATCAGTTTTAGAGATGGGAGGAAAGCCCACACACGAATGAGTGGGGGAAACCAACGGAATCAAGCAGGGACTAAGAACCCGGTCCACATACTGACCCGGGTGGGATTCGAAGCAGGGCCACGAATGTGGAAGGTGGGGAAAGAACCGCTACGCCAATATGATTTCCAAGAAGACCTTATGCATGCGTACATTTTGTGCTGCTACGTAAAATCTCTATTAAATTGGCTCATGGAGAAACTGTGACATGGCCCCTTTAAAGTATTTTACATAGCCTGAGGAGTCAAAGTACTTTTTATTTCAATACCACGTGCTGTATTACAAGATGAAGGTCAAGACGTGTATTAGATACACTTTGTTATAAATGTGAGTTACAAAATTAATGTCGCAAACACGGAGCGTGCCCCATGAAAGATTTATCGTCTTCCGCTGTGTGATAAATAATTAGTTGAAACCTTATTACAGATTGTGGAGTGATGTTTGCACATGATCACTGTTGATGGATATCATACAACATTTGTGAACATTTAAAAACGAGTTTTGAAAATCGGTTTGTAATCGCCTATTTTGATCCATGCAACTAAGTGTGCATGTGATACTTGCTGTGCATGTGAAAGGAAGTACGTTAGTAGACCAGACGCCATTTATGTACAACACGCAAAACACTAATTGCACCTGCAAGATAAACACCAAACGTATTTCGTCAACTCGAAAGTAATTTTCCAGCAGGTTCGGTGCGCGCGATTGTATACACCACAAAACTCAAACGACGACCAACCTAATTTCGAATGGCATATAACAACCAATTACTGGGATCCCCATTAAAAATGAAATACTGGGCACTATAGTGAGTAAGAAAGTCACGTAGACAATTCCCCCAGAAGCGGCCCGCGTATCTGTCCCGACCCACATAGTAATTGCTTGCTGGGCATCCTTCTGCCAAGTAGTATTACCGTTTGTAATGGTAAAACATCGTCACAGGCGAACCTCGGAACCAAGACGTGACGCGAGAGACATATCAAAGGTCTCTAACGAGAAAGACAGCTAGGGAATGCGGTGAACATACTATGATAAATATTTCATACATTAAGATTCTGTACTAAAGCTTTATTCAAACCATACTTTGCCCAAGCCTTGAAACACAGTGGTGATCTTAAAAAAAGACCAAGTTTGACAGATGACGAAGTCCACCAGAAGATAATTACAGTGTGACGTCAGTGATACCTCCATTGCTCAAGCGCAGGGAAACAGTTCGCTAGTTTTATTGCAGACCCAGTAACGTTGGCAACACATGGAGCGACGTTTTACTTTAGCACTCGATTTTCCAAGGTATATATTTCAAAATACCGTGATCCCCTTTCGTCCTTCGTTCATAATACGCTTACCAGGCCAATTTCAGACAATCAGGAGTTGCTTAGCGATCAAATTATGCCATGGAGTATGTACTGGGTGCAGCCGGTATAAGGGCTATTCCGTTCCCCGTAATAATGCGGGAACGAATCGAAATACCCAGGTCTACTCTATCTCACGCCATATCGCGCCACTGAGCTCAGCGTCTCACCCACACGGAATGTCCATTATAGACTAATAAAGGGTGACGTCGTTTAAACGGGTAACTGGGTTTACACATGTCCTGGCAGAGTAATTAAGGTTCTGCTCGGAGACAGAATGTCTTGGGCCTAGAATAGAGTACTAAATTGAAAACGTCACCCTTTGTGTGTTGCTAAGGTTACTGGATCTATACAGTAAAACCAGTGAGCTCTTTCCCTGTGCTTTACCAATGGATGTTTCGGATTACCAGCGAATGTTTAGACCCCGTACCTGCCAACGACGTCACACTCTAGTAGTCTATTTCCATCAACATATGGCCGACAGTTACGTGTTCTATTATTACAATTACCACAAAGTAAAGTTTGCGTGACTTTTATAACGATGTGTGCGTAGCATAACAGCCTGCCTTTTTAGATTTATCAAGAACATGCTTCATCCGCAAGAGCAGGTTAATTACACGTTGTCAGAGACAGAGTGGGTACAGGTATTGGGTTTAATTTGAGACTCAATGGAGGATAATTTGGGTAAATATATGCATCGAGCATGGTCAAAATGGTTAAAGTACGTCATACGATTTTTAAATAGTTTGTAATATTTAAAGCATTAAAATTTAGTTCACCGTAGCAGGCCGTCGCAAGTCACAGTAACAGTAACAAGAAGCAAAGGATGAACACGCACAAAAGAATGCCTTTGTTGGAGTTTATTTGAATAGCTTGTGACTTGAATTATGACCCATGGACTTGTGAAGGCTTGTGAGGACTTGTGATGGACTCGATTACAACTATGGTAGCAAGACCACTGATGACGTCACCACTACGTAAATTTCACATACTGAAGCCCATTTGGAACTAGCCCGAGAACGTTTCTCATGATCACCGACATGGGTTTAAAAACCATAAATTAACCAATTGGCGAGTTTCATACGAATGACGTCTGGTGTACCGACGTACTTCCTTTCACATGCATAATTTAGCGTCCAGGTAACCAGACTAAATTGTTGCCATGTGCGGCAGATGTGAAGTACATGTGCAGAATGACTGTTGGTTTCTTGGCATTGGCGTGTACCACGTAGCAACAACAGCATAGTATGTGGACTTTCTAAACTGCACCTCCATTTGAAGCTGAATAATTCAGGGTGCCAACCATAGTGCAAAGGTTACACGCAAAAGCTCAAGAATAAAGCTGTCAAGGCGCCATGTTGTAAATTTCAAAAGGATTGTCACTTAGACAAACTAAGAAACATAACAGAAAAATAGATCTGAAACATAATGACGTCACGGTTTGTTTACATGCGTGCTTTTCTATGGTCCCAAATTGCCTGGTATACCCTGACAATACCACATAGAATTGCGTGTATGTAAACAAACCATGACGTCACAAATCGCAATATCTTAAGTATATTGATCAGTTTCTAAAGTTTAAATTCAGGGTGTCAAACTTTGAATATTCGAAACAAACACGACCGAGTTGTTCAATCAAAATTCCGAGCATTCTTAACGCAGTCGTTTAAATCGGTAGCATTAAAGAAAATGTCTTCACCTCAAAGGCGTTAGTACGTGTCTATGAATTTAAACAAGGGCTTAAATAGGCTCTTAAAGGCTGTATGGTTAAAATTACGGAACAAGTGTTAACGACGAAGATGCTCTCTGAATAATAATACATTGTCTTCCAACATTTCTTAAAATGTCAATTAGTGATCAGAACAGACGTCTGTTGAATACAGTGATCTAGTGGATAACAAGGCACTGATTGACCGATCACTTTGGAATCGCTTTCAAGACTGTTCTGCTTCAATGATTTCATCCAGGTCCTAGTGGACCTGTTTGAACAAGCCGATTCCCACAGCAATGGAATGTGGCATTTTCTGTTTCTATATGAGAATCCTGTAGATAAAGGCTCTCAGAAAACCCATGTTGTTGGGTTTTCAACCTGATTAAGCCTGCATGGGATGAGTTTACCTCTGGAGCTGCGCATCGCCAAAACAGCCCGGTGTAGCCCTCAGGCACGCACTTCAGGCAGAGTGGCGCACCCTGCCTCAGCGGCTCTTACGGAGGCTGGTGCAGTCAGCCTTGCCACAAGAGGTAGTCACACACGTTACTGACCAATACAACTTTTATAACCCTCAGCCTCCTTGCTCTTTTAGTCAGAGTATATAATTTGTTTTTCCCCCTACTTGTGGTATGAATGTCACGTATAGAATTGGGCAATTCGCCGTCATAATGGGCGTCGAAACACGCACATCTCACCCACGGGTATCGAAAACAACGCGTAGAGGGCGGCGAAAGCTTGAGAATTAGCCCTTTAGCGCGCGGCGTCTTGTGTAAAAATGGATCCTTCGTAAAGACAGCCACGAGTTAATATTTCGCATTGAGGCCATGTCCAAGGGGACTCGCCCCAGACATGATTGGAAATAATAATTGACAAGGGCTATGGGAAAACACTGCAGCTCGCACGCAACTGTAACACTCGCACGGCTAGAGGGTACACACACACAGGTAACTTTATATTGCTAATAGCACGACCACTATACAAAGGCCGCGTGCTTATGTTTCGGCCCAAAGTCCAAAAGCTAATTTGATCACGCACACTTCGTCCCCAGATAGCGCCAACGGCAAATGGGCATAAAACCCGCAACTTTCGGCATAAAACTGTAACTGGGGCAGTGCACACAAATCGTGGGTCCTTCATCTTGCACTGTTGGTCTTTTGGAAAGACAACCGCGATATAAATTGACAATTTCAGGGGAGATAAATTCACCTCATCATTTATATGACAACGGTTGAGTTGGCAATTAGGCGGATTTTGAAGGTGTGAGCTGCCAAAGTCTCGTCATAAAATTCCCTAAATAAATTGGATTTTGTGGGCAATCATCAACTTTCGAGCCGAGTAAGGCAATTTGTTCGCATGATTAATTTGTAATCCTCCAAACTTTCCGATTTTCGTAGGAATATAATCCATGTATACATACATTTCGTGCAGATCAGATCTCCACAATTTTCCCAAACTACTTTGCAAGTAAAATCATTCAAACCCATTCGACCAAAACAATACAACAGGTGTTGAGGAATACTAAGCCACCGCTGGAATTTCAAACAATGCGATTATTAATTTTTCACAGCTCTTCAATACTTATTATAATAATATATAATTATGTATAATTAGTCAACTGTTTTGGAATGTGAGGTATTTGATTGCATAGACGATATTTGCAGTCACGGTGCGTAGCAATAGACAGCCGAAGTGTGACGCCGGTTGCCATGGCAATTGGCTCTAAACTATCATGGCCGTCGGAAAAAATGTACCATTGCAAAAGCACAGGGACACGGTTGAGTGATTTTTAGTTTAGAGCCAATTGCCTATAGGCAACCAACAAAAGATGACGTATTCATTTCGGCAGTCTATTCAGTAAAAATTCAGTTGGGGCATAACATCAACGTGTTAAAAGTAAACTTTTAACACGTTGACTGCCGACTACGAGCATACTCGTAGTAAGAGGTGTACCGGATGCTGCCACTACGAGTAGGCCTATACTCGTAGAAAATGGGAACGCTCTGCGGTAATGCCCTGTGAAACTATGCTCGGCAGTCAACGTGATAATGCATTCTAAATAGTCTGGCACCATTCAATGCCGAAGTTAACATTTCATAAAACTGATTCAGGGGCTGCGACAGACAATGGCTATAGTAAATAAGGTATATACACCTTTCATTTGTTTGTAAATATTACACTTTTTTTATATGGGCGACAAAATGTTAACAGTTTCAACTGTCAATACATTTGTCAATTTTGTTTTATAACCACACAACTATTTGTCAATAGTTAAAGGTAGTACACTTGTTTGGTAAACTGTTAAAACGGCATGATTTCCACTGGTAAATGGAAGCCTGGGTTGAGAAAATTACTTTCTAGAAATTTCAGCCACATTCATGAATGAATGGGCTCCAAAGATTGGAGATTCAAATAGTTTTGTTATTTTGGGGGCACTTCAGACAAAATCATTTCACAGGATGATTACTACCATTACCATCTTGATAACAAGTAAGCTTTTAGATAATAATTCTGATTTTTTTGGAGGGTAATTACCAAACGAGTACACTATACCTCAAATAAATGTGTTGTGTTCACTTTTAAAACTTGCATATGAATGTATACTACGCCATGGCTGTCCATAATTTAGCATACTACTTCCACCAACCGTAACGAAAATATACTACAACTTCCACAATAAATGTCTTGAATGACTTCCTAAGTGATAACGCTAATGAGACTCATTACATCTTCTCAAGTCCCAAGACTTAAATCTTGCCGTTCGCGTCCCCATTCCTGATTACTTAGCTTTGCTATGTCGTTGCCGCACATGGCCCTATGCTATATTTAAAAATAGATCACGTTGGACTTCAAACCCGCTCATTAGCGCAAGATCGCTACAATCCAGTAAAGTCAATGCCCACCGGATATTATGCACAGCAGTCATCTATACAAAAACACAAGTCATTTAAAGCCAGAGCCCGTGCATATGATTTGCAACGTCCCAGAATTGCAATCAACCATTAATTGTATTATCATTATTACATTTAGATAGCGCATAGGCCTATTCCATATATTATTATGGATATGTTCACATGCGCTTCATATTATAATGGGTTTTTACTAAGCTAATACTCCACCTAAACATCGAGATACATAGGTGGGTGGTGCCATTTGCAGCCAATGGCCAGAGACACCGGGGAATCCCCTTACTCTTCTCAAAAGAGTGCTCTGGGATATTTTAAGTGTGTTACTCTATATAATGGACCAATGGCTTTACATCCCTTCCGAATGATGGAGCAGTTGTGGTCGAGTGCCTTGCTCAATGCCACAGGTACCACGGCCGGGTATCAAACCCACAACCCCAAATTTTCACCAGAGTGTTGCTAATCAGTGCATGGCCCAAACCACTCGGCCACGGTACCACACACGGGGGAAACTGGGGGAAACCCTACTTAAATGGAAGATACAAGTGGGTCCAAATGTCTAATATTAAAACAAAAACGATATATTTAAAGATGATTTTATATAAATGTGTGTGCACACGAATTTTACAAGGGCGCCCCTATGAGAGAAACTATAGGACCCTGACTATATATATGGCTGTTATATGGCTGTTATCCGGGAACCAGCCTAAATAGGACAATCATATGGCTTTGCACAATTTCTTGAAAGCATGGGCAGGGTTTTCATTGGATTTTCTCTGAGCTGACTCATACACAGCCTCGTTTTTACCATACACACCCTTTTGCCTTAAGCGACGTGGAGATAACGCCATTTTTAAAACAGTTTTCAAATCATGTCTTATAAGTAACCTTCAAATCTGTCTTTAAGTGACCTCTTTCGTCTGATGTGACGTCATACTAAGTACGTCATACGCATAAGATAGACCCTCATATACATAGATCATACTCTAACCCCAAACACATCTTGGTGTTTGTGGACGAACAAAAGTCAAGTAGCATGTGGTCTGTTCACGACAATTTAGACTGTACAACAGACAGCTACAAACCCACACAAAACTGATAAAGTCTAATAAATTACAGATGAACTAGATTTCGCGAGTTGACAAATAAACTCACAAATTGGTAATTTTGTAGGTGTGTTGAATTGATCGCGTTTCAAAATTAGATTTAGCTCGAGGAAATCCGTCGAGGAAAGGTTATGGAGATAATACATTTCAATTGATTACATTTATTGAATTATACATTTCAATTTATTTAAATCGTTGGATAACAACGTTTGCACGTTTTTGGTAGATCGTCTCGCCATTTCACTCTCAGTTTTGGTAAAACTAGACTAATGAAAGTTGGGGTTACAAAATAAACTAGTCGGAGCGTACTGGCAAAGAAAAACTCTTTTCCAAGAAAAAAACCGTATAGGTATATATAAATATGTTTATAAATTATTTTCACCTGGTGCTTATCCAAAGTGTTTATGTTTACATGGGACCTCATCCGCCATTGAAAAAAAAGCCCTTTTCAAATTCATCAGTTGTTTTTGTTGCTGTTTAAAAAGGGCATTTGTGGAGAAAAGGTAGCGACTCTCTGATGAAGCAATTGTCCGCCATCTTACTCCAGGTAAGACAATGCCTTGCCAATAGACTGGTTACAAGAGCAAATACACATGTATTTAGTGGAATGCAAGCCTTCGTGCATGTCGACCAGGAAACAGTCTAGGCAAAGCACTATGGCACGGCCGACGCGTTGCTTCAATTCTCGCAAAACTATCTGTGGGGAAAGGATTGCTTCGTCAACATAACCCCCCCCCCCCCCCCCCCCCACCCCCACCCCCACCCCCAACCCTCTTCGCCAGCGCATCCTCTGTGACTTGTCAGGCAACGGACCCAAGTCAGTGCCAGAACAGACTAAATTATAATCAAAGCAAAATGTAAGCGAATCGCGCAAATTTGGCGAGCGATCATCATCGTGGTTTTCACCCATGTGGCCATGCCACAAATACAACATCCCCGTTTAAAGACATGCTCTACTTAGCAAGCATGCACCGCGCACCATTAGCCAACCCGTATACAAAGAAAACATGAAATCACAAAATTCCATATCTCGTTCTGGGACGACTGCAACATCTTGAAAACGACAGATGCTAGAATAGCCGAACGAACACACATCACTGGATGTCTCGGTACAACCACGAAGCGATGGTGAAAAGTGATGAAAGGTGTCCGCGAGCCCTGTCAGATTCCTGCGGTACTTCATAGGGGATTACTACACTCCGAGAGTCAGAATAGAAAGGGGTAGTATACGGCTGCCGGCAAAATAGCCGTTCAGATTCCGTGGAGGATTTCCCAGGACGCAAATCAAGTGACCTCGCATCTGCCCTCTTTTACGTCACGCGTGTTTTACGTGTATTGCGATACCTCTTCTTTCCGCAATGCTCTGGTTTTTACAAGGCAAAAACCTCACGGGTAATGCATCGGGATGAATGCAGTTCTGGGATTGAGTATTGCTAAGACCGCTGGCTAAAAGGAACAAACATGCCCGGTGGAAGACGTGGCACGTACCTGGGGTCAAAAGTCGACAAAGCAGACTTCTTGTGCCTTCGAGCCACAAGATAACAGCAGAGATCGTGAATACCTGACTCACGTTGGATGATTCCCGGAGAATCTTGCCAACAGCTGCCATTAGACCAAGTGCCCCGGACTCAATCGTCTTCAGCGAACAGGGAACCTGATATTACATGTTGCTGACAGATTGGACAAACCAAATGTTCGGATCCGTTTTCGGGTAATACTAAACCAAAGCTTTAAAACGTGCGTTGCAGCAGTGGTGCTCTTTAAGGGGAAATTTATTGCTTAATTTATATAACAGCTGAACAAATTGTTATATTTGATTGCGGAAAACAAATGTATTTATGGCATTCGCCTTTTTTCCCAACCTAAGAAAAATATACTCTCAAAAAAGAAGCACAATTCTCATAAAATATCTGTTCTTGATCATAACCTAAGTTTGTTGAATACATGTACATTGTGGATAACAAGTCATTGATTGACCAATCACTTTGTAGTCGCTTTTAAGACTGTTCCGCTTCAATGATTTCCTCCAGATCTTAGTGGACCTGTTTGAACAAAGTGATTCCCACAGTAATGAAATGTCTGTTTCTAGGAGAATCATCTGTAGTTAAGGCCTTCAGAAAACCCATTTTGTTGAGTTTCAACCTGATTAAACCTGCGTGGGGTAAGCTGACCTCTCGAACCGTGCGTCTCCCAAATAGCCCAAGAAGTAAAAGTTGAGCACTTCAGGCAGAGTAGCGCACCCTGCCTCAACGGCTCCTACGGAAGACGGCTCTTACGGAGGAAAGCTCTTACGTTACTGACCGACAAAATAAGCTAAATCTATCAGCCTCTTTTTACGGTATATACATTGCACTTTGCGATAAAATACAAATTAGTTTATTTGGGTATGTGCTGAGCTAACGAGCCTGTACAAAGTGCAAAATGAGTTCATCTATCCGCCACATGAAACACACCAGAACGGCAAATTCACACGCAGCTGCACGTAAATCATATTGTACGCAATGTATCACGTGCCAGGCGACCATCTGGACATTTCTCCAAAACCTTGTCATAGTAAAGTGCTATTTGAGAGTTTACCATACTGCCTATATGGATTGCCTACAGTGGGTTTCATAAAAATGTTACTGATTTTATTGCCTGCGATTGTCATTTTCGCGCCCAAAGTCAAAATGCCGCGCCAAAAAAATATAGCAAATGCCGCAAACGTACAATTTCAAATCCACAACAGCTGAACAACAAATGGATTGTAAATGTTTTCTGAAGCATCGATGCATCTATACACTATAGTTTACCAACATATTTTCTTAGATGTAATGCCCTTCTTTAAGGAATCCGTAAAAACGGTTTCAGCTTGCAAATTATTCACCGGGCCTTTAGGCCTATAAGCGAAATACCAAAGTTACATATTTCGATCATCCTTGGCGCCCGCCTGATGTTAACAATGCCGATCTTTGTTATCCAGACATTATTCAGAAATTAATTTATATTCCCCCCCGTGGCTTGTTCCGGTCAATATTATTTAGGCAAACTGTGCCCCACTCGATCCACTAAGCAAAATGGCGCCAAAATAAGTAGACGAACGAATATCAACACCAGATGAGGATAATGGCCGACATTTGTTGATGCCCCTATAACAAAAAATTAGTCGGTGTTAATGCTTAACAAAGGCAGATTTTACATAGGCCTACTGGAGATGCAGTGCCAGAATTGTGTTTGACGTCGGTGGTTGTCATATATTGCATTCTGTAAGAGTACCATCTACTCACGGACGCCCTTGTATAATTCACACTTCTTACAAGCCCTCTGGCACACCGTTGGGCAAACAGCTCCAATATTGGCGTGATTAACCCAAGCTTTAACCTTCAACGTCCGGGTGAACGGCCAGCATTAAACCGCGGTACATTGCCGAGGGTACGACATGGTTATCAAGTACTAACTCATCTTCCGAAGCAAGGCATGAAATCATGGAATCGCCTGAGAAATTTTGGTAATCACCTCAACATCAACCGAGCATGAGGTCGCGTGCCACTGGTGGAAGGGTAAAATCCTCAATAAAAAGACTTGCTCACGAAGGAAATTGACAGCGTTGCGCACCGGATTTTACATCGACGTCTGACGTCGATTTGCTCCCCTACGGAGTGTCCCGGATGTCGATATTCGGAGGGCATGGCTAATCGAATTGGACGGATCGCGCGCGGGGTTTAGAAATCGATTGGAGCTGGCACTGCCTTCAGAGTAATAAGCAGGGGAGAGTTGCCAGACACTGTCGATTTAATACTCGGCAACTGAAGGAATGGGTTTGCAAGGTATCGGGGGTCCTTTACAAGTCGTTAATAGCACAGGTAATGTATCCCCGAATTGATGGAAATTGTGAAATGAATTGATGGAAATTGTGAAATGAAATCGAATTTAAAACGTCGGATGCATAATGCTTCGTATTAATGCCACACGGAATGGGTATAGAAATGCAAATTGATTTTGGAAATATCAAAAAAATTGCGCCTTTCGTGATGGAACACGTCATTCCTTGAATAATGATAAAAAGTTCATCCTTTTTGTACAAAATCTGCAACTGGAAAATCTACGTGTTTGGCCTCAGGACATACACGAGCGAGGGTCTTGTCATGTACCGAATACCATCAGTCCGTTCCTTCGTAACTTTGGGAGTCTTTATAAAAAAAATCATTATTTTCGGACAGTCACGCGACACGAGAAGCGAGTCTATTTTTAGCAAGACAAAAATGCGAACGTGTTTGTTTTCAGATCTGTTGTTATTCGTGAATTTAATGGTAAATCGGAAATCAAAGAAACAACTACCTCTGATGAATAGTTGTTGCTACGAAAGCTCATGCATAATTTGTTTCTCTATACAGTTAGTCTTTAAAGTGCTACCTTGTATTTACTTAGTTTCATAACGCGAAGTTTAAACTGATGCCGTAGGCCAATATATAGTCGATGGTAAAAGAGCCCCATGCAGTTGCCCAAATGCCATAAAATAAACAACAGGATAACTTAGGATCGGATTAACTTTTAACAATTAAACTTCAAGCGTCAAGCAATTAAGCAATGCTGCTTTAAACGACAATAAAAAGAAATATAGGCCTACTACGTAAATTTTCTCCCAAAAAAATAAAATTAAAAATATAAAAATAATAGGAATTCAACGCGAAATGCTAAAATGCCTTGTCAAAACTTGCCAAATACGTTTGCTGTGTCGTGTTCAAGCCGAATGCCTTTCAGAGCTCGGTTATACCTAAGTCACAATTAGAGCGGAGGCCGGGCGGCGTGTGCGGTTTAAAGGCATCGGTCGGCGAAAGATCGCGCGATTGGGCGGTCACAGTCACAATTAAAAGTGCCCCGCACGCTGCCATGACGGAATGGAGTCGATTTCTTGGCCCGTTTATCGGCCGGTGTCCGGCAGGCACTCGTCCGATGTCCTGCCGATGTCCTGCCTAGGCCACTGCGATACCCCGACCGATGTCTGGCCGATTTCCGGCCGGGCGCCGCCAAGTCGGCCGGGCGCCGGGCGGGGCCCGGCCGGCGTCTGAATTGCGTCTTGGCGGCGCCTGGACGGCGCCTGGGCGGCGCCTGGCCGATATATGGATTGTCTGGGTTGTCAATAATTTGGCCCGGAGCCCGCCCGATGTGTGCGATGCCCTGCCGGACATCGGCCAGGCATCGACCGATTTATTGGCGATCAGTTTGCGATGCGAAACGCCGCACCAGGTTTTAAGTCCGAGATAAAAGTAACTCGATGCCCGCCCGATGCCCAAAAATGACCCGGCAACCGCAAGGAGTCCTGTGGGGCCCCGGCCGAAAATGCCGAGAAATCCGCCGCAAACTACTCGCAAACCCATCGCAAGCTAATTGTGACTGGGGTATTAGGCTATAGGCTATTACCGCTAGACAAGATTCCATACCGCACGTAGGCAGATTCCTCCAAACATTCTTGCAATCGTCGCTATCACCTTAGCACAGACGGACCCCCATGATGCATTTTACAGAAGCTTCCACAGTACAAAACCGACGACAAAAACCCTGCGTTGCATTGAATAAAACAATCATGCATCGTTGCAGCAATGTATAGACCCTTTGCATCGGCGGCCATGACAGGGGCATGTTTCATATAATGATGTGACAACAGATCCAAAAAGTGCCTACTCGTGCATGATGCACGATCACAATGTGACTGCCCCCTGTCATGGCCGCCCGTGTTGACGTCTATTGTTTTCAACAGTACGTGTGGATTGGGCGTGTATACGTGAGGATTGTACGTGATCATGTTGGTTGAGCACAATCCTTCCTCAAAGTGTCTGTACCATGAGGTATTCTACCTTGAACAGTGATATAACTGGTTTCCTGACATTTCTTTTGTACACAAATATATTGGGGGCCTGCCAGACTATCTGGGCTTGCCCTGGAAAATTCGGGTCAAGGTTTTACTTTAGCTTAAAGGTAGCTCACTATGTTTCTGGCTGTATCTGGAAAAGGGAACGTTTGGTGTCTGAAAAAAAACAATGGCCAAGAACTTTAAAAGAAATCTATAAATCTTTTCAAAACTATATGTCAGTGCAGTGCCGGGTTAATGGAAGGGTAATTCTCCACGTTAGTAGCGCGAATTCAAGCAAAGAAGAAAACTCACAAGGGATTCTAGAACGTGTCTCGCGTGTGGCACGCGACGCTTAACTCAAACTTTCTCTCCACAGATAAATCACGGCTTAAAACTGACTTTAATTCTGGCACATCACACTTTGCAAAGTAACTTGATCTTTCTTGCACATTTGTCGCAATCAATAAATCAGGAATATTTGACCTGTATCTAAACACCAGGGGTATGTCGCGGTCTCATTAGGCTTACTAATGATGATCAATAGCCTAAATGGCCAGAAATAACGACCAACTAGTCACAGCTATACTTATTAGAAATTACATCTGCGTCCAAAGTTTGCTTCGTGTGATATTTGGTGGACTTTAGCCGACATCATTTGTATGTTCTTTGCGGATCGAGGACATTTGAAGTAGGATTCAAGAATGGCTGCAAGGTGCTTTCGCACCTTGCACATTTGGTACATGAAAGTGGGGGATCAGAGCCCCAGTACATCGCTTGGAGTTATAATCCAAACAGGTTCACGAGACAAAACAAAAAGACTAAAAGTGTTGATATCAATGGTAACAAACACCGCATGCTTCTCGTGTAGAATTGTATCTTTGTGGGAGAAATTGCTAACTGAAGGTTTTTTTAAATGTCTGCAGAAATGTTTTTTTACAAAAAAACATGCATGGATTTTGTTCAGGTTTTCTGAGGTATTACTGCATCTAGGCCTATGTGACTGAAATTTCTACAAGATGGAGTTAATCAACATTTGTCTTTATTTTTTCTTAAGTAATGTGATGTGGTTGTTCCCGGAATTCGTTATAAAAGTTGCGTCTGCAAATGATATAATAGGCCTTTAAGACTATGAACTGCCAATGTCTTACTCAACCGTCACACATTTCTGTTATTTATCAGAGTAACAAACAACACTGACATGTAATCCTGGAATCTTTGAAAATCTGTTTTTAAGTCTTGAGGCAAATCAGTCCTCACGTTCAAACATCAGTTTCTTGCCCATGATTGTGCAAAACCCATGCCTATGGGGATGCCTTCCCATCCCGGGTATAGATGGAAATCTTCAAGCATCTAAAAATAGGTCAACCTCTGGAGGAACACGTGTTCCACCATAACCAGCTGCAATTGGCCGGAATGCGCGGCACGTATAAATTGATTTGGGGCCGAATTTCTCCAAATCATGGCGAGACTGCGGTGTAAAGGACAGACCGAACCTAGCGGCTACCCCATGCCGGCTTCCCTAACGCCGGCACATCCTGCCGAGTGGCCTAGTAAAAGAAAAACTCCTCGACTCAAACTATCTCGGAATCTTTTGACTACCACACGTCGCGTACATCAGCACATTTTCCCCACCGGCCAAAAATCGCACGTAAACCAATACATTATATTGATTGCTCCGAGGTTTTGATCAATAAACAAGTTGCGTGATTTAGAGGCGGTCTCACCTCAACTCTGGTCCGAAAAGTGGTGTAAATTCCTTGTAATGTGGGTTCCAAGACGTCTATCACTCGTCACATATTTTATAACTACGAAGCCAGCTTTGCCGCTATGTTTGAGTAAATATACCCCCGAGGTTAGTCGGGTTGGTATTTCACTACAGACTGGGAGGTCGAATCGGACCGTTTATGACATTTATACTGTTGTACATGCAGAGCTGGACAGAATTATTAAAGGTTTGACGCCCTAAAACACAAATAAAGGCTCAAGGTGGAAACATCTTACTACTTAATAGGTGGTGGGGAAGCCTCGACATTTTAAAGATGAAAATGTCACAATATTGCAACTGACAAGCCGTCGGGTTGGCGTAGCGGTTCTTTCCTCGCCATTCACCTCTGGCGTCGCGGGTTCGATTCCGGGGCGTGTATATGTGGATTGGGTTTGCAGTCCCTACTTGACAGCGTGGGTTTTCTCCCAGGAGATTCCCTGGAAGTTTTCCTCCCACTTCTAAAACTGCATCTCCTTCTTTGTCATCTTGAGTTGATAATAATATATAGTTAAAGCTAATATCGTATAGTTGATGGCATAAAGAGCCTTAGTTGCCCAAGACTTAATTATAACGCCGATCTCCACACTCAATTCCTCTGCATTCATTTTGACTGTACCCTGGCTGTCAGATCATAGACTGACGTTTGTGACATCTGTGAAGCCCGAATGCCCCAAGCTAAATACGAAGGGACGTTCTAGTAATTGGAAACGTAAAGTCCTCCGGGAGGCAAAACGAATGAAAGTTGTGCTTTCAAATGCAGTTAAATAAACCTAAAACGAAAAACCTAACTGCATACGTCAAGTCTAAGTGACCACAAACGCCTAAATGAGATTACGCATTGCCCACACGATAGCTAATTGTCCAATTAGAGTTTTACTAATTGATACTATTTCAATTACAGACGGATGTTTTAAAACAGCAAATTCCCAGTGGATTTTTCAAGAGAAATGTCAGATGAGGTTTGAAAGTTTAAGTACAACATTGGTTTACGGTGGCATTGAATAAAACAAATCTCGTTCTTTGAATTGTGTCATAGGCCTACTCCTCTAAGTATTAATTCTTGATCAGAACAGGAGTTTGTTGAATACAGTGAACTTGTGGATAACAAGGCACTGATTGACCAATCACTTTGGAATCGCTTTCGCTTCAGTAATTTAGTCTAGGCCCAAGTGAGCTCTAAAAAACAACATTTTGTTTTCAACCTGATTAAACATGCGTGGGAAGAGCAAGGGCTGCGTGGAAAGAGCGGGGCTGCAGGAAGGAACTTTAGGCAGTGTGGCGCACCCTGCCTCAACGGCTCGCTCTTACGGAGGTTGGTGCGGACAGTCTTACCCAACACTTTACTGACCGATAAAATATTCGCATTTCTTTTTTAAACCGTCCGCATTTTAAATCAGCTGGATGTTTTGACCCATGTTGACTCTTGGGGAAAAGACAATAAACCTGAAAGTTGTCAAGATTAGACGCAGAGATTGGGTCGTTGGAATCGTGTTTATGAAATTTTCTAAACTGAAGCGTATAAAACTGTGAGTATCATCAACGCGCAGCCCCATTCAGCAAACTTACATCCAGGGTGTTCCGAAGTCGTACGCCCGAGCACTGATTTTGAAATATTATTTTCTCCACTCAAGCAGAAAGCGTGCAATCTCCATCGGCTTTCACAATCGTTGATCTTATTTTCTCCTTTATCCCTGTCGAGGTTTTTTGTACATGTACTACCCAGCCGGATTAGGATTGAATAACCCCGCGGCAGGAGATGGTCCAAGTGTATCTCAACACGTAATATCTCCGGACTCGGCGTTTCAGATGACAATTCTCCCCATGTTTTCTTAACTCTTGTTGCAATCCCATGAGAGACGTGGCTTCATTGCTCAAGAGATACGGGCTACGCCTCCTCAAAACTCGGACGCGCGGTCTCATGCGTATCCGAGACGCGCCAGTGAAAAGCCCGGCCTCTTTTCCATATTGGAAACAAGAAACGTGCAACCAGTCCCAAGGTACGGCACTCGTATTAACTTCGGTTCCACACGCTCCGCCTCATGCCAAGTAAAATTACAGACTTACTAAGATTTTTATTTGAACAAGCACACCTGAGAAACTAAGCTCCCGGTAGCCAACTTAAAGCCGATTGCTTTCATCCGAAACGGCACAAGTACGAAGAGTGTTTTCGGATAGAAATTCGGGAAATCGCAGGGGAATGACCAGAAAACTCAAACATCCACGCGTAATTCTCAACAGTAATAACCGCTTGTCAGTTGTGCAAACAACTCGATAATTTCGCAAAACGTCGACATGCAGTTTTGGCAAAGTGATAAACGTAAAGGTCTCCTGGGTGGCCGTTATACTTCGGCTTGTTCGATCAACGAAATTTTTGAGATGCATGCAATAAAAAAAGAAACGCAAAACATATACTCTGACCAAAAGATCGAGGAGGCTAGTAGATTGTATCGGTCAGTGACGTGTGTGAGCACCTCTTGTGGCAAGGCTGACTTTGTTCAAACAGGTCCACTTAGATCAGAACGAAATCGCTAAAGTGGAACAGTCTTGAAAGCGATTCCAAAGTGAATTGTATTTATTAAACAAACTTATGGTCAGATCAATAATTAAAGACGAGGCTCGTCAATGCGCGCGCGAGGAACAAATTCGTGCCACGAAAATCACAGCTCCATAGAAAGGCATGGGGCGGTCAATTTCGCGGCACGAAATTGTTCCTCGCGCGCGCATTGACGAGCCTGCATCTTTAAAGGGCCTGTGACATGCTAAACAACTTTGTGCCTAAGCTTTGCTTCATAATGACGGATTACTTGTTCAGCAAGACATACTATTGTTCGTTTGGATGTAAAATCAATAAAAGGTGGCCTTTTTCAACTTTGAAGATTTCATTGCAATAAATCACAGACAGAGGGCGCTGTTTTGAGTGCATCACATAAGGAAGACAGAAGGGAAAAGTTAAGAAAAAACATAAGACTTCAAGTTGGACTTGTGGCAAATTGCTGCAGTTTCTACCCCCAGTTTTGTCATGGCTTACAGCAGGCAACATGTAAAACAAACTCAAACAGCCATGGATTACAAAAGTTTCAGGAAAATTGAGAAAAAAGTGGAATCTTTTGTGCACAGTTGAATGTGATTTTTCTGTGTTTGCCTCTTGTGACATAGTGACCTTGGTCATGAATATGCATATTCGCATTAGCATAAAAACTAAAAACCTTCGTTTTAACCCCCAAAGCAAGCTCCAAATAGGATTTTTATGACTTTAACCGAGTAGAGTGGTCTTAAAGCATAGATTTCATTGATAAAAATCCTAAATAAGGGGCCCTTTAATATTTCAAGAAAACCGTGTTTCTCTTTAGGGAGAGTACATGTATCTGCATGACACATATACATAATATTATAGGCCTACATATCCATGCTCATTAACGGGAACCCTTTAAATGTATGTATAATACCTCACTGTATACAGATATTTAGTTGAATTTAAAAACACAAACACACCATCACCAAGATACAACTGTGTCAAACATGCCGAGGTCGTTCCAAAAACACGTATAGTCAAACATAATAAACAAAGCATAATGTTACAATCATTAGTCGAGTACGCATCCTTCAAGTGCAGGCAACCTCTGTGGATGGATGTTGCAAAGCATGGAAGCTGTTTTTCATCTAAACGTATTCGTTTTCTGTCAGCTTCTTAGACAGACATTCAAGTAAATTGCAGAACAGACCCAAAAGTAGGTTAGCATAACGTCTGGCAGCTATCAGTGCAGTTTACAACAAGTCTGGCCTTATTTGTCCTATCATTAGAAAAAAGAAAAAAGAAAACTAGAGATATTCCGCCAAACTGCCAATCGGCGTTGTAAACGAATCGCGTACGCAAATACTTGAAGGCGACTTGAATAGACGTTGGATGGGGTCGTCTACAGCCTGATGAGCATTTTTGACCGCTTTTTGTCTTGACAGCTGATCGCAACCAGAGACAGTGATGGAGAGAAAGAGGGGATGCGTTGCTAACTGCGGGCAATAGGATGACAAGACGTAGAGATCGTTAGCTCTCATCCCTTCAACTCCCCTTACAAACAGAAATTAATCCTGGCGGTGAGCGGACAAGTTGGTAGTTAGAGGTCTCTTTAAGCGGTCCGTCGCGGCTAGAGTACTTGATGATAACCATGATACGGCGGGGTTATTGCGCATAGTGTATAGTACGGAACCCGTTCGGAGTTTTGATGAATGTTGCAGGGGAGGGGTATTTGACATCGTCTTATAATTTCCGTATCTGAACAAACTAATTATCTGCCAACCTTAGGTCACACTGTAGGACCAGTAGCTGACAATGGTCGATGGAAAACGGGAGACAGTCAATGTGACCGCATTATGCACGTCATCGAGATTGCAGTTGTCATGGTTACTGATACTGAGAAATGATCAGTAATGACTTTGGGAGCGACACATCAACAACATTCAATGACAGATCAGATGTGTTACATATTATAACATCTCTTTCCGTTTTTTTAAATCCAGTTCACCTCCACCGGCTATATGCACAACATATAAAAACAGAAACAAGAGCATTACATAACTAAAGAATAATGTTGATAAACTGCCTTGTAGAAATTTCAGCCACATAGATGCAGTAATAGGCCTACTTCGTAAAACCTGAAAAATCCATGCATGTTTTTTAGTGTGTTGAATTGAATGAATGGTAACAAAAAATATAGTTTGCAAACGGTTTTTAAAAAGCAATTTCTTCCACAAAGAAACAATTTTACACGGAAAAAATCATGTGGTGTTTGTTATACCATTTCTTGTCAACCCCTGCAGTAACATTTTGGGTAACTGCAAATGCTGTATTGGGGCATTAAGGAAGCCAAATTCACGTCGGTTTCTCACATTGGTCCGTTTTTCTCACCGTGCTCTATATCTACCACATTGTCACTATGGTTTCAACACTTTCCTATTCATAATTCTGTACAGTGTAAGGCCATAGGCGACTGCCGCCAAAGTGAAGAAATCATGCACATACTGTAATGTGTTTACTGTTCGATAACCCCCCAAAACAAGGGGAGCAGGTGCTCTCAAGCCCGCGGGCAGAATATAGTACATTGCAATGGTGGTACATTCACAATTTTTTATTGAAATCTTGCTGTTAAAATCTTACACATTACCGCCGCATCACTACAACTACCTTATTGGAATATTATGGTACTATTAGAACATTCAAAGTCTATACAGAGAAACAGCATACAGTCAGACAGTATTATGTTCAATAAATGACAAGATAGCGTCACAAGCCCCGTCACATATATAGGGTATTTTTCATCTTACGAAATTCTTGGGCCACGATGTTGGGGGTGGGCTCTCACGATGCTAGAAGCATCTAAAGCGGGCCTCCCACTGTGCGATTTTTGCCACGAATTTCCTACGATTGGGTACGATTTGGTACGATTGTGTGTATAGTCTATAGACAGTCTCTGGTAATCGTACCAATTCGTAGAAAATTCGTGGCAAAAATCGCACAGTGGGAGGCCCGCTTAAAGCCGGCCGTACACCTTGCGTTTCGTCTGTGATTCGATCACGATAGCGCATGTTGTGCAGTCGCACCACAAGATGTACGGGTTCTGCGATGCGTTCCGATGGCGATGTGGTCACGATTTTGTGTACGTGTCCGTCGGAACGCAATCGCAGGATTTCGAGCATGCTCGAAATTTGGCGTGTCTGTGCAATCGCAACGGAGTCGGAACGCAAGGTGTAGGGCCGGTTTTAGGCTATCTTAGCCGCATTCATAAAGGAAAATAATGTTGTGCGTCCGTCGTGGGAACAAAATGCACACGTTATCGTAGGTAAATCGCACGAATGTCCTGTGATTGTCCTGCGACTGTCCTACGTTTGTCGTACGATGCTTTTTCGTCGTGCGATTATCGCAAGACAAAACAACAATCGTACGAGCATCGCAGGACCATCGTACGTCAATCGTAAGACTGTCCTACCACATGCGTACGATTATCGTACAATTTTGAGGGCCCTGGAAGACCCTAAAATCGTACGATAAGTGTACGCATGTCGTAGGACAGTCGTACGATTATGCTACGACATGGCCACGAGCGAAAAAATCCCACGACAATATTTTGATTTTGGTCCGGACCAAAATCCCACGATAGTTCTCTACGACGCTATTTTTCGTCGCAGGACAAATATCGTAGGACCCGTCGTAACCCCACCCTGCGACGTATGTGACAGCTAGGGCTTTACCTTGACATTAACCTGTGGTTTTTTTTACACCGCAGGGTCGTGCACTACCGCAACCTTTCTCTCCAAATCCATGCACGCATCCTCCCAAAGAATTCCACCGACTCGACTGCTAATTTGATCAGACTTCGGAAATTTGAATTGATCCCTCTCTCTTCGACTCGGAGGAGAATCGTGTACATGCAAATCGTATACAGCCCCGTCGTGCGGTGTACTTTACATAGATATTGGGCTTAGATCGTGCGTCCAATAGCAGCTGACAGCTGGAGCCCCAGTCGCTCATTCGTTCGCGGCGCTCAATCCCTATCTCATTCCTCCAAATCCTTATCGCTGTTGCTTCAATTATTTCATATTACCTTTTTAAGACGAGCCGACGCATGCTGATAGATATGCCCGCTGCCGACAATGCACGGTATTTTGCATTATCTTTCGCTAATATTTTCTTGATAAAATGCCTATACTTTGATGAGTTTGCAGCACGCTGCAACGCATGACTGTTTTCATTAACTCAAACCGCCGTAAACAACATGAAATGTAATACCAGACACCATGCCTTAGGGGAACGTCTAAAACAACAGACGTTGCTGAAACGACTGGTTGATGGCTTCGACTTTAATTCGGAAGTGGTGCCTACTCGAAACTGGAAGTGTATTTCTGTTATCGGTTCAGCGGGTGGATCTACTGAGGTAGACCAAACCATTCAGACAAAATAAAACCCTCAATTAAAGATAAAAGCCTAAGCCGGAATTTTTAAAACTTCCAAAAATATAACAATTAGTATCCCCCAAAACAACAGACACGGTGCTACAGAACCAGAAATATGCCACACTGAAAAGCGAGTATGAACTTGAACAGCGTCTGGGGTATTGACGTACTTCATATGCTTCCTCAGCATCCACTTGACCAGACTATTGTTAGTTGCTATGTGGTGCACGCATCAGGTGTGAAGTACTAGTACCGAATCAATGCCGTGTTCCCCGCAGTAGAGAATGGCATAAAGCAGCCAGACCGTTTGCTGCTATCGGCGTGCGCCACATCATCGTAGTATCTGATTTTCTAAACTGCACCGCCGTTTCAATGTGACGAATTCAGGGCGCCGGCTGTAGTGCAAAAGCTACACGCAAAAGGTTAATTGCAGCAATGCCTTGTAGTATAGGCCGCCGCCATTTTGTCCTTAAATTTGGCGATGAATTACATTTTTTTCCTGCACGTCCTTCGTTCATTCCTATGGCAATACACTAAAGCAGAAAACCCTTGTTTGTCGATTTTCAAAAATTTGGCACTGTAAAACTGGAAGACGACATGTAGTGATGACGTCATGACAAACTTTGCAAGCGCGAGCTACTTTAAACTCCATCCGTGGGCGGAACAACTGTCGGAGGAGTGAGAAAGCTTCCCATGGACGCAGGTGTTTTTGTGTTGACCCAACCCGCTTCGACACTCGGCCAATTTACCGTCACTGTTGTTGGAAAAAAATCAAAAGCAACCGGTGCGAAGAGCAACACCCGGAGCCGATGCTGTGGGTGTTTTATGGGGACCTAGTTGGCGGCTCCAAGGCCGGTGGCGGTACGGATAAAAAACACCTGCAAAATGGCAAGTTTTCGGGCCAAGTTAAGACTTGTGTGTACGCTGGGACAACAGAGGCTTAACAAGAAACGGCCAAGTAGAAAATGCCAGCGGCTCGGCTATGCGGAAGCCCTTTCCTTTTCCCCGTGAGTGCCTGATTGACAACGACCGAGGGAAAATCACAGGGACCTCAGGCCATCTGCTGCAGGGGTTTGCACAGTGGAAATACGGTGTGTTTGCTCTGAAATGTGCAATTCTGGGTAAATATGACGGGGATTTGTTCAGGATCCGGGTTGGAACAAGGGAAATTGAATATCTGGGTTGCCAATTCCAACAATATTTGCTCGCCGTGATATCAAATATGACTGCAAATCGTAGTCACGTCTCCGAGGTCTTGATTTCAATCTTCCATTTTCATTGACGTTCAATGATATTCACCACCACAGCTAACGCTCATAAAATAGTCCCCATCAAAGTATGCACACGTTGCACACGTAAATAAATATTCTTAAATTTGGCAATTACCATATCATCGCTTACAGGGCTAGCTCAAAAGGCACACACATTTCCGGAATATTTGCCGGTTGAAATGCCTACACTTGAGCGTTATCTCCGCCAGCAAACCTTTGCCTAACCAACTGTAATTTATGCGAATCCTGGCTACAATTTCCATTTCAAATGACGTTTGCATAAACACCCAAACGGAACGTTGACACAGGCTGGGGACGAACAAAATCAGAAATATGTATTTATAAATACAAATACGACGTTGAGCACTATCGGAGATTACTCGGGTTGGGAGTCCCTAGAGGCCCCCGTCCTGCCGCCGTCGGCTCGGAGCCTTTAGACTGTGGTCGATCCCGCGAGCAGTTTGACGCATTCGCGTTGTCGCTCGCTTGCCTAAACATCGCCAAACGCGGATCGATAGAATCGTGCCATTCGCAGCATTACGAAGGGGCTTGGTTGTCGGGGGATCTGTTATTCACAGCTTCGGCACTGGCTCAAAAGCTACAGGGTGCATAATTATGATTGGTCTCGAGAAGAGCACACCAAGAAAGTAGTCAAAGGGAAAGAAATCGGTCCCGGGGGCTATGTGGGTGACTCAAGAGAGAGAGTGGTATAGGATCTTAGACCAGTGACTCGCAGGCACACCGGTTTGAAAGCAACCCAAAGCTAGCAACTTGAGAACCGAATCCAATCTCGCTAAGATCACGAAAAACAAACTCAACGGTGGATACAGGACACCCACATCCTTAAAATGAAGGATTTATTACGGTACACCAAATACGCCAACATTTACAAGGTGGCTCTTAACAGGGGGAAAAAACATTTTGGCTGACAATTCTAGATCCGTTTCCTGTGATTATAACCTAATTGAACATGGCTATTTTGGGAACCCGACAGCAGATCATTCGGATACATTTAAGTTCCAAACTTGTTTGGTCAGACTGTCTATACATGCTCATTTCACATTTAGTTCAGATACGACTTGGCATATTTGATGAGTGCCCCCTCCCCCACGCCATAAAACCCCAATACATCATTTGCAGTTACCCAATTCATGACCTAACAAGAAAAACCCGACTAAAAGTGTTGATAGAGATGGTAACATATTATACACCATGTTTTGTTTTCGTGTAAAATTGTGCCATGAATTGCGATATTTAATACATATTAAAAGGTATGCTTTATGATACGTTGGCATGTTCAAGTCAGTTTCAGAGAATTTAACGTTTGTTTTTAGCTCTATTTGCAAGTTTTCAATTGTTATGCTAATGCGAATTTCCATATTCATATAGCATAGGCTATGTACAAACGTTGTTGTCATTTTCAGTGGCCTCCTGATGTCATGAACTGTGTATTAGTTTGTTTAGTATAATGTTATTTGCAACAATCCCTACAAATTTATTTGAGTCAACAATGGAGCAGTGGGCTGCTGTTTCTCTTTGAAATGTTTTTTTCTTCTTCAACTGTGGGTTCCCTCTACGAGTAGCTATACGAACAGCGCACTCGCATGTCAAGAATATTTTGACGAGCAAAAAAAGTCGGTTTCGTTTTTCTGCAGTATAGTATCATTCCTTGATTTGTGTCTCATTACAAATACCATGTAAGCCTCCTGAGCTAATGACTATTGTTTAAGATCATAAACATAAGAGGAGTAATTTTTATAAATACTTCAAGACATAGGTGGTCCAATAATTTTTCCAAAGGCTGTAGATGGCATTTCCTAAGGCGAGTTTTGCCTGGTATGTCGGCAGGCTGCAATAACACTTCTCGAGGGCAGAACACTTCACACCTTGCCGCCGGAAAGGCGTTACACCAGATGCAAGAATGCTCACGTAATCAACAACTGATGATGCAATTAAACCGCAATCTCCTCAAGAACTCCACGTACCTAAAGCGACGGTCACAACCCGCCGTGCGTGTTTTAGTCCGTACGTTTTTTGGGGAGGCCACGGCCGCCGCGTTTTTCTGAAAACGTGTGGAGGGAGTGGCAAGAGCAGGGAGGGAGTACGTCAACGCACGTCACCCGCACGGTTGCGCAAGGTGTTGTACGTGCTTACAACGTGCTTACAACGTACGATCTCCGTGCGATTGCCACGTTATCGTACGGAGGCCGTACTTTACACGTGCTGCTCACGTACGGTGTCCTTACTCACTCGCATGTTGTAAGTGCTTGCAAGTGCGATGAACGTGAGTTTTTCCGTCCCATGTCGGGGGGAGGGGGGTGGGGGTAGAAGTCCCAGCTGCTGCTGCCTCGGATTTGTATATATACTGCAGAAATCAGTGCACACAACGTGCGTTATAAGTGGGGAGCACGTGCTTACTCGGTACGGTCCACGTGAGTTCTACGTGCTCATTTGACAGTTGAACTGGGGAAGTGCCGAGTAAGCACGGACCACGAACTTATCACGTGCGCAGCACGCACGTGCTAAGTGCGCCGTCCGTAGAGCAACTGACCGTTTTAAAAATTTAATAGACTCACGGAGTCAGTGCGTTGTGCGCTCGTTGGCTGTAGAGGGCACGCGCGTCACCCGTACTGGGGGTGAATCCGTAGCCCGAACGCAGCGAAAGTTCCTCGTGCACTAAAAGTGCTACGGCGTGTCTGCGTGCTCCCAAATCCGTACTGAGGCGGTACTCACCACGTACGGATCTCCACGTTTTCGCAAGTAGACAGCACGCACTTGCAAGTACGGTGGGTTGGGACCGTCGCTTTACAAGGACGTTGGAGGTGTAAATAAGAAATGGTTCTAATTGCAAACGTGCGCAGCATTAAATCCATGTGGCATTTGTCATTTAGGCCTATATAATTGATCTTTGGAGGTTAAATTTGGTAGGACATCAACATTTGGCGTCGACAGTCGCGTGATTTGTGTTTAGTCATTAATAGAGTACTAATAAACGTCCTCCGTTGCGTGTCGCCGGGGTTACTGAGTCTATTAACACCAATGAACTGTTTCCGTACGCTTTAGCAATGGGCGTTTGAGATTACCAGCGAATGTTTGGACCCAATGGGCATAACATGATTGCAACCATATATTCCTTTCCGCTACATTCTTTAAAACATATAGAAATGGAAGCTAGGCCTATTTCATACAAAAAATATATGCACTTTAATGCCCAAACCCCTTTAGTCTTCGGGGCATCATTCAGTCACGGCAGTCCTAAATACGCGAATACCTGTAAATGTCATGTCTACAATCAGAAAAATGAAACCGAATTCCTATAATCAATTGATTAGATTTCAAGACATGACACTTAGGGGAAATGTAATTTATAGACATTTACAATGCCGGCCTGGCACATTGCCAAACCAGTAAGCAAAAACGATTACGACAGAACACGCTTTAACAGAAATAGCAAAATGTATGCATTTGTGCTACTGAATCTAATTTCCATATCTGGCCAAACAGGATTTTGACAAAGTAAATTTTGACTTATCACGAAACGACGCACTGCGGCACGCCTTTTGGGAACGGCGCCGGATAACGACAGGTCTCATTTCGAGCTAAACGAGTTGTCGTGACTTAGGGTTTAATCCAGAAACACGGCATTACGGTCAAATTTATGTGGTTAATCCTGCCCCGAAAGAAAAAAGCAACGAGTTATGGAACCAACATAATGATGTCAATACACGCAAACAGATGTTGTCGCGAAAACAAAATACAACTAAACGAACAACACCACAGAAGCAAAAAAGTAATATCTGGTATGTGGTGCCTAATCTCCATTGAAATGAAACAACAAAACTTGGGATGAGAGAAAAATCGCAACGGCCTTATCGGGATTCGAACGCGAGACCTCTGACTCACCGGCCGGGCAGATGTTCTACCTGCTGAGCTACAGGCAAAGTAACGAACACAACATCTGGTATGGTGCCTAATAACCACTAAAAGGAAACAACCAAACTCGGGATGAGAGAAAAATCGTAAGAGACTTATCGGGGTAAATATAATTTCACAACTCGATACTACAAAAGTCGTGTTAACTTTCCAATCAGCGACACGAAATTATACTTTGAGGCAGAGAAAATCTGGGACATAAATGTTTCCACCAAGGCTGCTAAATTGCTAAAAGTATGACGTCAGTTGCCAAGGTAACTGGTTCTCAACATTCACTGGTAACCTACAACATCTATTGCTAAAGCGCAGGGAAATAGTTCACCGGATTTATAGTGTAGACCATTGGTGACGTGCATGTTTACTTTAGTACTTTATACTAGAACAAACGTTAGCGACCTGGAACGGCATATCTAAAAATGCATATCATTTGCAGATGAAACTTTTTTTTTAACGAAACTCCAGGAACAACAGTATTAAATAACTAAAGAATATTGTTGATAAACTGCCACACAAATGCAGTAATTAATACTTCCAAAAAAACCTTGAAATCCATGCTAAAACATACGCTACAAAAGTGAACACCATTCCGTAATTACATTGTGCAAACAAAATACATGCATGCACCCGCATATATCAAAAATTATGCTATCGACAGCTAAATTGTCACAATTGAAGGATTTATGAAACATAATTTCCCCCAAATGTTATAACCGCTCCTGTGTGTTTGCTGCAAGTTATATTAGGTTTGACAAATTTGATGTCGCCGAAATATAAGCGTATAAGACAACATTTTAAAAATTTTGCTTTTTTAGGATTTTTTCTTTTTTAGAATGGCAACCTTTTAATTAGTTTTCTCTGCATGCGTAATAAGTGTGCCCTTAGGCTTCACGCATTTCAATTTCTTGAAATTCTCGGCCATTTTCGTCATCCGATCTCTCTAACAAAAATACATCTTTACACAACATGCGGTTTTTGTACTGGGCATGCATAAAGGAGCGTGTTCAGAAAAATGGATTTCAGAATACGAATGGTAATGAAAAAAATATGACAATTAATATGGTATCAAAATCTCGATATACCCATGGGGAAAATGGGTGGGTCACAAATGTGATCTGGTCATGCTCCTTTAAAAAGACCACGTTCATTAACTGCATTATTAATTAAAACATCGACATACATACACCCATTTAGATTAAATGTCGTTTTTCATGTACGATGCACCGCAGAATACAGGCGCTAACTGTTTTTCCACAAAGAAGCATTTCTGACATACAACCTTGGAAAAAAGAATTGGACAACAAAAATAAACACATAACAATTTGTTAAGGAATGTCTTATATAGCAATATATTTGATGCCATTGTTTAAGACCAAACATGATTAACATATAAGCCCTAAGAGGAATGCTTTTTTGAATAGTTCAAGGTGTAGGTGGTCCAATAATCTTTTTCAAGGCTGTATTAAAGGTCAATGGTGAACCGTTGGTGTAAACTACTTTTTATTGGCCATAAATTTCAAGGTGGGAGATCTAGGGTAGGCTTCACTGACCTCTATTTAATGGACTGGAAAGCGACTCACTGGATGAAGCAACCGTTCGCCAACTTACACTATATGAGCAACTAACAATTGAAATTGGGCACCAATTTCCATTGCTGGTGCTCATAGTGTTACTTAGAAGGTACCTTGCCTAGACTGGTTATACTCCTTTCACTCATGATAAGGTCGATTGACGACTATAGTTAACTACATGTATAGTTTGACTATTTCCAACCGAACGCAGTCTAGTCACCGATGGTTT